>OY998121.1:10795251-12219168 GCA_963921985.1 Agrilus biguttatus
TAGAGCTATAAAACAAACAATAATGCAGGGTAGAGTCGGTTTGGAAATTCGAAAAAGATTATTAAAAGTGTGCCACGTTAAAGAGGGTTTGAGATGTGGTTCTGTAGGCGAATAATAAAAATACCGTAGATTTATACGGTTAGAAATTACGAGGGTATTACAAAGAGTAATAACAAAGGGTGCTATGGAAGTCAACTAAGAAAAGGAGATATAGGGTGGTAAAGCACCTTTTGAGATAAGGGCAAGTTAGACATGTATTAGATGCAAAAACAGGAGTAAAGAGCTTTTAATCTTGAAAAAATGCGAATATTGGTTGAGAATAAAAAGGAGCTGGGGTGCAGTGCATGTCGAACCTGTCTTTCGACTGAAGGCTTTATGATAATGATGGAAAATTTTATATTACAACAGGGGTAACAGGGGGGTAGGATATTGGAATATGAGATAAGACCACAAAATCCTACAGAAATCAACAAAAACCCAGACAACAAGAGACCACCAGGATCATCAGAAAGATAAAGGAAAAACTGAGTATCAACATCCTTAGGTCTAATAAATTGCTAATAGTAGAAAAATAACAAGACACTGATAAATATAAATATGGAATGAACAGAAGCGATTACTCCGAGGGCTAGAGGTATTACCCCTACCGGCATTGAATTACACTGTTGATTCTGAACGATTATTAGACGAAGATAACATATAAAAAAGAAGAACATATTAAAATCCTTATTCGTTAGACGAAGATACAAAAGATATCCAAAAACATAAGGAATTAAAATCCTTATTCGAATAGGTCGAAACCGGTCGTGGGATATGGTTTTCGGTTCACTGTGTCTACTTCGTAGTAGAAGTAGTAAACGCCATATGTAGATATTTACCACTAATTGTGGTTATAATTAAACTGGACCCATTTGCGCGTGATAAGGCAGGTCATACTTCGAGACATTATCAAAAAACAAACACTATTTTTTTGCGATCCATAATAGGTTTATTCCCTTGCCATGCGATAAATCCAAAAATCTCTTTTTTGTTTCTTTTTTTATGTATTGAGTACAACATGATTAACTCGATGAAGGTATTCTTGTAACTGATTGCATGTTGGAGCACTCTCTAGAGCACACTTATTAACAACTGAATTATTTTGTCGCAATAGGTGTGGGAGTTGCTAGACCTAACGGGATCTCTTTCTTACGATTATTGATACGAGGCATGTTTTCTAAGTTCTGAAATTCTGCCGCCTCAGAGCTGCGGTCAGCGTCCCGCGCATGCGCAGCGATTACCTACATCTCTCATCTACGCACTGACGCCATTACAGTCTGATTTGCCCTTGTTTACGTTGTTTACTGAGTATTTAAGATACCTCCGATAATCGTGAGTATGACTGTGGACTGTGAAGTCCGAACTGGTATACGATTCCTTAGCGCTAAAGGACTAAAACCGATTGATACTCATCGTTAGATCTGTGCAGTTTATGGACAAAATATTATGAGTGATGGAATGGTAAGGAATCTGCGCCGTGCAATCCAGAACAAAAGAAGTGGCAAGTTGAGCAAAGGCATCGTTTTGCTGCATGACAATGCCCGTCCACATGTGGCTAATCGGACCAAATATCTAATCACATTTTTTCACTGGGAAACTCTAGATCATCCTCCGTACAGCCCTGATCTGGCGCCCAGTGACTACCATTTGTTCCTGCACTTGAAGAAACATCTGGGCAGTTAGCGTCTTCAAGACGATGACGAAATCAAAACCGTTGTGAAGCAGTGGTTAACAGTTAACAAGTCAGGCGGCAGAGTTCTATGAGAACGGTATTTAAAAACTGGTCAGTGGTCAAACGTTATGATAAGTGGCTCAATATCGAAGGAAAGTATGTAGAAAAGTAGATTAAAGTACAAGCTTTCATGTAAAAATAAAATTATTAAGATATTTTTGCATGTTTTTTATTAATTTCAAAACGGTACTTACTTAAAAAAACACGCCTCGTGGTTTAGCGAAACAAATTTCATGTGATTGTAATCAATATACTTCTTGAAAATATACTGTTTCTATTGTTTATCAGCATAGATTAAAATCAAAGAGATTCACCCCTGTGTACAACAAACTTTTTTAAATAACGTACACGTGTTTCGTCCACTTCTATTATTATCAACGCAAGACTCTTTTCTTGTTCTATTTATCAGTATGTATTAGTTTCAACATGTAACGGCGTCCACAATTGACGAATATTTCTGAGATTAGAAACAGACAGACGGATAAGAAAGTACAATACTTATTACAATTAAAATACTGTATACCCAATTATATAATATGTACATATACGTACATTTTTTGTTTATCTATTCAAAATAGCTGATTGGCACACGTACATGATAACAAAATTTATGTAATTGTACCCGGTATCATGTTTGTTTATGTATGTTTTATATAATTTCAGTAAACTGTATATGTATGTATCATTTTTAAAAATAATTGTTACCCATAATCGATCGATTAAAAAATATCAAGCGGCATTTAAAATTAAACCTGTATGTAGAAAATTATAAAACACGACGTCGCACCGTTTCTATCGAAAATTAATTTAAATTTTATTTAAAAAATAAAATAATTATGGTTTTTCTACAAGGTATCCATTTGAATCGAACTATTTTATGCCCTGTTTTCCTCATGTCAAATAAAAATTTCATGCGTATCTAAAGTAAAAAGGTAATTTTGATTTTCAAAATTACATTATTGAATAACATTGGTACAGTAGGTAAACAATGTCTGTCTGTCTACAGTTGCCTCAAAGTATATTATATATATTACTACAACAAAATTTATTCCTTTGTGGTTAAACATCGCAGTAGTAAGGTATATAAATTGGGTATCATTATATAGTTATTCTTTTTTCTTTTAGATAATACAAGTAGAGGCCCACAGCTCAGTGCCTATTTCGGTAAAACCCCGAGCGTCTTAGTACAAATAGTAACTCCGATCACAGATGCCGCAGCGGTGCACTCATGCGGCAGAGTAAATAATTACAGCGGAAAATCTGGGTTCCTGTTTGTGAATGAACATTGATATTGTGTCGCAAATATCAGAAAAATATCAAAAGGCGTACAAAAGTGACAGAAAACGCAAATTAAATAAGCAGTCAATCTGTTGAAGAATTTAAAGACCGTGTGACTTATTAGCAAGGGCATACCCACTAGTATACATGAGAATAATGCTGTGAATCGCTATTACCCCTGTTTGGTTATTAAAAGGAGTGAGTTAGTACTCATTGTTTATAGATTATTTCTACTGATAACATATGAACAATCCAATTAGGCAATCAAACAGAAAAACGTATTTAAAGCGGAACTGAGTAATTAGACATCAGATAGAAAAATTTTCATTTTTTATTTGTGATTGCAATTCATGTGTTTTATTGTTTTGATTTCTAGAGGAAATTTGTTTTTAATTGCAGCATAAAATGATTACTATTGCCAATAAAAAAGCTTATCATATACATACAGGGTGGCCCATAATGGAGAAAGTATAACTTTAACCAAAGACTTTTTTAAATAAAACTTGTTCCATATTTTATTTAAAACAAGATCTTCTGCAATAACTAATTTAAGTTACTATATAGGATGTTCGAAAATATAAAAAGAAGATTTCATTAATAATGAAATACTTGGAGATTTTTTAAGAGGTTAATTTCAATACATCAATGTAAATCCAGTTTTGAATTAATTTTTACCAACTAAATCCGGGTTCTTGGATTAACGCACCACTAAGCTTCCTCATTAATTTGAAGTAATATGCAGTTGTTAAAAATTAATTCACATTAATGTAAAAACGATTTCGTTTCAATGACAGCACGGCAAGGCATTGGTTTGTTTATAAAAAAAATTTTTTTTGCAGTTACTTAACAATACTCATTTTTGAAAAATGTAAAAAATAAGATTACGTTATCACATTGCCAGCTTGACATTTCCAAAAACTGTTTCGTTCTTTATAAACACTAAATTTAAATTACATGTTGCGGATGTTCTATAAGGGACATTTGAGAAGAAAATAACCGAAAATGAAGTAGTCTTTTACTCACTGAAACGTTGTAAAATAATTGTAATAGATACACGCAGTTAATTTTAAATGTTGCCGACAGTTATAGTAATTTTTTACTACATATAAATAAATGATTGAATCACTCACGTAGTAATCGAAGACAACTGCTATCACAAGCCACAGCTCGTTGCAACTAACGAAAGCTCAGCGAAAAATTTTAGCAAACACCTACAAAACGCATCGGAAAACGTAATAAGTAAACCGTTTTGTTCAAAGCGCATAATTCCTAGAAGAAAATAATTCCTGCCATTTCAAAACATTAGATAATCACCGATAGAATTATTGTTTGTTTCTTCAAAATATCACGTTACTTCCATTTTATATACCAACTACATATCAAGTTGCAAGGTGGACAATTGTGGTAGAGTTAACCAAAACAAAAACACAACATTTTTTGTTGTTGTTTTTGATATTATACGATTCAAATGTCAATTTCCTAAAATTTGTTAAGAGAAACTTATTTACATATTTTAATTTCAAAAATACAACTCTTTGCTATATTACAAATAGATGTTACAATTACTTTGACTATTCAAAAATTGATCGACCCATAAGGTAACTGTACCAGTTTAATAAGAGAAACGAGAAATAAACGCACATGGTTTTGTTTCACAAAATGTATTTATTTTCTTAACAGTACCGTTTCGGCTTTTACGCCATTATCAATAGACTGGAGTATAGATTAAAATATAGTGCTGAAATAATATTTTAGAAGGTAGATTTTAAGAGGGTTAACAGGGTGAAATCAATTTGGTCATTACTAACAACGTAATTTTAGGTTATAGCTTTCGTAATCTCTAGTTTTCTTCCTTTTTTGATATTATGTAATAATTTTAAATTATCCAGGTCTAGATTATGATTGTTAGAGATACAATGATCAGAGAATCCTGTTCTTTTGTCCTTTTGTGAAATTGCTCTTTCATGTTCTTTTAATCTGTATTTTAGTGCTCTACCGGTCTGACCAACGTAAATGGCCTCACAATTTTTACAACTTATTTTTTTATTTTACTTATTATTTACACCGTTGTTTTTTTGTAATATATACATCTTGTCTTTGTTATTTACAAGTCATGAACTTAAGTTTTTAATATAAAAAATTGATTAAAACGCCTTATGACACTACAAACAATGTTTATTGGTACAACCAAATGTATACATTTCGACTACGAAGTAGTCATTTTTAATGGTAATATTAAATTAAATTAAGAAAAGATTATACCTAAATATATTCTAAAAAACTACCAGTAACTTATTGAAGACTATTGAACAGGGGGTTGTTGGTGAACGGCAGGTCAAAATTCATCAAAGGATCCCTGAATTTATGAATGTAAATATACTCGTAAACTTTTAGGTTGATGTAATTGTGACAAGATCTTAATAGTTCAATATTATCGTCTATGCTATGTCCCGTGTTTAAGGCATGGTATGCAACTGCTGATTTTTCGGTATTGTTCTTTGTTAGGTGGTACAGATGTTCTTTTAGGTAAGCCTATGTAAACTTTATCACACTCTAAACAATTAATTTTATAAATTTAATATTGAACTATTAAAATCTTGTCACAATTACATCGACCTAAATGTTTATGAGTGTATTTACATTCATAAATTCAGGGATTATTTGACCTGCCGTTCACCAACAACCCCCTGTTCAATAGTCTTCAATAAGTTACAGGTAGTTTTTTAGAATATATTTAGGTAAAATCTTTTCTTAATCTTAGTTTACTATTACCATTGAAAATGACTACTTCGTAGTCGAAATGTATGCATCTGGTTGTACCAATAAACATTGTTTGTAGTGTCATAAGGCGTTTTAATCTTTTTTTTAGATTATTCACACTACAAGTCACTCGGTACTCATCCGTACCTCTAATTATTTAAGTTTTTAAGTTTATCTTTCTTAATCTATTACATATATAATTAGTCATATGAGGAATATAATTAATATAATGGTATTGTTGTTCATCCTTTGTATTTGGATAGGTATAAAAGTTTTTTAACAGTAATTTCTTGTGTTTTTTTCCTTAATAGCACTACTTCACGATTTCACCCTGTCCCCTCTTAAAATCTACCATCTAAAACTAATATTACAGATTTAGTAGCAACTGTACTCCTGTCTTTTGATAATGGCGTAAAAGCTGAAACGGTACTGTTAAGTAAATAAATACATTTTGTGAAACAAAACCAAGTGCGTTTTCTTTCTCGTTTATCTTATTATTAAAATGTTTCACCAAGATACAAACAACCACATAATCTCAAGTATGTACCAGTTTAATTAAGAATATACTGGCCTTCTGGTACAATCTGTGTTAATTTGAATGTAACATACCAATACATATTGCCCGTTAATTTAGGCAGTTGCCAAGTTTGACAATTAAATATTTTAGTTTGACAAAGCGTTTGCAATAAAGACGTTCGCGTCGTTTCTCACTATGCTTAAAAAAAGTGCTAAGATAAACGCGACGTTCGCTAAAAGTTTAAATCTCTACCATGGTTTTGTTGGTATTAAAGACATATTGAGTTCTTCTTAAAATAACATTTTATCTAGTAAAAATAATTTTGACCCAAAAATCAAACACCGCCAATCACCAGTGCGTGCTTATTCCTAGCGTGCTTAGTGATCTACACACATATGTCAATTACTGAGTCTTTTGAACGAAAAGTTAAAAATTGAATTTGACATTTAGCATAGCTAGTATTGAAAAGGCAAAGGTATAACAGTGTTTTCCAAAGGGTTGTAAATCACCGTATCAATTATTGATATACCATTTTGCGCCGACAAAAAATTCTAATTTTGAGTCAAAGCGTGGCGTCAAACAATGGAACTCCCTAATATCAATAAATAGTACTCAAATTTTTTGCTCTAAATTCTTATTGAACAGTGGTTATTGTTTTTAGGTCATGGTTCCAAAGTTACAGTACTCCAAGATGAGTATTAAATAGGCTCTGAAGGCAGTTAAAAATGTTTCAGTTTCTCAAGTATATATATGTTACCGGCCAAACCCGATTTCAGGACAAACTAGTTTTGCCTAGACTAAACTAGTTCTTCCTATACGCGATAGTATTAACTAGTATAGCCTAGATAGGATAAACCAGTTTAGGCTGGTCCAAACTGATTTGTCTTGATATCAATAAGTTAGGTTATGATTGATAGGTTTTGTGAGATGCAGCTGCAAAAAAAACTGTTCCACAAACAGATGCCAGTGCAAGAAGGCAATGATACTCTGCAATTCTAAGTGCCACCAAAGTACTCCATGTAAAAATAAATAACAATTTTAATAATTGAGATATGATTATTGCTTCTATTAAAAAACACTTATTATTTGTTATAGTATGATTGTTTGTATTACCAATTATCCATAACTTTTAACGACGAATCATTAAGGTTTTAATATAAATGATTATTTTTTCAATTACGGAGTATTTTATTCAGTTTATCTAGATATACTATAATGTTTACACTAGGCCACACCAGTTTATCCTAGAATATGCGTATTTATATCAGGACAAATCAGTTTGGACTAGCCTAAACTGGTTTATCCTACCGGGCTTAGGACAAATTAGTTTGGACTAGGCTATATTAGTTAATCATATCGCGTATAGGAAGAATAGATTCACTTTGCAATATAAGCACAACAGTAAAAGTCTAGCTTCAAGGAGAATGGTCCACAATCTTTTGTAACTGAGGAAGAACATATTAACAGTTTTTATTTGGAAAAATGGATTGCTCAAGTAGGATCTTGGGGTTTTCCAGTAATAAAGTACCAATTGCTCGATAATGTCTAACTTCTCTAGAAAGAAAACTAACCGAGTCTCACTTATTATTATTGTATGTATTGTACGAATTTCTCTGATTAAACCTTTTCTACAAATTAATATTCGTTTGTTTTTATAAAATAGTTGCTAATAATTACACTTTTTCAATAACTGGTCCAACAATATGTCAATGATTAGCACGTTAAGATTATTTGGGGTGACAATAATCTTAATAGGTTACTTAATAAAATAATTTGTTTTTGTAAAGTGAGCGTAGGCTTACACGGCCAATGTCTATATTCCAATGACTATTGTTGTTCGGGCTTACTGGCCGTTGTCCATGAAAATTTCTTCCCGACATTTCGCCTGCATCTACGGCAGGAATTTTCAAAAGTTTGGAGAAAAACAATACTCATTGAAACTTGGATTAGTTTTAATTAACAACAATTCCTTTAAAGACACAATAACATATTTCTATTGCTCAAAAATTGGTAAACCCTTTTTAATTGAGACAATAATTGCTTTTACTGGATTTGCATCTTAAGGTTGAGTAGATTTACCTTATGCAAAATTTTGTTAAAATTAGAAAAAGATAGATACAAAAGCGCAACAATTAAAAATAAGAGATTAAGATTCCGGTTAGAGCTAAAGCGATTTACATGAGTGATGATTGGAAACTCTAACAAATATGAGCTTTCAAAACAAACAAAATGTATTGAAATCGGTATTATTAATTTTGACATAAATATGATGACCTAACAAGTGCAGCAATTACATGGACAGCCTGTTGCTTGAATAAATTTGAAAATTACAAAGAAGGGAATTATTTTTAACTCGAAAAGTCGAACAATCAAGGAACGAATTGTTATTTTTGGCGAAATTCCACATTTTAAATAGATTTTTTTTATTTACAGCTGATTCTTCGAAAATTCGTTTGTTGTTTTTTGAATGATTTGCAACTTTCAAGTAGGTTCTTACATCTAACAATAGTATTATAGTTTTAGGTACCTATGAAATAAAAGGTATAAAAATAACATTTGTAGGTACTAATTGATATTTTCAAATAAGCTAATTTAAAAAAAAAATGATTCAAAGTGATTATTAATTGATTTTAAAAAATGAAAAAACACAAAACGTTTCAAGAAATATTTCTTTCTTGTGTTTATTCATTTTTAACATTATGAACCAGTTTCAACAAGTACAGGCTTCTACAATCAACAATTGATTATTGATTATAACTAATCCAAATTGATAAGAATTGATTATTGAATATTCCCAAAATTATATAACATAAAGTAACAAGCTATTGATAATATCAGAACATAGGCTTTCAAGATAAGAATACGTAGTACAATTAATAAACGGACCTAAAAGACCGTGGTATAAATGAACAGAAAAGTCTAGGCGTATAAGGTATATGTAATCTTTACCCATGTTTAGCATTTGGAAGGTCACCTGTTCGAATCCGGGTCCGACTGCTCTTTTGCAAGTTTTCTGCGGTTTCCTTGGAGTAATATTCTCCCTAACCACACCACCCATCCATTCCCACGATTCCTGAAAGCTTTGCACAACAGTGTAGGTCGGAGGGACTGCCCGCCCACCAGCACGAGTAGCTGGTGGGAATGAAATACAAAAAAGTTTTTTCTACCCATGTTGTCAACGCAGTACCACTAACCGCTCATTTTGACCACGTATCTTTAACCCGAATATTATTTCTCCTAAGCTGTTGATTTGTGGAAGGTCTTTTATTATTTTTATCGATATCAAAAAGAAGTCTTATTCGACAATGGCTATGTTTCTACAGTAAAGTGAAGGTAACAATATTGCATTCAAGTTAGGGTTTGTTGCTCCAGGAGCTTTGGACCCCTTTCTATGTTTTTACAGAAATCAAATCTAATCGTATTATCCAATTAAGATATCAGCATTCTTTCAGTGTCAGAAGTACAAGGAAACAAGCAAACCTTAATATTAATTAATCATTTGGTTGTATATACAATTAGAAATAAAAAAATGCAAAAACCGTACTGTAATAAAAATAGATTTAAATCATTTATAAGTCATTTTACTTATTCACTCATTAACCTAATCTAACCTAACCTAACTTAATCTAACATTCTCATTCCATAATCGCTACGTCTGTTTACGAAGTTGTCCCGATTAATATAAGTTACATTATGTAATATTAAATAATTGTAGCCATGATAAAGAACTGCAACTTATAACGAAACTTCGGTGTTGGTTATGCAATGAACTACCATTTCATCCCATTTTGGCTTGTTTTCTCATATTATAATAGTATAACAAGGGGCGTAACCGGAAAATGTCCCGATTAATGTCATCAATTCTTGTTATTACTGAACCAACAATAAAAACTATTTTTAAACTCTAATTCTATCTGTTCTGATCCATTTACACAGTGTTCTTGATTTTAGTGCATGTAAACATTGCAGGTGTTTGTTGAAAAGAGAAATAAACACACTTATGTGCCAATTTGTTGAATTATTATTTAAATAAACTTATCGACATCAGGTATCTTATTTTCGATAAATAATTACAACATGTACTGACCTTTTACTGCGAGTTCGCACAGTTCATATCAGTGGAGGCTGATGTATAAGATTACAGGGTCTTCTTCAGGCAATTTCGTAAAACAATGAGGTTAAACACTAATTACTTAAATACTATATATAGACATTACAATGATGCTTATACACGTGCGGAAAATTTTTAACCGACCATGTAAAAAAAAAAGAAGAATAACCCCTTGCGCAAGACAGTAGCGAAGTTTGCGTATTACAACGCGCAGGTCAAGCCCCGCCTGTTGTACGTCATAATCGTCATTAGCCCTACCAATATTCCATGCATTTGAACTACAGGAGTAGAATTTTCCTATGGTCGGTTAAAAATTTTCCTTAGGTGTATACGATTCTAATTCAGGATAATAATAATATCAGTAATCTATGGCACAGATGACATGAACCTGCTTCATTTAATATTGGCCGTGAAACCTTACGATATTGTACTACTGATCTATATTCCATTTCGGTGCTCTAAAAGGAACTTAGGAGAAATAACTTCAAATATTGAATCGAAGAAGATTTTATTTAATTTTTGCAACTTCATTTTAACGAACGAATATTGGTAATATCTTCATCCTGAAGAAGCCACTGTGTGGCTAAATGATCATTGTGTGGTGTAACCGTATAATATGAGGAGACTAAATTATTAAATGCAATAAGCGTAAATTGTGATGAAATCTATGATAAATTGTAATAATATAATCCATCTAGTTTTCTATGAAAGTATATGTTTGTAGGTTAACCTTCCTTTTAAGAACTTAATTTAATTTTTTTGTGTTAAGAATTACTGTTACCTTGACTTGACAATAATAATGACACAACACACCAAACCGCAAATCACATTTAATTGGAACTGGTTCTCATACTACACAAAATTCTTTTTTAATTTGATAGCAATTATCGACTGTGTGCTCTTTAGCAGGCAGCCTTCTATTCTGGTTCGACCGCTATGGTGATCATGAATAGTGCAATGTTATTGCAAAACCAAAATTGTTCAAAAATTTTCAAATTAAACAATGGGAAACATTCAAATGTATCGAAAAAGGATAAAAAAATAAATCGAATAACAAAAATAAAATATGGTAGGTGGCATTTGAAAAAATGAAGTTATTTATATTTGAAGTTTTTTTGTTTATTTTTGTGAACGCCCTGTAGAAATTATGAAACTTAATTTTGGCATGACGTTAGCATTAAGACTATAACTAGTAAAACTTCAACATTTTTGACGGAAGTTCTGTTTTTTTATTTACAATTTCATTTAAAATAACAAAGTTGACATCAATATCCGGTGTAATAGGAAGTGGCAGATAGTTGAAATTATTTTAGTTAAATAGATAATCCTTGATAACCCCAACTCCCAAATTTTCAAATCTGTAACATGCTTCGTTTCCTTGAAACGTCTAATGTACCACTCAGTTCGAATAACCCTGTATAATCAAAAATTTTTGGTGGCGAAAAAAAAACACTGACTGTGAGTTTAGGTTACAAAAACTTTAATTAAAGACCACAATATCATTTCGAAACATACTGGTTTCTTCAGGTGTAATGAAATACTCTACAGTAATATAATTGTGGTCTTCAATCAATGTTTGTTTTCGTTGTTAAAATATAATTACAAGAATTAAAAGCTCCCTCGATTCAATATTTTTAGTAGATTAAGTCGGGCTATGGTTGTCCATATATGTTATACTTCAATAAAATAGCCACCACATAGCATCATTCGAATCGTTAATAGCTGCATTCGTTTTAGGAGCATCGGAAACAGATCCGGACTGTGGCAAAAGTCTTGTTATAATTTCGGGTTATTTGAAATTACTAACAGCACACTAAATGCAAATAACCTATTTATTTACTGCTATATATGTCATACACAGTACAAACACAGCAGTTTGTGGGAAAACAAATAAAAATTAGTCATTGTTTGCAGTTGGTCATAAAATTAACGTTGGAGAATAGCAAGCATAATAATAAACGGAATTAACGTTATAAACGAAATACACAAGCTACGCAGAAATGCAGTAACATAACATACACACATGTATGCGTAATTTTGTTTTCAATTTTTTTTAATGAACGTAACATAATAATGAAACCATTTTCAACACACAATGCCCAGTTCCGCTGGAACATACGTACTTCTGTACCTATCTCACTTAGCTTCTATTTTTTGTGGCCTTTCAAAATAAGATACCCCTTCAAAATATGGATCACTATGTAAGAACAGGTCAAAAAAATCAAGAGAATAGCCATTTTCAAGGGTTTCCTTTGTAGCTGAATTATAATTTGACCATATATGAAGATTTTGAAACATTTTCAGTCAAAAATCCAAACTAACTGCTAGTTTGACTTTGTAATTCATTTCAATATTCTTGGATGATTCGGACGCCAGCTACAAGTTCAAAAATATCATCGAAAATGGTTACCCTTATTGAGTTTTCTGTTTTCAACCCATAGGACTATGAAGGGTTGAAAAAATAATTTAAAAAAAGTAATTCCATCTTTTTTGAATATGTTGTATGTTATATATATATATATATATATATATATATATATATATATATATATATATAGTTCAAGTTTATGAGGTATTAGAAGCATATGAACTAGCAGAACGAATTCAATTCTGAAACTTGGGCTTCTTTGATTATTGTTTATACCGCTTCTTTTAAAAATATTTTCAAGTTCGATTTACATCCGGTTATACCAGAAGTAGATGTTAACTTTCTTATTTTAAATAGAATGAAAATCTGAATTCATGCATACTTTATAGGAGGGACTACCCCGAAAATATTGATAGATTTTGGGTTGTTTAATTTTCTTCAAAATTTTTGACATTTGCACGTTAACATTAAAAAAAAACGTAATTCAATTAGTTTTTGAGATATTGCTTTATAACTCGTAACAATTATTTATTCACATTATCGAAAAACAATTGTGGTTTTTAACTAAAATGTATAGGGTCTTCAAATTTTGTGGTCAAAGTTGGTCAACTTCAAAGGGGTATAAGTCATTTTTTTTAAATGGAATGACCCATTTTTGAATGCATATTCGAATTCCTCATTGAATTTGGCGTCTATTAGTATGGGACTAACGTAGACTGTGTTTATACTTTTTGAGAAATTTTACAATTTGTGAAGATGTTGCTTTTTTTCACTGCATAGGTATAATGTTAATGAAAGCAGTGTGCTGTAATTTCGAAAAAATTGAACAATCAATTGTTGTTAAGTGTCAGAAAGCGTATGCCGTCTTCCAGATTCACAATTTTGAATTGTTGCAATAAAGCATCCACAATGAATAATTTAGATCAAAACTACAGCAATCAAGATACTTTAAATTTAGTTTATATACATGGTAAATGTGGAAAAATTACAGAAAGAACTTGCAGACTTTTTAATTTACTAATTCATATATTTCTAATAGTCCATCAACTTGAAAGACCCTGTATATATATACATGTGCAATTATTAAATCCTAAGAGATTTGTACTAAGTTTTATTAAATTCCATTATAATTCTTATGAAATTGTGTTGTTTTCTTTTTATTATTGACTAATATAGTTCTTAAAGTAAATTTATTATTTTCAACAACAGTTAAACCTAAATTTTGTAATTTGTGTTTATACTTAAATCTGTTGATTTTACAAAATGTAAAGAAACAAAATTCTTATTAGAGTTAATACTAAAATCGTCATGATATAATGATTTTCTAACTAATTTTTGTTTTTTTGTGAAAATTAATTTGTCAACCAAAGTATCGTTATACCCGTTATTTCTGGCAATATTTTTTATAACATTTAATTCTGTATTGTAATCATTTGCCGGTAAGACGTTATTCTTTAGTATTTATACTCTTGATAATGGGCAATGCCCGAAACAATTGTCGAGTTTCTCAATATATTTAGTGCAAACATTTTACTAGTGTTTTATTTTATTATTATTAATATGATGTTTCACAATAAGTGCACCTTAGAAAGTTTAAATTCAACTTTTGTATAATCACCCATATATATTCTAAACAACCCCAGCACATTTTCTGTTTTTACAAGGAACGAATAAGGGAGAGATCAAGATTAGAAATGTCATAAATCAAATATTTTTTCCTGTTTCCTAAAAACATTTCCATTCTTCCTATTGTAAAACTTACGTTGTCTACATGTATCCTATATCCTCTTGTATTTTATCACATGAGAGTCAGCAGTGGCATAACAGCTGGTTCCCAACAGCAGCAGAGTCACTGCACTCGGTATGCGGTTATAGTCATTATCAACATTGTGGCTATTACCCATTCGCGAAACAACATTTTGCACACTGTTTTACTGCTTGTACTGTACTGCGAGGTAAGCTTCTTTATGCGTTAAGTAATGATAAAAAAAGAAACAACAACAAAACAAAATAAAAGTGCACTGAGGGAACAGGACGTGGACCTTTGGTTTTTGACGCGATTAAAAATGCTTTTTACTAGGAATTGCGATTATGAATCGACAATGTTGTCGATTATTATAAAATACACGGCCCAGAGGAATTGCGGGCGGCCGAGCGAGACAGCTCGCGACGTCCCCGTGCCGGTAATAAACAATCGAATTTTTACGAAATAATTCGTACGTATACGGACGGTCCATAGGCGAAAATGACTAACTAACTGACTGGATTACCGAGTTACTTACTCCTCGTGTTGATGGACAATTCCGCCGCGAATACTTTACGTCCACTCTCCCTCTGACTTCTTATTTATACGAGAGATCAACAATACCGCCCCATCCATCCACGATAACGTAATAACAATATACAGTAGTATATGCACGTGCTCCTTTTAGGAGGTGTGTTCAGAGTGTAAAAAAAGTTATAATTTTTATTCTTCTTTTGCACTTTGTAAACAATTTTTAAGCAATGGTCTAGACCAGGGGTGGCCTACTTTTCTGTATATAAATAATATCTACTTTTTATCGAAAAGTGTGTCGCGATCGACTTGTTGTCATAGTCGTAGTCTAAGGGAGAAGAAGGGGTGTGAAATGCATACTATGTTTATACACTGTGTTTCAGTAGAAGGTACGGGTAGATAAGTAAAATAATAAGTCGAATAAAAGACACTTGGTATTTTGTTTCACAATTTATTGTTTAAAATTTAACGATACCGTTTCGGCAATTACGCCATTGTCAAAAGGTAGGAGTACAATAGATACGAATGTTCATCATTACATTAATTATGTAGTACAGTTATCTAACAAAATAGATTAAGTAAAATTAATATAAATACTCTTGTAGCTAATAAGTTAAATTTAAGTTCACTCCTAGTAAACAACAAAGAAAAGGTCAACATCTTACAGAAAAACGGTGTCTACCAAATAAATTGTAAAAATTGTGAGGCCACTTACATCGGCCAGACTGGTAGAGCTCTAAAGTATAGGCTAAAAGAACGTGAAAGGTCAATTTTACACAAAAATAATTGCACAGGAATTTCTGACCATTGTATATCAAATAACCACCATTTAGATATTGATAATATGAAAATTTTGCATAATGTTAATAAAGGTAAAAAATATTCGAAATAACAAATGCAAAATATAATAATCTTATGGTCACTAATGACCAAATTGAATTCACTTTGTCTTCCCTCTTGAAATGTACTTTCTGATTACCTATTTAAGCACAAATTCTGCAATATACTTTTAGTATCTATTGTACTCCTATCTTTTGACAATGGCGTAATTGCCGAAACGGTATCGTTAAATTTTAAACAATAAATTGTGAAACAAAATACCAAGTGTCTTTTATTCGACTTATTATTTTTAAAATGTTTCACCATGAGATAGCAACCGCTCAACATCACTTAGATAAGTAAAATATATGTTCAAAGGTATTTTTGATTTTTTAACTCACGTATTAAGTTTTCAAGATATTGAAGAAAATAAATTTGCAGACCCAACTTTCGATAGCAGTATTCCGTACATGAGGTACTTAAAAAATACGATTTTCCGACACTTTTTCGGTATAGATTTTTACTAACTTAAAATGCAATTTAATTAAATAATTAAACGCTTGGAGTTGTTTCACAATTTTTTATTAGTACACTTTGTCGTTCAGTGCCAGTACAAACACATAGAATTTCATCAACGTATCTTAGCCACAGGTGTATGTTTTTATTTAAATAAAGGTTACTTTGGAACAGTTTGATTTCGAAATCATTCATAAAATGGTTAGCATAAAAAGATGATATAACTGAGCCGATTGATAACCCTTGATTCTGCGTGAATAACTTTTGATTAAATTTAAAATAATTTTATTCCCTATGGTTCTAATCATCCAAAAGACATAAAATTAGCTAGTTTTCATTCCATGATTAGCAGACCTTTAAAAATTCCATTATCACAAGAAAATTTTAATAAAGAACTAAACACAATTAAAACAATAGCAGTCAATAACGGTTTTAGAGAAGAAATGACCAATAAAATACTTTCTAAAAGAATTAAAAGATAATTTAAATAATCTTATTTTTCCTATAAAAACAAATTCAGATAAGCCAGTTAAAACATGGAGAAAAGCTAGTTTTCATTCCATGATTAACAGACTTTTAAAAATTCCATTATCACAAGAAAATTTTAATAAAGAACTAAACACAATTAAAAAAATAGCAGTCAATAACGGTTTTAGGGAAGAAATGATCAATAAAATACTTTCTAAAAGAATTAAAAGATAATTTAAATAATCTTATTTTTCCTATAAAAACAAATTCAGATAAGCCAGTTAAAACATGGAGAAAAGCTAGTTTTCATTCCATGATTAACAGACTTTTAAAAATTCCATTATCACAAGAAAATTTTAATAAAGAACTAAACACAATTAAAAAAATAGCAGTCAATAACGGTTTTAGGGAAGAAATGATCAATAAAATACTTTCTAAAAGAATTAAAAGATAATTTAAATAATCTTATTTTTCCTATAAAAACAAATTCAGATAAGCCAGTTAAAACATGGAGAAAAGCTAGTTTTCATTCCATGATTAACAGACTTTTAAAAATTCCATTATCACAAGAAAATTTTAATAAAGAACTAAACACAATTAAAAAAATAGCAGTCAATAACGGTTTTAGGGAAGAAATGATCAATAAAATACTTTCTAAAAGAATTAAAAGATAATTTAAATAATCTTATTTTTCCTATAAAAACAAATTCAGATAAGCCAGTTAAAACATGGAGAAAAGCTAGTTTTCATTCCATGATTAACAGACTTTTAAAAATTCCATTATCACAAGAAAATTTTAATAAAGAACTAAACACAATTAAAAAAATAGCAGTCAATAACGGTTTTAGGGAAGAAATGATCAATAAAATACTTTCTAAAAGAATTAAAAGATAATTTAAATAATCTTATTTTTCCTATAAAAACAAATTCAGATAAGCCAGTTAAAACATGGAGAAAAGCTAGTTTTCATTCCATGATTAACAGACTTTTAAAAATTCCATTATCACAAGAAAATTTTAATAAAGAACTAAACACAATTAAAAAAATAGCAGTCAATAACGGTTTTAGAGAAGAAATGACCAATAAAATACTTTCTAAAAGAATTAAAAGATAATTTAAATAATCTTATTTTTCCTATAAAAACAAATTCAGATAAGCCAGTTAAAACATGGAGAAAAATTCCATACTATGGAAATTTAAGCAATAATATGGGAAACCGTTTAATAAATATTGATATAAATCCCGCTTACTTTACAAATAGAACTTTAGGTAAAACACTTGTCAACAGCAAATTAGATAACTAGGTAGAAGATTTATATTGCAGCGGTGTCTATGAGGTAACATGTGCAGACTGCCAGGCAATTTATATAGGAAAATCCAAAAGGGATATCGGCACACGTTTCACAAAGCATATAAGAAATATAAAGGTACTTTTAAAACCTCAATTTGGTAACAGGTAGATCTTTATCTTTAGTAGCAACTTCGGTCCCACCGGTAATCTAAGTATCTAATATAATCTAAGTAATTTTTTGTATACTCTTGTCAATGGCCGCATCGGCCGAAACAAATTTGTCAGGTCGATTAATAAAATTTAATGAAACTTCCAGTTTGTTTGTTTTTGAATGTCTCATTTCATGCAGTTTCACAACAGTTGTACCAAAAATAGTTTAAGTTTTATTAATTGAAGAACGTTGTAAATTTTGTCCATACACAGCTAAAAAGTTTTTTTTGATACATATTACATTCATAACCTACGTTGAAACAAGAAATACCATAAATCCGTAATTAAATATACAATGACAGAAAAGTTATTTTTTTGCAGTACGGAAAATTGCGGTGTGCTAGTTTGTTTTTTTTTTTTTTTAATAGAACTGAACCATAAGAATAAGAGTAGAACAGTAGAAAAATAAGCGTTCCCATTTATGTTCGAGATAAAACTGCAAGCGTCGGTCCTAATAAAGAACTCTAATTTTAGTTGCAGCATTCTAAAATAAACTGGCTAGCGGTAGAAATAATAGAACGAAAATAAACACTTAACTGACATTCGTGTTTTAAATTGAACTGGCAACGAACAACTATATAACTGATCATTTCAGTTAGGCAATATAAAGTACGACGGGTTCTTTTGATTTAATTACTTATGTCCATTTTTACCAGCACATCATTAGATATATGAACGAAGTTCAATCAAAAAAACATACACTATTTTGATTATTATAATTCAAGGGCGTGCATTTTTATTTTTAAAAAGAGATCGTCTATGAAAAATTGAAAAATTGACATGAACATAGAATTTTTGAAAAATAAAAAACAATTTCAGAAGATTATAACAAACCTTATTACTTCTAAGTAGTAATTACTCTCGTCTGAAGAAGCCAAAGTTTGATGAAATATATGTTACGATTTAATAAAGTTTCTGAGAGTCTTTTAAGTTTGTTTTTTTCTGTTTGTAATGGATTTTCATCAAGTTAAGGTCGAAACTATTCAACTCCAATAGACTTTTTGGCCTTTTTCCTTATTCATTCAATTCAAATTCAATCTTTTTTAATATAAGAAACGCTGTTCATGGTGCAGTCTTGATGAAACATGTTAAATAAATAAAATAACGACGAAAAATTCGTTTTGTTTCAACTGTTTATTATAAGAAACTCTTACAATTGTTTCGATCAACAAATCATTATCAAAGAGACAATTTTAAGTAGAAATGCAATTGCAAGAGTTTCATATAATAAACAGTTGAAACAAAACGAATTTTTCGTCGTTATTTAATTTATAAATCTTTTTAATTAAATATATACGTTGAAACTAATCTGTAAAATCTGGCATTCTCAAATATGGCTGGGTGCATTATAATAAAAGCGCTGTTATGTAAAGTTATGATTTTTAATTGGATAACGCTTGAGTGGTACATGTTAAATGGGGTGTAGCATATAAACAAAGTATAATTTATGCGGTGGCGACAAAGTTGAAAATTTTTCTGGCTTGTATCTTACGGGTCAGTGTTTTAACCCCTTTTGGTCAGTATTTAAATCCATATATCAGTATTTAAATATTAAGGACCAGCGCAAAATGAGACGCAGCTTGGTGAGTAACGGCGACGAATACCGCAGTTGTTTTTGGTATATGCCAGTTTTTCGTTTACTATCTTTGTTTTCAAAATAAAATAAATATATTCAAAGTAATAATGAATAAAACACCGTTAACTTCATTTTAAGGGTGATTTTCGAATTAGGGATGTTCTATCTATGATACGGATGGGAAATTTGCAAATTTTATAGCCAAATATATAATTATTTTCTTTTAAAAAATCCTAATTGAACTACTCTATATATAAAGAGTCGTCGACATGTTTTCCTAAAAAAGTGCGCCATAAAAACTGCGACACGTGTCCCAGTCACGGTGAGCATAAACTGCGTCATGACACACTGCGATGTCATCTAACGCAGACACTTTTGTTTCTGTGGTTTACAAAATGTTACCGTGACTCACCCTGCTTCACGTCTCCAAGCTGCGTCTCATTTTACGACGCATAGGCCCTAGCCTAAGTGTCAGTATGGATGGAGGGTCACAATTTAAACCTCAGAAGACAGTGCATAAATCGAAAAGATCAGTATTTAAATCCAAGTGGTTAATATTTAAAACCCAATAGTCATAATTACGTAATTACACTTTTGGTAAAAGCATCGTGTCAAAGTTGGTACTGTCAATTGTCGGAACGATCAGCGTCCATTAACAGCTTATACTAACCATTTACTATTTTTATACTGACTATTTTGGTAACAAAATACCGACCGAAAGTTGATTTATTTTATTATTTTATTTAAAAATAGGCCATTTAATTTGTTTCCATCTTTTCTAAGAATGGTAATATACTCCCCCTCGACCCCTGCAAATTGCAATACACTGTTAGTTCAGCTGAACGTCAGTTAGGGGTCTTATAAAGCATCACTTTTCTGTAATGCGCCTAGTCGTAATTAATTTAGAATTTGCGCCTTACTTTGAGATGAAATAATAATAATAGTATTCATGCCATTCAATATTGGGAATTTTAAAAAAATCGGAAACTACAATCTAAAATTTAGTTGTAAGCATAATCAAAAGTATTTTTGAAAAATCGATTACTTTATCCATAACGGCGTATGCAGCTACCATCCCTCAAAAATGTCAATTACAAAAGAAAATGTTTACTTTTGTTTAAACCACTAAAAGTGACTTACTGTCTTCTATAACTTAAACATACAACAATACGGTACGAAATTAAACAGAAATATTTATCAATTATAATAAACAATTTAAAACGAGGATGCAATTAAATGTGAATTAAATCGCAGAACATTCATGATTTTTTTAATGGCTATTAACATTGAAGTTTGATTACTGAATGATTTTGGTAATAGTAGCAGACTCGGTCAAGGGTGTTTGTAACTTTCTGAAAAGTGCCAGCCATTCGTTAATTTGTTATTAAATCTAACTGATCGTTTGTACCTTTTAATACTAGAATAATATCGAAATAGGTTAAGGAAAAAGATGAAAGATTATATTTAAATCTTCAAGAAAAAATTAGGTAAAACAAACAACAAGAGTTACATTCAGATTATTGTTAACATATTACCATCGAGCAAGCAAACAGTTTGAGGAACTCTTCTGAATATTCGGTAATTTTTATGCAGTGCTAGTTTCAGTGCTCAGGTTTAATTAATATTATCCATTTCGAGTTATAAATAATCTCAATTAGAATTGAAATAATGAAGAGATTATTCAAAACAAAACACGTATCTTAAACAGTATTGTCGTATTGATTTTAACGGTAAGACAATGTACTGAATTCGAATCACATTTGTTACATTCAATCGGATTAATACTTAAAAATATGATTCATGTGACCATCTGTTATTTACTAAATGATAAAGCTGTCACACGAACAACTCTACAACGCACAAGAATTTTCTGATTTTATTCTTGATCAATTGACAACATAATAAGCACCACGTTAAAGTACAACACCAGCACAATTCAACACAACGTTTTTTTTTAACAAAAGTAACACAAAACTAGTTAAAAGTTTTACGTTTATCAACCTTGGGATATTTAGGTACTTACCAGTGTAGAAATAAAATATAGCATGCCCTAATATGATCCGGATCGGATCAGGCTCTAATAGCGAATGCCATAATGGTGTCGTCCTATTTGCGGTCAGTCCATCGAGCGGTCAGTGGATTTTTCGATCAAATCTTTCTTGAATGTAAAAATAGAGGAAGGGTAAAATTTACCTGTCGATTTTTACGGTCAAAAATGCGTTTCTCGTGTATAATGTATACACCTTTATTTTTGAAAACAAATTAGTTAGGTTAGGTTAGCTTAGGTTAGGTTTATTTTACCGAGCAGTGGTTAGAGAACAATACGACTCCACTGGAGATGTGGAATTGCCATGGACAACGCCATCGCACTAATAATGCAGCTGAAGGTGTAAATCACGAAATAAACTCCAAAATCGGAAGAACAAATCCGAGATTTAAAACCATTCTTCTTTATTTTTCTTATATTTCGTATAACAATGTATTGATATATGTATATTTTCATAAATGAATATTGACAAAATAAGCTCCATGATGTTAGTTGTGTTTTATTGGTATTCGAATTTATGACCGCATATTCCACAGTTTATGTTACCTTGACCGCAAAATCGACATATTTAAATGAGATGGAAAAAGTGACCGCTCAATCTACAATTTTTACGTTTTACCGCAAATTACACGACCGCTCGATCCATACAACCGCCATAATACGGTATTTATATATGGTCCGTATCAGGTAATAAAAGAGAATGTTCTCTTACGAAATCCCTTACCTATCCCATTTTTATTACCTTATCGTATCATTTTTAGAGTCGCTTTATCTATCCTGGTCCGATCCTGACTTGACTGCCGTATTTTAACCCAATAAGGAATCCCTGATGTATCCTAATCCGGATCTGATTAAATTACCTTATCATAGCCCTTTCAGGGAACTTCTTATCTATACCAGTCCGATACTGATATTATCTTTTATTCTAATTCCTTAATGGAATTCCTTAGACTCCCAGCTGACCCTGACATTATATTGTGTTTTAATACTTTTAGGGAACCTCTTACTTCTTATTCGGTATTCAACGCCGATACTTGTCTTTTCGAAATCCCTCTTTTGTTTGTAAATATTCTTTTGTTGGTCATTTCTAATTATTCTGTATGAATACAGGTAATTTTATTGGAAGAAAAACAAGAAGTCTATATATAACTATATATTTATCTAATCACTATTCTGTTAGTTCTTTCAATTTTCTCGTGGCGCGAACTTGGTTAGCCATTACATACCTGATCCGACCCTGATAATAGGTCAGCTGGGATGACGGATCCGGTCCGGGTATGAACCCTACTTGTTTTTTACTCAGTTAAATGCAATGTTTTATTAGTACCTACCACTGCTGATCAGGTATATCAGTTAAAACTATATAAATCCACTAACATTGAAAGTATTAATATAGTTAATTAAATCGCATTAATATTGTAACGAGCCTGTATGTGTGTGTACAAGAGCGGCGGCGAGTTCCGGAAACAGATAAGACGGGTTCCTCGAATACGGCCGTCGGTCGGCGCTTTGATAGAAATAAGTAAACAACAACATAATGGGAGTTCCAGAAAATACTAGAAGATCGTTCCTAATTACTCCAGAACCTTCGATACCTCTATAAATATTATGTTGTCGACGGTCAAGAACAGTTTAGTTTAGTTTAGTACACCGTCACGGTTTATTGTTTACAGTTGATAGTAGAATGGTAATATAAATACGATATACCGAGTGATATAAATAAGTGGTAATATAAATACGATATACTGAGTGATATAAATAACACATTTACCTTGTCATATAAATAAGTTGTTGCATTAGAGTTTAAGTGTTAAGTAGCGTATAAGTGTTATATAAATAGTGTAAAATAAATAATTGTTTAAATAAATAAGTTGATCTAGAAAATTCGTTACAATAGTTTTCACTAAATCAAACTAGTTCTAAACAAAATCACCTATGTAGTTATAGCTATTGTTTTCTGTGGAAAACGGAATTTTTTTGAAAACTGTTAAAAATAACGTAGAATAAAACACAATGTTAATTCACTAATTTTTATTGAACTCGACAATATTGTTTCGATCGTCAGCGATCATTATCAAGAGTACTTAAACTTGAAAAATGTTTCACAAACGTTGCACTATCGAAAGTTTAAGGATACTTTTTATATGAATATTTCTTGTTATCGGGAAGAATGTTCCGTACATTAAATATAATATTATACATATTATGCGGTATTTACAACAACCAAACAACACCGCAATTATTTTGATGGCTATATGTATTTTAAACTTACTTTATTAAGTAAGTATATTAATGAGCAGAATCGAGCTTCGACCCACGCGGAAGTATTATTTTTTGCTAAAATCATTCACGAGTCAACAACCTGAAGTTAATTGCCTCTTAATACGTATTTGAAAGTCTAAGGGTATCGATCTCAAAAACAATTCAGTAGATGTAATTTAATTTATAAGCTAATACACCAGATGTGCGCCAAAGAGAAAAAAAAAGTTATTTTACAAAAAATCGATTTGACATTTTCACGCTACTCAATGTTGGCAGGTTTTTAATATGTTTTTTCGTATTGTCGGGGAAGATCTGGAGAAGTTAAGAACCGTCAAGAGCGCGTCGGGCACGCCCACTAGAAAAAGTGCTAAAAAATCGTGAAAATGCTAGAATTAAATTAAAATTGAGAGTACATACTGTAAGGTACGAAATATAAATAGAAATGATTACATCAAAATTATATTCAATAATTATCATTTTTGTATAATATTTGCTTTTCCTTGAATCTCATATTTAACGTCGTAAAGGCTGGCGACTAGCATCCCCACATGTTTTGTTTATGTTATATAAGGGTGACGAAAGAGATAGGAAGGAATAGAAAGATGCGAGGGCAGCATTTTTCTAATATAAAGTATGTGTATAGACGTCGTGCACGATTGCAATGACGAGTTTTGCTAGAGATGCGATGCGTTGCGTTGCAGGTGCATTTATTATGCATAGATAATTTGTGTAGTAAATTATTGGTTTACTAATGTGATTACTGGTTACATATAAATGTATTATTTATATTATGCACAGTACTCGAGAAAGATCTGATTAACTTAACACGTTATCATCAACAGCTCGTTGTTGAATTGTGGCTAAATTGTCACGAGTATCTGTCACCCCAGTATTGTACATATCTCCGGTGATGCCTATGGTATAATAGCGGCACGGGATTAGGTTTTACCTACCCTGTTGGTCTCTAGAATGTGTGTATCAAACTAATATATTAAAGGTAAGCAAGGAAAAAGTGAAATTTGAAATGGATTGATTCAGATCTTTTTTTATAAGTGTGGAAAAGGATACAGAAGAAGTAAAAAGTAGAAATTCAAGAAATAGAAATCTGATAAATTAGACACGCGAAATACGAGGATGGATCAAATATAAACTCGCCTTTGTTCATAAGACATTTATTTTGAAAATTTTCACAAAAACACAAATTTCTCTATTTTGCGATATATCCCCCTTGTTTACCTATACATTTTTCCCAACGCATAGGTAGTTTTTTCATCCCGTTTTCATAAAAAGGAGCAGAGCGGGTGTCTATCCAGTTGCGCACAAACGCCTCCACCTGTTTATTGGCTTGAAATCGCTCACCCCCTGGTGATTCTTTGAGGGGCCCAAACATGTGGAAAAAGCAAGGGGATAGGTCTGGGCTATATGGAGGGATGGAGGGTGTTCCAGCTGAGTCCAGTACATTTCACCGATTTGGGCCTGCGTTAAAACTGCGGTATGAGGCGTTATCGTGCAAGAATAACACGTCACGAATGGGGTGCGTCCTCTGTTAGCGTTAAGTAAGTTTTACCTGACTGATGATTGTGTGGACACTCCCATAGCTGATGCCGAGTTCACCAGATATCTGAAGAACAGTGGTGTGGCGGTCCCCTTCAGTAAGGTTTCTAACGCGTGCAATGTTAATCGGCGAAATGCTGGTGCGCAGACGATGAGGATGATTTACATTATCGACACGATTACGATTACGCCCATCGTTTAATTCTTTGCACCAAACTTCTACGCGTGGCCACGAAAGCGTTTCATTTCCGAATTGTGCTTGCAATCTGCGCAAAATTTCGGCTGGTTTCACGTTTTCACTTAACTTAATAATAATTCGTTGCGCAACGCTGCTATGCACCTCTTTCTCACTCATTGTGATAGCTGTGAGTATTATCCAAACGAACGCAGCAATACGATGCGTCGTTTCCGTGCTACCAAATATCTCCACTTCATGTTCCTAATGCAACAACTATCCGGCGCGCAATTTAAAAAGGCTCGTTTATATTTGATCCACCCTCGTAAAAAGACCAGAAATACCATACAAAAACAATATGCCAATCAAATTTATCGTGTTGGCAGAGGCAAATGTGACAATAGTAACCTTTTACACTTGTATAGGTATCTATCCCTTAGAATGGTGTTATTATAAAAACGGTAGTAAAAAACTACAAATTAAAACATGCGTTCAGCCACTAATTGTTTTCGTTTTTATGTGATGGTCATGAGACTTTTACGACATCACACAATCAATCAATCCATGTGTTACTTTTACCAAGAAAAGAAACGTATCATGTGACACCTAACTATCTATCAAGCGAACGTATGTAATTTGTTGTGTAATCGCTAAACCGCAAAACCAAACCGTTCTACTGTACAAAAAACACATTCATACAGTCCATACATACATACAAACATACATACATACAAACATACATACATACAAACGCACATACATGTGGAAATATATATTTACAAAAGCATGACATTTCTTTACCGACAATACAACGGCATTTTCGATAATAACATGTATCAATAACCTCCAGATACCACAAGTTCGTTCAGTTTCTAGTTTCTAGAAGACAATTATACACTTGTTGTAAGCATACAGTTAATTTAATAAATTATACTGCCCAGAGACCTTCATTTAACTTTCATCCGAAGAACACAAGAGCAATATGGTCACTCAAAAGGTGAAAATCTCGGACTTACATTCAATAGTTAACACTTCAAATTTTAATGATAAATGAGGAAACCACCTCTCAAACTTTTTCGTCCGCAATCCCCTTTTGCACCTCAAAATTTCATTGCACCCTCCCGGGTTTTCGTTTGTTGAATTGCCTTGAACCACTTGTTATTATTATTTTTGGTATCAATAAAAATTAATAACTGTCTTTGGTACATCGTTGATATATTCAATGTATATGTCTCGACATTAATACAACTAACTAATTGATAACATCTAGACTTTTAACGGTGCAAATGTTGTGAATGGACATGATTAAATTTCAGATATTTGCTGTATTTGACAGTATTTTATTGAAACAATTGTTGAGTTAGCTGAATATGTAAATGAATATGAAATTTAACTAACTGAGCTACTAAACATATTTTAAATTAAATGTAATGTGATGGACCAGCCTACTTATTTTAGGAATACAATGGGTTTAATATCGGTTAATGCGGTTAGTGGAAGTAGAAAATAGGAGGCTGTGGTAAAAGAATAATTAAATAAAGAAAGACTCATCCTAATTACTACTAACTAAATTTTATATGAACGGACACGTGTTTCGCCCACTTCACACGTGACGGGCGAGACTCGCGTTGATAATGCCCACGTGTGAAGTGGGCGAAACACGTGTCCGCTCATATTAAATTTAGTTAGTGGTAATTAGGGTGAGTCTTTCTTTATTTAATCAGGGAGTGGAAGCTCAAGGGATTCTCCAATAGCGCACATATTTCTGAATATTTTATTTAGATTAACTTTTTTAACGTTTTTATTGATTATAAATACAATTTATCGAAGTAACAATTATTTATTTCTAACATTTCTAAACATGAATTCATAGCATAGTAAATGTTCAAAATACAACAATATATTTTTCTTGAAACTTGTGTTTTATTCAAAATTAAAATTTATTTATTTAAAAAAGAAATTATGCTGTTATCATTTTTTCAACAACCCTCACTGTGAGAGTCGCTCCTGTACAAAATAATAAAATAAAATAATGAATGCAGTAAATGAAAAGTTTTAGGGTTTTTATTTACATAACAACACCGCAAATTTATACGAACAATTTAACAAGGACGTCGTACCTTGGTACATAAATTTTTAAAAATATACCTAAATAACAAAATGTCTTTTACCCGAACCGAAACTGTCACGGACGGATTACGATTAGTGAATCATATCATGACATGTCTGACAAAATAGTTCCGATAAATCGCTGACTAATCGGAAACCAAACGTTAGTTTATTGCGTTTTACTTTTTCGTTTTAGTGAAATACTCAATTTATTTAAAAATATTTTACGTAAACACATATCAACGAGGTTTCTTGAACGGAACATACAAGAATTTAAATTATAACCTCACACACTTGTGTTTCGCATTGGATTTATTCGCACAACTGATGTAAGTAATTTTTGGTTTATATAAACTTCAATAAAAAAATATGTTTCCGTAAACAGTCTAATCTCTGAATTAGTCACAATAAGAAACTGTTCAAGAAAATACAAAATTTCACATTTAAAGGTAGGTAATTGTTTCTGACTGACGACGGCCCTAACCCTTAGTCAAAACTCATTTAAATAATCCACAATCTTATCAGAGCTTTACTTTATCTACTGAGTTATTGAACTTTTTCAACGCAGTATTTCCTTGAAAGATTCTTCAAACTATTAGTTAGACAGCTTTAACATAGAACTACTAATTTATTTTCGCAGAAGTGTTATCAAACAGAAAGAGGTCGTCCTTCTTAGATATAAGGTCTGCATTTAGGCCGATCGTAATAGTCAATATTCCTTCCTCTTTTTATTAAAAACAGATTGAATATTGATCATATGCCAATGCCAACCTAAATGACAAAAAACCGTTTGTTTACCTGCAAATGTAGAGTTATTAAACCATCTTAAAATTTCTTAGATGAAGGCGTCACAAGAATATTACATCAAAGTTTATGTCGATCTATAATCGGCATGTGAGTAAAGCCGCTAGTACCGGTATCGGTGATGAGTAAAACAAATAGTTTTGTAGGTCAATGTTAATGAATAAATCTTTTAAAATGTTGGTTTCATTTTCAGATATGTTTAAACTAGCTTAGCGTCCTAAGTACGCCCCTAATAACGACGTCATCCGCAAACGACGTCTATACTTTAGTTATCATATTTTTCGTTTGCATAAATTCAATAAAAAAAATAATCTCGTAAATTGCTTAATCCTTAGATTACTCACAATAAAAACTTTTCAAGAGAATGTAAAATTCTGATTCTGCACGTGTAAATAAAATGGCATAAAACTCATTTAAAAACAAATGTTTATATCACTTTTGAGATGATCTCGTTTTAATCTTTTGAGCCATTTACAATTTCACTGAAGTCTGTCGGGGTACATTGTGTTTCACAAAAAATTAAATATTTATAAACATTCTAATGCCCTATTTAAAAACTTTTTAAAAGATTTAATTTTATCAATGATTGTGGTGAAAACATTTTTGGTAAAGTATTCATGGGTACAACATTGATTGGCCTTCAAAACTGTAAATAAATATTGGTATAACATATTGTTTCGCAACTTTTTTCACTATAATTTTGTTTCGATTTACAATTTTCTAAAAAAAGAAATTGTAACAATATAGCAGCCAACTTTATAAAATTATTGATCTGTTTGAATTATTTTAATTAAAAAACATTTTCAAATTGGAATGAAACTTGGTCGTTTATTAAAACTCAATTAAAGGTAATTTATCATGTAAAAATTATTTTTGAAATTTTTAAAAGTTAACAACAGTTTTGCCTGAATCGTCAAATGTGATGAAATTTAAAACATAATTCTTTCGAATTTGAATTCAAATTTAATAAAAATTCTGCTATTAAAGTATTATAGTAAAAATTGATTCTGTTACTCCAGGGTAATCATGACAATTGTGATTTTTTTTGCGAGAACGTACAAAAGAAAAAATAAAACGATCAATCTTCAAAACTGTAAATAAACATAGATACCAGAACAACTATTAAAACCCATAAAAAGAAGAATGAGGTAAATAACTTAACAAGTTCTGTACAGTTGATAAATAGTTATACAACTTTTCCATTCTAAACATCATTATTCATTCGCTTTTAAATCTGAACCAACCGCTTGAATTACAAAGGTTTCTCGATTTATTTTTACAACAGTACGGTCTTTTGAATGTATAAGATAAAAATCTATAGCTATTCTCAACGAACTTGAACTGATTAGTAGAAACGTTAAAAACACTATACGTTACGCATATTTAATTTTATTTCTAGAATACCGTTTCTAGCACGTACTAAAAATTGGTTGTATTTTATAGAGTGATTTAGAATGATTGAAGGAGATGTCAGACATAAAAGTCACGAAAGTTATGAAGAATACAGTCCATTTATTAGTCAAAATTATTTTTCAAATTTGGAAGTCTGTAGGTAATCAATTCTGACTGGCTTTAAAGAAAATGACAGTTGACTAGGAAATACAAAAGAAAATATTCAATCCAAAAAAATAAGGTAATAAAATCCTTTTTCGTCTAATTATAAAGTATCACAGATCCCACAATTTTGACGTCAGCTTCAATCATTTCAGACCGCTCTGAAGAATTTTTCAATAAACAACATCATAAATAAATAAATTACTTGTATAGTTTAAATTGTTTGTTATTTTTAAAGTGTAAACAATTTTGTAACGTATTATATCTTGTAATTAAAAAAAACTTTTCCTAACTAATATGAGGTTTGGATCTCTAATCCACTCACCCCCCCCCCCCTTCCGTCGTGGCAACGTCACTGGCCTTTTGCTTTGAAACCCTAAAAACGTTCGTTTGTTTTGGTGAGATAATTAAAAATCATTCTCAACAGATGTACTGCTGTGACACATAGAAAACTGGAAGAATCATCAAGGTTTGCTTTATAGCAGGGGCATAAACGATTTTGTCAAACATTTCTTGACAACTGCCTAACATAAATCTACTCTACTAAAGGGTAAAGGCTCTCTTGAAAAAATACATCAAATACGTTGTACTAATCAATCAAACTAATATTCATACCACAAAGTGACAAAGTTGAAACAGTTATTTTCAAAATGTGATTAGGCAGTTGTCACATCAGATGTCAGATACATGTAGGTCAGTTTACTTCTTGCTGTGGTCCAAATATCCCTAAAAGTGATGGATCAGTTGCGCCCAACCGTGAAATTATAACCCCCTGCATCTAATGAGGGATGTAAATTAACAGTTCCTGAGATACGCTATCTAGAGGTTAGTTACAGTATTAATTTTTATGACGGGTGCGCAATTGACCCCACTTACCGAGGGTAATAATTGGCACGCAATTGACCTATAAGATTCCGCCACCGGATTTTTTTGTGACCGCGGTGTGCAACTGTCCGTTGCCCTGTCAGATATGTATGCGAGCAGAGGACTCCCATCCAAACAAGACCCTTTATGTGGGCACTACTGTTAAGCAACTTGTACACTGCGAACACGACGTGTTAGAAATTCTATAAACAGGAATAAAACTTCAAGAAGTAGATTTTAACAAAAATATATATATTTAACAATGTTATATGTAACATGTTTCGCCAAACATTTTTGGTTTCTTCGGACTGTGAGTATTTTCTACTAAACCTAAAGTGTCGCATCACATCTTAAATACTAGGTTGCATTTGGGGGTAGATATAACATTAAATAAGATTAAGGAGAAGGAGAATTATTTCCTTCAGTCTGGTCATTTGAAACTAAGTTCTGTTTTTAAATTTATTTATTTATAGATATGTAATATTTCAAATATGTCGTTAAAATTATGATCTTCTTCTATTATGCTTAATTTTACCGACAATTTTGAAATATTACATATCTGCAATAAAAGCAAAAAATTCAATATCATAGAAAATCTAGAAATAAATGAAGTTAAAAAACAACTGAATTTTAAATGACCTGGCTGAAGGAAATAATTCCCCTCTCCTTAATCTTATTTAATGTTATATACACCCCCAAATGCAACCTAGTATTTAAGATGTGATGCGACACTTTAGGTTTAACCGAGCGGCGTGGTCTAGTGCTCTAGATCATTGCTTAGCATTCGGGAGGCCACCGGTTCGAACCCGGGCCCCTGTGGTTTCCTTGGATCATTTAGACAAATGTTGGAGCAGTTATATTCCACAGATAATCTGTCACTTCTCTTCTGTCTTAATTTCGTCCGTCTCATCTTTCTCTCCCTAACTACACCACCCACCCACCCATTCCCACGATTCCTGCAAGGAGGCTGCAGAGGGCCTTATACCCTACCCTCCGGCTTTGCACCACAGTGTAGGTCGGAGGGACTGCCCACCCACCAGCACGAGTAGTTGGTGGGAATAAAACATGATGTTTTTTTTTACTTTAGGTTTAGTAGAAAATACGCACTGTCCGAAGAAGTCCGAAGAAATTTTTGGCGAAACACATTACATTGAACATTGTTAAATAAAAATTCTTACTAAAATCTACTTCGTGAAGTTTTATTCCTGTATTATGGATTTTCATCAAGTAAAGGTCGAAACTATTCAAGTTCTGTGTACCGTTGTTGTATACTAATGACGATTAGTAACCTACAAATGCGATATAGTAAAATTAGGAGAATGATGAACCTCGAGTAGTTAGTTGATAAAGGTCGATAAAAATATAAAGATAAAATTGACACAATTTTATTAACAAACTATGCTGATAATAAATAACTTAAAGAAATTTATTAATTGAAAGTGTTTCCCATTATCTATCACTCTTTGAGTTGATCCGAAAAATGAAAAGAAATTAATTTATTCATTGTAGTACAATGTAACATGGTATAGGAACGAGGCTGCTGACTATTTTGTATTTATTCATCGTAGCTAAACATCCTTTCACCAACACAATGGTTTCCCACTAATTTGAGTCATATGAGTTTCTTTCATATAATAATGCAGTCTTTCTTCTATTAACGTAGAGTATGTTCATAATTGTTCTTGACATCTCGAAGTGTAAACAGTACACAAATTACATGAAAGCATTGTGAGTTAGACCTTCGATAATACATCATTAAATCACATGAGAAGTTTTTGTATACTCCTTCCTCTACTTATATAAAATTACAAATAACGGTTGTCAAGCTTTAAGAAAAGGTATATTTATACAGGGTCATTCAAAGTGAGTGGTACATTAGACGTTTTAGGGAAACTAAGCATTTTACAGATTTTAAAATTTGGGAGTAGGGGTTATCAGGGATGATCTTTATATTTAAAATAATTTCAACTGTCGGGTACTTCCGGTTATACCAGAAGTTGATGTCAACTTTCTTATTTTAAATAAAATGGTATATTTTTTACTTGTAACTTGTATACCTAGGATGAATAATTTTTTAAATAATTTAATTTATTGGAAAAAAAATTGCAACGCAACCCAAACTATAAAAAAATCATAACTTCCATAAACAAATATCTAGATGGATCGAAAGAGGATAAAAAATGGAATCGAATGACAAAATAAAAAAAGTTTTTAAACTTTGGATTTTTTTCTGAACGCCCTGTAACAATTATAAAGCTTATTTTTGGCATCACGTTAACCTTATCACTTGATTTGGCTATAACTAGTAAAAATTTCAACATTCTAAGTCATTTCTTATGGAAATTATGATTTTGTATAGTTTTTGGGTTGAGGTGCAATCTTTTTTTTCAATAAATTAAATTATCTCAAAAACTATTCATCATAGGCATTCAAGTTGGTTATCAAAGTCACCTAAAAATTATAATTTTATGTTTCATACGAATTCATCGTAAAAAATATAACATTCCATTTAAAATAAGAAAGTTGACATGAACTTCCGGTATAATCGGAAGTGCCCGACAGTAGAAATTATTTTAGATATAAAGATCATCCTTGATAACCCCTACTCCCAAATTTTAAAATCTGTAACATGCTTAGTTTCCCTAAGACGTCTAATGCAATACCACTCAGTTAGAATGACCCTGTGTATCAGATAGAGTGTACGCAGTAGTCCGTACCGAGTCTCAAGACTTTCACTCAGCAACAGCAGTCTGATGAGAGATTGATTGAATTTGGTCAGATGTTGGTGATAAAAACTTTGTGTTAATTCCGATCTTCAAATAGGCAACGTAAGTTATCAAATAAAGCCGCGGCAGCCGAAGCCGTTAGCATGAAATTTTCCTAACTTTCCCTGATTTGACATAATAATTTAAAAGATACTTTGAAAAATTATATAATATGAGCGATTTTCAGTTTGTCTACAGGGTTGAGATATAAACTTTTTCTTAATACAAAATTTATTTTTGAAGGGATCTTCACGAATAGAGAAAATAAAAGTCATATATTTCTAAAGTTTTCTGATTTTCCAGCTAGTATAAAATAATGTCTGGCCTATCGCCAGAGCAGAAATCAAAAAACGGTTTTATAGTTTTATTATTGAAGTTAGAGGATTTTGTCTACAGGGTTGAGATATAAACTTTTTCTTAATACAAAATTTATTTTTGAAGGGATCTTCACGAATAGAGAAAATAAAAGTCATATATTTCTAAAGTTTTCTGATTTTCCAGCTAGTATAAAATAATGTCTGGCCTATCGCCAGAGCAGAAATCAAAAAACGGTTTTATAGTTTTATTATTGAAGTTAGAGGATTTTGTCTACAGGGTTGAGATATAAACTTTTTCTTAATACAAAATTTATTTTTGAAGGGATCTTCACGAATAGAGAAAATAAAAGTCATATATTTCTAAAGTTTTCTGATTTTCCAGCTAGTATAAAATAATGTCTGGCCTATCGCCAGAGCAGAAATCAAAAAACAGTTTTATAGTTTTATTATTGAAGTTAGAGGATTTTGTCTACAGGGTTGAGATATAAACTTATTCTTAATACAAAATTTATTTTTGAAGGGATCTTCACGAATAGAGAAAATAAAAGTCATATATTTCTAAAGTTTTCTGATTTTCCAGCTAGTATAAAATAATGTCTGGCCTATCGCCAGAGCAGAAATCAATCAACAGTTTTATAGTTTTATTATTGAAGTTAGAGGATTTTTTATTATATAGCTGGAACTTATTTTAAATCAAAAACCTCAGCGTTTTATCAATTCAATTATAGTTAATTATAAACGTTTATTGAAAATTGTTCACTAATATATTATAACGTCAAACATCGCCATAGCTTTACAAATTTGTTTACTTTTATTACAACTTGATGATCTCGATTTTAAAAAAGATCATGATCCTTATAAATCACTCTATGAGAAGTCATAAATCAATAAATAATAGTAATAATTGTTCCTAATCCCATAAATGTTATAACTTGACGGCAAAATATATAGACAACAAATAGTTAGATTTGTAAGCTTTTTACATAACGAATGATAAATTCATTGACGGATTACAGTTGTCAACAGCAAAAGTAAGTACCTACTTACATCCAGTACTACAATTAATAAGTTATAAAAATTAATATAAATATTTATAAGGAACAAAAATAATAATAACGAAAAAAATAGGAACTTTTTTCAGGCAAACGATTTACTAACATTAAATCAAATCCAACGTTTCGTTCAAACGTTTAGAGCTTCTTCAAAAGGGAGTCATTATAGTGATTAAATGTTATGTAATGCATCAATATCCTTTTTTAAACAATTATATTAAATTGAAAAACTATTTTTAACTATATCTATCACAAATTTCAAACGGTTATTCTAAAAATTATAAAAAAGTGTTCATTTCATTATATACGTTTATTATATTTTGATATGAACAATTTTAAAATGTTTGTCCCTGTTGATTAACATTTAAGTTATTTTTTTAAATATTTTTTACAACAACCATCTGTGGTTTGTGATACAGTTAAATTACTGTTTCAATTTTATACAATTGATTAAATTAGAGTATCGATGCTATACTATAAGCATAATTGAGTAGAACGATTCCCTTTTGAAGAAAATATGAGCCTTTGAGCGAAACGGTGGGTATGGTTTAATAATCATAAATTATTTTCCTGAAAAAATATGGAAAAAATACCGTTAATATACTATTATTATCAGTCGACTCTTTAAAAATGAAAAGTTTTGTATGTAAGAGATATAGGTTGGTAGGACATCTTTTGAGTCATCAAGGGCGAGTTAGAGAATTATTAGAGGCAGAAATAGGAGTAAAACGTGATAGAGGAAGACCCAGATTAGATTACTGTTCACAAATAGTTCAGCTCAGGATATGAAGGATTGGAAGTAAGTGTCCAACAGTCTTCGACTGATGACTCTATGATAATTACTTTAATGATCTTGAGGATGATCATTAATTATTTTACTTAAATAAAATAAATTTTATTATTTTAAGAGTTTTTTTTATAATAATATGTTGTCATCACATGTACAGGTGTAATCAAAATTTCATTCTGATCTGATAAAAGGATCGGATTCAAAATTAATTTGTAGTACAGAAACAGACAACGAAAGTTTAAAAAAAGCATTCAAATTTACAAACATAACTTATTAGTTTCGCAAGGACTGCCATAGATAAGGATTTCCATCAACTTTATCCTGGCATTTTTGAATTAAAAAAAAGAATTGTAGTGAATTGTGCTAGTGTTGTGCTCTAAGGAGCAACTTTGCAAAACTCGTTATCTACAGAAAAAAAAAAAACAATAGGCGCTCATGAGTCGAGTTCTTGATACCAGAAATTGTACGTAATTTTTTTGATTTTTCAGGCAAATATTTTGTTATATAACGTTATCAGTCACTATAGGTACTAATAAAAGATTTTTAAAAGCTGATAAACTTTGTTTAGTGATCTCGCGAATCGATTTGTAGGTTTTATTGTAGTTTTCATTCATAAAGTTTTCGCTGAAGCAACAAAGTTTTCGTACTTACTCTGATTCGATTTAACGTTTACATTGTGTTTTTTTTCCTGTCACAATCCGCACCAACTCGCCACAAATAAACACGAAAACTAATTGATAGTTAGGATAGGAATGAACGTTAAGATATGCGAATGCGAATAATTACGTTTCTGATAACCAAAATGCGAAATGGATTATAGATAACATGGTTTACCTCGGTTTTATTGCAGATTATGTTCGAAATCTGTCCATTGAGGATTAATGGAAGAAAATTTATAAGACAACGTATCATATGACTTTTTACCTGTATTAATTGATATATTAGATAATATAGGATTTATTAGAAAATTACACACATCCTGTTACACGGTGCATTTAAATTTTTGAATATGATTTTTTTTATAATAGTATATCAACTCTGACATTTGTTTCAATCTAAAAGGGGTTCAAACTCACAGAATTGTACAACCTAATTAATTATGTGTAATTTTAATTATTATTTATACAGCTACTTATTTAGTTAATTGCACACGTCATCTGAATCAGGAATTAGAAAGGTAAATACGTAACAAAAGGACAGTTATTTACATCGTAATTTGCAACGCTGGTTCAGATTGAAATGGAATTTTTGGCCTTTTTGAGAGGATTACTTTGTGAAATCAAAGGACAAAATAAGAGAGTAGCCATTTCTAAGTATCTTTTGTTGTAGAATTAGAATATTCTATCATAATTAATTGTCTCAGCTCATCGAAATTTCGAAAAATTTTAACTATAAAATACAAAGTTACTGATTTGTCTTAAAATTTCAATGTTTAAAGACAATTCTGAGACCGAATCCGTGCTCACCTTTGAAAAATACATCGAAAATAATTGAAGTATATGAATTAGTAGAATGAATTCAATTCTGAAACTTGGGCTCATTTGGTTATTGTTTATGCCCCTTCTTTTAAAAATATTTTCAAGTTCGATTTACATCCGGTTATACCGGAAGTAGATGTTAACTTTCTTATTTTAAACGGAATGACGTACTTTTTTTACATTTTCCGATAGAAAATCTGAATTCATGTGTATTTTATAGGAGGCACTATCCCGAAAATATGGATGGATTTTGAGTTATTCAATGTTTTTCAAAATTTTTGATATTTGCACGTTAACATTTAAAAAACCGTAATTCAATTAATATTTGAGATTTTGTTTTATAACTCGTAAAAATTATTTATAACAACTCACATTATCGAAAAACAATTGTGGTTTTTAACTAAAATGTACAGGGTGTTCAAATTTTGTGGTCAAAGTTGGTCAACTTCAAAGGGGCACAAGTCAATTTTTTTAAATAGAATGACCCATTATTTTTGATTGCATATTCGAATTCCTCATTGAATTTGGCGTCTATTGAAATGGGACTATCGTATACTTTTGTTTATATTTTTTGAGAAAATTTACAACTTGTGAAGATGTTGGTTTTTTGCACTGCATACGTATAATGTTAATGAAAGCAGTGTGCTGTGATTTCGAAACAATTGAACAATCAATTGTTGTTAAGTGTCAAAAAGCGTATGCCGTCTTCCAGACCCACAATCTTGAACTGTAGCAATAAAGCATCCACAACGAATAATTTAGATTACCACTACTACTACTACAGTAATCAAGATATTTTAAATTTATTTTATTTACATGGTGAATGTGGAAAAATTACAGAAAGAACTTGCAGACTTCTTTAAAATACCCAGACCGGTTGTTACCATCGACCCAAGAGAGAGAAACTGAGTAACCACCAGTACCATTTGAACGTATTAATCTTCAACATCATTTTTTATTAATATTACCATTCATAATTTTAATATATTTTAAATTAAAGTGTTAATATTATAACTCATTTTATTAGCATTTCAATAATTTGACTTCGAAAAATTAGTTTTTCGCGAAGTGCCAAGCACCCTGGTCTTCAGAATCAGCAGCAGTGTTTTAACACTGTAAAAGACAACAATAATTACCCTCGTAGTGTTTTTAGTGTTCAACTCGCCATGGCAGTGCGCTCTTCTTTGAGGAATGACGTTTGCAAAGTTAAAAAAAAAACAGAATAAAAAACAAACATTCTTTTTGCACTCTTCGATGGTGAAATTCAAATTTGGTCTCAGAAAAGCTTAAACACTTTGCAGTTTCAAAATGTCCTGGTTTTCAAACCCAACAAGCCAGATTCAATCTTTCGAATTTTTAAATTAAGATATAATATCTAAATATCCCATAATCTTATCGAGGCTTCGATTTATCTAGTGAGCTGTGGAACTTCTTCCTTATGCGATTCATTAAATATTTATTAAACTAGTAAATCTATTTAAAGAAAACCTCTTACAATTGTTTCGACGAGACCGTCATTATCAAAGAGTGTGTAAACAAACTAAATTAAAACCAACCGGTTAAATACCTGTTGACAAGATGTACATATATACATACATAAACATATATGTAACAACTAACTAGCCTACATAGAATTTTCGATCATAATATCAACTCACAATAAAGCTATTGTATTCTAGGTAACAGTAAGGGTGTATTATTTGAGCACAATTCTTTCTGGTTATTTACTACATTTCCAACCGATAAAGCTTTTTTAATTTCAAGATTTTCGAGTAAATTTAATCTTCCTTTTTGTCCGACGTGAATTAATTTAATATTATCTAAGTTTAATGTATGTCCGTTGATATTACAATGTTCGGAAAAGCCCGTAGAATTTACATGGTTCCTTATGTTATTTATATGTTCTTAAATTCTATGTTTTAAGGCCCTGCCACATTGGTCTATGTATATAGCATCGCACTGGTTACAATTTAATTCGTAGACACCACCTTTACAATTAAAGTCTGTTTTATCTTTATTAAATTAGACGCCTTTAACATAAAACTAATATGTTTTTGTAGCAATCTTATCAAGTAAGCTTTGAATAAAACAGCTAGTAACACCATTAACGGTGTCGGTGATCGCCAAAACTAATAGGGGATGAACACATTTTTGTAAATTATGATTCAGTCGCCTTTTGTACTTGAATAATGTGTACAAACTACAGTCATTGTTAGTCGTTTTGTTGGTTTACGTTAATGAATAAATATTTTAAGATGTTGGTTTCACTTTTAGAAGTTTTCACAAAGAGTAGCTAGTGTCCTCAGTACGTCCCTAATAATGATGTCACCTGGGAACGCTGTCTACTCTTCAACCATTGTTGATGTAGTAAGTATAACTTTTTCAAAATTGATTAGAGGAACATCGGTTATCCGACATTGAATATAGTGACAAAAAAATATAGCAAGAAACAAGAAGCGCAACAACGAATAAATATACATACAATAAACAATGCAAATGTGTTTGCTATTTAGCATAAAAATATCTATGCAGCCTGCGGTGTCTGGGTTTCGCGGTATAACACTAAATTCGTCGATGCCCACACTTTTAAACAATTCAAAATTGCAATGTATTTCTCGTAACAGTTACACAACAAATAAGAAACAGTCACGTATATTTGTTACATACAGGTATACAGGGTGAATGATTAAATATTCGGTGATCCACACAGTACCATACTAAACATAAAATAGAAAATTAAATGCATAACTTCCTACTTCTTATTCAATAATCGGCCCTTTTGAGCTACCCACAATAGGTAATATGTATAGCCCAAAATCGCAATTGATTTTCGAAGAAAAGAAATAAATACATTAATATGATATTCGTTTTTGAATAAATTCGTATCCTCTACACATTACCTCAAATTAATTTAAAAAAATTGTTACTGCTGTCAAGCCCTTGCCAGGAATCGAACTCGGGATCTTTGGCTTTACGCGCCAATGATTCTACCACTAAGCTACGAGAGTTGACAGCAAATGAAGCAATCTGTTATAGCAACCAGGGTCTGTCGTTTTCTATCGCCCATTTCAATAGTTTCACACTTCCCTAAATTATTACCTACTACTCATAAATCAGGAACTGTTAAAAAAATCCTAGATGATGGAGATGTCACTCAAGAGGTTTGAGATTTACCAGAGCTCAGCGTGGCATTCTTGGTTGTAGAGGGTCGTATGGATATTCTTGGGGTTGGCAGTGTAGTGAAGTGTCGCGTTTGTTGACTCTTTGTTTTTTTATTTCTATATTTGTGTGTTTTTCAAGTTGCATTCACAGGTAATAAACTATTGTATTTGTATGTATTTCTCAACGAGGTTTTAATATTTATTATGGTGTTTTTCGCTGTTATAAAATTTACACAAATGATGTCAATTTTCATTGTTCTTTCAATCCATTTTATAATGACACCATAATTTGTATCTTGCATATTTTGTGATGTTTTGTTTAATTTGAACACTTATTTTATTAATTTTAACAAAACGGTGATGTGTAACAATTATTTTGTGATTTTTCTTTGTTTCCAATTTTTATGATTTTGCTCTTTGTTGATCTACCAGGTGCGTTCAGAATGTTTCGAGCTTTGTTGAATTTAGTAACATTTTCTCCCGTGTAGAGTATTGATCTGGGAGTATTCTCAAATGTGTATTTATTTATTGCAATTTATTTTTATGTGAGGTCCAGATTGTGCTCTAAAATCTCAACTTATAGCTGGGTTGCCTCCCGTATGGGACCTCAGTACCTTTATTTTATTTTTTACATTGTCTACTAACTAATACCAACATTCTTCAGTTTTAAATCATTATTTACACGTGTCTGTGTATGTGGATCGTGCAGGGTAGATTTTCACAGTGATATTTTTTATTTATATATATTTCATACTTTATGGATGATACACATCTCTGATTTGTAGGGCTAAGATCGTGGATTTCTCTGCCATACTATTTCCCCGCGCTAGCCCTAGGCTGAGTCTGGCATTCGTATTTGTTTAGTTTAAAATTTAATATTACTGGCATTTCCCTGGTATTTTTTCATTTCATTTATAATAAAGTTAGGATGTCACATATTTGTTGTCTTTCATTTAACAACTATAAACAACCCTTCCAAATTACGTTAATAGCCAGTGTATCGAATAGACCTGGGTAGGTTACACTACACTATAGTGAGTACGAATTAATTAAAAAATGAATATCATATTAATGTATTTAAATTTGTCTCTACTAAAAATTTTCCAAGAATATTTAATTATTAATGATTAGATAACATACACTGATTCTGACGATTCTGTGACTTGGTAAATACGATTGTCGTTATCACTGCTGTCATCTCTCGTAGCTTAATGGCGCATAAAACCAAAGGTCCCGGATTCAATTTCCGGCAAGGGCGTAACAGCAGTAACAAAATTTTCCCCATTATTTTAAGGTAATCTGTAGTGGGTACAAATTAATTCATATTAATGCATTTAAATTTGCCTCTACTAAAAATTCTCCAAAAACATTTCATTATTAACGAAAATAAATAAATTAAAATATTTCTGTAACCATCAAAGTTAAAGCCTTTAACATCCAATTCTCACTCTTCGAGTATTTTTCGAAAATGTAATAAAATACCGGGTGTTTCTTTTAAAGGAAACGTAACCACTACCTCCTAGACCACACCCCGTATACCGAAAACTGTTATTGGAATATACTGCTCATGTTTCTTTGTTTTTGTAGCTGCCTAATTATTATTTTTATCTTAAACAGCATAAGAAGTATGGACCACCGCCGCCTTGACCTTAATAGTTCACCCTGTACATGCACCCATGTGTAGTTAGTTCTACGTGTAGCTGTCATGTCAAAAAATGTATATCCTTGTTTTACACCTCGCGCAACGACTCATTACCATACAATGTAAAGTACACCTTAAAGATTATTTTTCGCAGTGAACAGCGACGCAAGATCGACGCAATAAGATTAAATCGTAGCGAACGACGATGGCGGCGAAACGGGTTCGATTCAAAAACATTGACATTACTTTCCATTCATTTTTAAAACGGCAATAGCAAGAGAAACCAGACACATAATACCACCTATACATACACGTGCTCGTATATAATAGTCTTCAAATTTTCGTACGTGACCATTGGCACGTAAACATTTATTACCGCACTTCATCATATCGTATTTATTTTTTTATAAAAATTATTACGTATTCATTTTAATTACACTAATAATGATTACTAATTTTATTATAAATATAAATATAAATATGGAATCAGCAGAAACAACTTCTCCGAGGGCTAATACCCCTACCGGCATTGAATTACACTGTTGATTCTAGACGAAAATATAACATAAATAAAATAAATATAACCCGATAGGTCGAAACCGGTCGTGGGTGTGACTTTCGGTTCGTTGTGCCTACCTTGTAAGACGCGTTCAAAATGTGAGATCTTTGATCTTAAAATTTAGACGAATAAGGATTTTAATTTCTTCTTTTTTGAATATGTTATATCTTCGTCTAGAAGTCCATCGGAATCAACAGTGTAATTCAATGCCGGTAGGGGTATTAGCCCTCGGAGAAGTTGTTTCTGTTGATTTATTTATATTTATATTTATAATATAGTCTGTAAAGGCCTTCCTGCCAGCGCCCACCTGATGAGACCCGATAGGTCGAAACCGGTCGTGGGATGTGGCTTTCGGTTCGTTGTGCCTACCTTGTAAGACGCGTTCAAAATGTGAGATCTTTGATCTTAAAATTTAGACGAATAAGGATTTTAATTTCTTCTTTTTTGAATATGTTATATTTTCGTCTAGAAGTCCATCGGAATCAACAGTGTAATTCAATGCCGGTAGGGGTATTAGCCCTCGGAGAAGTTGTTTCTGTTGATTTATTTATATTTATATTTATAATATAGTCTGTAAAGGCCTTCCTGCCAGCGCCCACCTGATGAGACCCGATAGGTCGAAACCGGTCGTGGGATGTGGCTTTCGGTTCGTTGTGCCTACCTTGTAAGACGCGTTCAAAATGTGAGATCTTTGATCTTAAAATTTAGACGAATAAGGATTTTAATTTCTTCTTTTTTGAATATGTTATATTTTCGTCTAGAAGTCCATCGGAATCAACAGTGTAATTCAATGCCGGTAGGGGTATTAGCCCTCGGAGAAGTTGTTTCTGTTGATTTATTTATATTTATATTTATAATATAGTCTGTAAAGGCCTTCCTGCCAGCGCCCACCTGATGAGACCCGATAGGTCGAAACCGGTCGTGGGATGTGGCTTTCGGTTCGTTGTGCCTACCTTGTAAGACGCGTTCAAAATGTGAGATCTTTGATCTTAAAATTTAGACGAATAAGGATTTTAATTTCTTCTTTTTTGAATATGTTATATTTTCGTCTAGAAGTCCATCGGAATCAACAGTGTAATTCAATGCCGGTAGGGGTATTAGCCCTCGGAGAAGTTGTTTCTGTTGATTTATTTATATTTATATTTATAATATAGTCTGTAAAGGCCTTCCTGCCAGCGCCCACCTGATGAGACCCGATAGGTCGAAACCGGTCGTGGGATGTGGCTTTCGGTTCGTTGTGCCTACCTTGTAAGACGCGTTCAAAATGTGAGATCTTTGATCTTAAAATTTAGACGAATAAGGATTTTAATTTCTTCTTTTTTGAATATGTTATATTTTCGTCTAGAAGTCCATCGGAATCAACAGTGTAATTCAATGCCGGTAGGGGTATTAGCCCTCGGAGAAGTTGTTTCTGTTGATTTATTTATATTTATATTTATAATAGTCTGTAAAGGCCTTCCTGCCAGCGCCCACCTGATGAGACCCGATAGGTCGAAACCGGTCGTGGGTGTGACTTTCGGTTCGTTGTGCCTACCTTGTAAGACGCGGTCAAAATGTGAGATCTTTGATCTTAAAATTTAGACGAATAAGGATTTTAATTTCTTCTTTTTTGAATATGTTATATTTTCGTCTAGAAGTCCATCGGAATCAACAGTGTAATTCAATGCCGGTAGGGGTATTAGCCCTCGGAGAAGTTGTTTCTGTTGATTTATTTATATTTATATTTATAATATAGTCTGTAAAGGCCTTCCTGCCAGCGCCCACCTGATGAGACCCGATAGGTCGAAACCGGTCGTCGATGTGGCTTTCGGTTCGTTGTGCCTACCTTGTAAGACGCGTTCAAAATGTGAGATCTTTGATCTTAAAATTTAGACGAATAAGGATTTTAATTTCTTTTTTTTTTAATATGTTATATTTTCGTCTAGAAGTCCATCGGAATCAACAGTGTAATTCAATGCCGGTAGGGGTATTAGCCCCCGGAGAAGTTGTTTCTGTTGATTCCATATTTATATTTATATTTATAATATAGCCTGTAAAGGACTTTCTGCCAGCGCCCACCTGATGAGACCCGATAGGTCGAAACCGGTCGTGGGATGTGGCTTTCGGTTCGTTATGCCTACCTTGTAAGACGCGATCAAAATGTGAGATCTTTGATCTTAAAATTTAGACGAATAAGGATTTTAATTTCTTTTTTTTTTAATATGTTATATTTTCGTCTAGAAGTCCATCGGAATCAACAGTGTAATTCAATGCCGGTAGGGGTATTAGCCCCCGGAGAAGTTGTTTCTGTTGATTCCATATTTATATTTATATTTATAATATAGCCTGTAAAGGACTTTCTGCCAGCGCCCACCTGATGAGACCCGATAGGTCGAAACCGGTCGTGGGATGTGGCTTTCGGTTCGTTGTGCCTACCTTGTAAGACGCGTTCAAAATGTGAGATCTTTGATCTTAAAATTTAGACGAATAAGGATTTTAATTTCTTCTTTTTTGAATATGTTATATTTTCGTCTAGAAGTCCATCGGAATCAACAGTGTAATTCAATGCCGGTAGGGGTATTAGCCCTCGGAGAAGTTGTTTCTGTTGATTTATTTATATTTATATTTATAATAGTCTGTAAAGGCCTTCCTGCCAGCGCCCACCTGATGAGACCCGATAGGTCGAAACCGGTCGTGGGTGTGACTTTCGGTTCGTTGTGCCTACCTTGTAAGACGCGGTCAAAATGTGAGATCTTTGATCTTAAAATTTAGACGAATAAGGATTTTAATTTCTTCTTTTTTGAATATGTTATATTTTCGTCTAGAAGTCCATCGGAATCAACAGTGTAATTCAATGCCGGTAGGGGTATTAGCCCTCGGAGAAGTTGTTTCTGTTGATTTATTTATATTTATATTTATAATATAGTCTGTAAAGGCCTTCCTGCCAGCGCCCACCTGATGAGACCCGATAGGTCGAAACCGGTCGTCGATGTGGCTTTCGGTTCGTTGTGCCTACCTTGTAAGACGCGTTCAAAATGTGAGATCTTTGATCTTAAAATTTAGACGAATAAGGATTTTAATTTCTTTTTTTTTTAATATGTTATATTTTCGTCTAGAAGTCCATCGGAATCAACAGTGTAATTCAATGCCGGTAGGGGTATTAGCCCCCGGAGAAGTTGTTTCTGTTGATTCCATATTTATATTTATATTTATAATATAGCCTGTAAAGGACTTTCTGCCAGCGCCCACCTGATGAGACCCGATAGGTCGAAACCGGTCGTGGGATGTGGCTTTCGGTTCGTTATGCCTACCTTGTAAGACGCGATCAAAATGTGAGATCTTTGATCTTAAAATTTAGACGAATAAGGATTTTAATTTCTTTTTTTTTTAATATGTTATATTTTCGTCTAGAAGTCCATCGGAATCAACAGTGTAATTCAATGCCGGTAGGGGTATTAGCCCCCGGAGAAGTTGTTTCTGTTGATTCCATATTTATATTTATATTTATAATATAGCCTGTAAAGGACTTTCTGCCAGCGCCCACCTGATGAGACCCGATAGGTCGAAACCGGTCGTGGGATGTGGCTTTCGGTTCGTTGTGCCTACCTTGTAAGACGCGTTCAAAATGTGAGATCTTTGATCTTAAAATTTAGACGAATAAGGATTTTAATTTCTTCTTTTTTGAATATGTTATATTTTCGTCTAGAAGTCCATCGGAATCAACAGTGTAATTCAATGCCGGTAGGGGTATTAGCCCTCGGAGAAGTTGTTTCTGTTGATTTATTTATATTTATATTTATAATAGTCTGTAAAGGCCTTCCTGCCAGCGCCCACCTGATGAGACCCGATAGGTCGAAACCGGTCGTGGGTGTGACTTTCGGTTCGTTGTGCCTACCTTGTAAGACGCGGTCAAAATGTGAGATCTTTGATCTTAAAATTTAGACGAATAAGGATTTTAATTTCTTCTTTTTTGAATATGTTATATTTTCGTCTAGAAGTCCATCGGAATCAACAGTGTAATTCAATGCCGGTAGGGGTATTAGCCCTCGGAGAAGTTGTTTCTGTTGATTTATTTATATTTATATTTATAATATAGTCTGTAAAGGCCTTCCTGCCAGCGCCCACCTGATGAGACCCGATAGGTCGAAACCGGTCGTCGATGTGGCTTTCGGTTCGTTGTGCCTACCTTGTAAGACGCGTTCAAAATGTGAGATCTTTGATCTTAAAATTTAGACGAATAAGGATTTTAATTTCTTTTTTTTTTAATATGTTATATTTTCGTCTAGAAGTCCATCGGAATCAACAGTGTAATTCAATGCCGGTAGGGGTATTAGCCCCCGGAGAAGTTGTTTCTGTTGATTCCATATTTATATTTATATTTATAATATAGCCTGTAAAGGACTTTCTGCCAGCGCCCACCTGATGAGACCCGATAGGTCGAAACCGGTCGTGGGATGTGGCTTTCGGTTCGTTATGCCTACCTTGTAAGACGCGATCAAAATGTGAGATCTTTGATCTTAAAATTTAGACGAATAAGGATTGTAATTCCTTCTTTTTTGAATACTAATTTTATTGTATCAAACATGTGAGAGTAGTACAGCAAACAGAAATGCGAATAATAAAATTAATAATCACGGATGATAAAGGTTATCCACTAATTTTGAATGTATTTTAATTGAATTTGAATGACGGGCCACCATATTACGGTAGTCTTAGTGAAACGTGAGAACTATTAAAAAGTCTAATAACGTGCTCAATCTTATAAATATCCAATGAAATATGTAGGAATTAGTCAGGTAGGTAACCAGAATTTTGCTGGAAGTGAGGGTTCATTCAGTATATCGCCATCTACTAATATTCACTGCTAATAATAGTATTCCACATGTTTGATAAAGCCTTACGAAGATACGAGGGTGGTTTGATAAGTTCGTGACTTTTAAAGGAATTCAAATTTAATTGATGGTCTAATGTGATACAATATTCTGTAAAACTTGTTGTTTTATTTTTTGTTTATGTTTTGGGAATGTTCCAAAACTCTAATATCAATGGTCCTACCACTCTGCCCAACGTACCACGCATCGCAGTTTTTGTAAAATATTTTATATATTCCACTTTTTATCAAGGCATCTAATTTTGGTTTAAATTTTGACTATATAGAGTTAATAGATATTTAAATTTTGCTTGTCTCTTGGTGTAACATTTTAAATAGTTAAATAGAAAAAACACTTGGTACTTGTTTCATTAAATTTGTTGAATACATTTTTTAAATTTATGGATAATTTTATTAATAAATTTAATAGAGAGACAAACTTTTGTTAATATTATTAGTTGGGTGTGAAATGTCGTTTTAAAGTAATTGAGAGGAAAAATTCCTTTGTTTTTTGCAAAGTAAATTGTCTATAATTTCAAGCTTGAAGCCATTATTTACGGCGATGTGTTTTATATTAAATTCAAAGTTAAAATCAGAGCCGGATGAAAGTATATACGATTTACTAAAGAATGGAAAACGGTTAGTTCTGTTTGTCTAAGATGATTGGGAGTCAGTCAGCAGCGACTTTTATATTTACTCTCAGCATGCTTCACAATAATAGAAGCTCCATAGTGTTAAATTTTACATTACTTTAACCCTACTATTACCTCCCTTACATAATAATATAGTTCATTAATCACATCTTCGGTATATACGAGGGTGGTTTGATAAGTTAGTGACTTAAATAAAAACATCAGTTTTTTGGCAAAAAATCATTTTAGTTTTCTACATTACCTCCTTTTAGCTCGATATTTAGTCCATCGTGTTTCTAATTTTTTTATTCCTTCTTAAATAATAAGATTTTTCAAGGCCCTCAAAATAAGCATTTGTTTAGTGTATAGTCAACGTAAGCAACCGTGCATTGTTCTGATGGAACAACACTTTTTTCATCGCTAAATGCGACAGTGTCAAATCTATCCAGCAGCTCTAAATAATATTTGCTGTTTGTCGTTTTACATTTTTAAAGCTAATTGTACCGCGTGAGTCATACAAAACAGTGTCCATGACTTTGTTAGCCGATAGTCCCATCTTGCACGTTCACCCGTAGAGACCCAAACCGATTGTTTCGATTGTTACTTGATCTCTGGTATGGCGTGGTGGATCCATGTCTCATCTACGGTAACGAAACGTCGTTTGGATTGCGGCGATACATCTCCAAACACTCCTTTGAACTTGTCACACGGTGGTGTTTATAGTCGAACGTGAGCAATCGCGGCACCCATCGCCTATCGTGCCGATAGCAGTTTTTTCATGTACAAATATTTATGCAAAATGTGATTTACTCGCTCAGTTGAGATGTCTACATACCTACAGCCTCAACCAACTCACGCACTTTCAACCTTAAATCATCTAATATCATTCCGTGGATTTTGTCAACGACTGCTGGCTTAACAACTTTTTTTTGTTACCTGAACGTTTGGCGTCACTTGTACTGGTGCGGCCACAACTAAATTCAGTAAACCACATTTCAACCACTGAAATTGACGGTGCAATGGGTGCAGAGTCCCCATAGTATTTATCAAGCCGCTCCTTGGTTTCTTTAACGGATTTTTTTGCGCAAAAACTAATGCTTAATCAGCACACAAAATTCACTTTTTTCCATCATTGTGGAAATTGACGAGATTAGCTGCTTTTAATGGCTGTCAAACATGAACTAAACGTCGCAGCTTGTTCAAAATTTTACAGTAGTCTACAGATAAATGGTACTTAACGAAAACAGTATTGCCATTACAGTTACTGCGTGGAAAATTCAATAAGTCACGTACTTATCAAATACATCATGGTCACGCAAACCAAATTAATAAGGAACATTTACTTTTTAGTCAGAAATTTATCGAAATTACCAGATACCGAACTTGGCCCCTTTTTCACATTGATGTTCTTGTTCAGATATATATTGCAGACAAAAAGTTTGCAAGTTTATCAATCAGGGATAACAATAGAACCATTAGACCGACTCTAAATAGGTGATACTTTCCTTTATGATATAGACTACAAATTACAATTAACTATACCGGAATTAATTTGTAAGTAATTGTGAGAATGACAAAAAAAATTCAGGGCAACGTTTGCTGCAACCGTCAGGTCACTTGTTGCCCCTCATCAACGCATTTAGGTGTCTATGTATCCACTATTTTTATAGAGTAGTTTACGGGGCCGGTAGAAGGAAGGTCTCTTAACTGATTATTCAACACCAGCAGCGTTTCATAAGTGGGAGTGTCCTGATATAATTCCAATTACTTACCGACTGCTGCATGGCAGTGTTTATTGAACCATCGATGTGTAAAAGTACATTGTTTTTATTTGTTTTGCTATTTTTGATAGGAATGTTGACAAAAAGGTAATTATAGGTACATTACCCCTCTTTCTAATCTTGAAAAATACACAATACCTAACTACCATGCACCTTTGCACCTATTTCAAAAACAAACAAAAATAGTAATAATGCCCACCTTAGTGGTTAATTATTTGTTTATCGTAAACCATGAGGGATACGTTTTTGCAATTAATGTAAGTATATATGTAATTTATAAAGAACATTAAGTTCTTGGTCAGTAAATTATTCAAAAGTTATCCCATTTCCCTACAATTAAGGTAATATCACCACAGGAGATAGCCCCACGAAACTACCTTACAAATGTGTTTAAACGCTAGGACGGCAGATACGTAGAACATGAAGATGATAATAACCATTAGCGTCTTAGATACTTAATTACCAGTTTTTTCTTACATAAACTAAGTATAAACATTATAGTATTAAAGCTAACTGCAGATGTGTTGTGATGAAACATATTTAAATAAATCAAGACTAAAAACAGTAATGTTTCAACAAATTTTTATTGCGAAAACTCGACAATATTGTTTAGACTTAATCATTATACTCTATAGTCTAGTACTCTTGATAATGACTATAGAGTATAGTCTAGTACTCTTGATAATGACTAATTAAGTCGAAACAATATTGTCAAGTTTTCGCAATAAAAATTTGTTGAAACATTACTATTTTTAGTTTTGATTAATATAAACATTATAGTAAGTAATGGAACAATTTTGTAGTTTGAAGACATTTTTCAGATTCAGAATTTTACATGAATATTTTGAGATAGGGAGTCGTTTCATTTTGTGTTTTTTTTATTTCAAATACATCATAACAATTTTATTTTTTATATCTGATATAAACAATTAATCAGTGCCATACAAGTATGTAATTGACGAATGACGTGTCAATAATTATGTTTTTAGAAGATACGCCATAGTTTGTGAACATTATATTGAGAGCAATTGTAGGTACTTAATGAACGCAATTCGTGGAGTATTAGGCACTTGAATAAAATTTTATCGACATTCATTTGTTTTTTATTAAGTTATTTATTTATTTTTATTTTTTTAACTTATAGGTATCGAAACTCAATTTTACGTACCCTTGAAATGGACAACGTGTGATCAAAATAATTTCTAGATTTAGATTTCTACGATAAATCTCACTTTAATAATAACAAAAACCCGCCAAAAAAATTAAAATAATTACCATGGGTAACTGTAAAACGAAAAGATATAAGTAGTGTATAATGAGTACGAGGTAATTTCATTATACAGTACTTTGAATCATGATAAGAATTTTATTTTTTCATTGTTCAAACACTAATAAATAAGTAGGGACCGGATTATATGCATTTGAATATTTAAGCCATCCTTAGCGGTAATAGCACATTTTACCTAAGAAGATCTAGTTATGATCCATATTGTCGGAACATTTATAATATTTTTCCGAGTGCAGTAACTCACCCTGCGTTCCGAAATGCGATAAAAGTGATAATATCGCGAATCCGATCAAATTTAACAGTCACAAAATGTAAGGACTATTGAGTAATAATTGTAACTTTGGTCGCATTCGCGATATTTTAACGCATTTCGGAACGCAGGGTCAGTAGCTGCGTGCGTCTTTTGTTTTGGCAGTTACGATAATACGAGGGCGGTTCAATAAGTACTTGTGTTGACACCATTTTTCAAAAAATTCTTTTTATTTTTCAACATAGTCCCCTTTTAAAAAGATATACTTCTCCCAACGTTCCTGCCATTTTTTTTAACCCCACCAAAAAATAGGATTTGTTGAACTCTCCAAAATACGCTCCTGTCTCGGCGATGACTTCCTCGTTTGAGAATATTTCTTTTCCCGCGAGCCATTTCTTCATGTTAGGGAACAAGAAGAAGTCGCAAGGAGCCATATCGGGTGAATACGGGGGATGCGGCAGCAATTCATAAAGTTTGGCGGCGACAACTCCGGATGAATGTGCTGGTGTGTTATCGTGGTGAAAAAGCAGCTTCTTTTTCGCCAAATGCGGCCGTGCCTCCTTCAATCTTTTGTCGAAGCGATCCAATAACTCACTGTAGTATTGTCCAGTTACCGTTCTTCCTTTTTCTAAAAGATCCATGAGGAAGACGTCCTTCGCATCCCAAAAAATCGTCGCCATGACCTTTCCGGACGATGGGACCGTCTTCGCCTTTTTTGGAGTAGATTCACCGGGAGAAATCCATTGTTTAGATTGTTGCTTGGTTTCTGGTTTTACTGATGAATCCAGGTTTCATCAACGGTGACAATTCGATGCAAAAAGTCCTCTGAATCTCGCTTAAATTGCTTCAAGTTAACAGCCGCATACGCCTGTTGTCCACCGTGAGCAATCACGGCACCCATCGGGCCGACAATTTTTTCATCGCCGTCGATCAGCGAGAATCATGTCGTGGACTTTTTCAATGATTTCCTCGGTAACTACGTCTGCCGAGCGTCCTGGTCGCTCCTCATCAAAATCGGATGTTCGCCCACGTTTAAATTCGTTGAACCAGTATCTAACTGTGGATATAGATGACGAAGTGTCCCCATAAACAGCATCTAACTTTGCTTTTATCTCCTCGCATTTTTTCTCATTCAAAAACAAAAAGCAAATTACCGAACTATATTGCTCTGCGAAAATCACGAAATACGTCTCACTCGAATGGCTGCCAAATCTAAACTAACCTATCAATCAGTCTGAAATTTGTTTTGGCGTTGTTTGATAGATGGCATTCCACGATGATAACACCAACTTCCCTCAGGAACGTCCTCTGTTTTCAAACACGGGTACTTATTGAACCGCCCTCGTAAAATTACGCGTATAAATTGTTACTTATTCATACTTGACGTGCGTGCTCATTGATCTGCAATTTATTTATTTTTTTATTTGTGTGAAATTTGATGCGTACCATGCCTCCGGAAAAAAATGTGTCTTCGTGGATAACTAACTTTCCCGGGACATTTACATACGATGGGAATGTTTTATATTGTCGAGCTTGCGAGAAAAATATTTCGTGCACAAAAAAGTTTCGAATAAACCAACATATCAAGACAAGTCTTCACATCGCAGGATTTCAAAACAAAGGTCTACAACAACAACTTATAACCGCGTCTACATCTAGCTCTAAATACATACAAAACAACCAATTTAGTATGTATTATGTGAAGCATTCCTTGCAAGTCCTACAATCCTACCCTCAAACAAAAATATTGCTTAAATCAAAATGTACCGGACCAATCAGCATTGCGTAACAGTTTATCAACATGTTATGGAAGAAATACGTAACGAACTCAAAGAACTTATTATTTAGAAATTTCTAACAATATTGTTTCAACCTTTCGATTATCTTCAGAGAGAAACTATATAGAAACAATAACAACAAAAAATCAGGCATTTATAAAATAAAATGTAATGACTGTGATGCTATATATTTAGGGCAAACAGGACGAAATTTTGAAGGCTCAAAGAACACATAAAATCAGTAAACAACAAAAAACATTCGACTGGATTATCACAACACTGTGTTACGATGAACCACTCAATTAACAATGACAGTCTTTCAATTATCCATCTTGAAAATAAAGGATTCAAACTGAACTTTTTAGAAAAACTTGAAATCTAAATAGAAATTTATAAGAAATTGAATTTGACCAATGAATACACGGAAGGTCTCAATAGCCCTATATTTAAAGCTATTAGTGATGTATCTAACTGAGGGGGTGTACGCAACATTAACACTTAAATATAAATAGATGTACGACTTTATCTTTAAACTAGTTTCTATATAGTTTCTCTCTGAAGATAACCGAAAGGTTGAAACCTTTAGAGTTTCTATATAGTTTCTCTCTGAAGATAACCGAAAGGTTGAAACAATATTGTTAGAGATTTCTAAATAAAGTGTAAAACTTCATCATTGTGTTTATTTTATAATTCAATATGTTTTACAATTACCCTAGCACGGATACTATTAAAAAAAATTTGTTGCATATAATCCGGTCTCTACTAATAAGCGATTCAATAAGAATTCCTTGCAGCGTACAGGCAAATGTAAAAATTACGAATAAGACTTTTAAAAAATTAATCCAAATATTTACGCATCAAGCATTTGTGACAATTTATTTTTCATAAAAATTTGCAACAATTACGGTCTGATTAGCGACTAAAATAAAACTATCTGAAAATTAATTGTTTCTATTAACGCAAAACACAATCCGTACAGCTAATTCTTTAATGTTTTTATTTCGATGCTTGAAGAGGCTCTAATCTAACCTGACCTGATCTTAGCCCTTGATGCAGACCACTTAACGCTTTGTTCACAGCACTTCACATGTACCGATTAGGGAAACCCTATCCCACCATAACTTAACCTAACCTAACCTAACTTATTACAACAGTGCAAACATCAAACCCTTTTAGTTAGGTCCAGGTTGACAACGGCACGAAAAAGTTGTAAGATAAAGAAGGTAATTTTTAAAAATATTATGTTAGGGTAGGTTAGGGCATCTTCAAGGTAATACGGTATTTGCATCATTATATTAAGACGTGAACGTTGAAATTTCTGGTGCATTTTCTCACTATAAAAGGAGGGGAGAGTTATATAATTAGAGAGGTACTGTACCATACATGTGCGGTTAATTTCTGCCCGAAGCTTCACAGGGCAGATACGAACACATTCGAATAAGTACAAAATTTTCTTATTGGAACAATTTTATGTTTGCGATTGTTTTAAAGTGTCAAGCACAAAAATTGAGGTTAACTTCATATAAGCGTGGAGTGTATAGGTACTATTTCATTAGAAATTAGGTATATATATATATATAAAAATATATATATATATATATATATATACTTGCTTAGAATGACCCCAGATATGATATATAAAGCCATAAAGTGTATAAAATATACATACAACAAATTTAAAATAAACCTACAATATTTATAGATACCTATTTTATAATACCTAAACGAATTTACAATTTTTTGTTTTAAATTTTACAATATTCCAAACAATACCATCCTTTATTCTTTATTCAAAACATATTAAAATTAAATTGTATATATTATACTTACATTTTTCAAAAGTTTTAACGATTACTGTACATAACATGAATAAATGATATCAATTAACACTTTCTTATTTTTTAGTAACATACCTATACCTAATATATTGATTATTTGATAGATTTAAATGTTCAATATAAATCGAAAATCTGATCACACTATTAAACAAACTAAAAAGCCAAGGATTGCATTTTTTAATATTAAAATGCACTTTAAATATCATCTGAATGCATTTATCTAAGAACTCGTTTTAGAATATTTTTAGGGTAGGGATGAGACGTTATAATTTTTATCAATTTTAATTATAAAATTAGCGATAAAAATGTTAAATGTCATGTTACGTAAAAATTATGAATGAATTAAAAATGTTCTGTCAAAATATGCAAGAAAGATGCATGCGTTCGAATACCTTTGCAATAAATTATTGCCGTTGCATACTTATAGGTAACAAAAACAGGTAACGTAGTAACACAAGGTACATGTCTGACCATTCACCTTCTATTTGTATTAAAACCTATCGTTATTTATGAGATAAGTTTCAACAAAAATACACGCATACCTAAGTGACTACCATAAAATAGCTTCCAATTACAAAGTTTCAACCAAAGCTAAGGTACTACATTTAGAAAAACTTTTTCAAAAACTTTTGCGCAGAAACACTTTTTTTCTTGAATAGTGATGGTTCTTTAGGACTTTTTTGTGTATTAAGTAGCAATGTGGATATAAAACTGATAAAAACAATACTCATATTTGAGTAAAAAATATTGTATCTTTACCTGTTAATCACGTAGGTGGGCAGAGCAGTAACTACTCTCGCACAAGCTCTCCAGGTAAAAAAACAGCACTTGTTTTAGCCGGAAGAAAGATTTCTGAAGTAGTTTACAGTAATAAAGTCAAATAAAATCCAACCTTAATTCATAATTTAAGCAAAATCGGCACAAAGATGAGCACACCAACCGCAACACTTCCGTCACTGACAGATTTGTTTACACTTTTAAAGTTGGCTGCTCAACACGCTACATAACCTTTTTATCATTAATGGTGAGTTTAATAAAAAATAAAATAAAACTACTACCTGCTCCATCTATCGGTTATATGCCAATATCTGGTATAAAAGTTAAAGATTTTGTTTTTTAATAACATAACCCCACATAACCCAACTATTTTGTAGTATAATAAATTAACGTATGCTTTTATGTAATTGTTAAAAATAAGCAATTATTAATGAAATTTTATAGCAGGAAAGTTCGTAAATTTCTAGATTTGTGGCCAGGAAAAAGGTACCTTGGTGTATATCGTTTCTTGCCCATATTTTTTGCTTTGGGAGCAGCATTGGAATTTTCTATGATAAACTGGAAAGTGGGAGAAACTAATTTTTGTAAGTTTACATTTTTACAACGTAAATTTTAAATAATACTGTAGCTTCATATATTATAAGTGTTTTTCAAATTCAGATAGAACTTTTAAACGCAGCAAGGCAAGGAAAATTTTAGAAGAAAAGTTGCAAACAACAAGCTGAAATGCCAGCAGGAGTTTCTTGGACACAATACATGAGTTTTTTTGTTGTGGCTTTAGCGACAATGTTTGCAGGAGCACAAAGTGTGCATATATTTTACAGGCCTTTAGATGATTTAGACAAATATATAGAAGAGGAAGAGAGAAAGATAAAGCAAGGATAAATAAATTATTATTACCTATTTATATTGTTGATTCGTATTTATTATAAATAGATTTTTAAAGAGATGTGTGATTATTATATGTCTTAACTGAAACAAATATGTATTTTTAATTTGTTAGTTGTTATGCAATGATTCACAATATAAAAAGAGAAAATATATCATGACTGAGTGAAAGTATTAACAAAGGACTTAGGTCGATAAGAGTATGAAAATAGCCCTCTTAACAGTGCTTGATAACTTTTTTAAAAATATGTTTTTTTAATTTGCTATCTATACTTAGTATGTATAACATTTAGGATCACTCTAACAGATAATTACAATTATTTTGGTGTAGATTATTTTTGGCATTGTATTTAACTTTGCAATGATCTAGATGTTATGAATTATTGGAATATAAGTATAAGGACCAACAAAAGAAATTGTTGTAGGAAACCTATCATTTATTGTAATGGTGGCAATTTACATACTCTGTTCAACCCTAATCATTAAAAAAAAAATGTTTTAAAGATTGAAAATGGAGAATAAGGTGCTACAAACTCAGTTGTAATTTTGAACAGAAGTTCTGTTTATTTTTTACATAAAAGTATAAAAAACAATTACATTATTGTATAATACTAAAAAAAATATTTTCATAACTTAAATATGTACACACATTCTTTACAGTTTTATTAAATTAAATTTGTTAGTACGAATTATAAAGAATTTCGGAGCTCAAATTGTTCTTTATATTCATTATACAGTCTTTGCCAAGGCAGTTTAGTTTTCATGATATCCAATATTTCATTTAGAAGGGAATGCTTTGAAAGTCCCTACAAGTAATGGAAGTTTTTTTTTTAATAGTTAAATTTCATACAATTTTAAACATACCAAAATTACACCTTCTTTTTTATTTGAAAATGAATGAGTAGGACCAATTAAGTCGTCTAAAATGGATCTCAGTCTACATTCTGGACCTAAAATAATAAATGCCATAATTTTAAATAAAAAAAAAACTGAATTCATTTATCAGTTTATTTGCTTTTTGACCTTTATCAAGAAGATGATTGACTGTAGTAATCAACCAATGTTTAAATTCAGCCGTCGACTGTAAAACGGTACTGGCAGCAATCTGATTTTCCAAGAAGCTTAATATTATTCCCGGGGGAAGACTGTCGTTGTTTCCTTGTATAGGCATCGCCTTTTGTAGGGACGCCAGAGGTAAAATATTTGAAACTGATCTACTCATTGATCCTCCTGCTTTTGATATTGCATCTACAGGATTTGACAGTAAAACCCTTAAAAAAAATACTTTATAAGAAACTATTAACAAAATTTGAAGAAAAAAGGGATTTTAATTTTTTTCTAGTATTAGAAAATGCATGTTATACCTATAATAAAGCATTTACGATTTTTATAATTTTATGGTTTATTATTTACGACTCATAATAAATAAAAAACAATAGCAGACTAAAATCACTTAATTATGATAACGAAATTGCATAATTGTAATCTTGTTATTACTTATAAATCTGACATTAACAGACTGGAAACATTTATGATTACAAAACTATATAATTGTCTTCATTTTAAAATAATAGTTATAAACCAGACAACAAAATGTGAAAAAAAAGGACCGAATTGTTATTTTTAATAAGTATAAGAAAAAGTGAGTTATATAATAAATGCATTTATGTACAGTGTTTATTTTTGTCTTTTTTTAACAACTTGTGTATTTATAAATGTGCTAAACAGTAAAGGAAATTAATGGGAAAATTTTTTGTTGTTTTTTGTATCACTTACCAAGTTTGGAGATCAAAACTATATGAGAAAGCCTTGCCATCACTTAAAGTAACCAAAGGTAGCCCTGATGATGTTATGCAGCATCCATTTACTGTAACTAGAAAATATAAAATATTAGGCACTTTGTTTATGATATACTTTTTAACACGCTAATGCAAGTAAAATTAAAAATGAATATTATTAAAATTCAAGTACCATTATTTTGTATTAAGCTTCTCACAGAAACCCGATTTACGAGTGCCTTAGCTTTTTGTAAATCCCACATATACAACAAACCCGTACGGGTAAGTACAAGACAATTCGAGTTTTCTGTAAGACTGAATGATACAACTAAATCTTCAATGTGTAAAGAAGGCAACGTTCTCGCACCAGATTTTATATTAAAGCAGTTCATACTCAAATCTTCACAACAGGCTATAACAATATGTAAATTTGAGGCGAAACACCTTATAGAAGATCCTATTAAAAAAAAGAGATGAACTTAAAAATGTTAATAGAAACTGAATTAAATTAATAAATACCTAGGTATGTGTCCCAGACTGGATGAACATCTTCAGGTAGTTTGAAAACTTCAATTTTCGAAAATTTGTTTTTCGATACCACCTGGCAGGAATTCGTTACCTAAAAATGATACAATTATTTAAAGGGTGAAGCTGCTCACAGTATTAATGAAAGACTAGTAGAGAAAAATATATCCTACAAAAATAAAAAATTCTAAATCATAATATAAATTATTTATTTTACCTGTACTTTGTATCTCATGGACTTTTTAGCTGCTGAACCATCAGAAGGTATTTTTTGAGAGGGCAACATATCTATTAAATGTACAATAGCTTTATCTCCTGGCACATCAGTACACATTAACTGGGTAACCTGTACCCCAGGAGGATGAATTATTGGGGAACCACCACTACTATGTACACGTACTCTACAAGAAAACATAAAAAGGATCTAATTTTTTAAATTATATTTGAAGATAGATATATATTTATCGGTTTCGATGAGAAAAAAGTTCGAAAGCACGAAATTTGTAAAAACTAAATCACATTAAATTGTGTTTTATAAAGTTACTTACGGTTCGGATGATGCTTGGCTAGGAATTATTACGTCTTTTTTTACTTCTTTTCTTGTTTCGATAACAATTTTGCTTTTAGATGGTGAAGACTTACTCAAAGATGTTGTTGTTTCTTCATTCAAAGAGGGTAACTGTAAGCTATCTCTGTAAGATAAATTATCTTTAATCCTTTATGTACTAGTTGTGAGGTAACCATGATGAAAAATTTTAAATTACTAAGTAAAATTCACGTAGAAACAAATTATTGTTAATAATTTTTTTGACTTGATAATACATTATCTGTAATCCATTAAGATAACAAAAAAGTGCAACATATTAATCATTTTAGAAAATAAAATAAAACAAACCACACACCTTCACAAAATATTTACTTATAACAACTGATTCGCTAACACTGTAGCTTCTTCATTTTAAAGCTACAGTGTTACAACAATTGTTGTTATCAGTAAATATTTTGTGAAAGTGTGGTTTGTTTTATTTTGTTTTCTTCTATGACACACTTTCATCAAATAAAAGCCGATTCCGTTACATTTTTACCATTATAAATACATAATAGTATGTTTATTTGTTTCTCATTATTTGTTTTTTCATATTTATCTCTAAAAAATAACACTTACTTTGTTGGTGTTAAAGCTGGTGTCAAAAGCATAGGAGTGATTCTTCGTTTTCCTGAAGGAAGAACCGTTTCTATTTGTTTATTAGTTAGTACAACAACATTGGGAGATACGGGAATATCGGATTTAGTCGCTTCCGGAATAACTAGAGGTTTTGGTGCGGCTGCAACTTCCTTTTTGTTCTCCTGACTTTGTGTCTGAGTCATGTTCTCAAGCGTCTGTAGCATTTCAGGATTTTCGATAATCCGACTTCCAGTAAAACAGTGGTTCCAATTTTTTTGAAGGGTCTTTCCGTAAATTTTTTCATAAAGAACATTCTAAAGAAAAGCAGAAAACACTTTACTAGTGATCAATTTTTATTTGAAATAAAATCGACCTTTTGAGAAATTAAACTACAACTAGATAAAATCATTTTTAAAAGAAAAATGAGTTACGAAGAAAACAATTTACAATGAATCAATTTCAATTTAAAGTGAATGGACATTAATAAACAATGTGATTTTAAATAAATACATGATATAATTTGTTTAAAAAAATAATTATGATGAAAGGAATAATTTAAAAATAAAAATAAAATTGCGATGAAAGGGAACAAATACACTGTAAACTGTCGTGATGAAAAAAAATCAATACCTTTTCATCAGTGGCCAAAGGTTTTCCAATTTCATCAGGTGAGAATGAGATGCAAGCAACTGTGCCATCCCACGAACAAGCCAATAAATTCATTCCATCAGTGCTCCAGGATAAGTCAAGGATACTATCTTCAAAAAGATCCTTAATAACAACCAAAGGCCGTTTAAGATTTGTTAACCAGACACTCAAAGAACAGTCCCTTGATCCAATAGCACAACAACAGTACTGTTGAAATTTGGGACTTCCAGTGATCACTTTTTTAAAAATATTCGAATTGAAACGCTAGAAAATTCAAATTTGTGTCTTTTTTAGTTATTTGAGTAATGACACAAGTTTTGTACATTTTTTTAAAAATTATAATTTTATTCTCTACATTAATAAATTTGAATCCTACCACACAAGTAACAGCTTTCCTATGGCCAACAAAATCCTTGTCATGTTTCCATCCATCTCGTTCAATTATTTGCGCTGTTGATCCACCCCCATTCATTGCATGAGCAGAAACAAGATATTGGCCGTCAGGAGACCATGAAAGGCGTAAGACATGTGTTGTTGCTGAACAATCCACAAAACAGTCAGTAATAACTTCTTGCTGGGCCCAATCAGCTGTCCTCCATACCCTTAGCGACCTGTCATCTGACTGGCTAGCTATGTATTTACCAATTGGATCCCATGTTACACCCTATACAATATAATATTTAATTATAGATTTTAAAGGTTATCAAAAAGTTTTAGTTTACTTTAACCAATCCCATGTGACCTTTCAGAACAGTAATCTTTTCAGGAAATTTATTTGCATTCCAAATAATAACAGTATTATCTACACTTCCTGAAGCTAACCAGCCATCATGTGGAGCCCATGCCAGATCAAGAACATCTCCATTATGTGAATTTAATGTAGCAGAACATCTCCATGTCTCCTGATTTACTTTTCCACTTCCACCAAAAATTGTAGAGCTACCTTCTCCTGTCAATTTCCAAATCATAACTAATTTATCATCACCACCAGAGGCAAGTAAATGGCCCTCATTACTCCATCGAACAATATTTACACAACCTTCAAGAAATCATTCAAGATATTAGGGTTAATTTCACTTTTTATTAAACTTTCATACCAAGATGGTTATCCATTTGACACAACATTTTAGGCACATTTTTATTTAATTCAGCTTCTTCATCTAAAACAGGAGCCAAATTCCATATGACAACTCTACCGCCTTCACCTCCTTGTCCTCCTGTTGCAAATTTGCCACCTTTTGGATGAACGTCAACAGAGAAAATTGGCTTATTGTCTGTAATGGTATTTACATTTGTATCAACGGATTTAGAAAAAATTGTATTTAGAAATAATTAAAAACAGAAGGTTACCATCATGATTTACCCAATCTGGCTTCAAGAAATGCATAATGGTACAAATGATATTAACTAAAGTAAATAAAAAGCACTTCCTTAATTATAACTTAATATATATTTCATGTTTGTTTTAATAAACTGAATTTAAATAGTAATACTTATTCCGGCATTGACGACAGTTATTTTAAGGTTAAAATAAATAAAAATCAAATTGTAATATAATAGTGGTTAGAAACCCTCACAGATTATAGATAGTCTGTAATTGTCATTGATTATTTAGCCGACTTATTTTTTTCTGTTGTTTACTGAAAAGTTACGCTTATTATAATTATAAATTGCCATTGCAAGTAAATTGAACTGTTCTTTTTATAATTATACTTAGCATATTTTAAGTTGTTCAAAATGTATGTATGTAGTTCATAAAAGGGAAGAGGGTATTGTTAATTATAATGTAATTTATTACATTAGTTAATTAGTCGTTTTAACTTAAGCAAGGACATAAAAAACGTAACCAGAAACTTAATTTTAAAACAATTTGTAATCATGAAAGTTTCATTGTAATGTTTAGGAACTTTAAATATATTATGATAGATGGCGGCACACCACAGTTTAATTAGTTATTATTTTTGGCAAAAGTAGCCTTTGATAATACTCGGTCGGTGTTGTATTAATAAAAAAAGTGATTATAAAAAGTGCCCTTCGGAGGACATTAAATATGGATAAATAATAAATAGGTAATTTAGGCAATATTATGTTAAAAATTACAATTTTAGGTATTTTAACTTCATCTTTTGTACACATTGTACTTTAACAAACTTATTTATTTGTTGTAACAAATTAATTTTATCATCGTTCCTTTTATTTATAATTACAACATATTCGTAATAAATAAGAGATTAGGCTAATTATAATCTACGTAATCAATGTAGATAACGTTGTATTTAAAATCTTTTAATCGAAGTTTTTATTTGAAAGAAGTTTTCTAACAGACACATTTTAAAGGAAATTCTTTCTAATATTTATTCGCTTTACAAATTAAGTTGTATTTACTTGTTTTCAATGTAGTGTGCAACATTTTCAATATTTTTAGACAAATAATAGTTATTGCCAATCTTAAATTTGTATTTTCAAAAGTAAAGAAATATTTAAAACAAAACAACTCAATATTCTGTTAGATTAGGTCAAGATAATTGTCAGAGTATAAACGCCGTTGTTTTATGTATAAAATGCCCCTTATTTAAAACATACAATTGAACGAGCGTTTGTCCGAAAATGGTTAATTATTTATGGAGATAGACTTTTTTGTATATTTCGTTCTTTTCGGTATGTTTTTAAAAAAATAAATATATTTTTTTGTGATTATAATATTGATATTAAGTCATGACATGTTAGTTGTCTAGAGGTAATGCGTATTATAAATTATAATTGATGGTGTGTACTTGTTAAATAAATTACTGCATTTTAGATTATTTGATAAACTGTACAAATGATTAATATGCCATTATACTGTTTTCATGGACAGTTCACTTCATCTGATTTTTCTTAGTATTAATATGTTATGTGTTCATATTTCCATAATCTCTATTGTTTATCATTCACGTCTCCTATCAGAGTTCACCTGCTATTTCTTAATCCTTTTCATAATACCATCATCATTATCACAAGGTTGTCAGTCTGAAAACTGGTTACACATGAACCTCCACTCCTTTCTATTCTGAGCCAACCTTCGTATTTCCCGAAAACTAGAACTAGCAAATAGTAATTTAACCTAGGCCTTCATCTGCTCTTATTTACTCCTGTTTCTGCTAATAATACGTTTGTCTCTAACCAGCCTTTCATATCTCTTTCATAGCACCCTTTGTTTTTTCACTCATTATAATGCCTCTCTATTTTTAACCTTTTCTATCCACGGGATTTTCATCATCCTCCTATAACACCACATCTCAAACACTTCCAACTTTTTCTTTTCCGCAGCGTCCATCATCCACGTTTTGTACTCATACAGAGACATTCTTCAAACATACACCTTCAATAATCTTTTTCGAATTTTTAAATTAGCCGTACATGAGTTCAGAAGTCTTTTCTTTTTGCTAAATGCTACTCGACCCTGCGGTATCCTTTCTGACTTAATAATATTCGTCTTCAATTTTTATATTATCAGTAAGTGTAAGGATAATAAAGAAGTTTCATCAGTTTAATAATTTTCCTAACAAGTTTCGGTCACACGACCACTATCAAAGGACAGAGAGCAAAATATGTAGGTACTAAATGTTTACAAATAGTGCGACAGTATTTATACCTAATCATAATTTCATAAAATGAGTGAAGAGTATAAAACTTAACTCTATTTGATTATTCACTGAATTCTTGTTTTTGGCGATAACGTTCTTAATTTCTACAGTTTTCCTTTACTAATTCGGCTGTGGAGAACATTAATATTATTCAAATTTAATTTAAGGTCTAATGTGATGCAATATTCTGTAAAACTTGTTGTTTTATTTTTTGGAAATGTTCCGAAACTCTAATATCAGTGGTCCTACCACTCTGCCCAATGTTTTTGGCAAAATATTTTATATATTCCACTTTTTTTCAAGGCATCTAATTTTGGTTTAAATTTTGTCAATATAGAGTTTAATAGATATTGAAACTTTGCTTGTCTGGTGTTTGGTGAAACATTTTAAATAGTTAAATAGAAAAAACACTTGGTACTTGTTTCATTAAATTAGAATTATTATTTTCGACTAGTGTTACATTGAATTTGTTGAATACATTTTTAAATTTATGGCTAATGTTATTAATAAATTTAATAGAGAGACAAACTTTTGTTAATATTATTAGTTGGGTGTGAAATGTCGTTTTAAAGTAATTGAGAGGAAAAATTCCTTTGTTTTTTGCAAAGTAAATTGTCTATAATTTCAAGCTTGAAGCCATTATTTACGGCGATGTGTTTTATATTAAGTTCTAAGTTAAAATCAGAGCCGGATGAAAGTATGTACGATTTACTAAAGAATGGAAAACGGTTAGTTTTGTTTGTCTAAGATGATTGGGAGTCAGCAGCGATTTTTATATTTACTCTCAGCAAGCTTCACAATAAGTGAAGCTCCATAGTGTTAAATTTTACATTACTTTAACACTACTATTACCTCCCTTACATACTAATATAGTTCACTAATCACATCTTCGGTATATACGAGGGTGGTTTGATAAGTCCGTGTCTTTTAAAGGAAAACATCAGTTTTTCGGCAAAAAAATATTTTAGATTTCTACATAATCTCCTTTTAGCTCACTACATTTAGTCCATCGTGTTTCTAATTTTTTTATTCCTTCTAAATAATAAGATTTCTCAAGGGCCTCAAAATAAACGTTTGTTTCAACGATGACCTCTGCATTCAACTCAAATGTTTTACCTCCCAGCCATTTCTTCAAGTTTGGAAACAGGAAATAGTCAGAGGGGGGTTAAATCTGGAGAATAAGGTGGATGGCGTAGCAATTCCTAGCCCAATTTATGAAATTTTGCCATGGTGACCACATACATATTCACCCGTGCATTGTTATAATGAAATAATACTCTCTTCTTGGCTAAATGCGGTCGTTTCTGCCTTTTTTGGCGCACGTTCGTCCGTAGAAACCAAATCCACTGTTTCGATTGTTGCTTGGTCTCTGGTCTCTGGTGTGGCATGATGGATTCGTGTCTCTTCTACGGTACGAAACGGCGCAAAAACTCGTTTGTATTGCGGCTGTACATCTCTAAACACTCCGGTGGTGTTTATGTTCGATCGTGGGCAATCGCAGCAACCATTGCCGACAGCAGCTTCTTCATGTTCAAATATTTATGCAAAATGTGATTCACTCGCTCAGTTGAGATACCTACATACCTACAACCTCAGCCAATTCACGCACATTCAACCTCCAATCATCTAATATCATTCCATAGATTTTGTCAACGATTTCTGGCGTAACGACTACTTTTGGACTCTCTCCGACCTGAAAGTTGGCGTCACTTGTACTGGTACGGCCACAACCAAATTCAGTAAACCACTTTTTAACCATTGAAATCGACGGTGCAGAGTCCCCATAGTACTCGTATTTATCAAGCCTTTCCTTGGTTTCTTTAACGGATTTTTTGCGCAAAAACTAATGCATAATCAGCACACGAAATTCACTTTTTTCCATTATTGTTGAAATTAACGAGGTTAGCTGCTTTCAATGACTATCAAATATAAACAAAACGTCACAGCTTCCTCAAAATTTTACAGTAATCTACCGGTAGATAGCGTTTAACGGAAACAGTGTTGCCATTACAGTTGCTGCGCGGGAAATTCAAAAGTCACGGACTCTACCACACTGGTAGATTAAAAAGTAGCGGTAACAATGTCTAATATCGTTCCTAATATTTGCTTATGTAGGTTGCTGCTCAAATTCTATTCAATCTTCTATTACTGGATTTTATTACAGATTAAGTGTAACCATGTGGAAGAAATCTTCTAGAGATTGGTACTTTGAGAAACGCAAAAGATAAAGGGCAAGAAAAGGTAAGGAATTATGATGCCTATTGAAGTTATTTTATTTTTAATACATGTTTACTATGATTGATTATCACTAGGGCATATGTAGTTTCGGATTATTTATAAATAATAAAAAAATAATAATTTTGTAAATACTTGATTACACTTGGAAATAAGTAAGTATTTTCTCTACAGGCTAGCATTTCTCTCCCGAGAAAATGAATAATTATCTTGTATTGAATATTGTTTTGCCTATTAAAAAAAATATTTAATTAAATTTTAAACAACAATTAATTACTTTTTATACTAACATTCTTACATATATTCTAATTAAAAGGAATTTATTTAAAAATCTAAATCATTCTGCTTACAGTACAATGATTCAGAAATATGGAATTTTTTAAAACATACAATTTGTATCTCTTAAGTAAATTCTTTTGATATATTATAGTGAGTCAAACCTTTTTTTACCTACATTCTGTATGTAACACGTTGCATAAAGCGAAAAAATTGTTCCATCATACGTTTTTGCATATTCACATACAGAAAATGACCCTGAATAACGGATCAATAGTTTGCCCCAAGAAAATCAAAATTAAATTTGTTCAAAACATTTTTTTTAATAAATTACGAAAATTGCTTTTTCTCACCCGATCATTTTTTAGGTTTTTCTGAAAATGACCCTGAATACGGATCAATAGTTTGCACCAAGAAAATCAGAATTAAATTTGTTCAAAACATGTTTTTTAACAAATTGCGAAAATTGCTTTTTCTCACCCGATAATTTTTTAGGTTTTTCTGTTAATATAAACAAAAAGGGTTTCTTATATATTTTCTTTAAAGTTAATAGTTAACAAAATCCTGAAGAGTTTCTACAGTTTATTTTATTCTAAATGCTTCGTTTTTTAATGTTACCTACTTGTATATTCTTAAATTAATAAATTTGAGAATACATTTTAATAAACTGTTTGATAATTTATTCCATTAAAAAATAAAGGTTTTAGAATAAAATAATTGTAATAACTCTTCAGGATTTTGTTAAAGGACAAACCCAAAATTTTCATTTTGTAAGATTGTTACTGTGCATAGTAAAAAAAAACAAATTTCGTTTTTTTTTTGTTTTTTTTTTAATCCTGTATACCTCCAAAACTATCACCTTTAGAGAAAATTTACAATAATCCTTTTTGTTTGGAATGAGCCAGGTAACCTATAATAGGGTCAAAAAACGCAATTTCTGCAATTTGTTTTGTTTTAACAAAATAGTTTTAAACAAATTTGATCTTGATTTTCGCGAATTAACTATATATATATATATATATATATATATATATTTCTGCAGTTTGTTTTGTTTTGTTGTATATATATATATATATATATAGTTAATTCGCGAAAATCAAGATCAAATTTGTTTAAAACTATTTTGTTAAAACAAAACAAACTGCAGAAATTATATATATATATCCGTATTCAGGGTCATATTTCGAATTTAAGCATGCAAAAAAATCAATGGGGAAATTTTTACATACAAGCACGAGGTTTTCGCTTTGTTTATATCCTCTTCTTGTTTATTTCAACATCACGAAGCAAATAAATATACAATAAAGATTTTTTGAATATTTAAATATTGCATAAATTAATTTAAATTTTGGTATTCTACATAAACTTAATATTATGGTAGATATATTAAGGCTATAACGTTACAGAAAAAAAGTGGTTTAAAAATTCAAGTTCAAATGATCTTTTTAATATATTAAGTACATAATTCAAAAAGTCAATGGACGAGGTATTTGTGATCTGACTCGTGTTTTAAATTTCAATTTATTGATGTCCACTGAATGGTGTGTTTAATTACATTCAAAATTTCTTTTTCTTTTTACAACATTGAGTAATACGGACAGTTTAAAAGGTAATAAATAATTAAAATGACATTGACAACTTCGTTTGTTTTTATCCTTGTGTGTCATCGAATGATTTGAAGTGTTGAATATTTGCCAAATGAATAATTTTCATTGTACTATATAACTGATTAATTCATTACTATTTTTTTTAAATAATGGTATAGACAACAATAAAGTAATCAAATGTATCGACTTGATGTCAATTGATAAAACATAAATTGTTGTCAAGCTGGAAGTTTTAATATATTTAAGTATATTTTTCAAATAATGAATACAAATGGCTATTGATTATTGAATAAAACGGTGTATGAAACGAGAACGGATTTAGGTGTATTAAAAATAAAAATTTTAGGTTAAAAAGAAGCCTTGTGACAATTGAAAATTAGAAATTGTGTAAATTTAGGTTAATGATTAGAAAGGTCCTTAAACATTTTTATAACAAAAACAGAGGTGTGTTCTTGGTCAATATTCTATCGAAACTGTTAGACAGATCGAGGTTTCGAACCATTTGGTTCTCATCACAGCATGCAAATTCAACTATGACAGAAATTTGATTTTTTTTGTTTTTGTTTATTCTCGAGTAGGGGAAATCTTCAAACGACACCTCCCAAAGAGAGGGGTGGTGCCGGATTCGCCGAGGCGCCTACCGACTAATACCCCTCCCCGAGAAGGGACATCAACCCGATGGTTATGCATCCCTGGAATGGTTGGGAACGGGAAACGGATTTGTTGTGGTGGGAGGGATGAGGATTTTGGGGAGAAGGGTGACGGTGGTCCACTTCAAATGGGTTGGGTGGACTCTCGCGCTAAACAACGTACCTGCTTACCATTAAACAGCGTTCAATGTATAAGTACAGACGGCATAGTGAACGCCATCTGTGGAAATTCGTTACTTTATGGTTGGTTTACTGTTTTACAATGTAGTTATAGTGTGAAAAATGTTTGGTGTTGATAAACTTATTGATAAATCTTCTAAAGTAATGAATTGACATCATAATGATAACTTCACAGTTTGATATAGTATTATAGATTTTATTTAATCAATTACTAACTAATTCGAAAAATGAGATTAGTAAATAATTCGACGTCTCAGTTCTACAAAATCTCTGTGAACTAGATGTAATAGGCTTCAAGTAGGCATTTTTTCAGTTAATTATTGGTAATAGCTAAGCCTATCAAATAGTAAATAAATTAAAAATTCTATTGGGCGTTTGAATTAGAAAATATTCTTGTAGTATTGAAGAATGTAATATCTAAAAATGAATTTCGAAAATTAGGTGTCGTAAGTAACATTATTATTTCTATTAATATCTAATGTGCTGATTGTGGTTATCTATTATTTCTGTGTCTAGTTGTTGTTTGAAATTCTCGACAAAATTGGATTGTTTTTTAAACACGCCCGACATCAAAACTTGACGATTTTCAATTAAAGATTCAGATTAAAGAACAACTTCCTGGATATTGAAAGTTGACGCATAATTTTTTCTTTTCTTTAGTAAGACATTTAAATAGTCAGCCAATTGCAGCATATTGTATCTTCGGACGAGACAGCTCCACCGATTTGCTTTACAGACCTACTTACGCCAACATTATAGAGGTTAGCACGTTATTAAATAAGTGAGGTAATTCTCCGTTTTGTTATCTACAAATTATCTAATGAATAAAGTCATTTTCTGCGTTGATTTGAAGTCGAAATCCTTGTTTTTAGAATTCTTGTTGGTCTATCCGTATATTTAAGAAAGGCCGGTATATTTCATTGTATAATTGATTATAAAGTACATGTTGCAAATAAATATGTGTCCTGCACTTTATACAATCAAAAATCGTGCAAGTAGAAGACTAGGTATAACAAAAAAAAAACATGCTAAAATGAAAATCGATAAGAGCAGAACTGCTGGCAATACTTCTAGCTAGCTTATTATAATTAAAAACCACTCATCGCAAAAAAACAAATACTCAATAGGTACATTTATAGGTAGGTAGTGTGTGGTATAATTGGAAAACATTCTATTCTTTTGGAAATAAAATTAAAAGAAAAACATGCTTTGGACCATTATTGTTTTATAACTACAAAACAGCTATAAAAATATCAATTAAAAATCAAATTGTGCCCGTGTCAGGCTATAATACTAAATCAGTGATATCGACTATTATAAGTTTGACGATTATAATTTTCCTGAGTGATTTTAGATATATAAAAGTCAGTGTAACAGGGGCGGATCCAAAGGTTGGCGAAAGGGGCGATCGCATTTTGGAGCAGTGCTCTAGAACGCAGCTCTCAAACTCCTGCAAAATTCAGAAACCTAATCACCTAAGCGATTTAGACCCCGCAATCCTTAACCCCTTAACCAAAATAAAAAAAGAAGCGTATAATCCATAACCTAAAATCATTAAATCTCATTACCCTATAAATAGCTTTTTAAATCTCATAACTCGGGTTTAATGTTTTTGGTTGTTGTTTTGTACCTTCTTTTAACCATCGACTTCCCCCCCCCCGGCGCTCGAGACTTCTGTATGCACCCCTAAGAAACATTGACTCCTGTATTCGCCCCTTCGGTGTAACGATTCCCAACATATTTAAAGGAGTTGATCCTGCAGGAATTTAAGTGAAACTGTAAATGTTTGAGACGTTCAGGATAATAGTTTAACGAAATTCGATAATTTATAGAGATGATCGCTATAAGAATAGGAAAATGTTTAGTCAACAATAAAAAAAAAAATTGACCCTATTAAATTTAAACATTCGATGGTGCAGATTTTTGTGAAACATAGTGAATAAATATTAAAAATTAAATAAAACATAGTTGGAGAGTTTCAATATTATTTTCAACAGTTCTTAATAACTAATTCTTATTGGTTGTTCATTAACATAGATGTTCGGTGTTATGTATTGCTTTATTTATTTTAAGGCATTCTAACAACGACAATTTCTTACCCTTAATCACATTGCTATGGAGTATCTTAATATTATTAATTTATAAATTATGCTTTACATCTGTACAAGGTTGTTTCTTTTTTATTGATACACTTGACGTGTTCTGTGACACTAGTTCCAATAGTTCTACCAGTCTGGCCGATATAACTAGCATTACAAGAATCACAGTTGATTTTGTCTATTTTGGATTTGGAATTAACCAATAGGTTTTTGAGTTTTACTTTATTGTTCTTTACCATCAAAATAATTAACATTATAAGGAAATTTCTGTACCTAATGGTAATTATCAACTATTATATACCTACATAGATCAAATTGGAAGATCCATAGAACATATCTAATACTCAATGAAAATGAGAAAATCATAAAATGGCTTTTCAGAATATTCTGTGCCAGCAAACATATTTCAAATCATTAAACATTTAGAAAGACAAAAAATTACTTTTCTTTGACAATTTAGAAACAAAAGAAGTGTTCCATAATAATGGTAATTTAGTTAATAACTATACAGAAAATGACCCTGAATACGGATCAATAGTTTACCCCAAGAAAATCAGAATTAAATTTGTTCAAAACATTTTTTTAACAAATTGAGAAATTGCTTTTTTTCACCCGATCATTTTTTAGGTTTTTCTGTTCAATATAGACAAAAAGGGTTTCTTGTATATTTTCTTTAAGTTAATAGTTAACAAAATCCTGAAGAGTTTCTACAGTTTATTTTATTCTAAATGCTTCGTTTTTTAATGTTACCTACTTGTATAGTGTTAAATTAATAAATTTGAGAATACATTTTAATAAACTGTTTAATAATTTATTCCATTAAAAAATAAAGGTTTTAAAATAAAATAATTGTAATAACTCCTCAGGATTTTGTTAAGGGACAAACCCAAAATTTTAATTTTTTAAGATTGTTACTGTGCATAGAAAAAAATCAAATTTCGGTTTTTTTTTTAATCCTGTATAGCTCCAAAACTTTGACAATTTAGAAACAAAAGAAGTGTTCCATAATAATGGTAATTTAGTTAATAACCAATCCCCACTTCTCCTATATAAACTTAAATATATCAGACTTCCCTTTGCCTACTTATTTCAAAATCGTACTTTGAGAAAATAATTTGTTTTTCTATACAAACTTTACAATCCTTGTTGACCCCTTTATGGATGGAATTTGAAAAAAATTCTCCTTAGTGCACCGACAGACTAGGTACGCCGGAATTATTTCCATCAAATTTTGAATCTCTAGGTTCCCTCCACCAATTTAGGGTGTGCGTTGTCCGTAGATTTTAATCTGGTTATAGTACTTTTTACTTAATAAATAAAAAAAACACATGAAATAAATTTAATAATGGAGAATTGTTGACTTCAGTTTGTTTTTAATTAATATTTATTTGATGTCCCACCCCCTCCTGGAACGGTTAGAATATAAGAAAATAATATTTGTAATAGTATAAGTTTAGATATAACTTCCGAAGAAGCTACAGTGTGGCGAAACAATATTGTCAAGTGATAAACAATAACTGTGAAATTTTAAATTAATAAAACACAATTTCTAGTATAATTTTATTTTTCTCTACAATTGTTATAACTACAAATCAATAGTATATTTAGGACATACTTCAAATACAATAGCAAATAAAATAAAAAAGAACAATAAGTTTTCAATATCATTTAAAACAAATAATAATCTATCGAAGTAAGAAGAAAACAGAAATAATGAATTCGTGTGGAGTATACAAGTTAAATTGTAACACTTGTAATGCGCTATATATTGGTCAAACAGGGAGATCGTTCAAAGAAAGAACTCAAGAACATATTAAGATCTACAATAAAAAATCAACATTCACCACATTAAAGACAACAAACATGAATTTAATTTAGAACAAAATTTTACATAAAAATAATAAAAGTAAAAAACTAGACATTTTAGAAATTTTATAAATTACAAAATAAATTAAAAATAACACAAGACTTCTTAATGAAATTGAAAATATCCACAATTCAATAATTTTAGACAAAATAGTAGAAATTTTTCTCCACCCTCTAGACTAAGACGGTAGTAATACATATAAGGCAAAAATTGTAACATTCGATATGAATACTTCTCCCGAAGATGCCTTAGTAGGTTGAAACAATTGTAGAGAAAAATAAAATTATAGTGGAAATTGTGTTTTATTAATTTAAAATTTCAATATGTATTTAAATTTCCATAAAGTAGAGGTTGATACAATTAATTAAATAAACTGTGAAATACGAAAAACTTTTTATTTATTAAGTATATAATGGAATTTCATCAAGTATCAGTAGATAAAATCAATTATAGTACTTTTTATTTGAATATTTTTATAGAAGAAAAAAAATCTATTATAAATAGTATACAATAGTTTAAAACCATACAATTATTGTACTTTTACATTTATGTAATTATGAGGACATTTATTATTTCTTAAATAAATAAACTTCTTTTTTGTTGCATACTTGAAATTTTATTAAATCTCGACAATTGTTTCGGCTGATTTAAGACTAGTGCTTAGTGTAACATCTTACTCTCTTGAGAAATCAGCCGAAACAATTGTCAAGATTTAATAAAATTTCAAGTGTGAAACAAAAAAGCAGTTTATTTATTTATTTCCTTTCTTTATTTAGAAACAAAATTGAACAACGAATTAGAAAAAGTTTCTGCTTGGTTAGCGTTAAATAAATTATCTCTTAATATTAATAAAACAACATATATAACCTTTGGAAACTATTGTGATAGTGTACCAATTAAGTTTGAAATACTTGTAAATGATAAACAAATTAAAAGGGATGAGAGCTGTAAATACTTAGGAATAATAATTGATTATAGAATGAACTGGGACAAACATATCAAATACATCGTTGATAGAACTAAATATTTGATATATGTATTTTACAAATTAACAAAAATAATGGATACTGAGACACTAAGAATGATTTATTTTGCACTTTTTAATAGTGTAATAAGTTGTGGAATCATAGCATGGGGCAATGCCTACGCCAATACTTTGTACTATGTATAATGTTTTACAAAAAACCAACTGCCTATACTATTCAAGCTATTTATTATTTCATTTTTGTGGAATCAACCACATTGATTAAACAGTTCCATTAAAATTGTTGATCCGACTGTACTATTAAGTACCAAATAGTTATTATTACGTATAATAGCATAATAGAACGAACGTAGCATCGTCATGCCATCGGAAAAAGCAGGCAACTGACTCGACTTTAATTCTCGTCACCGTTGTAGATTTGACCGTACCGGTGTTCTTGTTGCCTGCCGGCTGTGATGCTGTCCTTCGTGGATTTCAGACATGGTGTACAACCGACCGTACCATGCGGTACCAGGCCACGAGAATGGTCGTTCTCTGTGTATATTCCTCGCTTGAATGTTTGCGTGAACGTTTGTAATGGTGTGTGTGTATGTGTGTTTGTTCGTGTATATGTATATCATAGAAGGTAACTAACTACTGCCTACACTACCAGCTACTAGTAAATTCTACTTTGTTGTTATGTTGTTGAGGTTCTCTTCCTCGAGAACAGATCCGCATTCAGGACGACAAATAAAATAATTATACCGCTCTTCTTGTTTTGTTGGCTTATCCATGTGACCTATTACGTCAATTATGTAAAATCGCGAAGTGTGTTTATGACAGATTTTTTGCTTTTAGATAATTTAAAACTCGAACGACCAGTTAGTTATTATAGTTTTACACTCGGTTTCATTTTACACCTACAATTTCTTATTTATGCATCCATGTTTTATGTTGTGTACATTTTTATTCATAAAACTTTTCGATTCAACTTATACTTGTAAATGGCAAAACCGTTTTCGCATTTTATATAGGTGCTACAGGTTAATACTGTTAAAATGTTGTGTAATTCTTTTGAACATTGCTGTTTAATTAATGATCTATTTACATACGAGATTATTTTAGACGGTTTTTTCATTTGAATAAAAACATACCTGTCGGCGATAATACAATATAAAAAAAGAAACAATTGCTGTATAAGTTATTTTAAACTGCATTTGGTTTGATTGAATGCTTTTGTTATTTATTCCAAACTATTATAAATTAAAAATATTTAACTCCATAAATTAAAATAAAATAGGCGAGAATTAATAGGTTCACGGTTCGAACATTTTGTACCTATTATCTATGCAGAAATTGTTTATTTAAATTTTTATATTGATTCTTGTTATTTAAGTATGTACATTAGGTATATTATAAGCAATATTATAGAAGAGTTGTAGTGTTTTCTAGATAAATCTCGTAATCGAATATATTTAAACAGGGTTAAAATTTTTTGAAGAAAATAGCTGTCTATTGATACCGCATTAGTTTCTAATGAATATAAGAAGAAAATCCCCCGACAGAACCGTTTGGAAACAAAGCCATCTGAAAAAAATGTCTCCTCGGAATATTATTTTAAACCAAATCATATTCTTCTAGTTCGATTTAATGATGATATGCAGCAATTTGCCTGATGATTAACCTCCAGAGAAAAGCTCCCCCGCAAATAAATTCGTAGGTACCTAATATTAAAGTTTGAAGAAATAATTTAAACTGGGAATCATAATATAAGTAATTGACCGTAGTTAGTTTTATTGTAAAAGAAAAGTAAAATGAACACAGAAATATATAGTTAATACCCAATTACAAAGCAACAAGGTAAATCATATTATCATTGATGAAGTAGTAAGTTTGTTAAGCATCTACCCCAAACAGAATTACCTTAGGTCTTGCCACGGTTTCAATACTTCGATGGTGACATTTACTTAATAATAAACTCAACATACGAACAATAAACTTAGTTTATACTTCTAAATGAAAAATTAAAGCAAACTTTAGCCCGTTAAACCTTTTAGGCGATATTTTTTTAACTTTAGGCAAATATATTTCAATATTTACTGACTTTTATATTGAATTGTATTGAACTAGCGGATACTTAATGAAGTCTAACATATTGAAATAAACACACAGTTGATAACTTCCACAATTTATTAAATAAACTTGACACGTGTTTCGCCAACACTGTGGCTTCTTCAAAAGTACAAAATCTACTTAACACTACCTAAGAGTAGATGTGTATAAATAGGGTGGTGCATCTTCATTAGAGTGAGGGAAGAGATTTAATAGTGATGAGAGGTTTATATCTACTTGGTCATTAAGTAAAATGTCTGTATTTTTATATTTGTTAATTTCTTTAGATTCTAATAGTGTAAGTTTTTCACCGGTTCAGATAGACAATTACACATGTTTTTTAACCAAATTACTACTATACATAAAAATGTCATTTTCACAATGGAAATTGAAAATAACGATGAAATAAACTTAACTGTGTGTTTATTTCAATCTTTTATATTGTTTAGAACCAATAACTCCTTAGGCAATATCAAAAATAATGAAGACCTAACTAAAAAATGATCAGGTACATGTAACAAATTTTGTATAGGTCAGACTGAGAGGTCAAACAGTAAAAAATTATTGTTTTATGACAGTTTCAGCTTAGTATCGTCAAAAAAATTATTTGTGGTCTACATTTTGTGAATAATGTTAACTCTAAGGTCTAGTTTAAAATATTTTTTTTGTCCATTGTTTTTTACTGGGGGGATTTTTTGTTTTTGCTGTTCATGCTTTCTTGAAATACAGTCATACAATTTTTAATTTGAATTATCGGTTTCTAGTTAGTTATAAGTTAATATCAAGTTCTTTATTTTCAAATTCGCTTTTTGTTATTTCGTTTAGAAATAAAAAGTTACTGAATGACGGACAAATAAATAGTTGGCGTTGTTACAAAAAAGAATTCCGATGAGACTCGGGGGGTGAAACGTTAGATTTGTTCTGTTTCATAAAATATTCTCCTTTCGTTCGTCATGTCTGTTCTCAGCAAAATAAGATTATATGAAATTCTCAAATGTTTCAGAATTCTTTCCAAAGTTCCACTATATTTTCTATAATGTACCTATCCAAATTCTCGATAAATTTCCTCAATGTGGTAAATATATTCTTACCTGGGCAACATCGGAAATTACGGTTAATATAAAATAAATGTTACAAAGATAAAGATTTGCCAAATAATTCTAGGAGCTGGGTCAAAAAATTTAATGCCATATTTCTTGCGTTCATTAGTTCCTGACAGTACAATCATGGAATATTAGACATTAGCTTTTTATTAATCTTACTATACATAAATCAATGTCTCCTGGGTTGTAATGGAGATCTTGTTCCTGATTTTCATATTGAATCCATATTCACAGCGCATATTCGTGAGTTTCCTTCCCTTTCATGTAATTATCTGTATACTTCAACCAATAAAACGTTTCTTACAACACACACTTTGCCGAATTCTTCAATAGAATCAAATATTTTTAGTGTCGTATCTCCGTCTCTTCAACCTTCACTCTAGTGCAAAGCCGGAGGGTAAAGCTGGGGATCCTCTTCAAATTGCTTTTAAGAATCGTGAAAATAGGTGGGTGGTATTGAGGAGAGAAAAATGAGACAGATGAAACAGACGTTATAGATTATATGTGGAATGTTGCTCTCCCATCTTTTTCTAAAATGATTTGAGGAAACCACAGAAAAACATGACTAGGACAGGCGTACCTGGAAACTAACTGGTACGTTCCCGAATTCCGAATGTTTAAGCATTGATTCTAATTATAAATATGGAATCAACAAAAACAACTACTCCGGGGGCTAATACCCCTACCGGCATTGAATTACACTGTTGGTTCGGGAAGATTCTTAGACGAAGATACGAAAGATATCCAAAAAATGAAGGAATTATAATCCTTATTCGTTTAAATATTAAGATCAAAGGTCCCACATTTAGAACGCGTCCTACCATGTAGGCACAGCGAACCGAAAGCCATTTCCCGGTTGTGGGAAAAAGAAGGAATTAAAATCCTTATTCGTCTAAATTTTAAGATCAAAGATCCCACATTTGGAACGCGTTCTACCAAGTAGGCATAGCGAACCGAAAGCATTATCCCGATTGTGGGAAAAAGAAGGAATTAAAATCCTTATTTGTCTAGATATTAATATCAAAGATCCCTCATTTGGAACGCGTCCTACCAAGTAGGCACAGCGAACCAAAAGCCATATCCCACAACCGGGACCACGCTGCTCGGTAAAAGATATATTATCGACAAGATTATCTTTATTATACCCATCAGACACATATTGTTTATCACATCAACTTCTATCCCAATCTCGTTTTTAGTAAAAGAGTACATGTTGAATGTAATCGTTATTTAGCAGTAAAATTGCCTAAACTGAAAACTGTTTAAAAGTTTAAAGTAAAATTCATAATAACAATGTATGTAGATTGCAAACTTAATTTTGAAAAGTTTTAAAGATTCTTTTGTGTGCAATGTCTATATATACTTTTATTCGTAATTATCGTACCTTTTTAACCTTGGGGTCAATTATGTCTGGGGCGCGTTAAACAATAATTAGGTGTACACGAAGTAAACCCATAACTAACAACTCAATCGTTCCTGTTGAATCGCAGATAACATTTGAAATATTTAAATCTTTTTTATTTACTCAAAGCAGATAATTAGTTTAACCTTAGCTCTGACATTAAAGTTAGTCAAATGGAAACTAATCATCATTTTAGATTAGCATGCACTTTTCTATTATCTTGACGAGTGCCCAGGTACCATCGATGATGGATTTTTTTCTAAACTGTTCAACAGATTTCCTGTTGATTTTAGAAAATTGCAACGATAAATTCCGCATTATTATTGTTATTTCTCCACGATAGACATATTTAAATGAGTAGCATTTTGTAACAATATGTTAGCTTTGATTGGTCTATTAAGCGGGTTAAAGTGAAAATATTTTTGTGTTGAAAGAAATAAAAAACAAAAATACAATGGCATTAATATAATGTATATTTTATTACGGTCTCGAACAATTAACATAAATATTTTCTTATTTACAATACAATGGAAGAATGGAAAGGTATATATTCCCATTACTTTTAAAATTGGACCATTCAATAAAGATCGATAAACATTAACGACTCTCTTTTCCGTGAATTATCGGTCTGTTTTGATAAAAACATGAACAAACCAAAATAAAAACCACCAATAGATACGCCAATGACATTTCTTTACCCGTTAAACTTGTTTCAAATCTTTCTTTAACTTACGTCAAATAATACTTACGATTAGTTACATACCTGTCGGTTTTTTAATTTTAAGGTGATTAGGATAAAAGGTGTCTTTTAAACAAAATTTATAGAAAGTCTTCTCGTTCAATGACCTTTGAAATCGTGAATATAATATAATAGAAAAGACATTGTTTTACAGAATTCTCTTATTCAATAATTGATTACTATTATTGTTTTTTGCTATTTATTAGTAATTCAGAAATTATCTTATTCAATAATTGATTATTATTTTTATTGTAGAAATAAAATACCACAATGCACATTTCGCCACGTGGAAGAAACAAATACAACTTAAACTAAGTAACAATTCGCTTAAATACTAATTACAAAAGGGGGGAGAAAATACATATATTCTATTAAATGTTCAACAAAGGAGAATTATTAGTGTCTAATTGGTCATTGATGATCATACCTTTTTTATTTAGTTTATTGATTTCCAAACTTTCATATAAATTTAATTTAAGACATTTCTTTTCTATATGTATAATTTTCATCGAAACTGTAATTATTTTATCGTTTTTATTTTCAAAACTCTTTTTGTGCTCTTTAATACGATCTTTAAAGAACCTACCAGTTTGGCCGATATAAGATTTATTACAACTACCGCAATTAATTTATAAACCCCTGATTTTGTGTCTCTCTTAGAAAAATCTTTATTTTATTTTTATGTATTTACCAAGCCTGTTGTTCGTTTTAAAGGAAATTACTGAATTACTGTAATCTGTTATGTATTTGCCTACTTTAACTGAAAAATTACCTATGTATGTGAGTGAATTAAAATTAGTTTTTTGTTAGCTATATACGGATAAACAAAAGTAAGTATTTTTCTAGAAAATTTTTTATTAAGTATTTTTGTTACTATTGAGGTATTAAAGCCATTATTGTTGGCAATGACATATATCCTATTCACTTCTTTATTGTAATCTTCTTCTGACATAGGTACCGTTATGAATCTATGAAGAGATAAATGAAAAAAGGCCAATTTGTGATATAAAGGATGGAAGGATTTTGAATATATAATAGTGTCAGTGTGTAATTGTTTATGATAAACTGAGAAGAATGTTTCTTATTCTTATTAGAAATTGTTAGGTCAAGGAAATTTATGGATCTATTTTGTTCTATTTCTAATGTGAATTTAATTTTTGTGTGTAATTTGAGACATTTGTTTGTCAGTTCCTAAAAAGCATACTAAAATGTCATCTACGTAACAGTACCAATATAAGCATTTCTTAAACGGAATATTTCTACTAATTGTTATTTCTAAATTATTCAAAGAACACAAAAAGAGTTTTGAAATTAAAAACGATAATTCTACTTATGCGCTACATCTAATTGAAAATAATCACAGTTTCGATGAAAATTTCAAAATTCTACATATAGAAAAGAAATGTCTTAAATTAAATTTATATGAAAGTTTGGAAAGCAATAAACTAAATAAAAAAGGTATGATCATTAATGACCAATTGACTACGCGGGCGATGATTATACCTCGAAGTCTCGGCAGCGACTGTTTTGGGTTATTGGGTTTTTAAATTACGGTGAAACTTTTCTGCAGTGTACAAAAATTCCCCCATAAAAAGAAAACTATCCTCGGTATATTACGCACACCGACGACTTGTTCGTGATATAACCGTAAAGATTCCGGCGGAATTCTAGTTGAATTTTATAGTACCGTATTAAGCGGACATATATCCACTTTGTTTTTATTAACCTTTGAACTATTATAATAATAAGCTGAAACTATGTATTGGTTTATACGGAAAAGGTGTAACATGTGATATTGTATCATCGTCGCTTACAATTAATAAAACAATAGATGCTGAGTAGTTGTTTTTTTTCTGTTTATATAAGGCTTTGCTGAATTGCTAAACATAAGTATGAATATTTATGTGATTGCAAAGAGGACGAAGTATTTTATCAAACAAAACATCATCTCATTTATCACATTAAGAAACTATTAACTTTTTACGGCTCTTTTTTGCGAAACTTTCTCAGAATTTGAATACGTCTGTATGTGTAAACACCATAATGCTTTTTACCTGTTTTGTGTGGTCACACTAGAATAGGAATGTTTTTCTTTTTACGAGAGGAGTTTAGTAAATATTGTTAATAAAAAATGATGACCAAATGCAGTAATATGATGAATACGTACTGATTGTTTAGTACAAATAGTGACGAAATACGAAATAAAATTTTAATTTCTGCAAATGTCCAGTGATTCAGTCCGGCCATTTTATCGTTATCAACAAAAAAAATAGTACACATATAATTTTATAAAAAATTAGTTAGCTCCCATCATTTTTGAAAGAAATTTAAACGAAAACTTTTTTATAACATGCATTTTTATTGATTGTTCAATTGTTTCGAAATCACAGCACACTGTATCCATTAACATTGCAAAAAAGCAACATCTTCACAAATTGTAAATTTTCTTAAAAAGTATAAACAAAGGTATACGATGGTCCCATATCAATAGACACCAAATTCAATGAGGAATTCGAATATGCAGTCAAAAATAATAGGTCATTCCATTTAAATAAATTAACTTGTGTCCCTTTGAAGTTGACCAACCAAAATTTTAACACAATGTACATTTTAGTTAAAACCACATTTTTTTTCGATAATGTGAACGTTATAAATAATTGTTACGAGTTATAAAGCAAAATCTCAAAACTTAATTGAATTACGGTTTTTTAAATGTTAACGTGCAAATGTCAAAAATTTTGAAAAAAATTAAATAACTCAAAATCCATCAATATTTTCGGGGTAGTGCCTCCTATAAAATATATGTGAATTCACATTTTCTATCGGAAAATGTGAAAAACAGTATTTGATTTCATTTAAAATAAGAAAGTTAATATCTACTTCCGGTATAACCGGATGTAAATCGAACTTAAAAATATTTTTAAAAGAAGCGACATAAACAATAACCAAATAAGCCCAAGTTTCAGAATTCAATTCATTCCAGTAATTCATTTACTTCTAATTGCCCATCAACTTGAAAAACCCTGTATATATGTGTATACTGCGCATGTCACAGATGGTTTTTATATTAACGTGTTCATTTTAACTTCCACGTAATTTTTGAGAATTCGAAATTGAAATAGTGATTCAGATATTCTTATTACGGTCAAATGACATTATCAAGTGAAAATATCTTATCGATGCATTCGATGTTTTCCATTTTTTAATTAAAAAAATTTCAAATAAAACAGTAGGAAATATCTAGATAGATCGAAAGAGTATAAAAAAAGGAATCGAATGACAAAATAAAATATGCTAGGTGCCATTTGAAAAAATGAAGTTACTCATATTTGAAGCTTTTAAACATTGGATTTTTTTTCTGAACGCCCTGTGCAAATTATAAAGCTTAGTTTTGGCATGGCGTTAGCCTTATGACTTGGCTGTAACTAGTAAAAATTTCAACATTCTAAGTCATTTTTTATGGAAGTTATGATTTTTTACACGAGTAGTTTGGGTTGCGATGCAATCTTTCTTCAAATAAATTAAATTATCTCAGAAACTATTCATCGTAGGCATACAAGGTTGTTATCAAAGTTACCTTAAAATTTTATGTTTCATACGAATTCATCGTAAAAAATATACCATTCCATTTAAAATAAGAAAGTTGACATCACCTTCCGGTATAACCGAAAGTGTAGGATAGTTGAAATTATTTTAGTTAAATAGATTATCCCTGACAACCCATACTCCTAAATTTTCAAATTTGTAACGTTCTTAGTTTCACTAAAAAGTCTAATGTACCACTCAGTTTGAATGACCCTGTATATGTATGTTGCCAGACGTACGACCACTCAATCCTTTCGGACTTTCTTTCAGCGGTCATCCCGCACTAACTAATGAAAATTAACACACGTAATTACTTTCGCATCCGGTGTGTGTCTGTGTGTGGATAATGACAGTACTGACAAGTGCATTTACGACGGTCAGTGGCGTAGCCGTATGGAGCAATAAAAACTTTTACTGCTTCGTATTAAGAAATCTAATTTATTTGCCCATACAATTAAAGGGACGGACCCTTGCGGATAAAAGCGACGTCATTATTCTGTTCAAATAATAATTTTTGGTTACCATGGAGAGTCAGTCGTTTTCTTCTTATTAGAGAATGTTGCTTACCTATTTACCTATGCATAGAACATAATTGTGTAGCTATATCCGAGATTCTGTTTATTGTTAATATATGAATATGAATTACACTAATTGTTTAAAATAATTATAAATTTTGACTAGCTGTGCCCGCGACTTCGTCCGCGTGGAATTTAACAAAAAAGTTATTTTAAAAATTTTAAATGAAGTCGTTGAGACACAACCGTTAGCATTAGCCTGTTCGCGCGTTCTGACAGGCAGCCTTTCTGATATTAAGTTGCGGAAGGCGCTTTTACAGTTTTTGTCTGTCTGTCTGTTTGTTCCGGATAATATCTGAAACGGCTGGGCCGATTTGAGCGGTACTTTCACTGGCAAATAGCTAATGTAATAAGGAGTAACTTAGGCTACTTTTATTTTAGAAATTAATAACTATTTATTAATAAAAATAATTAATTTTTAAAATAAAAGTAGCCTAAGGTACTTCTTATCACATTAGCTATCTGCCAGTAAATTGTATTCGTACAGATCAACTTACATGGACACAGGGTGTCCCGATTTTTTTTTTAAAATTGGCACTCCTAGTCAGTCTCATGGACGATTTTTTTAATTTTTTTTAATAGTATTCTGAAATAGTTCTGATGCAAATGAGCTTTAGAATTTATAAAAAATGTAGTTAATGCTGTTTATGGTGCATTCACTGTGAAACATTTTAATAATATTTGGGTTAATGTATAATACAAAAAAATCTGTATCTTTGATAATGTCTTAACAGCCGAAACGGTCGTCAGAAAACTTCAATAGACTTTGTGAAACCTATCCAGTGAGTTTTTGTATTAATTAATCTAAATATCATTATATTGTTTAACAGTGAACTATGTTTCACCATAAAAAGTATTAATTATATTAAAAATTACTATTTTTTAATGTTTAATGTTGCATATTTTGTCACTTTTTATGAATGTATATTTTAATCTTTTATTGCATATAATCTGGTCTCAAATAATAATGTTTGTTCTTCGCAAAGAATAAGGAAGAAAGTTGATCGGTTCTATTCAAATTCGGTTTACTGATAGATTTAACAATTCGTGCAAGAATATGGAATAACTCATGTTGAATTTCAATTAAAAAACACAATGTTTCAAATAGTTTTATTATGTAGACACTACAATATTGTTTTGCCAAAATAAAACTATTTGAAACATTGTGTTTTTTAATTGAAATTCAACATAAGTAATAATTCGTTTCAACAAGTAATAGCATCTACTATCAACAAATATGGAATGATTTTTCCAAACAAAAAGTTGTCTTTGTTCTACCTGTTATCATTATCACTGCCCTAAATCTGACGATTTTTGATAACAATCTTTCAGATTCCCATTTAGAATTGATAATTATTCTACCAATAAACCGAATTTGAATAAAATCCATCAACTCTAGTCCTTATTTTCATAACTCCTTTCAAAGAAATATGCAAAATTCATAAAAGTAGTAATGTCGTTTTTTGAGAAACGAACTTCACTGAATGAAACTAGGCAATTAAAAAATATTCAAAACGATTTATTTAAATTATGTTAATTCCTAAATTTGTCATTGATATTGAAATCACTACCTATTAGGTTTCTGTTGAAAATTAGATTTCGTTAAAATAATGTACATATTTTCGATAGTATTTGCATATTTCAAAATGCATGAGATAAAATGATTTTATTGTGTTTCGTTTTTGAGAATAATGTCGCTCAAATTTGTGTATTTTCCTCCGGAATACATTAAAATTTTATTTTATTTCTTTTCCTCTGGTTTTCTACAGGGAAAACAGTAAAAATTTTATGGTCTTTACTCTGGAGCATTTCAATTTAAACTGTTCGAATGTGTGTCTGGTAACGAAATTGAAATTCAGAGCTTTTCATTCTTAAAATAGAAATGGATCGATGTGTTTGCCGGTTGTTTTTATTTTTATTGCATTTACATAGTAACAGTGCAATTGAAACAAATATTTAAAGTAAAAGGAGTGAGTCGGATACGTTATTGGTATTCCGTTTCGAGTTCGAGAAGGAATTGAAATATTCCTATCGGAAAATGTATGAACGCATGAAATATTCAACGTAAAATTGGTTAGAACCGAAGAGAAACGTATCGTAGAACGACATTGATTTGAACTTCAAACAAATCCACTGAAAAGTTTACGAAGTGTTGAAGAAACAGATCGTTATAATTCGTATTATCCGAAGTAAGTTATTTATCTTGATTCTTAAAGTAAATTAATAATCTTATAATCTGCAGAGCTGCAAAACTGCCACAAATCAGATATTTATCTATTTTTGCGACATAATTACTAAAGTTTATTAATACAATAATTTAATGAATCTATATCACTTCCGACGCTCACGAGCTTGTTGAATATCATCTTTTGCCCGTCGTCGGAGTACTTGACTGGGCCAACAGTGTGGTTCTGTGAATCACTGGAACCATGCCCGCTCCCCTCAACGCCCACATTTACTGCCACAAAACATCAGGTAATTGAGCTGCAAATGCAGAATTTTCAGACAACCAAATTATGCTCCACCTCTGCGTAAGCAAACGTAATATATTCGGTGACAATACGCAGTTCGTTTAAATGGAAAATTCATGTGAGACGTAACTTTTTACTTGTTTTTAGATTTAAAGGAGAGCGAATGTCTTTATTTCAACATCTGTGATCTGAAGAAACTGAATTTTCGGATTCTAACCGTGTCTTCTTTATGAAATCCCCATGGCGGACCATGGTGACGTCAATAGTGTTCGACGTTTCGTCTCCTATCGCAAAGGACATCTTCAAGAACTTCACGTTGTTGACGCATACATCCCGGGGGAAAAGGGGGAGGGAATAGGATTAGGTTGAGAAGTTGGGAGGGAGGAAGCGTTGAGGAATTGGTGGCGCACCACAGATGGTTGTGTGGGCACTCGCGCTGAAAAGCGAAACTAGAAGACTGGCGGTGAGAGGGAGGGATGACAGCCCATTGTAGAAGGTGACAGGGCCTTCTAACACATAACGAAAAGTACCGAGATGGACGGGTTCGGGTGACCTGTCACCGAAACTATGTGCAGCTTCGGGGAGAGAAGGCAGACTGGTTTCTTTCAGAAGACTCTGAATCGTTTGGCAGCGGTTTAAATAGTTGTTCTGCTGTTGCGTTTGAGTGGTTATTCGGTCATGTTTCAAAATCCGTTTCCAAGCTGTGTCGAGGTGGTACCCTTCTTCCTTGTTGAGGTTGTTCGGGTGTTTTTGTATTTCAAGAGCTTCCTTAATCTTTGTCTACTAAAATCGGATGTCGTGTCCTGTGTTTCGATCATGTTCTGCCAGGGCTGATTTGTTGTACCTACTACTTTAGTCGAACGGACCTCTCATGTTCTTTCATTCTCGTTTTGATGGGTCTGCCTGTTTCGCCGATGTAAACCTTTCCACAGGAGCATGGTATCCGATAGACTCCTTCAGATTCCAGCGGAACAATATCCTTCACTCTGGTAAACTGGTCTCCTAGTTTACCCCAGGTGTTGAAGATAGTCCTGACGCCTTCCTTCTGTAGAACTCGACTAATTTTGTCTGTGACTCCTTTGATGAATGGCAAGAAAGGCGTAAACTTTGGGTCCTCATCGGTGGTCTTGAGCTTTGGATTGATTGCGAGGTAGCCGGTATTTCCGTATCGTTCGAGTCACATCGCGTCTCCGGTACCCATTGGAGTTAAGTGTGTCTGTGACGAGAATAAGTACTTTATCTAATGATTCCGGATCGTAAATAGTGGTCTGTGTTGACTGTGGAGAGTGGAAGTTGGAAGAGTGTTATATTGTATGTTTTAATGTTCAGTGTTTTGCGTTGTGTGCAAATATCTAACAGTGTGAATGGTCAAGGTGATGAAGTACCTAATCAGAGATGTGTACGAATAAGCTAAACGGGTAACGTGTATGCTAGGTATAGATACAAGTTTAATCTCAATAAATCGTTGTTATAACGTAGTATGTAGTTGTTGTGACCATCTGAGTGTGTTCCTGTTCAGTTCGCTATAAATGTGGTAATCTGACAATGGATTTAGTTTATAGTTTGTTCTTTTTGATAAGATTTTTCAAAACTCATATTAAAAAAATTGATTTAAAAAGTAAAAGCAGGTCGTTGTCTGATATTGTTAATGAGACTGCAGGTATTAGCCGTGGAAAAGAATATAAGCACCAATTTAATAAAGAAATTTATCGAATAACAATGGGATTTGTGTCGGCAACAAAAAATGTATTGTTTTGTTTTCCTTATTTACTTTTTGACGGCAATAAAGCATAGCCGGATGTTGGGTTGACAGACTTTTGTTTCTAGTATCGTAGGACTGATTGACTTAACTTGTAAATAGTAGGTGAACAAACGATTACAAAATACCTGCTTTATTTCATCACGAGCCACCACTGATCGGGGGCCAACGATTAAAAATATTTATTATTTTCTCGGGGTATGAGTTAATCCGTCAAAATGGAATGTATCATTTACTAGTTGCACCCGTCCAGGTTTGGACGGATGGGTATCTGGTAACTTGTGTTCCTTATAAGAGTGTTACATACATTCACTCTAGAGGAGTTATAGTGTTGCTATCCTATTTCAAAATTTTCATTTTATGTCTTCGTTATATCTTCAAAATAACAGACGCAGAACAAGTTCGCCATCCACCTTATTTCAAACCAAGCCAAGAACATATCTTAAATCTAACATCTTGGCGGATATATTTGCACATTTTTTATTTGTATTCAAAAACCCGAGTTACAACCACTCGTACAAAAATTTCGAACTGTATATCATCCTTTCAACTTTTTCCATTTCTTCAGCATACATTTTAAATTCTCCTTCACCAGGATAGTGGATAATAGCCCAATGAACGGATCACAACTCCCATTGCTTTGAGGTTATTTTACCATCACAATCTTTATCTGTCTTATTAAATCCGAATAATTTTATTGATTAAATTTTCACTGAAATTTTGAGTAAATTGGTTTTTTCCAAAATTGAAATTATGTCAGATCAGTTTGACATATAATATATTATAATCGGGTTTAGGCTTGTACAGTCCTCAAAATCAAAGGTTTAACATTATATTTCAACGACTGAACATTCTTAACATTCGTCTACATGTAGTTTCTGTTTATTTACGTTCATTTGTTTCTTACAGTTATATGAATTGTTATTTTAACCTTTTCCATTTGGATTCGTTAGTGCCTGTTTACACAGCTATTGTTCAATATACTCAATGCTACTGACTGAAAATTATTATGCTTATTGAATGATATAGGCTAAGGGTATATCAGTTACTTACCATATGCAAATGAAGAAATGTATGTACGATACATTTTATATATTTTTGTTGTTACTATAATTTATGTACAATTAGCAAAATATATTTATCTTGCATCTGTGTAAAATAGAAGTATCGATAATAATGAAATATTTGAAGATTTTTAGTAGGGGTAAACTTTAAATACATCAATGCGATATTAATTATTGAACTAATTTGCACCTACTATAGATTACCTCAAATTAATGAGGATGGGGCATTGGTGTTTAAATCCAAAGATCCCGGATTCGAGTCTCGGCGAGGGCGTTGACGCAGTAACAAAGTTTTCTTCGTTAATTTGAGGTAATCTGTAGTAGATACAAATTAGTTCAATAATTAATATCATCGCATTGATGTATTTATAAGTATTTAGACATATATACACTTTCCGGGCTGTTGTGTCGTGGTCGACGTCTTTCTTCTTCTCGATGCGACGTTTCGCCAGATCTTACTACTGGCATCTTCAGGCAGTGCTACATGTCTTAATGATTTGTAACTGTTAGTAACTGTTTGTTGAAGATCTGGCGAAACGTCGCATCGAGAAGAAGAAAGACGTCGACCACGAAACAACAGCCCGGAAAGGGTATATATGTCTGAATACAACGCCGGCCGTGAAAGCCTGAAAGAAGCAGTATTTAGAAGTATCACTAAACAGTGGGACGGAGGTGTTAGTTGAAAATGTTACTCTAATATTGAAATAACTCCAAAAATTGTTCATGGGGTCCATAAATTCTTGAATGACTTGTGGTCTAAATGATACTTTGTAATGAGAAAATTATCACAAAAACCAATAGAGTTATAAAGCAAACGTGTGGCCGATTTTTTTCTTCATTTTTTATTACAATTTGTTTGGTTTTAACGTACTGAGACTTTTGCAGTATTAGCTTGATTATTCTTTCAAGGTTGCTCAAAAATTTTGAAAATCATAAATCTATAAAAAATAAACAATTTAAAATTGTTTTCTACATAAAGAATCATGAATTCTCCCACTAGATTTTCAAAATAAAATATTTTCTATTTACATTTCATGTTTTTTTTTCAATTTCATTTTATACGATAATAAATTAAAAATACATATTAAAAAACAAGATTAAAATTACTGAATTTAGAAAAACTGAAGATATAGAAATATAATAAAGGAAGAGGATGAAATAAAACTTTTTATTTAATACAATAATAAAATATGGAGCCGTAGAATAGAAATTTGAAAATATGCATTTAAAGATGAACCGTCATTCTTCTTATGTACAAAAGAGTGTCCATGGACTACCTTAATATACCCGGTTATGTTTTATTGAATCATTATGGCCAATTCCAAATTCATTGTGGTTAATGTGTCGTCATTTAGATCATTGCTTGCAGATCCTAAAAGAAGCTAAAAGTTTATATTCATAGGATAACTATTGCATTCTGTACAGCTAAAAAAAATAATAACCTAAAACGTTAACCCTAAGCTGTTTACACACATTAATTTAAACAAATAAGTTCATAACTTTTTAAATCCCATGCCCTTATCACGTAACCTATTTAAATCGCATTGTGAGTCAACGGTTTTGATATTTTAATTGATATGCAAATAAATTACCCCGGTTGCTAAATTGTTTTTGCGCATTGGTCAGCTACCCTTGGGTCATGGGGTTTAAAAAGTTTAGATTATGGTGTGTTTATGGTACAGAGTTAAAGGGTTTAAAACGCTTAGGTTACGGGGTTACGGACATTAATTCGTTGGGTTATTCGGTTTCTAAATTTCACGCGAGTGCTCTGCTTCGGGGTCTAGTTTGGGCTGGGGATGATCGCCCCTATCGCCCACGTTTGTCGGTTTGTTAAGAAAAAACAACAAACTATAAAGCAGTCAGTTTTTAATCCAGGAAAGTAATGTTTTGGTCGGAGACTTCAACGGGCGGGCAAGAACAAAACCTCTTGGCAAATAAAAGGAAAAAAGAAGTGTCGAGCCTATTAGCTCTGGAATATTTCATGGTATTTCTTTATTACTTGGTTAAACATGAAACGTATAATGATACGTGAGTGTTTTTGAAGTGAATAAACTTTATTATTGTACTCCTTAGCAATTAAACGTGCGCGTTACCGTTAAAATTTAAATAGTGTGTATTTACATATATATATATATATATATTCAAGTTGGGACTGCGTTCATTAAAGGTCATATTATAACATTGCTTTACTTGACTTTACTAATTAAGCAGGAGATAATTAAAAATTACAATATTAATACGTATGTAACATATGTTCTATGACACGGAGGCAGCCTCTTTGGGATTATATAATAATAATACTGAAAACTTTATTTAGCATGAATTGCTACCTAAATACATAAAAATAATAAAATTATATATATATATATATATATATATATATTCTATTAGAAGAAAAAAAACTAAATTTTTTGTATAAGAATATAAATATAAATATGGATTCAACAGAAACAACTACTCCGAGGGCTAATACCCCTACCGACATTGAATTACACTGTTGATTCCGATGTGTTATTAGACGAAGATATAACATATCCAAAAAAGAAGGGGTATTAACCCTCGGAGTAGATGTTTCTGTTGAATCCATATTTATATTTATATTCTTATATTTATAATATAGCCTGTAAAGACATTTCTGCCAGCGCCCACCTGATGAGACCCGATAGGTCGAAACCGGTCGTGGGATATGGTTTCGGTCCGTTGTGCCTACTTTCTAGGACGCGTTCAAAATTTGAGATCATTGATCTTATAATTTAGACGAATAAGGATTTTAATTCCTTCTTTTTTGGATAAATTTTTTGTGTTATCTTCTGTCGGATGATCCTGTCTTTTATTGGTCTAGAGGATTGTACTTTTTGTTGTTTTTTTTTAATTACACTAAAAATCTTTACACTTATTAAACTTAAACTTTTAACAGTCGGTATTTTAAGTTATTGTATTAATTTTAATTTGGTATACCTTTGGTTTAATTTGGATATTATTTGTGATGGTTAAGTTAGGTTAGGTTAGGTTAGGTTAGGTTAGGTTAGGTTAGGTTATTCGGTATATTCCTCAACTGGTTTGGTATCTTACTACGATCTGTCTCTACTAACTGTTGTAAATTTTAGTATTTATATATAATGTGACACCCTCTTAGCATGCATCTATTGGGGTAGGTAAATTATCTGGTTGGTCTTACAACTGTTTAGTCTCCAAGTAACCGTTTGAGTAGGTCATAAATTTGTCTCCTTATAATGTTAGCTTTTAAATGCGAATCCTAATACTGTCGAGATGACCTGTTTGGCATCTTTAGGAGATAAGTGTGTGAGAACAGTATCACGATTCTTCAACAACTACAATCTAAGTCTATCTACATACTAAATTAAAACTATATTAATCTATTGAAATATTTATAACTATATGCAAAGGCACCGAACATCTACAACTTCTCTATATATACCGATTTAAGTGCTCTTTTGAAATTCCTCAAATTTAATGACTTTATATTATTACTTAATTCATTATATTTTTGTACTCCTTTAAAAAAAATGGAATCCTGTGTTTTTTTATTGTTTACATGCGGTAGCATGTAATTCATTTTATTTCTAGTATCATAATTGTGTGTGTCTATAAATCTTGTTAAAATGTTTTCAAAGTATTGCGCCATCAACTTTAATTTCATCTTATGCATAAAGACTAGCGTCAGGTACTGTGCATGTTCTTGGATATTTAACCACCCCAGTTTCTTTAGCATTGTATTCACATTAGCACTTGAGAATCAGTCACATGGCTATATTTTGTAGCTTTTGGAGAGTTTGTATTCCACTATTAGTACCAAGGTATAGGACTGTTCCCACAAAATAAAAATGTGGTAGTATAATACTGTTGTAAACTGTGAACATTGCTCGTTGTTACAGATAACTTTTGTGTTTCATTCCCACTAACTACTCGTGCTGATGGGCGGGCAGTCCCTCCGACCTACACTGCAGTGCAAAGCCGGAGGGTAGGGCGTAAGGCCCTCTTCAGCCTCCTTGCAGGAATCGTGGGAATGGGAGGGTGCTGTGGTTAGGGAGAGAAAGATGAGACGGACGAAATGAAGACAGAAGAGAATTGAAAGATTATCTGTGGAATATTACTGCCCCAGCAATTGCCTAAATGATCCAAGGAAACCACAGAAAACTTGGATCAGAGCAGCTGCACTCGGGTTTGAACCGATGACCTCCCAAATGCTAAGCAACGATCTAGAGCACTAGATCACGCCGCTCGATAATAGATAATTACCGCATCTTTTTAATTTTTTTTAACCTATATACTCAAAGTGTTCGTTGAATTTTAAATTGTCATCAACTACAATTCCTAAATACTTGGTTTTCTAGATTGGTATTTTCCACAATTATATCTATTTTGTTTATTAGGTCCAATTATCATCACGTTTGGTTTTCTTGCGTTAAATTTTAATTTATTTGTAGAGAGCCATTCATTAATATTATTAATTTCCTTATTGATGGTTTCTTGCAGATGTCTGTCGATACTTGAGTGGTATACAATTGTGTCATCAGCAAACATTTGAATTTTGTATAAGTCAACTGTTCCTTCAATATCATTCATGTATAATATGAACAACAGTGGTCCAATTATACTTCCTTGAGGTACACCATAGTCAATATTTCTGAATATTCATCACTTTTAACACGTTGTTGCTTGCACTTCAAACAGGGTGGTTTCTGGAAGTAATAACCAATAAGTACAGACAGCGTAGTGAACGTCATCTGTAAACATTTGCTACTTATTGTGGGATTCAATCCTTTTCAACAAGATCCTTTTCTAAAAAGGATATGACCAACATTACTATTCACTATAAATATGTTTGCGCACATTTATATATTCAGTAATTCTGCTTACTCTTGATAATGACAGACACCTGCCGAAACAATTGTAGAGTTCCGTCAATAAACCTGTGAAAAATATACCAAGTGTTTTATTCGTTTTATTATTTCGTAAACTATTTTATTTACAAATCTTTTTAAAGCAGACAGTTTGACAGGGCCCTTCAAATATCCATTTGTCTTTGCAAAGATCCGGCCCTGGATAGGTACGCATCAAATAATTTTTTAGTCAGCATTCTCGTGTCACACGTGGATAGCGATTTCGAATTCGTTCATACGTTTTCATATCTCCCCTTCTTTTGACGTTCACATATTAATTTAATGAATGACAAGTTGATCCCAATCCAAATTTGGACGGATGGGCCTTTTTATCAATGATGCATAGCATAGCACTTTACATACGCCAATCAAAGAAACGTCTCCCACCATAACATAACCTAAACCGTTGGTTCATATCGCGTAGTCCTGGAGCATAGCATTTCATTTTTGCTGCATAGCTTCAAATAGGTGTGCCAATCAGGGAAAAATACAAATACAGCCAACATTTTCTATCAATCATTAGATATTATTTTTAATTTTTAATTAACATGCCAATCAGTTTTATTTCTGTTAGTTACAATGAAAATATCAGCGGACGTTAAACAGTTGCATTAATTGTTACAATAGGAGATTCTGTCGGCGGACGTTTAGCCACTGTCTTTATCATGCCTATATCTATGATGAAATATTAACATTCAAATAAGTGGAATACGTCAAAATACTCGCGATTTTCTGCATAGAACTTACATTTTAATGATGGTGTGGTTCGGCTATTGGACGATTAGCCACATCCATTGTCTTAGCTTATCTAAATAGAATACTGGTATTTAAATACACCTGATACGCCAAAGTTTCTGGATTTTCGAAGATAGACGTGTTGGTAAGGTCCATGCATTAATTAGATGTTATTATAGTCAGGCAATTCTATAATTTGCATCATCAGAGGAAGTAGCTTCACAAAATTACCGTACAAACCTACCTATACGCTAGCACCATAGATAACAGCGGGCTGAAAAGTTAGTAGGTTGACCCATAGATGGCGCTACTAGTATCAAATCCATATGAGTTTTAGTTAGCCCTAACCTTCAAAAGACGTTTGTATAAATTTGACAGCTGTTGCACTATTAGTATCTGAGTTATAGCATTTTTAGTGAAAAAAAAAATGGATAAAAAGGAATTTCGTGTGTTAATAGAGCATTGCTTTTGGCGAAACAAAATACTGTTGAAACCAAGGCTTGGCTTGATAAACATTATTCGGACTTTGCATCAGGAAAGCAACCGTAAAAAAATGGTTTGCTAAATTTAAACGAGGCGAAATGAGCACCGAGGACGATAAACGCAGTGGACGCCCCAAAGAGGCTGAGAGGCTGTTATCGACGAAAACATCAAAAAGGTCCACAAAATATTTTTTGATAACCGTAAAGTGAAGTTTATTGAGATAGCTGAGACCCGACTCTAAAGATATTAAAGGAACGTGTTGGTCATGGTCATATCGTGAATGAATATTTGGATATGCGAAAGGTCTGTACAAAGTGGGTGCCGCGCGAGCTCACAATCGATCAAAAACAACAGCGGATCGATGATTCTAAGCAATGTTTGGAGCTGGGAGCTGTTCAATCGTAATAAATCCGAATTTTTGCGTCGATATGTGACGACGGATGAAACATGGCTCCATCATTTCACACCGGAGTCCAATCGACAGATCGACAGTCAGCCGAGTGGACTGCACGTGATGAACTGACTCCAAAACGTGTAAAGACGCAAAAGTCGGCTGGCAAGGTTATGTATTTATTGTATATCAGTATTCTGGGATGCTCATGGTATAATATTCATTGGCTATCTTAAAAAGGGGAAAACTATAAACTGCGACTATTACGTAGCGATATTTGAGCGTCCTCATTTGAAGAAAAATAAAGTGCTGTTTCATACAGAAAGACAATGCACCGTGTCACAAATCAATGAAATCGATGGCAAAATTCCATGAATTGGGCTTCGAATTGCTTCCGCATCCACCGTACTCTTCAGATCTGGCCCCCAGTCACTTTTTTCTGTTCTCAGACCTCAAGAGGATGATCGCTGGACAGAATTTTCGCGCCGATGAAGAGGTAATCGTAATCGTCGAAACTGAAGCCTATTTTGAGGCTTAAGACAAACCAAATCGTATTATAAAAATGGTATCGAAAAATTGTATGACCGCTATAATCGTTGTATCGCCCTCAAAGGGTACTATATTGAATAATAAAATCAAATTTTTTCCATGCTAGTCTACGAACGTTTCAGCCTGCCTGTTACGTAGTGATAAAATATCCAAAGGAGATCTACAGTGGCGTTGCCCCGTTTGTACGTCACTGACATTTGGTCCTTAATACAGTTTCATAGTTTCAAATAAACTTCATGTTGTAAGTTTTTTATATCCTGATTTACGTAAATACTAATTGTAACTTTCAATTAGAAAAGCTATTGGAGCCAGTCATTAAATCATAAAAAGCATATGGACCAGATACTTTTTCATTTTGTGACTTATTAATTGAAATACCTGTAAGCTTATCACTTCTTTGAATAAGACGAGCCTAACTATGTAATAACCATTATAGATATTCAGAAAACTGAATGTATTTTTAATTACGACTATAATTAATAGAAGTTTATGGGTTTATGTTATATAATGTAATGCGCTGTTAGCAGTAAATGAAAATAAATATGCACGAGCAGAAGGAAGTAAAAAGTTTATGACAGAAATGCAACACTGCCTAATATACCTACTTATACATAAAATGTGGAAGAAGTTTAACTTATACAAGGCAGCAGGTAAACTTTTATTTTAAGTGAAGGTAGTAAAACACAGCAAGAATAAAATTGTCATGGAATTCTAAGTGAAACATTCTGTACGTTTGAAGAATCATAAAGAGTGATGTAATGTAATGATCGAGTGAGATAGTGTTACATTAAGAACGGTACTTTTAGGGTTTAGTACCTTAAAATGAAAATGGAACACCAAATTACATCACAAACTCTTCATTGTTTTGCATGAACTTCATGAGACTCCATATGACAAATTTGTTCACACTGAATATTCGTGATAATTTGTTCGTATTAAATTTGTTTCGAAGGACCACCTCAGAATTTGAGGAAAACGATATTTGTATTGTATAACTATATTTATTTACATTAACTAAAAATCTCCACTTTTACCAGCACCAATTTGATTTTACGAGAACAAAACTTAGATTTATTTATAAAAATTAAAAGAAATGAAATATTAATAGTACCATTACAATGTTTTGCTATCGAGACTACTCTTCGTTCGGTGGTTCTATTTTATCTGTTCTTTCTTAACGCTCGTTCCAATGCCCTCAAGAGCACTTAATGTTCTCACACACTTATCTCCTGAAGATACAAAACAGATCATCTCGACAGCATTAGAGTTCGCATGAAACAACTAACATAATAAGGTGACAAATTTATGACCTTCTCAAACGATAATTTGGAAAATAAACACTCACCTGTGGTGGTTTTCCTTTGGGCACCCCCCAAAATAAAACAACAATTGCTAAGCGTGCTTGTGCGACTTTATTTTGCTAGGTTATTCAATTGTAAGATATTATCAAAGTTTTCTGTTCAATTGAAAAAATTGGAAAGATTGCGTAGTCGCCCCTGGCTCATTGTAAATCCTAAGTACGATTTTATTAACATTAATTTTTAAAAAATTCTTTTACATGAAGTCTCCTAAAACGCAAATAGTTATGATAAATATTAGACATAGAATGAATCTCAGAAGCTCCCACGTTGTCCTTCGGACTGCGGAAGAAATGCTGACGACTTCCAAATGGTGGCGTAAAATCCCCATATTAATGTTTTCTCCAGAAAATTCATCATACAACAGCATAGCAGCGTGTTTGAAATAGGGAGATAAGTAGAGAGGTATACGGGGCATGTTTTTTAAGTAAGTACCGCAGCGCTGCAGTCAGCGTTCCGGGCATGCGCACTGTGTACCTACGTCTTAAACCTACTCACTGACGCCATTACAGTTTGATTCATCCTTGTTTACGTTGTTTACTGAGTGTTTAAGGTGCCTCCGATAATCGTAAGTCCGGCCGACTGTGAAGTGCTAAAGGACTAAAATCGATTGATATTCATTGTGAGATCTGTGCAGTTTACGGACAAAGCATTATGAGTGATGGAATGGTATGGAAGTGGGTGAGAACATTTAATTATGGCCGCACAAATATGCATAACAATGTCCGTCCGCATGTGGCTAATCGGACCAAAGATCTCATTACATCTTTTCACTGGGAAATTCTAGATCATCCTCCGTACAGTCCTGATCTGGCGCCCAGTGACTACCATTTGTTCCTGCACTTGAAGAAACATCTGGTCGGTCAGCGTTTTCGAAACGATGACGAAGTCAAAACATTTGTGATGCAGTGGTTAACAGTTAACAAGTCAGGCGGCAGACTTCTATGAGAAGGGTATTCAAAAACTGGTCAAACGTTATGATAAGTGCCTCAATATTGAAGAAAATTATGTAGAAAAGTAGATTAAGGTAGAGGCTTTCATGTAAAAATAAAATTATTAAGATATCTTTGCACGTTTTTTATTAATTTCAAAACGTTACTTACTTAAAAAACATGCCTCGTAGTTAGGTAATAAGGTGTTCTAGTTTTAAAGAATGGATAGATAGAGATATCACGCTGCAATAGAATTTTATGCTGCTACCATGTTTTTATGATCTAAATGTTCCGTGTAAAATCTACTAAACATTCTAAAATTGCTCTCTGCTGCTCTTCTGGCAGTGTTAATCCAGCTTTTCCGCACTTTTCTCTTTCTGAGTATTCTTTTGTTGAAATATTCCAATCCTCACGTTTTGTTAGTTGTGTAGTACGCCAGTGCGGAGAGCTACTCACTGTCACTACCCCCCCCCCACCCCCGCTCGGGCGAACCGTCTATGCAACATGCATTCTTTCATAAATAAAAAATATTTAAAAGTGTTTCATTTCATCCTGGTGCACTTTTCCTACTTCATATTATTCCGGAGGTTTTTGACGACCCCGTATCATACCTATAAGTTTTAGAGTTGATGATCAAAAATATATATTATTAATTGTAGCATTTTTCGGAATTTTGTAAAAGAAATTGTAAATAATAATTATACAAAAAATATATTTTTTTATTGTTTCAAAGGTTGACTTTATTATGAGACTCAAGAGTCTTAAGAGTATATAATAATAACTTATAATAAAGTAAAAAACAAACAGAAGGAAAGTTCCACTAAATTTTATTAGAAAAACCCTAACAAGTTTCGGTCAACGCGACCATTTTCAAAGGAGTAGAGTACAACAAATACTAAAGTCTTAAAACTAAAACAGCTCTGTATATAACTGGAGATTAGCCACAATAACTAGGGAGTTAATGTAACTTAACTCTAATTAATTATTTACAATATTTTGGTTGTGCGAGAGAGCTTTTTTGATTTCCAAGCTTTCTACTTTTGTTAATATTACTATGTAAAACTACTACATTTTCCTCGTCTAAAGTGTGGTAAAAGGAGGTGCAGTGCTCTGTGAAACCGGTTTTATTGTCTTTTTTAGTAATACTATAAATACGTTCTTTTATTCTTATGTTTATAGTTCTCCCGCTCTGCCCAATATAAAGGGCATCACAATTACTATACTTAATACTATAAATTCCACTTTTTTCTAATTTATCAACTACAGGTTTAAATTTATATAGTAAGAATTTCAAATTGTACTGATTGTTTTCAATCAGAGTTACATTCAATTTATTTAACTTATGTTTGAATTTGTAACAAAAATTGTTGAAGAATTTCACAGACGAGTAAATTTTGTTTTTTGTTGAAGGTATATCAGTACAAGGGTTATATAAAGGCCTACAAGCGATTTTTATTTGTTTGGAGCGTAAAAGTTTATCAACAATAAGGGGTTCGAAACCATTATTTACTGCAACATGTCTAATAATATTAAGTTCTTTTTTGAAATTAAAATCAGATAATGGAATATTTAAAAGCCTGTTTAAAAAAGAATGGAACATGGCAAGTTTGGTCTGTTTCAGATGGTTTGAATCAACCGGAATAATTGTATTAGTACAAGAGGGTTTTCTATAAATTTGGAAAATTAATTTGTTATCAGATTTAGAAATATTCAAATCTAAGAAATTAATGCTGTTGTCGACTTGTTTTTCTATGGTAAATTGGATGTTTTTGTCAATGCTATTTAAGAAAATAAGGAATTTATCTAATCGCCTATTTTTCTAATAAAATTTGGTAAAACTTTCCTTTTGTTTGTTTTTTACTTCATTAAGAATATTTGAAAACAGTTGCACCCCACAAAGTGTGAAACTTATAATAAAGTCTATCTTTGAGACATTTGAAAGTATTTAGTCTTATAATTTACATATACGTACGTTGGATTAGTTAATATGTACATAAATGCAAACAGTAAGTAATTTTTTTGTTGTTTAGTAGAAACAAGCATCTGAAAAAAAATTTTGGCCGTGGTACTATTTTCGTACATAGTACGTAATTGATAATAATAATAATAATAAATATTGTTTTCAAGGCCAAGCGCCTTCGAACTTGCTCCGTCTAAAAAAAAAGAGAAGATTGACGATACAACAATCCTGTCTTCGCGACCGATCGTACAATGGTATAGTATAGTCGGCAGCCCGTTGAAGACGACGGACGCGACGAAGTATTTACTGCACAGGAAGAAGTTGCTTGCTTTTCGAAATGTTATGAACCTGTTTGAGTGTTGATTAGATGTAGCAAACACCTGAGTAAAGCAGGTAAAGTATAAGGTGGACGAAGAGAGAGAATCATCAGGCGCATGCAGGATAAGGATCAGCGTATGCTTTGGCTGAGTGCGGCAGGAACGACCACTGCTGCCACTACTATACTCGTGCAATAAAAGTTCAGTTCGTAAGCGATTGTGCTAGCGTAAAGTCGGTCAGTGCTGCGCGGACATTTTATTCCTCGAATGGAAAACTTCTAAGAAAAGTTTTCGGAACTCCTCAAACGCGAAAGTTTTGTCTTACTTCCCCATTCCAAAAAGTACTCACGTATTAAAGGTGTAATACAACAGTAGTTAGTATTTTCACGTATTTGTCGACGTGTGCCGGCTGAAATAAAAATATATTAATTATATCGTAAAACGTTTGCCGTTCGGTGTGCGTGGCAGCAACCTGTTAAATAAATACGACATTTTTACTGTTAGTGCTTGTTGTTCAGTTTTTCTTTTTTATACGGAATGTACAAGATGTTTTAATTGTTGTGATCGATAGATGAGGTTGTAATTGTGATTGTTGGTGACATGAGTTTACTCGAAGGTAACCCCTTCTCGATAAGGGGCTTCTTGCTGTTTTGCAGTTGTTGGATTTTTTATGCGATAGCGGACACTCGAGGATTAGCAGGTAAAAAATAATGCTCAAAAATTCATGGTTGTGTCGTCGTACCTGTTAGAACTAATTTTCTAATTCTCTATAAGTAGTTACGCACACATTCACATTTGTACATGGTTTAGTTTGGGGTTTTACTTGCATTGCAAATTGTTTGACATGTTTTATTTATGATTTGCAATTGCGGATATCGCAACGCGTTCCATTTAAATATCATTAATTAGCACATTTTACATTTGTTTATTATTATACGTATGTAAATTGTTAATAATATTTGTACATTCCTTGTTGTTAACTGAAGAAAATCTAACTGTAACAATTTCGTAAGTCCGACCGAATTTTCGATCTATAGGTATAATAGCACAGCCGACAATTATAAAGAAAATGTGTATCTAGTACTACGTTTACTTAGGTGGTGAAGTGGGCGGTGGTGTGCCTCCATGGGTACCTTTTATGTTACACATTATGGTCGTCATTTTAATATACACTGTACTAGGTCATAATTACAAGCTCAGATTTATATTATACTGGAAAAACACCATGAATAAATGAAATTAAAATTTATTTTAATATTGGTTATGATTGTACTTAATAGTAAACTGAAGAAGTCGTCATTGAAATAATTTTTAATTTTTTGATACAAAATCGGTATTTTACAGGTACACAATGAATTGATTTGCATAACGTACCTATTAATAAGAGGTATTAAGAATTGTCTAGAATATGACATTTAGTTAATTTCAAATTTCAGGCCTTGGTGTCATGGTACCAAGCGACACCTCATGACTAATCACAAATGCCATTGAGCGTTTAATGCAATAATTGGTACCTTACTTGTGTGCAACTTGACAGAAATGTTATTGTGAAGTATTTTTGACCTGGCAACTTCACCAATAAAATTAAGTAAATGTTATTATATTCGGTACCTTTATATAGGCATTTATTTATTGTTATTTGTTTCTGATAGTTGGGACTTGTTGTTTGGTTGAACATAACCTAAATTAATTCCTTCTACGTACCTGTATTAGGTACCTATATGATTACATTAGTTTTGATGGATGATTTATTTTATTATTTAAATCGATTCATCAAATTTGCATTAAAACTATACTCCAAATCAGGTAATTGATGTTTTCGACATATTCCATGTTTGTAGCTTTTGTTACCTAATACATACTTAATATGGAGCATAAAAGTAATTTTTTTAATAAAATTCAATCCTTGTTTGTCTTATTAATTCATTCATTTAAATTAAGATTTTTTTATTTGAATTGTAAATAAAGTTACCAACGGGAATTTTAATTAAATAATTAAATAAATTGGCCTAATAGGGAGTACTCTTTGTGTGTACACAGTAATGATAAATTGGATTAAAAATTCTAGTTTTTTTAATTGTTACGACAAAATAATATCTGTTCATTAAAGTCACAATTATTTATATAGTTTACTTTCGGTAGGTACATATTTAACTGTAATTGAATTATAATTTATACATATTTAACAAAAACATTAAAATCAACTAGACACTGAACTTTAACTTTTAGTTTTAGTTTTTTTTTTTTTTTCATTGGGTTATTATTGGTAACTTTTACGTAATGCAAAAAATCTTAGTGTATAAAACGAAATAAATAAATATTATTATTATTCTATTAAAGTAGAGCTTTAACAAATACAATTAAATTAAATATCTAAAAGATTAAGAGAGATAACACACTACTTATATCTTTTTTTTTTGTTGAAAGGGAAAGGTGAATACTCAAAATAAAATAAAAGTATATTGATTATTCTGTACAACGATTAAAAGAAATTGAAATGTGCAAAGGTACCAGTGCAATAAAAAAACCTCGAAAATAATAGCGTTTGTGGTCAGATTTTTCTGGAGAATTTTTGGTTAAACCACAAAAGTAAAATTTCTGTATATAAATGTTATATTTCCGTTTTTGTATTAATCTTTACGTAACTTGAAGTAGGTACTAAAAAGAAAATTGCAGGACATTTTTACACAAATTTACAGAATTTGCGAAGTAATGATCTGTTAATTTTGGTTTGCCAATTTACTTATTAAACTAATGGCACTTTCTTTCAGTAATTTACCCTTAATTGCGATATTAATTTTAGACAACTATATATTAAGCGTCATTAAATGTCTTTAGAAAGGACAGTGCTTAACTGTTATATTATAATAATAATTGTACTTACAATTAAAGTTCAAGTTGGTTATCTTATTTTAATATATGTATAAGTAGGTAGTTACTTAATACAGATTCGTATTGTAATTAAGTATCATTATATTGATAAATTCATTAATTTGTTAGAAATAAAAGCAAGCGAAATGTATTATACTTTATTGTTACTATTGACAATTTAGATATATCGAATATTAACTTTAAATAATACTTACCTGGTGCTCGGTCCTGAGTGCTAATTGATTTGGGTCTTTTAACATCCTTGAAGCATATTTACGAGTTTGTTTAACTTTATAATGGAAAATAAATTAATAACAAGAAGATAATCGCAAAATAATCGTATGGGGATTAATTGATTTTCTCTGTTGTATTATAGTTTTTGACAAAGAGATTTTATTTCAAGTTGTGATTGCGTCCCGACTATATAATTAATATATAAATAAATCTATGTACAGTAAATATTTAACACTTTAATTCAGGCTTAGAACTGGCAGTTTTGTTCGACAAAACTGGTATGTTTTAAAGTATAAAAATCATAAATCTTCACATGGAATGTACAAAAGAATCAATGTAATCAATAAATGTAGTTGCATTTGTGTCATATTATAATGCTAGGTACCCACTATTCTAACTTAGTAACCTAACCTAACCTCACACAATAGAAATGCTGCGACTGATTTATTGCTCTCTTATTTTATGACTTCTACTAGGGAATAAATGGATTTTTTGTTCCAATTTGTCGATTCAAACTACTAACCTTTTTTTGCGTAGATAAATTTATGTTATTGTAAAGGTGTATTAATGTTAACCAGAAGATTTTTAAGTATTTCATTCAAATATACCTATTTAAATTGTCCATTGTATTTACAGAAGATTAAGCTTATGTTTAAAATATCATACAAAAACAGAACGCCGCATCAACTTATAGTGTAAAGTTTTAGGTAGTTACTGTACATAGGCTTATGTATTAATTACATAATCGCGGCGCTATTTGGAAGGTAAAATTTATAATAATTTGGACAGGTATTTTTCCAAAAGAGCAATAAGCTATCTTAATAATTTTTACCTAGATTTACAATCGAATATTAATTTTATTAAGTAATGAGTCGTATTGCCAATATTTATTATTATTTTGACGTATTATGTAAGAAAATAGTGTGCCTATTGTTTGTTGTCTAATTATACCACAAAAATATATCTACGGAAGGGGAAAAGTGATAATAACTTTTAAATGATTAATCTTTGATACACAAATATTTTTATTTCTATTTAGCGGTTTAATTAATCTGGGAAGTATATGCGATGTTTATAACATCGTTTCAGTTTACATTTTGTTTTAGGTAGCAGTTAATTAAAATAAATAGGTACCTAAGTATATCTATGTGTTTTACGAAGTAGAATTATTATTAATTGTTGACAGACGTCCGCTTAACATTCCGATATTTGTTGGAAATATCCGTGACGAAATGTATTTTATTATAATATATCTTGTACTATTTCTGTGGGAAGAAACGTACAGCTTCTTCAACAAAATTCGTATATTTGATTTTACAGTTGTATACTAATATTATATGGTAGCAGATTTCGAAAAAGCAAAGTGGAAGAAAATTTTTGAAGTGGATACAATAAGTTATATACATCTAGATCTTTATCTGCCTCTTGTGAATTGTGCTTGCAATCTGCGCAAAATTTCAGCTGGTTCAGAAACTTAATAATAATTCGTTGCGCAACGCTGCTATGCACCTCTTTCTCACCCATTGTGATATCTACTAACCAAGCGAACGCAGCAATATGACGCGTCGTTTCTGTGCCACCTAATATCCCCACTTCAGTTTCCTAACGCCCGGATGCGCTTTGAACTTTTATCCGGTGCGCAATTTAAAAAGCTCGTTTATATTTGATTCACCCTCGTACTAAGAGATTCGGTAGTGCAACGTTTTGGAAATTAAGTAACAAAAGTTCTTTCGTTAAAAATGCTATAACTCAGATACTAATAGTGCAACACCTGTCAAATTTATAAACGCGTCTTTTGAAGGTTAGGGCTAACTAAAAATCATATGGATTTGATAGTAGTAGCGCCATCTATGAGGCAGCCTGTTACGTTTTCGAAACTTTTATATTTTATAATGCGTTTAGTAAGGTACGTAACCCTCGGCGTGCTAGTCAGTCCTACATGAGACCAAAAATTCTTGATGGTCCTCATTTACAGATCCCTGTTAAAGTTAGAACTGGACGTTTTACACCACTTCTGGATGTCTTTTCTACATTTATATTGTTTTGTTCGTGAAATTACTACGGCAGTGTGTGTTCTCTTTGCCGCTTCAGTTGCTACCTGTACGATGAACTTCGTATTTGTGTAATAAAATATGCGTGACAGGTATGTATGTATATGCATATCTCCTAGGTAAAGTGCACTTAGTATCAAAGTCGTGCCTGAAGAAGGCACTCACTCAAAAGAAAAAGGGTCAAGTTACTTTCATGGGTCTTCTAAGAATTCATTCTCATTACTACGACTTCTGTATGTGAGATTTTCTTTTTCTTGCTTTTTGTTTTTTTTTTTTAAAGATTAACAATGCAAAACGGACGATAAGATCTACGTTCACGCAGACAGAAACCTTTTTTTAGTTAGGTAATTCTATTTTTATGTATTTTAATTTCTGTTTCTTTGAAATGGACGCCGGAGAAATTGTTGAGTGTTTTTCTATTGAGAATACGTGTAACGTTAAACATTAAAATTCAACAGCCAGTGAATTAATATATATATATATATATATATATATATATATATCTACTTTGTTAATAAATAGAGAAACACACATTATTCAAAAGTATTGGTTTTTGTATTAAAGGTACAATGGTTGGTAATCTCTATTTATACAATTTGTAGGCAGGTCGGGTCGTTTGGAAATTTCCGTCATGATCAAGGGTGAACCATTTGTTATGAGCTCCGTTTGGTTGTTTACAATATTATAATTGTTCGGAATCGATCTTTTTATTTCTAGATTTTCCAAAAGTGTAAGTTTTTTGTCCTTTGGTGCTAAATGTAAAATTTCGAAATTGTCCTTATTTATATTGTGACTAAGATTAATACAGTGTTGGGCAATGCCTGTTGTTATTTTGTTTTTTTTTTTCAATTGCGTACAAATGTTCTTTTTGTTGTATTTTAATGGTTGTCCCTGATTGGCCAATATAAAAGGTGTCACACGTCTTGCAATTAATTTTTTAAACACCACTTTTGTCTGGGGGATCTATTTTAGTTTAATTGTTAGCAAATAAAATTCCTAAATTTGTTTTGTTGGTTTGTTTGTACCTATTTTCTTTAAATTGTTACAAATTTTGTTGCTAACGGTGTTTTACAAAATTAATTGTACCTTTAATACAGAAACCAATACTTTTGAATAATGGCGTAAATGCCGAAACAAATTTGTAAAGTTTTAATAAAAATATTTGTGAAACTAAACTCAAAGTGTTTCTCTATTCATTAACAAATTATTAATCATGTTTCACAATGAGTGCGACACACAATCTATTAACTATAAGTATCTACTTGTGATTAATAGATTTATTCATTTCTTGTGCGTTGCAACTCGAGCGTTAACAAAAAAAGTTCCCAACTCGGGCGTCAAGTCTGTCCCCAACAAAATAAGCTAAATAAAATTCCAAATGAAGATGATGTTTAGTCTCCAAATTATTTGCACCAAAACTAGTTTAATAAATATTCCAAATTATCATTTAAGAAGGTCATAAATTTGTCACTTTATATCTTAGTTGTTGCATGCGAATTTTAATGCTAATATCTGTTTTGTGTCTTCAGGAGATAAGTGCGTGAGAACGTTAAGGGCTCTTGAGGGCATAGGACCGAGCGTTAAGAAAGAAGAGATAAAATAGAACCACCGAACGAACAGCAGTCTCGATATCAAAACAGTATAATCGTAGTATTAATATTTCATTCCTTTTATTTTTATAAATAAATCTATGTTTTGTTCCTGTAAAATCAAATTTGTGATTGTGAAAGTGGAGATTTTTAAAAACAATTATTATGTTTTTGGTTAGAAATTTATCGAGACGACCAGACACGGATCGCGATTTCGCTCTTATAAGAAGTTCAACAGCGTGCCATAGGTAGTCTCAATAAATTACTGACCAAGCTGTAATATTTCGTAAAGAACAGTTAATATAATAATAACATAGAGGCAATTGTTGCCATCTAGTGGATTTTAGCTGCTACAGAAGATATTAAACTGGACAAGGCCTCACTGAGGTATTTAAACTTTCTGACCAAAAACATAATAATTGTTTTTGATAAGCTTTACGTGAACCCACGTATGTAGGCTGCGTTGTTGATTCAACTGGACAAGTTTTTTTTTGTTATTTCCTTAACATAGAAAAAATAAATAAATAAATAAATAAAAGCAATGCACTTAATGTTTAGAAAGGGATTAGTTAGTTACTTTCAGTTACACCACTTTAGTTACTGAAATGAAATTTATATGCGAGGTCGCACGGAAATGCTAGGGACGATCGAAGTTAGCAAATCACGTTTTCAACCCCCGTATCTGAACGTATAAGTAATTTGTAGTGAAATAATTAATTTTGGAAAGTCTATAAATTTCATTGATTTAATGCTTTCAGACCATATATTACATTCAGGGCTCATAAAATGATTTAATTGGCTGACATCATATTTTGTAGAGAATTTGTAGTGAAAGAATGATCTGTTAGAACGATATGAAGCTACCAGAACATCCGATTTCTCGAGATCCGTAGACGACAAAATTAATTATTTCACTGCACATTATTTACAAATTACTCATACGTCGAGACAGGGGGTTGAATACGTGATTGAGAGCGAAGTCGTTGGAACGAGCGGTGTTAACAAGATTTGTAGGCAGTATTCCTGTTTTGGTCTTCGCTTCTTTTATTGATGATTATTTGCATGTAACTTTGGCTATGTTTACCTCGATATTTTGCACATTATTATTTATTTCTGTTACGAATAATTTTTGTTATAGTTTGAGTAAATCTTTGTTAACTTCCAATGATAATTTCCTAAAAGGTTTCACTTTTTGTAAATATGAAGTTTCCCACGGCACTTGGTGAAACATTACTTTAAAATTTAAAATATTTGTGGTGTTGCGGGTGATTATTTAATACTATATTTATTTAAATAAAACTTGATGATGGTTGATTGATGATGTTTAATTTACAGACGGTTAGTAGTGAAAATGATGAAAGAATAGAAATGAATTTAATATTGAGTGGTAAAAAATGAGCAAATGATTGTGACGAGTATTATCTGTAGCGGCCGGTGAAGAAGTGTTGATTTTGAAAATATAGAAAATTAGTATTCAACGGTAAAGGTTATTTATTGAAAGCATGCCGAGGGTAGCGAAACAAGAAGCGGTAGTTTTAGTAATTTTATACAAAATATTTACAGAAGACAATTTATACAACGTTAACAATTTTTATGTACAAAAATGAATATTTTTACAATAGTGGGACGTAGGTCCCCATATAATAAATAAATACTCTTACAATTGTTTCGGCTGTGAAGCTATTATCAAAGAGATGTTACAATTAATGTTAAAATTAAAGATGTAACATACAATATTTATACCTGGCTTACAAAAATAAATTCAGTAACGGTGAAATGAAAAAACCTAATTGGTCGTTGGTGATTAACCTGTTGTTGTTACTACCCTTAGCTATTTCGAAAAATTTCTAATAAATTCAGGCGTTTACTTTTCGGAACATTGTGTATTAATTTAACATTATCTACATCTGGGAAGTATTTATACAAAATACAATGTTCCGAAAATCCTTAACATGTATTTTAATTTTGTATGGATTTTAGGTGATCATTTATCCGATTTTTTAACGAACGACCAGTCTGTCAAAATTTAAACACCCTGTACATTTTAGTTAAACACTACATTTTTTATTTTCGATAATGTGAATAGTTATAAATAATTGTTACGAGTTATAAAGCAAAATCTCAAAAATTAATTGAATTACGGTTTTTTAAATGTTAACGTGTAAATGTCAAAAAATAAAAAAAAAATAAATAACTCAAAATCCATCAAAAAAAAGTATACCATTCCATTAAAAATAAGAAAGTTAACATCTACTTCCGGTACAACCGGATGTAAATCGAACTTGAAAATATTTTTAAAAGAAGGGGCATAAACAATAACCAAATGAGCCCAAGTTTCAGAATTGAATTTATTCTACTGATTCATATACTTCTAATAGTTATAAAACGTATGTTTATTTGTAAACAACAGACGTACTTGTTTCCGACTTGTTAAATCGGAACTTCCGAGTTACTTACGGTATAGTTGTGTATACAAGAAATTGTAAGAATCAAGTGCGTTTTTCTTATCTTGTTCTGTAGCTTTACAGTTTTAAAATGAAGAGCTGTCAGAAACAACCGCCGAAGTGAACTTTGAAACAGGATTTCTAATTTAACTTTTTAAATTTGTTTAGTTACAAAGATTCCCGCCGGAGCGAGAATCTTTAAATACGTTCGCAGATAATAAGTAATTGGAATACGCGTTTCGGATAAATTTTCATTCAGTGTCAATTTAGATATTGTACAGAAACATAAGGTGCTGTGTTTTATTCGCCTCGAAAATTTTCGATTAGATGCAGCGGGCCGGTAAATCCCACAGGAATTGTTACTTAAGAAATGCGGAGACATAAACTTGGAGAAAAAAGATGTTTAAAGATATAATTAGACAGGGGGAGGCGTAAAAGGTTAAAACGAACATATTTTTTTGAAGATTATTTTTGTGTCTGTATATTTAGCAAATATTTCGAGATATTTTCGATCTCCCGTAACTCAATGACTATTATACCGATGAAATGGAATCGGCCTTTACTTGGTGAAAATTATTCATAGTAAATATAATAAAAAACACAAAAAGTTTCACAAAATTATTTAATCCAACAACAATTGTTTCGTTAATACTGTAACTTCTTCAGGTTGACAATGAATAGTACATCTAAACAAGGTGTATATATATGTGAATCGGGGTACAAACACAGTACAGCAGTGGGGGAAATAATCGAAGATAATACTAAATAAAATTAATTACAAATTAAATACAAAATTAAATTAATATCAAAATTAATGTAAAATTAAAGATTAAAAAATTAAAAAATTAAATTAATTAAAAAATTTTAATATCTTTTTTCGTTTTGTACTTTGTTATTTTTAATGTGGGGTTTACAAATTAAATTGTGGCTCCTGCAATAAATTTTATATTGGTGTTATTGGGAGAAATTTTAAAATTAGGGTTTTAGAACACAGTGAATCTTTTAAGGATAAAAAACTAAATTCAAATTATTCTTCCCACTTAATAGAAAGTTTGTGAAAATAGTTTTAAATTGAGGTTACTAGAAGCATTAGAGATTAACAAACAAAAATCGTCATCTTTACTGATAAATGAACAAATAGACGTTAATTTATTAAATTTAAAATTGTAATTGTCCGCTATATATCTCAATTTTTTTTTAATTAATTTAATTTTTTAATCTTCTAATCTTTTAATTTTGTATACTATTAATTTTGATTATATGTATTTGATTTTGTATATTTAATTTTATTAGATACTGTATTTAATTTTACTTAGTATTTTCTTCGATTATTTCTCCACTGCTGTACTGTGTTTGTACCCCGATTCATATATATATATATATATATATATATATATATATATATATATATATATACCTTGTTTAGATGTACTATTCATTGTCAACCTGAAGAAACCACAGTGTTAGCGAAACAATTGTTGTTGAAATAAATAATTTTGTGAAAACTATTATACCCATACACATCCAATTTTGCATGTTTAACAAGGCTTCACCAAAAATTTAGAATCCCAAATTTCATGAATAAACCTATGATAGTTCTCGAATTATTAAGGTGTTATCAAAAATCTGGACCACTAAAGATTTTTGACAATGTTATTGGTACGGTTAGATAACATTAATAGAGATAATTTGAGACGGGCGTATCCTAAGTTTTTAATTGAAAAGATAATGAAGCACGGCTTCTTTGAGACGTGCAAAAAAGTAAAACTCCTTAAAAATGAATGTTCTCTGCACAAAAATATAAATGTGAAAGGGGAGGCCAAGGCATGAACGACGTTCGGGGTTGTCGGCTTCGCTGATAAAAGAAATTTGTTACGTGGCTTGATATTGAATTTATAGCTTGGCAAGTTTTAATAATCAATAGGTTATGTTTCCCGTGAAGATATTTAAGTAATACAAGCATAAAATTCTTACTTTGCTACTTGTTCTATTTTATCCTACAAATAATTTAGTTGGATATAAAACATTCCAAGTTATAATGTGAATATCAAAGAACGTAACAAACTTTCTTTTACATAAACTGCAGAACGTCGTATATTCCTATTGTAAGTTTTTGTTGTAAGTTGCTATGTTGAGAAATAATCCTATTTATCGGTGAAGCCGACAACTCCGAACTTGGCCCCATTTTCACATTTATGTTTTAGTTCAGATGATATAGGTATAAAACGTGCTACCTACATGTTTTTTACGTTTTACTTTGGAAGAACGATATGCATAAAAGTGGTTAATGAAGTCCTTTCAGTTCAAAGTAAAATTCTGGACTGGTATGAGAAAACTGTGTAGCTGATCCTGAAACATTAAATTCGAATTTAGCTGCGGAAAAAAAACGCGGCTACTTTTATGTTTTGTTCCCTTTTATCGTGTTAATGCTGAAGGGAATATGGATACACATATATGTAGTAAATTTTCGACTAGATGAAAGTGTTCAATATCTTTAAATAATTTTCTAGAACATCCTTTCATGAAATTAACTTAATTTTGATAACATGCTGAAATACGGTGAAAATCATTAAATTTTTAATGTTGAAGCCAATCTAATCCGAATCTTTAGAGAATAAAAACATGGAGAAATAGCAAATAATTGTGGTTCGCCTTTCCCTTTTTAACGTGGCCTGATTCCTATTTCAGGACCATTAATGTAATATTAAATGCTATCTCAATGTTATTATATCTGAAAAATGTATAAGTAAATTACTGCAAATATTATTTTTATTAAAGACAGTGGAAGGAATTAAATGCACTTACGTAAAAAATAAAGGAGGATGTTAAAAAAGTGACAATTTGTAGCTCCTAGTGTAAAACAAAGACATTTTGAAGAGATGATGACAGTTCTGAAAAACGAACCAGAAGATATTAAAAAAAAATGCATAGACCTTTTAAAAGTAGTAATAATAAAACGCTTGATATCATGATAAGTCGCTCGCGCTGGCAGAAGTGCGGCGTCCCCGCGACTGGCTCTTCACTCAGGCTTTTATTACATATATTACGCCATTACAAGGGCTATTTAGGGAACGACCACTGTTATTTAAATGATATGTACGTTGTTCTTCATTAAATTATTCCAGTAATTTCATTGCCATAATTGTTTGTCATCGTTCTTTTGAATATGGCATGAGAAAATGATGATAATTCATTCTGAGACAGCCCAACGAATGAGAAGCAATTAGCTCCCGTTGGTAGAATTTTTCTCATAATTTCGATTCTATTCCTCGCATTTTATTCACAGTCAGTAACCGTAATAAGAAAATAAAAAAGGTATTGAATCAGACTACATCTCGGCAAATTTCAATGCATGAAACTCAAATCACCTGGATCGGTGATTATGCAAGTTTTTTACGTAAATTGTGTTCATGGTTATTAACAAAACCGTTTGAAAGTGCACGTTTTGAGTTAAATATGGTAATGCAATGTAAATTAAAAAATTTTTCGGCGCCGATTCTGATAATTTTAATTGCGAATTGTAACCATTGCACGTAAGAGTGCAAGCGAAATTTCTCACGTATGCCACACTTTTATAGTGCTATTTGCACAATTTTAAATTTTGTACGCGATTATTGTAAATTACTTAGATGAAGTATTCATATTTTCTTTAAACAAACTTATTTTTATTAAATGAACTTTTCTCAGTTTTCTCAATAAAAATGTATACAGTATACATATATTAAAATACTAATTTTATGGATTATAAACCCTGTATATTCGAAGGAAAATGTACTTAATATTTGTTAAGTGTCGATGGACTGTATTGGGGTTTTTTAAAAGAAAAACTGATATATTATTTTTATGTTTACTAATTTTAATAAATAAATCACAACACAAATTTAATATCAAAAAGAGCTGAATACTGACAATAGTAAATAATTAAAATTTATTAAAAAGTGCCTACAATAAGAGGAAGTGTTCGGTTTCATTTAATAATGGCGATACTGGAGTCGCGTTGGTTTTAAAAAATGGGTGAAGGAGTTGAGACATCCGGTAAAGGAGCAATCAATCCTTACCAGCTATCAAATAATAGAGGGCGCACAAAATTATAGATTCATACACCTGAGTAGCGCCGTAGAGAAGTTAATATTAGGAAGGGAGCTAATATTATTAAAGACGGGACAATTTCAGGCAAAAGATTTTCATAGTTAGATTTGCGGATGATATAGCAGTATTAGCATCCAGAAGGGAAGAGTTAGAGAGACAGTCTTAACAATATTGATTTGTAAGGGGGTGAAAGAAGGATTAGAGCTAACTAGAAGAAGTCGCCCATGTTCGATGTCAATGAAGTGAAATAAGTCAGGATAAAGAATAGCACAGGGTTGAGTCACTTGAAAAAGATTATTATTGTGTTTGGAGCACGACTCAACACAACTTTAAATTGTTGGGTTAAAGGGGAATGGTGATAATACTATGGATAGAAAAGGTTAGAATTGTGTAGGTATTAGAAATAGTAAGAGAACAAATAGAGCTTAGGAATTTTACAAGAAAAAGAAGAGATAGGATGGTAGAACACCTTCTGAGGCACAAAGGACTAGTTAGATACATATTAGAAGCAATACCGGACAAATAAATTGCTAGATTAGATTACTGTTCGCAAATTGAGGCATGTTTTTTAAGTAAGCACTGAGTACCTACATCTCTCACCTACGCACTGACGCCATTAGAGTTTGATTCGCCCTTGGTTACGTTGTATACTGAGTGTTTAAGATGCCTCCGATAATCGTGAGTCCCGCCGACTGTGAAGTCCGGAGTCCGGGCTGTTATACGATTCCTTACTGCTAAAGGACCAAAACCGATTGATATTTATCATGGGATCTGTGCAGTTAACGGAAAAAACATTATGGGTGATGGAATGGTAAGGAAGTGGGTGAGAGCATTTAAAGATGGTAGCACAAATTTGCATGACAATGCCCATCCGCATGTGGCTAATCGGGCCAAAGATCCCATCGCATCTTTTCATTGGAAAACTCTAGATCACCTTCCGTACAGCCCTGACCTGGCGCTCAGTGACTACGATTTGTTCCTTCACTTGGGCGGCCAGCGTCTTCAAGACGATGACGAAGTCAAAACAGTTGTGATGCAGTGGTTAACAAGTGAGGCGGCAGAATTCTATGAGAAGGGTACTCAAAAACTGATCAAACGTTATGACAAGTGCCTCAATATTGAAGGAAATTATATAGAAAAGTAGATTAAGGTACAGGCTTTCATGTAAAAATAAAATTATTAAGATATCTTTGCACGTTTTTTATTAATTTCAAAACGTTACTTACTTAGAAAACATGCCTCGTAGCTAGGTAATAAAGTGTTCTAGTTTTAAAGAAATGCCATGATTGGCTTAAGATAGGTCGGAGCGGAGGCGTGTCCAACTAGTCTTCGGACTGACGACGCTTTCATGACGATACTAGGAAATTCCAAAATCAATGGCCTTCGGAAATTCCGGTTTGACTAATTTTACTAATTTAATTAAGATTTAGTGTTGACGAATACATTTGAATATGTATGAGTGGAAAATATGAAATATTTTGATTTCCGCTTAAAAAAACGCTTTATCCAATTAAATGAACGGAAATTAGTCGAATATCGACCACACACGATACCAGTTAAAATTAAAATCTCAATACCTATATTGTTGCTTTGAATAATGTGCGGATAGATGACGTTCTAAATATTATGGACGCAGACGGAGGTCACGACGGGGTCAATTACGGTCTATTGTTTTATTTTAATATGAGACGCCAGTTTTTGGTGACTAATAAAGTTTAAAATATGCTGCCAACTGCATACCTTCGATTTATAAGGTCTACAATGTCGTCTACAATCCTTTTACAACTGTTTTTATTGAGGTTACATCAGGTTCTGACTTTTTAATATTATTTATTGATGATCAAAATCATAATAGAAACTGTAAGAAAAAATATCTATGGGAGTAATTCGTTAGAAATATCAGGAGTAATTATTGTGGTAAAATATTGAGTGCGGGTCAACATGAGTCATACATATTGTCATACACCTGCTATAATATGTAGGTAACAGTTGTTTCCGGAACGCATTTACATTGACATGTTCCGTTCGATATTTTTGTACCTACATGGTTTTAATAAATAAATAAATTGGTAGATTATAAAATCTACAGTGTAGCAACAATAATACTGAGTAGGCAGCAAATTTTGTGCTATCAGCAAAGTACAAATTGCCTACTGTTTTATTTCAATCTGAACAACTATTTAACTACACTGTTAAAAAAAAACATTAAAATTCATAACCTTGTGACGGATGTTGACCGTAAAATGAAGTAAAAAGAAAAACATATCGGAAAAGTATTTTAATGTCCTCTTTTTTATGGTGAGACATAATAAGAACTATTTGAACGTCAACTAAATTTAAAATAATGAAATACGGCAATAGCAGCAAAAGCAGGTAGATGGCGACGCACTGCCATATCGACGTTTTATTTAAACCCGCTTTACACCGAGCTCCAGCGATTTGGTCAGTAATTTATCGAATTTGCCTATGGCGTGCTGATGATATCTAATGAGATCGAAATCGCGATCCACGTCTGGTAGCTTCGATAAATTACTTGACCAAGAACTTAATTTTGTTCTTATTAAAATAATCTTCGAAGAATATACTTAATAAGGTAACGAAAATAGGAATGATATTTGACAATAACAATTCTAAAATATTGAATTATTAATGCCTAAACCAACCTAACTTATTCGTAAACATGTATTTACTTATATATGTGTGTCGAAGCAGGTTATGAAGCAACAAGGGGTTTGGTTACTAGACAATTAGTTCCGTTATAGCTGGTAACTATCACTGTATAATAATAATATAATGTTCTAATTTCTATGTTGCTAAAATAAGTATAGGCTTGTAGCCGATGATACAAAATTCTGCAATTAACTGATTATTTGAACATCTAATTAATAACAGATGAATCTAACAACTTTGATTTTTCAGAATGTTAATTTTTACATAAAAGTTTTGACATGTTGACATGTCAATATTCGAACGTCATAGGCCCATGGAAATAATAGAAAGGAATCAATAGGTTAAATTAGATTTCGGTATGGAGGTTAAGTGTTATGCACGATCGATAACGGTACCCATCCGTCCAAACATGAAGGGGTTCAACTAGTGTATATATTGCGGTTCGGTAACCAAATCCTAAAACTACAGAAAGGAATTAGAATATGTACTATTTGGCTTATGAAAATAGTAGAAGAAACAGAAACTTCTTCAACGTAAAAAAATATAACTAATAGTTTTTGTGCACTCTTTAGGGATCAAATACTTCCTATGACACCACATATTTACCATTGAAGAAGTTTATGATTTTAGTGATTTCTGTATTGTTTTGTCGAAAAATAGTCTATTTGCCGACAAAACACATTTAAGTAACGAGGTAGATAGAGAAAGTCTCAAGTCCTCTTTTTTTAAAATCAAATTTCACCAATTAGTTTAACTTATAAAATTGTTGTAAGCAGCTTTAAGAGATCGATTAAGGGTATAAAAAATAAAATCGAATTAGAGAATGTCATTTCAACTTGGTAATAGAACTTCAGTTTTCATTAATTACTTTTACCAAGAGGTTCGTTCGGCGGAGCTCTAGTTTTCGAAACGACTGTTGTACTTTCTTCGTAATAATATTATAAATTAAAAAGTAGGATGCAAACGTAAAAAGTTATAATTTCCCATTTGTTACGGTGGATATTTTGTGTTAGCGAGCGAGAGAGGTTTCGTAGTAGCGCAAAATAGATCTTATAGAAAATTAGCTAAACACAAGAAACAAGATCTTTATACATGACTAAATAGCACACAGCTCATTCTGTTAATCGTTAAAGAAAATACTTACGTAGCTGGACTGTATAACTCGCTATAGGTGAATAACCTAGTAATTTGTTCACGTAGTGAAGTGCGTGGATTGAAGCTGAACCATTGTAATACATTCGGTTCGTGTAACTGTATTCATGTATTTACCTGACTGTTGTCAGTACTTAGAAGCAAACTGACACATAGACGCCTTGTATGTCCTCCGAGATTTGTAAAAATGTCAGCTACCTAAAGATCACTCTATTTAAAATTATATTTACTGTTTTAAACGCTGGTTTCTAGGTAGGTAATAATTTCTGCTTATTTGATAGTTTTTAAAGCTATTTTCTATCAAAGAACATTTAATTCTTAATTTTTCTAATAAATGTAATAAATAAAACACAAGTTTTTAGATGTTTCAACAATAATTTAATGTACTCGACAATATTGTTTCGAACCACATCAATCTAGAGTGATAATGACCACATGTAGGTCGAAATAATATTAAAAACAATTATTATGTTTTTGGTCAGAAATTAATCGAGGCCACCAGACACGGATCGCGATTTCGGTCTTGTTAGAAGCCCATCAGCGTGCCATAGGCAGTCTCGATAAATTACCGACCAAGCTGTAATGTTCCATAAAGAATAGTTAATATAATAATAACGTAGAGGCAATTGTTGCCATCTAGTAGATTTTAGCTGCTAAAAGTAGATATTAAACTAAAATCCACTAGATGGCAACAATTGCCTCTACGTTATTATTATATTAACTATTCTTTATGGAACATTACAGCTTGGTCAGTAATTTATCGAGACTGCCTATGGCACGCTGATGAGCTTCTAACAAGAGCGAAATCGCGACCCGTGTCTGGTGGTCTCGATTAATTTCTGACCAAAAACATAATAATTGTTTTTGATAAGCTTTACGTGAATTCACGTATCACGTATGTAGGCTGCGTTGTTGATTCAACTGGACAAGTCTAAATACCTCAGTGAGGCCTTGTCCAGTTTAATATCTTCTGTTAGCAGCTAAAATCCACTAGATGGAAACAATTGTCTCTACGTTATTATTATACGAAACAATATTGTCGAGTACATTAAATTATTGTTAAAACATCTAAAAACTTGTGCTTTATTTTTTACATTTATTAAAATATGTTTCATTAAATGGTCACCATTGATAGTTTGAATCTTAATTTTTCGATAAATTTTGGACCTAACCAAAGTTGTTCCATAAAAGAAAGTTGATTTAATATCTTATTACAGGCAGTATGTCGCCATCTACTAATATTTAGTGTTAACTGTGGTATTTCATATGTTTGATAATGGCTTATGAAGGTACAGTGGCCGGCACCTAAGGAGATTCAGCGACGGTCAGATTGACAGGTAGCTAGGCGGAGACTTTTAGCATAGCAATAAATGAAACAGCCAATAAGAATATAGCTGGACCGAAGCGTCAACTTGTAGTTCAGCGGCGCGTATCACTGAGAGAAAAAGTACTGAACACGGAACACAAGTGAATTCATTCAACTGATTTACTTACCCTAACAACCCCTTCTCTACTCTGTTAATTTGCAACTATTTGCCACTACGCTACTGAACCTTGCTGAGCAGTTATCATTCTGCCTACCGGTTGATTATCCCCGCCCTAAAGGGGCTAAGCTTTGTTAGTGCGCATCCGATGATTCATGGTTTTTGAATCTCCTTAGGTGCCGGGCACTGTATCTACTTGACAAACTGAATCCACGATACGGCTTATATTTATTTATTTATTTATACCAAATTAATAAGGAACGTTTAGTTCTTAGTCAGAAATTTATCGAAATAACCAGATGTGGCTAGCTGATACCTTCGTAAGGCATTGTTAACCATATGAAAAACCACAGCTAGCAGTAAATGTCAATAGTTGGCAACATATTGCCTGTTATGCTATTTTATATATCGGAAATACAAAATACAAACTATAATGTTGTACTAGTAGAGTTGTCCCGTAATAGTGTTCTTGTAATAGATTCGTTATAATCAGAAAACCCAATATCAAGTGCGTCAGGATATTAAAGAGTGACTAATATTAAAATTTCGTTTTGGATTCATTAAAAAATATTCAGTAACTTCCCGTATTTTAAAACTCTAACGGAAGATGACATCTTGGCAGTTTGGTATTAGATTTCCCAACGTGTTATGTGGAAATTGGGGTAAGAGTGTTTTGTTTAGTTCAATTCCATAGAATTCCATTTGATTTTATTTCCTAAATTTCTATTTCTTAACAATTGCATGTGGCATTCTTTTAGTAAGATTCATGTAAGTAATGCAAACATAGCAAATGACAACTATTTGTTTCAAATTGGTGATTGGTAATTCACAAAAGAATTACTCTAATTCAACCTTTAGACCACCAATGTTGAAATGAAAGCCTACATACTATAATTGAAAAAGAGAATTATTTGTATCCAACTTTGGAGAAAATATTGGAAACTCCTTATTATCTGTAGAATTATTACAAATTCTAATGGAGATATTGTCAGTAATCTTCATATTTATTACTCCCAAAATGTTATTCCGAAACAGTGTCCTTAGAATATTAGAATGATTCAAATGTTATTATAAAGGGTTTTCCAATAAGAAGTCCCCTTTTAATTATAAATTAAACATTTATTCATTCTTTCATTTCATGCTGCAATGTTATAAATAATGCCAAGAATTGCGTCTTTGTTTTGAGATTGGGATATTATAACATCCTGATATATTGAGGAAATTCCGAGACTAGAGATTCTTTTTTTGTTTTTTCTTTTTCAAAGTGTAACTAATATAGTATTATTATAAGTAGTATCTTATGTTTATTGTCATCCTAATCTGGGTTTTAGAGTAATTCCCTTCAGAATATTCAGAAAATAAATAAATTGGTGATAAATATTCACATTTATAATGTACCACTCAGTTTAAATAACCCTGTATATATTGGAACTAACATTTTTTATCGCTCGTTGTTTCTCTGTTAGGTATAGTAAATAAACATTGTTTGAGGTTGTGTTTGCGCTGCAGCATCGAGCACAAATCTACTTCAAGTTCAATTTAAGAAATATCGGAATTCGAGATTGCAGTTTCTGCATCTTTTATTTATCTCCGAGGAAACTTATTACGATTCCAGAATGATAAAGTTAAACCTGTGCAAGCATTATTTTCTTTTTCCATATCATATCTACGTACTTGATGAAATAACGTATTTGAAGAAAGCAAGGAAGTTAATTTGGAAAATAGGAACGGAACTTTCTTTGAAGGTGCTTTGCTTTTCATATCGTTCCTCGGTTCTATGAACAATTTTATATCGAATAGCAATACTGAAACTCATAATAATAAAAATAATGTTGATAAAGTCTTTATACATTATTCTCATAATTTTCAGCCACAATATAACCATTTTTAAATTCGGCATTTTTATCTCATGACATACAATTGTTCATGACAATTCACTTTATAGTAAGTATACTTAGTTAGGTAGTTTTATAAAATTTTATTCATGTCGCGTGTAATCGATATTCATTCAACTAATGTATTTTACCATTGAAATCGGAACAATTCAGATTGAAAAAGATATTATACAGTGGCATTGCTGCCCGGTATGTAGATGAAAATTTTGAAATGGGATAGCAACACTGTAACTCCTCTAGAGTGAGTGTATGTAACACTCTTATGAGGATCACAAGTTACCAGCAAATAATAAATAATCCCAATTCTTGGATTTTTCGCCATAAGCACTATTTGAAATGAAAGTTACTGCCTTTTAACGATGTATTAGGCAATACTTCTCTGCAGGCCAAAATTGTGGATAGTTCAAAATCAATTTTTAAATATTTTGGACTAAACGTTGGAACTCTACTTTTTATCAATTCAAACAATTTCTTGTACGTATCTTTTTTTCGATTTGGTAATAATGCATATATAGCCGGACGCACATTCATGTAATTTTCTGTGCTTTTCAAATACCCCAAGCATTTTCAATCAACTTAATCGCATCCATAATTTGTTACGTTAAAATTGTCGTTTTGTCAGAGACTAAATAATAAATTCTGGAAGCAACATATTTATATATTAGGTAAACTAATAACAACAGAGGAATCTGTCTCTTCCATCGTGCTGTGAAACTATAACGGTTTCCTGTTCGAATATAATTAATTAACCCCTACTGGTGTGTATTATTTGGTACATTTATTAAATTGTCTATAAGTACCTATATCGATAAATTTGAGCAAAATATTTTTTATGTTACGATTATGTAATACCTACGTTTATAAGAATTATTACATATGCATTATAATACCTAAGTATGAATTCAAATTAATTATGAGGGTAATAAAGTTGGCGGGCAGCAATGCCACCAACATTAATAGACATAAAGGTCGGCGGACAGCAATGCCACAATTTCAGGTAAAATATTTTCGCGGGCAGCAATGGGACATCCCCATTCAGATTTGCCTTAGCTGCCACGCAGGCGACCCGGGATCGATTTACGCCCGATGAAAAACCTTATTTTACTTTTTTACGTGGTTTTTTCGCCAACATACACGTAGCCCAGTTATCATAGAATTTATAATTTGGATGGTACAATAATTGCTACTACCCAATTACTATACAAAACCTATTACTATACAATTGTTGAGTAATTTTTAAATATATTTTTTAAAGTTCGATTGTGTTTTGAGTTCTTTAATTGTTAAATTATTTAATTTCGATCAACAGAAATCTGATTATACTACATGGTGGTATACAGGGTGAGTCACTAAGCCAAAATCGGCCATTTATACACGCATAGTTCAAAATAGAGAAAAATATTTCAAATAAAAGTTGTATGAGGTTAAGTGTAGAATAACGTAAAAATATTTTCAAATATGGCGGACTTCCGGTTATACCGGAAATGCACCCTAACTTCGTTATTTTAAATGGAATACCCTATTTTTTATTATACTTTTGTGTGAAAATAGTAAAAATTGAATTAAATGTTCTAAAAGCTCAAACCTCGAAGTATGCATTGTATTTGCCTCTAAATTGCCCAAACCCAAAGTATAAAGCATTTCTATTAATAATAAATTGTTTCGTACATATTATTACTATTTTCACAATTAGGTTGGTTATTTGGCATTAAAACTTCTGCATCTACTTCTACGCCCTAACTCAACAGTTAGTAAACTGACATTTCTTCGAAAAAACAAAACAAAATCGCCAAACTTTGAAACGGCCAACGTGATAACGCGATTTTATTGAAAATTTCAAAAAAACTGCAAATTTCTCAAAAACTACTGCTCAAAGATACCAACACCCCTATATCAGTCGAAAGGAAATTTAATTTTGCATTATACTATGCGAGAAAAAATATGGCATTCCATTTAAAAAAAAATAGTTATCCCTGTTTGTATTTGTGAATATTGGCATGGATAAAATTTATACTACTGATAATGAATGTGTCTATGTAATACCTGTAGATGATAGACAATTTCCTCCAGAAACGGAATGTGAAAACCGCAACCCTCTAAGTCCTTTCGTTTCTGAGATATTTAAAATGGCGCCAAACACTGCAAACGTCTAATTTTTCAAGAAACCTGAAATAACTCCGGAAGGGTGCGTCCCAGGTCCAATTTAATGTCAATAAATTGACATTATTTTATTATGGGGAATTCGAAAGTATAATAAAAAATAGGGTATTCCATTTAAAATAACGAAGTTAGGGTGCATTTCCGGTATAACCGGAAGTCCGCCATATTTGAAAATACTTTTACGTTATTCTACACTTAACCCCATACAGCTTTTATTTAAAATATTTTTCTCTATTTTGAACTATGCGCGTATAAATGTCCGATTTCGGCTTAGTGACTCACCCTGTATATCTAAGCACGTTCCAGGGAGTAAAATATCAAAAATAATCCAAATAAAGGTCCTTTTTCCAATTTTTTCTAGTTTTTCGCATTTATCTCGAAAAATATCAAAGTAACCGTAATGCCCCATTTAGATAATGCCTAGAGAATTGCAAGACCTTTAAAATAAAATTTGAAATGTCTCGATCAGAGCTATTTTCCCCAAGAAGAACTTGAAAACCCTAAAAAAAAGGTAATTTTTTACAAATTCATAACTTCGCTTATTAATGTTCAAAATCGAAAGAACAAAATGTGAATTTCACTTTTTTCTTGAAATACACATAGGTAATCAAAAAAAACGCAACCAAATATTGATCCTCCGACGTTTGCTTCATCCCCTTTTGGTCCACCACCAATGCTTCTTCAGGCGGTGAACTTTTCACTCGTCCATTTCCTATATTTAGAATTTGTACTTATTTAGAAGTTCCGCAAGAATTTTTTAAATCGAGTATTAATCTATTTTAAATGTATATTTGATGTTTTCTGAGCGACCTTTAAATATTAACATTAAGACTACATGGTCAAAATCTGAATTAAATTTTTATGAATTAGCTTAATCCTGTACGCATACTGTTGTTAACTGAGAGCTGCCTTGTGTTTTATTGTACTGTATTTTGTGGTGATCACTTAACAGAGTGATTTTATTTGACCAAGAATTAATAACGCAAACGTCCAAATATAACACAACGTGTGCGTAGAAAAAAAAAATAGTCTGGCAGGAATACTCAATTGGCTTACTTGTTCGCTAATAATCTCTACTGGCATGGGTCAAAATACGTTGAATGACCCTGTACACATTGTGTAGTGTAAGAACATTCAATTAGATTATCTGCTTAATTCGTGTTATGTCGTACCTACCTCCTTGAATAAATAATAATGTAAGCTATGAAACACCGTTTTACTAACAATAATTGCATTGTACGTGTATAAACTACCAGTAGAAGTTACAAGAATATTTATTATTAGAAGATATTTTAACAGCAAACCGCTGTGAAATCATTTCTTCCTATAGATATTTAACAAGGGAACTTGTAATTCCAGAAATAATGAGTCAGTTGTTTTTCTTAAAATGTTATTTGTTGTCTTCATTGTATCCAGTCTCTTATCAACCACCACTCGCCCTTCGTTCCTTCCACCCTATCTTCCGGCTTTGGGAAGTGGCATAAGGTTGTTCATAACGTCAAATAACATATTGCATCTAATTAATTTTCAGACTTATATCTATCTACATAAAACATATCATAGGGGAATGTCGCTTCAATTATAGTTTTTTTTTAAAAAAGTAATTAAAAATTATTAACCAATATTTATTAATATTTAATTTGACTACCGTTTCTGTTCCAAGAATAAAATTATTGGCAACGTTCTAACTTTAGTTTTACATTATATCAAATGTCATTAGCCCTGTCTAGGCATAAAATGCATGTGTATCACCGGTATACAGGCCAGATTCACTGATTGCAAATTGCAGCCTAACAGAACGATCGATCTGACCAATTTCAAAACGAAAAATTTCCGTTGTATTATCTGTTACCTCTCTTTTCTTTGGGCTTAAAAAATCGCAAATCGAACGAAGTAACTTAAAATCAGTTTTTAAATTGTAAATCTTTGGAATTACATTAAGATTTTTTAACTTTCTAAAATTTGGATACATTCGGTGACTATAACAATGTATTTTATAATATATTTTGAATTCAGGTAAAAATCTTTGGATTCATGAATGTAGAAATAAAACTTCAGGAAGTAGATTTTCTCATTTTTTTTAATTTTAACAATGCCATGTTTTGACGAAACATGTTAAATTGAACATTGTTAAATAAAAAAATTGTGAAAATCTACTTCGTGAAGTTTTATTTCTGTATTATGGATTTTCATCAAGTAAAGGTTGAAACTATTCAATTATTCATGAATGTTATATACATACTTAAAGAAACTATAGGATTTCGAAACATTGATATTATATACACATGACTGTGCCTTAATTTAACTATTTTAATTATATTGGAATACCTACTAGTTGAACCCGTCTAAATTTTTAATTGAATATTCCAATTAAATGACAGTATTCTGGATATCGAGTTTCATTCTTTAATCAGATAAGTAATGCCAATTTCATAATAATTAGATTTAATGTATTCAAAAAAAGAAGGAAGAAATCCTTATTCGTCTAAATATTAAGATCAAAGATCTCACATTTGGAACGCGTCCTATCAAGTAGGCACAACGAACCGAAAGCCATATCCCACGACCGTTTTCTTCCTATCGGGTCTCATCAGGTGGACGCTGGCAGAAAGGCCTTTACAGGCTGTATGACAAATATAAATATAAATATGGAATCAACAGAAACAACTACTCCGAGGGCTAATACCCCTACCGGCATTGAATTACACTGTTGATTCCGATGGATTCTTAGACGAAGATATAACTTATTCAGAAAAAGAAGGAATTAAAGTCCTTATTCGTCTAAATATTAAGATCAAAGATCTCATATTTGGAACGCGTCCTACCAAGTAGGCACAACGAACCGAAAGCCATATCCCACGACCGTTTTCTTCCTATCGGGTCTCATCAGGTGGACGCTGGCAGAAAGGCCTTTACAGGCTGTATGACAAATATAAATATAAATATGGAATCAACAGAAACAACTACTCCGAGGGCTAATACCCCTACCGGCATTGAATTACACTGTTGATTCCGATGGATTCTTAGACGAAGATATAACTTATTCAGAAAAAGAAGGAATTAAAGTCCTTATTCGTCTAAATATTAAGATCAAAGATCTCATATTTGGAACGCGTCCTACCAAGTAGGCACAACGAACCGAAAGCCATATCCCACGACCGTTTTCTTCCTATCGGGTCTCATCAGGTGGACGCTGGCAGAAAGGCCTTTACAGGCTGTATGACAAATATAAATATAAATATGGAATCAACAGAAACAACTACTCCGAGGGCTAATACCTATACCGGCATTGAATTACACTGTTGATTCCGATGGATTCTTAGACGAAGATATAACTTATTCAGAAAAAGAAGGAATTAAAATCCTTATTCGTCTAAATATTAAGATCAAAGATCTCACATTTCGAACACGTCCTACCAAGTAAGTATAGCGTACGGAAAGCCATATCCCACGACCGGTTTCGACCTATATCTTCGTCTAAGAATCCATCGTAATTAACAGTGTAATTCAATGCCGATAGGGGATTTAGCCCTCGGAGTAGCTGTTTCTGTTGATTCCTTATTTATATTTAATTTATGAAACTATTTTGTATTGAATTACGATACAGTTGTTTTTTAATAGATTTGTACTGTTCGTCTTATCACGTGAAAATGGAGATGGTTTTTACTACTGTTCCTTAATTGATTTAGTTTTAATGCATTTTTATTTTAACATGAAACATTTCGTTTGAAAAAGTGGTAAAATATTTAAAACAATTTTCAGTCATAAACAATAAATACACTGATGATTGTGATGAAACGGTAGAGACTGTGCGAGTTTTCTAGCATTGGATGGTTCTGCACGATAAAAGAAAATATAGAGAGTTGTGGGTGCATCCCATAAATGATCCTTCAATCTTTTTTATATGAAATAATAGAAGATAAAACAAAGCTTTGCTTCATTCGATTATTTACTGTAACTAATATCTATCTAATAAAATTGCAATTGAAAGACAAATTGGAGATGAAGCGTATCTACTGAAGTTGTTTACTATCACAGTTTATCCATCAAAACCTGACCATGATGTTCGTATAATTGGTAATTGTACCTACAAAGGTGCCTCGTTTCTCAACTAAAATAATCAATTTTTCTGCGTTAACATCCTTAACTAATAATGAGGAAGTTCCGCTTCTATTACGTACCGATTACTGTTCACCACTTCACTTTTATGAAGTTATTCACCCTGGGCTGCCATAAAAAAGAAAGTTATACGTGCGCAGATTAAAAGAGTAAAAAGCGACAAAGGAAGACCTAGATTAGATTACTGTCGTAGTTTTTGGGAAATGCGAAGATTAGCTTAAGATAGAAAGAAGTGGAGGTTCGTGGCCAATATAGTCTTTCGACCTACGACTTCATAATGCTAAATGTTTTAATGTAAAACGACAGTCAATGTCAAACGGCTTGATTTTGTTGTTTAAGACACCCGCGTTGTTAGTTTGCGTTAGCCTATTTAATTTTCAAAAAATAAGGCATTAAAATACTTGTTCGTTTAAATATTAAGGACTAGCTGTGCCCGCGACTTCGTCCGCGTGGAATTTAACAAAAAAGTTATTTTTAAATTTTTAAAGGAAGTCGTTGAGACAACCGTTAGCAATAGTCCGCTCGCGCGTTCTGAGCCCGCGCGACAGGCAGCTTTTGTGATATTAAGTGGCGGGAGGGGCTTTTACAATTTTTGTCTGTCTGTCTATCTCTTTGTTCCGGCTAATCTCTGAAACGGTTGGTTGAAACCGATTTTGACGGGATTTTCACTGGCAGATACCTAATGTATAAGAAGTAACTTAGGCTACTTTTATTTTAGAAATTAATAACTATCTATTAATAATATTATTAATTAATTTGTAAGTTACTCCTTATTACATTAGCTATGTATCAGTGAAAGTCCCGTCAAAATCGGTCCAGCCGTTTCAGAGACTAGCCGGAACAAACAGACAGACAGACAAAAATTAAAAAAAAAAATGTTATTTTGGTATATGTACCGTGTATACATCTATATGTATTTAGTAAAAAGTGGCTATTTTAATATTACAAACAGACACTCCAATTTTATTTATATGTGTAGATCATAGATCCCGTATTTGGAACGCGTCCTACCAAGTAGGCACAACGAACCGAAAGCCACACCCACGACCGGTTTCGACCTATCGGGTCTCATCAGGTGGGCCTTTACAGGCTATGTGACAAATATAAATATGGAATCAATAGAAAGAGCTACTCCGAGGGCTAATACCCCTACCGGCATTGAATTACACTGTTGATTCAGAAAAATTCTTAGTCAAAGTTATTATATCCAAAAAAGATAAGAACAGTGTAATTCAATGCTGGTAGGAGTATTAGCCCTCGAAGTAGTTGTTTCTGTTCATTCCATATTTATATTTATTTAATTTTCATTGAAACAACAACATTGATGGAATACGTATAGTCGAAAAGATTTTGTCTTTTCTGTGTGCATCTTATATAAAGCACAGATAATGGCTGATTGCGTAGGATTCAAATTCACGGGTGCATTCAGCATTTAGTTATTTATAATACAAGTTCATTAATTTTGTCATGGCTGTTTATTTACAATAGGTATTTTGTTCTGTATCACTGCCACAATGAACTTCTGTATTTGTATTTCTTATCTTTTACATTTGTTTAAAACACCAAAAACATCAAATGAAGCCATAAAAAGACTTACTTATCTTTTAATTACGTACTTAATTGTACCCATAAATGTCTGTATTTTTAATTTAGTTGTGCTTATACAATAATTGAAGGAAGAATTGAAATATTAAATGCCGTTTTCTAATTGCTTTCTCAATTAAATATTATCTAATCTTAAGAACTCGTACTTTATACAGACGCTGACGTTGGTGAATGCTACGATTATGGATAAATCTACCCTTTAAAATAGTATCATTAATAAATGGATGCTATGACTAAGATTAAGATACATATTACTCAAGAAATAAATTTTCGAAGTTTGATTTTAAAAACAATTAGACAGGTATAAATTTTGATGAAATACATAATAAATATTGTTAAAAACAAATAGTCAAATGTTATCGAAATATGTTATTATTAGTTGAATCCGTCCAACTTTGACGTGTGTCAAACTAACACATTGCATATATCAGTAATTGGTAGTGAAAGCATTAATTTTTTAGAGCCTATTAATCTCGAGAAATAGGGTCTGCTAGTTTGATATCGGATCACAAATTCGTTTCAGGGCTTAGAAAATGGTGAAGAATTGGTATCATATTTTTTATCATGAAAGGAAACTTACCTATAGGTACGCTAGCATCATAGATACGTAAAACAATATTAAATAGTTACGTGATTTCGTTTTAATCTACTTTTTTTCTAATATCTATGTATAGATAGGCGTAGCCGGAGGTACCACTAAATTATACCTGACCAAAAAAGGTACAACCGATCTTGCCACTGACCAAAAAGGGTCTTTGAAAAGATACAACCGATTCTGCCACTAACACCTAATATTATTCTAATGACAAAGGTAAATACTTTATTGATATTTTATGGCATTTATTTAACAGTAATTATGTCAACAATTTTTCCAACGTAAATATGATACACATTTTATATAGGTAGTCAATGTTCGATATTGTTTTGTTTTTATATTTTTCACACAACTCCATGATAGTTTTCACTTTACTTCTTACAAAGTCTGCAAACACTTCATCGTTCAAAATTATGGATTTTAACGGATTAAATAATTTTACGTTTATTTCTCAATAAACAATATATGTAAGGCACATAGTGACCATTTTCATATCCATAACCTGTTTTTAAGTTACTTAATCCTTACTTATGATATAATTGTAAATAATTACTCATATCACTATTATCGCCGGATAATAATAATTACCTTATCAGGTAGGTGAGCACCCTTTTCTCTGGTGGCAAGATTGGTTGTTTACTTTTAAAACCCCAATTTTGTAATAGGTAGACCTTTATTTTTATTAGCAACTTCGGTCCCACCGTTATAAAAGTAAGTGATCGAACCCTTCCAATACCTAAATACATATATTGATATATTAGACATATTATTAATGCATTCATGGTCTGATAAACAATACAATATTTGTATCGTACGATTTTACACCAGGCACCTACCTACATACATGTGTACTTATTGATTACTAATTTAAATTGTTGTACTATCTATAACTCTAACTGTCCTTTCGAATTATAAATGGCAACCATGAGTTTAGCAGGTCTAATCTCACACACGTAAATGTATTATTGGATTTTTAACCTCATGTTGATCTCCATAATAATTTAATTAGTAAGCAGCAAGGAAAAATCGATACACACGTATAAACCATTCACATGTGTGGACGATTATATTAACATCCTTCAAGAGCAATTATTATTAATTATTTTACAATATCGTTTGTATTTATGTATGTCGCAGACGTATGCGAAAATGTCCCAGCGAATGTTTGTATAAGGAAAGTTGCATTTTAGCGAACTAAATATATCACACATGGCATTATAATAAGTGGAATATACTGTATTTGATCTGGAATTTGTCCCACTTTTTACGTAGATAACTGGGGTAAATGTTCCTATTAAGACACTGAGTAATGATCATGTACTTGTCCTGTTCAAAAAAAAAATTGCTTATAATGTTGTTTTAATTAAATTACCTAACTATCATTGTGCAGCTTTTAATTATTTTAATAGATAATTCACATTTACAGTACTTATCGTTTCCGTTTTGAAATAGAGATCCACCTTACGAAAATAGTTTGACATACAATCCAGCTAATGATTATTCTTAGTGGGGCTAACACATTTTCGAAAATATTAGTTATATTATGAACCAATTGTTTTTTTCATTGATAACAAATTTTGCGAAGCAACACAGTAGAGCATAATTCAGTAATTTTTTTTATAAGTTTGTATACTATAAACGATACTACTTGCTTTTACATGTCCCTATTTTGGACCCCTATAATCTACTATTTATTTAACAAACAAATCAGTTAGGTTTTGCCTATTATTATTTTACCAATGTTTCTCAAATTATTTCAGTTTTATCATTTCATTACATTTGTCTATGAAGCTGTCATTGATGAATGAGATGTTTTATTGTGGAATTGTATTATAAAATATTTACGAGGGTGAATCAAATATAAATGGTAATTTTGTAAAAAAAAATGGTACACATAAACTAAATATTTAACATTTTTCAATGTGCTCTACACACTTTTGCCACCGATTTGGAAGCTTGAATATTCCTTCTTCATAAAAAGTTTGAGGGCTACTTCCGAATTGTCAGCCAAATGCGCACATACTCCTCTTCTTCTTCATAGCTTTCAAATCTTTTGCCTCCAAGTGATTCTTTCAAGGGCGCGAACAAAAACTACTCACAGGGTGACAAGTCAGAGCGGGATGGACAAGGAGGATGCCTGAGGGTTTCCCAGCCCATTTCTTCCAATTTATTTCTTGTCAAAACTGCGGTGTGTGTGTGTGGCCTGGCGTTGTCATGAAGGAGGATGACGTCTTGAATGGGGATACCGCATACCCCGTTGTTTGCTTCGATTACTCCTTACTCGCCATTTTTGATTTGGGAGTGTAGTGGTGGACCCATGTCTCATCACAAGTGATTATATGCTTTAAAAAGACGTCCCCTTGTCGAAATCGATTCAGAAGTGGTTCACTGATCTCCGACCTCGTACCTTGTACTCAGTCATGGCTGTACTACAGACAGAACCGAGCGCAGATTCTACCTAAGCCGGTTTCCCCCTCTTTATAAACCAAACAACACTCGAGCATCAAATCCTCTAGATCGGAATCACGTGCTAAGCTAAATAGTAAAATTACCGTTTATATTTGATTTACCCTCGTATAAGTAACACTATTGCGAGATTGCGTGCGAAACAATTATTCAGAGAATACGTAGGACACGTATTCTATCTTTCGTTGGTACTTCCTCTAAAGCAGGCTAACTTTTTTTTACTTTTCGGCGGGAAATTGTTGTTTGAGGTATTAATTAGGGTCTTTCATCTTTAGAAAGAAGCAATGTGGTGGGGAAACTTTGTTAGAAACAAATTAGATCGAACAATTTGTTTTCTTATTTTTTATGGGCAGTAATGTAAAGGATAGTTGTAGAGAATGAAATACCTTACCAAACGAGGTGTCATACGTAAAAATCGGTCCATTAGTAAAAAAGTTATGAGCGAAAAAGTATGTAAGTGTTGTTATTTTTGCAACACTGCGATGTCAGTTAATTTTAGTGCAAATAATTTTTTGAAGGTCATAAGCTATTTTTAGAAGTCTTAACTTTCTACTGATAAAGGAGCCTCTATTATATAATAAGTTGTTAACGTCTAAAATTGCGTTGAATGATTTTGTAAATTTCTTTGAAGTGACATTGGGTATGAAAAGTAGGAAAATAAGAGGAAGCAATCGAGACTCGGTATTTCAGCTTCTGATGGTCCAATCAGGTTAATTTTATTTTAACCCGTTATTATTTTCAAAAGTTATTACGAAATCAAATCAAAGAATGATGGAGTTAGTCAAATCATTGAATTCTTTAATACTGTCTATTGGTAGGTAAAGTTTAAATAAATTAATGAGATTAAGTATTTACAGGTATTATTTTGGTCGTACCTACGTTTCTAATTTTTTCTGATAATTCATTTTTATGGTTTATTAAATAACCTATTGTGTAAAATTCTATAAACATTTATTCAAATATTTTATAATAACACGTTATATCCACCTCCTTCTAATTATTTCCAGGTTTATGTTTATGGTTTTATTTTAGCATTTGTACTTAAAACGCTGTAATTATCAACAGTTGGTGGCAATCGAAATACGACACCTTGACATATGCTGGTACAGCATTTAAAAGTTGGCTCGTTATCCGAGTGTAAAGGTTAAGGATAATATTGTTTTTCAATTTATTGTTCTTTATAGTAACTACATAAGTGTAATTTTCATACGTATATAACATAGTACCGATCCCAAATTTCAACGACCCAGGATACGATTGGAAATTTGAATATTTTTATAATCATACTAATATTTAATGAATATGTAATTTGTATGATTTTTAAACAAATAAATCTTATTTGCTGTTGAATTAAAGTAATTGAATACTCGTATAAACGTGTTCGTATTAAATCTGCTTCGAAGGACCACTTCAGAATTTGAGGAAAACGATATTTGTATTGTATAACTATATTTATTTACATTAACTAAAAATCTCCACTTTCACCATCACCAATTTGATTTTACAAAAACAAAACTTAGATGTATTTATAAAAATTAAAAGAAATGAAATATTAATAGTACGATTATAATGTTTTGCTATTGAGACTGCTGTTCGTTCGGTGATTCCATTTTATCTCTTTCTTTTTAAAGTTCGTTCCTATGCCCTCAAGAGCCCTTACCGTTCTCACGCACTTATCTCCTGAAGACACAAAACAGATATTAGCATTAAAATTCGCATGCAACAACTAAGATATAAAGTGACAAATTTATGACCTTCTTAAATGATAATTTGGAATATTTATTAAACTAGTTTTGGTGCAAATAATTTGGAGACTAAACATCATCATCATTTGGAATTTTATTTAGCTTATTTTGTTGGGGACAGACTTGACGCCCGAGTTGGGAACTTTTTTTGTTAACGCTCGAGTTGCAACGCACAAGAAATGAATAAATCTATTAATCACAAGTAGATACTTATAGTTAATAGATTGTGTGTCGCACTCATTGTGAAACATGATTAATAATTTGTTAATAAATAGAGAAACACTTTGAGTTTAGTTTCACAAATATTTTTATTAAAACTTTACACAATTAACATAATAAGGTGACAAATTTATGTCCTACTCAAACAATAATTTGCAGACTAAACAGTAATCTTGAAATTAATAATTATTATTCTTTGCATTCTTTATGATGTTTGATGAAGTAATTAATTGATAAAATTGAGAAATTCCGGTTCAATGACACATCCTGTATATCGAAAGTAGATGCGTTATTTAGTTGTATTTTTAATTTAGAATAAATATAAATATAAATACGGAATCAACATTAACAACTACTCCGAGGGCTAATACCCCTACCGGCATTGAATTACATTGTTGATTCCGATGTATTCTTAGACGAAGATATAACATATTCAAAAAAGAAGGAATTAAAATCCTTATTCGTCTAAAAATTAAGATCAAAGATCTCACATTTGGAACGCGTCTTACCAAGTAGGCACAACGAACCGAAAGCCATATCCCACGACCGGTTTCGACCTACTTGGTAGGACGCGTTCCAAATGTAAGATCTTTGATCTTAATATTTAGATGAATAAGAATTTTAATTCCTTCTTTTTTGAATATTTAATCAGAAGTTTCAATGGTTAAGTGATTTCATAAATTTGAGTCTAAGTCAATGTTTCCCAAAGTGGGGCGTACGCCCCACAGGGCGGCAATTCGATGGTTGGAGGGGGGCAATTTAAGAATTGACCCGACATGACTTTACCCCCTTCGCTATGGGCTTTTTAAATGCAATGCTTGATGTAAGCGACAAATTTTTTGAACAAACAATTTTTTTTAAAATAGGGGGCTTAATTTATTAAATATAATTCCTTTGACGCCACCAAAATCTCAAGAGAGTGTTTACCGCTCCCATCCTCATATTTAGCTGAGTGTGGCTTTAGTTGCTGTTGGTGATCTACTAATTAAAAAAAGAAATCGACTGGACATTACACAACGTGAAGATTTGAGATTAAAGCTTACCAAGCTGGAACTAGATATAAAATCTCTGTGCACTAAGCATCATGTGCACAGATCACATTAAATTAAGTTTTAAAAAAATATTTTTTTTCAAATTTCAGTTTTTTATCATATATTAGAAGTTCATTTTCTTTGTTTTGAAAATAATTTCACAGAAATTGATTCTAAAAAACAACATTTATATTACTAATAAAAGGAACAAATAAATTTTTTATGCTTATTATATTATAAAAGGGGGACATGCAGATTTTAGAAATGTTAAAGTGGGGCATGGCCTAAAAAAGTTTGGGAAAGACTGGTCTAAATGAACGGCAATTTCCGCAGCAACTGCGGCTGACATCGTTGGCGAAGTCTTGGAGGCGACTCAGTCGACTAAGTTGCCCCCATAGTATCATTGAAGATGTCAGCCACAATCTTCATTGTCGGAATCTGGATTCTTTTATGGATTCCAGCCGTGAAAGCTCATTTTCTTATAGTGACAGCTAACAGTTGGAAATTATCTTCAACACGTCTGTAGTGCCCCTTGGTGACCTTTTAACCTCGATTACTTCAATATTTGTTCATCAAAATAACCCAAGATAATTCTTCAGTTTATATATTTTTCTTCCTGGTCTGATTTAGACAGGTGAGAATGCTATCTTATTATTTTTTTTTTGGATTTGTATAAGCAATTAATAATTTTCGTAGGGAAGTGCTGCTTCTGACACCGTGAAATCGGCTGAATACGCCATCGGCTTGTTACGCAACATAATGAATGTTCCGTATCTTTCTTAGCGCGACTGTTATGGCAGTTTTGCCTCAGGTTGTACGCATATTTAATTAACGAAACCACAGTGTTATTAATTCGCACCGATTAAACGTTAAATAAGCAAGCAACCTAATAATAAGTGTACTTGATGTACTCATACCTTCCCACCACAAAAAACGTAGAAGAATGCTAAAAACACTTAATAGGTTTGACCTGCCTACATAGTTCCAGTGAACCGTGAACTTATACTCCGCTCTGGAAGTTTATACGTGATATTTTCAACTAAAAGTTGCAGTAAGAAAATTCAAGTGAAAGGATAACGTATTATTTATATGTGAGCATATAAATCGATTGTGTTACGGTAAATGTTGTGTTGACTCAAACAACTGTATTAAAGTTGTTGAGCAAAGGGAGTGAGTTCGGAGTCAAAATAATACTCGGGACTCGAAGAATAAAATTTAATGAACATGAAATCAAATTAAATTTTAAACAGGAAAATAACGTTACAAACAAGGAAAAGGAACAAAACAAAATGAAGTGTTCTGACGTGCCCGCAAAGTCTGGTGTGAAGTAGCCCCCATAGTATCATTGAAGATGTCAGCCACAATCTTCATTGTCGGAATCTGGATTCTTTTATGGATTCCAGCCGTGAAAGCTCATTTTCTTATAGTGACAGCTAACAGTTGGAAATTATCTTCAACACGTCTGTAGTGCCCCTTGGTGACCTTTTAACCTCGATTACTTCAATATTTGTTCATCAAAATAACCCAAGATAATTCTTCAGTTTATATATTTTTCTTCCTGGTCTGATTTAGACAGGTGAGAATGCTATCTTATTATTTTTTTTTTGGATTTGTATAAGCAATTAATAATTTTCGTAGGGAAGTGCTGCTTCTGACACCGTGAAATCGGCTGAATACGCCATCGGCTTGTTACGCAACATAATGAATGTTCCGTATCTTTCTTAGCGCGACTGTTATGGCAGTTTTGCCTCAGGTTGTACGCATATTTAATTAACGAAACCACAGTGTTATTAATTCGCACCGATTAAACGTTAAATAAGCAAGCAACCTAATAATAAGTGTACTTGATGTACTCATACCTTCCCACCACAAAAAACGTAGAAGAATGCTAAAAACACTTAATAGGTTTGACCTGCCTACATAGTTCCAGTGAACCGTGAACTTATACTCCGCTCTGGAAGTTTATACGTGATATTTTCAACTAAAAGTTGCAGTAAGAAAATTCAAGTGAAAGGATAACGTATTATTTATATGTGAGCATATAAATCGATTGTGTTACGGTAAATGTTGTGTTGACTCAAACAACTGTATTAAAGTTGTTGAGCAAAGGGAGTGAGTTCGGAGTCAAAATAATACTCGGGACTCGAAGAATAAAATTTAATGAACATGAAATCAAATTAAATTTTAAACAGGAAAATAACGTTACAAACAAGGAAAAGGAACAAAACAAAATGAAGTGTTCTGACGTGCCCGCAAAGTCTGGTGTGAAGTAACTGCCCTGACCAAAAAGTCCTTGACAGGATAATACGATGACGATAACCCGTCTGGTTATCAGGTAAAAAATGATCCTGAGTCGCCCCAACAATGACCAGTTAGCGACCCTTTCTTGATGACAACAAAAAACGTTTCCTTTTTATGTTGCTTAATCGGAACAGCACATGGGGATCAGCGGTACGCTTCTGGTCCGATACACTTGTTATCTACTCGGGACCATCATCCGATCGCCAGTACGCACGACTTACGCGCGATCACCCCATACGGCCGCGACCAATCGTCTATCACCGCACGCACTCCTAGACACGTGTCACTCGCCCTTAAATGCTAATACATACAAAAATACATAGGTATGCATTAATATAAATATATAAAAGACAAAAGGGGCCACTACAATGTGAAAAGATGTATTCATTTGCCTATCGAGATGGTAATGGTATTGTTTTGTTGGATAATGTATTCATTTATTTACTAGATGTTTGTTGGAATTTTGGGTTAGTTTTGCGAAAAAATCAAACTAGACCAAGTAGAGTTTTTAATAGAAAATAATATCTTTATTTGAAATTTTAAGACCACTCAGAGAGCCTGCAGTTAACAAACTGAACTAAAATTCTCACCCAATATGCAGAGTGAACAATTCAACAATAATAAACACTTGTACCTTATCTTCTATTCAGAATGCTAAGTTTTTTCGTGTGATCCATCAAATAATTGTACAGCCTCATTGTACACTAGACATGTTAATATTTGAAACCGTGGCTCTAGTATCGGAATTTATGTCAGACCAGCCAGACCCAAGCTTATTTTGAATAAGTACAGACAGGCTAATGAACGCCATCTATAGAAATTTACTACTTCTTGTGGAACTCAATAATGTCCTTTTCTAAAAAGGATATCGACTTATTGAGCTGAACTCACGGCGTATCTAACTATGTGATAACCATCATCAAATCATAGAGTCGTCAGTGCGAACTACGAACTGTAATCTAATCTAGGCATTTCTCTGCCTCTTTTTGTTTCTATTTCTGCTTCTAATATGTCTCTAACTAGCCCTCTCTCCTGAATCTGCGACAATTGTGGCCCTTTCATTAAGTAGGATATTTGCAGACCTCACCCTAATTAACGTATTTATTTGCAAGTGCGGTTCAGGTAGAAACATCTTTGGTGAGATATTTGCTCTATTATTATTACCTCTTACTTCTTATTATATACAGAATTACGTAGTATGTGTTATTGTACAGAAAAAAAACTTTTTTGTGTTTCATTCCCACCAGCTACTCGTGCTGGTGGTGGGCAGTCCCTTCGACCTACACTGTAGTGCAATGCCGGAGGGTAGGGCGTAAGGCCCTCTTAAGTTTCCTTTCAGGGATCATGGGAATGGGTGGGTGGTATGGTTACGGAAAGAAAGACGAGACGGACGAAATGAAGACAGAAAAGAAGTGAAAGATTATCTGTGGAATATTACTGCCCCAGTATAAGCATAAGTGATCCAAGGAAACCACAGAAAACTTGGACCAGAGCAGCCGGACCCGGGTTCGAAGCGGTGCCCTCCCGAATGCTAATCAATGATCTAGAGTACTAGACCACGCCGCTCGGTCATTGTACATACAATACAATATACACTGTTAGAAAAATTAGTTAGTAAAAACAGCTCCATCCCCATATAAATAATTTAATAGCACAACTAACCTAACTAAAGAGGGTAACAATGTCTCACCACAAATGGTTCTACCTGAACCGCACTTGGAAATAAATCCGATAATTAGAGTGAGGTCCGCAAATGTCCCAGCTCCGCAATTGTCCTGACACATCTCTCCTTCTCCTCGTTGACTTCTATAGCGTCCTTTGTTATCCTACTTAGTTCCTCGTTTCTAATGAAATAGTACAAAAATTAAAATGTGCTTTTTATCAGCATTCTGCCGAAACTGTCAGATGTAGATCGCGATTTCGAATTCAATGGTTCACTGCAAAAAACCTGTGGCACCAAAAAGTTAAACATGGCACTGCTCGTAAGGAATTCATCACATTGAGTGCTGAGTTAAAATGTATTGAGATACAGAACATTTCGACGTTAACATTTACTATAATAAAAGGCGTTCAATATAAAACTCTAAATCTTGTTTTGAAACTTAAAATCTAGTAGTAGGCAAAAATAACCGGTTTATTTTGTTACAAATAACCGGTTAAAAACCGGTTGTTTTCTTATTGTAGTTAAACCTAATAACCCAGTTGGCCGTTTATCTACCAAAATAGTAGTATTTACATATTTAACAATGGTAAGATCCTCAGCTTCTTCAGGAATAGTGTTTTAATTTGTTAAATATTTGGATTTTGGACAGTGACATATGTATATGTATATTGAGTAAAACATAAGTGTTAGGTATATTATGCAGTTCTCATAGTAACAAACTAAGAAGTAAAGAAAACTTGATAACGGGTGACTAAGAAGTACAGAAAGAAAAATTAATAATCAGTCTTGAAAAGAAGCCAAAAAACATAATCATTACATTAAATGAGTATTTTATTTATAAACAAAAATTGTTTATGTATAATTAGACGTAATTTCATGGATAAAATTACAAAAATCAACAAGATACGTAAATTTCTATCGATTTCAAAACACTTAAATTTAGGTTTTTCATGACAGACATTGAAAGAGTCATTAAAAGTTATGAAAGGGTCAAGTCCATGAAACGGGGGGTTTACTATTAATGTAATATTTGACGTATTTATTTCTTTAAATTAAGAAGCGTAATAAACTAGTTGAACCTATCCAAATTTATATGGATGAGGTCCGTTGTTACAACATTTACAACTTATAATTCTTGAAGTGTCCACACTTTCGTTTAATACGGTTTAAAAATTAAGATAAAAAAGTTGCAGTTAGTAGATAGTCATAAATCTTAAACCACATGTAATATGACAGTTGTTTACGAAGATTACGATAACAAATATTATAAAATCCTTTCATTTATAATTGTTGTGCCCAAAGGATTGACCAGGGGTACCTATATAAAAAGGTTCAAATTGTTGAAAAACCGAACAATTTGTACAGAACATAAAATTTGATTTTCTATTTGACTTGGGGTCTTTCATTACGGGACATACTGTGTGTGCCAATATGTGTAATACATAATTGAAGATACATTCAATTAATAATTACTAAAATTCAAAATTATACGTACTTTAGCTTTCCGAGACATACACTAATAGTTTCTCATTTCAAAAGAGATAATGACGTATATGGCAAACGATTTTAATTATGTAGAATGCCAATTTAAATAACTACGATTGAATGATATTACAGAATCCATTAAAATTCCTAATTGTAAATCGTTAATTTGTGTTACGTGAAATAATACACTTAAAAGTTATTGTAATTGTTTTTCTGAAAAATATTATATGTTTTCATAGAAGTATAAATTACATTCTAGTGTAATTTACGTTTCTTAAACAATCACTTATACGCAGTTTCTAGAAACTAATAAAACGTAAAAAAAATGCATTTAAATACCTTGAAATTTTTAAATAAACCATGAAATTTTTTATTGTTATTATTATTACTTGTATTTTTTACCGTGTTAATCGTATTGTTGATTTTTGGAGCACGTACTGTTAATAGGATTGTGAAGGTATCCGTTAAAATATTGTCGTAAATTCATTTCAAAATTATTGAATTAATATTTGCCACAGTTCTGTAGGTGGATGTATGCGAAAGATGTTCTGCTTATTTTGATCAATAATATCAATAAAATTTGTATTGAAATTGTTTTATCAAATTATGTAGATATCACTACCCAATAATAGTGTGCTTATATCTATGGTGCTAGCGTATACGTAGATCTTTGTAAGATAATTTTGTATAACTGTCTCTTCTCGCGGAATTATATGATAACTAAAACATCTAATTGAAGGATGGAACTGATTAATCGGAATATTTGATTAAAAATCATTAACGTTTTGGCGTGTCCATTTTCTTAAATTCAAGTAACGTGTTAATTACAGGGAAATATTTGAAGAATTTTTAGTAGGGGTAAATTTTAAATACATTAATACGATATTAATTTATACCCACTGCAGATTACCTCATATAATGATGGAAACAGTAGATTAATTCAATAATTAAGTAATACAATTAAACTTTTCACAATTTTTTTTTTATTTTCACTATTATAGTTTCGCTACACTAGCTTTTTCAAGTGAGTAATACATAGTACCTACTGAGTAAGCTTACACAAAACATCCTATTTATAATCTAACTTAGATCGTTTATTACTAGGATCAACGAACATTTAAAATCTTATGAAAACAATAAACAGAACTCAAATTATGCAAACCACTTACTATCCGAAAACCACAATTTCAATCATGATTTCAAATTTTTTACTGTTTACAAGTTAGATTATAAATAGGATGTTTTGTGTAAACTTACGCAATAGGTACTATGTATTAATCACTCAAAAAAGCTACAGTGTAGTGAAAAAAAATTGTGAAAAGTTTAATTGTGTTTTACTCAATATGGATTTTCATTCTTCCACCAAGTAACAGCCAACGCAATCAATCAATAATTAATATCTTATTAATGTATTTAATTTTCAGGGATTTTCGACATAAACTGTTTCGTAATAGAGAGTTTGTACTGCAATTTATATATAAGTTTGAACGGGTTGTTTAGAGATTTGTCTGTATTTTCATTTGTACTTCTTTATCTTTTATGCGTGATGGTTATTTCAACTACTTAAGTGTAACAATGTCGATAGATTTTGCGGTAATGTAAAATAATTATGAAACAAGGTGTCTTTGAAATTGTCCGAATAGATTGTAACAATTGTTGGAGGTTTTCAATAATACCTAATGGAATTACAAAATTTAACCACAGATTAAGTTATTATTTAGAAATATTTACTGTAAATTACAACGGTATTCAAAATAATTTTTCTGTTTGACGAAGTAATTTTTAGCTTTCCTTAAAAGAACAACAGAATTATTAAAACAGTAAAGTTCACTTATAAGGATATCGATGAGAAGTTACAGTAGTTATACTAAGCGGACGTCATAAAAAGCAGCCGTGAAAAATGCATAAAATTTAAAAATAAACTTTTTATACCACTGAAACATCTGGTCGTCGTAATTTTTCTATTAGCAATAATCTTTTTAACAGCATCACTTTGTTCGTCGCTGCAAGGATGGCTATTTTTTTATTTTCAAATTTTATCATCAGTACAATTCTCGCCTCGTTACTTCAATGTGTTCATAAGTACCAACTTAGAGAGAAAAGCCCTAGTTTTAAGTAAGTACCGTTTTGAAATTAATAAAAAACGTACCAAGATATCTTAATAATTTTATTTTTACATTCTACTTTTTTACACAATTTCCTTCAATATTCAGGCACTTGTGATAACGTTACACCAGTGACCAGTTTTTGAATATCCTTCTCTCGTGAAGACGCTGACCGCCCAGATGTTTCTTCAAATGCAGGAACAAACGGTAGACACTGGGCGCCAGATCATTGCTATACGGAGGATGATCTAGAGTTTCCCAGTGAAAAGATGTGATGAGATCTTTGGTTCGATTAGCCACATGCGTACGGGCATTGTCATGCACATTTGTGCGGCCATCTTTAAATGTTTTCACCCACTTCCTTACCATTCCATCACTCATAATATTTTGTCCGTTAACTGCACAGATCTCACGACGAATATCAATCGGTTTTAGTCCTTTAACACTAAGGAATCGTATAACAGCCCGGACTTTACAGTCGGTGGGACTCACTCAGTAAACAATGTAAACTAGGGAGATTCAGATTGTAATGGCGTTAGTGCGTAGGTGAGAGATGTAGGTACTCAGTGCGTATGCGTGGAACGCTGACCGCAGCGCTGCGGCGGAAGAATTTCAAAACGGTACTAACTTAAAAAACATGCCTCGTATTTATTTTCCAGCATACACAATCAAAGGCATATTTTTATCAACAGAAAACGTTTCGAGGACACATTCCTTATTTATCCTTTATTAGGTAATAGTAATTTGATAATCTACATCTGCACTCTGAAGACAATCTTCGCATTTTCCGGAAACTGGAATTTTCCACATCTGTAACAATTTGCAAACAGTAATACAATATAGTTCTTCTGTGACCCTTTTCACTCCTGGTTATGCTTCTAGTATGTTTCTCGTCTCTCAGATGGTATCCTACCGACCTCTCTCCCCTCCTCCTTATTGAAAAGCATCCATTAGCCGCCTATAATCGAACTCTTCCACATTTTTCTTTTCTGTCACGCTCACAGTCCACTTTTAGTACCCGCACAGGACTGTACTCCAAACACACACTTTTAATAATCTTTTTCGAGTTTCCAATTTAGTCGCCCTCGAGTACAAACGTGATTTCTTCTTACTAAAAACGACTCGACCCTGCGCTACTCTTTGTTTTATGTCTCCACCGCTTTGCCTCCCCTCGTTTCGTCTACAATTTTTATATTAGCTCTAACCTTACTTTCATTTCATTTACATATCATTATTTTTGTTCGCCAATATAAACGTTTATAAAATCGTGGGTAGGGCAAGGAACCGAACAAATGCCGAAAGACTATTGTATTCATAGTAATCAAGTTTGTTCATAGAATGTTGGTTACTTACATTATAAATAAGCTGAAATATAGAATAAATGTTCACCAATTTATTGTCAGTCGACATATGTATATAAACATAACATCGATTCCGATAATGTAAAAATTCTTCATAGTAATATTGTAGAAAGTATAAAATTATCTTTTTTAGAAAACTAAAGTAAAATAAAATTGGAGACTCACCCCCTAATACCACACACTGTTTAATAAACGGACACGTGTTTCGCCCACTTCTACTGTGGGCATTATCAACGCGAGACTAATGTCTAATAACTTTGTTCTCTTTTAGAAAACTTAGAAACTAGGCCTTGTCCAAAAAACTAAATGTTGTTAACAACCAACTAGAACTAGGAAATATATCATCCCCACCATTGCTTAGTACACTAAAATAAGTATATATAGGTCCTTTTATTACATATTATTTAGTGCTGTTATTACTCTTGGGCTATGCCATGCTATGGTATGACAATAAATCGGTGAACATTTATTCTTGTTTTATTTATTCTTTTTATTACATAATGTTTCACAGTAAATGCACCGTCGATAGTTTATAAGCTCAAATATATATGTAGTTGCTTCTTTATATGAAAACAAAACATTTTAGTACAGTTGTAACATTAAATGCGGAGTCATTATAAGCGAATTCTGTATATGGCATATCATTAGTTAGAAAAACGTCTCTAGCTTCGTTAATATAAGTAAGTATACCTAATGTTAGAACCCAATTCGCACGTGACCTTACTTTTCATTTATTTCACGAACAATTAGATTCCTCGATCGATACTTTAAATGTCATGTCGATAAGTGAAACGTCGGGTGCTGTAGATCGGTCGGCTATACGGCGGTGGAAAATGCATTTACGACTGATGGAAGATGTAATAGGCTCGCACTACCGTAACAATTGAGGTCAAATGTGACACAGAACACATTTTCGAGCAATTTGATTAGTAAATGCAATCTCTCTCTATCTGCGCGTCCATGCACCCGATTTAGTCAATTTAGGTGTCAAGTCGGATAGTGAAGCATGTTGATTTAACAGGGGAACATGTCGACTCTTGCAGAACAAATTTGTTACGCTCTGTTAATCGACAACATTGTATTGTTCCAGTCGTAAATGAAATGCATTGCCTGCTAACTACTTTTATTTAAATAACGAACGAGTACATACCATCTATTAAATAGATGTATCAGAATTTAACATATTTTTAAATAATTCAAAAGTACAGCTGATATTAAATACAAACCGACGCACCTGAAGTATAACGTCGTCACAGATAAAAAGTAATTATAACGTACCCGTGAGTCAGTTCCCCAGATGGATATTGATTATAGAAAAAATTAAGCGGTTATTTTTTACAAAATTGGGTTTTTAAAAGTAAAACAAACAATCTAACTTATGCTTCTTCAGAAGTAATACATTTGGTTAGGCGAAACAATTGTTAAGTTTATTAGACAAATTTTGTGGAAATTTCTAATGTTTTATTCCTTACTAAGTAATAATCTAACTTAAAACATGATACAAATGAGATTATATACTAAATTAATATTAAAGAAGGAGTAGGGGTAAAAATAAAAAAATACAATTAAATATTTAATAAATGTGATTTGTTTAAATTTAGTTGCTCATTTAAAATAAGGCTTTTTTTATTTAATTTGTTGATCTCCAAGCTCTCTAAAAGGTTTAGTTTTTTGCCTTTGTTTTCAATATATAAAATTTTTATAGTTTCTGTCGAATTGAGTTACTATTTTTATTTTCATAGCTTTTTCTATGCTCTTTTATTCTTTCTAAAAATACCCATCCCGTAATAATAAAAAAAGTATACATTGGTCAAACGTGATATTCCCAAAAAATTTGCTACCAATTAGTATGGGGATGAGTGACAGACAATATGTCGAGTAGAACATGGCAGCATCCGTCGCCCACTAGGACGATATCAGGATCGTTTGTATGGTATTTATTACCACATAGTAAGTAGGCGCTGCTGCTGATCGCTGCCTTGCGGGCTGGTTCTGGTTTTCAAGTTCATGGGTCCGTTTGAACTCTTGGACACAGGTTGTTGAACCTGGCTCCAGGCTTGCTAATTTGGCCGGTTTCTTTTCGTACGTTGTACCTAAATTAATAGTTTATTATCGAACAAAACTTCTATCAAGGTCAGCTACTGGACTTGTGTCAAATCTCCTGGTCAGGTAGAAACAATCGGGGGAAACGTTAGAAAGTATTCGAAATTTAAAAGCGTGCTTTCGATTTATAAATTTAAATGATATAATATAAGAAATCGTTGGGATAGATACAAGTTTAGTAGATTTCAGGAGTAAAAAGTTTGTCAATCCTTTAAAGCTGGTTTTGTGCATGCAATAAGAAAAAGGGAATACAAATTAAAAAACCGATCAAGTGCATATATTGGATGTAACTTAAGACTCCGTAGAGAATTTCTTGTAAAAAGTGTGATCTATTGTATAATTATAGTGTTAATTGTGAGAGAGGAGATAGAACCTAGCATCTAAAATAAACAAAAAATAGATAATTTGTATATTCAGTATTTAACGAAGGCCATGGCACGATCGGAATGGTGAATCGGTACCGGAGGGATATCTGGATCATTATTTTAAGGGTATGTTGCTGGTAATAAGATACATTGATCCTACCGATTTTAGATCTCTATCTATTTTGGTTTTTGAATATATAGAAATAAACAAAAAATCAACCCATTGTTTTTTTTTTAATCAAAAACAGCTTAAGCGATTTTTCCGAGAAGATTTTTTTTTGTACGATAACGTGTTTGAACAATTTTGAAACTAATTTTTTTTTTAATGAAACACAATTCAAATTCAATTCGCTAATATATTTAAAATTCCTCGACAATTGTTTCGGGCATAGCCCATTATCAAGAGTATAATTGCTAAAGTTAAAGTGTGACGAATCAGCTTATATACATTTTACTCGTTACTTCAATGTGTTCATAAGTACCAACTTAGAGAGAAAAGCCCTAGTTTTAAGTAAGTACCGTTTTGAAATTAATAAAAAACGTACCAAGATATCTTAATAATTTTATTTTTACATTCTACTTTTTTACACAATTTCCTTCAATATTCAGGCACTTGTGATAACGTTTGACCAGTGACCAGTTTTTGAATATCCTTCTCTCTTGAAGACACTGACCGCCCAGATGTTTCTTCAAATGCAGGAACAAACGGTAGACACTGGGCGCCAGATCATTGCTATACGGAGGATGATCTAGAGTTTCCCAGTGAAAAGATGTGAGATCTTTGGTCCGATTAGCCACATGCGTACGGGCATCGTCATGCACATTTGTGCGGCAATCTTTAAATGCTTTCACCCACTTCCTTACCATTCCATCACTCATAATATTTTGTCCGTTAACTGCACAGATCTCACGACGAATATCAATCATTTACAGTTTACAAAATAAAAGAGGGGATGAAGTTTGTCCTAGTTCTAATTACACTCTAATATTGCTAAAAGTAAAAAATTAACGATGTTAGAAAATTTAGAAATAAATAAATGTCTTCACAATAAACAGAACATTGTAAACAACCAATTAGAACTAGGACAAACTTCATCCCCTCTTTTATTTTGTAAACTGTAAATGTATATAAGCTGATTCGTCACACTTTAACTTTAGCAATTATACTCTTGATAATGGGCTATGCCCGAAACAATTGTCGAGGAATTTTAAATAAATTAGTGCGTGCTTTATTAATTATTACATAATGTTTCACAATAAATGCACCTTAGAAAGTTTAAATTCGATTAACTTTTTTTAAATGTTTTTTTGATGAGGAATGATATCCCAATACTTCAATTCTCTAATTTTTAATTTTTATTTGCGATTTATTCAAAAAACAAAATAAATAAAACTAAAACGGACAGGATCAATGTATCTCATTAGTACCAATATGTCCTAAAAAATGGTCTGAATCTTTGGGTTGAAAAAATAAAAAATGGCAATGAAATATTATTTATCATTTTGGTACTTTTACACGGATTTCCTCCCCTTCTTTTTAGTTAGGGAAATAACAAATTTTAGTTAACGGTTTTTACCGCCTTAATTACGATGGGTGATAAGATAAAATAAATTTTGACGGAGAGTTATAGCCGAGGGTAATAACTTGATTATTTATATTTATAAAGTCGTTACTTACTTTGGAATTATATTAACCATCAGGCGTGTTTTCTTTATTTAATTTAAAGAAGTTGTTATAAAAAATCGATTGAAGATATAAGGAATGGAAATTCCTTGAAGCATTAAGTTCGTTTCAAAGTCCCACGATCCTTTAAACGAGGGAAAACAAATACGATAAAAGAACTCCTCTGGAAGTCTCAAAAGACGCCATGGAAATCCTGAGCCAATTTAGAGATTTTCATTCATGCCCTTCTGCCTCCGAAAGCTACATTAATTTTTAAACAGTTTGCAAACTACCCTCCTTTTAGAATTAATTAACGGGAGAAAAAAGTTTCTCTTACAATTTACAACTAATTCTTTCGTATTTTAGACTTTTGAAAATGTTATTTACGAAATTGTTTAACGGAAAAGAAAACGGCACTCGAAGGAAACGGTTTTAATATTTTTATTTTCCTTTGCTGGATTCCACAAAGTCTTTTAAAGATCGTCAAATTCACAATTATTATTCTTTTTTTTTGTTACTGTAATGTGGAATTAATCGTTAGTATTTTCACTTTTTCAGATCCCTAATAATTTATATAATTAGAGAGTTACACTAAGAAGAATTGTAAGTGTAGCAGTGGTAACTTATATAATAATAAGGGTTGCAATGATATTTGCGGCCCTCCGTATTTTTATAACAGAAAAAGACTAAGTTTGTAAAACAAAATACATATATAAATAAACATAATTTATAATACACATTAAGTAAAACTGCGGTACAACGAAATCAAGGACTGAACGATGGATAGTAAGTCTAAATCTGGACTACGAAGTGCCTACCTCAGTACATTCAGGATTTAAGGATATGCTAATTTCAAAAATAAAAATATATAAAGATGATTGTAGGCTTTCACGGCCGGCGTCCGCATAGTAACTAAGTGTTTTCCGGGCTGTTATGCTGTGGTCCTGACTTCCTCCTTCACTAGACGTTTCGTCAGTTTCAGTTGCAGGCATCCTCAGTAGATCTTTGCTGTTGTTTCTGCTTCCTCTGCTGCTGAGACAGTCTCAGCAGTAGATCTCGGAGATCTACTGAGGATGCCAGCAGCCGAGACTGGCGAAACGTCTAGTGATGGAGGAAGAAAGTACCAAGGCATAATAGCCCGGAAAACACTTAGTTACCAAAAAAGTACAAGTTTTGGCCTTTTTGCCAACAATACTATGTGCAGTAAACGAGTAAGAATATGAATAAAGTTGTCATTTCCAAAGTAGCTTTTGTCTCTGAATTGACTCAGCATATCAAGATTCTGATGTATCTTGGTCTTAAAAAGTGTTTCTATTTTAGATTATTTTGTTTCAAGAAAAGGACATCTCAAAATTTGAATATATTATGAAAATTCTGGAGATACATCCAAATTCGTCTTCGAAAAACACTTCGAAAACGATTACTCTTCTTGTATTCTTTTCTGTTCAATTTTTTATAGTACATAGTACCCGATTTTTTAAAGAGGTTGTCGATTTCCAGACCATTATTAACCACATCTTCGATAGCAAACTCGAATCCAACCCGAGAGATGATATTTTCTAATTTCAAAGACAAATAAGTTAAATTAGGATCATTAGAATTTTGAGGTTAAGATATTTCATAATCTAGATCTGCTGGGACAACTTTGAGACCAGATTCTGGTTCAGCATCATCAGCAACAAATATTGGTCGGAATAACTGCACGCTTGGTTATTTTGTCCTTTTATTTCGCGTAGTAATACTCATAAAAAGGTCAACAATTTAATTTTTTGAAATTTGAAAAGTGTCTTCCATTGGGAAATTGTTTATTATAGTTATTATTAAATATATGTGATGCGCATTAATTAGATTAAATTCATGTTTTCCGTTGTTAGTGTTGATACATACTAGAAAGTGTTTTACGATTTGTTTAATTGCGGGCTAGAAATAAAGTTTTGGAACACGGCAAGTTCATCTGCGGAATAGTTAGTAATCCCCTACTAGATGGCGTTTTACGACCTGTTTAACAGCTACAATTAAATTTAATTACTTAAAATAAAGGCAGGTGACATTTAATCGTAGTTTCAGCATTTGCGGGTTTACTTCGGTGCTTACTTACTTACTGTTAAGTATTCTTATGGGAAATTAATTAAAAACTTGCCCTTCGTTGGATGAATCAACCCCTATAACGAATAGGACGGTGGAAAGAGCAATCAACTTTAGATGGCAGATGATATGGTAGAAATAATAAAATCTCAACACGTATAGAAAAAAATGTACCAGAAAAAGTAAATGAGAAACTGATAGAACGGTACGAAGAGAGAAAATTAAAAACGTAACGAAGTGTGGAGCCCTTTGTGCCGATGCGGAACCGTGTAACCTTTTGTTCTTGTTTTCGCTTTAATATTCGAGGTAACGAAACAATTAATGGTACGTAATAGTTTTGAAACGGAGACGACAGAAAAGTAACTTTAGTACCAGATGTTTCGATGCTTTTACGATAATTAATTTCTTGGGTCTTGTGAGGCAGAGAAGTCGGAGAACATTAATCAGTGGTATCTGGACAGCCGTAATTGCCACCCTTCATGTCAGAGAATATAACTGTTGCAGAAATAAAATTTTCTTTATACGTGCTCGCAACATGACACTGCAGACTACACCACTCTGCTCTACTCCACGCCGCTTTTCCTCGTTTGTATTGTGCGCAATCTGTATGTACCTACATATGTATGTTCGTATAAACATGTGTACGACAGGGGCGTACATGAAAGTTCAACAACAAATGACTATTAAAATGTGGTACATTAGTCGTTTTAGGAAAACTAAGCGTGTTGGAAATTTGAAAATTTGGGAATAGGAGTAATCAAGGATGATATTTATATCTACACTAATTTCAACTGCTCAGTCTGCTACTTCCGGTTATACCGGAAGTTGATGTCAACTTTCTTATTTTAAATGGAATGGTATATTTTTTATGACGAATTCGTATGAAACATAAAATTTTAAGGTGACTTTGATAACCAACTTCGATGCTTATGATTAACAGTTTCTGAGATAATTTAATTTATAGAAAAAAAGACCGATATTGCTATATACCCCAACTATAAAAAATCATCAATCAACAAAAATGACTTAAGAGTATTGAAATTTCACTAGTTATAGTAAAGTCATGCCGAAATTAAACTTCACAATTTATACAGGGTGTTCACGAAAAAAAAACTTCAAACATGAATAACTTCATTTTTTCAAATGACACCTACCATATTTTATTTTGCCATTCGATGCCTTTTGTTACCCGCTTTCGATACACTTGGATCTTTCCCATTGTTTTATTTGAAAAAATCCAAAATGATTCAAAAAATTTCCAATAAAACACAAGGAAACATCTGAAAGTATCGAAACAGGATAAAAAAGGAACCGAATGACAAAACAAAATATGATAGGTGCTATTTGAAAAAATGAAGTTATTCGTATTTGAAGTTATTAAAATTTGTTTTTTTTTCCTGAACGCCTTGTATTAATTATGAAGCTTAATTTTGGCATGACGTTAGCCTTAAGACTTGACTATACCTAGTAAAAATTTCAACACTCTTAATTTGTTTTTACGGAACTTATGATTTTTTTGAGTCTTGCCTCTAAATTGCCCCTTCACATCAACATTTTGAAAAATCGTGACAGCAAGATTCGAATAATGCTCATCTGGCTTGTTTGATTTTGAGATTTGGATATCTCGAAATTTCAATATGTTAGAACAATTGTGGGGCCAGATTCCAGTTCACCGTCAAGAACTACAACGAAAACGATTACTTTTTCTTTCTGTGTTTTACTTTTTAGTTCACTATTATTATATACTAGTTGAACCCGTTCAAGATTGGACGGATGGATACCGTTATCAATTTAGATCTTAATTTTATGGGAGGAGATAGCTCCACAAAATTATCTTACAATTTTACCTCTGCGCTAACACCATATATATTTTTACATTATAATATAGTGATAGTATTAATACACTTGGATTTATCTATTGGCGGCAGCGTGTCTATTACTGTTAGTTAGTTAGCTGAGCTGTTAGTTCAGAGTTCAACAAGTAGATATCGTTAATTAAAAACAATCTTAATAATATTTAGAGAGGTTGCGGTTGGGAACTTGTAAAACATTTTTAATATATTCAAAAAACAAACACACTTGTTCAAAGGTTTTACAAACTTTATTAAGAATACTCTTACAATTGTTTCGGCTTAATTAGGCCATTCTCAAAGAGTCAATTAGAAACTAACTAAAGATAAACAAAATTAACTATTTATATCTCACATGTGGGTAGGGGAAGTGACCCCACTTACAGTTTTTGGAAACATGTACGAAATATAGGGCTATTGTGCCCTTCACACTGTTCATTATTAATATTTTTATTTAGAAAAACACAAAAAGTCAATCGATGATAAAAAATGTAGTACAGGTTTTTCCCAACATTGTTTTTAAAATGGTCATAATTTTAACGTAGAAAATAATTTCAGAATTTTTCATATCCTTAATAATAGCAAAAGATTAAATTTGTTAGAAAAATTAGAAATCCAAAAAGCTTTTTTCTAAATAAAAATATTGAAAATGAATAGTGTGAAGGGTGCAATAGCCCTATATTTCGTGCATGTTTCCAAAAACTATAAGTGGGGTTACATCCCCCATCCACATGTGAGGTATAAATAGTTATGTTTGTTTATAATTGACTCTGAGAATGGCCTAATTAAGCCGAAACAATTGTAATAGTATTCTTAATAAAGTTTGTAAAACCTTTGAACAAGTGTGTTTGTTTTTTGACTATATTAAAAACAATCTTGTTGAATATAAACCTAACCTAACCTAACCTAACCTAATCTAACCTATAATTAGTAAAAAAGACAGATGACGGTTACTAGCTGTTTGTGGCTATTTATCAAACTAATTATCTAGTCTGTTATGAAGCATTACAAATTCTGTTAACAAGGGCCCTTAGAAATTACAATTTATAAATAATATTAAAGATGAACCCTTTATTTAAATGAACTGTTATCGGGAAGCTTCAGATCCCGTAGCTCTTCCAAATGTGCGCCGCTGATGTATGATTTGCGTATGAATGTTCTAAACAGCAATAACACATACTAACAAAACGTTTGTGTATGCGACAGTTGTTGCTATACTGCATATAAATACATGTGTGTATGTGTGTGTGTAATACCCACGAAGTTCAAAATGAATCGGCAACTTGAATGATTGCGATATTGCATAGTTTCCAAGTGGAAATATTTTCGCATGGTTTTCATTTTTTTTTTCGCTTAAATGAATGATTGTTTTCACTCCACGCACTGAAGAGGCACTCTGACATTAATTAAAGTGATCAAAAAAATATGTGACCCCCTTTTTGAAACGTTTATACAGAGCGTTTTTATAAAAACATATCGGCTTATTTACCTGGTCAGTGGTACGCATAAATGGGAGAGTTAAGTAGCCACCCCATTTGAAATGCTTAAAAATGTGAGTAGAATATGTAATATGTAAGAGCCCATTCCTTTTTGGAAAATTTACTAGCTATTTGGTGCGGACCATTGAGTATTTATTGTAAAAAATAGGAGTAGAGGGCCGTGGTTTATTTTGGTGTTGATACTTCTGAGTAGAAAGTCAAATTTAATCTTTAAATAGTTCTTCAGAGACAGTAATGATTTACACCGCAGGTTAAGTCGCATTTAAGAATTGGAACAAATGCTTAACTTCAAGCAAATGTTATTCCGGGCTTAAACCACATACTTGGTTATCGGGAAATTGCCAAGTTAAACAAACGCTAAAAATCTCATACCGCCTTGCCCCTATAATCGGTTGGAGATCGATATCAAGCTACTAATAATTAAAACCTGCCTCCAATCCATTCTGGATTACCACGTGACACCTATATATCCCCAAATATCAAAAACCAATATGAAAAAATTAGTAGTTTTACTAAGAAGGCAGCTAAAATTAACAGCGGAACTTCCAAGAAGCGTCCCAAATAAAATCCTTTGGGAAATGCTAGATACAGATCCACCGCACCTTTATTGGGCAAATCACATGAACAATGGCTAAGAAAACTGCGAGTTCAGCAACTACAGTGCCCGGCACCTGAGGAGATTCAAAAGCCATAAATCATCGGATGCGCACTAGCAAAACTTAGCCCCTTTAGGGCGGGGATAATCGACCGGTAGGCAGAATGATAACTGCTCAGCAAGGTTCAGTAGCGTAGTAGCAAATAGTTGCAAATTAACAGAGTAGAGAAAGGGTTATCAGGGTAACTAAATCAGTTGAATGAATTCACTTGTGTTCCGTGTTCAGTACTTTTTCTCTCAGTGATACGCGCCGCTGAACTACAAATTGACGTTTCGGTCCAGCTATATTCTTATTGGCTGTTTCATTTATTGCTATGCTAAAAGTTTCCGCCTAGCTACCTGTCAGTCTGACCATCGCTGAATCTCCTTAGGTGCCGGCCACTGTACCTGACTTAAAAGTAAGGGAGGGATTACATCCTCGCCACATACTAAAACCAACTACGAGACTTGGTAAACGAATCCCATATCTGACCCAAAAAGAAAGGAAGGTCCCTGTTTCTAAACGTCAACAAGAGAGAAGACATCTCCTTTAAAATGACCCAGATCGCATATCCACACGATATTGAAATAATCACGAATACTCCATTCACCGAAACCAAACCCACATCTGATAAGGGTATACTGCACATAATGATAAATCCCTCGAGAGATTGAGCCCACCGAATATTTTATTATGTGTACACAATATAAATAAACAGTGTACCTAAAAGAATGAAAAATTTGTTAATTCTTTTTCTTATTATTCTTAAGCCACACTTAAGTATGTCTTAAAATTTTCAGCAGTAGTTCGCTATTTTTCGTATCTTATCGCAGAATAAAACGAGAAAACAATCATTATTATTACAATAAAAAAGAAATATAAAATTATATGCCTATACCAGAGAGGAATATCTCTATAAGATATTTTCTGAATTTCCTCATGTATCTTCTGAAAAACACCGATTGTTATTTTTGTTTTACTAAGAATAAAACTAATTTTATTATTTAGTTAGAAAGTAAACGACATTAGCAATTATTCCTGCCTCTGATGATGTTGCAAATGTACTTCTACACCCAAAATTAACCTGTAAAAGTTGTCTAAACACAATTCTTTTATAATTGTTTTTTTATTATACATTTAAGGTAAAATACACCCAAAAACTTTTTTAACATGAATAAAAAATCATTCAGTAGGGTTAATTTAAACTGCTATGGCGGTAGATAACCCTGACAGCTGACACAATCCGTTAAATATTTAGGAACTTCTTCGCAAAATCCATACAAATTACTAAATTTTGTAACAACATTGATTATGGCTTGTAATTAACCGCTAAGTTTATTTAGATCATGTTATCCAATTAGAAATACTAAATGTTCCGTAAAAATTACAAAGTGTTTATTAGTATTACATACAAAAATATGTAAGTGTTTTTTGAATTTTGGACGTTAAAATATTGCATCTATTCATTTCCGATATAATTTTAAGTTATGTTCATTAAAAATATATGTCTTCTCGGTATTTTAATTAATTTTTCACTCCTGTGTTTTTACCATGGTAAAAATTACTAAATACTTAGTATTAGATATAAAAGGAAATCAGTTTTTATTTCATTTTGCAAAGCGAAATAAAGCAACTAACTAACCTAACATAACCTGGTTTAAAATAACTTAAAAAAATTGGAGTACGATCTATTCTTTCTACGTTCACTTGATGGAAACTCATTTCAAATAATAGGTGAAATAAATAAAAACACAAAGTTTCCACAAAATTGGTATATTCACACATTACAATTGTTACGCCTAACGTAGGCTTCTTCAGAAGTAATAATACAATAAACTTATCTTAACATTTGTCTTATATACTAGTGTATTAGGGCGGGGGGTGAGTAAAAAGATTTAGTAACGGCGAATTGGTCGTTTAACATTGTATTTTTATTTTTGTATTTATTAATCATTAATGTTTCTAATAATGATAATGTTAGGCTTTTATTTACAACATGAAGAATTTCAAAGTTATTGTCAAAAGTATGGTTTTCTTCGATTAGATGTTTAGCATAGTTCGAATTTAGTTTATTATTTTCATAATATTTTTTATGTTCTTCTAATCGTATTTTAAAGTACGCCCTGTCTGACCTATATAGATGCAGTTACAAGAATAACAATTTAGTTTATACACTCCTGACATGTTTTCCTTACTAATTTTGTCCTTGTTATTTTTAATGTTTTCCTAAAGTATTTTGTGTTTTATATGCCACTTTGAGATTATTTTTAGTTAAGAATTTTCCTAATATTTCTGAAGGATTATTTAAGTAAGTGATGGTTTTATAATTAACATTTTGGTTATAATTGCATCGGGGGTATACCTTACTAACTGCTTTCTTAAATTGTAATTTAAACAGTAACATTACGTTACTTTCTTTTTTAATATTCTAATGCTTGCGATCAAAGTTCAAAAAGAACGTTTTGGTTATACGCCAGTTGTGCATTCCTATAGGTTTGGTCATTTACACACACCTATATGATTTTACCATATTTACCGAACCTTAAGCATTTGAATTGAATAATGGGAATATGTGCTATACTTTCACTTCATACGAACTTGTGAATTTCAATTTGTAGCGATTCGTTATCATTATTAATATTATTATTATTTTCAGGTTAGTAACCAGAGACACTATTTTCCAACAAACGTAACAGGGTGGTAAGACTTTTCCCAACTATTTTGTATGTAATAATTATTTGTTAAGTGTATATTTTTGATTTGGCTTTGTATCGTCTGAAAAAAAAAGATCATTATTTTTTATTCACTTCTGTAAAGTAATAATTATTTTGATCTTAGTATTTCAAGGTTTTTGGAAGTTGATTTCTTCTTTACACGTCATCGACGGCGATACCCATCCGTCTAATATTGGACGGGTTCAACTAGTTGAACTATATTTCTATTACGAAGTACATATCTCATAATATGTTGATAAAAAAAACATGTCATTCAATTTTTTTATCAGGTTATAATAAAAAAGCTTTAACCATTGAAATTTGCCATTTGATACGGATCAGTTAACATCTGCTTAGGTATTAAGTTTTTTATGGTCAATTGTATCACGGGTTAGCTATTGTAAGGCTAATTTTAGTGGTGCAATGTAGTGTGATTTATTTATTTTATCATAGTAAATCAATCATATTCAATATTAATAATAATTTTAGTTGAATTATGGTTAAAAATTGATATATTAGTCTGTCACTTGCTTTTTAAAAATAATATGGTTTTACAAATCACCATTACGTAATTGAAGCCTTAGGTTGGTTTTGGTCGAAATAATAGTGTTTTTGGGTTGTTCACTTTTTACATTTCCTTGAAACTACATCATCCTACATATTTACGAATAGTAATCTAAAATCTGCATCTTTGCTTCTCATTACTCTTATTTTTTCTTAAATTCAAAATACAGTATTGAATTAGTGTTCTAACGTTTAAGACTTGATTTCTATAAAAAAAAAATATTCACAAAAGAAGGAATTAAAATCCTTATTCGTCTAAATTTTAAGATCAACGATCTCACATTTTGAACGTGTCCTAACAAGTAGGCACAACGAACCGAAAACCACATCCCACGACCGGTTTTGACCTATCTTAAAATTTAGACGAATAAGGATTTTAATTCCTTCTTTTTTGAATATGTTGTATTTTCGTCTAGGAGTCCATCGGAATCAACAGTGTAATTCAATGCCGGTATGGGTATTAGCCCTCGGAGTAGTTGTTTCTGTTGATTCCATATTTATATTTATATTAAAAAAAAAATTAATGTACAAACGTAGTACGAATGGCTAGCTGTTCTATGTTGTACGCCAAAATAATTTTTATGCAACTCGGATCGTGATTACCGTTATGGTATAAAATTCACTGTTTTGTTTTTAAAACATTTAATCAAATTCCTATCCTAACAATAACTATTTGCAACGTCTTCATAAATAGTAAATTATTTATATGCAAATATAATATATACTCAATTTATCCGACTGATATGTTTACAAATGAAAAGATTGAGTTCGACTGATTTTATTGATTTTGACTGACTAAAAACTGTGACTTGTCGTGTACTGTTGAATTTCTGAATGCCTATTGTTATACTTGAATACTGAAAAATGTGTATTATGTTAGTAAGTCTAAATGTTACCATGCAAAATGAACAGCAATACAACTAAATACAAAATATAGCAGGGTGAATAGCAGGATTTACCAGGCAGAACAAAAGGCTATGGAAAGTACAGCGATATTAGATTTCAATACAGTACAATACAATACATACTATATTTTGGGTTTACAAAGTTACTAGTAATACCCCAGGTAATATTAAAACTAGTCCTATTGTTACCAACAGTTCAAAAGTTTCATCTACTTATAAATGACAAGTAGATGACAATTGAAAATATTTTACATTTAAAATGAATTATACGACCTAACAAATTGTAAAATTGTTTCGATTCTGCCCACTAACACAATGTTTTAAAAATCGATCTTTTTTCCTTTTACATAAAATTGAAATTTAAAAATACTCTAGCATAACTAACATGTTGCATAGTGCTATGGATTAGGATATATATAAAAAAAAACTAACTACAATGTTAAATAGTCCCTTATTCTTTGTAGGAGTAGGTAAATGTCATAAATAATTTTAATGTAGCCGACAATATTTCTTGTGAAATGAATAGTAGAATTAGACCATTATGTTTCCACGATTGTATTGTTATCGATCGTAAAATTTAAAACGTTTCGGTTTAATAAGCCGTATTTTATTAACGAGTCGTAAATATGCTTGTGGGTTCATTTCACAAGAAATAAATATGTAAATAGAATTATAACTTCTTAGGCGTGTACATACGTACAAAAACATTTTTTTTATGGATATTACGACTGGGTACTTGATTGATTATAATTATTATCGATTATGGAAAATAAGATATATATATATATATATATATATATATATATATAAATTAGATAAAAGACACTATTGCTTTTTTGTTTTTCCAAAGAGTTTTATTTAGACCCTACAATAACTCTATTTCATAATAATGCCATTAAACATTGATGGATTATATAAATTAAAAGTTTATAGTAACGGTATTCTAATGAGTTTTGTTAATATTTCATGTGAAAATAGGTTATGGAATTAGGAAATTGCGTTTTAATTTTGATTGTTATTAATCGTAAAATTTGATGTTTTTTTTTTCAATGAACTGTGCCTTATGTAAACGAACATCACTTTTTTTTTATAAATGTCTATTTTCCAATCTTCCAAATAATAACAGTGGTCAACGTAGATGAACAGACTCATTGTCAAATTAGAGATATTATTTATGATGTAGGTAGTCTGCGACACTCTGCACTGTTGCCTTAGCATGTCAGGATTTCGAGATATCCTAACCTCAAATTCCAAAAATACAGTTTCTGATCTTTCTGTGAGCATGTCTTTGTGAAATAAGGAACAAAATAACGAAGAAAGTGATTTATTTTATCGCTTAATTAGAATCTGGCCTTAGAATTGTCTATGCCCATTAATATTTCATTTTCATTATTTACAATCAGCAGTATTCCCATTTGGAAGAATGATTCATTCATATGTCCCAAAATCCAGAAAAAAGAAAGAAAGCCTACAAAGGGGCAAAAATAAAACAACACCTAACCAATGATAACCTTTTCCAACTTTCCACATATATTATTTGTTTAGCATTTTGTTTTTAATAGGCTCGACTGGGACGTTATTATCAAACATTTCTGGATTTTCGGACAACTAATAATGACAGAATTTTTTTCTTAAATTGCGATTACTTATTTTGGATCATTTGTGAGGACATGCTTTAATAAATGTTTATATTTACGTATATGTAAAAAATTAAATTCTTGTGGATTTTTTTGTAGAGGTTAATTTAAACACATTAATTAGAATTTTTTACCAACCACAGATTAATTCACATTAATGTATGTAAAAAATGTTTGTACAAATGAAGCGTTTTAGTATTTATTATAAATTGTACATATAATATTTTTTTGTTGTTTTGGGTATTTTTTTTGTTAACTTCAATGTGTTTTTTTTGTTTTCTTGACGGTTTAGGCATTACATAAAGTGTTTCAGTTTTAACGCTTGTTAGCTTTTAACCGACACATTTCTTTTTTTCTTTACTAACAATAAGTCAATGCATGTTTCATTAATTTTATTTAATGCTTATAATTCTCATTTTTGTTAAATCCAGCAGTTAATGAATACATAAGTTTATTGTTTAAATATTTTAAATGACAGCATTGCTGAATTCCTTTAAAACGTTATTTATCAACTGTAAAGAGCCGAGAGAATTAAGTATTTCACGAATTCTGTCGATTGTACCGAGTTTAGCGATAAGAAACTGGTTTCTGCAAGATAATTTTTTTTGTGAATGATACAATTGAATGTCAAATGCATAACTCGCTATACCATCACCACCACAAGCAACCACTGGACAACGCAGTTAACCTCCGAACCTCTGTGTCGATCGAGTAATCCGAGTTGCCATTCCATTGTACATTTTTTGTGAAGTGAAGTTTGAATCAGTGTTTCGGTACTTAAAAATAGAAACAATTGTAAAACAATGGTACTCTACTTATTGCTGTAATAATTAGGTGTCGTAAGTTGTAGTTCACCGAGAATGAGAGCAATTACTTTTGATCTTGAAGCGTGACGAAACTCCCAAGCCGAAATATTTGATCAACCCCTCTTTGCCGGTTAAAAGGTTTGTGAAATCCTTTTGTGGATTTGTATGGTATAACGAATAAATGATACTTCTTTTCTTATTTATTTGTTAAATATGATTTTTCATGAAGTAACGACATAAACAATTAAATGTGATATAGTAAAGATTTGGTGGGGGAAGTGACAAAATTACTATATAATAACCGTTTGATATTAATTAATCAATATCAATATCTGAATGAAGCTAATTGGTTTAAGAACGTAGGCTTTCACGGCCGGAATCCATAGAAAAATTAAGATTTGAGTTAAAGGGCTGTGGTTTAAGTGATAATTGGACAATTAAGAGATTGGATACTGCAACGTTTGTAAAACATGATTCATAAAAATAATTTAAACATGAAAAAACACGTAAAATGTTTCATATTAATTTATTTTCGATAACTCGACAATTGTTTCGATCGAACTGCGATCATTTTCAAGAGTAAGTACACTAAAATTTATATTATACATATTTATGTGCATTTACAATTTACATAAGAGGAGTGGGGAGCTAGTAGAGATTAATTCTATTTGACTATTGACTAAATTTAAATTGTTAAATAAGGCTTTTTTATTTCAAGATTTTCAAGCATTGACAATTTTCTATAATTGTTTATGTTGCAGTGTAAAATTTTAGAATTATTTAAGTTGAAGGAATGGTTAAAATTAGTACAGCGTTCCGCGAACCCGGTTGTTTTAAGTTTTTTACTGATACTATAATTATGTTCTTTTAAGCGAGCTTTAATCGCTCTCCCACATTTTCCAATGTAAATTGCCTCACAATCATTACAACAGGTTTGATAAGCTTTGGACAATTGAATAATTGCACCTTCAAGGCCCCTTAACCCGAATTGTTATTCTTTGATGCTAATTTAGCTTGTTTGGTTTTGAGATATCGATTTCATGAAATTTCAGTGTGCTAGGATATTGACACGTTTGTTAATTTTTCGATACATTGAAAATGATCAAATGATTTTGTAATTCTTTTTCCAACTTTCCACGGTGGCGATCTCGAAAATGAAAGTACTACTAAGGTGGATTGATAAGAAATAGCAGAAGAGGTAATTATTTGCGATGTATTTTATTACAATTGCAAACAAACTGAATTAATATAATTTGGATTCTGAGGTTAAGATATTTAAAGATTATGAAATATTTGGAGAATTCTTTTATATTTATATAAATATGGAATCAACAGAAACAATTACTCTGAGGACTAATACCCCTACCGGCATTGAATTACACTGTTGATTCCGATGGATTCTTAGACGAAGATATAACATATTCAGAAGGCATTAAAATTCTGTTTTTGTCTAAATTTTAAGTATCACAGATCCCACATTTGGAACGCATCCTACACAGTAGGCACAGCGTACCGAAAGCCATATCCCACGATCGGTTTCTCGACCTATCGGGTCTCATCAGGTGGGCGCTGGCAGAAAGGCCTTTACAGGCTACATGATAAATATAAAAATAAATATGGAATCAACAGAAACAATTATTCCGAGGGCTAATACCCCTACCGGCATTGATTGCCTTCTTTTTTTGTGAATATGTTATATCTTCGTCTAAGAATCCATCGGAATCAACAGTGTAATTCAATGCCGGTAGGGGTATTAATTAGTCCTCGGAGTAGTTGTTTTTGTTGATTCCATATGTATATTTATTATATAGCCTGTAAAGGCATTCTGCCAGCGCCCACATGATGAGACCCGATAGGTCGAAATCGGTCGTTGGATATGGCTTTCGGTATGCTGTGCCTACTATGTAGGACGCGTTCGAAATATGGGATCTGTGATCCTTAAAATTTAGACGAAAAAAGGATTTTAATGCCATCTGTTTTTTAATATAAATTCTTTTTTTTGTGGAGGTTAATATCAATGTATTAATCTCGTAACTCAGTGGTCAGAGTATTGGTGCGTAAAGCCAGGGACTCGGATTTGATTCCCGGCGATGGTGATCTGTGGTTGGTAAAAAATAATTCACATTAACATTTGAAGATCTTGCAAGATCTCTGGGCAATTCTGATGCTTAGATTCTAATATATTATCTTATACTTTTACTTTTTGAAACGTAAGCTATTCCACCATATTGATGAATTTTCTATTATATATAAGTGCCATATAAATTATTTTTATGGCATTAGATCATATTTCTTGTGAAACGAACAAAAGAAGCGAACAATTGCAATTGTACACGTCCGTTGTTATCGATGTTGGAATGTAAGACGTTTTGTCAGTTTGTATGATAGATTAAGAAGTATCTCGTGAATTTTAACGGGAACAATACCAATTTTTCAGTGGTGATGGCGGCCATTCACATTTTATATAAAGGTAACAACCTTGCGAAAAGCTGAACGCGAACGGCCGGTAAAGAGCAACATTTCTGAATGCTAAACGAGACAAATACGTGGCTAGTTTGACAAAAAAAGGGGACGCCTTTCAGTTGAACTTACCGTAAACATTTGTCACGGTTTGTTTAAAAGTACCTGCAATTTTTCCTTTTCTGAATATCGTAGTTTGTCGTTGAAACGTGCCTGTTTTGTAAATTGTTCTGTTTTAAGCGACCCGTTTTTTAAACAATAAACAAAACAGGGAACGAGATTTTGGCATACACTTCTTTTGCTGCTATTGTATAGGCGTCGTCGAAGAAAGCAGTGTGGCCTTGGTAATAAAAAATGGTTGGGATTTTGGACTGGTTTTGTGAAAAAATCAAACTACACCAAATAGAGCCTTTAAACGAGTGTAAAATTAATAAACTGGACTAAAATTTTTATATGTTAGTAATATCATTTTCTTATAAGAAAACATTGTAAGTTTAACAACTATATAAGGTGTTGACAATATTATCGATACCAACTAAGTCCCTTTTTATAATACAAACATACTTCTTGTCATAATTCATTCAAGACCAAGAAATATAAACCGTCGTTCTGGTATTTTACACTAGTTGATATACGAGGATGGATCAAATATAAACGAGTCTTTTTAAATTGCACGCCGGATAGTTGTTCAAAGCGCATCCGGGCGATAGGAAGTTTAAGTGGGGATATTAGGTGGCACGGAAACGACGTGTCGTATTGCTGCGTTCGTTTCGTTAATAGAAAGAGTGAGAAAGAGGTGCATAGCAGTGTTGCGCAACGAATGATTATTAAGTTTCTTACACGTGAAAACGTGAAACTAGCTGAAATTTTGAGCAGACTGCAAGCACAATTCGGAAATCAAAAGCTTTCGTGGCCACGTGTAAAAGTTTGGTGCAATTAATTTAACGACAGGCGTAATTGCGTCGAAAATGTAAATCATCCTCCATATAGTCCAGACCTATCCCCTTGTGATTTCCATATGTTTGGGCCCCTAAAAGAATCACTACCCGCCTTATTTCTTTTTATGAAAACGGGATGAAAAAACTACCAATGCGTTGGGAGAAATGTATAGACAATAAAGGGGGATATGTCGGAAAATAGAGAAATTTGTGAGACTTCAAAATAAATGTTTCATAAACAAAGGCTCGTTTATATTTAATCCATCCTCGTATTACAAACTTAACATGTAAGGGCTAATCGCTCTGTTAATAATCAGATTATTCTGTTGATATTTTTATTCATTTTTGTATAACTAAATATTCACCCAACATACAGGGTGAAAAACTGAACAATATCCATATATGAAATAGTCCAAAGTTTTGTTGCTAGGAATCTGTTTTTAGTTTCTCAAAGAGAAATTTATATTATAAATAATTTCACTAATTTTTATTTAATATACTCAACATGTGTTTCGCCAAATAATAGCTTCTTCAGATTGGAGTATTTACTACTACTAATAATGTTAGTTGCTTGAATTTCTTAAATAGTTAGAAATTAAGAAGGAGTGTATCGGGTATAGATATTTTATCGTTATTTAATCGTTTAATAGCAGTATATTTTGTCTTCGAAGTGTTATATTTAATTTAATTTATTGCCTTTCCTATTTACACACGATTCTTCAAAATTTTTATTAAAATTGTGTCCTAACTTTGTTCCATTGTTTGAATAAATAGAATCTGTTTTATTTTTAATGAACCGTTATTATGTTCTAATAATCGTTTTTTATTTTTTATCTCTACCCTTTGTCTTATGTAGACTTTAAGGAAAGACCCACAAGTTAATTTATTAATTACAGGTAGTTTCCCTTTTCTTTATTGACTTTTTTTCACGTATAAGTAATGAGTCTTAATTTAGCTAATTAAACTAACATTTCATTAAGTAAATTAATAAATATAGTCACTGAAAAAAATAACTATCCGGAGTTGATAAATTAACATAAAAAAACGATTATTTAGAATACGTAAATAGTTATATAAAAAATAAAACATTTTTTAATTGTCAATAAAATTTTTTTTTGAATAGTCTCTAAAATGTCACTATTCACACTGTCATTATCGTACTTTCAGTAGTTATGATGTCAAATACTAGTATTTGTTTCAGAACAGTATCTAAATGTACTAATTGTAACAATTGATACGATGAGGTTGTTGGTCACTTGGTGAAATATTTTGAAAATAAAGAATATAATAGAAAAACACTTGGTAGTTTTACAGGTTTATTAAAAATCTTGACGACAGTCGTTTTGGCTGTTATAGCATTATCAAAAGAGCACAAAATAATTTTAAATAATTACATGATATGTTGAGCTTAAATACTAGATTTACATGTATGGATTATTAATTAATATTTAGTATTATTTTATACTCTTTTGATAATGGCATAACAGCCGAAACGACTGTCGTCAAGATTTTTAATAAACCTGTGAAACTACCAAGTGTTTTTTTATTATATTCTTTACTAATCGTAATATCCTGCGGCTGATTGTAATTTTTTTCTTAAAATCTATCACATTGGCTTACAAAACATAAAATGGAGGGAAACTATACAACAGTACAACAGTGCCTATTTTAACTTATAAAATTTTTGTAAAATGGAGCTTAAACTGTTATCATATTTATTTATCTCAAACATATAAACAGAAAAAAAATCATAAAAACTAGTTTAGGACTTTAAATGGTGAATTCGTTGTGAAACAGAATATAATAAAATATTTAATTAGTTACAACAACTAATTTTCTGTCGTGTTCGATTTTTGAATCAAAGGCTTTTTCGCTTCTTAAGCTCCTCTAAGTTTACTTCATTATTGAAGTAAAGTAATATTTTCCTCGGTTATATTCAATTACTAACCTTTACAATATTTACTATAATCGTGCCTGTTTCACCATTTTGTTGAGTACATTACATTTTGCTGCGGTTGTGAATATGTCTTGCCGAGCAAGAGTTATCTCCTAATTTCACGAAGTACTTACCTAGTGGGTAACTAGTCTTGTTTGCTCTTTCAAGTTCATAAATTGTAAGATTTATGTTTATTACCTAAGTAAAGTGAAGCTTCTTTGCTTTTAAGTGCTGGTATATGCAATGTTTGTATGGTGTTTCTACTTCCCGGAGAGTGTTAATGAAGATTAATAAAGTTTGCCTGTTCCCGATAGAGGTAATATCTTTTCGAAATAATCATAACAACGCAACGGTAAATGTTACTATCTACCTACATAACTTACGTAAAAAATGTCCGGAGATGCATATTTCATATATTAATTTTCCCTTTTTATTCTATAACTAAAAGACATGTTACTACATCTGATACCGAGAAAGAATAAACAAAACATAATAATATTTAAAGACGATGCGGTAGGGAATTTGTAAAACATTTTAATAATCACAATAAAACACTGTTTTAAAGTTTTACAATTTTTATTGGTAAGAATCTCATAAGGCTTTTATCAAAGAGTTGCTTAGAAACTAAACTAAATCTAAAAAGAAAACTTTTGTGTTTCATTCCCACCAGCTACTCGTGCTGGTGGGCGGGCAGTCCCTCCGACCTACACTATAGTGCAAAGCCGGAGGGTAGGGCGTAAGGCCCTCTTCAGTCTCCTTGCAGGAATCGCGGGAATGGGTGGATGGTGTGGTTAGGGAGAGAAAGATAAGACGGACGAAATGAAGACAGAAGAGAAGTGAAAGATTATCTGTGGAATATTACTGCTCCAGTATTTGCCTAAATGGTCCGGCTTCCAACCAGTGACCTCCCGAATGCTAAGCAATGATCTAGAGCACTAGACCACGCCGCTTAGTAAAACTAAATCTAAAGGAACGTCAATATTTATACCATTGTGGGTGGGGGTAACAACCAATTACATACTAGCTAAAAATATAGGACTATTATACCCTTCACATTGCTCGTTAGTGATGTTTTTATTTTGACATATAGCTTTTTGGTTTTCTAGTTTTTCTAAAAGGTTTAATCTTTTACTTTTATTGATACAATGTAAAGTTTTATAATTTTCTTCATTAAACGTATGGCTATTTGTAACATAATGCTGGGAGAAACCTGTACAAAGTTTTTTGTATATAATTGATTTTTTTATGTTCTTTACGCCTGGATTTAAAGGATCTTCCAGTTTGCCCTATAATAAATATGAACTCCATTGTACTGACTGCGATCATGTACCGAAAAAAATTAAGGTCACCATTACAGTAATGTTATTACTAAATTATATTCACCAGAAGTATCCAAATTTGGGAGAAAGTTAAACGATTCATACTGTTCTTCCAGATTTACGATATAAAAACTGAAATATTTTGTTTTGATATATATCAGATAAATCGTTCTGTTAGGCTGCCGTTTGCAATCAGAGAATCTGGCAATACAGATGCACATAGACGGGGCTAATACCAATGATATCATGTGTAGTGTAACCTACCCAGATCTATTCGATCGTCATATAATTTACCTACGTTGTTTATGGGAATCATCTGTTGTCGGTTCGATACACTGGGTATTTACCTAATTTGGAAGGGTTGTTTGAAGTTGTTAAATGAAAGACAACAAATATGTGACATCCTAACTTTATTATGAATAAAATGATAAAATTACCAGGGAAATCCCACTAATATTAAATTTTAAACAAAACAAATACGAATGGCAGACTCAGCCTAGGGCTAGCGCTGGGAAAGAGTATGGCAGAGAAACCCACGATCTTAGCCCCACAAATCAGATATGATGACTACAATGTTGCGGTAGTCAAATTAAATGTTAAATATTTGTTAATAATATAAAAAAAAATTAAATTCATTATTACTTTAAAAAATAAAAGGCAATTATAATTAATATATATCATACAAACTACATAGAATCTAATTTCATGTTCAAAGAAGAACTTATCACCTATAAATCAGGTTAAATGAGCCTTCATTTACCGGAAGGCTAAATAGCGGAAACTTCAGTAATTGCTACCCTTGTCAGTTACTGGTAAGGGGAATATTTTTCCGTTATAAGTAGATGTTGCTTGCCTTATATAAAGCAATGTTCTTAATTTAATTTGGCTGTGGCTAAATACCGTATGACGAAGTTGCGCCGTGCTTAAAATATAAGTGCTATACAACCTCGATAACGGTACTCATCCGTGAAAATTTAGACGGATTCAACTAGTTCAACAATAAAAAAAGTTAACATTTATTATAATAAAAGTAACAGGCGGGCTGAAAAGTTCGTAGGGTGACCCATAAATGGCAAGCAGTTTTGGAGCTGTTCGTAATAAATCCGAATTTTTGCATTCGTGTCGATATATGACGATGGATGAAACATGGCTCCATCATTTCAAACCGGAGTCCAATCGACAGTCAGCCGAGTGGACTGCATGTAATGAACCGACTCCAAAGCGTGGAAATTTGCGTCTTTCCGGCTGGCAAAGTTATGGCATCGGCATCAGTATTCTGGGATGCTCGTGGTATAATATTCATTAATTATCTGCAAAGGGTGGACTATTACGTAGCGTTATTGGAGCGTTTAAAAGACGGAATCGCGGAAAAGCGGCCTCATTTGAAGAAAAAGAGTGTGCTGTTTCATCAAGACAATGCACCGTGTCACAAATCAATGAAATCGATGGCAAAATTCCATGAATTGGGCTTCAAATTGCTTCCGCATCCACCGTATTCTCCAGATCTGGCCCCCAGCGACTTTTTTCTGTTCTCAGACCTCAAGAGTATGCTCGCTGGACAGAAATTTCGCGCCAGTGAATAGGTCATCGTAACCGCCGAAACTGAAGCCTATTTTGAGGCTAAAGACAAATCGATCGTATTATAAAAATGGTATCGAAAAATTGTATGACCGCTATAATCGTTAATCGTTGTATCGCCCTCGAGGGGAACAAATCAAATTCTATCAAAAAAAAATTTTTTTCTATGCCAGCCTACGATCTTTTCAGCCCGCCTGTTAGACTGTGCTTTATTATATGCAGAAGTTGTGTTCTTTGTGCGATAAATATAGTGTAACTGAGATACGTATATGTATTATAATAAATGAAGTCAATATTCTATACCAGTTGCTGCTCGTAATGTTCTGCGCTTGAGGATCGTAAGATCCAGGCCACTTTTTGCAAGAAAACTACCAGTTTTTAAGTATTAGATCATTGACTTCGAAACGATGTATTGCGACCAGAAAACCATTTGTTACTGCCCACAAGTTATTGGATTTGCGGAGCTATCAGTACAACTTTAATAGCTAATCAAAGAGCATCGGTACAAATTGCGTAAGTTTGTACGTAATTAATTACCTTTAGATTGCCTTGAGCTTCTCAAAATTCTATCAAAGTTTGAGAAGATGTCTAACGACAAGTGTAGGCAGTAGTGAAAGCTGCTAAGGCACTTATGTAGTTACGTATATATATTATGTACATAGGTATGAATATATTACATACACAAGTGCGTGTATACAATCAGCAAGATTTAATATTAATGTGTAGCTTGTTGATTACAGATTCCTGAATATTATTACAACGACTGGAACTTCTTAATACGTTTTACAGTTATAAAGGGAATTTATACCTTGTTTAATTTATGATGGTGTCAGTTAAATTGCATTTAAGTATGTAAATCTAGGTAAAAATTATAATTTTGCTGTTACATAAATATGACGAACAGTAAATTTTGGCCAGCGTAAATAATTAAAGATATAAAGTTGTTCGGTAGAACTAAACTTAAATCGTATATTGGGTGATATGCGTAAATTGAAAGGAAAACCCAAATTCAGTCAACGATTTTTCTAATTACTCTTGATACTGTAAACATTGATGTGTACTAATAATAAAGTAAATTAAAAAGTTGATTTTTATGTTTCAAGAGAAACAAAATTAACACATTCCTGAAAAAAAATGACTGAATTGGCCTTTACCAAATGAAAGTTAATCATTCTCGTTTGTTTTTGTGGAAAAAGACACTTGAAAAGCATCATCAGAAGAAGAAATTATAATTAACCATCAAGGATGACCTTATAGGTCAAAACAATTTTTTTTATATAAATATTTAGTGAAAGTTGCTTTTCAAGTGTTTTTTTCCACAAAAATCAGCAACATTAATGCAATTAAGCTCCTAGGTATAGTAATAAAATCTGTAAAAAACAATTAACCGGTTAGCCTAGGTTAGGTTAGGGTAGATTAAAAACGATGTCAAACAGCAAGCGTAATTTAGGAAAATTGACAGTTAAAAATAAACAAACATAATCTGATACAAACAATAGCAGGGTCTATAAATTATATTGTTTATTACGTAGGTCAGACAGGTATGAAATTAGCAACAATGTTAAATGAGCAATAAAGACGTAATAGAAGATGAAAATGTTCAGGACTCGGTACCTATTGCATAGAGAACAAGTATAAGATAAATACAGATAATTTAAGTTATTATATACTGAAAAATAATGTAAAAGTTTCAATTAATTAGAAGAACTAGAAGTTAAAAAAGCATTTATAAATTTATTGCTGTATATCCTCGTTCATTGCAGCTTCCGGCCCAAATCAAGTGTCTTCTGTTGGAATATTTTCTAGTATGCAACCATAAACGTATTTACAATTCATCAAATACATAACTGATAAGGCACCATCCCTTGTTTCAAGGGTTTCGCGCAAGAAATGATATACCATACCATCCATGGCACATATTTTCTATTGAAACTGTACATCATATAAAGATCCAAAAAAAGACGGTATTAAAATCCTTTTTCGTCTAATTAGAAAGGATCACAGATCCCACATTTGGAACGCGTCCTACACAGTAGGCACAGTGTACCGACAGCCATATCCCACGACCGATTTCGAGGGGTATTAGCCCTCGGAGTAGTTGTTTCTGTTGTGATACAGTTAATATATGTTTGTAACTTACTTGTGTTTTTTTATTTTTAAGTTAGGTTTGTTATAAAGAATGGTAATTATGGTACCAATAAATATTAGGTTATCCATATATCCTGCCAACATTTTTATTTTTATTTGGACATCTTCCAGAATAAGGTTTTCACTATTTTCTCATTTTCTTTCATAATGGCATAGTCGCTCGAGCGAGGGTTATCTTAAATGTTTTCTTTATCCCTTTTAATTTCACTTGACCATTTCCAAGCAGTAGGCAATGAAGGTTCGGAGTATTTGTAAACATCAGCCGTCTCACTCCTTTGTTTGTTAGGAACCTACCTGATCGCATTGTGGTGCTCGATTTGACATTGCCCGTCCTTTGTGTATACTTAGTAAAAACCAAATATACATATACGAAGATGCCAGTGAGAATGTATTTAAATTTATCTATTTTTGAATTGAAAACAAACGAAGAGAATTTTGGAAAAACCAATAATTCTATTACAGTCCAGTATTCGATTTATTCGAGGTTTAAGCAAATCTTGACAGTCTTTTTATTTAATTTTCATTGATTTCTTTTATTTTTCATGAAATTCGGTAAATATTGTATGAAGTCTTTAATAAAAATAAAACGTTTTGGATATAAATTCTGTTGAAATTTATGGCATATTATGACGTTCCATTTCGTTCGAATTTATTTGAAGGATTATCATGTTTGACTCTAAAGACGGCCATGTAACTGGCATCGAATAAAGAGCCTATGAAAATGATTAATGTTCACATAAAGTACGTCGGTGAATACCTTTGTATTTGAAAGAATGCGTATTTTTGAGGATTGCCTAAGCTCAAAACATTCTTTATAACGACTTGCCCTGTTCGAAGTTTGTCTTAAAAGAGTTTTCGCTGAGCTAACGGTTTCATTTCGGGTTCTTTGTATTCCCGAGCTCTTTCATCTTTCAAATCGTAACATTTCCCTTTTTCATAGAGTATTATTGTAACTCGACAACAAAAAGATGCTCATTCTTTTCCGGAAGCTGACAAACTTGTTTGCGGACATTTAGAATTATTACACCCTTTTGTTTCCATTCGAAACGAACCGTCTAACAAACCAACGAGAAATCAAGCCACTCGGTCTACTCACTGATTCCTTTATTGTTAAAACTCGCAATTTAAGACGAATCTCAATTACTCCGTGGTTAGTATTACAAAGTGCAAACAAAGAAAGCGCATCTTTTGCTGCAAACATAAATTCTCATTTGTTTCCCCATAGATAAATTAAAAGACTGTGTGTTAAAATTGAAACTTCTTTTTTATTAGAATTAAAAAAAAAACAATAAATTTCGTCATATTATTGTTTATTTCTATATGTGAACAAAAAAATAGTTCGACACAAACGACGTGAGGGTTGTCGACTTCGTCGATAGAAGAATTTAATTTCTGAACGGGTGCCAAGTTCCATACAGAAACTTACAACAAGAACTTATAATAGGAAGAATGTACTTGTGTTCTTCAATTGGTTTAAAAGAAATTTTGTTACCTTCTCTAATATTTTCTTTATATTACTTGGCAAGTTTATAATCAATAAATTATATTTAATATTATTAATTGAATCTACATTTACCTGAGGGAAATTCATTGTAAAATTAGAAAATAATGTAACACTTGTAATTTCCATAAAATTATTTATTTCACTTGACGTATGTTTCACTACGATGTGACTTCTTCAGAAGGTACAAATGTACATAAAGTGACGAAGACAATTTTCTATATTTATACTTCTACGTTAAGTAGTTAAGGGTGGTTTTTCGTGTGGATACAAATTCAATAGCGGGAATTGCTTATGTCTAATTGGTCATTAAGTAATAGATTCGTATTTTTATGTTTATTAATTTCCATGGTTTCTAATAGATTTAATTTATAACTTTTAGTTTCAGTATGTAGAATTTATAAAAATATAGTAAATAGTTTTCTTTACAATTATGAAGATATTAACGATACTAAATTTAAAACGCTAAACTATTTAGGCCAACCAACATTAAAATTTAAAAAAATTTAAATAAAATAAATATAAAAACAGCATTCAAAACCAATAATACATTGAGCAAGCACAGCAATTAACAGTAACAAATCAGGAGTATATAAATTAAATTATGGGACCTATAAATATAAATAAACTTTACATTGGACAAAGGGGTAGATCATTCAGTAAACGTATCAAAGAACATGTTAATTCATTAGGATACCAAAAAACCGATTCCAATTACGCTACACACCTAATTACAGGAAAACATAATTTAAATTCAGATTTTAAAATTCTACACACTGAAAGTAAAAGTTATAAACTAAATCTATTAGAAACCGTGGAAATTAACAAATATAAAAATACTAATCTATTACTTAATCACCAATTAGACATAAGCAATTCTCTGTTATTGAATTTGTTTCCACACAAAAACCCACCCTTAACTTAATGTATAAAAAATACAAAAAATTTTCTTCGTCACATTAAGTATATTTGTAACTTCTGAAGAAGCCACATCGTAGTGAAACATATGTCAAGTGAAATAAATAATTTTATGGAAATTACAAGTATTACATTATTTTCTAGTTACATTTAACATGATGATATTTAACACAAGCTTAAAATTTAACTTGTTGTTCTATTGTATACTACTATAAACAATTTACTTGTCAATTTATAAATTAAATATCAAAGATTATAACAAATTTTCTTTTAAGTCAATTGAAGAACACAACGATATTATTCCTACTGTAAGTTCTTCTTGTAAGTTCCTATATCCTATTCCCCTTTAGCGTCTAAGACCCTGGTCTCGTTTTCTTAGATTTTACCGAAAATGGAAACTTTTTTTGGTTTGATTTCATGATTAATCGAGAGGTCTAAAGTTGAAATTCAGTTACTATAAAATTATTTCGATTTTAAGCAGTCCGTTTTGGCCATTTATTGCTACAAACATTGTATAATGTTTAAAGTTTGAATGAATGTCTTATGTGTCTAGTGAACTTAAGGGATAGTTGTCGATTACAATTTTCATTACCTTGTTAGACTTAAGAGAGATTACGGGTATACCCTCGAGTGAATTAATACTTTTAATAAGCGATATAATATTCAAAAGCCGTTATGGCCCGCGGTTGTAGACTTAACACGTTTAGTTTCGTAAACACAAGCGGTCTCATGGGTTCAAAATTTCAGGAAGGGTAAGTGGGAAATTTTGTATTCCAACTATGTTGAGGTGGCGGCGAGGGTTTTGGCCGTTTTCATTAACCCTACGGCTCAATTAATGAAATATGTAGTCACATATTTTATGTATGTTTGTATGTTGCCTTTTGGCAAACGCTTACCTTCCACTTTCTGTGGGGTTGCATACTAATTCGCTCTGATGAATGGCGAAATGGTGACATTTTATCCACTCAAAACGTAGTAGGTATACGAGGAAGATCCCAAAAATAACTGGAATCGTAAAATTGTGTATCGAGTGCTTGTAGTAGTACCAGGTTGCGCCGTTAGGAAGTTCGTAGAACTTCTTTCATGTCAGGCTGCTAAGTTCCATGAGTGCAGTTTTTCTGGCAATCGCTAGTTCTCTAAATGCTCGATTCGATGACAATGTTAAGATCCGCAATCTCATTAGTGAAGATCTACGCAGGGCAAACGACCAACTCGAATATTTGAGGATGATTTACGCCATATCGTCTCACGTCCGAACCGAATTTTGAATTCTACAAGCATTTCTTTATAAAGTAATTCACGCTACTCCGTACCGTATCCGTGCTTCGGACGATGCTCGACCGTGTTTGGGATCAAAGATGTAGATATGCATAGACGGAAATCTGTGCGTTGAATATTGATATCAACGTTTGAGGAATGAAAGGAATTGAAGGAATGTCTATCATTCTTCAGACATCCACAAAACTAAAAGAATATCGAAAACCCAATAATGGACGAGAAAAATTAATGGAATGTGTTTGTAAATATTCAGTGCTTTTTGACATGCTGTTTTTTCAACTATTTAGATATTAAATACAAGACATCCTTGTGGAATAATATGACGGAGAAATTAAAACAATCAAATAAATAATACACGGATTTTTATTTATCGTTAATAAAACGAAGGTGTAATTTCACCTTCACATTATGGTTTTTATTTTCCAACTTCGTATCAAGTACGACTTTTTATTATATTTTAGCTCGGTCTAGCATAAGTGTAAAAACTCGGTCTACGTTCAGTTGCACGGACTGGACACGCATACGGGACGGATTCGAAACGATGTAGCGTGAACCATCCTTTACCCGGGTTGTCCTGTAGCCAATTTTGTATGTTGTAGTCCAGAATTCTGACCGGGGGATCAATAGAATCGTCGCGTTTGAGTTTGTTTTGAAATGAAGGATCCATTTTTTTTTTCAATAACATCACAGGTGATGAGTCATGGTGCTTTGGGTCTCGTTCAAAAAAGGTTCGTAAGGTAAAATCGAAGATAAAGACTATGATCTATTTTTTGACATCAAAGGAATTGTACACCCAGAATTCTTTCCTAAAAACCAAGCAGTAATATATGTAGAAGATTGCGAAGAAATTTCCGCGATAAAGGTTTGGATTTATACAATTTCGGCCCCACTGAGGCGAAAGTTTTGTTTTAATCATTTTATCTTGAGGTATAGGTACAAAATTTTTGTATATGCAGAGGTGTGGTATAAATAAAATTAGTATCAAAAGTTATAATACAACAACGATACATACAGCTAATACAAATACATGTCTCTTAAGGGAAAACTAGCATTTGATAATTATTGTGTTACATCTAATTGACAACGTTAAGTAATGAAGAAGACGTCTATGTTGTATAAATTGATGCTGATAGATTCCTCTTAAAAGTTGTTGCATAACGGCGTTTATACACAGTGAAATTGTATAAAGAACTTTAACTAATATTACGGTGAATGGGAACAGTTTCTATGAACTACTATAGGTAAATTCTACCTGACTACCATAAACCTACCCTGTTTTAGACTTAACAGAAAACTAAGATGTAAAAGTAGGAACTACATATTTCTTATGTGTAAACCCTTTGTATCCAAACATTTAGACCTTTAGACCACGGCCATCAAACCCGGAAAATCATTCTGATAATAACGCCGACCGTGAAAGCCTACACACTTTAATTTACTTAATTATTTATGTATTTATTAAATTTGAACCCTGGATGCTAAGATCCATATGGCGAAACGTATACATAAGTGCAACTTATAAACTAATAAATTATTTATAGTTACAAATAAAACAAAAACAAAAATTACTAAAAATCAATAAGGTGTTTTATTTCAATAGGTATTAATTGTAAATTAATTTAAATTATATTTTACCTAATGGGATATGTTACATTTCCCTCCTTTTGTGATAAATCCTTTAAAAATCGTACCAAAAGTTTGAAAGTTCACGTATTAATATACAGGGTCATTCAAACTGAGTGGTACATTAGATGTTTTAGGGAAGCTAAGCATGTTACACATTTGAAAATTTGGGAGTAGGGGTTATCAAGGATGATCTGTTTAATTAAAATAATGTTAACTGTCGGGCACTTCCGGTTATACCGGAAGTTGATATCAACTTCATCTGGATATTCCCTATTGTTTTATTTGAAAAATTTTGAATAATTTTGGATTTATTTTATTTATTAGTTAAATTATCTTATCAAAGTCACCTTAAAATTTTGTTTCATACGAATTCATCGTAAAAAATATACCATTCCATTAAAAAAAAGAAAGTTGATATCAATTTCCAGTATAACCGGAAGTGCCCGACAGTTGAAATTATTTTAATTAAATAGATCATCCTCGATAACCGCTACTTCCAAATTTTCAAATCTGTAACATGCTTAGTTTCCCTAAAACGTCCAATGTACCACTCAGTTTGAATGACCCTGTATAACATAAACAATAATACCAATATCTTTTAATTTCACCAGTTTGTTTAGTTGACGATTGTATGTGCACTGAATACTAACGAATATTTTGCATCTGATTGTTTACGATCGAAAGGTCAAACGGAGAAAGAATAATTTCAAGTGAACGAATGTCTTATACTTAAGTAGGTGTGCCGTGAAAACGTTTTACAGGCTCTTCATAAAAACAGCAACATTAACTTGTTGTTTCTGTGGAGTCTAGAAGTCAAAGAAATGGTTTGCGAGGGCAGAGACTTCAACGGTCTATCAGAGAAGGCTATTGTATGCAAAAGCGCGCAGGAGGTGCGGCTGCACTTGATTGGAATCATTACCCCAACGCATGGTGACAAACATTTTGCTATATTTTACTTCGACTCTCGAAACAAACGCCTCAGAAATAAACACGTATTTACAATGTATATGTATTCGTATAAATAAATAAGTATAAAGAGTATCTCAGTATTAAACATGTGTCGCATACTAATTGCTAATGTCGGTGCCCTTATTCAGCCTTCAATGTTATTTATCGCGATTGTTTTTAATAAAAATTGATCATTTCCGTGCCATACATCATATATTATATACTGGAGGTGGGCAATTATTGAACGACTCTTAAATAAGAATCGCATAAATCGATTTATTGTTACAATGAAGTTCGTTCAAATATCTATACATCTGTCTGTTTGTTCCGGTTAATCTCTGAAACGGCTGGACCGATTTTGAGGGGACTTTCACTGGCAGATAGCTAATGTAATAAGGACTAACTTAGGCTACTTTTATTTTAGAAATTAATTATTATTATTAATAAATAGTTATTAATTTCTAGCCTAAGTTACTCCTTATAACATTAGCTATCTTCCAGTGAAAGTCCCGTCAAAATCGGTCTAGCCGTTTCAGAGATTAGCAGGAACAAACAAACAGGCGGACAGACAAAAATTGTAAAAACGCCTCCCGCCACTTAATATCACAAAAGATGCCTGTCGTGCGGGCTAAGAACGCACGAGCTAACGGTTGTATCTCAACGACATTGTTTAAAAGTAACTTTTTTGTTAAATTCCTCGCGGACGAAGTCGCGGGCACAGTTACTATATTTATAATAATCTCCTCTAACCGTCGTCCTTCAAATGAACGAATCGTGAGAACTGATTCCTTTCATGAAATTGAATAGTTTGAATCGATTCACTAGAATGAATCGTATTCCCCACTTCTATTACATATTATACGATTCGATGGAAGTTGGTAATGAAAATATTAGAAAAGGCTTTCACGGTCCACAGTGACTCTATTTTCAGGCTTGACGACCGTCATCCGGGATTGGTTCTTCTCCTACAATGAAAATATCGAAAACACTTTTTTCCGCCTATTTCAGACAAAAACAAAATATGTTCTTTTGTGTAAATCTCTATATATTTTACAATAACATGGAAATTGTTTATTAACCTTTATCGCATCCAACAGAATTTGAACTAATAAAAGGAAACTTGAGGAATATTTGATAAATTTTCGTTATCAGCGATTTGTGCAACGGATTTTAATAATTATAATACTATATATTTTTTTTATTTAGAAACAGCTTTAATCAGGGGCATTCTTAACTTTTAATAACGTTAAATGCTCAAATTATGTCTAAAAAATTGCTATAATCTCTCTTGAAACGTCAAATACTGTCATTTGTAATAAAAGAGTAGGTTTATTAGGATTAATTTCGAAACTGACTTGCACATTTCATCTGGTGTTTTGTTAAAAACAATTTAATTGTACAAACCAGCATTGAAGCATAATTTAATATTATAGCAGTGATACTGAATTTCTCGCTCTAATGCTACCTCATTGGTAGATATGGATAGGGAAGGAACAACCAAACAGGCCGTGCTAGAGTGCGAAAGATGAACCACATTTATTTCCTATTTGAAGTTCACTGCTATAGTATTATATTAAATCAATAAATGTAGTCTCTATGTTTTAATGAGTATTAAGAGTTTTTCCAAAAAAGGGATTTTCATGGGAATATGAAATTTTTCTGTGTATCCCTAAAGATAAATATGTATGAGATAGTCAGTCAGCTGTTTGTGATGCTTAACATATAACATATAACATACTTTTAATATGATGCGAAATTACCATGAAATTAACAAATTGTAATGAAAATATTTTATTTAACCGACATGCATGCATTCATTCATTGTTATGATCAGAAGTGGGTGTATTCTAAATGGTTTATTACTTTAACTCCTAATTGTTAACTGCACCACTATTGGAAAAGAGAAAATTTTGAAGGCAAAGCAAGACTACCGTGAAAACAGTAAATTAATCAAATAAATGAGAAAGTTTTTCCTTTGCTTTAATGCAGTTTTATCTTTTCGATCAAAATAATCAGAATCTTTTATAGATTATTAATTGACAAAGATTTCTGGCACAAATTTGCGAAGATGTGCTATTATTATCACATCTTTAAAAATTTAAGGTTCAAAAATCTAAAATCCGAATGTTTATGCAGTTAAAGTTTTGCAGTTGACCGGTTTGGAAATTCCAAAGATTTTACTAGTCAGAAAAAAATTTTTGAATATTAAAAATGTATCACAAATTATTAAAAAATGTGTCTAATTATTCTAAATGACTATGAAATTAAATTAAACACTGGGGGAATTCACTTTTTAAAGACTTTATTTCTCAACAATATTGTTTCGGCCAATCGGCCATTCTCAAGAGAGAGTACAAAGATTAGTAATCTAAGAAGCAATATTGTTGAGAAATAGAGTCTTTAAAAAGCGAAACCCTCCAGTGTTTAATTTAATTTCATATTCCTTTAGAAGAATGTTTCACAAAAAGTGCACCGAACAAAGTTTAAATAGTGTCTAATTATTTTTGGAAGTAAATAGGTAAATTAAAAATTTTGGATTCATTTTAAAACGAAAATGTGTTCTTGGTGAGTATTCTGTTGAAACTTTGAGACGTGGATCACCCTACTTCTTGCCATTAAACAGCGTTCAACGAATGAATGCATACTGTGTTTGAGCGCCATCTGTAGAAATTTGCTACATATTGTAGGTTTCAGTAATGTTTAACAAGGTCCTTTTCTCATATGGATATCGACTTGTCAAACTAATCCACGGCGTAGTTATCTACGTAACCAAATAATTCAATGTTCATGGTTGGTATTCTATAGTGAGTACCAAATTTCTATAGATGGCGCTCACATGCTGTTTGTACTTATTCGATGAACGGTGTAGTAGGTAGGCCGGTGGTCTGTAAAAACAGTTTACGGCCTTTTGTAATGTTAAAAATTAATTAATAATGGGAATATTAAATGAAGTATTTGCCATTAATGATAAACGAAATTGTTAAGTTTAACCCCCTAAATGGATATATTTATTTTTATAGAGCGGATTAAAGAGTGGAATTAGCACTTGTTGAATGTTTTTATGTTTCGATTGTACTATACGATTGTAACAATTCAAATTAAAATTTGAATTCTCTTCTTATTACATTTTCAACTGTCAGTTGTTTATTTTAGTGTTTACGCCATTATGTAGCGGAGGACATTTATTCAGTTATATAATTGTTTACGTTTGTCGAGTATACCTTCTTACCTCTAAATTGCAAACTCTTAACATAATAACATAGAAAGGTGGGAACGGAGCTTCGTACCTAGTACCAAAATGAAACAGTTCTGCCTTTCATTCGAGAGAGAGCCTTGAATGAAAATAGCTTTTCCGCTTGTACACAATTTCTTCGCCTGACTTTAATTAACAACATTCACTGTTTAAGAATTTCAATTTTCTTGAGAAAGATATTGGCTTTGCACGAGCTCGCAACTCGTTTTCGAAATACGAAATAAGAAAACTCGCGTGAATTTTATTAAAGTCAGTGTCATTTTATTTCAACGTGAAAATAAAACGTTATATGACGTAGAGTAATTGCTTTAAGGGTTCCACGCCCAACTATTATGAACCCTTATAGTTTCAGTCTGTCTACCTGTATGTCTGTATCTATGTTGCATCCCTTTCATTTATATAATTAATTTAAGCGTAATTTGGTTAGAAATTTTTAATTAAAATGATTACGAACATTGTAGAACATAGTTAATGACAAATTAAAAAGGAATTTCTTTTTAGATATCTTACCTGTCTCCTAATTTGTATTAGCTTAGAGTAGGTTAAGAGCTGATATTTATCCGTTAAGAAAAAGTTAATTACAATGGGAATTACTAAACTTTCAATATTCAAAGAAAAAACATTGGCGACTTATTTATTGATACACGGTATACTTTTGAAAATATTCGTATTTTCCCAATTAAAGATAATTTTAGTGATGCTTCTGTTAATTGTTTAAAACCATTAACGCCTAAACGCACCACTAATTGGTAAATATTGGAGTGGAATGCCGAATCTTTACACGGTTATTACCTAGATTGCGTTTTCGATTTGTTTGTTTATTTCAAACAATTTGGTATAATCCGTGCCATTGTTATATGGCCTTTTTGACGTGAAATGTTAACGATATGGAAGCATAACACAAGCGAAATATAAAAATTAAAACAGCACAGGTCATTTACTAATAAGTGTTAATGTTTAAATATTTACGATGGAATATAAACATTTGTAGTTTGTTTAAACTAAATGCTTTACATATTTCGTCTGGTTTACCAAATTAAATTCATTTTTATTTCGCATTAGAGCAGTAATATGGCAGATACAATGATGTTTATCGATGAAAATTTAATGGATGATACACATGTTTCAAATTACCATGTGTAAAACAATCGGTAATTCTTTTGCTAATCCTTTTAATCTTCAGGGATTTAACGGGACAAAGGTACTTTACTATATTTACAAAAACTTCGTTATTGTAGAGACTTGTCTTTAAAGTAAACGAATTTTCTTAAACAGTATCTATGATATTGACTTTATGGATTTATATTGGAAATAAAACCAATAAGAATATATGTTTATGTATCGCCATTATACAGTTTAAGCCCAAAGACCGATTGAAAACGAACCTTCAATCCTTCTTATCATTGGATTTATGTAAAACTAGAAATTTTTACATCCCTTACTATTTGCGAACAGTCATCCAATCTAGGCCATCCTCTGCCTCTTTTTACTCCTATTTCTGCCTCCAATATTTCTAACTAACCATTCATGTCTCACAAGGTGTTCTACCAATCTATCTCTTATTTTTCATATTAGCTTCCATAGCGCTCTTTGTTTTCCTACCCTCTCTAATACCTCTTAATTTCTAATCTTCTCTATCCATAGTATTTTCAATAATCGCCTATAATATCATATCTGAAACATTTGTGACTTTGAAAACGTCGACGTTTCATATCTATACAAAGCCATTCCCCAAACACACACTTTTAATAATATTTTTCCAGTTCCTCAATTAACCGATCGCGAACTCAGAAGTGTTCATGTCTATTAAAAAAAAATCGGCTTAATTAAGGAGGCTGACACCATAAAAAAATAACAGAGATTTCGATAAATCTTTCAAACTAACTAGATATTTATATTTAAAAGTAATCCTTGCCAAATTACATGGTTATTAGGAGAATAGTTTATGAGATATTAAATAAACAAATACTGTCTACGCCACTGGTTTGATTCAAATCATTATTCCGAATTTCAGTCGTCTTATTGGTGGCAAGTGTAAATGCTTTCAAGTTAATCAAATTTACTTTTATAATACATTTAAATGTTAATTCTGAAAAATAACAGAACAAGAATTCAAAATATATAGGAATAAAAAAGAAAGGCGTGTTGTTTTTATTCGGTGATCCATCGAAAATTGTCTGTTTTACAAAGTAACTTTTTATATACATCTCATATCGTATCTCAAGGTGTAATTGAAGGGATTCGTAAATTAACTTGCAAGCATCAATTTTAATTTATATTTTCGTTTCTTGTACTCTGGAATCAGGAGACATCGTTTTCCCTGTCGCTTTATTGTTACATTCTCGAGAATAATATTGTTCGTCAATAGCGGCTTTAACGAACTAGAATTTTAAGATTACATTCGGTAGCAATATTGTAGATCTCTTCTGAATCGAAGTATTGCTTTTCTGGCATCTTCTAATATTTAAAATATGGAGGAATAATCATAATTCTATTAGGTTGGACCCGATGTGTGTGATTAAATTCTGATATTTTCAAATGCTAGGGCAGTAATATTCCACAGATAATCTTCCACTTCTTTTTTGTATTCATTTCGTCCGCCTCATCTTTCTCTTTCATAACCAAGATTCCTGAAAGGAGGCTGAAGGCGGCATTCCGCCCCACCCTCCGGCTTTGCACCAGAGTGTAGGTCAGAGGGACTGCCCGCACACACGTATTAGTAGCTCTTAATAAACTCTTACTCAATACTCTTAGATTCTTAAACAAAATACTCAGTATAAAATGTTCACTACTTTCTCAGCAGGCAGTCCCTCCGACCTATAAGCATTTAAATATAAAATTTTTTGGTTCCATTACAGTTGTAATTGTATATGGTGTTTTTTATAATACTATATTGTATCCACTTATTCTTATATTATATCAACTTTTGAGAATCGTTATTGGAAAATTCTAAATTGTATCAAAATCAGTGATACAAATCCGAAAAATCGACTTCCTTTCTTTTAATCGTAACATATTTTCTAACTATTGAACCTATACTGGTAAATCTAATTGGGATTTACAGGTAAGACTTACCCAATTAGTGGCAAATACAGTAAGTTATTGTAGAATCTTTTTCGCGCGAATTCAATTTCTGTAGTTTTCTTAACTGTTGTAAGATTTATTACTGTTATTCTGTAATTTGTTGTATGTTGCAAAAAATGTTTGTTATATAATTAGGTAGAAAGAGGACCGAACCACGATGTGTTTTTTGTTTTCATTGTACTTAGAAAAATGTACGATCGAAAAAGGAAAATAGCACATAAATCAAATTACATCATTGTTTTTTTTATAATAGTTTACATCTGCTTTATGTGAACAAAAACGTGACATGTCCGAATAAATCAATATCTGCATGAACGTACACAATTGTACCAGCAAACGACGGCTGTAATTATTAAATTCCATAAAAGGAGTTATGTAACCTTCTGGAAAATTTACTATGCATAAATAGTGATCTTGATCGAAATCTTATTATAAACAACGTACCCTTGTCATGATTTTTTTATATAGTCACCGAGGAATATATATATATATATTAATAACTATTATACTCATGAACATGTATCTGTACCATACATTATTCATTACACGAAGAAAACTGCACTTACAAAGTTACCTTACTGGCTGTGAATAGATAGAAACTGCTTACTCTTGATAATGACAGACCCCTGTCGATACAATTGTCGAGTTCGTCAATTAACCTGTGAAAAAGTTGTCAAGTGCTTTATTTCGTTTTTATTTTAAAACTAGTTGTGCCCGCGACTTCGTCTACGTGAGACATAACCGTTAGCAATTTCCCGCTGTCGCGTTCTGAGTCCGCGCGACAGGCAGCCTTTGTGATATTAAGTCGTTGGTGGGAGAAGTGGCGGGAGGCGCCTGACGTTAGGACATTGCAACATTACTTTATTTATAATTTTATTTGATTATGTACCTAAATAAACATAGTAAAATTGCGAACAGCAACATAACAATAGATATGTATTATGTACTTCGTTCGCGTGGAATATTTTCTAAAATAAATTAATTTCTGAAATAAAAGTAGCCTACGTTACTCCTTATTATATTAGCTATTTTCCAGTGAAAGTCCCGTCAAAATCTGTCCAGCCGTTTCAGAGATTAGCCGGAACAAACAGACAGACAGACTGACAAAAATCCATATACATTTAGTAAAAAGTGGTTATTTTAATATTACAAACAGACACTCCAATTTTATTTATCTGTAAAGATGTATTTTTACAATATTTGCACCATAGAATCTATGAACTCTATTAAATATTTTATATATAATATACCTTGTTATCAACAATTTATATTAGAAAAAATGTATTTATGTTAAAGCTACACTTCTTATGAATAAAGAGTCAGATAATTCTGTATCATGAGAGGAAATAGCTTCACAAAATTACCTTACAAACCTATCTATTATCGCATTTTTATAAGATTGCATGAGCGTAATGAACATAGTCTGTACGAAGCAATCCGAACAGTACCGAGCGAAGTTAGCAACAGTAGATATTGAACTCACTTGTAATATAGAAAAGTGGCTAGTTAGCTATAGAACTTGGAATGCAAATGATAATTGTGATAGAGGTATTTTAAAATAATTAAAAGGGAAATGTTATAATTGTAGTTATAATTCAATCCATTTTAAAACTTTCAAAACAAAAGTATGTGTAAAAATAATTTGCAGATACTGGTATTGAAGAAATAAAAAGAGAACGTATAAATTTAAAACGTTATCAGTAGAACATTATCATATAGTGATGTCATGATAATTATTATTATTAGAAAAACATGGTTTCAATTGAAGAACCATTACTAAAACATCACGGAAACTTTCCAGTGTACTATATCCTGGTAAATAACATTTATTTCTTGGTCAGAAATTTATCGAAATTACCAAATGTGGATTGTGATATAGATCTTACTGGATCTTATTAGCATCGATGAACTACTGATCGAACCATAGTTGTTGCGTAAAAGGAAGTTGATATATTATTATATTACAGACAATATATCGTCATCTATTGATATTTACTGCTACTATTTATTAGTTTTTTTATTTCGTTAATAAAGGTGACGGCATTTGTTAATAAGCTTAAAAATTGTAAACCTTGTCGTGAAACTACATATATAATTAGTGTTTTCTGGTTGGGTTTATGTGCCACGCATATTTAAACAAATTATCCGTTTCCGCCAAAATCTATGACAATTATTATACTCGTGAATATACCATAAAGGTGTATGAACCTTTTAGAGTAATCGATCCTTGGATTTGTACTCGATGAAGTAGTGAAAGTATTCTCACGGTAAGATTCATCTAAAATAAGGTCACGCAAAACCAACGTGTTGCTTTATTACTATTACTGTTATTGCTGAAGTTTCTTCTTTTGTGCGTTTAAAATAGTGCTCCTTGCTACGTAAATATATTCATTAGTTTACGTCGACTTGCAACATTTTAGTACTTTTATTTGTTAACAGTATGGTTACTGGAATACAACAGAGTTGCTATCCATAGTGCATGGATTTAGTAAATTTAAATATTAATAGATATTTTAGAATTATCGACTTGTAATTTAAATTTCGTGCGCTTTCTAAATCAGATTTTATTTATTTTTTTATTATGTAATTATTGTACCTCTTCGAGTGAAGAATATTTAAAAGGGTAGGACTTATGAGCGTGAGCAAGTTGTCATGAAAACACGGTGATGTCAACAACAAATTTGATCACCACCCATCCGCGAATAGAGAAGAAATCGCGTCGGTTCGATCAATCTACTGCATGTGCATGCTATTTGTACGTGTACGTTGGTTGTTCTTAACGTATATGTGCTTTTACATACATTGTTTACTCTTGGGAGTTTAGGGGATAATTTTTGTTGTGGTTTAAGGTAATAAAAAATAGATTCTGATCTTCCTGAGTCAGTGGTGTTTACCACTCCCAGAATGGACAAACGCTTGGAATGCTAAAATTTTGTTTGTTTACAATCTAAAACGGTACAAGCTAATCACATCAAATTAAAGAAAATTTTTGAAATATTTGCGTAGGAAAAAAATCTTTTCTGTGTTTCATTCTCACCAGCACTCGTGCTGGTGGGCGGGCAGTCCCTCCGACCTACACTGTAGTGCAAAGCCGGATGATATGGTGTAAGGCTCTCTTCGGCCTCCTTTTAGGAATCGTGGGAATGGGTGGGTGGTGTGGTTAGGGATATTAAGATGAGATGAATGAAAAGAAGACAGAAGAGAAGTGAACGATTATCTGTGGAATATTACTGCCCCAGCATTTGCCTAAATGATCCTAGGAATCCTCAGAAAACTTGGACCGGATTTGAACCGGTGACCTCCCGAATGCTAAGCAATTATCTAGAGCACTAGACCACGCCGATCGGTTGCGTAGAAACAGTTATATGTATTCACATTGTTCGAAACATTCCTTGGCACATACTTTGAGGGATTTTCGAGAGCATACTATACTTAATTCTAAGTCTTTTCCGATTTTTTGTAACTCTTTACCTACTATTGAAGGCACGAGTCGCCACTGTTATGTATAATAGTTTACTTCGACGATTTTAATGCAGTGAAATGTAAGTTTTTTTTATTGTGACTTCGGTAACCTCTAAATAAACTATACAGTTCCTTTCCCTCAAGCCCTTAAAGTTTTATTTAAAATAGAAAACTATCCAAAGATAATAACGTCAAATATTTTGCTTACAGTTAGTGAAGCCTATTCCCGTAAAGTCCTCTTAACTTAAACTAAACCCCATTTATATTAAAAAGTGTTTTCTTACTGGTAGATGTGAGAATTCAGAAATGTATTTTTCTGCGGTTTAACCAGACAATTAAATATTTTGCACATAATTAAAAACGTCTAACTAAAATTTGAACGTGTACATGAATATTATTGCTAGACGTTTACTCTTTGTAAATTTGAATATAAAAGACAATTTAATTACCTGCCTTTTTCGTAATACCTGCCGCCTCCCACGGTTCTGTAATTACTCTTTTAGATTTCACAGCAAAATTAAACTGTTGTTTATTTCATCTTCGTAGTATGACAGCTAAGAGAGTTCAACTAAAAAAAAAGTCATTACAAAGGAAAGTAATGAGAACAGAGACACTGTCTACGGTTCGTTGGTTTTTGTTCTAATGTCTGGTTTTCCGTTATTATTATTTTGATAGCTTCAGGTGTTACATTAATATCTGCAATAAGATTGACAACAAACGCTATAAAACAATTTCCTATTGAAATATAATGAAAGAGAAAAGGTAAGCTCTCGCTACGGGGGTTTTATATCAGCAAGAGATGGTTAATTATATTGTCAATAAAAATAGTTTTCGAGTTTTTTTTTTTTATTCAAATCGTTCCGAGAGCCCCGGCGCAAAACGGGACATAGCTTAGTGACGTGACTCAGGGAGAGTACAGCTCGGCAAACATAGGAACAAGTGTGAAAAGTTCCCGCCCATGGATGCGCGTGGGATGCGCGGGAGATGGAATGCTTGAAGTAGGGAGGGAACTTCTGTTAGTCCGTTTAACGAGATAACATTCGGGCGCACCAGAATTACCCCTGTTGGTTGTTGTGTTATTGCTATGTTTTGATCGTTGTTACTATTGTTATTGTTTTTACTGTTGTGATTGTTTCAATGTAGTCAACCATTTGGTTAGTAATTCATGTGCGCCTTTCTGCGTATTTCAAGGAGCCGTGCGAGAAAGCTTGCGTATTCTGCCGTCCTTCTTCCTCCGAATACTTTCTCTGTCTTTTGTTTACGCATCACCGCTGTTCACTGAAACTTGTTCCTATGTTTGCCGACCTGTACATCGCAAATTGGATCGCAGTTCTATTTAGTGCTTTTTGCAATTGTTTCCACTGTAGGCCCATGTCACTAGTTTTTTATTTGTTGGTCTTTGTTCTCAAAATAAAATAATTTCTTTCTCCGTTTACGAGATAAATGAAGAAAATACCGTAAGTTTAAGTATGTATCCACGATACGGCTTTTTTACAAAACCGATCCCGTTTATATTTGATACACCTTCGTATATATATATATTAATCATGAAAAATGGAGAGAAATGGAAATTTGAATATAATAGAAATTTTCATGATCTTTTTTCCTTATTCTGAGTAATAAATAATTTATGACTTATTATCTGTTCTACAAGATTTGTTTTTAACATTGTGGTCTTTAATCTTTATACATAAAAACAAAATTGTTTGAAATTTAAACATGTATATCCAAATATGCTTATATTATTTGATAGTTATCCTTCAAATGTTAAGTCACCTTAATATTTAAGAGTAATTTACATACATAATTGAATAAATCAGTTAAAATATTATCTCTATGCATTTCATTCCTTTAACAAATGAATTAACAAAAAATTTAAATAATTTTCCTTCCGTATTCCGATAGAAGGCGAAATACGTTTATAGAATTAATTATTATTACTAAAAATGCGTATTTAGGTTACGAAAATAGCTTCTGACCATTTGTTTACGCCATTTACTACGGTTATTTATTTCAAAATAAGTAAGTAATTAATTATTTCTTGACACTACATACGCTAATGAATTTTCTGGAAAAGTCTAAAATTGAAAATCACCATTAAAGGTTGGTGTTAACCTACTTTTGCCTTAAAGAACAATTATTAATGGTGGCAAAGTGGTAATAATTATTTAGGTCAGAGGAAAGTAGCAGTTAATAAATTTTCCGAAAATTGGTTATTATCCACTTTTTTAAATACACACGGAAGAGATTCGTTACTAATTACTAATTTTATCAGTATTTATTAATAAAAGAGATTGATTCATCGGTGATGCATTTGTGAAACATTTTAGAAATAATGAAAAAATTCAAAAGAACTGCTTTTAAATGTTTCAATGTTTTATTGTATAAACTCTACATACGGTTCGGGTGATTAGCCCTTTCTCAAGAGGAATGTGTTACTGAGTAACATTTAAAAGCAGGTCTTTAGTATTTTTCATTATTTCTAAAATGTTTCACAAATACATCACCGATGAATCAAACATAAAAGACGGTAAAAATTGCACAGGTATGAGCACTCATTGCATAGACAATCAACATAATATAGATACAGAGAAAATAGAATTATTACATCATGAGAACAAAGGGAGAAGATTAAATTTACTAGAACACCTAGAAATAAAAAGAGCATTGTTAAAAAATTGTAACATCACTAATGATCAGCTAGAATTTAAAGAAACTTTTGTCATAAACCAATATTTAGGAATCACTTATAACGATCGCACACATACGTATTAATGTGTAGACTTGTTTGTATATATAAGACCAATTCCAATTGTCATCTTTAGTAACACATTACTCTTGAGAAAGGGCTAATCACCCGAAACATATGTAGAGTTTATACAATAAAACTTTGAAACATTTAAAAGCAGTTCTTTTGTATTTTTTTCAGTAGTTATTAAACATAAATGATTTGGTTTCTTAAAAACCAATTTGCAAAGATACGTTTTACAGCAACTGTTTGTTAACAGACATGAAAGTGGCGGCTGTCAACAAAAATGCCAGTAATCTATTTTAAAATGAATAACAAAGAGAAATACTGATAACTTAATAATGTGATAGAAAGATGGCGGACGGTAATTCATTTGTTTACCGTCAATGTTGTCCGAAGACATTACGTTCTTTTATTTAATATTAAAATTATTATCTGTGGTAATGCAGTATACATTCTCTGTAACGAACCTCAAGGGACGGAGCATATTAGACATATCTCCGTGGAGTTGACTGAACTGCTTGAAATACAGAATTTGTTGATTTTTGTTTTTTGGGATCAGCCCTTTAAAATTATTTATTCTTTTACCACAGTATTTTTGTGGATTTATGTCGTAATTCAGGAGTCTTCCAGAATCTGTTGTTAAAATACTTTTAGATGTATTTAGTACAATCATTTTTGTTAATATTTTAACAAAATACACTTATGGTTTAAATAGTTTTTGGAATTTCCTACTCATATTATATGTCCAGGAAGAGTGAGGTGTTAAAGACGTACAATTCTTTTTGGTTATTTATAATCTTTTTCTAGAAATTTTAAAAGTGTTAATTTTTTACCTTTTGACTGTCAGTGGGGTAATTTCGAATTATTGATATCTATACTATGATTTTTTTAAACAGTGTTCTGTGGGTCCAGTAATATGTTTTTTATTTTAAATGCTAGCTACGCGTTCTTTAAAACGAGTTTCCAGTGAACGACTAGTCTGTCCTATGTATAAAGCCTTACAATCTTTACAATTAAGTTGATAGACGCCACTTTTTTATTTGGAGTCTAATTTTTTCTTGTTATTAATTAAGACTGAGCCTATATTAAATTTATTAATTTCTGTCGCAGTTAAATTGAATTTATTTAAAAAATACTTAATTTTGAAACTTACAGCTTTAATATGATTTAAAGAGCAGAAAACATTCTCCGAATTGATGACATTTTTGTTAGTTTTATACAAAGTATATTGCACTTTTATATGTAATTTATTGGACAATAATTTATCAGCTAAGTCTACACGATATCCATTATTTTAAGCAATGTGTTTTATTCTGTTTAATTCTGAAAAGAAATCTTGCTCAGCGAGTGGAATATTCACTAATCTATGTAGGAAACTATGGAAAGCTGAAAGTTTAATATTATATGACTGATATGAATTAGCTGTTTATCTTATATGTGATTATAGCACAAAACTATTTAATCTTGATCAAAATGCGAAACAGCAATCTATGTATACCATCATCTTGTGAAGTGGGTTCTAGGAAGTAAAAGCCTATGTTTTTCTTGGCGGAAAAGCAAAGAAGGGAGAGGCATGCGGCCTATACAATATTAGTTGTCACAAAATTATAATTATAATTGTACGAAACTATAAATCCGATAGAATTCTTCTTTGAGTCACTTATTTTGCACAATAATTTGTATTTCTTTCCAGAAACTCGATTCTAGAAACTTTTTTCAAAAATGGTGTCTTTTGGATTTAGTAAATTTAAATATTAATAGATATTTTAGAATTATCGACTTGTAATTTAAATTTCGTGCCCATTCTAAATCAGATTTTATTTATTTTTTTATTATGTAATTATTGTACCTCTTCGAGTGAAGTATATTTAAAAGGGTGGGACTTATGAGCGTGAGCAGGTTGTCATGAAAACACGGTGATGTCAACAGCAAATTTGATCACCACCCATCCCCGAATAGAGAAGAAATCGCGTCGGGTCGATCAATCTACTACATGTGCATGCTATTTGTACGTGTACGTTGGTTGTTCTTAACGTATATGTGCTTTTACATACATTGTTTACTCTTGGGAGTTTAGGGGATAATTTTTGTTGTAGTTTATGATAATAAAAAACAGATTCTGATCTTCCTGAGTTAATTAAGAGTCGATTCTAGAAACTTTTTTCAAAAATGGTGTCTTTTCAGAGGGTTTTATCGGTAAAAATAGCTCCGATCGAGACGTTTCAAATTTTATTTTTAAGGTATTGTAATTCTTTACATATTATCTTATCGGGGAATTATGATTACTTTGATATTTTTCCATATAAATGCGAAAAATAAAAAAAAATTAATAAAAAGTATATGTACAATAATTTGCATTTTCTTCTAAAAATTCGATTTGATAAACTTTAAGTTAGTGAAGTTATGAGTTTTTCAAAATTGGCGTCTTTTCAGAGGGTTTTCTCGGTAGAAATAGCTCCAATCGTGACGTTTTAAACTTTATTTTAAAGGTGTTGTAATTATTTACATATCATCTTTTCGGGGCATTACTATTACTTTGATAATTTTCGAGATAATTGCGAAAAATGAGACAAAATTGCGAAATGCAATGTTTAAACATTTTTTTATAAAAACTGGTAACTTTTTTGGGTCAGTGTTGATACTTTATTCCCTGGATCCTACATTACATGGTGGATAGGTACGGGGATTGCATTAAAAAAAGTTCATATCAAAAAATTTATTTAGATTGGCGAATATACATAAGGAAAGTAGTAAATGATTTGCATTTGGAAGGAAAATCTGCTGATACCATTAATTAAATTAAATATTTTTCAAGGTTTTCTTCTTTCTTGGTCAAAATTTGATGTGCCCAATGACAATATAGCAGTTGATAGATAAATTCCATGTTATAATAAAGTTGTATTATTAACGTTACAGGTAATGGTTGTTTATTTACAGTGAGTTTTTCAGTATACGTGGGTTATAAGATACACCTGATAAGCTCAAACAATGTCTATGTCAAATCACAGGCATTTACTCAGGATCCTTGGCTATTGCAGGTTGAGTAAGAGCACACGTATTGAATTAACAAGACGTGGAGAATTAATTTTTTTTTATGGGAAGGTAGTGATAATAAACCTCCAGTGAACTTTAGAACTTAACTAGGTTTTACAAATTAATAATGATGCATAAATATGTACAGTTGTATATCGAACCAAAATTGAATAAAAAAAGCTGGGATATATCGTTCCCATCCGTTGTGACGCTATTATTTCGTCGGTACACCATCTTAAGACACGCGGTAAAACAATAAGTTCGATTATCTGAAACAGCAGGACAATGGGGGGTCTATACAGCCAGCTAAAGCGAGCGGTACCGCAAAAAATATTCTACGAAGAGAATAATCGTCACGAGTATAACAATATCTAAACTAAATATAAATATAAATATGGAATCAACAGAAACAACTACACCGAGGGTAATACCCCTACCGATATTGAATTACACTGTTGATTCCGATGTATTCTTAGACGAAGATATAACATATTCAAAAAAGAAGGAATTAAAATCCTTATTCGTCTAAATATTAAGATCAAAAATCTCACATTTGGAATGCGTCCTACCAAGTAGGCACAACGAACCGAAAGCTATATCCTACGATCGGTTTCGACCTATCGGGTCTCATCAAGTGGGCGCTCGCAGAAAGGCCTTTACAGGCTATATTATAAATATAAATATAAATATGGAATTAACAGAAACAACTACTCCGAGGGTAGTACCCCTACCGGTATTGAATTACACTGTTGATTCCGATGTATTCTTAGACGAAGATATAACATAATAAAAAAAGAAGGAATTAAAATCCTTATTCGTCTAAATATTAAGCGCCCACCTGATGAGACCCGACATTTTGAACGCGTCGTGGGATGTGGCTTTCGGTTCGTTGTGCCTACTTGGTAGGACGCGTTCCAAATATGAGATCGTTGATCTTAATATTTAGACGAATAAGGATTTTAATTCCTTCCTTTTTGAATATGTAATATCTAAACTGTTTCACCACTTATTGTTGCCATGCAACCCTACTAAAAACAGGTAACAATAATAAAAGTCTCAAAGCTATTTACAAATCTAAACAGTCTACATTATAGACAATGTTTCGTAATAAACAGTTACTTTATAAAGAGCCTTGCACAATACTTAGAATGATATTTCTTTTGTTTTCCTAATACTTAGAAGCATGGTAAACGTAATAATCATAAATATAGAAAAATTCTTATTCGAATATATCGGGTCATTTTTTTTAATTATTGTCTATTATAAATAAGCGACAATGAGCGAATGTAACGGTAGACACTGCCGTTTTTCTTACATCAAACGGAACAATGCGATGAATAATGCAAATTGAGTTACTGTACACAACACAATCGATTGAATTGAAGCTGATAAGTTCATAGCGGAAGTAAGTACCGTTAACTAGTTTTATTACCACAAGTAACTATGTTGGGGCTAAATAAATATAAGTAAGCTTTCTTGACATGCGGACATGGTTATGTGTGTGAATATACGTACATATATATAATACTGAATTCACAGCTGACACCTTGGCACCTTTGTCAAGGAAGGAAATGAACACACAAAGAGTCACTTGAAATTATTTATAGTCAGTGTAGAAAGGATAAGTAGGAAATGAGGTCACAATTTGTTGTCGAAAATAATCAGTGTCTGCAATTTTTAATGCTGGAAAATCACATGCAGAAATAAGCAGAAAAACAAATGATGTCCAGCATAAGCAACAAAATAAACAAATTAGGTTTAAAGTGCATACAGATTAACAAGCTAAATTTAAAGTTGATAGAAAAATAAACAACGTAAACTAATTGAAATTAAACTATACAACGGACTCCTTCCTGATTTAATTCCTGAAAATAAGAAATATAGCTTTATTAAGTATGTAAAAGAAGTCGGATACAAAATTAAGCACCTTCTAATCAAGTTGCATATTACACCAATTTTAGTCAACAAAATTAATTTAAGAAGTCTGTTAGTTAACAACAAAAATAAAACAAATTCAATAGATAAAAGCGTCCTTTACAACCTAGGGCAGACAGGTAGAGCCATAAAAACTCGGCTTAAAGAACATGTGCTTTCCATAGGGAATAAAAAGAATAATACAGGAATAGCTCAACATTGCTTGTATTTCAAACATAATTTAGACACTAATTCGATTGAACTTTTACATTCTGCACAAAAAGGTCGTAAATTGAGTTTGCTCGAATCTTTGAAAATTAAAAAAGCCATTAATAATAAGCAAAATATAGTAAATAATCAAATTGAAATGTTCACTTTGGATTCTCTGCTGTTATTGGACCTTCCAAATAGATAACCACTACCTGCAGTTAATTTGTCCCATTGCTTATTGTCATCCGTTTATATAAGTCTGTTTCTTTATTTACATCTTTAGTAACACCATAGCTCTTGATAATGACCCGCAAAGGTTGAAACAATATTGTAGAGAAGAATAAATATTTTTTTTCATGAAATGTAACTCAGTGTTTGTTTGTTACTGAAAATACCCATTTTCAATTTTTAGCTAAATTTACAGAAAATTATCACTAACAGTAAATCTAAGTTCAGTCCTGTAGATAAAAATGGTTGCACAATATCCACAAAAGTAAAAGATTAAACTTATTCGAAATCTTAGAAATTAAAAAATACCAAAAAGATCATCTAAATATGGTTATCAATCAAATAGAACTCAATAGAAACAACTCACCCCTACTACTAGTTCACTACCCCAACTTTTAGACTAATGGCCTAACAGCGAAACGGTCGTCAGAAGAAGTAAACTTTGTGAAACCTATCCAGTGAGTTTTTGTATACATTAACCCAATTATTTTAATCATTATTCAGTTTCTTTTGTAATTATAATAACTTGATGGAACTAAATTATATTTACTGTTTAATATCGAATTTTATGTCTTCCTTCTTGTGATGGGAAACCTTTTCTTGGGCCTTTTGCTTTTCTGATTCTACATGGGAAAATGATACCCAAACAATATTTTCAAAAATTGTTTGTAACCCCGCTAGCGGGGATGTTGCTCTTTTATTCACTAAATCTCGAGTTTTGACGATACACGTAATAGTTGTTAATGGGATATTAATTATTGAATTAATTTGTACCCACTACAGATTACCTCAAATTGATGAGGAAAATTTTGTTACTGTTGTCACGCCATCGCCGGAACTCGAACCCGGGATCTTTGGCTTTACGAGCCAATGCTTTTGCCACTAAGCTACGGGAGGTAGTTTTTCCCTCATTGCATGAGGTAATCTGTACTGGGTATAAATTAATTCAAATTGATTAATAATAATAGTTTGATATCTTCTGTAGCGGCTAAAATCCACTAGATGGCAGCAATTGCCTCCATGTTGTTATCGCTGTAATGTATTTAAAATTTACCCCTACTAAAAATTCTTCAAATATTTCATTACTAATGAGTAATAATTGTTTATAATAACCAATGGAAAGCAATAAAACTCATTTACGTGTTGATTAAAAATGTTAGGTTGGTAATAGTATGGTTACCTTGTGACATAATAATTATAAGTAGAAAATGTTGACTGTATTTGTGTCTTTCTCGGATAGGCATATTTGAAGTGAAGTGCTATGCGTTAGGGATACAGTGCTATGCACCAATGGATTAGGTTAGGTTACAGTACGGAGATCGCCATAACCGAGAAACTGTACCTATCCGACCAAATTTTAACGGGTTGAACTAGTTTTCGTCTATAAAGTGAGACCATTCTTTAATTTTTTAACTAATTTAGTATGGTCTAATTTTGTTTTCAAAGAATGACATGCTTATCGGTCCTAGGTACATTTTGGTTATTATTTTTTCTATCGATTCCTGTAGATACTATGAGAATAGAACTGGGTTGATTAACATTACTCGTCAAATAGTTTAATTTTTATAATCAATTTGTTACAACTACTCCTGTTTTAATTCTTTAATGAATTTGTCCATGAACGTAAAAATGAACTTCACATACCTGGAGTGTCTTACTAAACACATAAACTAATAAATTTTAAATATAAATATGTAATCAACAGGAACAACTACTCCGAGGGCTAATACCCCTAACGGCATTGAATTACACTGTTGAATCCGATGGACTTCTAGATGAAAATATAACATATTCAAAAAAGAAGGAATTAAAATCCTCGGAGTAGTTAACGATAAATGAATAAACACTACTTTGTTTATTATCACTTTTTATTTACAAATCCTTTCAATTCAATTCAAATTAAATAAAGGCTTTAAACTTAATATTTTAGAATCATTAGAAATACATAAAGCATCAAAAATTTTGGAAAATAACTTGTTAAATGACCAGGTAGATTTGTACCACTCAGTACTATTCAATACATTTAATTATTAATGGTATTTCTAAAAAATATATATCAACACTAACGTACATCTGTTTACATTCATTTAATTTGTAATCATTTGTTTTGACAAATCTGTTTATATTCATTCAATTTGAATTATTCGTTTGACAATGACAAGCTTTTTTGTCGAAACTATAGTCAATAGGATTTGTAAATAAAAAGTGATAATAAACAAAGTAGTGTTTATTCATTTATCGTTAAGAAGAATTATTGCAGAGTAACGGCTGAATCAATCCAATTTTTCTCCTAGTAGTTGTTTCTATTGATTCGATATTTATATTTATATTTATAATATAGCCTGATGAGACCCGATAGGTCGAAACCAGTCGTGGGATGTGGCTTTCGGTTCGTTGTGCCTACTTGATAGGACGCGTTCAAAATGTGAGATCTTTGATCTTAAAATTTAGACGAATAAGGATTTGAATTCCTTCTTCTTTGAATAATAAATTTTATTTTATTTTATTTATAAATTGTATTTTATAAAGGAAGTAACTAAAACGTAATAGATGATACGGGCGAGGCATATTATTAAAATCGCGAACACTAATTGTGAATTTCATGTTTGCCAGTCAACCAGTCAATCACTTTGAATTTATAAAATTAATTAAATCCATAATATCTGGTACGATCATCTTTATTAACATTCAGTTAAATTTTTATTGAATAATTCAAAGATGTGGGTTTACACACGAACCACCTTACATGTAGTTATCTAATAAAAACTTTTATAAAACGTTGGCCAATTTAGTTAATTTTTAAAGTTAAGTTTCACAACTAACTTAACTGGAATTTTAAACAGACGCAGTATTAAATTAAGTTTGTCAAAAGTACAAGAAATAATTACGAGTTTTTTCTGAAGGACTTGTGAAAAATTCGATTCCGATCCAGCATAAAAAGTTTACAACCGATGATGGTACCATGGTTAGTTAATAGTAGCACCCATTCTATCTTGTTTTTTGGCCATTGTCCAAGATCGATATATATATATATATATATGCTATCTTAATACATTGTAACTACCCACATTCGTAACCATTTATTTCGGTTACCTAAATTTATAATACTGCTAGAATCGAAAATTGTAGCGATTCATTACGGCTATTCAAACTGATGTTACAATTAAACATCATTAATTAGTATCTGCATACACTGTCGGACAAAAGTAAAGGATCTAATAAATCTCTGAAGTTATTCTTGTTTCGGCGCGGTAAGGATAAAATTGCGTTCAGCACAACTGTCGACGGAATTTGTAATAAGTGTAATTTAAATAAATAATCGAAAATAGATAGTTATTATTATGTAAATACTTTAGAGCATAAAACATGGAGACCGCATTTAGTCATTTAATGCTGTAGCAGTTATCCTGAAATAGGAAATAATTGTCATTCACTTTTTCGCTCTAACGCGATCTGATTGGCTGGGTCTTCCCTAACGTATTGTTCTCTTCCAATCAGGCCGCATTAGAGCGAGAAAGTTGGACCACAATTATATCTTGTTTCAGGACCACTACTGTAGTATTAAATGCTGCTTCAACGTTCTTATGTTCTAAGGTAAATATTGGCTAAATAAATAACGATATATGTAACACATGGACTAAAAGGACCCGGACCTACCAAAGAAAACACGTTTTTTTTGTTTTTTAAAAATTGGCTTTATTCATCAACGTAATCTCCATCAAGAGCAACACAATCATTCCAGCGCCACTAACATTTCAATACCACTTTTGTAGAATAATTTATCTTTTGCCTCAAAATAAGCCTCAGCTTTACCTATAAAGCGATAACCTCTTCATTTAAGCGAAATTTCTTGTCGGCGAGCATTTTTTTGAGGTCTACTAACAGCCAATAGTCGCTGGTAGTAGTCTCCAAATCTGGAGAATACGGTGGTATGGAGATGTGGGAGCAATTCGAAGTTCAATTCATGTAGTTTTGCCATTGTTTTGATTGACTTGTGACACGGTGCCGTCAAGTCGAAATTCGACCAATTGTGTCACATTGAAGATTTGTAATGTTCATTGATTCCGATTTTAAAATTTCTAGCTGTTTTACCAATATAAAATTTATCACAAGAATCACATGTTAGTTTGTATACGCCTGATTTGTAATCTTCTTTGATTTTGCCTTATATATCATATAAAAATACAATAAATCTACGCACAAACGACATTCGCATTGATATTATGTATATATATTGTTTAGAAAAATTACTAAACTTTTTTTACGTTTGACAACACTATGATCCTTTAAATAGAAATGTGTGTGTTTTATATCCTTAAATATATGCTTTTACTACAAGAGTTGCATTACTTTTTTCCGATGGTGTACATATAATGTATACATGTATGAAATGTGTGTACTCCATGGGGACACATGCAGTTACATTTGTACAGTTCAAGTGCAATTGCTGATTACCATACACACACACACAGCCTCTGAACACAGACCATTGATTTTCGTCGCATCTGACGCATTTCCTGTAGCGGTCGTACAAAATATGTTTCGTACTGTTCGGTACCAAATGTCCTTCTGCGAATATAAATCATTAGCACTTGCTTTTCCTATCAATTTGTCCTCGTTGCATTAAGGTTTCTGATGGCTTATTTCAGAGAAGGATGATACCCCCGGTTTTCATCGCATTCGGGTTTTCGGCCATAAAGTCTCCGAGCGAATTAGACAAATTATACGGAAATTTCCATTAATTTTATTAGATCACAGACACTTTTTCAGTCTATAAATTAGGACAGAAGCGTATCCCGACTTTAACGATTCTTCGAAAAATTGAAAAAGTCTTATATACAGTCGGTAGGAATCTAAAGGAAATTGTTGAATTTATTGCTAGATTATTTTAAAAATGATTTGTCATTTTGAAGCAAGTAGAGAAAAATAAGACCCTTAGGATTCCGCATCTTTATACAGGGTGCTGAATGATTATTTCCAGGAGTTTATGATTTTGGGAGTCACTCGGCATAAGAAATTAAAGAACTGTTGTTGAACGCTGTCTGTCTGAAAGAATCACATCTACACTCTGTTAGGTAATAATTCCTCATACCATAGAATTATAAATTAATTACTTTGAAATTTTTTTCGTTACTGGTAAAACCTTCGAGCGTAGCCGAAGTTGCTACCAAATTATACCTGACCAAAAAAGGTACAATCGATCTTGCCACTTACCAAAAAGGGTCTTTGAAAAGGTACAACCGGTTGTGCCACTAACACGTAATAGGTAGATATTATTCTAATGACAAAGGTAAATACTTTATTGATATTTATTTAACAGTAATTAATAAGGCATTATAAATACATACTTATACATATATTAGTCAACAGTTTTTTACACATTTTATATATGTAGTGGATGTTCAATATTGTTTTGTTTTTATATTTACATTACATATACAGCACGACTTAAAAACATTCTCTAACCTTATGATATAATTGTAAATAATTACTCATATCAATATTATTACCGGATAATTATAATTACCTTATCAGGTAGATGAGCACCCTTTTCTCTGGTGGCAAGATTGGTTGTTTACTTTTAAAACCCCAATTTTGTAGCAGGTAGATCTCTATTTTTAGTGGCAACTTTGGTCCTACCGAAACCTTCCTTCTTGTCAAATTTCAAGAAACTTGGTTAACAGTTTAGTGCCCAATAGTTACAAATGTGCTAGTCAATCACTGAATTATTCTGCCAGTACGAAAAGACATTAGAAAGGCGTATCCTTTTATAACAACATGTTAGAAACTTAGATTTTATACAGGACTTTGATATGATATATGTAGCCTCTTAGCGTTCTTGGGTCTTGATGGATAGAGAGACGAACATCAAAGTGATTCTACAAAGGTTTCTGCCTTTATTTTGAAATACAGAACTCTAGAAACAAAAATAATTCAAGTTTAAATTAGTTTGCTCGCGAAAACGTTTCTTTATTTGAATGATTGGCTATGGCGAGATAAATATGAATGAAATCGTTGAAACGCGTCAGTTATCAATAGATAATTCCTTTTGTGAAAGCTACACCAAGTTCTTTTCGACGTTATTTACTAAAAATGTTTCTCCACGTATCCATTGAGCATTCTGTTTTATTTATTTTATAAGAAACTGTTTGCGACGTGTTAAAAAAGATTACAATTCTGAGAAACAGATTATCTGCTTTCTCGTCTTAGTCAAAAGAAGTTTAGATGTAGGAATTTATACCTTTTCATACTCAGAAAAGTCGAATACCTCAATTTTTTAGGCTTCTGTACCTACAAAAAAAAACCGGAACATTTATGTTACAACTAACGTCATTACGTATTAATTTTCAATGAAATTTATACAAAAATAAAAATATGTATCGAAAATATCAGACTTCGAACTTTTTGCAACGAAATTAAACACAAAGTTTAAGTCACAAAATATTTCATTAAATACTACAATGACCATTTAAAAATAAACTGTACTTTTTTTTTACTTTTTCGTGTTTCATTCCCACCAGCTACTCGTGCTGGTGGACGGGCAGTCCCTCCGACTTACACTGTAGTGCAAAACCGGAGGGTAGGGCGTAAGGCCCCCTTTAGCCTCATTTCAGGAATCGTGGAAATGGGTGGGTGGTGTGGTTAGGAGTGAAAGATGAGACGGACGAAATGAAGACAGAAGAGAAGTGAAAGATTATCTGTGGAATAATTACTACCGCATAATTTGCCTTAATGGTCCAAGGAAACCACAGAAACCTCCCGAATGCTAAGCAATGATCTAGAGCACTAAACTACGCCGTTCGGTAATTTAAAAATAAATACAACATACTTGTATACTAAATTTGAGACTGAATAATGGGAGGGGTAGCTAATACAAGTTACAACTATCTAATGGGAACTTATGTATTTAAAATCGGTGATCTATTGACATCTATTTGATCATTTATAATTAGACCTAAACTATTTAATTTATTGATTTCAAGACATTCAAGCAAATCTAACTTTAAACCTTTCTTTTCGATATGTAATATTTGAAAATCGTCATCATAAGTATGTGAATTTAGAAGTAAATATTCTACGTAAGATGAAGTAGTATACAATACTTATTCAATTTCAATCAAAACTCTTTTTGTGTTCGCGTATTCTCTTTTTAAAAGATCTGTCTGTTTGGCCTATGTAGGCTTTATTGCATGTACCGCAGTTGAGTTTATAAACGCCTGATTTTAAATTTTTGTTAGCGACGCCTTTATTGTTTTATATTAAATTGCCTAAAGAATTTTTTGTTTTAAACGAGATTACCGAACTCTTTGGTTATCATGAGTATCCCGCTTTAGTAAATATTATTAAGTAGTTTAACCTAAAGGCTACCGTTATTATAATTTTAGTCTGATTTGTAACGCGAAACAGATAGGATCGCTAAAGTTCATTTTCTCATTAGCGTCCTTATAAGCATTACATTTGGCCCTCTTATGGTATCAGATAATTTCAACCTTTAAATTAGAAAGATATTGTAATTTTTACTTATTATGCCCCCAGGAATAAATCATTATACACTTAATGGCCCACTTAGTAAGCGTCATAAATTAAATGCTAACTGCCTGTTAGATATGCTGTTATTTGCCTCGCAGTCACACTAGAACCCTAAATGCGAACGATATGCAAATGTTTTAGATAAACTGTTTTCCGCCATGTGCGATTTTTAAGACGGAATTTTGAACGTGACCTGGCTGTTAATAAGTGTGTGTGAACAATATACAAACTGACACATTAAGATGTTGCTCTTTATGATTGATGCTGTCCATCAACAAAATGTTTGTGTGGATGTTTCAAAAGTCCGTTTCATATTTTCTTTACGATCAAGTTGTTTGTGTAAATTACCTCAAAAAATCTCAGGAAGTCGGAAAATTTTCTATTCGACTGATGTTACAGTTTATGGACATACAAAATATCTCTCTAATAGTGGAATAATTTATAAAAAAATAAGATACTTTTTTGTTAAAAAAAATATTTAAAAACTTTGACAAATGTTGTCGTGTATTAAACTATTATTGAAGAATTTTATCTTACTACAAATTGGCAAGGGGAATAACAAATTTTATTTAGTGTTTAATTACAAAAATAATAATCAACCAGTATGAAGATAACTTACCGGGCTTTTGGGTCGTGGTCTATAGGCTTTTTTGTTGCCTGAGGTTTCGTTAGCGGCTGCGGCTGACATCTTCAGAAGCGTTTGTGGTTTGGTCGTTGTAACCATGACCCAAAAGTCCGGTAAGTTATCTTAATTCGATTGACGCCGGTCGTGAAAACCTACATACTACAATCAACCAGTATGGTTTACGATATTATAATCAATGATGAATATAAATATGGAATCAACAGAAACAACTACTCCTAGGGCTATTACCCCTACCGGCATTGAATTACACTGTTTATTCCGATGGATTCTTAGACGAAGATAACATATCCAAAAAAAGAATAAAGCCTGTAATAGTCTTTTTACCAGCGCCCATCTGATGATTAGACTCAATAGATCGAAACCGGTTGTAGGATTTGGTTTTCGGTTTGTAAAGCCTGCTTGGTGGAACGTTTTCCAAATGTGTGATCTTTGATCCTTACGAACAAGGATTTTAATGCCTTCTTTTTTGGATAGATATATTATCAATAATTTGTGAAGTTTTAAAAGACCCGAAATATGGATTTTTCTGTGAAAGTTTAATATTGCTTTTGGCTCTCTTTATTTTTAAATGAGTAAAGCTTTCTACCTTGGTTTTTTAAATGAAACAATTGAAATTGTTTACATCAAATACTTATTAACCACTTACGCGATTTTGAAAGAAAAATATCCTACGCGTCCATTGAAGTTTTTTGCTCATTGTCAGTACCGACTCGTAGACCGTTTGGTGGATGTAATAAAGCAAATATTTAATTTAGTTCAGGAAAATGTTTTAAAACTCCCTTAATTTACGTATTCTTATCTTTTCATCTTTAGATGATAGCGTTGTTGTGTAAAACATGTTCTTAAGAATATTTAATAAATTAAGTGAAGGTTTTTAAATTCTTTTTCCACAAAATCAATATGAATAACTTTCGTGTGGTAGGGGTCAACTGAATAATTTTTTTATCTAAATGTTTCTCGAATAATTGAATAGTATTGATAATGTTGACATTTTCTTCCTCAAGAAATATAAAAATAATAATAATTGTGGTTGAAATGAGAATTACAAAGAAACTGTTTCGTCGTTGTTTATTATTCAAAATATATGTGGTAGTGTTTTCAGTTTTAAACATAATTGTAGTAACTTATTGTAAAGTAGTTAGAAATGACATTAAAGTGACCTCAATCTTTAAATCCTTACGTCAATCACATTTGAGGATTTTAGGTTGCGAAAGCATAAATAATAAATTTACTTTCGATTACTTTTTAGGTAGTCAAACGTGAATAATTTCGATATTTTAATCATTTTAATATTTTTTTTTAGTTGCCAAGAAAGTAATGAATCGAATTTTTAATTATTTTTGTATACAACAGTCGAAATCCTTTTTAATTTGTTTCTTTTTCAATCAATTATTATATATTATTTTTTTGTGACATAGTTATGCCCATTAGCACTTTTTTATTGATATCTTATTAACTAAAATTCGACAACCCAATTCACTTACAGACGCTTTCGAAAAATATTTCTTTTGGTATATGGTCGAACAAAAACCGCCGAATTCGATCCATGCGTTTCAAAATTATGCGTGAACGAATAAGCTAGTTGAATAGTCAAAAAAGCAAAGCAATCTAATTATTTAACAAATTTTAATAAGTACATACACTCATTTAAGTACCTGGGAAATAAAAAAGTATTTTATTCCTTTCACTCCAAGAGAAAAATATTGATTAATAAACGACTTCGTTTCTTGTTTTTGTTGATCATGTAGAGAAGTAAACGAACAAAATATTCTGTAATAACGGTTCCGTGCAAAGCAAAACATGACCATGCTCTTCTATTTAATTTAGATAATATAATTGTCTGCGGTTAATCATATACCTACCTGACATATCTGATGAAGAAACTAGACCCTAATCAAAGAGGAAACTGTTAGATCAATTTGTAGACTGCCGGCCAGTTTCAATTATGTAAATAAATACTATCGCAATTTTCCTTTTACTTCTTATACTCGATATAATTTTCCACACCAGTAACTTTTGATGAATACTTTTCCGAACGAATGAGGAAGTTGTGTGCAAACTTTTAGCAAAACAAAGGACCATTTATTATTTTATACCGTGTATAGAACCATGCCAATGTGCTATATACATTGTATAAATAACACAGGTCAACGAGATCAAGAATTATAAAAGGAAGAAACCAAAATGGTATTCATTTATCACGCAATTTGCGAGAATTGCCTCCACATGTCTTTAAGGTGGCTCTTGCCTCCACACGTAATGATTTTAAGATGGTCTAATCCCAAAACTCGAAAAATGCAGTTTTTGGCCTTTTTGAGAGGATTACAATTTGAAATAAAAGGATAAAACAACTAAGGGAGTAGCCATTTCTGAGATATTTACTGTCACTGAATTAGAATATAACCTCTAACTTCGAAATACTCCACAACATTCAAATGTTTCCAATATATAATACTGATTTTATGAATTTGAAAATAGGGTAGCTTGAAATTTCTATATTTTGGGGCAGTCTTGGCGCCAGATTCGAGTTTTCCTTTGAAAAATAAATCGAAAATTATTACCCCCGTAGGCAGGACTGGCCTAGGATAAAAAAAACTTAAAAAAAAACTTTTTTGTGTTTCATTCCCACCAGTTACTCATGCTGGTGGGCGGGCAGTCCCTTCGACCTACACTGTAGTGTAAAGCCGGAGGGTAAGGCGTAAGGCCCTCTTCAGCCTCCTTGCAGGAATCGTGGGAATGGGTGGATGGTGTGGTTAGGGAGAGAAAGATGAGACGGACGAAATGAAAACAGAAGAGAAGTGAAAGACTATCTGAATAGGATAAGAATTATAGAGGTATTTATTATGGGAATTATGGGGGAATTATGCTATAGGATTGTTAGTGATAGAAAGAGTATACTAAATAAACAAATAAAAACAGAAAAGATTAAGACAAGTGCAAATGAAAGGTACAGAACTCTAAATAATGCAGTTTGTTTTCATTATATACCTAACCGTTGGTTTTTCTGCTTTGTTCGTTAATTAGCGATAATATTCACGTTGTGCATTGAATTGAAAATACAAAGTAAGCAAAAGTAAGTAAAAATGTAAATATAACACAAGTAGAAATACATGGTCGTATTACTTTATTTTATATTCATTTATTTGGAATGAGTATTACGATTATAAAAAGTGCGGTTGATGAGCTTATGCACATTCACTCCTAATAATTTTCTGTTAGTTTCCTAAGAAAACAACATTAAACTGATAAATACATAGTAAATAACTCGTGGAAACTCCTGCCTTTGTCCAAGTTTTTCTGTGGTTTCCTTGGATGATTCAGACAAATGCTAGGGCAGTAAAATATTTCACAGATAATCTGTCACTTCTCTTCTGTCTTCATTTCGTTTGTCTTATCTGTCTCTCAGTAGCCACGACCAACACATTCTCACAATTCCTAAAAATGGTGGGAATGAAACAAGCGAAAGTTATTATTTTTTAATACATATTTTACTCTCTGAAACATTGATACAATACTATAACAACCATGCCTCTAAATAAATACGGACAGCGTAGTAAACGCCATCTGTAGATATTAGCTAAAAACGCCATTTGTACAGGATACTGAGGGCCTTTAAGGTTATACAGGAATCGTGGGAATGGGTGGGTGGTGTGGTTAGGGAGAGAAAGATGAGACGGACGAAATAAAGACAGAAGAGAAGTGAAAGATTATCTGGATAGGATAAGAATTTTAGGGGTATTTATACTATAGGATTGTTAGTGATAGAAAGAATATACTTGATAAACAAATAAAAACAGAGAAGATTAAGACAAGTGCGAATGAAGTTTTTTGATACACCATCAGCAAAGCCAGCAGTGAATTCAACATTTTCCTCAGAAACCAGTTATGATCAGTATCGCATTTAATAGTGTTAAAAATTGATTCCAAATTGCAGTAAATATATCAATTAAATTAAATGAAAATATATATAAACAAAATGCTTTTAGATGTTTCAAATATGTTTATTAACACACTCTACATATGTTTCGACTTCCGAAGTCTTTCTCAAGAGTAATAGATATTTACTAAATTTAAACTGTAACTTAATGTTATTTATACAAAAGTCAAAAAGTATTTATAGTTAGGTATTGCAAGTAATAAGATGTACGGTTTTCTTTGTAGTATTATCTACTGCAGTAATGTTACATCTTATAATTTTTTTTAAATGAAATTTTTTTTTTAAAACAAATAACAAAATATAATGAAAACGGTTTTTAGAATCAAATCGGAATGCCTAAGCTTACATCAGTAACAACGTAAAGCGAAGAAGCCCAGTAGTGCATCTTCTTAGTCCAGGTACTCGAGAGTTATTTTAAAATCGCCATAAAAATTCATGAACATGCAGTTTCTCTCGCGTGAGAATAATTTGCATTTGAAATATTGTGTACACCAGAAAGGAGTAATAGCTCAACGATATACACGACAACCACCAATATCAAACCTTCAGCTATTATATTTATTGCATAATCCAGTGAAACATTTGCATTCGAAAATAAAGTATGACAGTTGTATCACCGAAACGGTCGTGTGTGATTAATATCCACGTTCAGTTTTTAAACCATTGTTTCATTTCGGTTAAAAAAATCTACCGTGTATGGCAGCCCACAAAAAGGTTATTTTAGCGTTATAATATTCTCGAGCTTTTGAAATGTGCATTATAAACAAATTGATTTTGTTCCCGTGTAAATACAAAACACAATAGTCTTTTCTTATTGTTTCTTTACAGTTAAAAGACAAAAGGTTTATTTTTTAAGTAATTTGCTTTGTTGTTTTGCAAAAATTTTCATTGTATTGTTTTGACTGTGCAAACGTACAAACAGATTGTTGGATTTGTTTAGACTGCAACAATATCATCCTAAATTAGAAACCGTGTGAGATCACGATGGAATAAAATTTAAATCGGTCTTTGGATTACAGTCTTTAATTTTTTTTAAACGCATGACTCTTGATAATAGAAATTTTTGAGTTAAATGCGTCTGTACAGACAGATAGACAGACATACAAAAATATTTTACATTGATAACATTAACAGTCAAAATTAACTTCATAAAATCAATTGTTTTATTTTAAAAAAAGACGGAATTAAAATCCTTTTATTCGTGGGCCTACCTGATGAGACCTGATAGGTCGAAACCGGTCGTGGGATATGGCTTTCGGTACGCTGTACCTACTGTGTAGGACGCGTTCGAAATGTGGCATCTGTGATCTTAAAATTTAGATGAATAAGGATTTTAATTCCTTCTTTTTTGAATATGTTATATCTTCGTCTAAGAATCCATCGGAACCAACAGTATAATTTAATGCCGGTAGGGGTATTAGCCCTCGGAGTAGTTGTTTCTGTTCATTCCATATTTATATTTATATTTCAATTGCTTTATCTTCTATAAAAACGGATTGTTAAATCTAAAATTCAAAATCTAAGCACAAGACAACTCAGAAGAGTAATAGAAAACGAAAAATTGATAACATACTAAAAAGTAATCGTAAACCATCACAAACAAAATGTAAAATGAGAGAACAAGTTTTGTTTCAAAGAAAAATGGTTCGTAACGATGCATGAAAATTGAGACCAGAGTAGGTTCCAAGTATTTTATTACAGGAGAGAACTGGAACTCATTTTTGACATTTGTATTTTTGTGCAGTTGACATTATAGAAACTATTTATTTTAGTTTCTCCCACAAGTGAAATTGTGGCAACGTATAAAATTCTAAATTGTATTTATAAAAACCAATTGTTTAATTTTTTCTTAATTTGAAGTTTTAAGAAAATTGAAATTTGAACTTGGCTTTGCAAAAATCAGTTAACTATGTAAATTGATACATAGAAACAGGAAAACATCTATTTTTAGAGATGCCTTCAATGAACATTTATAAAACATCCAAATTTCATTGTTTCTGTTAATTTAAGTCTTGGGAACATTAATTTTCAAATTGATATACGAGGCATGTTTTTTAAGTAAGTACCGTTTTGAAATTCTGCTGCCGCAGTGCTGCAATCAGCGTTTCGCGCATGCGCACTGAGTACCTGCATCTCTCACCTACTCACTGACGTCATTACAGTCTGATTCGCCCTTGTTTAAATTGTTTACTGAGTGTTTAAGATGCCTCCGATAATCGTGAGTGCCGCCGACTGTAAAGTCCGAGCTGTTATACGATTCCTTATTGTTAAAGGACTAAAACCGATTGATATTCATCGTAAGATGAGTGATGGAATGAATGGTAAGGAAGTGGGTGAGAGTATTTAAAGATGGTCGCACAAATGTGCATGACAATGCCCGTACGCATGTGGCTAATCCGACCAAAGATCTCATCACATCTTTACACTGGGAAACTCTAGATCATACTCCGTACAGCCCTGACCTGGCGCCCAGTGACTACCATGTGTTCCTGCACTTGAAGAAACATCTGGGCGGTCAGCGTCTTCAAGACGATGGCGAAGTCAAAACAGTTGTGATGCAGTGGTTAACAGTTAACAAGTCAAGCGGCAGAGTTCTATGAGAAGGGTATTCAAAAACTGGTCACTTGTCAAACGTTATGACAAGTGCGTACCTCAATATTGAAGAAAATTATGTATGTATGCTTTCATGTAAAAATAAAATTATTAAGATATCTTTGCACATTTTTTATTAATTTCAAAACGATACTCACTTAAAAAAATTGTCTCCTACATAGATATGAGGGATCCAATGACTCTTTCAAATACAATTACCGAGATATCTTTCTCGCTGATATTTCAGATTGGAATATCTAACAGTTTTGTCGTGCTGATGCAATTCTGAGATTATACTTGAACTCAGGTCTCGCAAATAACGTAACAAATGCTTTTCCTTTTCAATTGTTAATTTCATTATTTTTGTTTTCCCTAATTTAATTTTAGGGGAAAAAAAGGAACATTGTTGCAAGACAATTCGCATTAAAATAATTAATGTTTAGGAATGATTACATTTGGCCAATTAGCAGTATAAGAATGATGACAGTAAATAACGAAGATTAAGAAGGTAATTAATTAAAATAGGTATGATGCCTCGTAGTGAAAATGTAAGCACATCGTTAAAGAAAGCTCTCGGATTTATTGCGCTTTAAGAGTGTAAACGAACGGAATAACTGTTTTCCGGAGAAGGCACGTATTTTCGGCATTAAGTAAACACGAGTTGTAAACTGATTCAGCTTCATTCGTCTTTCTCGGGATCGGGATCAAGCGGTATTTCGTAAGGGATGATGTCGGTATCGGATTAATTACATGCATATTTCGTCGTTGTTGGGGCTGCAAGCGTTTTCGTTTAAGATTAGACAACATAAAGAAGGATGTTTTCTGGATATGTTAACTTTCTATCTACTTTTTATATTTAACTACATAATGTAAATTTTCTATTAAGCACTGCACTCATCATTATTCCAATGACATTATTTATTTTACTTGTTTATAAATATAAATATAAATATGGAATGAACAGAAACAACTACTCCGAGGGCTAATACCCCTACCGGCATTTAATTACACTGTTGATTCCGATGGACTCCTAGATGAAAACATAACATATTTAAAAAAGAAGGAATTAAAATCCTTATTCGTCTAAATTTTAAGATTAAAGATCTCAAATTGTGAACGCGTCCTACCAAGTAGGCACAATGAACTAAAAGCCATATCCCACGACCGGTTTCGACCTATCGGGCCTCATCAGGTGGGCGTTGGCAGAAATTCCTTTACAGGCTATAATTATAAATATAAATATGGGATCAATAGAAACAACTACTCCGAAGACTAATACCCCTACCGGCGTTGAATTATACTGTTGATTCCGATGGACTCCTAGACGATAATATAACATATTCAAAAAAGAAGGAATTAAAATCCTTATACAGCTAAATTTGAAGATCAAAGATCTCACATTTTGAACGCGTCGTGGGATGTGGCTTTCGGTTCGTTGTGCCTACTTTGTAGGACGCGTTCAAAATGTGAGATCTTTGATCATAAAATTTAGACGAATAAGGATTTTAATTCCTTCTTTTATGAATATTGTTTATGGAATGTTTTGCTTTACAATATATACCAATTCAAAATAAATTTAAAATATAAATATCCGAAAATTTAATTTACTTACCCTCTATTTGTTCTTTCTTATGTACCCATTGTATATTTACTTTGAATTTTCAATATTTATATACTTTATTTATTACTCTGGTAGTAATATTCAAATAACAATAGATACAATATAAGGTGGAACATATAATGCGTCTGAATCTATTGCAATTCTAATACCAGCCTAAATTCGATATTTTATGGTAGTAAATGTTGGTGCTGAGGGGAGCGGGCACGGCTCTAATGGTGCACAGAACTACCTACTCTGCTGGCTCAGTTAAGCATTTCGTGACGCGTTCTACTAAACATTCAGTTGCATAGGACCGCCGGTATAAAACGATATTCAGTAGTTAGTATTTTAGTAATTAGGCTGAATCTATTGCAATTCAAATACCAGCCTAAATTCGATGTTTTATGGTAGTAAATGTTGGTGCTGAGGGGAGCGGGCACGGCTCTAATGGTGCACAGAACTACCTACTCTGCTGGCTCAGTTAAGCATTTCGTGACGCGTTCTACTAAACATTCATTTGCATAGGACCGCCGGTATAAAACGATATTCAGTAGTTAGTATTTTAGTAATTAGGCTCAAAGATATGTAAATATCTTGTTTTTTTGTTTTTGGCAGTTCTGCAACACATATACACGAGCGGGCCCTGGCTATATCTCAAAATTATTTACTTATTTAAAAATTTTATACAAGACTGGCTATTGCCCACGAAAACTGAATCTGTTTTCTCTTAAGTAGGTCAACTTCCATATGAGAAGGAATATAAAAAGTTTGTTGTCATAAATTATTTTTTGATATTCTCTCCTGACCAACTACTATTAAAAAAAGGTTTAAAACTTCTGGGGTCAAATACGGCCAGCTCTAATTGGTATTCAACTTATCTAATTAGGTTTTAGTATTTTATCAGATCTTATAAATTAAATTTACTTATTACGTATGACTATTGTAGTCCGTCCCTTAAAAGGTAAAGAATTCGATATTGTGTAAGAATAGAATCATTCAGAGGTTAGTTAAAAAAAGACGTTGTTCGATATCCTTACATAAAATATGTTTTATGTTTTTGTACCCATGGCTTTCTAATTTATCTTTTACATTTATGATTTCGTCAGACAATTAATGATGCATATTATACATATAAACCGATTAGAAGCCATAACACAAAGGATAATGCCCTGTCAGATTTCGGTTTTGAAAGTTCCATAACCTCTATCTTTCTCTTTCTCTTTACTTTTAGGCGCAATTCAAGAGTATTTCTTTATTTACATTTTGCTGGCCTAGACATTTACACTTACAAATGGGCAAAATTCAATTGCACCTGCTTTTAATGCTTGATCGACCAAGATTTTAGCAAACTTCGGCTAGTTCTACTAGTTATTCGGTCGACGTGCTCCACCAAAAGCGTATTGGAAGCTCTTTTGTTTGACTTTGTATAAAGAATAAAAAAGAAACAATACTAATATTCTACAATAAATAATTGTTAATCGAGCGAGCGGCGTGGTCTAGCAGTCGAGGGGTTCAATTCTAGGTCCAACTGTTCTGGTTCAACTTTTTCTGTGGTTTCTTTGGAGCATTTAGGCAAATGCTGCGGCAGTAACATTCTACAGATAATACAGGTCAATGAAATGAGGAATTGAATAGGGAACCAAATGCAGCTTTAGCTTCTTTTAGAAGATTAAAATATAAAACGACGAAGAGAGTAGCCATTTCCAAGACAAATATTGTCGCTGAATTAGAATGTGACCGAGTGGCATGGTCTAGTGCTCTAGATTAGTGATTCCCAACCGGTGGTTCGCGAACCCCAAGGGACTCGAAGTGTTTACAGAGGGGGTTCTCGAAAATAATATTGTAATGGCGGATTTTAAATTAAAAGCAAAGAATACAAAAATTGAAGAACACACCCACTGTAAAACAAATTGTTCGCTGCCTGTTTATTAAGAAATCTAAAATAAATTTAAATATTTTCATTTCTTTTTTCTTTATTTGTTTTTCAAAATTACTTCATCAATATCAAATTATATCAACAATTTTATACATTGTAATTTATTTCTCTTATTCAAATAACCAAATACTATTCTCTCTTTATTATAAACATTTATTTATATTTAAAACATTTTATCAATGCGATTAGTATCATGTTCTGCTTTATATTTAAAATAATTGCAGCAGTCACAATTGGAAATAAATATTAAATTAAGACAGTTTACTACAGATTTTAGAAACCCTAAGAACCAGTTTGTTAAATTTATCTTGTTTTCAACTTTTATCACGATTAATATAATCATTTATTCTGCAATATAAAAATATATTCTATCAAATTTTATTGCTCTTTTATCTATCATAGGGGGTTCGAAATTTTTTTCGGACCTTTATTTTGGTTCGTGAGGAAAAAAGGTTGGGAAATACTGCTCTAGCATTCGGGAGATCACCGTTTCGAACCCGGGTCGGCTGCTCTGGTCCATGTTTTTCTGTGGTTTCCTTGGAACACATGGTCGTTTATTAAATTAAATTGACCTCAACAATTCACTGGTACTAAATCTTTTTACTCACCCCCCGCCCTAATCCACTTGTATATAAGACAAATGTTAAGATAAGTTTATTGTATTATTACTTCTGAAGAAGCCTACGTTAGGCGTAACAATTGTAAAGTGTGAATATACCAATTTTGTGGAAACTTTGTGTTTTTATTTATTTCACCTATTATTTGAAATGAGTTTCCATCAAGTGAACGTAGAAAGAATAGATCATATTTATTCTTTGATAGCGAACTTGAATGTGGCCTTAGATAAGCTTTTTTTATAATTTATTTTCCAGGGTGGCGGTCATTAATTAAGACAATATTGTTAATTTAGTTGTAACGTTTCGGTTTATTCAACCATCATCAGACTGAAATTTTTCGAAGATTGTTTCTCACAACAATTTTTAACTTGTTTTGTTTGGACACACACTGTTTACATGATCAAGTTTAATTACATAATAATCACTAATTATAATTAGTTTCGACCTTTACTTGATGAAAATTTATAATCCAAGGAATAAAAACACCAAACAAGTAGGTTCTCACAAATTTTAATAAATCATGCAACATGTTTCGCCAAACGTTGGGTTCACCAGACATGCGAGTATTTACGAGTGGTAAAGTATAATTTACGAGTAGTCTGATGATGGTTGAATAAACCGAAACCTTAAAAATTAATTAACAACATTGTTTCAATTAATGTCCTGAGCGCTATCCAGGAAAATAAATTATAAATTTAAAATAAACGGTCGGGAAATCAAGAATAACTTAGATAAGCTCATAATCAAATTAGCAGAACTCCAAACAAAAATTAATAGTTAAGGTATATCAAAATTTGAATATGCTGGGACATTGTAATTCAGTGACGAATGATAGCTCGGAAATGGCTACCCTTTTAGTTGTTTTATCAGTTTATTTCAGGTAGTAGGTAATGTTCACAAAAGGATCAAAAACTGAAGTTCATTATCTAAATTATCACACGTAGACAACTTGATATTTGATTTTTATCTGCCTAAACGTAGTGCATTTGTTCAAAGTCCAATTAGTTTAGAAATCCAAGTGGTACAAATATTGGTATCAAGTTGGCTAACGTAACAGCCGACGACTTCGCGCACGGATTAAAGTGAGTAAGGAGGTCGATCGTGTAGAGGTGAATGGGTTAGTTATTGTCATACTTGGTCATGTAACTGTACCTGCCATGGGTCATTAACCTTCCACGTTTCTTTCTTTCTCTGCCTTGACTCCCGCACATTCTCTCTTACTTGCATACGAACGAATATTTAGGTAACTTATATACTTACGTACGTACGTAAAGACATACAGGCATGCATATATATATATATATATATATATATAGATAGTTGTCGTAAAGTTTTGTCAGCTTGAATCGTAACGGCCATCAGTGGTCACCATTGGAAGCGCGCAAAAGCTTTAAGTGGACATTTACAGAAATTGGACCTGTTTCCACACGAATTGTCCTTTATAAACCCATTTTCACTGAAAGGAGAACTTCCTGACCGAGGAAGCAATTGAATACAGGAATAGTACCCACCTACCTAGTCAATGCTATACACTGAATGGACTTTGTACACTTTGGTCTTAAGCGCAGCGAAGGGGAAAATTCTATCCCTTAGAAAGTAGCGTTATTAGTGAACCATTACTAACATTTACAAGGGAACGAGTCATGGGATCATGGGATCAAAACATTCTGCTCTGTTAGAATTTCACACGTACGGTTAAATGAGGGAGTCCCAAATTATTGAAAATTTGAGATTTTTTAAATCAAAGTAAAAGGTTAGAAATGTAGAGGCATTAGAAAGAGTAAGTGAACAAAGGAGTGAGACATGAAGGGATAGTTAGAGATATATTAGGGGCAGTATAATTTTTTTAAAATGAAAATACCAATCAGTTGTGAATTGGAATCGTCTACCAGTGTAAAAGTTTTTAAAACTTATAATTCCTTTAATCTATTAAGTAGATTAAATAATAAAATTGTACGTTAGGGAAATAATTTGTAGTAATCGGTAAGACGTTAACTGTAACACTTGTTTTTTTTTTATTTTAAAAACTATGATTTTAATTATAAATTTCTATTGAAAATTTTTATAATTGAATGTACAATAATTGTAATTAACAGTAAACATTTCTGTAAAAAATACATATATATATATATACATATATATTGTATGGAATTATGAATTTTAAAATTAATTAGATGCAGTATGTTATTTGACGTTATATACATCCTTAAATCGCATGGTTTCTAAAAAAACAACTGAGGCTTCTATTTTTCCCATTTAAAATATAAATCCCTAACAATATTCACTTTGAATTTTTATTGCTACACCTTGGATACATAGTACTGTTTTAACAGTTTAATTTTTTAGTATGATTTACATTGGTCCCTGATTAGTGTTTGATGTAGATAAATAAAAAAGTACATTTTTTCATCTTTAAGGCGAAACTAGAACGGTGTCTATTTCTATGTACCATTAAAGAGCAGCGTGCTCTAGATCAGTGCTTAGTATTCGGGAGGTCACCGGTTCGAACCTTGGATCACTTAGGCAAATGCTGGAGCCGTAATATTTCACAAATTATCTTTCACTTCTCTTCTGTCTTCATTTCGTCCGTCTCATCTTTCTCTCCCCAACCACATCACCTACCCATTCCTACGATTCCTGCAAAGGGGCTGAAGAGGGCCTTATGCCCTACCTTCCGGCTTTGCACTACAGTGTAGGTCGGAGGGACTGCTCGCCCACCAGCACGAGTAGCTGGTGGGAATGAAATACAAAAAAGTTTTTTTTTATGAACCATCGTAACTAAAGCGGATGAACCAATTTCAATGCGATTTTCTTTGAAACTTGTAACTGTAAGAGTTGCTAGTCGTATTTCATAAAAATCGGTTTTGCTGTTTCCAGCATGTTCAATATCTGTACAGAACTCACCACATGTATATTTCTCACTTTTCAAATTTTTACATTGTTATTTCGATTTTTTTTTTTCATTTAATTAAGATAAAATTTCGCTTGTTATCGCTTCATTTTGAATTTTTTTTTTTCGGCTTATATATGTTATCGACAAAACCCGATTTCAGGAAAAACTACGTAGTTTGACTTAGGCAAAAGGGTTTGACCGGTAAATTATTTGGCATTACTATTATTATTATTATTATTATCAAAACAATTCTAACACTGTAGAAAGTATAATTTTATAGTAGTTAAGAGATGGTAATGTAATAGAAAGTAAGAGAGAAAAAGGCAAATTATAGTTTTTAAAAGCTCATCAAGGATATTCCTGTAGATAGTGATTATGGTGTATATATAATCATTTGTCTTGACGAATAATAACAAGGACATCGCATTAAATTGACATGAAAATGTGGGAAAATCCATAATTTTATAGATCAAGGGTGTAATTTCTGAACGACACGCACATAGTACATGTACACATGTGTATTTACGTACATACATATTTTTTTACAACAGAAGTGTCAGATTAAGAATTAGTTTTTCCTAGGATATTTTTAGTTTCATCGATTTATTGTGGTTTGCTTTTTTAATAGAAACGGAAAATGAAAATATCCGAACTCTACAAAATATTAAATATATAAATAAAAATAATACGTTAGAGGTAGTATTGCGATAAAATTTAAGTAAACTTTTGGAAATCTTATCCGCCTTATATTGAAATTCTAAAAATATAATTGCAACATTTCGAACAGTTAGTTGCCAATACCGAAACACTCTAAATGGAAAATTTGATAAGAAATTGTTCATTGTGGTTTATAGAAGTCTCTAAGGAAACACATAAAGTAGGTTTATATTAACAATATCTTAAGTATCCAAAGGAACTCAAATATATATTTGTGATAAAGTGTGTTTCTAAATATTGTCTAACTAGCAAGGCAAAGCAGAGAAGTGTGGAAATATTTAGGAGAACATTTAAAATTTTTGAAAAGAAATTTATAATTAAAATCATAGTTTTTTAAAAAACAATCTTAAAGTTAACGTCTTATCGATTAGTACAAATTACATTCCTAAACTTACAATTTTATTATTCAACGTTCCTAATAGATTAAAGGAATTATAAGTTTTCAAAACTTTTCCAACTCACAATTGATTGATATTTTCATTTTAATAAAATTATACTGGGCGACTTAGAATTCTGTACTTATTTAAGCAATATTAGCAACATAATAGAGTTAGCTGCCTCTTCATATTCCTATTTCTGCCCATAATTGCCCTTCATATCTCAAATGGTGCCCTACCAGTCGATCACTCCTCTGTTCTCGTAATATTTCTAATGCCTCTTCATTTCTAACTTTTTACTTTGATTTAAGGAATCTCAAAATTAAATTTTCAATAATTTCGGACCTCCTTTATTATAAAAAAATCATGATCCCTCATTTAACTGTACGTGTGAAATTCTAACTGAGCAGAATGTTTCGAATAGTTAAGAATACATTGGATAATTTAGATAACGTATTTCTTTACAAAAAGTTGACGATGTTACTAGAAAAATATATAATTTTTAAAATGTTGTGGCTGAAAAAATGAAATAAAAATTTGAACATGTATTCCTGATATGCTGACAAAGATATCTGGAACGTTAAAAGAAAGATTAACAGCTAAGTTTTTCCATAAAAAATGTACGACAGTATGGAAATATGTTTATGATTTGGCAATATCGTGTAACGAGAAACTCGATAAAATTGGGAAAACATATTTTAAAGTTTTTTAGATTTGACGTTAACCAAAATAGTGAATTATTAACAAAAATGCGGTCTGAATGTTGCATTTAAAGCGAATTCATCATTAGGAAAAATCATAAAGATAAAATAATCAAAGAATACTAGTCAGGAGTTAATAAGTTAACATTTGAGTCTTGCCAAAAAGTTTACATAGGACAAACACGGAGAAGATTCAAAAAACGCTTGCCAGAACACAGAAATAGTTGTATAAAAAATAATAAACATTCTACTTATGCATATCATGTAACCACAAAAGGTTCAGTTTTATATTAAATCAGATATTTTAGATTTATAAAATAAAGGAATTATATTAACCATTCCAGAAGCTTTAGAGGTGAATAATTACAAAAAGTTAGTCATTTTACTGAATGACCAAAATGAATGTAATAATTTTCTCCTCCTACAATTGTTATAAACTCCTTATTGTGTTTAAAAACTTTTACTGTAATATATCTTTAGCAACAAATACGCCTAGTCTGAAGAAGCCAATGTTTTGCCACTAGTGACAATAAAGTTGTGAATATCTATACTCAAGCGTTTTATTAATGAGGTTCGATTTTCATCAAGTACCTAAAGGTCGAATCCATTCAATTTTCCAATGTTACACTTTTCTTTTATTATTTCTCTTATTGAAATTAAAAAAAGGTTCTCCCAAACGTTTCATTATTATTAATTTTTGCTATTATTACTATTCAACCACTGCATGCAGCATCTGTTTTTATTACAATGTTAGGTAGAATTTATGTCCCTGCACAAATCCAAGAAATAAGACGATCCACAAATAAAATTTTACTCTTAACTTCGTTCATGCCACGACCTTTAAAGTTCACGTGTGTCTCGAATCGTATCGTATTCAGACACTTACACTTACATATGTAACATAGAGACATTCGTGCAAAACTTAAATTCTCTCTTTGTATCCAGTCCACTTATTTTCTAGTATTTTATTTTCACGTTCTATTTCGCTTGGCAAGGATCACCTCCAGCAACAACATAAACGTTTAAACATTATTCTTTGAAGTCTAACACGGTTAGGCTGTCGTCCATCTGTAATGCGGTTTACTATGGCAACCGACGATTAAACGGTTCATTTCTTACTTTTAAAAAAGATTCTCGAATTTCTAGCGAATCGAAGTCATCTAACGGTAGCACCGGTTTGCCAATAACTATTGGCACCTTTACTCTACGTAAAAGCGAAAACATTAAAATAAACGTTAAAATAAATTGAACATGATTAAATTTTCTGAAAACACGACGATAATGACAAAATCGAAATGTTATAAAGATTCTAAAACTGTTAAATGTAAAAGTGTGTATATAATTTTATAATGTATTACGAGAAATTCTTGTATATGTTACGGGTAATCTAACTTTACTACCTAAGTTTACCCGGGCAAACTGCGTAATACCCAAGACTCTTGGGTAAAGTGCAAAATATATTTGGAATTGTACATGTTTCAGGCTTTACCCGGGTAAATATAACTGAAGTTGTTATTAAGCTATATCTGCACTTGTGTGAAGGGTGTCAAAGACAGCTGAAATCTGTCAAAAAAGGACTTGTGGTTAGGTTAGGTTAGGTTAGATTAGGTAAAGCTATTGGAAATCTTTGCAACTCGAAATGTCACAGCAGCTTGTCATGTTTGAACAAATAAGTACTCGTGAGTAGATAACCTTTAAGAAAATACAGTTTCAGAATTCTAATTTTTATTTGTATAATGTGTTTTTTGAATTAAAAATGTTTTCCAAACATTAATGGCCTTGTCATTTATGATATATCCAACTTTAACCAAATATATTTTGGACTTTACCCAAGGGTCTTGGGTATTACGCAGTTTACCCGGGTAAACCTAGGTTTACTCGCTTATCTAACTTTACCCGTAACATATACATACAGGGTCATTCAAACTGAGTGGTACATTAGACGTTTTAGGGAAACTAAGCATGTTACAGATTTGAAAATTTGGAAGTAGCGGTTATCGAGGATGATCTATTTAACTAAAATAATTTCAACTGTCGGGCACTTCCGGTTATCCTGGAAATTGATATCAACTTTCTTTTTTTTAATGGAATGGTATATTTTTTACGATGAATTCGTATGAAACATGAAATTTTATTAACCAACATGCATGCCTACGATGAATAGCTTCTGAGATAATTTAATTTATTGGAAAAAAGACAGCACCGCAACCCAAAGTATAAAGAATCATAACTTCTATAAAAAATTACTTAGAATGTTGAAATTAGTTATTTACTAGTTATAGCCAAGTCATAAGGCTAACGTCATGCTAAAACTAAGCTTTATAATTTGTACAGCGCGTTCAGAAAAAAAATTCCAATGTTTAAAAACTTCAAACACGAATAACTTCATTTTTTCAAATGGCACCTAGCATATTTGATTTTGTCATTCGATTCCTTTTTATCCTTTTTCGATACATTGGACGTTTTCTATTTTTTATTAAAAAAAATCGAAAATTTTCGTATAAAACTGTACAAAATGTACATTATCCAAAAATTAAACTGTAGAAGCTGTCTAAACACAATATTTTTTAGAATTATTTTTTATTATATTTTAAGGTGAAATAGGTCCAAACAAATTTCTATAACATAAAGAAATAAATTCACTAGGGTTAATTTAAACGGCTAAAGGCGGTAAACAACCCCGACAGCTGACACAACACACAGAACTTCTTCACCAAAACTCCTACAAATCTGTACAAATTACTAAATTTTAGTATTGTTGCCAAACCTTGAAGAACTAAGAACTAAGTTACTTAAGAAGTAGGTAGGCAGTAGAAATTATGTAAAACTTATGTTCATGCATTAGAAGTTGAAGAACGGTGTAAACGGGCATTAGTTTCTTAAAATTAGATGCATTTGCTTTATTGATTTTATAAAAACTCCTGGAATGTAATAGCCATATGTAATAGATTTTACTTTTATTGAAAACTGTGTATTTTCGTAGTGGAAAATTATCTACAGTTAATGTTAAAGTATATCTTACATTCTCCTCATAATTTCCCTTCCATGTCGTTACTTACCGAGTGAATAAAACTAAAAGATAGTTTTAACGAAGAACGTATAGGATCAATGATGATTACATATTTTTATCGCAATATATGCTTATTGTGTTCGCCCACAAAGAACGAATTTCATGGTGGAAGAAACATCGTCTAGACTCCACATTATTGGTATCTGACTTTTAAGAAGCTAGAGTCTGATAAATGTAGGAAAACGAACATAACCGAAATGTACTCCATTTTCGTTTTCGCCGCTGAAGAAAAATTACAGTTAGTTCTAGTTCAATTGCAGTAGGGCAGAGAGTAATAGAATAGCCCGAGGAGATTTCTTGCTTGCTTGGAAAACTTCGGATCTATCGATTTCTATATGTAACTGCATATCTAACCACCAATATCTTCGATATCCGATTTGACCCTTACCTTGGTCAAGAATTTTAGGAAGAAGAAAAATATTCTGTATATCGTTTCCCAATATCTACATAATCGAAAACAGACAGTCAGTTTGGAAATACGCACCGAATCATTATTGTTATGGTTTTTCTTAAAGGGTATATATTGTTTTTGTTGTTTGCATTTAATATATGAATTATTGATTAATTATAAATAAAACAGACCTATTTAGGAATTATTATATTATTTACAAGAAGTATCATCTCTTGCGTAATTTAATGAACTAAATCTAAATATGGAAACAAAGACTTACTTTCGCATTAATAAGAAATTCAAACTTCACATTTAAAAAAAATGGCATTATGTGTTTATTTGGGCTTGAATATTCTAGAAACTAAAGTTTATATCAATGTTATATAAACAAATTTGAATTATACATGAAAAATCGAACAGGAATAAAATTTAAGAAAGGTTTTAGATCTGAATCTTGTAGTCAGGAAATTCATACATTTAAGAAACAAAAATATGAGTTCAACGTGTATTAAACCCCTCTTGTTAAGTTTATTTTATATTCAACATATAATCTTAAATCAGTTCCTTTAAGGGATATTTTGATTATTACTGCAGTATAAATAGAATTTGTTGGTTCATCTTTCCATGTTAAACCCATTTTTTTTTAATTGCACATTTATTAGTTTATGATTTTGTATTATTAAGTTAAATCAGAATTCATTTACTGAATTTTTCTATCACCTCTGGTTTTTGAAATACTGAGGTCAAAAAAAAATCCTTTTAATTTGTTGTATTTCAAAATATTGACGTGGTAGCAAAGGGCTAGGGCTGATAAATATATATTGTCAAAATTTTACTTTTTCGTTTTAAATTTTAAAATGATAAATAAATACACTTGACTATATATGTTTCACAAAATATTTATTAAAACTCTTAAAATTGTTTCGGCTGTGAGGCCATTATCAAAGAGGTATTACAATTAATGTTAAAGTTAAAGATATACAATATTTATACCTGGATTACAAAAATAAATTCAGTAACGGTGAAATGAAGAAATCTAATTGGTCGTTGGTGATTAACCTGTTGTTGTTACTACCCTTAACTATTTCGAAAGAGTCTAATAAATTCAGGCGTTTACTTTTCGGAACATTGTGTAGTAATTTAACATTATCTAAATCTAGGAAGTGTTTATATAAAATACAATGTTCCGAAAATCCTGTACATGTATTTGAATTTTGTATGGATTTTAGGTGGTCATTTATCCGATTTTTTAGTGAACGACTGTTTTGTCCAATATAGATCGCTTCACAGTTTTTACATTTGATTTCATACACCCTCGACTTAGATTGTAGATCTATTTTTTCGTTATTGTTGACCAATAATGACTTTAAATTGGTCTTATTTACATTTATTGTCTTTATGTTCAGCTTTTTCAATTTATTAGATATGGTATAACTTAAATTAGGTATTTAATTAATCAAAGAATAGTTTCTTGCTTTCATATCTTGTGACGTGATGTATAAAAATTTTTTTGTAATTAATTTTTTTTTGAAAGTATTTTTCTTTTTTTGCAATTAATTTGTTGACCAATGACCAATGATATTTCTTATACTTATTCTAGTATTTGTAATATTTAGGATATACTAAGAAGAAAATATTAAAATACTGGCCGTATCTAATTGATTTATTTATGTTATTAAGAAATTGCGTTTATTAATTTTTTAAAATTGAGTAAGTATCCTCGAAATAGGAAACGCTTTTAGACATTAGTAATCAGCATTTAAATATTGTTTCTATAAGATACTTTGAGTCTTTGAGACGTATTGAGGTTAAAGATGAAACACACAACCAATGCTTTCAAATGTTTCAAAAAATGTCAATAAGTGACATTGGTCAAATGGGGAGGAATTTTGGTACTCGACTAAATGAAAATAATAGAGGCATAAGTCTACATTATTTAGAAAATATTCATGAAATTAATAATAAAAAATTTGAAATCCTACACGTATAAAATAAAGACCAACGTCTAAATATTCTAGAACAGTTCGAAATAAAAAAGGGCCTTTAGAACCAAATGTAATATTATCAACGACAAATCGGAGTTCAAAGACACTCGAGGTATTGACGAATTTCTATGAGTTACGATCTAATATTAAACGTTTCAATTAGTGATTTAGTGATTAGTTTTTGTGATTAATCATATTTAAAACATGTTTCAAAATTTTCCAACCGCAAATTCTATTGATAGTAATAACTATAGTCAAAAGGATTTGTAAATAAAAAAGTGATAATAAACAAAGTAGTGTTTATTCATTTATTGTTAAGATGAATTATCACAAATAACGGCTGAATCAATCCAACATTTAAAAACATTTTTTTTGTGTTAATTTTTTTTTTAAAAGATGTTTCATAATTTCCTCACCGCGAGTTCTATTGAAAGTATTCAGATTAATTAAAACTACCTGTCAATTCACTGTTACTGGGAGAGAGTTTATAGATATTTTTAATAATAGACTTGGTGATGCAGCACCTTTGGCGTGTGAGTTTGGTCTGATTTTGTTCGACTATTTTTTTTTATCTGGTGCGAATGAAAACATCAAAAGCACCTGTCGCAGATTTTAATTCATTTATCAGGAGCCGTTCTGTTCTGTTTCGTGATCAGTTTATCATTCATTCTGTTTGGGCAGGTGAATTAATACAATTGTGATTCGCATTTTATAGACGAACCTACATGCCAACAGGAGCAGGTGAAGACTTTGTTTAACCGTGCACCTCAACAATTCCATTTACAAAATTAAAATCGAAAAGATAAAAGGTTTATCGAAAATTAGCGCTGCTACTCCGAAATAGAATAACAACGGTAAATAATAATTTGTTAGTATTTCATTTTTTATATTCGTATACATTGAAAGCATTGATTAAAAAGGTACAACATCCAATCAAAATTCAAAAATAAATTACACTCGTGGATGCACAGAGGTCACGTGACCTGTGAGTGACGATAATATTATAAAAAGAAGAGTCAAATACCAATAATACGTTCAATATTAAAAATAATGTAAACGAAAACACTGAGTTTAATTTTGACAAAGTTTTTATTAGAAGACTCTAACAATTGTTTCGATTTTTCAATCGTTTCCGAAGAGATCATACACGAACTAAATTGAAAGTAAATATATTCATTATTTATACCCTAAGTTAACTAAACAGTATACATATATATACATATAGATCTTGATGTACAAATTATTAACAATAAATTTGAATATAATATCTATAGAAAAAACACCTTTACGGATACTATTATACCACAGGACTCCAATCAAATTTATTCAATTAAATTATCAACATTCCACAGACTAGTTAATTACCCTCTTAGTAAAAATAATTTTAATAAAGAATTAATAATGATAAAAACCATAGCTTACAATAATGGCCACAACCGTAAATTAGTTGACACGTTATTAAACAAAAAACAAATAAAATCAGCTTTAAAACTAATATTTTACGGCAAAAACAACAAAAAAGGTAGGTGGTATAGCATAAACCATTATAGAAATATCAGTGATAAATTATATAACACATTACGCAGAAATCTAAATATCAACTTAGTTAGTTCAAATAAAACCAATTTAGAAAAAATTTCGTTAACAATAAAATAAAACAAATAGACAATTTAAAAAAATCAGGCGTATACAGAATAAAATGTAATGATGGTGATGCAATATATATTGGAAAAACCGGTCGTAACTTTGACTTAGATACAAAGAACATGTCAAATCAATTAAAGATAACAAAAATTCCACAGGATTGTGACAACATTGTAACAAGAATAAATAAAGACAATCTATCAATTTTACATATGTTAGACAATAGTAAAAAATTAGACCTTTTAGAAAGATTTGAAATTCAAAAAGCTTTGCGTTATAACAAAAATATTACCAATGACCAAATTGAGGGTTTTTCCACTTACTAGATAATAAGGAATTTAATTTATTTGTGTATGTACTAATGTTTATATATATGTATACTGAATAATTAACTTAGGGTATAAATAATGAATATCTTTACTTTCAATTTAGTTCGTGTATGATCTCTTCGGAAACAATTGAAAAATCGAAACAATTGTTAGAGTCTTCTAATAAAAACTTTGTCAAAATTAAACCCAGTGTTATATTATATATATTTATATCTATTATAATGTTTTTTCACAATCATCCTACCGCATCATCTATAAACCTTATTAAGTATGCAAGCCTCGAATACAAATAATTACTTCAATGCATTATATTAAAGAAAAAAATGCATAGTGTTTTGTATCAGTCGATCGCAAATAAATTTTTTAATAGTAGAAACTTCTAATTATTGAATCGCTTCCCAAAATTTTGAATAACAAACAAAAGTTTCAAAAAATTATGTACATTTACAGGCACCTTACTTTAAATTGTTGAAATTTCTAATAGAGGAAAGTATTAAATATACACATTTTACTTCAACTCTTGCTTTAAAAAAATCTTTAGAATTAATTGATAAAATTGCCCGTAATCGGCGAAATGCTAACCTATAAATGATAATAAGAAAAGTAAGTAAGTAAGTAAAACCACTTTTAAATGTTTCAGAATAATTTATTACAACTCTGCAATTGTTTCGGTATAATTATACCATTTCTCAAGAGTACACAAATTCTTACAGTAAGAAACAATTGTAGAGTTGTAATAAATTATTCTGAAACATTTAAAAGTGGGTTTACTTACTTATTTTTCTAATTATTAAAAAAATGTTACATAAAAATCCGATCAATATATCAATTAATTATATAAAAATGATAATCTGCCGAAATCCATTTATATTCGCATTTATATTGAGCTCAGTTCGCGAAATGTGTACATCAGTTTAAACATATTCCGAAATATGATCTATTCTCGGAAATCGATCATTTGGCTTTGATCATTGATGGAAGTAAATAAATTAGAATTAATTTTAAATGACCAAACAGATTTGAATAATTCTCCTCTACTAAAAATTTAAACTTTTCACCCCAACCCTTATAATTTAGTATTTAAATCGACTTGTAATTAGTTTAAGTTTAAGCGACGTGGTCTAGTGCTCTAGATCATTGCTTAGCATTCGGTAGGTCACCGGTTCGAACCCGGGTTCGGCTGCTCTGGTCCACGTTTTCTGTGGTTTCCTTGGATCATTTAGGCAAATGCTGAGGCAGTAACATTCCACAGATAATCTTTTACTTCTTTTCTGTCTTCATTTCGTCCGTCTCATCTTTCTCTCCCTAACCACATCACACCACTCACCTATTCCCACGATTCTTGCAAGGAGGCTAAGGAGGGCTTTACGCCCTACCCTCCGGCTTTGCACTACAGTGTAGGTCGGAGGGACTGTTCGCCCACCAGAACGAGTAGCTGGTGGGAATGAAACACAAAGAAGTTTTAGTTTAAGTTTAGATTACTTCACCACCTGAAGAAGACATTGTATGTCGAAATAATATTATTGTGGTATCAATAAAAACTTTCAGTAGCTCATCTGTGTTTTATTAAATGGCAGATGAAAATTTTTAATTAATTAGTTATTCGTTATTATCTCTCAACAGATACTAACGCATTCAGAGAAGAGTTGATTCAGTATGTCGTGATCTTACCTTTTTTAATCAAGTACGTATTTCCATTGGAAAGTGCAGCCAGCGTTCTCAATTAAAACTTTTCGTTTCAAAAACGTTCATCTTTTGAAGACAAGAGAGTTCATCTAGCATAGAGTGTGTAGGATTGTTACAGCTTCCAGACAACTTTAATTATGCAAACTGGAAGAATGAACAACCAGCGGTAGCATTTTTCATTTTTCCCTGTGCACTTCACTCGTGTTCAAGTTAAACTTTTAGATTTATATTCTCTAACAGTTGAAATGGCAACTAAGCACTCTCTGATTATAATTATAATGGCGACTCGATGTAGTGGTAAACTAAACTTTGCTGGATTTTATTTTGATGCAGAACGGTCTGGTAAAATTTAGACTGACTCAACAACTAACAAAATTTAGAGGAATTTACTAAAAGCTGAAATTACTCACGATTAATTTAGTTTTAACCCAATGGACCAACATTCCAAACTTCTCTTATAACTTTTCCCTTAATTTATTAAGTACCTAATAGTTTTACTTTAAAAAAAAAATGAAAATTTCAATGTATGTTTATTAATCGATCTACTTTTAATCAAGTTCTAAAGTTTTTAAAAATTGAGAATCATAAATGGAACAAAAGCCCTGTTTTAAAATCATCAAATTTAGTTTTATACAAAAAATGTAAATATGTAATTGTACGAAATACATATGCAAAATTTGATGTAGTGAATCTATTAAAAAATACCAATGAAACAAGATGACCTAAACTTCAAAAAATGTACTAGCGAATATGTTAAACAAAATTAATATATTGAGTTAAGTATATAGTGTCATTCAAACTGAGTGGTACGTTTTAGGGAAACTAAGCATGTTACAGATGTGCAAATTTGGGTGTTGGGGTTATCAAGGATTTAATTAAAATAATTTCAACTGTAATTTGGTTATCAATATCACCTTAAAACAGTTGAAATTATTTTAGTTAAATAGATCATCCTTGATAATCCCTACTCCCAAATGTTCAAATCTGTAACATGCTTAATTTCCCTAAAACGTCTAATGTACCACTCAGTTTGAAGGGCCCTGTATAAATATACTAATAACTATTTTTGAGATTCTTGAGTGTAAAATACACAATATTACCATTTTTATTCGAATACATGTAGTACTTATTTTGTATATATGAAATTTATTCTTCTGTCTTTTATACTAGAAATTTATAGATTTTGTTCTTATGAAATGATTGTATCTTCATAATAACTACGTCACAGCGTGTCAAAACTGCAAATACGAACAACTACGGTACGCGTTCAATGACATGAAGCTGCAATCTTGCCACAACACGACGTCTTCCCGTTTCGGGGATGTTAATGTGGCGAATTATCCGTTGACACTACCGTTGTCATAGCAACCTGCTCACGACAGCAAACAAGTAACGTGGGCATTTATTACATATGCTAAGGCTATTTAAAACATTAGAAAGAGCTCTAAGCAGATACAATAATTTTGTACACCTTTTTACAAAAAAATCATAAATCATGATATAACATTAGATAATCTTAACAGATGTTACATTTATTTGCAAATAAATCTCAATATTATCCAAATAATAGATGAATACGGTCTTTAAAAACTTGACCTTGTCTACTATAAATTAGACGCTAAATATGTTATTACAAATAATATGAAAAATAAAGAAGTTTCACCATTTTTTAGAACCATCAGTAATTGTGCACTTCAAAATATACAAAAAAAAAAAATATATCGTTTTCTGCATCAGTGAATCAGATTTTGCAGACGTGTCTTGTACAATTAATTATTTAACAAATAAACGAAACACAAAGTTTAATTTCCACAATATATTAAAATACTTTACATAATATGCGAGCTTATTATAATTCTGAAGAAGCCTAAGTTAGGCGAAACATATGTAAAGTGTTATAATATATTGTGGAAATTAAACTTTGTGTTTTATTTATTTGTTAAAATGAGTTTCAATCAAGTAAACTTAGACATTATAAATCAAATTAGTTATTTACTATTGATTTTTGGAACAGTGTAGTAATTCCCGAACATCTTTAACGAGATCGATAATCGATAAAAAAATCATTTTCGTTTTCGACTGCAGCAAATTTTAATCAATATAAATATATATAATAAGTATATATATATATGGAAGGGCGTGTTTAAGTGAAAATTAAATTGGAAAATGTTCCTGCAATGATGATATTAAAATTGAATTAATTGCACAATGGATACAATGAATTGAAATAGTTTGTTGTCAGTAATAGACATTGACGGAATTAAGTCGTAGAGTCGTAGATATGTAAATAGCTATAAATATTCATATGCATATCTGCATCGGTGGATATATGTTATTGTAATGCGCAATTGCGGTATATAAAATTAATGTTTAAATTGAATCGTTGTTGAATTGGTCTATCAACAAGTATGAATAGTACTCGTTATTAATAATCCCAGCATTTTATCATCTTGGCTTGATGAAATAATATTGTAAATGGGATTCCCGTCGCATTATAGTTACTAAATTGCGCCAATCTGTCAGCAAAATGTTGATGACTTCATGCAGAGAATATTACGACTGGTTAGACCAAACCAATGGTAAAGATGGGAATGGGCCGTTAATAATTAATTTCTTATTATTTGTAATGAAATACTATAAATTAATTAAATAAGTACATTAATCGAACCCGGGACCTTAGGCTTTACGCACCAATGCTCTGACTACTAAGCTACGACGAACGTACTTACAAAGTATTTATTTACTTAATTTTAGGATATTCTAATTCCAAAACTCACGGAAACAGTTTTTGGTCTTTTAGGGAAGGTTGTAACATGAAATAAAAGGAGAAAACAACCACAAGAGGGCCATTTACGAAGTGTCGTTTGTCACTCAATTAAAATCTGGCCTTATAATTTCCCCCAGCACCTAATATTAAAACTCCTAAAATATAAATATTGCTAATTTGGCTTTTTTGGATTTGAGCTTGGGATATCTTGAAGTTTCAATATTTTGGGATAACTCTGGAGCCAGATTCGGGTTCGTCTTTGAAAATCACGTCAAAAATTATTATCCTCATAGTGTTGTTTGTTTTCTATTGATATTAAATAAACATGAATAAGGCAAATGACGGCAGTAAATTCAAATTATTTCCTGTTGGTACTGTAACTACATTAATAGAGTTATAAAATAATTTAAACACTGATCAAACACATAAACAAAAAACTCTCATTTCAATTTTAATACAGATTTTTAAATTTAAACTCTGCCGAATACTAAAATGATAGAAAGATACAAATATTATTCTATTCTGTGTAAGAAGAGTTCCCAAGCAATAAAAATCTGACATATTCTGGTGATTTTTTATTTCCATCATTTATCGCTTTTTTACTTTTAATTAAAATATGACAAAAGAATTGTGTTTCTGTTTCTTCTCAGAATGTTTCTAAAATATGGCATTGAGTGAAATGCTGAGTATCCATTCCATTTAAAATTCATAAAAATGTAGAATGTAGAATGTTGAACATGGAATACCTAAAATATAGATACTTTCTTTTCTTGAGGATCAACTCGCACCTTGATCACGACTCAGATCATTGTATGAATAAATGAGAGTATCTGTACACTCTATTGAGTTCCTACTTCTAAATATATGAGTAACTCCTCAGTTTAATTTGAAGTAACTCCTCCTGAGTGGGAATTTCACCTTTATGTATTTCACTAACTGTCTGGTCTTACACTTGATGCGACCAACATCTTCTTTGTGTAAATATGTAAATAATTTTCTACTTCTTGACTTTTCTACGTATTCTTCTCTTTACAAATAACTTTATTACCTCTGTACTTTCCTATAATCTTTTGCAGTATTTCTATTTTACGAGGATGGATCAAATATAAATGAGCCTTTGTTAATAAAACATTTATTTTGAAAAGTTTCACAAAAACACAAATTTCTCTATTCTTTGACATATCCCACTTGTTTGTCTGTACATTGTTCCTAACGCATTGGTAGTTTTTTCATCCCGTTTTCATAAAAAGAAGCAGGACGGGTGTCTATCCAGTCGCGCACAAACTCCTTTTGTCTGTTCATCAGTCTGAAATCGCTCGCCTCCGAGTGATTCTTGATTCTTCTGCCTAAACATGTGGAAATCACAAAGGGATAGGTCTGGGCTATATGGAGGGTGTTCCAGCTGAGTCTAGTGCATTTCACCGATTTGGGCCTGCGTTAAAGCTGCGGTATAAGGTCTAGCGTTATCGTGCAAGAGCAACACGTTACGAATGGGGTGCGTCCTGCTTTTTCGGCGATAAAATTTTACCTGACTGAGAAGGCTACAGTAGTAGGCTGCATTAATGGTTCTTCGCTCGTGTAAAAAATCAACCAACAGCACCCCTCTCCAGTCCCAAAAAACCGTGGCTAATACTGCAGACAGGCATGTTTTCGGCTTCACTGAGTTTGATTCATCTTTGCGCCGCCATTCCTTGCTTGCAATGTTAACCGGCGAAATGCTGGTGCGCGGACGGCTAGGATGATTTACATTTACTTCAGTTCTAATTCAGCCATCATATTACTCTTCTCATTCTCTGTATGGTATTCAATAAATATTTATTTTAATGAAATCTTATTATTATTGTATGGAACAAGCATTGCACCAAACATTAATACTTTATATCGTATACTGAGTACAATTTCTCACGTCCAAGCAGAAGGTATTCCAACGTATATTGAGGTCCCACCGTATTGTATTTTCTGAATTAGAAGTAAGTCCAATGTGCTGCTTACTTCAGAGATTACTGTTTGAAATACAACCATTTAATAATTTTACCGTAGACAACAGTCTTCTTATGAAAGACCAGGAAAAACTCATTTGAGTACTTACTTAAAAAGATCCGATCTTGAAAACAGGAATTCAAAAGGACCCACTAAGGAGGTCATTAATCCATTTGGAGATCAACAACACACCACAAAAAAGCTTATTAGCGATATTATCAGAGTATCACACAATACTAATGGAATAGTTCTAATCTCGAGAGGGTCGTCCTAATGTTTACACCGCATTCTATTTAAATTTTGTTTTCCCAATGTCTGTAGGTAAATCATAATTTTTGTATAACGTTGCATTATAACCGCGTCTTCATAATGCTAATTTGTATTGTCGCCTTCTACTGATATTTACTGTTCGCTATGGTATTTCATATGTTTGGTAAGGTCTTACGATGGTATCTACTTGACAAAGTGAATCCACAACGCAGCTTATATTACTTGATAGGCACGCAAACCAAATTAGTCAAATTGGTCAGGAATTTATCGAAATACCACAGTTAGCAGTAAATATCAGTAGATGACGACATACTGCCTGTAATACGATATTAAATCATCTTCGTTTTACGGAACAACTTCGGTTTGGTCAGTGCTGTGTTGGTGATATCTAATAAGATCGAAATCGCGATCTACATCTGGTAATTTCGATAAATTTTTGACATGAACTATATATATTTTTTATAAAAACCGTTTGTTTAGATCATCATGTTCTGTATCAATATTTTCCGTGTCATAATTACTAGAGCAGTAATAGACCACGATTAAATTTTTTTTTTTTATATTCAAAAAAGAAGGAATTAAAATCCTTATTCGTCTAAATATTAAGATCAAAGATTTCACATTTGGAACGCGTCCTACCAAGTAGGCACAACGAACCGAAAGCCACATCCCACGACCGGTTTCGACCTATCGGGTCTCATCAGGTGGGCGCTGGCAGAAAGGCCTTTACAGGCTATATTATAAATACAAATAAATCAACAGAAACAACTACTCCGAGGTCTAATACCCCTACCGGCATTCAATTACACTGTTGATTCCGATGGACTTCTAGACGAAAATATAACATATTCAAAAAAGAAGAAATTAAAATCCTTATTCGTTTTAGATGTTTCTGATGATTCCATATTTATATTTATATTTATAATATAGCCTGTAAAGGCCTTTCTGCCAGCGCCCACCTGATGAGACCAGATAAGTCGAAACCGGTCGTGGGATGTGGCTTTCGGTTCGTTGTGCCTACTTGGTAGGACGCGTTCAAAATGTGAGATCTTTGATCTTAAAATTTAGACGAATAAGGATTTTAATTCCTTCTTTTTTGAATATGTTATATTTTCGTCTAGAAGTCCATCGGAATCAACAGTGTAATTCAATGCCAGTAGGGGTATTAGCCCTCGGAGTAGTTTTTTCTGTTGATTCCATATTTAGATTTTTTTTTATTTATCGCATGATTCGTAACGTTTTCGTAGATTTTAAAATGCAAATGCACTTCATCAAAACGTAAAAGATGTTGTAAAGATTATTTTCATATTATGTGTTAATGCGGATGTAGGGTGTATCCTTTAACAAACTTATAACGTGGCTAATTCTTTTCTAAGCTTTTAACAAGTTTTTAAACACTTCTTTTTTTATATGCGGCTTTAAAAATTCACCTTAATTAGTATATAATTAACGTAAAATAGAATTAATCGGCCGGTAATCTGTTTGTGAAAAGTTATATATTCTGAGGTCGGAAAAAAGCAGCTTCTGTGAAATAAAAAGTTTTCTCGAACCAAGTCAACTGTAATGCATCTGAATATGAGAATGGGAAAACCGGTCGTGACTGAGAATTTTAAAGTCACCCCAATTTGAAGCATTTTTCCACGGCGTAACACATAAATCCTTCTTGAGTGAAAAAGGGTCTTTATTATGGCACTCTACCGAATCGTTTTAACCTAAAAGGCTTCGTTTGTTTTATAAAAAATTGAAAATCTTAAGCCAATTTTATTATTGTGGGATTTATAGCAAATGCTAATCATGACAGTATAAATACATAAAAAATGTTTTACGCATTGTCCTAAAATTTGTATCCTGCAAATCAAAATATAATCACACTAATTGCTTGTATTTCACAAGCACCGGCGTACAAACTTTGCAAACATGTAAATATCTTATTACCAAGTGTAATTAATTTAGAGCCCCAATTCACAGTTAAAAATTCTATCGAATTTGTTAACAAATTACAAATGTTCAACTTACCTCAAAATTCAAAGTTAAAATACTTCCTTTGATATAAGTAGTTTATTTTCATCTATTCCTATACAAGAGTTAAAAACTATTTTAAATAATCACTTCAATTCTTGTAATCTTTCGAAAGACGACACGGATGAAGTAAGCAATATTTTAAGCACCTGTATTACTCAAAATTATTTCAAATTTAACAACAAAATGTACTGTCAAAAAGAGGGACTGCCTATGGGATCTCCCCTATCCCCCATATTGGCAGAAATTTTTATATCTAATTTTGAATTACGCTTATTTGAATCAACGACCCCACCTTTAAGCCATGTTAAATTTTCGACAAGGTATGTCAACGACATTCTCTGTATATGTACAGGTTCTGACAGGCAATTAGATTTATTATTTAAACACTTAAATTCTATTAATCCAAAAATAGTAAACATAAAAAATACAATTTACAATAGAAAAAGAAAATAATAACTCTTTAAATTTTTTGGACCTAATTATTACCAAACTGAATAATAAATTTAATTTCAGCATATTCAGAAAACCTACATATACAGATATTGTAACCCCTTCAAAATCCAATCAATCACATAAAATTAAAATAAGTAATTTTCACAGTTACATTCATAGACTAGTAAGCCTCCCATTATCTAAGATAGACTATGAAACTGAAATCTCAATATTAAAAACCATAGCTAACAATAATGGCTTTAATCTAGACCTAATTGACAAATTAATTCACAATAAGAAACGCAAACAAATCCAAAAAAAATTTTATGCTCAAATATCACAAAAACTATCCAGATATCATTTTATTAATCATGAAAATAATATTAGTTATAAAATCACAAACAGATTAAAGAAACATGGAATCGACTTTATTGAAGTAAACAAAAACAGTTTAAGGAGACTCTTATTTAATAATAAAGATAAAGTAGAAAACAAAAAAATAAAAACAGCGGAATTTACAATCTAAACTGCCTCAATTGTGATGCCTTTTACATTGGCCAGACAGGTAGCAATTTTACCACTAGACTAAATGAACATAAAAAATTGATATTAGGAACACCCGGTATATGGGTTCATCTAAATAAATTTACCACTATCTATAAGATTTAAAAATGTATCTAATCATATTTTTTTGCATTACTTTTTACATATTTCTAATTAAGAATGGATCATATAGTTGAACCATTCCAAATAATAATTTATTATTAACACTTTCATTTATTTCGTTACAGGTAAGAGTCAATAACAATCTACTTCCTGATTCAATCCATGCCGGAAGAGAAACCCTAAACACATAAAAGAGTCGGTATTTCTGCTTTGTGTGTGTAAACGACATGGTATGTACTTACTGGTTCTAATGGTATTTATACCTTAGATAGATTAATTAGCGCGATCCGTGATAATTCGTTCACTTTCGATAATTACTGTACAGATATCTTATTCACAGTGGTTTATCCTGACTGCGAGAATTGTGCGAATTCCTTGCAGGTGTGTGTATGTGTGATAACTAAAGCGTAAGATAGAATGTAATGGAAGCCGTTTACTAATTAATTAAATATTTAATTTAATCCACTAGTTAATACCGTCTGATCGTGAGTTGAACCTGTTCTATTAACGTTAAATGCAGGACAGTGGTAGTAGCAATTTATGCTCACTAAAATTTAATTATGTTTAGTTAGGTTAGGTTTCGCCTGATTAGGTTTAGTTAGGTTAGGATACGTATCATTACGTGTAGTTAGGTTAGGTTAGGTTTCGCCTGATTAGGTTTAGTTAGGTTAGAATACGTATCATTACGTGCAGTTAGGTTAGGTTTTATTTCATTTGAAATCGTGATTTACTACAAGAAGTAAAAGAAAATGCATTTACGCTCGTTTGCACCTTTGTTTAACTAAGGCAGGCTTGAGGAAGTAACAGTTAAACATAAGTCTTGGATAATTTATAATTCGTTTGTACCTACTTCTTTAGCAACGCTAAAATTTAGTAATTTGTACGGATTTTGTGAAAAACTTCCTAAATATTTGACGGGGTTGTGTTATAATTGTGTCAGCTAGAAGAGTTGTTTACCGCTTTTATTCGTATAAATTAATCCTAGTGAATGACTTCTTATTCATGTTAAAAAAAGTTTTAGGCGTATTTTAACTTAAAATATAATTAAAAAATTATAGGATAATTTTTGGATTTAGTCCATCTACAATATCATTAGAGACAAAAATAATTGCTAATGTCATTTATTTTCTAACAATAATTTATTAATGAAATACTAAAAGACAAGTTTTATTCTTATTAAAACAAAAAATTATAATTGACATTTTTCACAAGATGCATGAGAAAATTTAGAAAATATCTCTTAAGGACATATGTACAATATTTAATTTTTTCTTTTTCATTTCAATAATCATGATTGTTTCGTTATTATCTTTGTCGAAGAATCGATTGTTATGTACCAGCCACATTATACTGCAACATCTCGGACTTCAATCATATTTTCACATTATTTTAATTCTGCGATCTTACGAGATCAAAAATAAATAAATAAAATAAAAATATGCTCCGGAACTGGCGTGCTGATGAGGACCAATGAGTTCGAAGTCGCGATATACGTCTGGTAGTTTCGGCAGATTTTTGTTTTTGATCGATCTGATTACGTGCCTACCACGTAGTTGTAGCTACGCAGTGGATTCAGTTGAACAAGTCGCTGCGCTTATAATAAAAGGACCTTTTTTAACATTACTGGATTCCACCAATTAGTATAAAATATGTACAGATATCCTTCATTACACTGTATTTATTTACTTAGTCATACAAATTGTAGTAGACGTTTGCGTATATCGAACTTACACTAATAAATAAAGAAAAGAAATAAATAATACTGCTTTTTTGTTTCACACTTGAAATTTTATTAAATCTCAACAATTGTTGTAACATCTTACTTGTTTTGATGTATGAGAAAATATTTTTATTGAAAGGTGTCTTTCTTAGATTTCCACAGTTACACGCCAAAATTAATTGCAAATAATCTAATTAACTTGTTGACGAAAGAAACGATAAAGATTGGTTTTAAATATTTAATAACAACATTTACACTATTTATATTTATAACAAGGTAACTAACTTAACACATATCGAAGAAAATAAATTCTTTTACTTGTTTGACTATTGAATAATTGTATGTATGAAATTTGAATTATATAAAGAATCTCTTTTTGAATGACTTCAATAATGCTCTTAAGAATCTGGCAATTAATCTCTTGTTTTCAGCTTAAATAAAGTATAATGAAGTGGGGGTTGACAAAAGCTGTTGCTAGCCAGAGGGCACAGGATGGCAAAACGACCATAGCAACAACCCCACAAATCATTGCACTCCTTCAGGCAAACACTCTGGTTAATTTGGTAATTTTACTAATACCTTAAACGTGACAATACAACGAAAGTTTGACGATGAATATAACAATATGATAATAAAATAAAATGATTTTGAAAATATTGAATGCCACTTTACGCTTAAAGGAAATAAATATAATAAATAGTTGTTTGCACTAAAACCGAAATTTGGAGAATGAATATAAAAATAAGATAATAAAAGTGAATGTAATTTTGAAGATATTTACGTTTAACAAAAGAAATAAATATAATGCAAAATAAAATAAACACAACTTCGTACCAAATTTAAAATTTCCGAGAAACTATTGTTTGAAATGCTACATTACTCTCTTGAGAAAGGCTTAAATCAGCCGAAACAATTGTCGAGATTTAATAAAATTGCAAGTGTGAAACAAAACAGCAGTATTATTTATTACTTATCTTTATTTATAAAATGTTTTCACAAAAAACCAACTGCGTATACTATTCACTAATACTTTAATGTGTTAAAATCTTATGATTGTTCGTCAATCAATTTCTTTATTATTATATTACATTTTTCATTAATAATTTTTTTAAAATAAAAGTGGATGGTTTTTAGGTCAACTTACCAATGTTAAAGTCAAAATTAGTGTATAATCATATTTTATTTACACTTGCGAAGACAATTGTAATTTAAAAAAGGGGTATTTTTGTAACAGTTTTCAAACAATTGAACTTTTTGGTAGTACTACATCAAAACTTCAATGTCTTTTGATTCAATTTCATTTCAGAGCGCGAAATATTTTTAAAACTCTTGAAATTAGTAAATCTATTCTTTATTGTAACATTTTAATTGAAGCTAATTGAACACTATTTTGTAACAAAATGAAATTTAAATGTTAATACTAGTACAGTTCGTTGCTAACTGTAAAGTTTACCGTTTAATTTATTAGCTACTGAAAAGCAGGTTAAGCGGAATAAGTCATCAAATAACCTTTACAATTTAGTTGACTTTTGACTTTTGATCGTATTATAAGTAGCAGTTACTGTGACGATTTAGTACAATATAAATGACATTACTTATACGATAGTTGTTTTAATACATTTACATGTGTGTATCTAATCATTATTGGTTTGGAAATTTTTTGAAAAAGGCTCATGCAAAATTGACGTCTGTACGGTGTATTTTTGAATGTTAGAATTCTGCTTATATATAAAGTCGTACGAACTGTACATTTTTAATAATAATAATAAGTATACACTGGTATAGAATTTAATTTAACGATTTTAGAAAAAATATTACTTCCATTATTTTCGGAAAACTACCAACAACATTGAAATACGGTGAGGTAGAATGTTGCCGTTTGACACCTTTTTAAAAATTAATTAATATATTGGTAGTATTGTTTGTTCATATTTTGTTTTATTGCGAATTTATATTACTATCAATTTATTTTACGTAATATAAGAAGTATTTGAAAAATTTTTAGTAGGGGTAAAATTTAAATACATTAATGCGATATTAATTATTGAATTAATTTATACCCACTACAGATTACCTCACATAATGAGGGAGAAATTTGTTGCTGTTGTCACGCCCTCGCCGGGACCCTTCCCTCAATGTATTAGGTAACCTGTAGTGGGTATAAATTAATTCAATAATTAATATCGCATTAATGTCTTTAATATAAGAAGAAAAAAGTGTTGCATCACCCGAGAATCGAACCCGGGCCTGTCGCGTGGTAGACGAGCATTAATTATAAATTACATAGTTTAAATTAAATTTTACATGCCTTGACGGCAAAATATCCAAATCATTTTTATTTTATGCACATCTTTAGTTCTTTTCCTTTTATAATAACAAACCCTCTGTAACGAATCAGCCATTCTTTGTAACGAAAAAATACGTAACATTCGAACAGTGAATGTGGTTAGTAATCGAAAAATATTGTATGTGGATGATAAGGTTGCTTTGTTATTCGTGCTAAAGAAACTAGAGAGAGAAAATAGGCGATTTTCATTCAATGTCAAGTATAAAAAAATTGTTTGAGTTCAGTAACAGAATGTTTACACTTATTTAAGCCTGAAATGTCTGAAAACATTTTAGTTCACTAGAATGATAAATTTAGATCTCAGACTTTAGAGCTCAGATTGTTACAATGGGCGTACTGAACATAACAAGTTTCTTTTCGAGAATATGTCTTTTACAAGATCCAATTTTTCTGAAAACCTAAGGCATAAAGAAAAAGGGGAATGATTACACTCCACGACAGTTATTGAATTCAACAGGAGCACCTATGAATCTTTTGTAAAAAAAATATATTTGTATTTGTGTCTGTTGTTAAGGAAAAGTTCGTGGCTGAAGTGAAGTTATTAAGTTCGTTTAGAAATCAACTTGCTTTTAATGCTTGACAACATTGTCAAGCCGTAACGAATAATGTTTATTGTATTTAAATAAACCTACAGGGGATTCCAATTCGATATATTAAACAATTTCGTAGACTGCATGGGAAAATTTGTATGTATGTTAATAAACTTTATAGCAATAACTATGTTATCATCCATTTTTTATATATTTGTTTCAGTAGCAGCTCGTTGCAATTAAGACTAGAAGAACTAAATTTACACTTAAGTACACAATACCCTTGAATATTACACCACGAGGTAAACTAATATAATTCTCGGAAATAGCACAATAATAAACCGCAAGTACGAACAACTAATGTACACGTACAAAGAACATGCAGGTACAGTAGGTTGGTCGACCTGTCGCGTTCTCTTCCCTGTTCGGACGGGTGGTTAGCATTAGGCTAGCAAATTTGCCTCTGACGTCGCCGTTGTCTGTTAACCCGCTCGCGCTGACAGAGGTGCGAAGGCAACGTGCTTAGCTCTTCACTTCCATTACAAGGGCCATCTAAAACATTGTAAAACCAGTAATTATAACAGAAATTATATTATTTATTATACTACTTCATTATTTTTGGAATTAATAGTACAACATTCGTTTATTGTAAAATGTATAAACTTTATGTTTGAATTCGATAAAATTCCGTTAGGATGATCAGTTTATTGCAGTGTATTCACGTGTAACACTGATAAAAAATACTTTTTATTGCAATAAAAAGCCTTGACTTTTTTTCCCGTAATCTCTTGCTGTTTTTCTTCCACAGAAAAGGTTTCTTCTAGTTGAAAATGAATTATTAAACGTTAGTAGTGGCTATCAAACAGCCAAGCGACAACAATAAAACTTCAACTGCCACGAAAACGTGCCAAGCACTGAATTGTTGGCTATTTTCGGGAATGAAAAATACGTTACATTCTTCTTTTCTTACACAATGATCAATTGATTTTACTCCGGTTCGGTCTAGACAACAGCACCTCTTGTCACGGACTAAAACAAATCGGAAAGTCGAAACGCCACCAGCGGTTTCTTGGAGTGAAATGAATCTATTTTTTTTTCTCATCTTTTTCCCAAAACACTCATACGTGAGACCAATATAAATTACCTAACATTTTTTCATATGGTTTCTCAGTGGCGGTTCGTGCCTTCAAAAATAGGATATGAGCTGTAAGGAACAGAGAAAAACTAAAATTATAATTAGGTACAAAATGCCCTCGAATATCTTTCAGAATATGTGGCATGGGAATGTGTTAAACAATACGAATATCCCCGAAACTCTCGAGATAAAAAAATACGTTTATGCAAAATACATATATATATATATACGAGCCGATCGCGACACAACGACACCACAAATATGAACACACTAACGTACTCGTAGATTGCAGGAGCAGTAGACTAGTTGATCCGCCTCGATCTCTTCCCTATTCGGAAACGGTTGGGGAATGTTAGATCTGCAGAGGTGCGGCAGCCGGGCGTCTAGCTCTTCCCTGGGGCATTTATTTCGTATATTAAAGCAATTATAAAGGCTGTTTAAAACATTAAAAATCGGTCTAAGCAGATACAATAGTTTTATGTATCTACTTTTTCAACTTTACTTAACGGTAGGGAACCATTAGGGTGTAAATTCTACTCGTGCTTCTGTTTTCTAGTAGTTCGAAAACTGGGGAGTGGAATCCTCAATTTTTGCAAATTTTCTTCTTTTTTTGAATAAAAGCATTTGAATACCAACCCTCTTTAACCAGCATGATATGTCCATAAAAATCTAAAAATGTATAAGGATATTTATAAATACTAAATAGTGCAAAATATATAATGTATTAAAAATACACGTAGATTGTCGAACTTCCATGTCTTTATTGTTGAAAATTACAACGTTTTGACGTGTGATATCTCCAGTTGTCATCAGGTAAGTTACCTGTTACCTGTTAGCAGTTACCTGATGACGACTGGAGATACTATACCGGTCGAAACGTTGTAATTCTCAACAATAAAGACATGGAAGTTCCACAATCTACGTGTATTTTTAACACAAACGTGTCTACAACCTTCAAACAATATAATGTATTCCTATTTCATAACTAAATTCCTGTGACGTGTTTCTGAAAAAATCAACTGTGACAGATGGATCTGTGAATTATATTATAAGTAATCCAGTTTCCTTTTAGTATGCGTAATCCCAAAAAAATATTAAATACAAAACCCTTGTCAAATTGTTTATTATGAACATAATTTAGGAAAACATTATGGAAAGCGCAAAAAGCTGACAAACAATGCAAGTTAAGGGTAGTAACAGAAAAATGTTTAAGGGCTGTGGTGGTTGCTTAAAACTGGAACCCTTATTTAAAGATATACATGAATAGTCCGTACATAGAGAGCAGAAAATAGAAAATAATATATATAAATAATAATAATAAACAGTTCAGACTTTATTCTAACGCAGTTGCTTTTTTAATAAATTAGTGCATTCATTCGGTACCAAATTGTTCAATTATTAAAACAAATACTCAACTTTGTATAGTGTTGAAATTTGTCCTGAGATATAGAAATGTAATTTTAATAATGTTGATCGATTCAGCGGTGGGATGATTGTAAAACATTTTTTAATATTATTACAACTGTTGTAATAATACTCTCTAAAGATGACTGCATAAGTCGAAACAATTGTTAGAGTTTCTAATAAGAAGTGTATAACATTAACTTTGTGTTTCTATAGTTTTCATAATAATGAAATATAATTTATTAAAGTATGACACTTCACCTGAAAAACATAATTACAAAATTATGAAAGAAGAATAATATAAAAATCAATAAATAAATACTCCTAGCAAATATTGTGTTACTCGAGAATAGAATACGATGTATATGTCATTAAAAAATTAGTCCTTATGTAATGTTGTTGGTGTTAGAGATTGTTATTTCCCTATTATTTTCTTTATAATATTTTTAGAAAATTATACACTTGGATAATAATGCATCAACCGTTTCACAAAAAAGCTCTATGGATATATATGTACATGTAGAAAACTTGTTGAAAATCTCTCGTTCGTTATCGTGAAATTTCAGGGAAATCGAAGAAGCTGAAATTTCACTTCTTCTTGCTAAACTTTTGAAAACTGATAGACCCTGGAGACCGTATAGAAGTTTGCATTCACGGAAACACTCGATTTTTTTTTGTTATCTTTGATTTACAACGGAAACTTTGCTTTTAAGTAATTGTTATTCATCAGATGTTGCACAGTACATTGTTAAAACCCTACGAAAGGGTAAAGTTAGCAAAGAAATTCACATATCAAAGAGAAGAATGGAATTTTGTCAACACACCAAAGTTTTTATATTATTTATCTTTTAAATTTTATTTAATTATTATGATTCATTCTTTCTACATTCACTTGATGAAAACTCTTAGTAAGGAATAAAACACTAGAAATTTCCGCAAAATTTGTTTAATAAACTTAACAATTGTTTCGCCTAAATTAGGCTTCTTCAGAGGTAGTACATTTAAACTAAACTAAGGTAAGCTACTTATATATAGTTTAAGAATTAAGTCGGGGGGTGAATAAAGATGTTAAGTAGTGGTGAATTATTGAGATCAATTTGATCGTTCAGAAGAATATTAGTATTTTTAAACTTATTAATTTCTAGAGATTCTAATAAGGATAGTCTAGGATTTTTATTTTCCACATGTAAGATTTCACAATTATCATTAAAATATGTTTCTCTTCATTAAGATGTTTAGCGTAGTTTGAGTTTAATTTATAATTATCATAGGATTTTTTATGTTCATTTATTCGTTTTTTGAACGATCTTCCCGTTTGACCGATGTTAACAAGAGAAATTAATAAGTTTAAAAATACCAATATTCTTCTGAACGATCAAATTGATCTCAATAATTCACCACTACTTAATCTCCTTATTCACCCCCGCCGTAATTCTTAAACTATTTATATACAAGTAACTTAGCTTAGTTTAGTTTAAGTTAGGCGAAACATTTGTTAATTTTATTAAACAAATTTTGTGGAAATTTCTAGTGTTTAATTATTTATTACGGTGTGCAGAAAACTATTTATTTTTTCGTTATTTCTTCTTTATGGTCGTGTTTTTTTTATAAATTATTGATGAAGTTCGAAATTACAACGCTCTTTTGTTAGTCCTGAATTGATTCAGTTTTTTGTATAAAATTCGATATTTTATGATAAAAGCAACATTTTTTTACAAGTGAATTATTCAAATACCAGCATATAAATTGTCAGATTAAATTAAAATTTAAAATTATCTCATTACTATTTACAACCTCTTCATCATTTTCTTTTTATGGTTCTGAATTTAGGAATTCAGAGCACTCTAGTAGAAAAGACAGCAGAGTAACTAACTTTATATTTATAGTAAAAATTAAAACAAGTAGTTGCAATTGTAAACAAATATAGACTATTAGACAAAAGTAAAAATGATCGCTAATTCAGCGAGAATTATTAAGTATCAATTGTATTGAATAGTATTGAATTTGAATTGTATTGAATTATTAAATATCAGTTGTTTAGAATTCGTTTGAACGAACATTTTAGATCATATGCAAACTACGCTGTCTATTCTAACTATGCCAAACATGTGTTAGAAGATAACCATGTATTTAATTTAGATTTAAAACTTTTACACATTAAAAATAAAAGTTTAAAACTTACACTATTAGAATCTAAAGAAATTAACAAATATAAAAATACAGACATATTACTTAATGACAAAGTAGATATAAACCTCTCACCACTATTAAATCTTTTCCCTCCCTCTAATGAAGATGCACCACCCTATTTATAGACATCTACTCTGATGTAGTTTTAAGTAGATTTTCTACTTCTGAAGAAGCCACAGTGTTGGCGAAACACGTGTTTAGTTTATTTAATAAATTGTGGAACTTATCAACTGTGTGTTTATTTCAAAATTATTAAATATCATTTAGGAGATTTTTTCCAGTGTTTTATTTTGTTTTACTTTATTTAATATATTCTTTTCGGTGTGTATATATCACGTATACATATAGTTATGCAGAGATGTCATTTGCATAAACTTTATTGGAATAGCATCAATTCGATTAATTGATAATCCTCGATAACCGAATAATATCTCTGTATTGTTGCCTAATTCAACACCATAATGCGGGATCTTTTGAAATGTCCGCTAAATTGATTTCGGAATGCATACATTAGATTAAAGAAACTAATTATGCTCTACTGGTCTATTTACACACAATGTATTCAATGTATATAACATATGTATACGACATAGGTTTCCATTCTACGTATTATTATTTACTTACTCGTTCCAGATCGATGTAATGAGGGAAATATTAGAAGACAACGAACTTCTAAATTAATTCAGTTTCAAATAAGCTGGAGGCTGCTGAAATAATGAACCTAATACTACATAAAACTTGAGTTCAGTTTTAAAATTCAATTTCGCAACGAATACCAATAAAGTAATTCTGGAGAAACTATTTACCAACAATAATAGATTAATACAGACAGTGTTGTGAACGCCATCTATAACATAGATATTTACAACATATTGTGGGATTCAGTAATGTTAAAAAGGATTTTTGGTATATTTAAACAGTTTAAATAATAAAATCAAATTTACGAAAGAAATAGAACAAAATAACCAGCTAAACTTTCTAGATCTAACAGTTAGGAGAGACAACAATAAAATTAAATTCAAAATATGCAGAAAACCAAAAACTACAGATACAATCATTCCCGCTCATTCCAACCACTCTTTTCAAATTAAAATAGCTGCTTTTCACAGTTTACTACACAGGCTAATCAACATACCCCTATCCGAGGAAGATTATAAAACAGAATTAAATATTATAAAGGAGATTGCAATAAACAACGGGTAGAAATTAGAATTAATTGAAAATCTACTTCATAAAAAACTCCGCCAAAAAACTCATACAGGAATTTCCCACAATCCCCCAAAAACAAAATCAATGAACTTAAAATTTATAAAAAAAACACTAGTAATAAAATTAAAAATAAATTGAAATATTTTAATATACACGCCATCGAAATAAATAACAATAACCTTAAATCAATATTGGTTAACAATAAACTAGAAGTAGACAAACAAAAAAGAAGTGGGGTCTACCAGATAGATTGCGAACATTGTGATGCTATCTACATAGGTCAGAGTGTCGTTTATTTTAAAACACGCTTAAAAGAACATTTGGATAGCGTAAAAAACAAAAAATACACAACAGGCCTAGCAGAACATTGTACCACAAACAACCATAACATTGATACTAGTAACGTAAAACTACTACGTACTCAATCAAAAAGTAAAAAACTCACGCTGCTAGAAAATCTGGAAATACAAAATGCCACCCTGAATTGTAAAAATTTAGTTAATAATCAAAAACAAATAAATATATACAACACGCCATTAATAATTACACATCTATAACTGTTTTCGTTTACCCCCACTTTATAATTTATTTATGTATAAAAGCCCATGTTTAACATCTTAGCCTTAGTTACTATTGTACTCCATAAAATGATCTTTTAAAGGTCGAAACAATTGTCGAGAAATAAACAGTTTTGTTGAAACATTTCTTTTTCTGTTACCTTTATTAAAAATGTTTCATCGAGAATACACCAGTGAATGTTAAAAAAAAAAAAAGGATCTTGTTCAACATTACTGAATTTCACACTAAGTAGCAAATGTCTACAGATGGCGTTAACTACGCTGTCTATTTTTATTCAATGAACTCTGTTTATAGGCAGCAGGTAGATTGGTCAGTGTTCTGTTGGAACTGTCTACTGTTTGGCGTTCTTATAAGAACCAATGAGTTCGAATTGCGATGCACGTCTGGCTACTGATCAAGAACATATTTTTATTTTTAAAGAGTAACACAGGTGAAAAGTATTGAGAAAACTAAGATGAGAGGTGTCATTTTCGAAGTAGCTATATCTGGCTTCAAAATTGACTTAGCACGTCAAGATTTCAAGATTAATTAAATGTCTTAATTGTTTTAATTAAGAGGTATATTAGAAAAAATAAAACTAAAGATTTTAACACACTTTATTTACTATTCGTAACATATGTTTCGCCAAACTTTGCTTCTTCAGACGTGAGTACTTACTACTAAATAAACATTGCAACCTTGGTGATTAAATATGTACACCATAAGGGTGGTGGTAATATTTACAATAAATTCAAAAGTAAGGAGTTGTTGCCTTCGGTCTGGTCGTTGAGCAGGGTTCCTAATGTTTTATATTTATTAATTTCTAGGTTCTCCAACAATATTAACTTATGGCTTTTATTTTCTAAATGAATAATTTCAATACAGTTGTTGAACATATGACATTCTTCTGCGACATGGTTTGCATAGGTGAAGTCTATCTTATTCTTTATATATCTGTGTTTGTGTTCGGATAGACGTTTATTGAAATTCCTACCAGTCTGTCCGATATATACTTTAAGCCATGACCTACAGGTCAGCTTATAAACTCCAGAACACATAAATTTGTCAGTTTTGTCTTAGTTATTTTTTATTAATCTTCCTATACAGAAGTAAGTTTTGTAGGCCATATTAATTCCACATTCTTGTAAATAAGAGAATATTTTATTACTAATAGCACCTAAGTATGTTATGCTATATTTACTATCTGTATTATTAGAGAAAGGGTAAACGGAATTTAAAGCTAATTTATGTCGTTTTTTAGAAACTATATTAACTATTAAAGAAGGGTTATATCCATTATTTATTGCCGTTTGTTTAATTATGTTTAGTTCTTTAATATAATCATTTTTGGACATGGGAACACCTAGGAGTCTATGTATCATGCTATTGTATGCTGCTATTTTATGTTGAATTGGGTGAAAGGATCTGTTATGTATTGTTGTATCTGTATGTAAAGGCTTGTGGAAAATAGAAAAGTTAATTTTGTTATCTGTTTTGGTTAGAGTCAAGTCTAAAAAATTGATGTTATTATTTGCTTCTTCTTCTATTGTAAACTTAATATTAGGATGTAGACTATTGATACAATTTAAAAATACCTCCAGCTGTCTGTTTGTGCCTGTGAAACAGGTAAAAGTCCAAACTATCAATTCTTTAACAGGTATATTTTATCGCTGAATTTTCTGCGTTTTATCTCAAAATCCTAACAGTAAAATTTGAACTTAGCGTCGTAAATAACTGCCTTTTTGTTTTTTTTTTTTTTCGTTTCGTTTTAAATCCCTGACTTCGTTGTCCTGTCTTATTAGGCCTGATGTTATCCCTGAAGGAAAATTACGCAATAGCGTGTCAGTTTCAATTTCATAAATTTGAAAAGTTGAATAAAATCGTTCGTTGAACGTACCTTTTGTAGTTGAAATTCATTCATAGCAATATTTCTCCGGTTACGTCGACGATCTGGCGACGACATCGTCGGCTCTGATTTACGTTGTCAGCTTTTATTATGATTTTATTCATGGACAGAAAGTTTTTCCTTCTTTTCTCCTTCAGAAATTCTAATGACGGACGTGAAATAAGCTTTTCGAAATAATCTGCAACTTTGTAAATTAGTACCTACCTTCTCCGAACCGTTACGTTGGCATGTCCGTTGTCTGTTATTCAACTCGCTTAAACTTGTTAATAAATAAACATCTCGTTTTCCACTTTTCTTAGAGGCAATCAGTTGGAAAGCGAGAAGAGACAGGGACGTTGTCAATTTAGTTATTCCATTTATTCATAACGATAAATATTATAATATAAAGTTAACTTAATGTAAGAAACAAATTTGCTTCTCGGTTGGATGTTACCCTATTCACAGGAAACGTAATTATACGAGGCATGTTTTTTAAGTAAGTACCGTTTTGAAATTAATAAAAAAAACGTGCAAAGATATCTTAATAATTTTATTTTTACATGAAAGCCTGTACCTTAATCTACTTTTCTACATAATTTCCTTCAATATTGAGGAACTTGTCATAACGTTTGACCAGTGACCAGTTTTTGAATACCCTTCTCATAGAACTCTGTCGCCTGACTTGTTAAATTTTAACCACTGCTTCACAACTGTTTTGACTTCGTCATCGTCTTGAAGACACTAACCGTTCAGATGTTTCTTCAAGTGCTGGAACAAACAGTAGTTACTGGATTCCAGATCAGGGCTATACGGAGGATGATCTAGAGTTTCCCAATGAAAAGATGTGATGAGATCTTTGGTCCGATTAGACACATGTTTAAATGCTCTCAGCCACTTTCTTACCATTCCATCACTCATAATGTTTTGTCCATAAACTGCACAGATCTCACGATGACGATGAATATCAATCGGTTTTAGTCCTTTAGCACTAAAGAATCGTATAACTCACGATTATTGGAGGCATCTTAAATACTCAGTAAACAACGTAAACAAGGGCGAATCTATCTAATCTAAATTAACTACTGTTTTACGATACAAGAGGAAGTTATGAGTTTGAAATATTTGTCTGTCTTTCTATCTGACTTTAACAGACTATCTATATAGCAGATAAAACCGTTTTAGTGAAGGTTTTAGAGTTTCGTAGACCTATATTTTCCAACTGTTGCTGTTACTTGTTGAAACTTGGGGTAAAAATACTCTTAAAAAATTTCACACAAGTACGTAAATAAATCGCAGCAGTTTATTCGTTCACAAAAAAGTAATTTATAAATTAAAAAAATCTTATAAAATAAGACACGTTTTTTTATATGTATGATTTAAAACAGGTCTAACTCCTGAAAATTTACTTCACAAAGTGTAATTTTTATGGCAATATTTAAATGAACATGTTTAAAAATACAAAATTAATCAATTGAGTGCTAACGACTTTTTTGTAGAAAATTTAATTCTGTGCAAAATGTTGCTACCTGCGAGAATCTGAAAAAGAGTTTTTTTTAGAAGTTATTTACGTTTGAGGGAAAATGTGATTTTTTCCATATTAATTAAATATAAAATCAACTCGGTTTGCGTCGGTCACAGGTTTGATCTACGAAATTGAAATTTAGGAGAATATTCTTAAGATACGCTGCTAAAACGTCAGCTAAGGGGACCGAAAAAAAAAACACCCTCTTATATAATCATTTGTGTGATTCCTTGCGTCAGGTCGGTCTGTGAATGTAAAACGGACAAACGAAAACAATATTCTTCAATTCACTATTTATACATATATTACATATACAGGGTCATTCAAACTGAGTGGTACATTAGACGTTTTAAAAAATAAAAATAATTTCAACTGTCGGGCACTTCCAGTTATACCGGAAGTTGATGTCAACTTTCTTATTTTAAATAGAATTGTATGTTTTTTACGATGAATTCGTATGAAACATAAAATTTTAAGGTGACTTTGATAATCAACTTGTATGCCTACGATAAATATTTTCTGAGATAATTTATTTTATTGGAAAAAATATTGCACCGCAACCCAAAATACTCGTATAAGAAATCATAGAAAATGACTTAGAATGTTGAAATTAGTTATTTACTAGTTATAGCTAAGTCATAAGGCTAACATCATTCCAAAATTAAGCTTTATAATTTGGACAGGGCGTTCATAAAACGAATCCAAAGTTTAAAAACTTCAAACACGAATAAATTCATTTTTTTAAATGGCACCTAGCATATTTTATTTTGTCATTCGATTCCTTTTTTTATAATCTTTCGATACATTGGATGTTTTCCATTCCTTATTTAAAAAAATCCAAAATTATTCAAAAATTTTGAAATAAAACAGTAGGAAATAACCAGATGATTATATATACATACAAGTTAATACAAAATTACAACCGAGGTGAATAATTGGGATTACCAAGCGCACAAAAGAACATTAAATGTATAGCGATTAGACTCCAATACAATACATACAATATATTGGGTTTACAAGGGTGCTAGTAATATACCCCATCTAATGTTAAAACTAGTCCTATTGTTACCAAGAGTTCAAATGTTTCATCCCCAAATAAATGTTCGAGTACGTAACAATTAAAAATACTTTATATTTAAAAATGAATAGTACCACTTAACAACTATCGTAGAATTATATATATAATTTCTGTACATGTTTTATAGTAACAAGACATTTTAGTATTAAAGCATTTAAAAAGACATTTTTAGATCAGTGAAAATCTGTAAAATCAGTCGGACAAATTGAGGATAACATTTTCATATAAATAATTAATTATGTATTAAGATGTTGAAATTAGTTATTGCTAGGATAGGAATTTAGTTAAATGTTTTAAAATCAAAACTGAATTTTATTTCCTGATAGTAATCATGTTCCTAAATTAACTAGTTGCATAAACATTATTTTAGCGTGCAATGTACAACGTTTGTACTTTTCTTTTATTGGCTCTTCGAGCCGCATCTGTGGTTCGTACAACATTTGCACATTTTTTGTTTGTCCTTCGAGGCAGATCTGTGGGTCATACAACGTTTGCACATTTTTTGTTGGTTCTTCGAGCCGGATCTGTGGTTAGTACAACATTTGCACATTTTGTTTTGGTCCTTCGAGCCGGATCTATGGTTCGCACAACGTTTGCACATTTTTTGTTGGTCCTTCCAGCCGGATCTGTAGTTCGCACAACGTTTGCACATTTTTTTGTTGGTCCTTCGAACCGGATCTGTAATTCGTATAACGTTTGTGCAGTAGTCATTGTTAATTATGTGATTTCAATTAAAAGTTGAAAAGAAGAAAAGACAAGCACCAACGTAATATAAATGTGGCTATATATACATATATATATTTCCGGTTGGCGCTTCGTAAATTGTTCTACTTTCAGGGGCAGATAAGAGTGCAGCTCTGTTATATACAAACTTCGCCCATTAGCGATGTAATTCTCTAGCCGTGCTAGTAATATTTGAATTCATTTTTCGACATTACCAAAACCCCACACCACACCACACCAATAACCAGCACGTTTTGCATCATCATGTAACAGCTGCCGAGCAGCTAGAAATACATCAACGTTTTAAAATTAAAACAAAAGAAAAAAAAAACGGGTTAAAACTACATTGTTTACACGTTATTCTACAAGTAACTTTACAAACAAAACTTGTATATGTAGATTAAAAATTACATTTGTGAATAATGTTTGAGTCTCGTGTCATTGCCAGTGAAGTTAATGGGTCATAACAAAAAAATCTTAAATGAAAAGGAGTTTACAGGAAAGCAGCAAAAGGACTTTTGGTATAATCCCAACAGCAAGTGCGGAATGTTGTATCTTCAGACGAGATAGCTGTACCAATTTACATTACAAACCTTCGCCAGAACCGTAGATATGTAGCAAATTATAGAGATATAGTTTGGGGAGGGGGAAGTTAACATTAACCGCTTCCATTTGGTGCAATTCAAATTTTTTATATTTTGTTTATTTAATAGGAATACAAAATCTCACAGGATATAATAAATTACTTGTGCTCATGTCATCGAAAACCTTTACCTTAGAAATTACATCTATATAATTATAATTAATAGGGTATTGTTAGTTAATTAATATATATTTCATATCTTCAAAATTTTATTTGCTTTAATCCATGTCTGACCATGATACCTTTTAGACACACCACTAACCAGGCCCCAATAGCCAACTTTTATCGAAAGCAATTTATTTATTTAATTTTTCAACGGACTTACGTCCTTTACACAAATGGTATTACATAAAAGTGTATTGCATAGTAATTAACAGTGATTATAATAATCTGTAGAAAACAGTAACATATTATTATAAAGATCGTTAATGTTAGAAACAAATATCTAATAATACATAAATGTATGAGATCTTAACATAACTTTAAAACTTGATAGGTTTGTAAGACTTCTTATATCTAAAGGTAGACAATTCCACTTTCTACGTAGTCTATGTGTTGCACTGTTATGAACTAAAGTTGATCTGCTGACTGATTCGATAAGTAAACGTGGGTTTCGGACATTATAAGATAAATTCCGATCAGCAAATATTTCGGACAGAGCATTGCAGGAAATGAGTCAATTTAATGATTTTATAGAAAATACCATATCATGGTAATTAAACAAAGATGTAATAGAAGGCAGACGCAAATTCCTAGCAATTGCAGAGTACTCATGTTCATCGAAAGCCATGGGAGTTTCAGCAACGTATTGCACTCGCCTAATTAACTTATGCTGAATAGTTTCAAGGATATATTTGTGTACGTCGTAGTACGGAGCCCAAACAATAGAGTAAAATAGGTAATGCGGGAGAACGATAGAAGTAAATTAGGGAAGACTTATTTTTAAAATCTTTGGTAATTCTAATGATAAATCCAAGCATGCTGTTTGCTCTGGATACAGAATGATTTAGCTGAGAAATGAAAGTCATCTTGCTATCAAAATAGATACCTAAATCAAGAATCTTATCATCCCGAGTTAGGAGAAGGTTATTGCATTTGTAACTAAACAATTTCAAGTTTCTTTTCCTACCCAAAGTCATCTCAGAGCACTTTTTAATTTAATTCTATTAGACTGAGACCGTAGTAAAATATTAGTCCCTTTGCAACACAACAAAATCTTGATCAGAGCTGACGATCTTGAAAATTTTCACATCATCTGCGTGGAAAAGGAAACTAGAGAATCTAATGACATTGGATAGGTCATTGACAAATACCAAGAATAAAATTGGACCAAGAATAGAGCCTTGAGGAACTTCAGAAGATGCCAAGTAGGGACGTGATCTACTATTTTTGAGTTTCACGAAGACTTCCCGTTACATAGCAATAAATGGCTATTTTAGTAAATCTATAAAATTTCCAGAACTTTCTAGTTTTAGCCCTATGAAACTATCTTCATCAGTAATATAGTCCAGAAACATATCATTTATCTAATACTCTTTAGTTTTGACATCTCACCATGAATTTTTTTGGATTGAACTAAAATGTTACTCATCTACTTCCACCTTATTAGGACGTAACTGTGCAGTTTTTTACTGGATGTTCTATTTAATCAGTATCATTTTCTTTTAAATTGTCTCTTCGTGACCTGGTACTTTACCGAAATAATTTCGTTAGATGTTCCGAAGTGTTTATTACAAGAGTTATACGCTTTTGCTCAGTTTGAACGAAATATAAAAGTTGACAGCGGATCGTGTAGTCTTTCAACTATTGCGACGATATGATGTTTCGTAGAAAGTAATGAAGAAGCAAAAATTGGATTTTAATGTTCTTAGAAAAGTGTTGAAAAAGAACGGAACACCATTTCCCGAAGACAAAGAAACTTGGAAACTTTATCTGGAACTTAAAACTTTCGGCATTCTCTTTCGCGTGGGAGCAACGAATTTCTTGGATATAAACCAACTGGGTCATGCAGATGCCATATTATTTATAACTTCTTATGTACTATCGTTTCGGAGATTTATGTACCGGAGCACTTTTTGATGCTCATGTAAATGGAAAGAATAAGTAACCACGTTACCATGAAAAACGTCTTTCGTACAATACAGGAATATACTATGGACAACATTTATCTTTATTTTTATTCAAGCATAGCATATTTCATAATAAGGGATGATCCTTTCTTTATACTGACTTCCCGTCACTTAGCTGCTGAACCGCCACTCTGAAAAGTGTATTACATAAGAAAATATTCATATATGTTATGTTAGGTACATTGGTATTCACCAAAGCATTAATAACGTTTATTAGAATTGTGATGGAAATTAAAGTCTCTAAAAGGGTTTATTAACGATTTCAGAATATATTTAGTCAAATAAAACACACCATGGTGAGTTTCACCAACTTTATTATTGTTCTCGACAATATTGTTTCGAGCTATGTGCTCATTATCAAGAGTAACGTTATACTGACAATACGAATCTTACATGCTCATATATAGATAGCTTAAGATAAGGGGGATTGGAAAACTGCCTAGTTCTAACTGATTATTTACAACATTTTCTGATTTTCTTAAGGCTTTATCTATTTCCAAATATTCATACAGAGATAATTTTCTACTTTTAGATGTGTTTACATGTTGGTATTTGGTATTTTCTAAATTTAAATGATGGTTTAAGTTAATACAATGTTCACTAATTCCTGATTTAACATCGTTTTTAGAAATCGATTTTACATGCTCACTTATTCTTATCAGTATAACGTTACTCTTGATAATGAGCACATAGCTCGAAACAATATTGTCAAGAACAATAATAAAATTGGTGAAACTTACCATAGCGTGTTTTATTTGACTAAATATATTCACACCATGTTTCACAAAAAATGCACCCTCTTTTATTTTCGTTGGGCTAAATATATTTGTATTGTACTTTTTTTGTGGATTGCGTAAATTTTTATGTTTTTAATCGCTCTACGTCAAGTTTGTTATCGTAGTGGAGGTTTTGGAAAATTTTTGGAGAATCTTTAGACTGATAGGTGGTAATAGCTGTGCTACATTTTTCATTAAAACTAACAGTTCGTACTTATAATTTTGAATAACATGAACACTGCAAACATTAATCTAGAACTAGAGCATCTCATACCCTTAACTATTTGCGAACAGGAATCTCATCTAGTCCTTCCTCTGCTCTTACTACTCCTCCTTCTGCTTCTAATATGTCTGGAACTAATTCTTCATGATTCAGAAGGTGATCTACCATTTGTTCTTTCATTTTCCTTATTGACTTCCTTTGCGACTTACTCTTTTTAATACTCATTTCTAACCCTTTTTATCCACAGTATGATCATCATCCGCCTATAACACCGCATCTCAAACGCTTATATTATTTTGTTTTGTCTCGTCCATAACTTAAACATCCTTTAAATATTATACAATGTGGCATTAGATATCCATTATTTTTCAATTATGACTAGTAAATGCGGTTCATATTTACTACATAATGAAGTAACTATTTACTGAGCTTTCTGACACGATAATACAATGGTCAGAAACCCTCTCTGATCGCGGCCTTGTTCGTATTTTTCTGTTCAGAATATTGGTTGTATTGTAGGGTAATCTTAATCAGTTAAGACCAAAAATGCATTAATATTATTTTAATGCTATTATCTCGAAGTCACTTTAAAAAAAATATGGACTTTGAGAATAATAATTTTATTGATTGATTTAAACGCTCAATAGGAGTAGCAAACAATATGTGAATCTTTAAACTAAATAATGAATAAGTGCACGTATTTATGTATGTAAGTCTCACGCTAGAATTAAGAAGATATTTGGTTCCTTTGCTATTAGAGTCATTCCATTTCATGTTCTTATCTATTGTAACACCCAAATACTCATTTTTTTTTGTATATTTATAGACAGTACGTTGTTTAATCACCATTGAACAATAAGTTTTAATTTAATAAATAGGTAGTGTAACTCTAGACATCGGAGCACCTGTGTAAGAGATTATTAAACAATTAGGTATACCTTGATAAAGAATTAGGGCAATCGTCGGCTTTACAAGAGTAAAACAACTTTTTGTTTTCCGAATTATGTAGCAATAGGAACAAAGGGAGACGATAATCTGTCAAATTCCTAACTCCATTCTATCCCATGTTTTCTCGAAATGTCTTACAACTTCAACAACCCGCTATCTAAGACTGTGTACATATCATTGAGGCTACACTGTAAATTATTAATGGTGTAGTATGATGTATCTACTTTGATGTTCGGTTATTTGATCAGATTTGCTTGAATCTATATGCGGTTCCCTATTAGACAATAGAATGAGGGTGCGTGTTGTTTATATTTCCGATATAATAACTATGGTAACCCATCCCATGAATTTTGATTGCTTCCAGTGGAGCATGTAAATTCTTCGATTAATATGCGGTATATTTGCTTAGAAACTTCCGGCATCTCTCTGTTTATATTATTACCCCGGAATGCTGTACAGGGATTTGTGCCACGGTGGAACGCTTTAGCGACACCTAAAATTTAACTTAAATCCTGATATTCAGAACAATAATTATTATGCTATCCATTGGTACAAATAACAACAATTGCTACAATTGTTTTCAATCGATAAATCGATCCGGTTTGATTTATACAACATATTAAATTTTAAATAATATACAATCAGAACACTGAGTTCTTGATTAATGATAAGGACCAAATTGTTCGAAATTGCGGTTCGCGTCTGACAATTTTAACAAATTACTCACCAAGAACTTATGTTTAATACGTTTTGAAGTTTTATTGGTAAAATCATTGTAAAACTTGATGACTAGACAAAAAATAGTAGAATAATAAGGCGACACTTTTCTATGTTTTCACTAATTTTTATTGAAAAAAACTCAACAATGGTTTTGAAGAGCACTTCACAACCCCTAACCATAACTTCACTGAAGATAATATAACATTTTTACACAAAACACCAAAAGGCCAAAAATCTAATTGTATTCGAGAATTTAGACATAAAGAAAGCCATTTTATATTTAAAAAAAAATTAACGTTTACATTACATTAATATTTCAGACATGTATATATGTTAGGACATGCTTTTTAGTAAAACATAGCTTATTATCGTACCATAGTATGATACATAGACTCATTACTAACCGTTAGATAATGAAAATTTTGAATTATAACTGAATATCATCAAACAAATTGCAAATAACAACGGTTATAATACTAAAATAATTGATAACATATTAAACAAAAAACTATATAAAATAACTTCAAACTAAATTTTTTTTACAGAAACACAAAAGAAAACATCATTTAAAACACTAACTTTCATTGGTAAACCTTCAATTACTGTTAAAAAACTTTTATCTAATTATAATGTCAATATTTCCTTTAAAATTAATAATAATTTAAGTCGTTTCATCAAAAACAATAAGGATAAAACAGATAAAGATAATAAAAGCGGTGTTTATAGATTAAACTGTAGCTTATGCAATAGATTTTATATAGGCTTAACCGGTCGAAATTTTAAAACTACAATTTCTGATAATGCCAGGTCATTCCAGGATAAAAAATCAAATTCAAATCACGCTTCACATTTATTAAAGTCTAACCATAAACCTAATTTTAATTTAAATAAATATGGAAATAACAGAAACAACTACTCCGAGGGCTAATACCCCTACCGGCATTGAATTACACTGTTGATTCCGATGGATTCTCAAAGCTAAAACACAACTTCGATTATATTAAAGGCGGGCTGAAAAGTTCGTAGGCTACCATTGAAAAAATTTTTTTGATAGAATTTTATTTTATTATTACTTATTCAATATAGTTCCCTTCGAGGTAGATACAACGATTATAGCGGTCATACAATTTTTCGATACCATTTTTATAATATGATTTGCCTTCGAGCATCCTCTTGAAGTCTGAGAATAGAAAAAAGTCGCTGGAAGCCAGATCTGCACAGTACGGTGGATGCGAAAGCAATTCGAAACGCAATTCATGGAATTTTGCCATCGATTTCATTGATTTCTGACACGGTGCATTGTCTTGATGAAACAGCACTTTCTTTTTCTTCAAATGGGGCCGCTTTTCCCCGATTTCGTCTTTTAAACTTTCCAATAACGCTACGTAATAGTCGCTGTTTATGGTTTTCCCCTTTTTAAGATAGTCAATGAATATTATATCATGAGCATCCCAGAAAGTAACCTTGCTAGTCGACGCCGACTTTTGCGTCTTTCCACGCTTTGGAGTCGCTTCATCACGTGCAGTCCACTCGACTTGACTGACTGTCGATCGGACTCCGGTGTGAAATGATGGAACCATGTTTCATCCATCGTCACATATCGACGCAAACGCAAAAATTCGGAATTATTACGATTGAACAGCTCCAAACACTGCTTGGAATCTTTATGTTTAATGTTTATCAAGCCAGGCCTTGGTTTCAACATTTTTTTTCGCCAAAAAGCAATGCTTTATTAACACACGAAATTCCTTTTTATCCATTTTTTCAAAGTAACAAAAGTTCATTCACTAAAAATGCTATAACTCAGATACTAATAATGCAACAGCTGTCAAATTTATACACGCGTCTTTTGAAGGTTAGGGATAACTATAAATCATATGGATTTGATACTGGTAGCGCCATCTATGGGTCAGCCTACGAACTTTTCAGCCCGCCTGTTATTAAGGTGGAATTTTTATTCATTCATCATCAAGATATGTGGCCACAGGAAAAGAATTCAAAAGTCGTTATGATTATTTCAGATTGATTTGTATTATAATTCTGTAACAAAGTAAAAATAAATTCCTGCCAACCAATAACACTGCTACTGTCATTCTTTTTCCCGAAAACCAATCCCAAAACTCATGTTTTAGGCGGAAACTTGTCGAAACTGAAACTGAAAGTTCCTTCAGACACTAATTAACATTTAAAAACATTTTCTGTCCCAAACAACACCCAGTTTGAATGAAAAGTAAGAGGATTACCGTTTCTGCTATTCCTGTTTCCGAAAACTTTGTTAACTCGCCCGCCTCTTCGAAACCATTAGAATATTTTTGCATTTATTTGGCTGTTGTTTTGGGCGGACTAAAAGCGCAAATGTACTTCCGTTTTACATATGTATGTATGTATGTATGAATGCATGCATGTACAGATGTATATCTGTGTAATCCTAGCGGATCCAAAATTTCAGCACAAGTGTGTACCTGACTGGGGATGTCTCTGTTTCAGCAGAGAAAGATTCTCATTGTATATGCGCATATTTAGTAAGCAGTGCATGTTTGTTTTATTTGAAATGTTCGGAGAATTTTCGAATGCATAAACGTTCACTTACAATTCAAACGGGATCCCGAATAGATTCCATAGGGAATCCCGTCTATATCGATGAGCTAAAACCGACAATCCGCACTTCTTACCCTAACATAAAGTGTACCATCGTCTTAAACAACCACACCATGTGAATTGCAAATATTTGTATATATGAACAGTAGTGGAAGATTTTACCTGAGTACTTTTAAAATATTTATTCATGAGATTAAAACTTAAACTCTATTTATTGTGGAAATTGTAAGTAAGAAACTAACGAAATAAAATATTCTGATTAGCAATTTTTTTAAAGAATAGGGGTGGTTTGATGTTGAAGAAGTTGTTTATACCCAAATGCAGCAGCATCTAGTATAATGAAAATGTTTTTCGCGGAAATCCACCTACTGCGTGAGTTATTATGAGATCCATTTTTAAAATTGTCAAGTGAATTGTTGTAAAGTCGTTCTGATGAAGATGAACTGATTAATTGATTGATAAGGCCGTTTTTGGCCCAATTACGATTTGGAAAATATATATCATTGAAACGCTTTTAGGAGTTTTAAACTTTTTATACAGAATTCGAGTCGATCAAAAAGTTTCTCCTTTTAAAACAGACCATGTAATGTGAACAGTGCACAGCAAGAAAAAATAGTGATAGTCGTTAATAACTGTATACTACTAATTATTCGTATAACGTTTATTTGTGGGTGCGATGAATCGCTTAGCGCTGACGTACCCCGGAGACGGCACATTTGATGTCGAGACCGATCGATACCGGACAATAGACGCTCGAGAATCATATGTTGAAATAACAAGTCGCTTTCTCTGAAAAGAGTCGAAATATTTTCGCGTGTTTTCTAGTAATTTCTTTCGGTAAATATATACCTTCGTCTCTTGGTCAGCGAGACAGTTCATTTCCGGACGGCGAGATACAAAGTGATATAAATAAAGTGCATTATTGTTTGTCAGATAAATAACATAAGTAGTTTAAGTTTGTTAGTAGTGTTTAAGTGATTAAATAAATAGTTGTAAATAAATAATTGTTAAATAAAAAAGTGAACTAGAAAATTCGTCACAGTATGTATCTGAATATGGTTGTGTGTAAATAAACCAGGACTGTAAACAATTTATTTAAATTTATTAACAATAAAAAGACAAAACAGAATTATTTCATAAAAGTGGGATATATAAATTATGTTACAATACATGTAATTCTATCTACATAGGCCAAACAGGGAGAATGGTTAACGACAGTTTCAACGAACATTACAAAAATTGTAATCATAAGTCTAGTTATATGAATCATGTAGAACAATTTGGACGCATATTTGACAATACAGAAAATGTCGAAATATTACATATAAAGGACAAATGTACAAGTTTAACAATTCTAGAGTCAATAGAGATAAGATCGCATTTAAATTCAGAGAAATCGTAACAAACGAAATAGAGAGTATTTACGACTCCCTTATTGTTAGAAGTGTGTAAAGTATTTACTTCCCCCACCCTAACCCCAAAAATTTTTAGTATTTAAGACCAAATAGTTGTAACTTAGTTATTAATTGTTCTTCTGAAGATGGCCTTGTAGGTCGAAACTTGTTAAGAAGTTCAATAAAAAATAGGTGAAAGTTTCAAAAAATTCTTTTCCTTACAAAAAATATTAGTTAGTTGTTCTGATAAAATATGCATATTTTAGGATAGTTTGTGGTAGCAGAACATTTATTGCAAATATAATAGGTAAAATTTGTTTGTATAAAAAAAAAAAAATGAAATGTCTACTGTGTGAAATAAGAAAGATTTTTTTGCCTACAACAATACTGGCTACTGGATATACATAGTGAGAAATTAGATTTAGTTCTAAATGGTAAATGTTGTTAAAATTAATAGAATTGATGTGGTTTCAAATAGTATCAGAAAAGAAGATAATCAGTTTCGGTGTATTTTTCGAGGGTGACTTAAATTTGGACCCTGAGTTTCCCCAACGCATTAAAATTTATAAATATTCTGATCTGAAAACCAAATTAGCATCATTCGCATTTTGAGGTTAAAATATTTGAAAATCTAGGGTCCTGGGGGTAACTGAGGTCATTTTCCGGTTCAACGATTAAAAATTAATCGGAAATAACAACTCCCTCTGTTGCGTCTGTCACGCTTTTTAAAACAAATTTCTTTTATTTTTTTATGGCCAATAATTTACATTTGTTACAGTTCACTTAAAATATCTGCTATTATTGTTAAGATAGAAAACACTCAAAAATCCTTTTTTATTGCCCTGCAATTATTCTTTCTACTGTCATAAATTTTGTCTCAAACATCTTTGAAATTTTTTATTTATTGCTATATTGTTCAAAATGCTATTGCAATAATTGCTGAAGGTAATCTAGAACTAAACGGTATGCTAAGATCACTATAAAAATATGTACAACAGAATAGGTTAACCATATTAATATCAGCAAAACAAAAATAATGGTGTTTAGAAATGGGGGGAGGAAAAAAAAAGGATGAAAGTTGGAAACTATGTAATAAAGATGTAGAGGTGATTAACGAATTTAAATATTTGGGATTCTGGTTTAATGCGAGAAATTGTATGAAGAAACATATGAGGACGATGGTAGGGAAGGCAGAATTTGCAAACGGGCAGGGAGGGATAATATGAACGAAAGAATGTATTTAATGAATTCGTTAGTAAGGACAATAGCTTTATATGGAGTGGAAATTTGGGGGTGGGGGAATTTAAGAGAGATGTGCAAACTTCAAGCTAGATTATGTAAAATGGCGTTGGGGGTATCTAGGAACACTCTAAAATATATATGGAGATCTGAGATAAGGGTTAATTGTATAAGGTTAACTATCATATAAAGGGCGTGTAAATGTTTGTGTGAATAACGATACACGGTGGCCTAAAATTTGCCTCCTAGAGGAATGTAGGGCAATATTGAATGGTGTGCCGTCGAAACGGGGTAAAGAATTAAAGGAAGTGATATACGAAATGAATATAGGTGAAGTTTTTAAGATGATGTGGGAAAATAAACATATAGATGAGATAGAAGGTTTACTAAATAAGGGTGTAGATAAACTGAAGAACAAAGCAAAAGGGAATGAATAGAAAGCGATCATGAAGTCGTCGTTTAATAATAAGTACAAAGAACTCATACCGGGTAATGAGGGCGCTACATAGTTAAATAAAAAATGTAAAAATAAGATGCATAAAGAAATTTGGGCAAGGGCTAGATGCGGAAACATAGGCAGGGCATGAAAGAAAGGCTTTAAGGAGTGGATGTGTCGATTGTTTTATTGGGAAAATGAGACTTTAGGGCACTTAATGTGCTGTAAAAATGCAATGAAGGATCAAAAACAAGAAATTATAGATTTTATTAAGGAGTGGAGAAGTGGGGGAGATGATGTAGACCTTGAGGAATTAATAAAAGAGGCTTTAAAAGGCGACGTGATACCGGAATTATATGATTATTTCCACCAGGTTGAAATAAATCTAAGAGAATGCAAGTGTTAGCATGTAAGGGAATTATTGCTAGTGAATTTAAATTGGTAAATGTAAATAAGATTTGTAATCAGAATGATGGAAGCAAATTACAAAAACTCCATGTAAAGGGGCATGTAATGAAAATAAAAAATAAATAGTTTCGTTTCTTTTTTAATAATGTTTATCTAGTGTTTTCAAATATTTCACAATCGTCATTATCATCTCAGCCAAACCAATCCGTAATCAAATTAAATAACAAATAACAAAAAGAAAACTACCTACACTTCGTTAAGTTGACATGTAGGATAACGAAACACCCTCAGTTATCTTATCCTTTTATTAAACACAGTAATGCCCATAAGATTGATACAATTCTAAGCAGTGATAAAAGTACTCATCGTTACATTAACATTTAAAATGTTTTTATATTACATTAACTACTACGGAAATCACATCTCTGATCTTAATTTCCTGATTCACGTTGACCTGTGTAATAATAATAGTATGTTCCTAACTGTAAATTTTGAATTCGTTTTGTATTAACGAAGTTATTGTGTTCGCAATGGTTTTGTGTTGCTTACATTCGGAACAAATTGGTTGATGGATTTTTTCGAACAAGAAATTCTATTCGGTTACCATTTTTCCGTGATAGAAAACAAATCGTTGTCAACCTAACAACGGTTCACTTCACTTTATCTATCTCTGTCTCTCACACACATGCATACACACATTGTTCATAGAAATTTATCAAGTTCACTATTAAAAACAAAAATTAAAAAAACTACGACAAAATGACGTCGTTTCATTGTCCCTTTCGGTATGAATTTCGTGACATTGATTGGGAACTTTTTGTAATGCTAAAAAACCACCTCTCATTCATTTTCAAAGTCAGTGACGTAGACTAGGAAAAGGTACAACAAATATTGCAATCACCACAGAAATTAAACGGGCTAACTAACTATTTGAAATATAATGTATTATGTAAATAAATCTTTTATAACATATTCAAAAAAGAAGGAATTAAAATCCTTATTCGTCTAAATTTTAAGATCAATGATCTCACATTTTGAACGCGTCCTACCAAGTAGGCACAACGAACCGAAAGCCACATCCCACGACCGGGATCGGCCTATCGGGTCTCATCAGGTGGGCGCTGGCAGAAAGGCCTTTACAGACTATATTATAAATATAAATATGGAATCAACAGAAACAACTACTCCGAGGGCTAATACCCCTACCGGCGTTGAATTACACTGTTGATTCTGATAGACGAAAATATAACATATTCAAAAAAGAAGGAATTAAAATCCTTATTCGTCTAAATTTTAAGATCAATGACCTCACAGGTAGGACGCATTCCAAATGTGAGATCATTGATCTTAAAATTTAGACGAATAAGGATTTTAATTCCTTCTTTTTTGAATATGTTATATTTTCTTCTAGGAGTCCATCGGAATCAACAGTGTAATTCAACGCCGGTAGGGTTATTAGCCCTCGGAGTAGTTGTTTCTGTTGATTCCATATTTATATTTATAAATCTTTTATATTTTTAAATTAATTGACACAGATCTACAAGAAAATTATATTTGTCCAAAAATTTAAGTAGAAATTTGTTGTTGTATACTTTGGAAAAATACAAATTAATGTTTATTACCACTTCTTTATTATTGCTTTGCACCTAAATTAGTTAGACGCAAACGATGGTTTTAGTGTATATTGACTAAGTATATTTACAGATTATAACGACTGCTCGCTACAGGAATCAGAATTCTACTGTTCTAACTATTATATACAAAGACTTATAGACTACAGGTTTGAAAGTTTGGGGGGGGGGGGGGTGTGGATGGAATTATTGTTACTGGAAAGGACTGTTAGTGCAAGCTAGGGGTTCTAGGAAGGTCAGGTATAGAAAACAAATTTTGTGGACATCTGGAACAAAATTATTATCATTGACTGGTTGGAGACACATCTCTACTCCTTCTTATCTTAAGCGAATATTCGTATTTTTCTAAAACAATACATTTTATATCCCTTACTATTTGCGAACACTGAACTACTGTAGGTCTTCCTCTGCCTCTTTTTACTCATATTTCTGCCTCTTATATGTCTCTAATTAGCCCTTCATGTCCCTAAGTGTCCCTTTCCTTATTGAATTTCATAGCGCCTACTCTTCCTAATACTTTCGCATTTTTATGCTTTTATACCCACGGTATTTCCATAAGCCGCCTATAACACCACATTTCCAATGTCAAATGATCCAAACATACACTTTTAATAATCTTTTTCGAGTTCGCGAGCACATCGTGATTTCTTTTCATTAAGACCGACTCGACTTTGCGTTGTCTTTTGTTTTATGTCTCTACCGCTTTTTACATTCTGACTTACTTCCTGTATGTCGATAATTGGCGACTCTATTCCTACTTTCACCTCCCTTACAAATCAACATTTTAAGGCTGTCTTTAACTCCTCCCTACTAGTTGCCATCTTCAATATATGTATGTATGTACATATACATATATACAGGGTCATTAAAACTGAGTGGTACATTAGACGTTTTACGGAAACTAAACACGTTACAGATTTGAAAATTTGGGAGTTGGGAGTAGGGGTTATCAAGGATGATCTATTTAACTGAAATAATTTCAACTGTCGGGAACTTTCGGTTATACCGGAAGTTGTTGTCAACTTTCTTATTTTAAATGGAATGGTATATTTTTTACGATAAATTCGTATGAAACATACAATTTTGAGGTGACATTGGTAACCAATTTGTATGCCTATATGCCTACGATGAATAGTTTCTGAGATAATTTAATTTATTGGAAAAAAGATTGCACCGCAACCCAAACACTCGTATAAAAAATCGTAACTTCCATAAAAAATGACTTAGAATGTTGAAAGTACTTATTTACTAGTTATAGCCAAGTCAAGTCATAAGGCTAACGTTATGCCAAAACTAAGCTTTATAATTTGTACAGGGCGTTCCTAAAAAGAATCCAAAGTTTAAAAACTTCAAACACGAATAACTTCATTTTTTCAAATGGTAACTAGCATATTTTATTTTGTCAGTCATTGAATATATCACTCTCATCTCTATATTTTACATTTAACATGTTTTCCCATTTAACGAAAAAATAACTTTTTATAACAACAAGTATAATAAATAATAACTGAAACACTAAAAGTGCACATTAAAACGATATAATAACCTAAAACGCATTTCGACATTCAGTTCGTAACCCTCAGTTAGAGACTGTCCCCTTTTTATTTCTTCATCAATATAACTCGTTATTTAATGGAAAACTGTAACTGTAACTACTTACCGGTTGTAAACATTACATAATGTTTGAGTAGTTAATTAATTAAGTAACTACTCCACGATTTTATCAATTAATTTACAAATCTAAGACGCGTTTCAACACCTTTCTCCATTTCATTCAATTTGCTCCAGTTTACTGTATGTTTAAGAGAGTGGTATAAAGGAAAATTTAAAATTTAGTTCATTTTGTTAATCATTAATAATGAAATATTTGAAGGAGCTTAGTGGCAAAAAAGCATTGGCGTGTAAAGCCAAAGATCCCGGTTTCTAGTCCCGGCAGTAACAAATTTTTCCCTCATTGTATGAGGTAATCTGTAGTGGGTATAAATTAATTCAATAATTAATATCGCATTAATGTATCATTTTGTTACTTCAGTATTGTATTTCTTTTAGGAATTCCTCATTCTTTTCTTGTGTTTGTCTAAATTTTGCAATTAAAAATGATAGTAAATAAGTGTGTGTTGCAACAAGGAATTGACTTTGAGAATAGTCAGATATCATGTAATTTACTGCTTTTCACGCATTCATATTTGTATGAGGCAGAGACCTTCGCGATTTCCTATTATTTCGTTCGAATTTCAAAACAAATCTGGACAATAAAGCTGTAGATATATTCTAATATTTGACGGTCGTGTCCTTCGTGAGAACGGCGCAGAGTATCGCCAAGAATAGGTTGGAATCGTAAATTAAGACAATTAATTAAAAATTCATGAAACGTATAAGATATACCATCCCCGCTCTTTGCTTCGATGGCTATTTTCCAGCGCGTTCATGTAGATTCATGAGGCAATCCAATCCTACTAGAATGGCTTACGTGAAACGATGTCAAATACCCTGGCAAACATTATTTACCAACTACCTACGGACCCCGACAACGATCTTTCCAGTTTTGTATTATTGCCTTTCTCTCTGTTCAAAAAACTTTTATTTTCAGCGCTCCTTGCGTTACATCGTTCTTTATATATGAATACAACTCAGCGCGAAACTTTATAAGTACAATTTAATTAACATTTTTTTATTTCATGGAAATGTCTCTATGGAGATTTTAAATTAAGTTTGTAGGTAAAGGTAGGAAATCAAGATATACAGACTTTGCATAGGTTAGAATAGTTATTACATCTATTATATGCAGAATATTTATACTGAGAGATTTTTTGTGCGTGAATCTTTGAGAAAACATAGGATGGTTCTTTAAAATTTGATAGTCCCATTGCAATTATATGCTATTGGTAGATCTCCATCCCATATCCATAAAGAAGGTTTCGCTTTGAAACTGTAGGGGTTGGGTATGAAGATACGGTGGGTGGGTGTCAAATAATGGTATCGCTATTTATACACACTCACTCTCATTATGGAATTTTCGCGAAAATTCTCGAATTTTCTAATAAGAATCAATATGTTCCAAAATTTTGTCGAAAATTTTAGAATATTGTAGAAAATCATATTATAGACTTATATAACACTCAAGATTCTTTCAATTTTCCCAGAATTTCCTAGAATCACTGTCAATCTGCTGCCCCCCCCAAGATTGTAGTGGTAGATAGCCCTTGGTCTACCATTTGCAATAAGAGGGTTTGGTAACAGTATGTGTGCATGGAAGGGAGTGGGTGGTGAACATCGTTTCGGAATACGTTGCTTTCTCATGAGAAGTATAAAAAATTTTCAGAACATTTTAGAATAGCCTTACTAGCTGAGTAGAAAATGTGTACCGGTGTCTGAAAGATGTTCTATAAAGTTATGAAACTTTCTCGAATTTTCTAATAAGAATCAATATGTTCCAAAATTTTGTCGAAAATTTTAGAATATTGTAGAAAATCATATTATAGACTTATATAACACTCAAGATTCTTTCAATTTTCCCAGAATTTCCTAGAATCACTGTCAATCTGCTGCCCCCCCCCAAGGTTGTAGTGGTAGATAGCCCTTGGTCTACCATTTGCAATAAGAGGGTTTGGTAACAGTATGTGTGCATGAAGGGAGTGGGTGGTGAACATCGTTTCGGAATACATTGCTTTCTCATGAGAAGTATAAAAATTTTTCAGGACATTTTAGAATAGCCTCACTAGCTGAGTAGAAAATGTGTACCGGTGTCTGAAAGATGTTCTATAAAGTTATGAAACTTTCGAAAAACTTTTCTAGAAAATTCTAGATGTTCCAAAATTTTGTCGAGTATTCTTGAATGTCTTAGGATGTTCCTGAAAGTTCCATTACATATATTTGGATTGTGCAGTATTTTCTTGTGGCATATTCTATAAATTCTGACTGAACGGTGGTTCATCAACCGAACCAACACTAATTTCCCTGATGGGGCTATTCATATATAGATAACCGCCATACTACTAAAGTTTAATATTAAAACTTATAGGCGAGCGCAGTCGTGTTCAAGAGATTAAAGAAGTAACAAATAAACCAGAAACCCCATCGTTCTTATCTATAAACTCAATTATTATGTAACTGTATATTTTTAATATTGTTCTGTAACAAACAGTAATGTCCAGCATTACCTTGGTACGAATATATCACATTGAGGAAATTTCGCGAGATATATATGATTCATTCTTATCCGAGTTACATACTTCAGCTTCGCTTGGAAAAAGCTCTTATCAAATATGAATTAAAATAGTTAACCATAAAATAGAGAAAAATCACATTATTTGGAAGAAAACTCTGCTTTCTATTTATTTCATTTTCTAATAACTTCACTTTTTCTTAATCTACTCTAATCGTTTTTCAAAATTGAGTCTATGCCCTTTTCTGACATCCATCGTAGCTACGTTCCCAACCCCTGTAACACCTGAAATCATCTTCAAGGGTAGGTATGGAGGGTTACCATACCATACAGCACCCATGGGGTACACACTACGTACCTAACCCCTGTAACAACTGAAACCATCTTCAAGGGTAGGGATGGAGGGTTATCATAGCTCTCATGGGGTATACGCAAACAAACCACACTCTGATTATGTATTATATTGATTTTTAAGCTTTCAAATCATGATATTGTAACGAATGTGTACGTGTCTGCGGTATATCGATTAATGCTGACGCACTCCAGGGCGATCGATGCCGAACAATAGACGTTCGAGAATATTCTGTTGCCATAACAAGTCGTTTTCTTTGGAGAGCGGTCGAAATATATTCGCGTGTTTTCTAGTAATTTCTTTCGGTAAATAAATACCCTCATCTCTAGGTCAGACAGACAGTTCATTTCCGGACGCGTAATATAAATATTCAGCGGCGAGATACAAAGTGATAAATAAAGTGCATTATTGATTGTCATAAATAAATAAGTAGTTTAAGTTTGTTAGTAGTGTTTAAGAGATTAAATAAATAGTTGTAGATAAATAATTGTTAAATAAAAAAGTAAACTAGAGAATTCGTTACAATATTTTCCTTTACATTATTATTTACAGGTAGTACTTTGTTACCAAATGTTCTATATATGTATAGTGGCAATCTAATTTTGATTATTTATCAGTACTGCTGACGACGACAGATTGTTTTAGCCGAATTTCCTGTTTTATTAAATAAACTTACGGTTTTTTGAACGCGATAACCGACATCGTGTTGTTGGGTCGTGTTGTGTGCTCGTGTTTAAACGAAAATCCATGTTTAAGCGTCCTCTTTGTTTCGAATTTATGATGACGGAACAAAAAGTAACATATTGCGAGTGTTTCAATTGAAAGCTTAGCGAAGCAGTTAGTTGGGAGTTTAATTATTAGAAGCGTTAATGGAGCAGAAAGTCTGGATTCTAAATGGAAGTAGTTGACGTGCTTTGGTCAGCGGTCATTTTCATAGAATGAAACGGCACTGCTTGAGTTGTTGTTTTGTTTATTCTAAAGGAAAGTTACTGACTATATCCGTTTATTTTCGATATTGCTAATAGATTAACACAAGAAAAGCTTTTCTTATCGACATTTGAATTGATGGGTTATGAAGGAATGTCTCTAAAACTATGCAGTAGGATATTTTTATTTTAACCGCGATTAGAAATTATGATTCTCAACTTAGTGATCGATAGTTGTCCAATTTTAATTATTTATTTTAAAGAGAGGTTTGTTAAATTACTTATATGATTTTCTATTGTATAATAAACAATATTGTCAAGATGATGTTGTCATTCTTCGGGTGTACAGGCCGTCGTCGGTTGGAATTGCTTCCTAACGTTTCGCTAGCACGAGTGGCGAGCTTCTTCAGAGGTCTATCCATTTTCGCTGTTGGTTGTAGACTACAACTCAGACTACAACTCAGTCTACAACCAACAGCGAAAATGGATAGACCTCTGAAGAAGCTCGCCACTCGTGCTAGCGAAACGTTAGGAAGCAATTCCAACCGACGACGGCCTGTACACCCGAAGAATGACAACATCATTTCATCAACTGGCCGCGAAAGCCTTAATCAATTTGTCAATATTGTCAAGTTATAAGTTCAATATTAAAGAACGTAACGATTTTCCTTTTAAATAAATTGAAGAATGTTGTACATTTCTATTGTATGTTTTTCTTGTTCCTATGGTACTTAATACCCGCTTAAGTCTTAACCAACCGAACGTCGTTTGTATTGAATTTGTTATTTTTATTTTCATACCATTAATTTTTGAAAGGTTTTATCCTTTTTGTGTGTCTGAAAGAGGCTGTGTTTAATTACCGATAATAATTTGTAATTTTCAGATTTTTCTTTTGTATACTTCTAATGATCTACTCAGATACCGAATTTCAATTTCCTAAAGTCACCTAAAAGTTGTCTAAATTTTTGATGAATGATAAAAATGGGACTTTTCAAACCACAATAACTGTCAGTTTTTGAAGGGGCCTTATTAAATATGCAAAATTTAATGTGTGTAGGTGAAATAGTTTTTAAGTTATGTTTTTTGAAACTGAAACAAAAAAACGTAATGAATCTTGTTTCCGAAAAGATTCGTCTCGAATGAAACAAATGAAAATGTGAGACATACAATATTCGAGACAATTGACATTCGATATAACAAAAAATTCTTTATCCTATGCGTGGCTAACTTATTTATTCATCTACGTGTGGTGGCAGCTGGAAAATTTTAAAGTCAATAATAAAATAGACAAGATTAAAAACTCAGGTGTTTATAAATGTGTATGTACTGATTGTGATGCGATATATAGGGTAAATGGGACGTAAGATTAAAACTAAACTGAAATAACAGAAAAAATCAATTCTTCATAAAAAACCATTGACCGTTATAACTCCATATTGCATTACAATAAAGGTGTCAAACTCAACTATTTAGATAAACTGGAAATATTAAAAACAATTGATTTAACTTTGAATTTAACTGACGCACATATGCAAGGTCTTATTAGCCCTATATTCAAAACAATTATCGATACCTATAACAAAAGAGATAATATATATATATATAAATTGAAGTAGCCTATGATTATGACCAAATAGGTCGAAATAATTGTTAAGGAACTTCGAAATAATGGTATAAAACTACCATATCGTGTTTATTTCAATTTTATTTAAATTGCTTTACAATACCGGCATTGAATTACACTGTTGATTTCCTTGGATTCTTAGACAAAGATTACAATCCAAAAAAAGAAGGTATTAAAATCCTGTGTCATCTAATTACAAAGGATCACAGATCCGACATTTGGAACGCGTCCTACACAGTAGGCACAGCGCACCGAAAGGCATATCAAAAAAGAAAGAAGGCATTAAAATCCTTTTTTTTTAGACGAATAAGGATTTTAATGCCTTTTTTTTTTTTTGAATAGTAGAATATAGATATAGACTGCGTTATAATGGGAATGATTCCATAGTTTCTAGTATGTACATATTTTAATTGGACTCATCATCTTCATATTTCTAGATGCCATTCCTTCCATTTCTTAGGCATTCGTCGGTATAATTCCCAGTCCCTTTTGCGTAATTAATATTGCACTAATCTTCGACTTCGGCCATTCATTAATTTTGAATCAAGAGCGGTTTAATCCTCTTAATGGGAACAAAAAGAAGCCGGCTGGGTAACTTTTAGATTTACGGAAAATAAATTGAAAGATTACTTCAATTTAATTACTATTAACGTTTCTTGAACGCGTGAAACCTCCGCATTCGATTTATACGCCGAAAGATTTTCCATTCTAGTCTTTAGACAAAATTGACTATCCTGACGGGACAATCCATCATCGTAACATTAATTTTCATTGAACGGTTGGAAGAATATTCTTCTCTACTTTGATGAGTATTTACTATCACAAAGTTTGAAAATTAAGAATTTACATATTAAACAGAGTAAAATGAGTAATTGCAGATAGCATTGGTGAACACCATCTATGGAAATCTGTTTTCAATAATGTTTTAATATAGGTCCTTTTCTATAAGGATATCGACTTGTCAACCTGAACCCATGGTGTAACTATCTACCTGATATTCTGTTGAAACTGCCAGACAGAGATCGTAAGTTCGAACTCTTCGTTTCTCATCATCATGTGAACGCTATTTGGATCGTGATCATTAGTTTTTTAACATAGGTATAAATCTACGAGGGTGGATCAAATATAAATAAGCCTTTTTAAATTGCGCGCCGGATAGTTCTTCAAAGCGCATCCGGGCGTTAAGAACTTGAAGTGGGTATATTAGGTGGTACGGAAAAGACGCGTCGTATTGCTGCGTTCGCAATGAGTGAGAAAGAGGTGCATAGCAGCGTTGCGCAACGAATTATCTATTATTAAGTTTCCTACACGCGAAAACGTGAAACCAGCTGAAATTTTGCGCAGATTTCAAGCACAATTCGGAAATGAAACGCTTTTGTGGCCACGTGTAAAAGTTTGGTGCAAAGAATTTAACGATGGGCGTAATCGTATCGAAAATGTAAATCAAACATCGTCGTCCGCGCACCAGCATTTCGCCGATTAATATTGCATGCGTTAGAAACCGTATTGAAGGGTACCGCCACGCAAAGCCACGCCACTGTGCTTCAGATACCTAGTGAACTCGGCATCAGCTGTTGGAGTGTCCAGACAATCAGAACGAAAAACTTGGGATTCCGAAAAATTTCAGCTCGTTGGGTTCCACAGTGGCTGAGTGAAGATAAAAAACTGCTCGAGTTAGCATCTCTCAGGCGTTTCTCACTCGATTTAGAGAAGAAGGTGATTTTTTTTTGCACAAAATTGTAACCTGTGATGAGACGTGGGTACACCATTACACTCCAACATCAAAACGAGCAAGCATGGAGTGGCGGCGCAAAGATGAATCAAACCCAGTGGAGCCGAAAACACGTCTGTCTGCCGGCAAAGTTTTAGCTACGTTTTGTTTGGACTGGAGAGTGGTGCTGTTGATCGACTTTTTGCACAAGCGAAGAACCATTAATGCAGCCTACTACTGTAACCTTTTCGGTCAGGTAAAACTGCTTATCGCCGAAAAAGGAGAACGCACCCCATTCGTGACGTGTTGCTCTTGCACGAAAACGCAGCTTTATCGCAGGCCCAAATCGGTTAAATGCACTGGACTTAGCTGGAACACCCTCCATATAGCCCAGACCTATCCCCTTATGGTTTCCACATGTTTGGGCCACTCAAAGAATCACTAGGAGGCGAGCGATTTCAGACCGATGAACAGGTGGAGGGAGGCGTTTGTGCACAACTGGATAGGCACCCGCCCTGCTTCTTTTTATGAAAACAGGATGAAAAAACTACCAATGCGTTGAGGAAAATGTATATATAAACATAGGGGATATGGATATGTCGAAAAACAGAGAAATTTGTGTTTTTGTGAAACTTTTCAAAATAAATATTTTATGAACAAAGTCTCGTTTATATTTGATCCATCCTCGTATTTGTTAACGAATAGAAAAAACCTTTGAAGGCATATCTAATAAATTAACGTTCTCTGCGATTTGTCTGGCAGACTTTCCTTTCAAATTCAAATTTATTCAAAAATAGCATTACTCCGAGAAACTTGTTGAATTGTTAACAACAACAAGTACGAATGCCCTATTATATTTTTCAGAACGTCTCGTTAAATATAGTATTAAAATTTATAAAACATTGATAGGTTAGAGACTGTAAAAAAAAGGAAGAAATAAATTTAAAAGAAACTCACTGAGTGTCGCGTTGATAATGACCAATTTGTTTTAAAATGTCTGGTAAAAAATCCTTATAAAAACGTCCTTTAGTTAACTATATTTATGGATCTGTAAAAAGAACATTCGCATTATATAAAGTAGATTTATTAAGAATTTTTTTGACATGTACCGAACGTCCTTTTTGCCGTTTCCCTTTGCGTTTCATTTCGATTTTCGTCGTAATTGTAGTACAACCATCAAATCGTAATTTTCGAATTTGAAAGTCTGCGAGAAAAAACCCTATCTAATCTTTTTTTATTTCATACTAAATGACGCACTTAGCTCGTTATGGATTTCTGCAAAAAATCTTTTCAATTGCCGTTTGTCAGTGCGAGCAATTTTTTTTTTACGAAAAATAACACTCCTTTGCTTTTGCCGTTTAAAAGACAGGCTGGAAATAAATTAAAATTTTAACAATGACTTCGTCAAATAATGACCCGAACTATCAAAACGAAATTCAAATGACTCACATACTATAATTTTTGAGAAACATAGATTAATTTAAAAATAAATTCAACTTTTACAATTTGTAGTTGCTGGGTAATGTATTATGTAAGGATTGCAGTTACCTAATCGCAAATGCAGAAAGAAACCCATCGCCAAACTAAACTAATCAAGTTTACTACATAAATTTTTAAGAAAATTTACTGATTTGTCGCTCCCAATCTAAATAATTAAAGTTTATTTATTATTAAAAAAAAATGAAAACGTTTCATATCTTTAAAAAATTGGATCCAACTGGATTAAAAATGTTCTTAGATTGCAATCTCTAATTGCATTAGAAATGCTCTAATTACAATTATGTGCTGATATAAATTAGATAAAAGCTGATAAATAAAGCTTTCTGATTTGGAAAAGGGGCAATTAGTGGATTAATATCCTAAATTTGTATTTACATAGTAATTAAAATAATTGCCAATAAAAACCGAAACAAACGGGGTGGGTATTCTACATAGTGTTTTAAAGTTTGCAAATTTTGCTGGTAAACAACAATAATTTCCGAATAATTCAAAACAAACGTTCGCTAGACGTGACCGAGGACGACATCGGGATCGATGCGAAGTTGGTTATTTAAATTATCACGGTCTGGCGAAGTTATTCTTCTCATGACGAGATGCAGAATATTCGCGGTCAATTGCCTCTGCGAAATTGAAATCGAATTCTATTTGCGCAAGGGTTAATACACCGATATGTTTTTAATACGTACAAATATGTACATTTGGACGTGTATGAAAAAAGATCTGTTTTCGATCACCATCACAGTTAACAGTCGGTTTTATTCAGGAACTCTCGAAACTACGTATGTACCTACATATTCAATGCTGATTGGAAATTATTCAATATTGATTTCTAGTTTTAATTTACAATACGTATTTACATAATCGTTTTCTTCAGACGGACAAAATAAATAAAATACAAAAACGTTTCAATGCAAATGCTTATATAAATATAAATATAAATATGTAATTAATTGATACAACTACTCCGACGGCTAATACCCCTACCGGCATTGAATTACACTGTTGATTCCGATGGATTATTAGACGAAGATAACAATCCAAAACAAGAAGGTATTGAAATCCTTTTTCGTCTAATTACAAAGAATCACAGATTCCACATTTAGAACGCGTCCACTACAGTAGGCACAGTGCACCGGTTTCGACCTATCGTCATGGAATTTCAAAAATATATATAAACACCACTGTACATCTGTTTGCATTTCATTCAATTTGTAATCATTTGTTTGACAATGACAAGCTATTTGACTATAAAAGGATTTGTGAATAAATAAAGTAATAATAAACAAAGTAGTGTTTATTCATTTATCGTTAAAAAAAATATCAGTTTTGAAAACTTCAAAATTAGAAACGCGTTAAATAGTAATTATAATTTTCCTAAGACTGTATGTTGTTCTTCCACGTTTTATTTTTTCAATATCAAGGATTAACAAACTGAAAATCGCAAAATTGATTTTTTTTAATATTAAATGCGATTTATTTCGAAATCTAAGCCCTGTACGAAAAAATATTTAAAACAACCTTTTTGGTTCGTTCAAATCGTATTTTCTATTCTTTCACGTTCGATAACCTGTTAAATTGATGATTTCAGTAAGAATTGTACAATACTTACTGTGTATTTGAAGTAGTGAAACTTATTTACAACAATCGATTAGCAGGTTTGAAACTCTTGTTTAATTGGATTCACTTAAGCATACAAGTGACTTTTTAACAAAACAAAAAGCCATTAGTAAACTTGAACGGATCGTTGGCACGTTATTAACTTAGTTAGTTAAACGTTCTTTCTTTATCTCGAGACAATATTCTCAGTAGCAATGTAACTAACCGAACCCTCCCCCCTCCCTTCCTCTTTCCCAACCATCTTCCTTCCACCCCCTCACACCCTCTTAGTCTTTTCTTCGTGCATCTGTCGAAGAACTTGACGTAAAAACTTTGTAATTACTCTTATTAGCAGTAGACGCTGTCTGAGGTGAGTAATCCGAGATCATTCGAACCTTTTGCTAAATTACTTCCGTTGGTCAGTTCGGCTCAGAAGTAACCTTCGTCTGATAAAACGATCTTGGTTTAAATGTGGATACTCGTTTCGAATCTCCTCATAACTGTTTCGTGAGGAAGGAAATACTATTGTTAGAAATCACAGAAGTTAGATTATATTGCATCATTATTAAATATATAAATAACAAATGCATAAAATGATCTTATTATGTTTATATTATTACGTAAATAAAACGGTATATTATAAATATAAATATAAATATAAAAATGGAATAAACAGAAACAACTACTCCGAGGGCTAATAACCCTACCGGCATTGAATTACACTGTTGTTGTGGCTTTCGGTTCGTTGTACCTACTTGGTAGGACGCGTTCAAAATGTGAGATCCTTGATCTTAAAATTTAGACGACTAAGGATTTTAATTTCTTATTTTTTGAATAAAATGGTATATACCCAATTTTGCACACTGATTTTCCAGAAATATCAATCGACCTGCTAAACCTATTGTCACTGATATTAAACTTGCATATTCGTTATCTAAATCTGCCAATTCGTTAATACGAACAAATAAGCATTTAATAAAACATTTCTGTTATTTAGAATAAAATCTAACAAACGAAACTTCAGAAATCACTCGAAGCAGTAACTTACATCTTTAAAAATTGAAAAATATGCAAAATGTGACCGAAATTGTAGCTTTGGATTCGTTACATTGGACAATCGAGATACCGATTAAACTCATAAAAAATGGACAACTATTCTATTCACTTTTAATAACTCTATTTTTGAACAAGTTATTTTAGCAATGTGCCTAACCATTTTTCATATTCAGATATACAAAATTGAGTTTACTAGTGATTCATCTTAAGCACACATATATTTCCAATAGGAAGTTTTTAATCCGGTTGTTTATTAATAAAACTTTTATGATGTTCATTTAAGAGTGATTTAAATGACACATTCGTTTGACCTATATAAACTCATTTACAATTATCACAATTTAAGAATATTTAATTTCTTGAACTTAAACATATAGGAAATTAACATTTGCTATTGCTAATATCTAATATATATTATTGGTTTTATATTCATTCTGGTTATATTCAATTTTAGGACAACTTCTATTAAACAGGTCTATAGCGAGAAGAAAAATTAGGTTAGGTTATGATAGGGAAGCTTTCCTTTATTGACATAGGTAAATACGTAAAATACTATATACCAAGGGTTTAGGGTAGGTTATGGTGGAAAATGTTTTCCAGATTGATATACGAGGTTAAATCAAATATAAACGCTAATTCTGTAAAATAAATTTATTGATTAATGGTACACACAAACTAAACATTTAACATTTTTCAATGTGCTCTACACACTTTTGCCACCGATTTGGAAGCTTGAATATTCCTTCTTCATAAAAAGTTTAACGGCGAGTTGTCAGCCAATTCCACATTGCGAACATACTCCTCTACTTCTTCATTCCTTTCAAATATTTTGCCTCCAAGTGATTCTATTAAGGGCGCGAACAAAAAATAATCACAAGGTGGCAAGTCAATAGTTAACAATAAGGAGGATGCTCGAGGGTTTCCTAGCCCAATTATTCCAATTTATTCCTTGTCAAAACTGCGGTGTGTGGCCTGACATACTACCCCGTCGTTTATTTCGATACGCGATTTTTGTCGACTGTAACAACTCAGTATAGTAACATTATAACCCGCATTCTCTGTTCGTTGATCGTGAACTAAATCAATGAGTAAAACTCAAACAAACCCTTGAGTCAAAGAAAACAGTGGCAAGCACTTTTCCTTGCCATTTTTGATTCGGAAGTGTAGTGGTGGACACACGTCTCACCATTAGTGACGATACGTCTCAAAAAAACCTCCCTTTCTTGTCGAAATCGATTCAGAAGTTTTTCACTGATCTATCATTATCTTGGAACCCAGCGAGCACTAATTTTTCTAAAGCTAAGTTCATCTGTGATGATGGATTGAACACTCTCAAAGGTGATACCCACTTCTGATGAAATTTGTTCAATAGTCAATAGTTAACCGGCGATCATCTTCAACAAGCTCTCGAACAGCACGGTGTTGTGTCATGTCATTTGTGAGACTTGTTGAGCGCAGCTGCTACCTAAGCGGTCAAAAACTGTTATTAGTGGTTTTAATTAATTTTTCTATTTTGCAGAAATAATATGTAAAGCTGATCACCTTACGTTACCACAGTTTAACGAATCCATAATTGAGTGACAATATAAGTAAAATATTAGAACTTCTGTGTTCTCTTATTACACTTGTTAATAAATTTTAACGAGTCATGTTCAACAGTTGAAAGCATGAAACCCAACTCAGTAATTTTCGTTTCATTTCGATATTTTCCAGTGCTGACTGATGTTTGTACTCCCATTGTCATTAAGAGGAAATTTGTCTTCATGTATTGATCGTTGTTACACGGTATGGGTTTCAAACTTTTTCAAATTCTACAAGGCATAATGTGCTACTAGTTTACGTAAAATAAAGTGCTGGCGAGACGTAAAAACAGTTTCGAACAATTTATCAAAGTCGTCCGTTCGAGATCTATTCCATTTGATGTAGGGTTAACGGCGGAAGTATTCCCGCGAGAATTTCGTATACCAAAGTCCAGACAGTTCCTGGCGCATCCAGAGGTTAATTTAAAATCGTCCCTCAATTCAACGTTAAATCTCGGCCGGGCAAATGTTCTCGTGTACCGGATTGTTTTCCTTCATTAAAGAACTAAACTCCAACATGTACGTTTATATACATATATATATACACACGAACTTGAACCGGAAAAATGATACGATCCTTCCAGCGCCGCGTTTTCATTAAAATGTTGAGACGGAGATTTAAAAAAAAAGTAAAGAAAATACATACAAACAGGCGAACAAAAAATAGAACAAAAAAAACAGAAGAGTGCTTATCGTAATACTCCGGCAAAGAAGGAAAGCATCAGGGATTGTAATCCAGTTGCACCAGTTTTAGAAATGTGGTCTTGAAATGTGTGTCGGTATACAGAGTCATTCAAACTGAGTAGTGCATTAGACGTTTTAGGGAAACTAAGCATGTTACAGATTGGAAAATTTGGGAGTAAGGGTTATCAAGGATGATCTATTTAACTAAAATAATTTCAATTGTCGGGCACTTCCGGTTATACCGGAAGTTAATGTCAACTTTCTTATTTTAAATGAAATGGTATCTTTTTTACGATGAATTCGTATGAAACATAAAATTTTAAGGTGACTTTGATAACCGACTTGTATGCCTATTATGTGATGAATAGTTTCTGAGATAATTTAATTTATTGGAAAAAAAATTGCACCGCAACCCAAACTATAAAAAATCATAATTTCCATAAAAAATGACTTATAATGTTGAAATTAGTTATTTACTGGTTATAGCCAAGTCATAAGACTAAAGTCATCCCAAAACTAAAGTTTATAATTTCTCTAGAAAATGGAATTGAATGACAAACTAAAATATGCTAGGTGGCATTTTAAAAAATGAAGTTATTCGTGTTTAATGTTTTTAAATTTTGGATTTGTTTTCTGGACGCCCTGAACAAATTATAAAGCTTAGTTTTGGCATGACGTTAGCCTTATAACTGGACTATAACTAATAAATAACTAATTTCAACATTCTAAGTCATTTATTATGGAAATTATGATTTTTTATAGTTTGGGTTGCGGTGCATTTTTTTCCAATAAATTAAATTATCTCAGAAACTATTAATCGCATAATAGGCATACACAAGTTGGTTATCAAAATCACCTTAAAATTTTATATTTCATACGAATTCATCGTAAAAAATATACCATTCATTTAAAATAAGAAAGTTGACATCAACTTTCGGTATAACCGGAAGTGCCCGACAGTTGAAATTATTTTAGTTAAATAGATCATCCTTGATAACCCCTACTCCCAAATTTTCAAATCTGTAACATGCTTAGTTTCCCTAAATCGTCTAATGTACCACTCAGTTTGAATGACCCTGTATTACATGGTTTTAGTTGGCATAGAGTTGCTAGGTACAACTTCGAGGGATTTAAAAAATCAGCAGTATATTTGCGAGAAAAATAATACAGGTGCTCTGGATCTGTAGCGAAAACGTATTTTTACCTCTGAAATACTTACCGGTCGTTTTATTTATCCGAACAACACCAAGATAACGTCCGTCGTCAGAATATAAATCATGGCCTGCTATCTTGTGCTCTGTACATATTTTGTATGCAATGTATAAACAGAATCCAAATATTTACGTTGACATTAGAGTAATAAAATACAGTCTATTTAAAGTGTGTGACTAGGGGGAAAAATATAGAAATGTCTACAAATTCCAAGAATTAATTTCATAAGTACTTATTTATCATTTTTAATTAATTTAGCATAAAAATATACAATTAATCCATGTGTTGGTCGGAATTTTATGAAACATTTTTTAAATAATAATTAAGATAAGTAAAATCACCTTTAAATGTTTCAGAATATAATTTATAACAATTCTACAATTGTTTCTGTAATAATACCTTTTTCAAGAGTAATCAAGTTTCTTACTAACATTTAAGATTATCGTATCATCTATTTATAGCTATATATAGGTGTATATAATATATAAAGTGGAAATAGGAGACTGTGGTAAAAGAATAATTAAATAAAGAAAGACTCACCCTAATTACCACTAACTAAATTTAATATGAGCAGACACGTGTTTCGCCCACTTCACACATGGGCATTATCAACTTATATATATATATATATATATATATATATATATATATAATGTCTTACGGAAAATCAGTGAGTGCAGCTTTCACGGCCGATGTCTTTATTCCAATGAGTATTGTTTTTCGGGCTTACTAGCCGTTGTTCGTTGAAATTTCTTTCCGATGTTTCGTCTGCATCTGCGACAGGCATTTTCAGGGGTTTGGAGCAACGCAGCTGGCCAGAACACTTCGACCGAGACGACCGCCTCCAAACCCTTGAAAATGCCTGCGAAACGTCTTACGAAAAGTTCTATAAATGATTTACTCAGAAATGCATATTGTTTGTGTTAATCTGATATCAATTATGGGTGTATTAAGAAAATTTTGTTGTTAATTAGCAATATTGTGTTTATAATAAATAAACAATAAAACACAATATTGTTAATGAACATGATAATTTTATTGATACACCCATAATTGACGCCAGACTTAAACAAAAAACTTGCTTTTGTCGGTAAATAATCGATAGGATTTTTCATAAGACACTATATATATATATATATATACGTCTAAATATAGCTATAAATAGATGATACGATATTTTTATATGTTTCCTTGGATCATTTAGGCAAATGCTGGGGCAGTAATATTCTATTCCACAGACAATCTTTCACTTCTCTTCTGTCTTCATTTCGTCCGTCTCATCTTTCTCTCCCTAACCACACCACCCACCCATTCCCACGATTCCTGCAAGGAGGCTGCAGAGGGCCTTACGCCCTACCCTCCGTCTTTGCACTACAATGTAGATTGTAGGGACTCCCCGCCCACCAGCACGAGTACCTGGTGGGAATAGACTACTTTTTGCACAGATTTAGTGTCTGTTGAAGTTTGTCACTACACCCAATCAGGTTCAAATTAATTTCTTATTCATTGTTTTCAAATTCAAATAAGTTTATTACGGCCTTTTGAACGCATATTAATCAATTTAAAAAAAACGATTTGCACTTGTTTTAAAATTAATTGTTCCTGCGATCCATTTTGAAATACCAGGTATTAAAATGTCTACATAAATTATTGGAAAACGTTTTTGGAGATGACCGATCTCGAAGTAAATTTAACAATACCTGCCGCAACACTTAAAAAGAGCTTCAATAGAATGAAATCATAAACGTTGCTTTTTTATAACAGATTTTTTTTAAACACCACTAAACAATATCCATGTTTCTGTCCCGTTTGCAAAGCGATTCAGGACAGAATTTAAAGGAAGGAAATTTAAATATTAAAATATGTAGATGGATTTCTCCTGAAACGAGAAAATTGGGTTATATAGAATGCAAATGAAAAGCGGTTACATTTAGCACCAGTAACGCATTTTTAAACATTTACTAACAATAATAGGAATAGTGTAGGTACAGTGCAATCTATATATATTATATATTTACCTTTATTACAAAGGATGAACAAAAATATCATTACATTAATTATGTTCCACAGTTATCTAATAAAATATAGATTAAGAAAAATTAATGAAAATACCATTGTAGTTAATATCTTAAATTTAAGTTCACTCTTAGTAAATAACAAAGAAAAGGTCAACATATTACAGAAAAATTGTGTCTACCGAATAAATTGTAAAAATTGTGAAGCCATTTACATCGGCCAGACTGGTAGAGCTCTAAAGTATAGGCTAAAAGAACATGAAAGGTCAATTTTAGACAAAACTAATTTCACAGGAATTTCTGACCATTGTATATCAAATAAGCACCATTTAGATATTGATAATATCAAAATTTTGCATAATGTTAATAAAGGTAAAAAACTAGACCTTCTCGCAAAATATAATAATCTTATGGTCACTAATGACTAAATTGAATTCACTTTGTCTCCCCTCTTAAAATCTACCTTCTGATTACCTATTTAAGCACAAATTCTGCAATATACTTTTAGTATCTAATGTACTCCTATCTTTTGACAACGGCGTAATTGCCGAAACGGTATCGTTAAGTTTTAAACAATAAATTGTCAAACAAAATACCAAGTGTGTTTTGTTCGACTTATTATATATATCTTCTTACAACTTAATTTGTACCTACTACAGGTCCCGGGTTCGATTATTGGCAAGGTTTATTCAATATATATTGACAATTTTTTTAAATTAATTGTTGGACGTCGCAATGAGAAAATGCCATTTCAACCAATAAATAATAGTTTCATAAGTTTAAGAAAATTGAAATACCAAACTTTTGAAATTTATTTGTATGAATTAAAAAAAAAAGTATTATCCAACCTTGTATACCAAATTGGTTTTGCTTTTCCATATTTATATGCTTTTTATGACCAAATAACATAAAGAACTTGTCTCAGTTTTTCTTCTATGAAAATTTCCAACAAGCACTTATTAGAATAAAGAATGTAACACTCTGTATATGGATGTTGCTTGACATTTATCGAAAATCAAGTTACAAATCAGAACCGGGAGGGCTGGGTTCGTCACGAATAAGTATTGAGAGAATAAATTCGAAATTTAATGATCACGTGTGGGATCAATCGTGTGTAAAATCAATCGACGGCAATAGTTTGAGCATTCGGCCTTTGATCGGGCCCATAAATTTAAGTGGATCGGAATAGCGTGTAGTGTATGTATGTATGTATGTATGTATAAGGTATATGCCTCTGGATGGCGACGCTGCCGTTGTCGTCGCGCGTTTTAGCTCATAAAAATCTCGGAATAAATGCTCGCTTGCAAGAAGAATTTTCCAATAAACGATTTGTGCGAAAAGGGACGCCTGCTGTTTGGAAATAAGGAATCCGAACGGAACAGGAAGAAGGGAATCGTCATCTTGAAGGAAACTTGAATTACGTGTAACGGAAATAAGATCGAAACTGAAAGACGATACGAGACGGGTAACGACAAAAAATTCTCGCCAGGTTTCCTCGCTATAAATTACTTTTTTTTTTGTTTATTTTATTTCAAACGAAACCGATATCATTAAGTGCGATCAAATTTTATTGTTAAACAGCAAAATTCCGTTCTATTACACCTACTGATATTTTTTTGCAGTAATAAATGTTTAATTTATTTACAATTTGCTTATACGTATATACGTAGAAATATACCTCAGAAAAGAAAGATGAGAAATAAATACGTCTCTACGAGAAGCTTCTGATATTTTAGAAGTTCTTTTTATTTTTATTAAACAATTATTTCGTATGTAGCGACAGCAGTTCTACAGATTAATTGGTAAACTCATTGTGAAACAACATGCTAACGAATCAAAATTAATAAAAATCACTTGGCTAAGTTTTCACAAATTTATTGAAAAAAGAACTCAACATATGTTTCGGCCAAAGGCCATTATCAAGAGTACAGAGTAGATTATACTAAAATTAAATTACATGTTCAACAATATATATGGGTTCAAATAGACAAATACATAAATACGATTATAGTATAGATATGTTCAAACAATATGTTAATTACAAGAATTAGGTATTACAGATAAAATTATTTTGATGCATTATATAAGATTATATGGTAATGAGGTTATTTAACATTAAGAATAACAGGAAAAATTATTATATTGGGTTTTAGGTCTAATAAATTAAATATTTACCTGTATGGCATGTTTAAGATAATTAGAGAAGAAATAATAGTGGTGAATTCGAGGAGCATAATTCTGTTTGATTATTTACTATAATCTTTTTATTGTGAATGGCTATTTTTTATTATTTTTTTATTTTTTATTTTTTTATATTATAGAAACATATGTTCAATAAAATTTGTGAAAACTTAGCCAAGTGATTTTTATTAATTTTGATTCGTAGCGACAGCAGCTCAAGCGTTCCTCAAAAAATTAAGACAATAATAATCAGTGAATCATTGTCATAAAAAGGCTCCCTGATCATAAATTGTTTTCAGAAACGGATATAAGTTTATCGTATCTACTGGGAACCAGGTTTTGTCTTTTTGTTATTTACTACTATCCCAATGATTAAATATATGTATAATAATATTATTGAGTAATCGTATGATTTTTAAAATAACCAAAATTTAAGTAATATACATACTTTGTAGTGCAATTTTTACGTATACGGTCAATATCAGAAAAAACACGAGATATCGTTTGACAGTTGAGATCATAATACTAGATACAGAGTCCCGATAAAATACATTTACTGTATTTTAATAAGGAAGATTACGTCCAGATCAGATTAGCTGGAACAATAAATTCTGTAAATATAAATATGGAATCAACAGAAACAGCTACTCCGAGGGCTAATACCCACCCCTACCGGCATTGAATTATGCCGTTGATTCTAATGGAAACATAGACGAAGATAACAATCCCAAAAAGGAGGTATTAAAATCCTTTTTTCGTCTAATTATAAAAGATCCCACATTTGGAACGCGTCCTACACAGTAGGAGCAGCGCACCGAAAGCCGGTTTCGAACTATCGGGTCTCATCAGGTTTTTTGAGATAATAAAAACATACGGACTTATCCCAACAGATGTATAGATAAAGAACACACCATTTGTGAAAATAATGTATCAATTCTCCATATAATAGCAAAAAACTTACTTTCATGGAAAAATTAGAAATTCAAAAATCTTTATTTTCAACAAAATACATGACATTAAATGATCAAACCGAAGGCTACAACATACCCTAATTTCGAGCACGACTTTCTAAGTAAGCATACAATAAATAGTTTAACCACTACTCTTATAGTTCTCTTTGAGAATGGCCGAAAGGTTGAAACACGTGTCAGAGATTGTTAATAAATTTTGGGAAAACGTTTCTGGTTTAATTTTAAATATAATCATCTGAAACTTATCCTTAACAACCAGTTAAAGATTAACAATTCACCCTTGCTAAACATTTACCCCCCACTTCTTAAGTTTATGTATATGTTTTGTAAATATTTTGTGTTCGGCGTGGTCTAGTTCTGTAGATCATTGCTTAGCATTCGGGAGGTCACCGGTTCGAACCCGGGTCCGGCTGCTCTGGTCCAAGTTTTCTGTGGTTTCCTTGGATCATTTAGGCAAATGCTGGAGCAGTAATATTCCAAAGATAATCTCTCATTTCATTCCCTAACCACACAACCCACCCATGCCCACGATTCCTACAAGGAGGCTGAAGAGGGCCTTACGCCCTACCCTCCGGCTTTGCACTATAGTGTAGGTCGGAGGGAGTGCCCGCCCACCAGCACGGGTAGCTGGTGGGAATGAAACACAAAAAAGTTTTTTTTTTGTGTTCGGCACATTTCATCACCTGATGAAGCCTTTGTAAAATGAAACGATTCGTCGTGATTTTATTAATATTGTTTGTTAAACTCTTAAAACACCTGTATTCTGTTTCTTAAGTTATAATGGAGTTTAAACATATTAGTGCCTTTTCTATTAAATATTTAGGAAAAGGAATTTAAAATAGAAAATAGAAATAGGCATTTTACTTGTTGTACATTTAATTTAAACAGAACTATTTCAAATACACAAAAACACTTGTGTCATTATTTCATATCAAATTTTGGCAGACATTACGAAACGTCAGCTAATCAACGATGCAGATCTGTGTGGACTTGAATAAATTAATTTTCTAATTGCTTACGTAGAGCCCTCAGAACGAATAACGGAAGATCTCCAGTAAGATATCCAATTGAAATTAAGTAGACCTTTGGATGATTGAAGGACTTCGAAATGATGTTTATTTTGCGTTTAATAAAGGTCTCGTTACCAGTATTTCCATTAAAACAACCCTACCGTGCCGGATGTCTGTCGTCTGTGTCTGACATTGCCAATTCGAATAGAATAATGCAAACGCCTGATGTATGTATATATGTCTACAACCCTAAATGTATTGCTTAGGACAGTATTGATTTGGTGCGAATTACATTACATTTATATGTTTAAATAACATTAAGCAGCCCTAGCAAGATTGAATTTAGTTGTTTACAGCTTGAATTTAGGAAAGCTTTATCCTCAGATCTACTCCCTAATGATTTTAGTTTATTTACAAAGCGAATCTGAGAATTAATGGTATACTACCTACATATTGTACAAGTTGTAGTTAAAATTACCAATATTAATTGTATCAAAATGTTAAAACATAATCGATGCTATCGTCTAGGGCAGTGGTTCCCAAAGGACTAGTCCCTAACCTCTTTGGTATGCAATATGGAGCTTAATATGATAATAATAGGGCTTTAATGTCACTCATTTAGTGCTTAGATGACGTGAAACAAGGGACATACTTAAAGCCGAAAAGTTACAATGTAGAACTCTTCAGACTTAATTTTCATGTACGTAAACAGAGTTTCGATTGTGTGAAATTAAATAATTAGAGGTACGGATGAGTACCGAGTAACTTGTAGTGTGAACAATATAAAAAATAGATTAAAACGCCTTATAACACTACAAACAATGTTTATTGGTACAACCAAATGTATACAAAATTAAATAAAATAAAATTCGAAGTTGAATTTTCCACTGATTTTTTTAACAACTTAACAATTTAATAAATTAAATAGTGTGTTTTGTGCAGTTATTGTGAAACATTGTTAATAATTAAATAAATAAATAAAACATTTGGTGTAAGTTTCACTAATTTAGTGAATTTTAAATTAATTAAAATTAGTGAAAATTACACCAAGTGCTTTATTTATTTAATTAACTTAACAATTGTTTCATCCTACATGGGCATCTTCCGAAGACATATGACTGAATCAATTAATTCTTGTAATATATACATTTCAACGAAGTAGTCATTTTCAAGGTTAACAGTAAACTAAGATTAAGAAATTATTATACCTAAAATATTCTAAAAAACTACCTGTACTTATTGAATACTACTGAAAAGAGGGTTGTTGGTGAACGGCAGGTCACAATTCTCAAATAATCCCTGAATTTATGAATGTAAATATACTCGTAAACTTTTAGGTTGATGTAATTGTGACAAGATTTTAATAGTTCAATATTATGGTGTATGCTATGTCCCGTGTTTAAGGCATGATATGCAACTGCTGATTTTTCGGCATTGTTCTTTTTTAGGTGGTACAGATGTTCTTTTAAACGTACGGCTAGATTTCTTTTAGTTTAACCTATGTAAACTTTATCACACTCTAATCAATTAATTTTATAAATTCCTGCCGTTCACCAACAACCCCTTGTTCAATAGTCTTCAATAAGTTACAGGTAGTTTTTTAGAATATATTTAGGTAAAATCTTTTCTTAATCTTAGTTTACTATTACCATTGAAAATGACTACTTCGTAGTCGAAATGTATATATTTGATTGTACCAATAAACATTGTTTGTAGTGTTATAAGGCGTTTTAATCTATTTTTATATGTGTGAAATTAGTTAATTTTTATTTAAAACAAATAATAGGGCCGTAAATAAAAACAGACAGTGGGATACCGTTAAAAAAGAAAATATCGAGAAAATACATAAAAAATACATGTATATAATATATTTTATTGAGAATAATATGTACCTTTTTCTATCCATGCTACTTTTTAGAAAAACGGAAACGTTAAAAGAAATGTATTATAATCGATAAGTATGTTTCGCTGGGTACTCGGTGAAACATTATTTAAATAAAATTTAAATTAAAAACAAACGAACACTTGGTAAAGTTTCACAAATTTTATTATTATTTGTCTGACAGCTGTTTCGACTTTTACGTCATTCTCAAAAACTGTGAGTGCTTAACATTGGAATTGATATTTATAAAGGTGGTTAGTTATGGGTAGTTCTAATATTGCTTTTATGATGGGAAAAACCTTAAAATCTAGTTGTTCGTTTGTGATGAATTTACCTTGGTGACGGGCTTTTTGTATTTCTACTATTATATTTCCAGGTAATCTAATCGAGTACCTTTCGGTTCGCAATGTAAAAGTTTGACTTTATTTGTATTTATGAAATGATCATTTTGTATGCAAAGTGTAGCAAGGGACAAACTGGAAGAGCGTTCAAAGAAAGAATTAAGGAACATTTGAAAAATTACAATGAAAATTCATCATTTATGAATCATATAAAAGAGAATAAACATAATTTCATTTTAGAAGAAAACTTCAAAATTTTAAATAAAGAGAAAAAAAGAAAAAAATTAGAAATGTTGGAAATCAAAACACATGAAAAATAATAACATAAAATTATTAAATGACATAGAAAATGTGTATAGTTCTGTAATAATAAATAAATTAGTAGATATAACCCCACCACAATAGTAAGAGTAGGTATATAAGAGATGTTGTAATAATACTTCTTCTGAAGATGCCCTGGTAGGGTAAAACGATCGTTAAGACGCATTAAAGGTATAAAGTGGAAATTAAAATATTACAATAGCAAGGCCTGTTGTATTTTTATTATGTATGATAGATTTTTTATGTTCATCTAGGCATTTACCTAGATTCCGACCCGTCTGACCAATGTAAATTGCATCACAATCTGAACATCCAATCTCATACACACCATTTATCATGTAATTAATAATGAAATAAGAACAAAATTAACGTTAAGAAATACGGCAATAGCAGCAAAAGAAGGTAGATGGCGACGTATTGCCATAACAACGTCTTATACAATGAAATATTTGAAGAATTTTTAATAGGGGTAAAATTTAAATACATTAATGCGATATTAATTTTAAATTCACTTATACCGACTACAGATTACCTCATAAAATGAGGGAAAAATTTTGTTATTGTTATCACGCCCCCGCCGGGACTCGAACTCGGGATCTTGCCTTTACTCGCCAATGCCAACAGTAACAAATTTAATATGTATTTATAGTCAAAACCAAGCAGAACTATTTTCATTAACTAACTTCTTCTTAATTTTACCCATTTGTTCCATCATTAGGTTTTTGTTTTTTTTTTGCCGGTTTTACTTCGTTGGTTCAAAATGTTTCACCAGGAATGCATAAACAGCCTCCCTTTAATATAATTCGGCATCATAGAAACATGTTGATGCAAATACGACACCCACGAAATTCGCATATTTTTCGATAAGTTTAAGCTCTTATGTCCTAAGTCCACAAGGAGAGCGTTGAAGTATTATCTAAGTGGACTTAAGACTTGAGAGCTTAAATACCTTATTTTTGCTTCTATTAGCAACAGAGATAAATAATTTTAATCAATGTACAACTTATGAAAAAATGGACATTATAATTTTTAAAATATGTAAAATTTTCCATCTACCTATGTAACGAATAAATTAAAAAATTTAAAAACTTGACAATTGTTTCACCCTACAAGGGCATCTTCAGAAGACATGTTTATGTGAAATTCACGGTTATTGTTTTTTATGTGGTTCATAAAGGTTGATTTGCCATTATAATTCCTCCCAATCTGCCCAATAGATATTAAAGTGTTTTGCAAGTATTACAATTTAATTTGTAGACGCCATTTTTGTTCATTTTATCTACATTGTTAATTAGAAATTTTGATAAATTATTTTTAAAAGCCATTTCAAATTTATTGTTTTTAAGTTTATATACGATTTTATTTTTATTTTCTTAAGACTTGACTATAACTAGTAAAAATTTCAACATTCAGTCATTTTTTATGGAAGTTACGATTTTTTATAGTTTGGGTTGCGATAGCGACCTTTTATCTATAAATTAATTTATCTCAGAAACTATTCATCCTCGGCATTATCAAAATCATCTTAAAATTTTATTCTTCATACAAATTTGCCGTAAAAATATATAATATACCATTTAAAATAAGAAAGGTGATATCAACTTTCGGTATTACAAGAAGTGGAAGACAGTTGAAATTGTTTCAGATAAAAAGATGATACGCTTAGTTTTCATAAAACGTCTAATGTAACATTCAGTTTGAATAAGCCTGTACACAAAATTGACTTATAATTATCACAGATTTTTAAACCTAAGTTAACTGTATGTTCGTTAAGTTCTTGGTGAAACATGTTGAAATTAATAATTCAAATTTCAAAAATACACTTGGTTTTTGTTTCACTAAATTTATTCAAAATATCGGACATATGTTTCGAACTTCTCAGTTCATTATCAACAAATGTAAAGAGGAATTTAACACAATGTTTTTGTGGACAGATTCTGACAGACAATTAGATTTATTCTTTAAACCGCCAAATTCTATTAATCCAAAAATACAATTTACAATAGAAAAAGAAAATAACAACTCTTTAAACTTCTTGGACCTAATTATTACCAAACTGAATAATAAATTAAATTTTAGCATATTCAGAAAACCTACATATACAAATATTGTAACCCCTTTAAAATCCAATCAATCACAGAAAATTAAAATAAGTAATTTTCACAGTTACATTCATAGACTAGTAAGCCTCCCATTATCTAAGATAGACTATGAAACTAATATCTCAATATTAAAAACCATAGCTAACAATAATGGCTTTTCCAGACTTAATTGACAAATTAATTCACAATAAAAAACGCAAACAAATCCAAAAATACTTTTATACTATTTTATTAGCCATGTAAATAATATTAGTTATAAAATGACAAACAGATTAATGAAACATGAAATCAACTTTATTGAAGTAAGCAAAAACAATTTAAGGAGTCTCTTACGTAATAATAAAGATAAAGTAGAGAAAAAACGAAAAAAGCGGAATTTACAAACTAGACTGCCTCAGTTGTGATGCCTTTTACATTGGCCAGACAGGTAGGGATTTTACCACTAGACTAAATGAACATAAAAAATCGATATTAGACAATAAAAAATGTACTGGTATAGCTGAACTCTCTGTCCTAAATGATCATATGATAAATGTAAAGGATTTCCAAGTATTACATGTTGGTAACAAAGGACAAAAATTGAACTACTTAATATTACTAACGATCAGGTAGATTTTTCGGTGTTACCCTTAATAAGATCAATTACCACCACCCTCCCACAAACCTGTATAAAATAAGATTGTGTTAAAATCCTCTTTACATTATGATTGATAATGAACTGAGGAGTTCGAAACATATGTCCGATATTTTGAATAAATTTAGTGAAACAAAAACCAAGTGTATTTCTGAATTTTGAATTATTGATTTTAAACTTTTAACGTAAATTTAGGTACCATACGTCTTCTGAAGAAGTCCTTGTAGGGTGAAACAATTGTCAAGGTTTTAAAAAATAAACAGTGCAAATATGGACATTTTATTTATTCGTTATTTTCGTTAAAATAACGACAGAAACAATTACTCTACTACTCATGCAAGTTAGGTTCTTCCTCAATTTTTTCTCACATACTTATATAATTATTGCTACACGTAACCACCTTCTGTAACTCTATTAATGACAGACAGATATACAGAACGCTATTTCCCGTTAGATTAAATGATATCTGAGTAATTAATGAAGCCAATCAGTAGTTATAACGTTCTAAGAGGCAATGTAATTAAGATATGTTCACTCCGTTAATGCAAACCCGTTCGCTGTCTAATCTAAACGTGTTTTAGTCTAATACCTCAGTTATGTATAAACGTGTGTATATATGTACGGAAGCAATGTGACGAATTCGCAGAATGACAGCGTTAGGGAAAATTAAATTTTCTGCAAGAAACGTTAAAGCAATTACCCCAATCGGATTGCGCTGTCAATATCAACAGCCCTTTCGTGCAATGACTGCTACGTGCTACTTCTTCTATACATGGCCTAGTGCCAATTGAGTTATTTCGAATTTTGTAATTGTAACTCAACAAAACGATGCAATAAAATCGCAGCTGGTCCTGAAACACCAAAAAAAAAAAACTGTCTGTGTATAAAATTACTTAATTAATTAATAATCAAACACAATATATGTCCCAAGTAGGACGCGTTCCAAATGTGAGATCTTTGATGAATAAGGATTTTAATTCCTTCTTTTATTAATATGTTATATCTTCGTCTAAGAATCCATCGGAATCAACAGTGTAATTCAATGCCGGTAGAGGTATTAGCCGTCGGAGTAGTTGTTTCTGTTGATTCCATATTTATATTTATATTTATATTTATATTTACAATATATGTAGTTTATGCTTAACAATTGTTAAAACATAAAAACTAAATAACATAAGAACTTAAATTAATATTTATTCTAAGGTGTATTTGCATTTTTTTGTTAATTTACTTCAAGCGTTTCTAAATCTTTTGTTTTCTAAATGTAGAATTTTGCTCGTTGATACGTTTTTTAAAAGAACGTCCTGTCTGACACGTGTAGACCTTATTACATGAACCGCAATTTAGTTTGTAAACTCCGGATTTGTGTTCTTTATGAGTTTTAATTTTATAATTTTTAATATATCTACATAATGTATTATTTGTATAAAAAACTACATTAACAAACTAATTAAAAAAATATATTTCATAAAAGCAACATTAATGTAGCCTTTTACATAAATAATACATTAGCTAGACATATTGAAAACATGAATTTTTATCAAGGGCACGTAGGTACAGTTAATCATAATTTTGTCTTTTATTCATGTATGTTTATAGGAATATCAAAAAGATACCTAAAAACATATATTCCCCTATTTATTTTCAAAATTTATGAAATTAAAAGTATATATAAACAATAAGGGTTAATAAGAATTTGCAAATAATTAATATTCAAACCGAAAAATTCCAAAATAATTCATTCAGATACACAGTTTTATAAATTTAATATTATTGCGAATTTTTAAAATACAATTGTATTTTTTGAAAATAGTAAATTTGCTAGACACTTAATGAAACATTTTTAAATAAGTAAAATCAAATAAATCAATAAAAACACGCTCCAAGTTTGATAATTATTTCGGGGGTTATTTATATTCTTTGATAATGTCATTTTAACCAATACAAATATCAGAAATAAAATAGGAAACTGTGAAATTTTCATTCACATTTAAATTTGTACTTGGTCAGTTGTTTGCAATTTAATAAAAGCAAAAATATTTTTCACAACAAAAAGAGTATATTCTGAAATTAAAAAATCTGTAATACATATAAATATTGAATCAACAGAAACAAGTACTCCAAGGGCTAATACCTCTACCGGCATTGAATTACACTGTTGATTCCGATGGATCCTTAAACGAAGATATAACATATTCAAAAAAGAAAGAAGGCATTAAAATTTAGACGAAAAAGGATTTTAATGCCTTCTTTCTTTTTTGAAAATCTATAATATTCCACACATGACTTTGCTACTGTTATTTTGCTCTGATATTTAAATTTCTTACTTATTACCTTTTCTTTATTCTAATTTACCGAAAACTCTAAGATATGCTATAATTTATTGTCACAAGTAAACTTCCTAAAATTACACCCACAAAATATCACTAAAATAATTGTTTAAAAACTATCATTCAATTTATTTTTTAGTTTTCCTATTGCGGTTTAACCTTTAGTACATTCGTATCTCCAAGGGAATTATTATCCGGTTACTCTATTCTCTAATAAAAACCGCCACGGTTGACGTTAAACCCTTAGTGAGAAATTATCTGGTAGAGCGATTTTTAACATTTGTTTTTATTGTTTCAGGCGATCCCATGGGTGTCGTATGCGGTCCGAACATGTTTAAATGTCCAGAGGGAAAGTGCATTCCATCCCTCTGGGTATGCAATTACCAGGCGGACTGCGAGAAGGGAGAGGATGAATTTCAGGCATGCCGTAAGTAATTTAACCGTTTAATTGTCAGTCACAAAACTGTTACCCACTTGAATTTATGCGATGTGAAATATTTAGGGATTTTTTTTGTAGAGGTTAATTTCAATACATAAATGTGAATTAATTTTTTACCAACTGATTTTACCTCAAATTAATGAGGAAATAACTTGTAGTAACCAGGGTCTGTCGTTCTCTATCGCCTATTTCAATAATTTCACACTTCCCTAAATTATTACCTACCACTCATAAATCAGGAACTGTTTAGTTATCTTAGACGCGAACGAACGATAAAAATTCTAGATGATGGAGATGTCGCTCAAGAGGTTTAAGGATTTACCCTAGCTCAGTGTCGCGTTCTTGGTTGTAGAGGGTTGTATGCTTATTCTTTGTGTTGACAGTGTCGCGTTTGTTGGTCCTTTGTTTTTATTTCTATTTTCAAGTTGCATTCACAAGTAATAAACTATTGTATTTACATGTATTTTTCAACGGGGTTCTTTTATTATATTGTTTTTCACTGTTATAAAATTTACACAAATGTTGTCAATTTTCATTGTTCTTTCGATCCATTTTGAAATGACGCAATAATTTGTATCTTGTATATTTTGTGATATTTTGTTTAATTTGAACTTTTATTTTGTTAATTTGACAAAAACAGTGATGTGTAACAAGTATTTTGTGATTTTTCTTTGTTTTCAGTTTTTATGATTTTGCTCTTCGTTGATCTACCAGGTGTGTTCAGAAAGTTCCGAGCCTTGTTGAATTTACTGACATTTTCTCCCGTGTATAGTATTGATCTGGGAGTATTCACAAATATGTATTTTGTTTTGATATTTATTTGTTACATTTTATTTTGATATTTATTCGTCGCATTTATTTACATACTTATTTGTGTGTTTATTTTGGTATTTATTTATTGCATTTTATTTTTATGTGAGGCCCAGATTGTTCTCTAACATCTCAACTTACAGTTGGGTTGCCTCCCGTATAGGACCTCAGTACCTTCTGACATTGTCGGCTAACTAATACCATGGTTCTTCAGTTTTAAATGATTGTTTACGTGTGCAGGTTAGATTTTCACAGAGTGATATTTTTGATTTATATATATTTCATACTTTACGGATGATACACATCTCTGATTTGTAGGGCTCTGATTTGTGGGTTTCTCTGCCATACTCTTTCCCCGCGCTAGTCCTAGGCTGAGTCTGGCATTCTTATTTATTTCGTTTAAAAGTTAATATTACTGGGATTTCCCTAGTATTTTATCATTTCAGTCATAATAAAGTTAGGATGTCACATATTTATTGTCTATCATTTAACAACTATAAACAACCCTTCCAAATTACGTTAATAGCCAGTGTATCGATCCCACAACATATGACGATCGAATAGACACTACAAATTGGTGACCAATGCTCTGATCACCTCTTGTAGCTTTGTGGTAATAGCATTGGTGCGTAAAGCGAAGGACCCAGGTTCGATTCCCGACGAGGGCGAGACCACAGCAACAATTTTTCCTCATTAACTTGAAGTAATCTGTAGTTGGTAAAACATTGATTGATATTAATGTATTATTAGATATATTCTGTGCATTTAATAGAAGAATATATTTTTATTTTTGTTCCGTTTGATTAGGTGCCTGCCCCGCAGATAACTACGCCATTGGTTCAGTTTTACAAGCCGATATTCTTATTAGAATGAGGGTCTTGTTGAACGTTACTAAATCCCATAATAAGTAGCAAATTTCTACAAATGACGTTCACTAGGCCGTCTGTATTTACTAATCGAACGCTGTATAAAGGCAACAGCTAGGTTGGTCGGTGCTCTGTCGAAGCTGTATACGGCGTTCTGATGAAAACCAGAGTTCGAAAGCGACACATGTCTGGCTGTTTCGACATAATACTGCCCAAGAACATATTTTTTATTTAAGTTTTGTATACTGTTTATAAAAGAGATGAAATATTCAAAAACATCTTATAAAGGATGAATTCTTGTATCCTGTTTCTCTATTTGTTATTTTTCTTGATAAACTGACCTCATTAGAAGATATTAAAAGCTACACTGCAACAAGAATTTCAACCAATAAATTCTCTCCCGGGGACCACCTTGTATAAATCATCCCTAATTAATACTATAGCAGTGATCCTGAAATAGCAAATAATTGTAGTTCATCTTTCTCTCTTTAATCAGCTGTCTTTTTCCTAGCCGTATTTCTCTCTACCAATCAAACTATTTCGTATTTCAGGATCACGCCTACAGTATTAAATGTTGTCTCTGATGTTTCTATGCTGTGAGGGGCCAATTCAGTTTTGTTTCCATATGTCACTGATTTTGACTTTTGCCAGTCTAAACACTTAAACCTTTCGTTTTTAGTATATAGCAGCATTATGGAAGTAGTTTGCAGAGGTATCTCACTAACTTAAATTATATTTGACAACGATGGTAAAGTAGACTAATGTCACTGCTAGGGCACATTTATGTTAAATAAACAAGATTTTCGTACTTTAACTGGTCAAAATTTATGCTTTTTTCCCAAAAGAATAATAAATTTTAATGCCGTAGGACGTAACTAGATCTTTGCGCGACGCTATTAACTTTTGTGAGAATGTAAATATAATTTATGATTTTCCTTAATAGAATAATGAAAATTTGTAACTCTTACTAGACGGGGGCGTGGTAATATAATACAGAATGGTTATACAAACGGACAATTATCAGGAACATGTGAAAAATATTTTCTTCTGCCTTTCTAGTAATCATCATTGCCATCATCATCATTATATAATAATATTCGACTAACGTGTACGTAATTTTGTGGAGCTATCTCCTCTCGTGATACAAAATTTTGAAATTGCTTGACTATTAAATATGGAACCAAGTAAAACTCCTATACTGGATATCCAAGATGTCGTTTATTCGGAATTTTTCATTAAAAATGGTGTATTTTTGACGTGTCATTCGGTCATAGCGGTCATAGATAAATTGTAGTAGTACTAGTTGTTTATTCATTGATGAAATAAGATTATTTCACCGGTTCATAGATGTGCCACTTCTTTTGATTCCTATGGGGGAATCGATGCAATAAACGAACTTTGTGTTTTAGAAGTTTATTACACCCAAACTATTTACAACTATATACACACTAATTTTATTGTACATCGTGATTGCTACTTATTTTTAAGAAAATATTAAATGACTATAGATTATGATTTATTATGTAAAACTATATGTTATTAAATACTATATGTTTACAGAGATCTTGACGTGATTGGTGCTATATGTTAATGTACTAAAATGATCTCTGCTAAAAATGTTTGATTGGTTTGAATCTAATATGATTGAATGATGAATTGATTCTGCAATTGAATGTAAAAATACTTATTTTAACATGAATTTAAGAACCGCCCCCCAGAGGAGAGGGTGGTTCCGATGTACCGACACTTGACACAACAAAAAAAGGAAGGAAAACGTAAACAAACAAAAATGTAACATTGCAAGCTGTGTCGGTGCATCATATATGTCCTGGAAATGAACCGATAGGTCAAAAAATTGCCCCCAACAAATCTATCGACTAACATAACTCTAAAAGAACATTTGGAAACAAAGAAAATATAATATAATAGGGCTGTACGACAACACCAAAAAGGAAAAAAATATGACACATACAAAAACCATAAATTGCAAAAGAAAGGAACAGACAGCAAATGCATATGACAATACAAAAATTAGAAAAAATCCGAGAAGTAAAAAATGCATGACTAATAAGGCTAATATATTACAAAGTCAAAAAATTAAAAGATGAATATATGCGAACAGTAGTTATGACTAAATGCCTGCCGACGGAATTTCGCCTTGGTGCAAATTTGGACGGGTTCAACTAAATATACGATATGTTAATAATATTCTTACATTTACTGTTGCTGGGTTTTCCGTTTAACCTCGAAACATTTGCTTCGTTCCTCATTTAACAATGAAAAATTTCCCTCATCATTTTGTTTCAGTTTTTCTGGGTGCAGTTTCGACCATAATACGAGTACAGAAATATATTTTTAAGATCTTATCATCTACGTCGTAGTTGAAGATGTTTTTGAATAAAATTTTATGAGCCCGCCCTTCTCAAGATGAAATGCCCGCTCGTTGTCAGGAATTACCGTATAAAATTTGGTCGAAAATGTTTTCCTCTGTCTCTTGGAAAAACCATCCTACAAAATACTCAATTTTCCAGTTACTTTCACTTCTCTGATTATTATTATTATGTCATCAATGTCTCTTACCTAAATGCTACCTAAATCCAATAAGCCAATGATTTACTGTTTCAATAGTCCTGCTGAACGCTAATGAAATACTTCCCTTCGTCTTTTAAATCTGCCTTGATAAATGTCACTGATTAAATTGAAATCCATTTTAAGGAAAATCAATTTTCTTTTAAGTCTTGTAAGAAAATTTATTATTCGGAAATGTTTCGTAGGCATCATGGTCCGTATTGTTGGTGTTTCTATTTATAGTTTTCAAAGAAAAAATATATATATACAATCGTTCAGTGTCGGCACAATAAGCGACACAAGGGCACGAGCTCGCTTCTATTGTATGAAAAAAAGAAAAAGACATTCGTTCTCTGTTGAACGCAAAAATATTTAAAAAAAAATTATTACAGGCGGTATATCGCCACTTACTGATATTTGCTGCTAACTGTAGCAATTTTTGGGTTAGACAACGACATACGATACAGCTTATACGTGTGGTAGGCGAAATTACTGGATGTGGATAACAATTTTGAACTTTAAACTTTGTTCGGTGCAACTTTTGTAAAACATATTGTATAACGATAATAAAGAAATAAAACACTGGAATGTTTACACAGAATTGTATTTAAAATACTCTACAATATTGTTTCGACCGACGCGGTCATTCTCAAGAGTAACAAATGGATTATACTAAAGTCTGAAGAAAAAAAAACTTCTTTGTGTTTCATTCCCACCAGCTACTCGTGTTGGTGAGCGGGCAGTCCCTCCGACCTACACTGTAGTGCAAAGCCGGAGGGTAGGGCGTAAGGCCCTCTTCAGTCTCCTTTTAGGAATCGTGGGAATGGGTGGGTGGTGTGGTTAGGGAGAGAAAGATGAGACGGACGAAATGAAGACAAAAGAGAAGTGAAACATTATCTGTGGAATATTACTGCTCCAGCATTTGCCTAAATGATCCAAGGAAACCACAGAAAACATGGACCAGAGCAGCCGGACCCGGGTTCGAACCGGCGACCTCCCGAATGCTAAGCAATTATCTAGAGAAGTAGACCACGCCGTTCGGTAAAGTCTAAGGAATGCTTAACTACTATTTATACTTAAAACTATTTGAATAAGGGTGGTGGTAGATGGCAATTTTTACTATAATTTGTGTAATATGAGCAATCACATATATCACAAGAGCAATCAATCTTAAATCTTGTGAAATTCAAAAATCGAAAACGATATAGACCCGTAATCCTCTAGATCCGCCCCTAATTTATATATACTATGAAGTTAATTTAATATTTTAAATCCTTGAATTTGTTAATGGTATTACAAAAAGCCTTTCTCATGCTTTTGTGCTCTGGGCTCAACCAGTAAATTATTTTTGTATGTGTATAATTATATTACAATTATTAATTCCTTTGATCGCTGTTTCTGTACATTTATATACGCTAAATGCTTTTAGTTCGCAGCTTTTAACATAAAAGTGGTTTCTGCTGAAATATCAATCCGGTAATTGACTTCCATTACCTTCGTGAATATCATAAATATATTGTTGTACTCGGGAACTGAAGGATCTGTACTATGGAAACTACATAGTAAAAGATTTTAATCATGATTAGACATTACTTTTCTTATGATAATGTTCAAAAATCGACAATTTTTTTCTTTTAAAGGAAATATAATGTAAATAATGTTATTGTATATAATGTTCTCGGTCAGAATTTTGTCGAAACTGTCAGAAGTTAAAAGATACCCCCCGAAGAGGGGGGTAATGTCGGATTGGCTAAAACCCCTTAAGAAGGGAGAGCAACCCGAAAGTTATGCATCGCTGGGATAGTTGGGAACGGGAAATGGATAAATTGTGGAGGGGAGGAGGGGGAGTTTGGGGAGAAGGGTGTCTGTGGCCTACCTCAGATGGGTTGGGTGGGCACTCTAGCTAAAAAAGCGAAAAAGAAAACACCGACCAACCTGCTTGCTACCATTAAACAGCGTTCAATGAATAAGTGCAAACAGCGTAGTGAACGCCACCTGTAGTCATTTGGTACTTATTATAGGATCTCCTTTAGAAACCTCAATGCAATTGTGACAAAACTCGAGATTTCTATTTTATGTTTCACAATTTTTTTTTCTGTTTTTTACAGCTCCCCCTGAATGTGATCAAGGCCAACTAACCTGCGGACAGTATGTTTTTAACAAAACATATTGCATACCTTCCCATTATCACTGTGATATGACTGTAGACTGTGTAGATGGTACTGATGAAGCTGAATGTAGTAAGTATTCACAAATATTTATAAAAAAAAATTGTGTAAAACTAACGACCTGTGTCTGCTTTGCCGGGCGTAGTAAAATCACAGTATAAATAATATTTTCACATATAATCAAACCATTTTACTCTCGAGCCCGTCGATAAACTAACCAAGCAGCGCTTCCAACTTTACAAATTTACAAATATTGAGATTTCGATTTCTATTAGTTAAAACAATTATAGAATCGGTTTAGTAGTTTTGAATGAATCTTGATTATTTATTTATTATTTTGTAATTTATATCTATCATGTAAAAACTATTTTGAAATTTTTTAATGTTGAAAGTATTTTTTCCTGGATCGTGAAATGTCATAACAAGTCTGTTAAGGGAAATCCAGATTTGAATTTAAATGTTAATTTAGAAATTCTGCTTAAATAGTTTTATTTTCAAAATTCACCTTGTTTTAACCCCAGGTTAATGATGTAACATATATAATCAAGGCTATTCAAAATTTTTTACCCTGGGATGGTAAAGTAAATTTTGCAAATAAAACGTTTAAAACAAAATTTCTATTATATTTAACTTAACATTCGAATTCAAACGTAGGTTTCTCATAACAGGATGATTATTATAATCATATAATAGTTAATATAAATCCAAAACAATTTTCAAGATTTATTTTCAAGCCGGCACAAGTTTTAGATTTAATGACATTTCATGATCCAAGCAAAATTCCTTTTTTCAACATTCAAACATTTCAAATAGATTACCAACTGTCATTCAAATAGGAAAAAGTTTTTTGTTGCTTTTACCTCTTTATGATACTAGTGTAAAGATAATTCCAAATAAATTTCCAAAAATGTGCTGCAAAAGCATATTCTCCTCCCCTCTTTATTTTTGAAATTCTGAAATTTACCTTTATTACAGGAAAAAAATCAAAAATTTCCTTCTTTCGAATATTACATTTTAAAAATGAAAAGGCTGGGAATACCGATGACTTTCAATTTCAATTTATCTCACTTTCTGCATTTCAAAAGTATGTATAAACATCAACAACAAAAAGAAATTATTACTAAGTGTTTGATACGGTTAAATATCAAAGTCAGCCTATCGGTTCGCATTAAGTACTTCAATCATTACGCTTACCTTAACAATAATAAAACTCGTGATCTAATGAAAAGGAACGCACCTCTAAGCACTTTCTAAACTCTTGCCGTTACGTAAATTATTTTTCTCTCATTGGCAACAAAGACAAAAACAGTTTTGTGAAAGTCATTTGTTTGAAAAGTACATTAAAAAAAAATTAAGTCCCTTTCAAAACGAATATTATAGGTACGTGTACAGCTGTTTGATTTTTTCGGATTAGAAAAACATAATAAATATCGTATTACAGGCAGTGTGTCGCCATCTATGTTACTAATATTTACTGCTAGCTTTAGTCTTTCATTTGTTTGACAAGACCTTACGAAGATATATACTGGACAAACTGAATCCACAACGCAGCTTGAATTTTCGACATCATAAATGTAGATATACGAGGGCGTATCAAATATAAACGGTATTAGTTTTGTAAAAAGTTCGAACTATTTATATTTAATTAGACTTAGATACATATACTATTTTTCTACATAGTCTCCCGCCATAGAAATACATTTTTTCCATCGAATTGAAAGCATTTTTATACCATCATCGTAGAAACTCTTCGGACGTTCTTATAACAATTGGAACACAAATGCTTCCACTAAATCGTTCTTGTGGAAACGTTGGCCTCCAAGCGTTTCTTGCCTGACGTTGTCATGCAAAAGAATGACACTTCTCACCGATTGCTTCTTCCTTTTTCTTCGGAATGACAATTTCGCGGTATCCAGTAGATTACAATAATATTGCACATTAATCGTGCATCGAACGTAAAAAACACCTTGCCAATCAAAAAAGACTGTTTTGGTCGCACTTGTCCTTGGGCGGCGAGCATGGCTCTCGTTATCGATCTTTTCACTGCTTTTAGAAAATTCCTTGTAACATCGGTTAAATTCATACCCTCCTTGTCCAAAAACTTAATAATAACCTCTTACTCCACGGAGACATGCACCTCTGTCTCCGTCATTGTTTCTTTTCGTACTATAGCGGCTCGAGCGAATTGCGGTTCGCATCTACTACTACCAGGTCACTGACATCTCCGTAATTTAAAAAAAATCAGTCCCGTTTATATTTGATACACCCTCGTACAAAAAAGCCGCTGCACATGATCTATGACGTAATAAAAATGCAAGGGTAATTCCCCCAGGTGAATATTCCTATTGATATTGAAACTTATAACTGTTAGTTTTCATGCCAATTGGTTGACAAGATTACAGACAAAACTGCAGCTTTTAACTTTAAACTATCTCAATAAATACTAGTGGTCCAAAAAACTGTTATTAATGTGAATGGTGGCGCTAATGTAGGTGGGTAGTACCAGTGTTCAGTGATGAAGTCCAGGTATTTGTGTTGAATCTTGATTGAAGTAGTGCTTGTAGGTCGTTTAAATTAAAGTTTTTGAGCAGATTTTATATATATATATTTACACTTTTTACCCCAGGTAAATCTGATAGCACCTACCGGGAAGAGTTGAGTCACGATTGAGTTGTCGTTTGAATATTATTAATTGATTAAACCTGGTGGTTGATGTAAGTTAAATATAGCTGATAGATAGATAGTTTGATATGAATTGATTTTGCTTGTTGTGATCTCTTTTTAGAAAAAGGTTATTTATAGATTTTAGAATAAGTTGGAAAGGGATGGAGGTGTGGTTAAATTTTATGAGAACAATGATGATGGGTGTTACAAGTGAGGAAGGTGGGATTTGAAACTTGTTGTAGCGTATTGGTATATGGTTATAAATGTGACAGAAATTTGATACAAATTGACGGACGTTAGGATTAGGGGGTTGATAGTTACAGCTAGAAAAATTATTGGAATTTATTGGCGATTTATGGTAGTACAATTAGGAAAGGATTAGAGACTAAATTGACAAAGGAAAGGAACTGGTAATAAATGATCAAAGCAGCTAAAAATCAGAATTTGAAAGTCAGCGTGAAAACGTTACGCATCTTGCAATGATAATAAAGCAGTTGGTGGTCCAAGGGACGTAACAACCAGGGTTATTGAATATGTTTATGAATAATAAAAAGCATTTTTATAATATAAACATTTTGTTGTTGATAGTTTTTATTGTAGTACCTAATCTTACAATTTCCTTGTACACGATGAGCAAAACATTTAACATCGTTTCGGATAGCGCGACATTCATTCTTTTATGGCTACTTTCAAATCGATTTTATCGACCCTATCGGAATAAGAATGCAAGATGACTATCTGATTTAGCGAATCTTGCAACATTGTCGAACATAAGTAACTTTTAACCTGACGTAAAACAGAAATCCTGGAATGATGACCAGGAGCAAGCGAATAAAAGGAAAATATTCAGGAAGAAGGGCCCATACCTACTACAACCGTTTTTACGCAAGAATTCTACAACAGCCGGGTTGACTATTCCTTTTAATTTAAGAACACTAAATGCCATATCATTGTCACTTACTAATCTGAATTCATCGAAATTTCCCTTATAAAACGTGATACACTTTTTCACGTCCACTATTTTACGACTAAACTTTTTAAAGTTTTAAAAAACTTGCATATGTCAGTATGGAATCAACACTTCAAAGGAAAAATAACCTGATCGAACATTGACAAATGTTAAATGTTTAGTTTGTGTGTACCATGAATCAATAAATTTATTTTACAAAATTACCGTTTATATTTAATTTACTCTCCTATAAAGTAAAATTTTCAGTAAATAGTGAAACTTGAAAATCGTTTTAAATTCCAAAGGTGAAAACGATTGGTTTGTTGTTATTCAATCGTATCCATGATCAATGATGTTAAATTCGCTACCGCCAAAGGTTTGTTTTACACTTCAAAACCTTCTCCACGAGAAATCCAAACTTCGATAAAATTGTTTATGCGGAGTTCGGGAAAATGTTTTTTTTTAGTAATAGTTCAAGTCGTCTCGTTGAAGTTTTAAATGAGTCGCGTTGAACAAAGTTATATTCAAAATTATCGCAGATGTCTTTCGAAGTCTCACAAATGTTTACGTCTAAGTGCGAAGGATGCTAGAAAACATAAAGGGAAACTGATTTAGAAATTTAAATATGAACACCTTTGTACAAAACATTATAATTTGTAATGAGGAGCGTATTGCAGACACATACTTTAGAATTCTATAGGCGTTTATAGATCAATGGAAAATAAAATGTATTTGTAGTTTCTTGCTCAATGAACTAGATAAGTGAAAATGATGCTCTCCTTCAAAACTTTAAATGATTATTACTAATTTATATTCTTACGTAGAAGAAAAGGCGTTATGGAAGTCAATGAGGTAAAGGAAGAGGTAGATTGGTAGGACACCTAGGGCTAGTTAGAGACATATTACGAGGGTAAATCAAATATAAACGGTAATTTTATAAAATAAATTTATTTATTAATGGTACACACAAACTAAACATTTAACATTTTTCAATGTAGTCACCCCCGTGCTCTACACACTTTTGTCACCGATTTGGAAGCTTGAATATTCCTTCTTCATAAAAAGTTTGAGGGTGAGTTGTCAGCCAATTGCGCACATACCCCTCTACTTCTTCATTCCTTCCAAATCTTTTGTCAAGTGCCTCCAAGTGATTCTTTCAAGGGCGCGAACAAACCATAATCACAGGGTGACAAGTTAGGGCTGTAAGGAGGATTACAGGGGCTCGAGGGTTTCCTGGCCCATGTCTTCCAATTTATTCCTTGTCAAAATTGCGGTGTGTGGCCTGGAACTGTCACGAAGGAGGATGAGGATGACGTCTCGAATAGGAATTCCCCGTCGTTTATTTCGATACGCGATTTTGGTCGACTGTAACAACAACAACAACAACAAAGAATAGTAAGTCGCATTCACTGTTCGTTGATCAATAAGAAAATCAGTGAGTAAAACTCAAACAAACCCTTGAGTCAAAGGAAACAGTCGCAAACACTTTTCCGGTTGAGAGACGGGTTTTGGCTTTGACGGCCAAAAGGGCAGTCTTCATCCGTTCTTCGCCACTCCTTACTCGCCATTTTTGATTCGAGAGTGTAGTGGTTGACCCACGTCTCATCACAAGTGACGATACGCCTAAGAAAAAACTCCAATTCGTTCGAAATCGATTCAGAAGTCTTTCACTGATCCTTATTTATTCGTTTATTTTTGGTCAACAACCTTGGAACCCAGCGAGCACTAATTTTTTTAAAGTCAAGTTCATCACTTCAATAGTTAACCGGCGATCACCTTCAATAAGCTTTCGAATAGCACGGATGTTGTCTTTTGTGAGACGTCGATGGCGAGACGTCGATCATGTCTTTCATTTTAGACACGTTCTCGCCCATCCCTCAATTCTCTGACCCACGACCCACGTATACACTCGATTCTGAGACAGTGTGCCATCCCCACATCCCCAAACTGTGCCTTCAAACGAATGAATATTTCCGATGGTTTAACGCCTTCATTGGTTAAAAACTTTATGATGATGCGTTGTACAACAGACGAAGGTACCTTGCGCTCAGTCATGTCTCTACTGCGGACAGAACCGAGCGCAGCTGCTACCTAAGTCGGTTTCCAACTCCTCATAAACCAAATAACACTCGAGCATCGAATCCTCTAGATCGGAATTACGTGCTAAGCTAAATATTCAAATTACCGTTTATATTTGATTTACCTTTGTAGAAGCAGAAAGGGGAGTAAAAAGAGGCAGAGAAGCCTTAGATTAAATTACTGCTCTCAGATAATTAGAGATATAAAATTTTCTAGTTTTAGAGGAATGCGAATATTCGCTAAAAATAGAAAGGTGTGGAGAGGCATGTCCAACCAGTTTTCGGACTGATAATTCTCTATGATGATTGTTCTTGTTTGTTTTGCTAAATATAGATCTTTGTTACATATTACCTATAAGATTTTTTGCAAATTTTTAGACAGTGTTGTTTGAAAATGACATGATATAACACCCGACGTATGTTTGTAATCCTCAAAATAGACAAAACATTTTTTAGTGTTCTACAAAAGGTCATCCTCACCCTTCCATCGGCGCCAGGATCCAAGCATTTAGACATTTACCAATAGTTGCCTTAATAATGAAATTTTTCGTGTATTTATGATATAAAAAATTAAATAACCTTTGTCATCAGTTTAGACTAGTTTCAGGTTTTCCCATTTCAGATAGTCATCACCAATAAGCTAGGTATAGTTAGTTATATATATCGTAATTTTAAGTTTAAGCTTAGCATTCTTAAATGTCTCTTTGTTAATGACCAGTTGGCTACTAAAATTTAAAGCTAGGGGCTCACTATTTAAATTATTGCAGATTACAGAAAAGATAGAGGGGGAGTGTTGTAGATTTTACGGTTATTGACTGAGTCAAATTATTGTAGTCAATTCAATTTCATTATGAACTAAATTACTATTGTTGAACAAGGCTTTCTTAATTTTAAAATTCTCTAAGAGTGATAGTTTTCTCGATTTTGGAATTTTATCGTGTAAAAGTTTAACGTTATTTAAGTCTAACGAATAGCTAAGATTGATCACATTGTTCAGCCAAATCACTAGAATTAGTTTGTTGTTGTTAATAGCTGCGGTATGTTCAGATAACCGTTTTGAAATATCCATTCCCAATTGTCCGAAATATATGGCATCACAATTGTAACAAACAATTAGTAAATACCACATTTATCAGTTGAAATGGTTTTATACTTGTGGTTGGTAAGCATAAAACCAAGATTAACTGATCCACTTTCAATTAATTATATTACAACTAAACTTATTTTGGAGTACAAATTTAATTTCGGAACAAAAATTATTTACAAATAGAGAAACCTCTGTTATAGATTAAGCGAGACTTGTCTTTTTAATTTATTAGTTAATAGCCTATCAATGATAGAGAACTTAACTGTTTTACGTTCGTTATTGAAATCTGAATTGGATAAAGGCAAATTAATCAATCCGTTCAAAAGGTAATGAAATGCAGCGAATATGATTTGTGTTGAGTGTGCAAAATTAGATGGAATTACTATGTCTGTGGTAGTAGGTTTTCTAAAAGTATTAAATTTGAATTTATTAATTTAAGTCTTTTGTTAGAAATATGTCCAATACATTAATAATTGATGCCATTCGTAATGCAATAACCGTGAAACATTTTTAAATAAGTAATAATTTGAGTACAAAGACCATTTTTATTATAACACCACTTTACAATCGTTAATGGCTTAATAGGCGAAAGGGTCGTAAAGAGGTTTTAATAAAAAATTTAAAATATTCCCAAGAATATAATTAATAAAAGTAATTTATTTAATTGATGATTCGTACCTGTATATACACCAAAAATATCGTCAACATAATAGGCGGGCTGAAAAGTTCGTAGACTGACCCATAGATGGCGCTACTAATATCAAGTCCAAATGATTTTTAATTAGCCATAACCTTCAAAAAACGCGTATATATATTTGACAGCTGTTGCACTATAAGTATCTGAATTATAGCATTTTTAGTGAAAGAACTTTTGTTACTTTGAAAAAAGTGTTAATAAAGCATTGTTTTTTGGCGAAAAAGAATACTGTTGAAACCAAGGCTTGGCTTGATAAACATTATTCGGACTTTGCACCAGGAAAATCAACCGTAGAAAAGTTTTTTGCTAAATTTAAACGAGGCGAAATGAGCACCAAGGGCGATGCATGCAGTGGACGCCCCAAAGAGGCTGTTACCGACGAAAACATAAAAAAAGTCCACAAAATAATTTTTGATAACCGTAAAGTGAAGTTGATTGAGATAGCTGAGACCCGACCCTAATGATATCAAAGGAACATGTTGGCCATGATCATATCGTGAATGAATATTTGGATATGCGAAATCTCTGTACAAAGTGGTGCCGCGTGAGCCGCGAGCTCACAATCGACCAAAAACAACAAGGGATCGATGATTATAGGCAGTGTTTGGAGCTGGGAGCTGTTCAATCGTAATAAATCCGATTTTTTGCGTCTATATGTGACGATAGATGAAACATGGCTCCATCATTTCACACCGGAGTCCAATCGACAGTCAGTCGAGTCGAATGGACTGCACGTGATGAACCGACTCCAAAGTGTGGAAAGAGGCAAAAGTCGGTTGGCAAGGTTATGGTATATGGCAACAGTATTCTGGAATGCTCATGGTATAATATTCATTAAATATCGACTATCTTAAAAAGGGGAAAACCATAAACAGCGACTATTACTTAGCGTTATTGGAGCGTTTAAAAGACGAAATCGCGGGAAAGCGGCCTCATTTGAAGAAAAAGAAAGTGCTGTTTCATCAAGACAATGCACCGTGTCACAAATCAATGAAATCGATGACAAAATTCCATGAATTGGACTTCGAATTGCTTCCGCACTCACCGTACCCTCCAGATCTGGCCCCCAGCGACTTTTTTCTGTTCTCAGACCTCAAGAGGATGCTCGCTGGACAAAAATTTCGTGCGATGAAGAGGTAATCGCCGAAACTGAGGCCTAAAGACAAATCGTATTATAAAAATTGTATGACCGCTATAATCGTTGTATCGCCCTCGAAGGGAACTATATTGAATAATAAAATCAAATTCCATCAAAAAAATATTTTTTTTCTATGCTAGCCTACGAACTTTTCAGCCCGCCTGTTATCTGTGCCAGGTGTAAGAGTAATTAATGAACTTAAATTGAAACAAAAAGCTTGAATAAAAGTTGATGTAGGCTTTCACGGCTGTCGTCTAAAGAAACTGAATTTCCGGATTCTAACCGTGTCTTCTTTATGAGATACCCATGGCGGACCATGGTGACGTCAATAATGTTCGACATTTCGTTCATGGGGATTACATAAAGAAGATACGGTTAGAATCAGGAAATTAAGTTTCTTCAAAAAGCTTGAATGTTGTTAATTTGAGTCTATTAAATTATACTCTATGTTTACCCTAAGAGCATTTTTTCATGAATTAGTCTTACAAACTTCCTATAGGAAGATCGTTTGTTGAAGTAGTTTGTCGAGTTGATTGACGATTGCTATACCGTTCCCGTTTTCTCGAGAGTCCTAGAAAACTTCGAGTTCTATAATTGTTTGCTCTATATCTTCGGGGAGTCGTTATCGCAACTACTAATTTAGTTTATATACGTATAAGATATAATGCGAAAGGACCCCGACCAGGCGTACAGCACTCAAATTTTCTCATTTGAATGCTTTCGGGGCCAAAGTCGAGTAACTCAGGACCAACTATCCCGAATGAAGCTATTTGTCAAACAAATTGCCGTCTGCAAACGACCCCGGAAATTTCCCTTCGAACGTTATGAATGTGCGAAAGTGGAAAGAAAGCGAAAAAGCTATCCGATTGACGTTAAATGGCCTGTGTTGAAAAAGTATTGTAATTTCAAGAGTAACACATCATCAACTTGTAAACCGTGGAAATCAAATAATATCTTAATCGTTAAAGAAATCTTTTTGGAATTGAATCATAATCTACCATTTTTGCCCCATTTTTAACTTGAAGGAAAGTATGTTCTAAAATTGAACTGACTGTACAATTTATATAATTAGTATATATAATATTTTAATTATTCAAGATATGTATTAATACTTTTCGTGCTAAAAGAATCTCATAAACATAGGCCGAAAAACATTTCTTAACATTCTTTTATTGTTTGGAGTTTCTGTATTTCTGAAGAAACAATATATAGTGGAAAAAACATATTTTATTTGAACGAATATTTTTTTCTAATTGTAAATATACTCAAGACATAAAATGGTTGTTTTGATGTATGTCTTTCTTGAATTCCCATAGTTACACGCCAAAATTAATTGCGAATAATCTAATTAACTTGTTGACGAAAGAAACGATGAAGATTGGCTTTAATAATAAATTAATTGTTGAACTAATTGTAATTCAGTATATGTAGGACAAACGGGAAGAACTTTCAAAAACAGCATAAACGAACATGTTAAGAATTATAACCAAAATTCAGCGTTTAAGAACCATTTGACTGAAAACAAACATGATTTTAATATAGATAATGTCAAAAATTTACATATAAAAGAAAAAAGTAAAATATTGAACATCCTAGAAGCAATAGAAATAAAATCACATTTGATTTCAAAAAATGAAATCGTTTTAAATTAAATAGAGAATGTCTTGTACATCAACTTTCAAATGTTTAAACAATAATCTGTAAGTCGCACAACCCAACTTGTACACACCCCACTAGATAATAAGAAATATAAGCTTTTGCTGTAAAAACTCAGTTTAAACACACTTCAGCTTCTGAAGATGCCTATGTGAGGTGAAACAGTATTGTTAAGCAGGTTTAATAAAGCCTTCCATTGTGTTTCTATACTCATAACCTACCCCACACGCCGTTTGGTCACGTGCCCTAAATACTTAACTATTGCCGGGCTCTCAACTAAGTATATAATACGCTTTACAACATAGATTAATGTAATCTCTAATTGAAGGTGACATCTTGTGTGGCGAAACGTTTTATGTCAAATTATGAATTTTAGTATTTTACAAGATTAAGCCGTTAGTTACTGTTCACATTTCCATTAATTGAAACAGTAGAATTGTTCCGTCGACAATTTTGTGATAGATACCCTTAGTCTTGTTACAATAAGATGATTTCTTATAACGACCGATCCGTAATATTACATAAACTACAGACTGGTTCTGTGTTGTGCATTTCTGGCGTCTCTGCTGCATGTAAGATCATCAGAACTGGTAATACAATGGGCAGAAAGTTGGGGAGAGATGCAGACAAAGCATCTAATGAAGCTTATTTACCATTATGCGCAGCACTGCAAAATTTCAGTTGTTCCAGAACAAAGGGAATTGCAATAGCTCGAGCTCACCGCCGTCGCCACACAACCACCACCGACTATGTTTTGTTGTCGCATAAAATAGTAATTTTCTCAAATATAAAACGGTCCGTCCATAATAAGACTACCGCGATTGGTTAGTGGAACCAATTACTTTCGTCCTTTTTCTTATTATTTTTATTCTTCATCTTCCATCCGGTTATAAAAGAAACGAAGGATCGTGTCTTTGTTTAAAATGATTCTTCCAGATAAAATACACTGATAATATCTTTGGTTTCCTTACAATGATGTTCAAGTTTTTAGAGAAGATTGGAACCATAATTTTGTTGATGAAGGAGGTTTTTCTCATTCCTTAGTTTCCAGAATAAGTAAAAGGAAGCAACGAGCAACTCCTTTTGTTCCTCTTTATAAAGCTTTTTAATAAATCTTTAACAAACTTTTTTGTATGTACCTTTATCAAAGTGAATCTTTTGATATTTCAATAAAGTATTTCTTATTTAAGGAAATATTACATCCGTTATTTAAAACGAAACAAAACAATAATTAACGAACTCCTTGAAACCAAAACATCCTTTCTGTGCTTTAATTAAATTAAGAAAGAAAAATACACCTGGCCTGTTCATTAATTTTAAATAGATTATCTCAATATGGAATTCGTGGTATCTTGGCAACAAACACCAACTAAAATTTCTCGCGTGTTTTCAACCTTCAAAATCAAGACTAATTATCCCTTAATGGCGCAAGAATTTTCACATTTTTAAAAATAAATTACTAAATTGTGACTCCACAAATTTTAATTATAATTAATTACGGTTTCCTGCATCTAAGGGGAATATGGATACGTTATATGATCACTCACGTATCGGTCTGTCCGTCTGTCATGGGTAGTTCTCTTGGGATTAAAGTAATAAGGCACTTTTACCTTCAAATTATTCAGTTATTAATAACTCAGAAATATTTATAGGAAAGTAAATAGAAGCTAGTTTTTTAGATTAAAAAAATAAACAATTAAAATCATAAGGGATGTGGTACCGATCGTTTTAACACATGGGCTGAAAAGTCCCAGGCCTAATAAAGAAAACACGTCTCTTTTTTGTTCAAAATTGGCTTTATTCATCAACATAATCTCCATCAGGAGCAACATAATCATTCCAGCGCCGCTCTAACATTTCAATACCACTTTTGTATAGCAATTTATCTTTTGCCTCAAAATAGGCATCAGCTTCAGCGATAACCTCTTCATTCGAGCGAAATCTCTTGCCGGCAATTTTTTTAAGGTCTACGAACAGCCAGTAGTCGTTGATAATAGTCTCCAAATCTGGAGAATACGGTGGATGTGGGAGCAATTCAAAGTTCAATTTATGTAGTTTTGCCATTGTTTTGATGACAAATGACTTGTGACACGGAACTTTGTCTTGATGAAGCAAAATTTTTTTCTTTGCCATAAGCGGTCGTTTCTTTGTAATTTCGGCCTCTGCCTTCAAACGTTCTAATAACACTAATAACGCTATATAATATTCACTGTTGATGGTATTTCCCTTCTCAAGATAGTCGATTAATATTACACCACGCACATCCCATAACCTATAACCTTTCCAGCCGATTGTCGTGTCTTTCCACGACCTTTTGCGCTTTGGACGAGGTTCACCAGTTGCTGTCCACTTGTCCTCTCAGATGGCGATCATTTTGATTCCGGAGTGAAATGATGGATCCATGTTTCATCCATTGTCGACATCGACATATCGACGCAAAAATTCCGGTTTGTTATGTTTAAACCTTGAACAGAGCTTTCTCATAGTTAAATGCTCATGAAATATAACATAAAGCCAACAGCTTCTTTTGATATCGTTTGATTTGGTCAGATAACTCACGCAATTTCACTTTTCGATCATTCAAAATGATTTTGTGGATTTTTTATGTTTTCTGGTGTTACCGCCTCATTTGGACGTCCACTGCGTTCTGCATCATCAGTGTATTAGTGTCTCTACGACCACCTTTGAAGTCAGCAAACCAACATTTTATTTTGTTACAGTTGTTTCCGATGGAGCGGAGTCTCCATAACACTATTCAAGTTTGCTTTCATTGCTTCGCTTGAATGGTATTTTTTCCCATCAAAAAGCAGCGTAAAATTAAAACTCCAAATTGTTTTTGATCAGATGTTTTGAAAATAACATATGTAGCTAGATAAAATCACTCTTAGCACAATAACTCACAAACTAATATCGAATAGAATATCATGAAATTTTAACAGCTGTCTTTTGAAAGTTAGTACTAACTGAAAAAGAGATGAATGCAATAAAACTAACGCCATCTGTGTGTTAGGCCATGTCTTAAATATCCTTCTACTGCTTCCTATTCTGAGCCAATCTTTCCATTGCCCAAAAAGGAAAACAACGCATATCTTTACATAACCTATTACGAACAGTGATCTAAACTAGGACTTCCTTTGATTCTCTTGACTCCTACTTCCGCTTCTAATATGTCTCTAACTAGCCCTTCATGTATCAGAAAGTGTCTTAGCAACCTGTCTCCTTTTCCTTTTCCACATCTCAAACGATTTAAAATTTTTCTTTTCTCTGTCAACTTTTGTCTTTATTTATGAGACTGTAGGCCATAATAAAATTGTACCATTTATATTAATGCAGTGAATTAAAGAAATTATACGTTTTTCAGGCATTTAGACATAATAGAATTAAAAATTTTTGTATTGCTTCCGAAGAAGAATTAAATTACATTAATTTTTTTATTCTATTGTGGATTTCAATCAAGTATCAGTGGACTCCATCCTACAACTTATAGTTTTTTGTTACTTGTTTTAATTACTCAAAAATAATATAAATTTTAAATTTTCTATGATAATTAGGAAATGTTTAGTATTTGTTCACACTGAAAACATTTGTTTGAGTAATTTTAAACTTAATCAAATAATGTTTACAGTTTTAGTTTTATCGGAATCAGCAAAATTACCTTACATAAGAATTCCTGAAGCATTATATATTTTCATTTTCTCCATTTGGAATTTCTACTGATTACAGAGGACAATGCGAAGCCGTATTGCAGCTAAATTGCATTTCGTGCAGTTTGTATATTATGGAGCGTGCATTTTATCTTGAAAATTTAATAAGGGTACCTGCGATTGTAATTAGGTTTTGATTGCTTACAAATTTTAATTAAGCAAAATGTGAAACGCGCCCGTGAAAAGCGAGACAAATTTTATTATCCCTGATAACCGCCTCCTGGTCTTCTTTATGGCAGCAGATGGCAAATATTCAGTTAATTAGAAAATTATGTTCGGAATTTAATATTGTAATTCGGGAAAAAGAAAGAAAAGAAAATACCCAACTGGAGGGGACAGGGCTGATAAGAGGACCATTTTTTGCATATTTTTAGACAGATATTCAAAAATTGTACCGAACATTTTTAAGTTGTCTCATATACTTATTATTTATTATAAAAAGAGTAGAATAAAACATATATAACATATTTCTAAAGGTATTATACCATAGATGTACACACATACAACAAAAATCGTTTGTGTATGTTCCTGTTAAAGTAGGTAAAAAAGTTAAAAAAAGGTATTGTATCGACCTGGAATCGAATATGGGTCGCCCGCGTGGCAGACGAACATCTTCTACATATATTAAGAAGGCTGTACAGAGCAGATCCGTACATATCCGAGTACCTACGAATTGTCCCGATTGTAACAATTATATCTTTTAAAGTATCAAGGATACTGTATTCTTTAGCGGTGTTGTAAAACACAGTAAATACCTTATTAAACTAGTTTTGGTGCATATTTGATGAAGGGTGATAAATAATAGAAATAATATGAAAAGTTTCAACAATGTATCTATTTAAAGAAAAACTCTTACAATTGTTTCGACAAGACCGTCATTATCAAAGAGTAGGTAAACAAACAAGTTTTGTAAGTAATTATTAACCGTAAATTTTGTTCTGAACCTAGTGAGGGAAGTGGTGTATATCAGATTTTTTGTAAAGAATGTGATGATACGTATATTGGCCAGTTAAGTAGGAAAATAAATAAACGTGTGGCAGAACATTCGGCAGCTATAAAAAACAATAAAACCAACTCCAATGGTATGGCGGAGCACTGCATTATGTTTAACCATTCATTAGACGAGTCGAATGTTAAAGTTTTACACTCGAATGTCCCTAAAAGTAAACAATTATATCTTTTAAAGACATTAGAAATTGAAAAGGCCTTATATAATAGAATAAATTTAATCAATAGTCAGGTAGAAATATCTGTTTATGATTCCCCTCTTCTGTTATTTGATTTGTAATAGTATTTAAGTCTAGTTTTAGTTGTAAATTATAGTAATTTCTTTGTATTCCTCTCTAAATGACCTCGTTTAAGTCGAAACAAATTTGTCGAGGTTCTGGAAGTAAATTTTTAGTGAAACTTTCTATGTGTTTTATTTTTCTCATTCATTATAATTTACATTTATTTGAAAAAATAGTTACTAACAGTTAATATATTCAGAAGGTAAAGTGCTACTACGCTAGCTATAACTCATACCTTAAAAAATTCAAAAGCTCAAAAAATGGTAATAAATGCTTTCAGATATTTAATAACAATCGATCAGACCTAATTTCACTCACAGACTACAAATTAATTGTTAATTACACATGTCTTTATCAAAGTTTATCTGTAAACAATGATCAGTATTTTTACTGTATTTTAATAAGGAAGATTACGTCCAGATCAGATTAGCTGGAACAATAAATTCTGTAAATATAAATATGGATTCAACAGAAACAACTACTCCGAGGGCTAATACCCCTGCCGGCATTGAATTACACTGTTGATTCTGATGGATTCTTAGACGAAGATGTAACATATTCAAAAAAGAAGGAATTAAAATCCTTATTCGTCTAAATATTTTTCGTTTAAATTTAGATCTTAATATTTAGACGAATAAGGATTTTAATTCCTTCTTTTTTGAAAATGATCAGTGATTTTATTGCAAATCTACTTTTTATTTTACTTGATATTTTTATTCTTTTGTTATTCCGTTTGAATGCGAAATCTACTACGTATATCAGTGTATAGTTATAATTTTAGTTAGTTAGTTTAGTCCAGGAACTTTCACACTAAGACAGAAAAACTGATAATTTGTAATTTTTATTAAAAACTAATTGTGAACAATTTGAGTTCTAAAGTTGTTCACGCTGCGTGCGCTTTTATAACCTCAAGCTCAAGCAATCAAGAAGAATAAAAGTTTACCAAACAATAGAAACAATTGAATTTTAAAGTTAGGCATTTGTTACTTTTCTAAAATAAATAATTTGTTTCAGCATATCGTAAATGTCAAGCAGACGATTTCCACTGCAACGACACAAACAATAGCGGCCCACGGACTGCAGATCCTTGTGTGCCGAAGGAGAAGCGCTGTGATGGTTACCTGGATTGTCGCTCTGGAAGAGACGAACTCGGATGTCCTGGGGGCGGTATCGCTTGTAGACTCGATCAGTTCCGATGTGCAAACAACAAACGGTGTATCGACATGAGCAAAAAATGTGACCATAGGGACGATTGCGGAGATAACTCGGATGAACAAGGATGCAGTAAGTTAATAAATCATTTCAAAAACTTCTATCCTACAAAACATGGAGTTCATGGAGCATAAATTGCATTTTTTATCAGACCATATTTTTACGTTGTTTTTTGTTTTGTTTTCTCTACCAAAATGAACCCAGATACCTTCCTCGTTGGGTTGTGTTTAGGCGAAAAATGAATTTTGTTGCGTTATTTTCATTTTTTTCAATTTTGATAGAAGAACTTTTATTTTAGTTATTTATATTTTAAGAAAGAAGACGCCATTAGCACTTCGTGAAACATAATTAAAAATTAAATAATTAAAAACTTGGAATATTGTTAAAATATTAAATCGCCAAAGAGGTGGAAAATTTTTAGATAATTATGAAATTTTAAAGATAAAAAAAGGCATTTTGAACAATAAAATTTTAACCAATGACCAGCTTTAGTTTGGAAACAACCCCCTCTTAAATCCTAAACTACCTTATGACTGAAAAATTAGATATATACTGTCGTAACATTATAATTTAGCTTTAGTGTACTGTTTATACTCCTGATGATGCTCTAATAAGGCGAAATGTACATAGAGTGTACTAATAAAAAATTGTGAAACAACTCCAAGTGCTTAACACTATGAATTTTCTTATGTAATTGAACAAAATTCAATCACGAAGGGTTTAGAATATATATATTATACAAAGTACCTACACGTAATGGCTTAATCATAACTAATACTAAAAGAATCCGAACTGAAAAACTTAAACTATGAATTTGTTCCAATGGTTCCCTGCCACCCCGTAGTGGTCCAATGATAAGGACAGATTCAAAAAAAGGAAATGCCCACAAATGTTATACACAGACTTAAAAACTAAATTATAAGAATGTCCGAAATATGTTTGTTCAACGGTGGCAAATTTCTAGAAACCGGAACATTTGCAAAATTTAATATTTACAGATGTTGCATGCAGAGTGAAGGCAACAAAATATCACGATAGCTCTTCGCAACAAGGGGTAATAAATACCAAAACGGATTTATAAATTTTGCAGCCAATTTTACCAGATGTTAAAAGGCTTCATAGCCTAGTTCATGCATACAACTCTTAAAAATAAAACTATAACTATTTCATGTATAAACACATATGTACAGTTTGTCACAAACCGGAAAGTGAGAATGTTTCTGAAACAAAAATCTTCAACATATCAAGCAAATAATACACATTTTTTAAGAAAATTATTTTATAGATTTAAAGACTACCTAAAGTTGACATGGGCGTAGCCACGGGGGGAAGGACAAGGGTGTGCATTGCTCACCCTACAAACCTCATTTCCCAACCTACAAAAACGACAGTACATATTGGATAAATACACTTTCTTTTCTTTTTTTCTTGAAAAGAACTATTAAAATTAAAAAAAATATATCTCCGTTTACCAAATATTATCGAAATATTATGGCTCTTCATAAAGTAGATTTTCACAATTTTTTTATTTAACAATGTTTAATGTAACATGTTTCGCCAAAACTTTTTGGCTTCTTCAGACAGTGAGTATTTTCTACTAAACCTAAAGTGTCGCATCGCATCTTAAATACTAGGTTGCATTTGGGGGTAGATATAACATTAAAAAAGATTAAGGAGAGGGGAATTATTTCCTTCAGTCTAGTCATTTAAAACTAAGTTCTGTTTTTAAATTTATTTACTTCAAGATTTTCTATGAGATTTAATATTTTGCTTTTATTGCAGATATGTAATATTTCAAACTTGTCACTAAATTATGATCTCATCTATTATGTGATTCGTATAATTGAAGTCTGTCTTATGTTTAAAAAAACTACATTTATGTTCGGAAATACGTGTTTGAAAATTTCTTCCTGTTTGTCCAATATATACCTTTAGGCAAGACCCACAGTACAGTTTGTAAACTCCGGAGTATTTTGTTTTATCTGCTCTATCTTTATTATTTTTTTATGTATTTTTAACAGGGAGAAATTTTCACAAACGTATTTCCGAACATAAAAGTAGTTTTTTAAAAAATAAAACAGATTCTAATTATGTGAACCACATAATAGAAGAAGATCATAATTTTAACGACACATTTGAAATATTAAATATCTACAAGAAAAGCAAAAAATTAAATCTCATAGAAAATCTTGAAATAAATAAATTTAAAAAACAGAACTTAATTTTAAATGACCAGACTGAAGGAAATAATTCCTCTCTCCTTAATCTTTTTTAATGTTATATCCACCCCCAACTGCAACCTAGTATTTAAGATGTAATGCAACACGTTAGGTTTAGTAGAAAATACTCACTGTCCGAAGAAGCCAAAAAGTTTTGGCGAAACATGTTACATTGAACATTGTTAAATAAAAAATTTGTGAAAATCTACTTCGCGAAATTTTATTTCTGAATTATGGATTTTCATCATGTAAAGGTCGAAACTATTCAATTTAAAAAAAAGTTCTATTATTTTAAACACCTTCGTTTAGGCTTTATTGCATAAGGTTTCTTCAGGATATATTTCAAACTAATAATCCTTTTTATGTATTTTAACATGCAATCTATCCCGAGGAAGCTTATGCAATAAAGACTTGGTTTTGATTTTCATAACAATACCTATAACATTTCGTTATACATTTCAATGTAACATTTTATTATGATCCCTAAAATATCCTTCCACCTTCCTTTATATACGCACTTATATGCCCACAATTCTTTTTTTCTCAGGATTGCATAATTTGTTCAGAAGCCAGCCTTCTTTTTTTAATTATTGTGACAGAATCTAAAACACATCGTTGAACCATAATTTATTCATGTATTATTCTCTTTAAAATACTTCAGTCTAGCTAGCTGAGCGTAAAATGAAGACAATACAGATTACGTTCGTTATTATTTTGTATGATTCACTTGAGGTACTCATTTATGCATATTGTACATACTTCCATGATTGTTAGTTATCTAATAGGTATCCTATTGTAAGGAATTTTCTAGTTCACTTGTTTATTTAATCACTTACACACTACTAACAAACTTAAACTACTTATTTAAGTATCTGACAAACAATAATGCACTTTATTTATATTACTTTGTATTATTTATATTACTTTGTATCTCTTGTCTGACCCAGAGACGAAGGTATTTATTTACCGAAAGAAATTACTAGAAAACACGCGAATATATTTCGACCCCTTTCCAAAGATAACGACTTGTTATGACAACAGAATATTCTCGAGCGTCTATTGTCCGGTATCGATCGGTCTCGACATCAAACGTGCCGCCTTCGAGGTGAGACAACGCTAATCGATTCACCGCACACACGTACACGTTCGTTACACAATATTCCTGTTTTACGGTAATTGTGTTGGAATCATAGAGCATAACAACATGGAGACAGCATTTAATGCTATAACAGTGATCCTGAAATAATAATATTCCACAGATAATCTTTCACTTCTCTTCTGTTTTCATTTCGTCCGTCTCATCTTTCTCTCCCTAACCACACCACCCACCCACTCCCACGATTCCTAAAAGGAGACTGAAGAGGGCCTTACGCCCTACCCTCCAGCTTTGCACTACAATATAGGTCGGAGGGACGGACTGCTCACCCACCAGCACGAGTAGCTGGTGGGAATGAAACACAAAAAAGTTTTATCCTGAAATAACAAATCGCTCTAACACGGCTTGATTGGCTGTCTCACCCTAGCCCGCATCTCTCTCTACCAATCAGGCCGCATTAAAGCGAAAAAGTCGAACTATAACTATTTGCTATTTCAGGATCACTATTATAGTATTAAATGCTGTCTCCATGTTTTTATACTCTAAGATTAGAATAAACGTTGTTATGGAAAGAATATTAATATTATAAAAAACTATGTTTATTTGCGTTTGTTTTTAAAAATGGAAAAGTAAACAAAAAGTTAGAAAATTTAAAAATGAATTATTAATATTACTTTGTTAAACATCAAATAAAAGAAATTTTGTGCCCAAATGTTTTACAAGACAAATAATAAACATCTTACGTGTATGTAAAGTGTGATTTTGCTTTTCATGCTTTCTTGTGATTGAATTTTTTGATTCAACTTAAGTTTTTCTTATCATTATTAAGTTATAAAGTTAAACAGTTGAAGGTCCCAAAATATCTTTTATTGTGAACTCATGTTTTTTAGGTAACAACGAAACTTTACATAAATAAGAAAAATTTTTGAAAAATTGACAAAGTAAAATTCATTTTGTCCTGAAGTAACCTGAAGTATGAAGTAAATTAAGATCTTTACTAGACCTAGACCTTGACCTATGAAAAAAGTATTATCTAAGTACTCTTGATAAAGGCATAATATGCCAAAACAATTGTAAAGTCAATAAAGTTCTTTTTGAAACATTACAAAGCAATTTTTTATTTCCTTTATACTATGATGAGCCATCGATCAATATTAGATTCAAATACAAAATTATATAAAAAATTATACGTGACGATTTGAAAATTTAATCACTGATATTTCGAAATCATGAAATGGTTCCTAAAAAAATTAATTAAGTGTACGTTTTTATTCTGAATTAAAGACAATTTTATACCTATGAAGAATAAACATCTCAAACCCAACGCAACAACAAGACACTCAACTGATCTCTTCAGTCCCTGAAGAAGGTAACTTTATTACCGATAGTACTTCGGACGTTTAGTGTCTTGTTCTTGCATTAGGTTTGAGCTATTTACTGTGTTCTACGATCATTGTTAAATCCAACTACAAATTGAAAAATGATTTTCGTTAAATATCAATATAAATTTGGAATCAACAGAAACAACAACTCCGAGGGCTAATACCCCTACCGGCATTGAATTACACTATTGATTCCGATGGACTCCTAGACGAAAACATAACATATTCAAAAAAGAAGGAGTTAAGATCCTTATTCGTCTAAATATTAAAATCAAAGATCTCACATTTGGAACGCGTCCTACCAAGTAGGCACAACGAACCGAAAGCCATATTCCAGGACGCGTTCCAAATGTGAGATCTTTGATCTTAATATGTAGACGAATAAGGATTTTGATTTCTTCTTTTTTGAATAATGATTTTCGTTTTTTTCAGTTAACGTACATAAGAAATCAAGAAGATAAAATGTTTATTGAGGGATTATTATTGTCCTTTTTTTACAGATTTTCCATCCTGTCATGGTGGTCAATTCCGGTGCGCTAATCAGCTCTGTATTCCTGCATCTTATCATTGCGACGGTCATTTTGACTGTACCGATAACTCAGATGAACAAAACTGTACAGCTATTGCCTGTCCCGACAACCGATTTCTTTGCCCAAGGGGAACCCCCGATGGAAAACCAAAATGTATTGCCAAATCGCAATTGTGTGATGGTAAACGCGACTGCGCAGATGGAGCAGACGAAGAATCTGCTTGTTGTAAGTAGACATTACTACATTTAAATTATTTCATTTTTAAATACACAAACGAAAACTAAAAATTGAATCAATGTTTCTATATATTTAAATTTTATTTTGCCTATTTATTTATCTATTTATTAATTGAAATTGAAAAATGGCATCTTAGGTACCTTTGCTTTTGACTATAATTATTAATTTAACGTAGCTTTATTGACATATAATCCTAGTCCTAATATATAATAGTCCCTAATGATGTCTCAGAAACGGTGACTAAATAATATCAATTGTAATACTATTTTTCTGATTGTCCATCATTCCTCGATTTAAATCACATATCTTAATTAAAATGGTCAACGCTTCTCAACACTGATTAAAAAATACTATTTCATCGTAGATTATAGTATAAGATTGTTACAATCCGAACAATTCATACATATTCGGTTGTGTTCGGATCTGCCCTGCTTCGATTCGGGCAGAAATCGATGCTCAGGTTCAATTCACGGCCGAAGCAAAACTTTTTATACTTCTTTACCTGGCTTACTAGCATCACACATACAATTTCATTTTGTGCACATTTATAGCGCAATACTTTTCGAATAATATATATGTATATTTATTTCCCTTCACATTTTAAAATAATAATTATTTTTAATTTCAGCTAAATTGTCATGTCCATCTCTCGATTGCGAATACAAATGTCAGGCGTCTTTAACAGGAGGTACGTGTTACTGTCCGGAGGGTAGAAAATTGGCATCAGATAATCGCACCTGTGTCGATCGAGATGAATGTGCAGAATGGGGTTTCTGTGATCAAATCTGTACCAACACCGACGGCAGTTACGTTTGCTCGTGTGCGTCAGGATACGTCTTCAAAAATAAGCAAAGATGTACGGCTATGGACAGTGAGGCTGTCGAAATATATTTCGTCCATGAAAAGAACGTTTTCAAAATGAATAAGACCGGAGAAGAACTAAAATCTGTTGCTAATACCACAGGCGCTAGTGGACTTGATTATCATTACAAAAAGAATTTATTGTATTGGTCGGACATTAAAACCAGAAAGGTAAGTGTGTTCTAATTAAAATGTTTATTTATTTTGTTTCAAAATGTACAAATTGAATCTCTACTTTACATATCAGTACAATCAATTTTTAGAAACATACATTTTGCTTGATGGTAATTTAATCTATTTACAGATTCATTCCCAACAACTTATGGGACCAATTAGTAATCCACCAATAGTTAGCGAAGTAGATATTACACTACCTGGGACCTGGTCCCCAGTGGCTATAGCAGTTGACTGGGTAGGCGACAAACTCTATGTTGCAGACTCTGTAGGTCAAAAGATAGACGTGTTCGAATTGACAGGTAGATGGCACGCTATTGTTCTCGGCTCGAACTTGACCAATCCTGCTGATATAGCACTCGATTGTCTAGTCGGGTACATGTTCGTAGCAGACAGTTCCCAAGTACTCAGAGCTAACATGGATGGCACGGATCCTCGTGCTATAGTATCGGAAGCAGCTTACAAAGCTTCAGGTGTGGCTCTGGATTTAATAGCAAAACGTGTTTATTGGTGCGACTCACTGCTAGACTATATTGAAACTGTTGACTACGACGGACAAAACAGATTCTTGGTTGTACGTGGACAATCTGTACCAAATCCATCGAGGTTGGCTCTGTTTGAAACGAGAGTTTATTGGACCGATGGAACCAAGCAAGGAGTCATGTCTGTGGACAAATATGACAAGGATAATAGAAGTATCCTATCCATTTATAGAACGAGGACCATTCGGGATCCCAAAGCAATAAAAACCATCCACAGGCTAAATCAACCCGCGGTCAGCAATCCTTGTGGGACAAACAACGGAGGATGTCAAAGTATGTGCATCATCACCCATACACCATCTGGTTTGGGTTACCGATGCGCTTGTAACATTGGTTGGAAGTTAAGGTCTGATGAATACAGCTGTGATATTGTTTCTGAGTTTCTACTGTACTCCCAGCAAAGGTTTATCAAGGGAAAGGTACTAGAGCCCGTGATAGGAGGTTTCAGTGATTCTATGTTACCTGTTGTATCTCGCAGAGCGAGATTTGTAGGATTAGATTTCGACGCAAGAGACGAACATATTTACTACTCTGATGTGTTACAAGACGTTATTTACAGAGTTCATAGAAACGGAACAGCTCGCGAAATCGTTTTAGCCTCGCAGAATGAAGGCGTTGAAGGATTGGCAGTTGATTGGATGTCAAAGAATTTATATTACATCGACAGTCGTAAAGGTACACTTAACGTCCTGTCAACTAGAAACGTAACTTATAGACGAACTCTATTGAAGAATCTTAAAAGGCCAAGAGCTATTGTCGTCCATCCCAACAAAGGTTATATATTTTTCTCAGAATGGGACAGACCAGCCAACATTTCTAGGGCACACAGCGACGGCACAAATTTAATCGTTTTTAAGAATGTTACACTGGGTTGGCCGAATGGATTGGCTATCGATTTTGATACTGATCGACTGTATTGGTGCGACGCCTTACTCGATCACGTCCAACATTCGAAATTAGATGGAAGTGACATTAAAACCGTTAACTCAAGACTTATAAGGCATCCCTTCAGTATTGTTATATTCAGAAATTACATGTACATCACCGATTGGAGACTGGACGCTATAATAAAACTTAACAAACTCACAGGACAAGATGAAGAAACGTTAGTTAAAGAACCCCAAACTAATCGGTTATACGGCGTAAAGGTGCGTGTTTTAGCATCATCTCATTCCTTTAAGTTTTATTTTAAAATACGATTTTTTTTTGTTTCGTTAGATATACAGTGATCAAGAACAACGTGTTGACACGTTCCATCCATGTTGGAACAACAACGGGGGTTGCAGTAAATTGTGCTTTGCAATTCCAAGAAACGATTCGGAAGGAATGATATCCAGATGTGGATGTCCTTATGGAGAACGTTTGATGGCAGATGAAAGGACCTGTCAAGCCGATCCAAATCATGAACCACCGGTACAAGCTTGCCCTAATCCTTGGGATTTCACGTGTAATAATCAAAGATGTATTCCAAAGTCGTGGGTATGTGATGGTGATGATGATTGTTTGGATAATAGCGATGAAGAACAAAATTGCACCAGTAAGTGTTAAGATTGATACGATATTAATTTTTTATCCGATTTTCAAAAACTTTATTTATATTGAAAATTACAATACTTGTGTATAATTACCTAATATAAATTTTGTTGTTAACTTTAATTGATTATAATATTAAATTAATTATGCTAAAATAATAATAACATTGAATATGTTTATATAATATTGTAGTTGTATTTTACGCAATAACATGTTTTAGGAGAAATCGATCAATCCTGTAACCGTTTTTTTTTTTTTTCGTTTCTAGAGCCTACTTGTGCTGTTAACGAATTCCAATGCAAGTCGGGTCGTTGTATTCCAATTATATTTAAATGTGATGCTGAAAACGATTGCGGCGACTTTAGTGACGAAACGGGTTGTGTTAATGTCACTTGTGGCTCAGTACAGTTTCAATGTGAGAATGGTAGATGTATTCCGAACACTTGGAAATGCGATTCCGAAAATGACTGTGGCGACGGATCAGACGAGGGAGATCATTGTGCGGAGAAAACTTGTGCTTACCATCAGTTTACGTGTCCAAGAACCGGCCATTGTATACCGCAAAGTTGGGTTTGTGACGGCGATGACGATTGCTTTGATAAACAAGACGAAGAAGACTGCCCACCTGTTACTTGTTTACCCTCTCAGTTTAAATGTGCCGATTTACGTCAGTGTGTCCAGGAAAGTTATAAATGTGACGGTATTCCTGATTGCAACGATGGAAGTGACGAATTTGGTTGTCGTAAGTAACCAATTAACAATCTACTTTTTACGAGAACTAGAATATTTAAGGGTGTAACTAGTATCAGACCTTCTTATAAGGCGTTTATTGGTTTAGTTCAATATTTATTATTATTATAATTATTATTCTAAAATTATATACCGTTTTCAAGTATTCAATTATGAATGACAACTTTCTTTTTATTAGCATCAATTGCTCCTAACCAGTGCAACAGCGAGAAACAATTTCAGTGCCAGTCTTCAGGAATTTGTATACCGAGATCATGGCACTGTGATGGAACACCGGATTGTGATGACAGGTCTGACGAACCTGAATCATGCGGACAGATCGATTGCGCTCCCAACTTTTACAAATGTGATAATTCAAAATGTGTCTTTAAGGTAAATAAGTGCATATTAATTATTGTAATTGTTAGTAATTAATGGTCTATTATTTTAGACATATATCTGCGATGGCAAGGACAACTGCGGAGATGGATCTGATGAAAGTTCGAAACATGCTTGCAAGAAACCACCATTTAGATGTCCCGATGGTCAGTGGGCTTGTCCAGGTGTCACTGAACGTTGCGTCAATCTTACTAGTGTTTGTGATGGTAAAGTTGATTGTCCAAATGGTGCAGATGAAGGATCAGGGTGCGATTTGGCACAATGTTTACATCAGGGCGGTTTGTGTTCTAACGGATGCAAGCAGACTCCTTTGGTAAATAAAATTAAACTTGATAATAACAATAACAATAAAACAGTTAAAGTTCATGTTGAGATTTACAAAAAAGATGTCAGTGGAAATAATAAACAGTACAGAATTTTGTCATATACCTTTGAAATAAACTAAAAATAAAATAAAAAATATTTTAGGGTGCCATTTGTACTTGTCCAAAAGGCGAGATATTAGGAAACGACAGTTTTACATGTGAAGACCTCAACGAATGCGACCCACCTGGAGTATGTTCTCAAATTTGCGTTAACACTAAGGGTTCCTATTTCTGCGAATGTGTCCCTGGCTATCTATTAGAAAGAGACAAACATTCTTGCAAAGCCATAAGTAAGATTGTAGTTACATTAAAGTTTATCAAGTATATTATTACTAATCACGTTATTACTTCTCTATTACAGATCATAGTGCTGCATTCCTAATAATTTCGAACCGTCATTCCATTTTGGTGGCCGACTTGAATGAGCAAGGTTTAGAACGAGTTCCTATAATAGTTGAAAATGTGGTAGCCACAGCTTCAGATATGCACACTGGCACCATTTATTGGTCAGACATGAAGTTAAAGAAGATTTCGAAACTGGACAGAAGCAGTCAACCGAAAGATGTCATATCAACAGGGCTGGATCTCGTTGAAGGGTTGGCATTTGACTGGATTGGTAAAAATATATACTGGTTGGATTCCAAACTAAATACAATTGAAGTTGCTAGAGAAAATGGATCTAACAGAATAGTGCTTTTGAAAGAAAATATCACGCAACCCAGAGGAATGTGTTTAGACCCTAGCCCTGGGTAAGTCGTTTTTTAACTATATCTGAATTTATTACAAATTGTCACGTATATTTTTTATTTAGTGCCCGCTGGATGTTCTGGACCGACTGGGGAGAGAATCCGCGCATTGAAAGGGTTGGAATGGACGGCACAAATCGATCAATTATCATCAATTCCAAGATATATTGGCCGAATGGTCTAACCTTAGATACAGCTAACAAAAGAGTGTATTTTGCCGATTCAAAACTGGACTATATCGATTTCTGTAACTACGATGGTACTGGTCGGCAGCAAGTCTTGGCGGGAAGTCATTACCTACTTCATCCACATTCTCTTACTCTCTTTGAAGACACATTATATTGGACGGATAGGCAGTTAAACAGGGTTCTTTCTGCACACAAATTCAAAGGTAAATACTTATTGAAAAATATGTTTTTGACTGTTTCAAGGGTTACTTGGATATAGTACTTAAAAACTCCTGCAAACTTTTTTTATTTTCAGGTGATAACCAGTCTGTTGTTTCACACTTAATTTCTCAACCACTAAGTATTCACGTCCACCATCCCTCATTACAACCAGTTTCTGATAATCCGTGTGAGAAACAACCATGTCAACAACTATGTTTATTATCTCCTTCTTCATCTTCCGGATACTCTTGCAAGTGCAAACCAGGATATAGAATCAACGGTGGAAATTGTATCGAAGAAGAAACAGCTTTTCTCATGCTTATGCGAGGATCACAAATTATTGACATCTCGCTAACACCCAATGACAAAACTACAGGATTTCTTACACCAATTGTTGGCGTTGATAATGGTTTACAAATTGATTACGATCGAAAAACTGATACCATATTTTGGATTGAAGGAAAGGAAGACAGTGATGAAAATGTAAGTCACAATTTCATGTATTTTGTTATCTAAGGATGATAAAATAAAATCACTTTGGTAACTTTTATTCAATTCCAGTGTACAATTTGGACAATTCCATATGGTGGAGGAAACAAAACTCAATTTCTCGGTCAAGATTCAGGTATTGTTGGTTCGCCAGCTGTCATTGCTTTCGATTGGGTGGGAAGAAATCTTTTTATTGGCAACCGTTTGGCAAGTAACCTTGAAGTAGTGAAAGTTGATGGCAAAGTCAAGCACCGCTCTGTCATCCTCGCCAACGACGGCAACGCTACATCCGTTGCAAAACCAAGATCAATGTGTTTAGATCCATTGGAAGGAAAAATTTATTGGACAGATGAAGGAGGGTTCGGTGTACCACAAAAAATTGGTAAAGTCAACATGGATGGTACAAAATCTGTAGTCCTCTTAAATGACGTAGAAAGACCAGAAGCAATCACAATAGATTTGGAAAATAAAATTCTTTACTTCAGTACGCAATATCCTCCTGAAGTCATATCAATCGATGTAAACGGAAATAATCGTAAAAGTATTTTAAGTGAAGAAGATGGAATATCAAAACCAAAAGCATTAGCCGTCTTAGATAAAAGATTATTCTGCTTGGACCCCATTTATGAAAAATTGTTTAGAGTAGATTTACCAACCGGAAGTCACGCAAGGAATATTATTGAAAACGAGTCTGATCTAAAAACGTTTACTGTTTATAAAAAGAGACAGTTAATCGCTCATCCTTGTTCAGCTAACAATGGAGGCTGTGAACAGATATGTTTGCCAAACGATGGTAAAACACGTTCTTGTGCTTGTAGCATTGGATACAAAAAAGAAAGCGAGACTAGCTGCACACCATACAACACGTTTGCAGTAGTTTCTCAACTAGACATGACACGTGGATACAGCTTGAAAGACAGTGCAGAAGCAATGGTGCCAATAACAGGCCCTGGTCATCACATTTTACACGTTGACATTCATTATCACGACAATTGGATTTACTGGGTTGAATTCAACCGCGGTCCCTGGAACGGCATATTTAGAATCAGACCAAATGGTTCAGAAATACAACCAATTATAAAAGACGGTATAGGAAGCAACGGAATCCGTGGTATTGCTATTGATTGGGTTGCTGGTAACCTCTACTTTACAAATGTCTTCCCTCACGAAAATTACTTAGAAGTTTGTTGGTTGAACGGGAAAAACCGTAAAGTACTGGTTAAAACAACTACAGATGCTCCCAGAGAACTTGCAGTAAATCCTGTAAAACGTTTGTTATACTGGATAGACTATGGTCAGTATCCTAGAATAGGGAAATCATATCTGGACGGTTCCAATTGGATTCCTCTTGTTACATCCGGAATTAGCAACCCCAGAGATTTGACAGTAGACATGATAACCAACGACGTTTATTGGGTCGATTCAAAATTGGATACAATTCAAAAAATTTCTTTTAATGGTGGCAATCGTCAAATCATTCGACGAAACTTGCCTAATCCAATGGGTATCGCAATTCATAAGATGGAGGTCTACTGGGTCGACAGAAACTTGCAGACGATCTTCAAAGCTTCAAAATTCATCGGAAATACCAGTTTACCCACCCGTGTCCGGAATAATTTACCGAAACTTCGTGACATCGCAATTTTCGCCATTGAAAATCAAACTCCAGATGACAACAATCCTTGTTACAAACTTGGAAACGGTGGTTGCGAACAACTTTGTTTTGCACTACCTGCCGATGCGACATCTGGAAATAATTTGGGATATAAATGTGACTGTGCAACAGGTCAATTGGGAGCAGATGGCCGTAAATGCGAATTTGTTAACGAATATCTCGTCTTTACCACAAGAACCGAAGTGAGGGCAATAAATCTGGACGCTTCTGTTACATCAATACCTTTTAACCCAATTACAAATCTGACCAATGTTGTTGGAATCGATTTCGATTATAAAGACCAGCGACTCCTGTTCACTCAAATCAGACCATGGGCAAGGATTGCTTCAATGTCGTCAACTAATCCAACGTCCACTGATGTTCATAACATTATTAACAAAGGAATAAATCCTGAAGGGATAGCATACGATTGGACACAAAAGAAAATTTACTGGACCGATTCGTCAAACCACAGCATATACGCGATGAATTTGGATGGAACCGACTTGGTGATGATTGCTAGAGTTGAAAGACCACGTGCAATTGTAATAGATCCTTGTAACGGGACTTTGTTCTATACCGACTGGGGAAAATTCGGAACTTCTGGAAAGATTTTCAGAACTACCATGGCCGGTTCTTTGAAGAAAGTTATTATTGACAAAAACTTAGCACAACCCTCAGGCTTAGCCATCGATTATGACGATCAAATGTTGTATTGGACAGATGCTGTAAGAGAGAAAATTGAACGATCTGATTTAAATGGGCAAAACCGTGAAGTTTTAATAGCTGCAACAATTTATCCGTTCTCCATTACCGTTTTTGGAAAACATATCTATTGGACCGATTTACAATTGAGAGGAGTATATAGAGCAGAAAAATATACTGGTAAGTCTTACTAATTTTATTGAACTTGCTTTCCAGATAAATATAAATATATACTACATTGAATGTTAAAGTTATTTTTGAACTACATTTTTTCATGCATCATTTTAATTAGTTTCTTAAGACAAAAACAATAAAATATTCCTTATAAAAATCACCACAATTTAATATTTTTTTAGGAGCAAATATGGTAGAGATGGTTAAGAGACTTGAAGATAGTCCAAGAGATATTCAAGTGTTTTCAGTTTCAAGACAGAAATGTCAGGTCAACGCATGTCATATAAATAATGGCGGATGCGCCCAGAGTTGTCACCCTGCTCCGAATGGCACAGCAGAATGCAAATGTGACGATAGTTATAAAATTGTGAACGAAGGAAGAATGTGCGTTGCCAAGAATTTGAGTTGCGATTCCAGTAAATTCTACTGCAGAAATGGCAAATGTATTTCGAGAATGTGGGCTTGCGACGGCGAAGATGACTGTGGTGATAACAGTGACGAGGATAACAATTATTGTGGTATTTATATACACTCTTTTCTGATCTATATTAATTTTATAATGTTTTATCAAGGTAGTATTTATATACGTTTCTGTTAAAATTGCTTTTATTTTTTAAATAATTACTAAAAAGATGTTTTAATAAAACTACTTATAGAAAACTTTATTCGCATAAAGATCACTTTGTGGCAAAATAATTATCGTAGAATATTTTACTTAATTTTTGTTTTATTTCTTCTAGCATTCCATTCATGTTCACCAAACGAATTCCGCTGTGCAAACGGTCGTTGTATATTCAAATCTTGGAAATGTGACCATGAAAACGATTGTAAGGATGGATCAGACGAAAGAGATTGCCAATATCCTCCATGTGCTCCAGGAGAATTTACTTGTGCTAATTATCGCTGCATTCCACAATCACAGGTAATTTGTTATAATTAATAACTAACATGTATAATCGTTACATTGACATAATTATGTATAATTTAAAAGGTTTGTAATGGAGTAAACGATTGTAAGGACAACACCACGTCCGACGAGACCCACGAACACTGTCCTCAAAACACTACGTGTCCTGTCAATCACCTAAAATGCGAGAAGACCAATATTTGCGTAGAACCATATTGGCTTTGCGATGGCGATAATGATTGTGGAGATAATTCTGACGAAGATCCTCTACACTGTGCTCAAAGAACATGCCCACAAAACAGCTTCAGATGCCCCAATCACAGATGTATTCCAGCTACATGGTAATCTTGTTTTACAAATTTGGTGATTTTATTTTTTTCCTCAAACATTAATAATTAGTGACATAATTTTTTCTTTAATTAATAACATATATTTATTCTAAATAAATAAACACTACGCATGGTTTTGAAAGAGTAAAACAATTTATTAAACTAATTATAATTTATTTTCATAGGTATTGTGATGGAGATGACGATTGTGGTGATGGAGCCGATGAGCCTCCAGAATATTGCAAAAGCGAGGGTCGTACGTGCTTTGGAGATCTCTTCACTTGCGACAATGGCAACTGTGTACCACGCATTTATATTTGTGATGGCGATAACGACTGTTTGGATAATAGCGACGAAGATAATAGACATCAGTGCAGTAAGTTTTCCGTAAAACTAACAACTTTGTCGATCAATTTCACACGTTTTTTTAAATTAATGTGTAGATAATAGGAAGTGTGACGAAGAAACAGAATTCACTTGCGAAGCTAATAAGGCTTGGGGACGTGCCCAGTGTATTCCGCGAAAATGGCTGTGCGACGGCGATCCAGATTGTGTCGATGGTGCTGACGAAAACGCCACTTTACACCATTGTAACACTCCTCAACCCTGTAGCGAAGAACAATTCACTTGTGGAAATGGAAGATGCATTAACAAAGTAAATACATTAATATGATATTCATTTTTTAATTAATTTGCAATCACTACAGATTACCTCAAATTAATGAGGAAAAATTTGTTACTGGTGTTATTATTAATGATTAGTTAATAAATTAATTTTTAATAAGGGTTGGCTGTGTGACCATGACAACGACTGTGGCGATGGGACTGATGAAGGCAAAGAATGTAACACGAAATATAAAACATGTTCCACACAGGAATTTACTTGTCAAAACTTCAAATGTATTCGTAATCAATATCGGTGTGATGGGGAGGACGACTGTGGCGACAGATCAGATGAAGTGGATTGCAGTAAGTTACATAACTTTTTATTTTTTTTTCATGCTGATCTTAGTCTTCGTCTTCATTTATAACTTACTAGTAACCTTTCTTCATCCGTATGTTCAATGTACCTACTTTTTTGGATATTTTACTGTCTTTATAGTTGTATTATATTTTATTACAGAAAAGAACAACAGTTCTTGTAGTCCAGGACAGTTCACTTGCAACAACGGACAATGCATCGAATATCAACTTGTATGTAATAAGGTACCTGATTGTAACGACCAATCTGATGAACCTTTGCATTGTAATGTGGATGAGTGTACTAAAGTGGAAATTCACCAATGTGGACATAAATGTGTGGATACCTTGACTGGATACTATTGTGAATGTAACCAAGGCTATAAGTAAGTCATAAATAATGGAATCGCCAAAATTTAGTCCATTTACTAAGTATTATAACTATATTATAACATAATAATGACTTATTAAAGTAAAAGGTGTGGTGTATTTTTAAGCATTCTTTTAGGATATAAAACCCAAAATAATTTATTATTTAAGAAAATATTTTTTCTGAAACATACATAATTTTTTCCTTATTACAGATTGTTGGAGGATGGAAAGGCTTGTATTGACATCGATGAATGTGTGGAAACTCCTGAGGTCTGTTCCCAATATTGTTCAAACACTCCTGGAAGTTACTACTGTAAATGTAACGAACAATTTTACGAACGGGAAACTGACGAACACACATGCAAACGAAAAGATAAAATTCAACCTTGGCTCGTGTTCACTAACAAATATTACATTCGAAACATGTCGATCGACGCATCCATGTACAGTTTAGTTCACCAAGACCTAATGAACGTCGTTGCACTGGACTACGACATTATCAGCCAGAAAATGTATTTCTGTGACGTAACAGCCAAGACGATATTCAGGTCAACTATAGGAGGTAACGGAGAGAAGGAACCTGTAATACGGCACGATTCACACGGACTAGAAGGTATTTCGATCGATTGGATCGCACGCAAATTATACTGGTTGGATAGGCATTCGAAGAACTTGGACGTGGCAGAACTGGATGGTACCAACAGAAAAACTTTGAAAACGGGCATTGCCGACCCTAGAGCTTTAGTAGTTCATCCTGGTATAGGTTACATGTTCTTTACGTCATGGCATTTGCAAGCCTACATTGGTAAAATTGGGATGGACGGTTCTAATTTCACCAGAATACTGACTTGGGACGATGACATTGCTTGGCCTAACGCTTTAACTATCGATTTCTTTACCGATCGACTTTACTGGGCTGATGCTCATTTAGATTACATTGCATTCTCAGATTTAGATGGTAAACATCGACATGTAGTTCTGTCTGGATCATCTGTGCCTCACGTTTTTGCTTTAACACTATTCGATGATTACATTTACTGGACTGATTGGAATTTGAAAGCTATAAGTCGGGCGAACAAATACACCGGAAAGGATTATAAACTTCTAAGAAATACGACCCATAGACCTTACGATGTCCATATTTTCCATCCTTTGAGACAGTTACCATACACGAATCCATGTGGAGCTAATAACGGTGGATGCTCTCATCTTTGCCTCATTGCTCCTCCGTACGAATCTAGTTATCTGAATATAGAAGGTTATGGTGAAGAAGGAGCAACAACATATAAGTGTGCGTGTCCAAATCAGTTTTATTTGGCTCAAGATGGTAAAACATGTATTGCTAATTGTACCGCTGGACAGTGGAGATGCGGAGGGAAAGATGAGAAGTGTATTCCTTGGTTCTGGAAGTAAGTAACACTTAAAATAATATCATAACAAATTAAATCTGTACATTTAAGGTACACTAATTAATATTTTTAAATAATTGAAAGTTAGGAGTAAATAAAGTGTAAAAAAAAACATTAAATAGCTAATATATATTACATACGTAACCGTGTGATTTCTAGCTACTGTTATAAAATTAATTTATTATTTGATGTTACATATTATTTACTAATGTAATAAGAAATTTTATGTCTTATGTATTTCACAGTTCTTTTAATTTTTTTTACAATTGATTTATTTAAAAAAAAGCTTTACACTGAACACTTAACTTGATAACAATGGAAATTTAATAATCCTTTTCACTATCACTGAAAAAGTGACAATTAAATAAATAAAGATTACGCTATATAATTGATCTTTTGTAATGTACCATAAGTGATTAAACATAAAATATTATTGTTTAAGTATTTTCTTACTTTTGTATATTTCTTGTAGATGTGACGGCGAAAAAGACTGTAAAGACGGATCTGATGAACCTGCCACATGTCCACAAAGACAGTGCAGAGCCGGAACATTCCAGTGTAAGAACGGAAACTGTACTCCAACGGCAACAATCTGTGATGGAATTGACAATTGCGGAGACGGCTCAGACGAACAAAACTGTAACATGCCCTGTCCTGAATTGGAATTCAAATGTCGCTCGAATGGTCGCTGCATACTAGATAGTTGGAAATGTGACGGTGATGCTGACTGTAAAGATGGATCTGATGAAGATCCTACAATTTGCCATAATAGAGCTTGCGATCCAGAAACTGAGTTCTCATGTAAAAATGGTCGTTGCATTCCAAAGCTGTGGATGTGTGATTATGATAACGATTGCGGAGATGATTCTGATGAACCGGCGTACATGTGCAGACAGAAAAATTGTACAACCGGTTGGCAAAGGTGTCCCGGCCGTGCAAATTATAGGTGCATTCCCAAATGGCTTTTCTGTGACGGCAAAGACGACTGCCGAGACGGATCTGACGAACTACCAGAAAATTGTCCAAAATGTAATCTCGATACTGATTTCAAATGCAGCAACAACCGCTGCATTCCTAAACAATGGAAATGTGATTTCTCAGACGACTGTGGTGACGGGTCTGATGAACTTGACAACATGTGCAAAGGAAACTATAGAGAATGTTCAGAGTCCGAGTTTAGATGCAAGAACGGCAAATGTATATCGCAAAGATGGAGGTGTGATCATGAAGACGATTGTGGTGATGAATCTGACGAGTTGGGTTGCAGTGGATTCAAATGTAAGAATGGAACATTCCAATGTACTTCTGGTCATTGCATTGCTGCTTATTTCCGTTGTGATGGAGACAGGGACTGCAGAGATATGTCAGATGAAATGAATTGTCCACCAAGGTAGGAAAGAATATTTATTTTTATTATAAACCACTGTGGTTTAAAAGTCCTTATAAGGTCATTTCAAAATGTTCAAATTTCTATGTCCTTTGGTCATTTATAAATTTTATTATTTAAATAAGGTATAGACACATGATCCTTTTAATATTTGTTAAGAGAATGTAATCACATTTTTTGTATTTTTATGATTAGATATCCCGGCGGTAGATACTGTCCAGAATCTCGATTCCAATGCAACAACCACCTTTGTATCAGTCAAGCGGATTTGTGCGATGGTACAGATGATTGTGGAGACGGTTCAGATGAAAGTCCTGATCTATGTACCAATTTCAACTGTGATACCTTACGACGATTCCAATGCACGAATCACAGGTGCGTGCCAAGATATCAACTTTGTGATGGTATCGATAATTGTGGAGACGGATCTGATGAAAATAACATGACTTTATGTGCGTCCAAGATCAAACCGTGCAACGTTTATACCGAATACCAATGTGCAAACAAGAAATGCATCAACAAAACGCAAGTTTGTGATTTTGCAGACGATTGTGGAGACAGTTCTGATGAATTAGGATGCCATCACACTAATGTCTGCATAGATGCCACCAGAGGAGGCTGTGAACATCAATGTACAAACTTAACAGATGGTGGATACATTTGTACTTGCTTTGCCGGATTCATCATTTCAAAAGAAAACCGTAAGAAATGTAAAGATCTAGACGAATGCGCAATTGGTACTCATCATTGCTCCCAAATTTGTACAAATTTGAATGGAACGTATAGCTGCTCGTGTAATGAAGGTTTCAATTTATCTGATGGTCTTTCGGGTGTTTGCAAAGCGGTAGATGACGACGTTACATTACTGTTCGCTAACGGTCCAGAAATAAGGTCATACATTCTCAAAAACAAAGAAGAAAACGATATAATAAGCGAAGAAAAACGTATCGAAGCTATTGATTACAATCCGGAATCTGAAATGATATTTTGGGCAGATAGTTATGACAAAGCTATCAAACGTTCTTATATGGCCAATGCCCTCAATGGACAAGCCCAAACTGGATATGCTCAAGACTTGAACATGAAAGGTAATGCGAAACCAACAGCACTAGCTATAGACTGGATAGGGGACAACTTATACTGGACTGAAACTGATAGATTCGGTTCTAAACCTAAGGGACGTGTAATGGTTGCAAAAACTGACGGTCGATATAGAAGGGCACTTGTTAGTCTTGGCCTAGAAAGTCCCACGTCTGTTGTAGTAGATCCTCAACTTGGAAGAATGTTCTGGACAGATGCTGGATCAGCACCTAAAATTGAAGTCTCATGGATGGATGGTTCTAAACGAAGACCTCTAATAACAGAAGAAATAAGACACCCAGCAGGTCTAGCGGTCGATTATGCTATGGAGCATACTCTCTACTGGGTTGATACAAAACTAAATACCATCGAAACGATGAAGCACGACGGTTCAAACAGAAAAGTGATAATCAGAGGAGAAATTCTAAAACATCCAATATCATTAGATGTCTTTGAATCTGATTTGTTTTGGATAACCAAAGACACTGGAGAACTTTATAAACAAGACAAGTTCGGCCGTGGTGTTCCTGTACTGCTCCAAGGAGATTTAATTAATCCATCCAGTGTAAAAGGTAAGTTTCAAAGTACAATTTGTATTTTTAAGGATTTGCCCATTAGGCAACGGAAAGGTATCACGAAATGAAATAAAATTGAATGTTTATAACATTTTTTTAAAACACTCAAATTATTCAAGCAAATATTTCTTCTTTAGACGAAATAACATTGAAGTCGTTGTTTTATATGCCAATATTCTTTTTCTAGTACAATGTGTTTCAACAGGATTTTCTAGGTTTTAATATTTTCTATTTTTTTCCAGTTTACCACACTCTAAGATATAACAAGACCATCAGCAACTCTTGCCGAAATAACGAGTGTTCTCACCTTTGCTTATTGGTACCGGGAGGTCATAGGTGCACTTGTCCTGATTCCACAGTACCATCTCAGAGAAGTAAATCAGAAATACAGTGCGACGCAGCCGTCGAAAGACCCAGACCTGCACCCAGAGTTTGTCCATGTAAAAACGGAGGAATTTGTAGAGAGAGCGAAACCGGTGACCAACTTAAATGCGAATGTCCAGTCGATTTTAAGGGCGACAACTGCGATGTATTTGTTAGTTATACGAAAAGTCCTATGGCTTCAAGTACCACCGCTATTGTTGTACCCATTGTAGTTATACTATTGGTTCTTGCTGCTGCCACAGGAGTTTGGTTCTTTTTAAGAAAGAAACCATTGTAAGTATAAAACTGTTAAGTAAAAACAAATGATCTAACTTTAATAGATACTTTTTATAGAGAGAGTAATTGAAGCTTTGAATTAATTTTCGTTTTATTTTCCAGTGGAAAAGGAACTGGACTTGGAAGCCTAACAAGCAGCCAAAGTGTGTCATTCAGACAAGGAAGTAATGTGGAATTTGGTAACAATACATTTACAGGAACGGGAACAGGTCCAGGAGGAGTTGAACCGATGGATGTTGCATACAGTTTAGATCCTCTTGGTAACAAGACTAGGGACTTCCACAATCCCATGTACGATGCAGTACAAAATAATCCTGATGCAGTAGGAAATGGAAGTTCAGGTAAACAAATTGAAACTGTATTAAAAAGTCTTCAAATATTACGAACGTAATATAATTAACCATTATTAAATTGCGAATTTTTCCTAAAGGACTACAATAAATTGTAAAACGCTACAAGATACATTTAAGGTTTCAGTGGTTGCCAAAATCATTGATTGCTGAATTTTCGAAAATTTCATTGGACGTTATTATGGAAATATTAAGATTACTTAATGTAGTATTTGATATATAAATGTTTAAAATCATAATAGCTTTAAATTATTTACTCAAGAATTATCAGTCTTTTGTCGAATTAGAATTAAAATTACATTACTTTATGTGACAAATTAAGAATCGTTCACAAGGAACGATAAACATTAGAAGAATAGGTAATTAATCATGTTCAAAGTTTGATAATTTATGCTATCGTAGTATTAGTGCTATAAAGTATTAATTGCTGTTTGTGATGTGTTTAGCTCTCTACGAAGTTCCAATCGACTTAAATAAATCAAAAAGTGAAACGTTCACGGAGCCTCCCAGTGCAATAATTGCACCATCTAGTGTAACCCACAAATCATCGCCCCAAATACAGGTGCGACATCGTGAATTGGACCCTGCGTCTGACACAGGGAAAGATACACAAAAACTAGTAGAAGAAGACTGCTGATATATACAGAATAAACATTCCTTGGTAAGGTTGTACTGGTTAATACTAACGTATGTCAAAAGTTAGTGGTAAAAATAAAAACAAACAGAACACAATAATTCTGAACAACAAAAACAAAATCAAGAAAAAACGTCTATTATTTATTTTATTATTAATTACTATTAACAACTCATTACGTGAGTAACAGTTATGTACTATATATTTCAATTTTTTTAATTATAATTATTATATCGACATCTGTTTTAAAAATATTAAAAATTATTTTTTGTTTGAAAAAATAGGTGCTTAAAGTGTTCCTCTTTTAAACAGAACTTCCTTCGATAAGAAATTGACATGATATATGTATTGTATTTTATTGTTAGGTGAAATGTTGACACGTTTTTAAATTTTAACCGATCGATTTGCGAGCGAAAATATTATTTTTGGACTATAGTTTATTATCGGATATCTAATGAAAAAGTACTGCAGCTCTAAATAGCGTTAAATTAATAATATTTTTGTACTGTGGTGTAGGAGTAAAAAGTGTATGTGTGGTTTATCATTTAAGAAATCGCCAGCACTTTTCATTATGACCACTTAAAAAACATCTAAAGTGATCTTATTTAACGCAAGTGCCATTCGTTTTTATTGTGAAACAAGAACTGTTGAAAAGTGCTGGTCGTTTTATTGTATGATGACGCATTTGTAAAATTGAGAGGTAGGTACGACGATTGAACAACATCTTTTTAAACTAATTAATTATTGTAAATATAGAAATAAGAATCTGTATTATATTGAGTGATAAGGTATTTAAATTCCGAAAAAAATAAGAGAAATGTTAAGTGATCTTTTACTTCTCGAGTCGTGTTCTTGTTATTATATCGTAATAAAAACATTCCAGTTATTCTGTATGTTGAGCTGTTGCAGAATTTTTATTAATTTGTTGTCATTTTGTTACTGGCTTTCTATATAGAAATAAATAAATATTAATATAAAATATAATTCAGTTTTTAAAAGAAATGTAACAACGGTATTTTGTAAAAATAAAAAACTTGTTAAGCCAATGATGTTATATAATTATACCGTCCCGAGTATGACTTTTTATAATACCTGTGCGTATAGCCTGTAAAAGTCCAATTTTTACATTTTTTTGAAACTAAATAAAGTCGTATTTTAGGCAAACTTTTTGTTATTTCTGCTATGTACTTAATTATATAGCATATTTTTTAGTATGTCCTTGTCTTGTAGAAATGTCAAGTATTTCTCGCACTGGGAACAATCAATTGTAAAATTAAATATCAATATATAATTTGTTTACAACATTGTTTTCTTTACTGGAAAAAGAACAATGTCCAAGTTGTTCGTAGTTTCAGATTATTCTTAGAAGATATTCCGGTTAATCATGGACGAAACTTCGGCAACAATCAATTTGACTTCACACCCAAAGTGTAAGACTTCTTGGACAAGCCTTGTAAATGATAGTTTTAGTCTGAATATTGTTGGGGACCTCAGGTATTGTACAATTCCAGTGCCATCTATCGGTCAGTAGGAATTCGTGAAAATTGGTGATTATTCAATTGGTTTTGATAATCTTATAAATATTAATATTTAGTTGGTTTCGTTAGTTCTAACGTGTAGCATGGCATATCAGCTATAGTAAAACGTGAGTAAGACATTGTTTTTCATTTTCGTTTGATACTTAAGGGAGTTATGAAAACACTGTAACTTTTATTACTTTTACGAAAGTAGTATAAAAAGCTATATATTAAAATCACAATCTTTTTGCACTTATACTAGAATGTTGAAAAAATTACAGTATTTATCTAACTGCAAACCCTTATTTTATTATCAGCATTGAATTTTGAATCCAAAGTTAAGGAAAATTTGACTAAACCTTTATGAATCCAATCCCTATATTATCAATTATCATTATGCAAGAGTACTTATTGACCATTTTATTTAGATATTTACTTAGCTTTAATTTACTTATGTCGGTCTTCTCTAAACCATGTATAAGGGATCGTTAATGTTTTCAGTCTAAACCATAAAAAAATGGAAAATATTAGGTATTGTAATTTATTGATGTTTGATATTTTTGGTGGTATTGCTTTATACAAATGTGCATATTAGATGATGATGACTACATTTTAGAACCAATACATGTACATGTATAAATAATTCAAAAATTTAACAATTAGAAATTTCATTCAAGTGTTACAGTGTGAAACGAAATTTGTGAACAACCAACTTTTCGATTTTAATAAAATTAGTTATTTAAATATACATAGTACATAAACAGTATAAAAAATCATTATGATTTCCTTATACTGCTTACGTAAAGTGAGTATTTATCTTTTTGTTTTGTGTTTGCTTGATCTGCTGCTTTTTGAGTTGTGTACTGTAAGTGTAGCTGTTTCTATACAAACCTACAAATATGTTTCACTGATAAGCCGGTTAAAAAATGCGGACAAAAAACGTTAGATCTATTTGAACTGTTGTTGAACTCTGAAATGTTGTTCTCTTTCTGTAAGAGTATGAAAATATAACAAAGTAGTTGAGGAACAACAAGGCGCTATTAATGAGAAATAGTGATTTTTAAAAAGAAAAATAATATGTTAGAACTGTAATGGTAATAGTAATGAGCCTTCTTGATTTTAATAAAATAATTCATTTGACGAATCGCCCGCCAGAATATATTTTTTTATTTCGATTTTTTATTAATTTTTTAAATCAGCTGAAGAAAAAGAACTTACTTGAAAGTAATACTTTTGTGAAATTTAGATATTATTCTCTTAATTATACTTTCTCTTTGTTGTAATTGGTCTGTCTGCATAAAATTATTTATTAACTATGCCAGACTTAAATTTTAATGAATTAAAAATTTTGATTAACATGTGATATATCATCAATTTTTTTATTATTGTTAATATTTGTGATTTCTATCGACTAAAATTGGTCTGATAAAAATATTTTTTTACTATGCTAAACTTGATCTTTATTGGATGAAAATTTTTGATTAACATACGTGTCATAACATCCATTTTCTTATTACTATTAATATTTGTGAGCTCTATCGATTAATGTTGGTCTGCATATTTTGTTTAGCATAACTTAAATTTGTAAATTATACCTTCTCCTTGTTTGAATTAGTCTGTCTGCAAAAAATACTTATTAACTAAGTTAGACTCGACATTTAATTAATAAAAAAAAATTATTAAACATCTGCGATATATCACCTATTGTTTTTGTTAATAATGGTTCATTGTGGATGCTTTATTGCAACAATTCATAATTATGGATCTGAAAGACGGCATACGCTTTCTGACACTTAACAACAAATGATTGTTCATTTGTGTCAAACTCACAGCACACTGCTTTTATTAACATTATACGTAAGCAGTGCAAAAAAGTTACGTTTTCGTAAATTATAAATTTTCTCAAAAAGTATAAACTAAGGTATACGATAGTTCCATATCAATAGACGTCATATTCAATGAGGAATTGGAATATGCAGTCAAAAATGGGTTATTCTATTTAAAAAAATTGACCCCTTTAAAGTTGACCAACTTTGACCACAAAATTTGAACACCCTGTACATTTTAGTTAAACGCCACAATTGTTTTTCGATAATATGAATAGTTATAAATAATTGTTACGAGTTATAAAGCAAAATCTCAAAAATTAATTGAATTCCGGTTTTTTTAATGTTAACGTGCAAATGTCAAAAAAAATTTTAAAAAATAAAATAACTTAAAATCCATCAATATTTTCAGGGTAGCGCTTCCTATATAATATACATGCATTCAAATTTTCTATCGGAAAATGTAAGAAAAGTATGTCATTCCATTTAAAATAAGAAACTTAACTTCTACTTCCGGTATAACCGGATGTAAATCGAACTTGAAAATATTTTTAAAAGAAACGGCATAAACAATAACCAATGGTAGCCCAAGTTTTAGAATTGAATTAATTCTACTAATTCATATACATCTAATAGCCCATGAACTTGAACACATTTATTTCATCAGACAGACCCACCTGTATGAATGAAATAAATTCAAAAGTTAATATTTTTCTTGTTAAAATACTGCTCTAACACAGAAATCATGAGAAAACCTTATTTGTTGAAAAACAGATATTGTGTCACTTCAACATTGAGTGTTTTTTTTTGTAATAAAAAATATTTCTATAATAGTATAATTAAACTACTTTAGTAAATAAAATAATTCTATTATCAAATTAATTTTTTATAAAATTATTAAGTAAATATGCATGTAAAAACAGTATCGCAGAGCATTTATAATATTTGGTCTGTTATAGTAAAAAACGTTTTTCTTAGACAGAACAACGGTAAATTAAGAAGTATTTTTTCATTGAAAAATATTATTTAACATAGGAATAAAATCGTCACATTACTTTTAAATTTTCAAAAAAAAAAAGCTAAAGATCTTCGACAATATTCATTCTACTAATATGTGAAAGTAATTTTTCTCAGACGAACCAATTTAAATCGATATGCGAGGTCACAACTATCTATAAAAAAATAGTTAGGTAATATTTAACGTATGTTTAAAAAAAACTTTCAATTATTTAAATATTCAGTCTCATTTAGTTAATTATAATTTTCTACAGACAGACCAATTCAAATAAGGAGAAGGTGAAATTTACAGAAAAATATGTGAATTTCAGACGGGTGTTTTATCAAGTAAACCTTTATTTTTTCAATAAATTTAAAAAATATAAAAAATAGAAGTTAACAAAATTTTTATAGTCTGGCAGGCGATTCGTGTTCTTGAGGCATAAAACAAGGAGTAGCGCAGGATTGAGTTTTTTCCATCCTTCTTAGATATCATATCTAGTTTTTATATTTTAAGTTTTAAATAACTGTACATAAAAATAATTGTTTTAATTTAATTTATAAACACGTAATGAATTGACCATCAATAATGCTGAAGATATTGTAATACCTCAAACAGTTGGATGGTATTATAATAAATCAAACTTTATTTACATTACATTACACTGTTTCTTCATTGCTTTAATAATTTTACTTGCACATTTATTTTACATCCGAATTTACAGTTATTATTGTATTTACATTTAAATTCAATATTACATATTTTTTTAATTAATTCTAAAATATTTCTCTATTCAACATCTGAAAATTCTGAACTCATCTCTTTTAAATTAAAAACATCGTCAAATTTATCGATGAATTAAAATTCAGAAAGGCATTAAGCAGATGTTACCCATTCGAGCCCCACATGTTAACCAGATTCCAATCAACTATAACGTAAGTGTGTACGTGTTTGTGTTTCGTTATCTGCGAAGGACGATAAAGACATCGTAATCTTTATTTAGACATTGTTCTCTTAAAAAAAAACTGATCGCCCGTATTCGAATTATAATTTCAGCTTGGAAAATTACTTTAACAGAACTGGACTTTACTAAATGTTAATAATTACCATATTTTTGATATAAATAAATTAAATTCCCTTATTATTGTGTTTGTATAATGCCCAGGATGTAACGAAAGTTATATATATATATATATGTATACAGGGTGGGCCAATAGTGCGTGGACGGAAGATTGTGTCTTTATTATTGATTTTACGAAAATATGATTTGGATGAAAGTTCCATTAAATGAACTCGTTTATATCTTAAAATTATTTTCGATTATACAAGGTGTTTCATTTCGCTTGGTGCTACCTTACTTCATTTTTTGCAATTATTGTATTTTTGAATTTTTCGTTAAAAATAAAGGGCACTTTGATGAGCAGATATCGGGTCGAAGTTGCACCGTTTCGGAGTTATTTAGCATTAAAGAAGAAAAAAACTGTTTGCAGCGTCTTAGAAAAACCATCTTATCTCCGAAACAAAATTTGTTTTTTTCGAAAATGAAACAGACAATTTTAAATTTTTTAAATATGAAACATCAATAATTTTTTTTTTAAATGGAATGGTATTATCAAGTCTACAATTCAATTCCCTTTCGGTTTTATTAATACATGTTAGGGTCTATATTTAACAGTTTCTGAAATAACTGGATTTTTTTTAATTTCTGGCCGTTTTTCATATCTCAATCGTATTAGGCCAAGAAAAACAAATGATTCCTACGCAGATGTTTGACAATTGAACGTTTTGCGTTCAAAAATTATTATTAGCATAAGCTGCAATAAGGATAAACGTATTGTGTACGATTTGCAAGCAGAGGACTTTTATGGCATTCTCCAAACATAAATATCAAAACTGACATAAAAAATAAAACAGCCTATCGATTTCACAAATGTAATACTAAAATAACACAACAATAACAGGAAATAAAACTTTAAATAACAAGAACATTAACAATAATTAAACGAATACCTAAAAAAAGTAAATATTATATCACAATAATTGTTCAAAATGCTGACCACCATGATTTAAACAAAGCTCAATTCTCTTCCTCAGTGACGGGTTCACTTTAATTAATAATTCAGGCGTTATTGTCCTAAAAGCGCCCCTAAATACTTCTATGTTGATTTGTTTCGGAGATATGATGGTTTTTCTAAGACGCTGCAAACAGTTTTTTTCTTCAGTAATGCTGAATAACTCCTAAACGGTGCAACTTCGACCCAATATATGCTCATCAAAGTGACCTTTATATTCAAATCATATTTTCGTAAAATAAACAATAAAGACACAATCGTCCGTCCACGCACTATTTGCCCACCCTGTATATGTATATATGCATATATACATATTGCATGACAAGTGATGAACAAAATACTTTTTGAAGTGATAAATTATTACTGACATTGCTTTCAAACATCTATTAATGATAAAGAAAATATTTTAGGTAATATTGTTTATAATATTACTAATAGGTACAATTTAAGTTAATGTTCTTGGAAGAAATTAATAATAATAGTTTACCTCCAAGTTTTGAATAGTGTTATTGAAAAATCAATTTTGCCGTTACATTTATTCTTATTATGCTCATTCTTCACATATAGTTTGTTAACGATATTTTTGAACTTTAGAAACACATTTTATATTAGGCAGATTCGACATTTGATGCATATAAATAAGTACTTGAAAATATCATAGTAAATTGACGATCTGATTTTTTAAAAATAAATTCTTTCCCTCATAAAGGTTCATTTCTAAGGGCTGAAACTTGGCAAATTTTTATCTTACATGGATAACAATTACCGAGAAAAAATTAACACAATTCTACCCATGTTTATTTCCTGAAGCATTCATTGAAAATTCATAAAACTTTTAATTTCTATTGAATTCCGAATGTTTCACGGCAGTCTAAACACATCCTTCGACTTCGGTAACGATCGGATAATTTCGTTGATAATTGCACTTACGTGATTGTTAAGATACAAAAATGTCTTGTTTTATCCACTATTATCGCGATAATTATTTAAAGTGGATGTATTTAGATTTTGTCAAAGTATCTTTTAAAATCGGCATTTTCAACAACCAACGATGATTTATCAAAAGAAAGTCGTACATATAATGTTTGTTAATTTCGTCCATGACGTACTTCCTTCTTGTTCGCTGTTTCGTTTGTCTATCGTGTCTACGCTTTGTAGTTGTCTGTTTTCGTATTTATCTGTATTTTTAATTAAAGAAGTTGGAAAAGGAAACAGTACATAAAAAATTTATATTACAATTGATTGTGGAATTACTGTTTTATATGTGGTATGTATTTTTTATTCGTATATGGGATTATTTGTATGATTCACATTAATTAAGTAAATTGTTTGCGCAGAGTTCATTACGCCATATTTGATAATATGGCAAAAACTTGAAAATCATTTATATTGATCGATTTTTCGAAAACAAATATATATATATATATATATATATATATTATTTTTCACTTTCAATTGTTTTTTTTTACAGATACACTGAGGAAAGCATTTTGTCCTGCCTTTGCCGAGCGAATTCTTTCTTTAACAGTTCAACCTGTGTACTGTATTTCCTTCTTAAGTCTTAAAGGTTTTTATTATCAAGAGGTAAGATGACTAAAAATAAATACAAACATGTGAATATTTGCTTGAAACATCCTGATCAACCCCTTAAACGGTTCTGTATAGTTAATGAATGAAGTAAGTATGCAATTATAAACTTATTAAAATATTTTTATTTTTTACAGGCTTACATACCAAGGGATATGGAACTGGTCTATAGAAAAAATACTAATGTTATGAAGAGCTTTTCTTTGGACACACCATTTGGGATATTTCAAACAAATCCTGGACATCATGTGCCATTTTTATTCAGAAAAATTGTAGACAAAGATAACAAGTGATATAGTGGTAACTTCACGGGTGATATAACAAAGAAGAAGGTAAGAATCTCTAGGCTTGAATATAAATTAAAAGTCGGTCATAATAGTTGTGTTACGAGTTTGTTCATTATCAATTAATTAGTTTGAAGATATAGGAAGAAGGGTTTTTGTTTATTTTTTTATGTGGAGATTCCATTGCATTGCAGTTATATTTGAAAATTTTGCAAACAAATATTTATAGTTTGAAGAAAAAAAAATTAAGTTATTTTTTGTTTCTATAGTTTCAAGTAATCAAATGTCGTGATAGTGGCTTTTTTTCCTGTAAATATGGATAACGATCACAACGTTAATTTTGCTGCTACAGAAAAAGTTTGTGACTTGGAATTGGTTACTTTTTGGACACATTAGGAGTTTGTATGGTCAGAAGGTAAGAAAAATCATTTATTAATATTACTGGGATTTAAATTTGCCCGTTAAACGATCCCAAATAATTGGTAGTTTTCAGTTTTTATAAATCTACTTAAAAGTGTAGAAAATAAGAAGCTTTGATTATTGATTTTTAGAATAATCGTGTTAGGGAATTTGTTACTTTAGTAAAACTTTATTAAAATACAATCAATTATTATATTAATATCAAAATATACTTATATGGGATAACCCTTTTATATATATATTTATAAGTACCTCGAATTTGCTATTTTAATAAATATAATCCCTTATTTCGTAAATACAATTAAAGGAAACCGTTCATTATCTTTTCATGTTCAGTTGTATCAACAGTTTGCTTGACTGTTTTTAAATTACATTGAACAATTCATTCAAAAGTCGATTTAAAATACATAAATATTTTTTAGTTTTATTATTTTACAAAATACGCTTACATTTTTTTTACTCCTCGATTATTGAGTAAAGTATTTTCAGATTTTTCTTCGAGGAACTTCTCAGCCACATCTTCCACCTTGTAGTCGAGAAAGACCACTGGATTTGACGACTTCCAGTGAGACATTTTAGTGATTGGACGAGTACTCTTAAGCTACAGTTTACTTATATTAAAGATGGTCTACTACTGTGGTACGTTCCTTCCTGCACTCTGTGTTGGCTGTTTCATTTGCTGTTAACTTCTTCACCTTTGAGATAATGCCTTCTGGAGTTAACTAAGGTGAGAATAAATTTAATTTAATTAAAAGTTGCTCGTTAGTAATATGTTACCACCCTATATGTTTCAGGTCGCCGTTGGAGAAGACAAAGAAGACCGTAGTTAGAATGTTTCTTTATTTTATTGCGATCAAGTTTTTATTTTGTATGTTATTTATTTATCATTTAGTTGAGTTCATATTTTTTGTTTTGCATGTTTTTAGCTCATTTAGTTGAATTCATCTTTTATTTTGCATGTTATTCAGTTTATTTTATTTGAATACCTTTTTATTTTGCATGTTTTTATTTTTATGTATTTTGCATGTCTCTTGCTTACCTCTTCGCTTTGCTTACTGCACATTCTCGCTATTCCGCTTCGCATTTACACTACGTCTTCTACATGATTCAACGTTTCGTTATCGTGTTCAATTCTCTTCTCAGCTTTGTGGGCCTAGGGAGGGCCTCCCCGAACGAATCCCCTTAGCCTTAGCTTTTTAGTTGTTCTTTTAAGGTACCTTAGGTACCTTAACGCGAGTCTACCCTAACGTTACTTCATTTCAGACGGGGTACAGTGGGTTATCTGGAATAGGAGGAATAGCCGACTGCCCAGCTTATTTTGTCGAAATCTGTCCGATCTTTTCTACCAATCTATTAGTCTTTGTCGTTAGTCCTGCTAATGCTCTATTCGCTTTCAGATAATATGGAATTTCCTAAGAAGACTGAAGACATCGTATTTCTTTCATTTTATTGTGCTTTATTTGAAATTTCCTTTGTTTTCTTGTATTTCTCTTACAGGTATTTTGTTTTTTTTACTTTATAAACTGTTATATTAATATAATCGTAATTTAATCTGATAATTAGCTTTTCCAAATTCAGTTTTTGCCATAATTGTTCAAACCAAATACAATTTTATTAGTAATTTTAATCATTAGAAGTAATTTGGGCGGATAGGGTGGCTATAAGGGGAGATGCGGAGGCCACAGACCATTGGGGGAGCCTTTTTGTCCCAAAAATAGTATTCAAATATTAATATAACAGCTTATGAACAACATATTGTACATAATTTTGTCTTTCTCTTACAGGTATTTTATTTTTTTTTACTTTGTGAACTGTTATATTAATATAACTGATTATAAACAATATATTGTGCATAATTTTGTTGTTATTATAATACAATCTTTTTGAAATGTATTTATTCTTGATTAATATCACTATGGTAACATGTATATTATTAGATAATGTAAATAAATGTATGTGTTTATGTACATTACTGATCTAATTAATAAATAAATCAAAATAATGGCTTATATCTGTTTTACTCCATGTCCATTACTGATCTAGTTAATGAATAAATCACAATTATGGCTTTTTTACTAGGTAAGAGTAGTATAACATAATGTCGGTTACTTTTCTTTTGAGCACTAGCAATCCGACTAATAAATTATTTTTCGAAAAATAACTCCTTGGACTCATGCTCTCCTGATACAAATATCGAAAATATTTCAAAAATTTCAGTTTATAATCACATACGAGGTTCAGTCAACAAATAGTTTGACAAAAAAATTTGGACAATCAATCTTTTTGTTGTCAAACTATTATGTTAATTTGTATCAGGAGAGCGTAGGTTGCTTTAGATTAATTTATAGAATTTAAATTAAACATCTTATTTATCGTTATGTCAAAAATTTCGAACTAGCATAAATAAGTCAGCAACTTTATCAATTTACTTTATTGAATTTAAAGTTTTGGTTAATGAGAAAATAAGACAATGTCTAATCTTAACACATTTATTAACAATCACTTAAGAAAATACAATACAATTATGTTTATATTTACATAAAACCACTAATAGATTAATTGATTTATTTAATACAAAATATAGTGGATACAATACAGCTTGATTTACAAACAATACACAGATAATATAATTAACTTCAAAAACATCTTTAATACAAATTGACACGAGTTTACTACAATTAAATGCAATAACTACTTACATTTTATATTTCATAAACTGTTATACTAATTTTTGAATACTATTTTTGGGACAAAAAGGCTCCCCTAATGGTCTGTGGCCTCCGCATCTCCCCTTATAGCCACCCTATCCACCCAAATTACTTCTAATGACTAAAATTACTAATAAAATTGTATTTGGTTTAAACAATTATGGCAAAACTGAATTTGGAAAAGGTAATTATCAGATTAAATTACGATTGTATTAATATAACAGTTCACAAAGTAAAAAAAAATAAAATACCTGTAAGAGAAAGTCAAAATTATGTACAATATGTTGTTCATAAGCTGTTATATTAATATTTGAATACTATTTTTGGGACAAAAAGGCTCCCCCAATGGTCTGTGGCCTCCGCATCTCCCCTTATAGCCACCCTATCCGCCCAAATTACTTCTAATGATTAAAATTACTAATAAAATTGTATTTGGTTTGAACAATTATGGCAAAAACTGAATTTGGAAAAGCTAATTATCAGATTAAATTACGATTATATTAATATAACAGTTTATAAAGTAAAAAAAACAAAATACCTGTAAGAGAAATACAAGAAAACAAAGGAAATTTCAAATAAAGCACAATAAAATGAAAGAAATACGATGTCTTCAGTCTTCTTAGGAAATTCCATATTATCTGAAAGCGAATAGAGCATTAGCAGGACTAACGACAAAGACTAATAGATCGGTAGAAAAGATCGGACAGATTTCGACAAAATAAGCTGGGCAGTCGGCTATTCCTCCTATTCCAGATAACCCACTGTACCCCGTCTGAAATGAAGTAACGTTAGGGTAGACTCGCGTTAAGGTACCTAAGGTACCTTAAAAGAACAACTAAAAAGCTAAGGCTAAGGGGATTCGTTCGGGGAGGCCCTCCCTAGGCCCACAAAGCTGAGAAGAGAATTGAACACGATAACGAAACGTTGAATCATGTAGAAGACGTAGTGTAAATGCGAAGCGGAATAGCGAGAATGTGCAGTAAGCAAAGCGAAGAGGTAAGCAAGAGACATGCAAAATACATAAAAATAAAAACATGCAAAATAAAAAGGTATTCAAATAAAATAAACTGAATAACATGCAAAATAAAAGATGAATTCAACTAAATGAGCTAAAAACATGCAAAACAAAAAATATGAACTCAACTAAATGATAAATAAATAACATACAAAATAAAAACTTGATCGCAATAAAATAAAGAAACATTCTAACTACGGTCTTCTTTGTCTTCTCCAACGGCGACCTGAAACATATAGGGTGGTAACATATTACTAACGAGCAACTTTTAATTAAATTAAATTTATTCTCACCTTAGTTAACTCCAGAAGGCATTATCTCAAAGGTGAAGAAGTTAACAGCAAATGAAACAGCCAACACAGAGTGCAGGAAGGAACGTACCACAGTAGTAGACCATTTTTAATATAAGTAAACTGTAGCTTAAGAGTACTCGTCCAATCACTAAAATGTCTCACTGGAAGTCGTCAAATCCAGTGGTCTTTCTCGACTAGAAGGTGGAAGATGTGGCTGAGAAGTTCCTCGAAGAAAAATCTGAAAATACTTTACTCAATAATCGAGGAGTAAAAAAAATGTAAGCGTATTTTGTAAAATAATAAAACTAAAAAATATTTATGTATTTTAAATCGACTTTTGAATGAATTGTTCAATGTAATTTAAAAACAGTCAAGCAAACTGTTGATACAACTGAACATGAAAAGATAATGAACGGTTTCCTTTAATTGTATTTACGAAATAAGGGATTATATTTATTAAAATAGCAAATTCGAGGTACTTATAAATATATATATATATAAGGGTTATCCCATATAAGTATATTTTGATATTAATATAATAATTGATTGTATTTTAATAAAGTTTTACTAAAGTAACAAATTCCCTAACACGATTATTCTAAAAATCAATAATCAAAGCTTCTTATTTTCTACACTTTTAAGTAGATTTATAAAAACTGAAAACTACCAATTATTTGGGATCGTTTAACGGGCAAATTTAAATCCCAGTAATATTAATAAATGATTTTTCTTACCTTCTGACCATACAAACTCCTAATGTGTCCAAAAAGTAACCAATTCCAAGTCACAAACTTTTTCTGTAGCAGCAAAATTAACGTTGTGATCGTTATCCATATTTACAGGAAAAAAAGCCACTATCACGACATTTGATTACTTGAAACTATAGAAACAAAAAATAACTTAATTTTTTTTTCTTCAAACTATAAATATTTGTTTGCAAAATTTTCAAATATAACTGCAATGCAATGGAATCTCCACATAAAAAAATAAACAAAAACCCTTCTTCCTATATCTTCAAACTAATTAATTGATAATGAACAAACTCGTAACACAACTATTATGACCGACTTTTAATTTATATTCAAGCCTAGAGATTCTTACCTTCTTCTTTGTTATATCACCCGTGAAGTTACCACTATATCACTTGTTATCTTTGTCTACAATTTTTCTGAATAAAAATGGCACATGATGTCCAGGATTTGTTTGAAATATCCCAAATGGTGTGTCCAAAGAAAAGCTCTTCATAACATTAGTATTTTTTCTATAGACCAGTTCCATATCCCTTGGTATGTAAGCCTGTAAAAAATAAAAATATTTTAATAAGTTTATAATTGCATACTTACTTCATTCATTAACTATACAGAACCGTTTAAGGGGTTGATCAGGATGTTTCAAGCAAATATTCACATGTTTGTATTTATTTTTAGTCATCTTACCTCTTGATAATAAAAACCTTTAAGACTTAAGAAGGAAATACAGTACACAGGTTGAACTGTTAAAGAAAGAATTCGCTCGGCAAAGGCAGGACAAAATGCTTTCCTCAGTGTATCTGTAAAAAAAAATAATTGAAAGTGAAAAATAATATATATATATATATATATATATATATATATATATATTTGTTTTCGAAAAATCGATCAATATAAATGATTTTCAAGTTTTTGCCATATTATCAAATATGGCGTAATGAACTCTGCGCAAACAATTTACTTAATTAATGTGAATCATACAAATAATCCCATATACGAATAAAAAATACATACCACATATAAAACAGTAATTCCACAATCAATTGTAATATAAATTTTTTATGTACTGTTTCCTTTTCCAACTTCTTTAATTAAAAATACAGATAAATACGAAAACAGACAACTACAAAGCGTAGACACGATAGACAAACGAAACAGCGAACAAGAAGGAAGTACGTCATGGACGAAATTAACAAACATTATATGTACGACTTTCTTTTGATAAATCATCGTTGGTTGTTGAAAATGCCGATTTTAAAAGATACTTTGACAAAATCTAAATACATCCACTTTAAATAATTATCGCGATAATAGTGGATAAAACAAGACATTTTTGTATCTTAACAATCACGTAAGTGCAATTATCAACGAAATTATCCGATCGTTACCGAAGTCGAAGGATGTGTTTAGACTGCCGTGAAACATTCGGAATTCAATAGAAATTAAAAGTTTTATGAATTTTCAATGAATGCTTCAGGAAATAAACATGGGTAGAATTGTGTTAATTTTTTCTCGGTAATTGTTATCCATGTAAGATAAAAATTTGCCAAGTTTCAGCCCTTAGAAATGAACCTTTATGAGGGAAAGAATTTATTTTTAAAAAATCAGATCGTCAATTTACTATGATATTTTCAAGTACTTATTTATATGCATCAAATGTCGAATCTGCCTAATATAAAATGTGTTTCTAAAGTTCAAAAATATCGTTAACAAACTATATGTGAAGAATGAGCATAATAAGAATAAATGTAACGGCAAAATTGATTTTTCAATAACACTATTCAAAACTTGGAGGTAAACTATTATTATTAATTTCTTCCAAGAACATTAACTTAAATTGTACCTATTAGTAATATTATAAACAATATTACCTAAAATATTTTCTTTATCATTAATAGATGTTTGAAAGCAATGTCAGTAATAATTTATCACTTCAAAAAGTATTTTGTTCATCACTTGTCATGCAATATGTATATATGCATATATACATATACAGGGTGGGCAAATAGTGCGTGGACGGACGATTGTGTCTTTATTGTTTATTTTACGAAAATATGATTTGAATATAAAGGTCACTTTGATGAGCATATATTGGGTCGAAGTTGCACCGTTTAGGAGTTATTCAGCATTACTGAAGAAAAAAACTGTTTGCAGCGTCTTAGAAAAACCATCATATCTCCGAAACAAATCAACATAGAAGTATTTAGGGGCGCTTTTAGGACAATAACGCCTGAATTATTAATTAAAGTGAACCCGTCACTGAGGAAGAGAATTGAGCTTTGTTTAAATCATGGTGGTCAGCATTTTGAACAATTATTGTGATATAATATTTACTTTTTTTAGGTATTCGTTTAATTATTGTTAATGTTCTTGTTATTTAAAGTTTTATTTCCTGTTATTGTTGTGTTATTTTAGTATTACATTTGTGAAATCGATAGGCTGTTTTATTTTTTATGTCAGTTTTGATATTTATGTTTGGAGAATGCCATAAAAGTCCTCTGCTTGCAAATCGTACACAATACGTTTATCCTTATTGCAGCTTATGCTAATAATAATTTTTGAACGCAAAACGTTCAATTGTCAAACATCTGCGTAGGAATCATTTGTTTTTCTTGGCCTAATACGATTGAGATATGAAAAACGGCCAGAAATTAAAAAAAATCCAGTTATTTCAGAAACTGTTAAATATAGACCCTAACATGTATTAATAAAACCGAAAGGGAATTGAATTGTAGACTTGATAATACCATTCCATTTAAAAAAAAAATTATTGATGTTTCATATTTAAAAAATTTAAAATTGTCTGTTTCATTTTCGAAAAAAACAAATTTTGTTTCGGAGATAAGATGGTTTTTCTAAGACGCTGCAAACAGTTTTTTTCTTCTTTAATGCTAAATAACTCCGAAACGGTGCAACTTCGACCCGATATCTGCTCATCAAAGTGCCCTTTATTTTTAACGAAAAATTCAAAAATACAATAATTGCAAAAAATGAAGTAAGGTAGCACCAAGCGAAATGAAACACCTTGTATAATCGAAAATAATTTTAAGATATAAACGAGTTCATTTAATGGAACTTTCATCCAAATCATATTTTCGTAAAATCAATAATAAAGACACAATCTTCCGTCCACGCACTATTGGCCCACCCTGTATACATATATATATATATAACTTTCGTTACATCCTGGGCATTATACAAACACAATAATAAGGGAATTTAATTTATTTATATCAAAAATATGGTAATTATTAACATTTAGTAAAGTCCAGTTCTGTTAAAGTAATTTTCCAAGCTGAAATTATAATTCGAATACGGGCGATCAGTTTTTTTTTAAGAGAACAATGTCTAAATAAAGATTACGATGTCTTTATCGTCCTTCGCAGATAACGAAACACAAACACGTACACACTTACGTTATAGTTGATTGGAATCTGGTTAACATGTGGGGCTCGAATGGGTAACATCTGCTTAATGCCTTTCTGAATTTTAATTCATCGATAAATTTGACGATGTTTTTAATTTAAAAGAGATGAGTTCAGAATTTTCAGATGTTGAATAGAGAAATATTTTAGAATTAATTAAAAAAATATGTAATATTGAATTTAAATGTAAATACAATAATAACTGTAAATTCGGATGTAAAATAAATGTGCAAGTAAAATTATTAAAGCAATGAAGAAACAGTGTAATGTAATGTAAATAAAGTTTGATTTATTATAATACCATCCAACTGTTTGAGGTATTACAATATCTTCAGCATTATTGATGGTCAATTCATTACGTGTTTATAAATTAAATTAAAACAATTATTTTTATGTACAGTTATTTAAAACTTAAAATATAAAAACTAGATATGATATCTAAGAAGGATGGAAAAAACTCAATCCTGCGCTACTCCTTGTTTTATGCCTCAAGAACACGAATCGCCTGCCAGACTATAAAAATTTTGTTAACTTCTATTTTTTATATTTTTTAAATTTATTGAAAAAATAAAGGTTTACTTGATAAAACACCCGTCTGAAATTCACATATTTTTCTGTAAATTTCACCTTCTCCTTATTTGAATTGGTCTGTCTGTAGAAAATTATAATTAACTAAATGAGACTGAATATTTAAATAATTGAAAGTTTTTTTTAAACATACGTTAAATATTACCTAACTATTTTTTTATAGATAGTTGTGACCTCGCATATCGATTTAAATTGGTTCGTCTGAGAAAAATTACTTTCACATATTAGTAGAATGAATATTGTCGAAGATCTTTAGCTTTTTTTTTTTGAAAATTTAAAAGTAATGTGACGATTTTATTCCTATGTTAAATAATATTTTTCAATGAAAAAATACTTCTTAATTTACCGTTGTTCTGTCTAAGAAAAACGTTTTTTACTATAACAGACCAAATATTATAAATGCTCTGCGATACTGTTTTTACATGCATATTTACTTAATAATTTTATAAAAAATTAATTTGATAATAGAATTATTTTATTTACTAAAGTAGTTTAATTATACTATTATAGAAATATTTTTTATTACAAAAAAAAACACTCAATGTTGAAGTGACACAATATCTGTTTTTCAACAAATAAGGTTTTCTCATGATTTCTGTGTTAGAGCAGTATTTTAACAAGAAAAATATTAACTTTTGAATTTATTTCATTCATACAGGTGGGTCTGTCTGATGAAATAAATGTGTTCAAGTTCATGGGCTATTAGATGTATATGAATTAGTAGAATTAATTCAATTCTAAAACTTGGGCTACCATTGGTTATTGTTTATGCCGTTTCTTTTAAAAATATTTTCAAGTTCGATTTACATCCGGTTATACCGGAAGTAGAAGTTAAGTTTCTTATTTTAAATGGAATGACATACTTTTCTTACATTTTCCGATAGAAAATTTGAATGCATGTATATTATATAGGAAGCGCTACCCTGAAAATATTGATGGATTTTAAGTTATTTTATTTTTTAAAAATTTTTTTGACATTTGCACGTTAACATTAAAAAAACCGGAATTCAATTAATTTTTGAGATTTTGCTTTATAACTCGTAACAATTATTTATAACTATTCATATTAGCGAAAAACAATTGTGGCGTTTAACTAAAATGTACAGGGTGTTCAAATTTTGTGGTCAAAGTTGGTCAACTTTAAAGGGGTCAATTTTTTTAAGTAGAATAACCCATTTTTGACTGCATATTCCAATTCCTCATTCAATATGACGTCAATTTTTTTAAATAGAATAACCCATTTTTGACTGCATATTCGAATTCCTCATTGAATATGACGTCTATTGATATGGAACTATCGTATACCTTAGTTTATACTTTTTGAGAAAATTTATAATTTACGAAAACGTAACTTTTTTGCACTGCTTACGTATAATGTTAATAAAAGCAGTGTGCTGTGAGTTTGACACAAATGAACAGTCATTTGTTGTTAAGTGTCAGAAAGCGTATGCCGTCTTTCAGATCCATAATTATGAATTGTTGCAATAAAGCATCCACAATGAACCATTATTAACAAAAACAATAGGTGATATATCGCAGATGTTTAATAATTTTTTTTATTAATTAAATGTCGAGTCTAACTTAGTTAATAAGTATTTTTTGCAGACAGACTAATTCAAACAAGGAGAAGGTATAATTTACAAATTTAAGTTATGCTAAACAAAATATGCAGACCAACATTAATCGATAGAGCTCACAAATATTAATAGTAATAAGAAATTGGATGTTATGACACGTATGTTAATCAAAAATTTTCATCCAATAAAGATCAAGTTTAGCATAGTAAAAAAATATTTTTATCAGACCAATTTTAGTCGATAGAAATCACAAATATTAACAATAATAAAAAATTGATGATATATCACATGTTAATCAAAATTTTTAATTCATTAAAATTTAAGTCTGGCATAGTTAATAAATAATTTTATGCAGACAGACCAATTACAACAAAGAGAAAGTATAATTAAGAGAATAATATCTAAATTTCACAAAAGTATTACTTTCAAGTAAGTTCTTTTTCTTCAGCTGATTTAAAAAATTAATAAAAAATCGAAATAAAAAAATATATTCTGGCGGGCGATTCGTCAAATGAATTATTTTATTAAAATCAAGAAGGCTCATTACTATTACCATTACAGTTCTAACATATTATTTTTCTTTTTAAAAATCACTATTTCTCATTAATAGCGCCTTGTTGTTCCTCAACTACTTTATTATATTTTCATACTCTTACAGAAAGAGAACAACATTTCAGAGTTCAACAACAGTTCAAATAGATCTAACAACGTTTTTTGTCCGCATTTTTTAACCGGCTTATCAGTGAAACATATTTGTAGGTTTGTATAGAAACAGCTACACTTACAGTACACAACTCAAAAAGCAGCAGATCAAGCAAACACAAAAAAAAGATAAATACTTACTTTACGTAAGCAGTATAAGGAAATCATAATGATTTTTTATACTGTTTATGTACTATGTATATTTAAATAACTAATTTTATTAAAATCGAAAAGTTGGTTGTTCACAAATTTCGTTTCACACTGTAACATACCTGTCACTATTTGTAAAAATAACCATAAGCCCGATTACGTTACTGATCGATTATCTGTAATTACAAACCCTCATTTTGCGTTCCATATATTATAATTTAAATTATTTATTTATATTAATTCAAATTTACATAGGTTACGTTACCCACATACTCCAAACAGTTATAATTTTAAATACATTAATACGATATTAATTATTGAATTAATTTATACCCACTACAGATTACCTCATACAATGAAGGAAAAATTTGTTGCTGTTGTCACGCCCCCGAGATCTTGGCTTACAACAGCAACAAATTTTTCCTTCATTGAATGAGGTAATCTGTAGTGGGTATAAATTAATTCAATAATTAATATCGTATTAATGTATTTAAAATTTACCCCTACTAAAAAAAACATTCGTCAAATATTTCATTATTAACGATTAGAGTTATAATTTGTCGAATAAATCAAATTTACATAGGCAACCCATTATACTCTAACCAATTACAATCTGTTGAGTAACAGTCAATGTACATATCTCCCCGAAAAACTACATTTTCAAAATTGGGGTTTAAAATATTCATAAATAATCTGAAAAAAGTTGTGTTTAATATATGTAGAGTAGATCCACAACTAGTTTATTACATGTTGATCTTTTTGTTCCGTTAATAATAGAGAAGTTAATTTTTCAAAGCTTACCATATTTTTGATAAAGAAAGGGGTTGTTATTTATTATGTTACATTTACTTTTTACTAATTATTTTGATATAGTTAAAAGACAAAAAATGTGTAAAAAAGAATGTAGTAATCTAATGTTAATAACAGTTTTAAATAGCAGTTGGAATAAAGAAAATATATATATTTTTTTACAACTTCATAATTTATGTACATTGATTGGATGTGGTCAATAATTTTAGAGGGAACCATTCACTTGAATGAAATTTCTAATTTTTAAATTTTTAAATTATTTATACATGTACATCTAATATGCACATTTGTATAAAGCAATACCACCAAAAATAACAAACATCAATAAAATACAATACCTAATATTTTCCATTTTTTTAATGGTTTAGACTGAAAACATTAACTACAATCCCTTATACATGGTTTAGAGAAGACCGACATAAGTACTTTGCCTATGCAAATAACTTGCAACCCCAATAGGAGGAATTTCCAAGTGAGGAATAGAGGAAAGTAAATAGAAATCTTCCAGAAATCAACAGGTGCTTTTAAATTACTTATGTTGCAAATACATACACTGATTTGGGATATAGCTAAATGTAGACATGTAAAAATTTATGCGACGAAAAATCGCAAAATCTACAAACTGATATCCTACCTTCATTAAATGCATAATCCCCCAGTTGAATAACACAATACCAAACAGGTACAGGAAGAAAGGCAGGGAGCCATTGTCGACGATTCCTTGTTTTAGTGGGAGCATGATAAACTTATTAATGTGTTTTCAATCATCACTCAAGCTATAACAGAAAGAAGAAAACTAATTAATTAAACACAATAATCACTAGAACATCATGCAAAACATTTACAAGTAACTGTACAGATACAAGTATAATGGAATACTGATGGCACAAGTTACAATTTGATTTTATTAAAATTTACCTGTTTTTGTTCTAACAAAATTTCTAAGAACTAGCCCAAATCCAAATCCAATAGCGAAATGTTAGAAATACTTTGAAATAATATTAAATAGATAAAGTTATAAACCAAACCACATTAGTATAGCTAACTATAAGTATTAAAACTCACTAGAATATTGAATAATTTATTTTTGGATTTTGACAGCAATAGTGTCTAAACTATGATGTTTAAATTTTTTATTGAATAGGAATTGATTTTTTCATTGTCCAAAGCAATATTTCCTTTTATCTGTGTTAATATCAGCATTTTAATAATATAGAATAAAAATTATCGTTTTATTTCAATTAAAATAATTGTGTTGTTGTGTTGACATAATTTTTTCTGACAGTTTGATGACGGCAAATGTCTAATGAAGTAAATGTTAAATGGTAATTAATACGGTCAGTCAATTCTGAATTTTTATAATTTGAAAGTGATTTTAAGTTAGATTTGTAAGTTTACTAAGATTGGTGTTTTTTGTGATATCAGTCATTATTCTTGGTGTGTTCTATAAAGAATTACTTTTGATATGTCAGCTCCGGTAGTAATAAGTGCTACCGCAAAACATTCTGCTACTGTAAGTACTTTTTAAACAGTAAATAAAATATTTCATTTTCATATTTTTTTAGTTAATTTTTCTTCATGGATTGGGGGATACAGGGTATGTAGTTAGAATGCATATAATAAAAGCGATTCTTCCTCTTTAACTATTTTAACAACTTCATTCCTTTAAGGCAGGGATGGGCAAGTGCAATGGCTGCTATTCGTCAGCCCCACGTAAAAGTGGTTTGTCCAACAGCTCCTACTATGCCAGTTACTTTAAACGCTGGTTTTCGGATGCCTAGTTGGTTTGACTTGATTACCTTAGATGCTTCTGGACCCGAAGATGAAGAAGGTAAAGAATTACAACACACCAGTCTTTATACTAAAAGATTTTGAAGTATATATTTTCTAATACATTTCTACATGTACTGTTGCTAATTGCTTATATGTAGACAAGTTGTGTATCTTTAATAGTTGTTTACACAATTGCTATGTCTGATAAAAGCCAAGATTATTGCATGTTTGCAATTTTCATAATAAACTGTACACATATCAAGTTAAAAATATTATGCTATTTATGTGAATTAAATGAATATTATCAAATTTTTATCAAGGAATACGTCAGGCAGCTAGCAACATCCATGCAATGATAGAAAATGAGATAAAGGGAGGTATTCCTGCTAACAGAATATTGCTAGGAGGATTTTCACAGGGAGGTGGATTGGCACTTTACTCTGCACTTACTTACCCTTCAAAATTGGCAGGTGTTATTGCTTTATCCTGCTGGTTACCTCTACGTAAAACCTTTCCAGCTGAACAAAAATGTCCTCCAGAAATACCAGTGAGCATTTAATCTGACATTTCTTTTCTATGACGAAATATATTTATTTATTTTGTAATTTTTATAGGTGCTTCAATGTCATGGCGACTGTGATCCTGTCGTTCCTTATAAGTGGGGTCAAATGACTACATCTCTTTTAAAAACATTACTTAAGTCTCCAGAATTTAAGACTTACAAAGGTCTAATGCATACTTCGTCCGACGAAGAGCTCCAAGACATGAAAGTGTTTGTTAGTAAACATTTACCTAACATGTAAAATATCCTTCTATTTCAAAAAAAAGCAAAACTAAAGAATCTACAGCTCCTTTTACCTGTCGAGCATGTTTTTAGTCAAATTGTATTTATTTTATTCTCTTATTTACATTCCTAGGATAAAAATGTTAAAATACTATAACAAGTTAACGAACAAGTTTTAAAAGTATTAAAACGTACTATAAACAACCTACTCTTTCAGTTGCAACATTAATAAACAATATACAATTAATCTGAGCAATTAAGCAATAAATAATTGTCTCTTATTGTGGTTGTATTACTTTTTGTATTATTTACTGAATTAATAAAGCCTAACAATAAAAGTACAACTAGTTAACAGTGTATTTCATTTTTCTTTTTATATAGAAGGCAGGATAAGGCGTAATAAAGTTAAAATAATTTGTTTAAAGTTTCTATTCTAGAAATCATGGCTTCTGTTACTTTTACTATTAATTGTGGGAAAATTAAAATATATTAAAGCATATAGGAAACTATATATTGTGGAAGAAGTACATCATTTAAGCATTTGGAAAAGATTTATTTATTGCAAGATTGAGTATGTTTATTATTCAAAGCATTGCTTAACTTTATTTGTCTAATAAATTTATTACATCAAACCCAATGTATTTTAAATCAAAATTAATGTAGACTAGAGTGCCTATTATTAATTACTTTTTTAATATACTAAACTCCCTATTCAAGATTTCCTTCTTAAATAAATGTATAGTACTACTACACCCTTGTCATCAGTATTACTTTATGTATCTACATTTTTGTTCTAATTCTGAATGACATTTAAAATATCAGACATAATTTTGTCCAATTTATTATTAGAATGTTCATCAAACCAGGTAACATTTGGAATATTTTCTTCAACATCTAACTTTTGCTGAAGATGTTGAGGCCAAACATACATTTCGAAATAACCTGGGACATCAGGAGGGGTATACAATCGTTTCTTACGTCTGCTGTAACATTCATCTTTGGTTAATGAAATATAATATTTCAAATCACAAAGATCAGCTACAGGACGATAATTAAAAATACAAAAACCTTCAATGATTAGTATACTAATATTATTACTGGTTATTTTTTCTTTAATGGTTTCTACAATATGTTTACTATTCAAAGTTGTCTCACCATTAAATTTATTAAGAAAAAAATTTCCTTTTTTGTTTTGTACTATAAAATTGATGTCTGCTAACATTTTTTCCATGTCGAGACTTCCAAGACTGTCAAAGTTTTTATGTTTTAAATGGGGTATATCTTCTAATCTTGGATCGTCTACTTCAAAAAAATAATCGTCCTGCGATACGATTTTCGAATGAGTAGAAAATTTTTCGTGTAAATTGTTTGCCAAAGTTGTCTTTCCACCACATGTAGTTCCACTTATACCAATTATTAACCACTTTTCACTCATTTTAATAAAACACTGATCTACGAAAAACGAGGAAATTATGTTAATGCAAGTGATTATATAATATCCACCAGATAAATAAATTTGAACAAAAAAAAATAAGTTCAGGTACTTTTAAACTTCAATAGAGGTGATAGTTTTGCAAAACTTAATTTTAAGGATGCTGCAATATGTACGATTTTCAGTGGTTAATCAAAGAATCCGGTTTTTTAACAAATTGTTTATCTTCGTAAATAATGTTTAAGTTTGTGAAACATGTTTACACTACTGTACATGTTTTAATTTTAACCTCATTTTTCACCAAATTACTTGAATATCTGACGTTCACGAATTTTTTTTAAACAAACAAATTAATGCAATTCATCTTGATACTCTTAAACACGTTTTCTGTCTGATACTTTATCAGATAATTATTTAAACATTCTGAGTTGTTTATGTGATGTTCTCTGGCTTATTTGTTATTTTTGTGTAGTAATAGGTTATCTTTCTTTGTCTAACATGCAATATACAGGGTGTTCAATGAAAAGTAAAAAGATAATACTTTTAAATATTAGATACTTTTCTACTAAATGAAATAACGAAGTTTACATTAATTAAACAAGACACATTTTTTCGCCTTTTCAAATTTAAATTGATGAAAATATTATTTATTATACAACCGAAAATAAAGTATAAAAAATACAAAAATTACGTAATAGTGAAGGTATTTATATGCAGCATCCAAAGATTTTGTAACTAAATATATAAAGATTACTATTTAACCATACAAAGTAGGAATGTCGAACGTTTTAAATTTAAACTTCTAAAAATTAGGAAACCTTATAAACAGGTAAGAATGAGTGATGCACCCTTCGAGATACGGTTTGATATATTTTTAAGCAAATTATTTACTACCACTGACAGTTTTTTTTATTGGATTAGAAATTGCAATGATTTATATACAAAAAAGACATTAAATAAACAATTTCTAGCGGAATTCTTTGATATTTATTTCCTAATAAATACTAATGCAGCAAATTAATTCTAATCAAAATTAGTTGTAAAAACAACCAATATATATCGAGAAATGTTTAGGGTAAAGTAATATAAGTATAACTGTCAAACTAGGAAAAAGAAAATAAAATTACTTATAACTTTTTCATTTAATTATTGTCTAAAAACATCAACTATATGTGGATAGTGTTTTTTTTTAATTAAGTAGTTTATGATTAAAAGATTAATTATAAAAAATATCTCTTTTTATCGGTAAACTAGTACAACTTTCGGGCTAATATTTTAGAGCTAACCATAATCAGGTTTAAACGAATAGGAAAATACCGAAACCCCTATATAGACTGATTTATAGGTGGATAAATACATATTACCTCGTAGTGCACTTAATTCAAACATTATTAAAATCGGATTTAAAATCAATGAAAACCTATGTACTGACGATATTTTTAGTTGAAACAGGTTGAAGATAAATTAAAAGTTAAAACAACTAATAGTTTTAAATAGATCATCATGTAAGCTTTTAAGGGACATAAAACAATACGCGAGAAAACGCTTAATTGTGGTATGAATAGGATGTAAAACGTAGATTTGCATCCAACTGTATTATGTGTTTTTTGAAGCAGAATTGAAATCCATTGTTAATTTCATCGAAGAGTAACGTACATTCTTATTTAAAAAAAAGTGTCTATAAACCCCAATGCCGTGTAACTGACTGCTGACACTAAGCTGAGATCTCGGTCATTTATGTATAACTTATCATCTCTGATTAAAACAATCCGGTTCGTTACTTTGGGAGATACAGTGAACATTAATTTTTTAATTGATGATTTTCTAAGCCAAGCGGCTTTATTTTTTTGGCCTAGGCTTTCTCAGATATAGTTAAAAATCTCATATTTTTTCTTAAGGAAGTAAAAGGAATTAAAAATCAAATAAAACAACAATATTGAAGCTTTGGCATATCTGACATTTTATTATTAGTAGTAAATTAATTGCTTTAAAGAGTCTCATTCTTAATGTATTATTTTATTTCCTATCTTTAGCAAGTATATAGCGGGTATTTTAGTAAATAATTCAAGGATTAACTTAATATATGTATGTAACTATAGTTTATTTCATTTTCGTCATTTAAGCAAACCAAAACCATACTTCAAATATTTATATTTGCAATTTTACTGACATCTTAGTGTTACTCAACAGTTGCAACGTTTCAACACAAACAAAATTTATAAACCACATTATAATTAGTTAATATTAGAATGGGGGTGTAAACAATTAAAGCGCATTAGTAGTATGTACTTAGATAAATTGCAATATGTATAAGTATTAATTCCAACAGAACTGATATGTGAATATATATATATATATATATATATATATATATTATATTATATGTATATATATATTATAGAAATAAAACTTCACTTTCTCGTCGCAATAATAAAACTTAACTTTGAACGTCACCCGAAAACAGAAATATAATAAAAATTCTTTTACTGATTGATGCAGCTGCTGTTTGACAAACCTATCGAGTCCTTAATCGTATTATCACTTAATAAATATACCACAAGTAAAGGTAACTATTCACTTAAATAATTAACAGTGGTTCCCGTGGGGTCGTCAGAACCCATTAGTCTCTTAATTGTAAAGTACAGATTGTTTCCTACTGTACAATCTAAAATATATATTTACATTTGTACAATATTGACCTCCGATCAAACTTTGCTAATCACCTGGATGCTCGGGGCATGAACGATTCACCTCAAACCATTGGTCTATGCATCTGAAAAGAAAACGCAAAAATTAATTCATCTTCATTAATTATAACTATTAGTAACTAAGCGGAAACATGACGAATATATAGACTATTTTTAATGATATAAATTAAGTATTTAATATTAAATGATAAAATATGGAGAATGCTTTCTGTTTAGTTTCCTTGGGCAAACGAGACGATAACAAATCACAATAAAAATTAAATGTAATTTACAAGAATATTTACTAAATCAAAACAAATCGTTCAAACTGCACAACAGGAACATGCAGGGATGACAAGAGTTAAGCCTGCAAATTTACTGCTGATGTTATCGTCGTCATGGGAGCCTGCTCACTTTAGCAGAAGTGCGGCGGTCACATGCCTAGCTCTTCACTTGACCATTTATTACATATATTAAGGGAATTACAAGGGCTATTTAAAACATTAGAAAGCACTCTTAAGCAGATATAATAATTTTATATATTTTTTTACACAAAATTTCTTCATTTACTGTAAACCAAAAAAAAAAAAAAATTATATTTATTTTGTACTGTCTAGAAAATAGGCGAGGAAGCTCCGCCATTTGCAGCAGTGCTTCGGAGTTAGTCAATACTAACGACTTGGAATGATTCACGTAAAGTCAATTTCTTGATATCTTACATAAATTGAATACACACATTATAAAAATCGAATTGAAAACACTTTGGTCGCATTTATTTATGTAAAGTGATGTTAAATAAAAACATCGTTAAACAGATATGATTCAACTGAGAACCCGACAAGCTAATTTAATAAGTATTTTCGGACGATCAAGTCAATAAACTGTTCTATTTTCCTAGTCGAATCAAATGGCATCCTGTACTATATTTTTGAAATACCCGCTCTACTTTCGTAATCGTAGAACATTAAACTTTACTGTCTTACAATCTTTCAAATATATACAACATTTGGAAATAATAAAATAAAATATAAAACAAGCTAAATGGATATTATTTAACGTTTCTATTTCCACTCTAATTTCAATGATAATGGATTAATAATGCAAGACCCTGATTTATATTTAATGTAAGTAAATAAGTTTTCTGAAATCAAACTCAATAACAAACGGTTTATATCTTACGATTAGATAAGATCATTTTGAATTTTGATACTCACCCTTTATGGTATATGCACAAGCAAGGTAATCGAGCTATCACATCTCCTTGGCAAAGGTCTTCAAGACAAATTACGCATTCTTCACCTCTATCATCTGTTAAAACATCCTCTAGAAGAAAAATAACAATTCAATTACACCGTATACTATTATAATCCTTTAACTATTTATATGTTACGTAAAAAAATATATAAGAAAGTCTTTTTTGTAAAAAAAAAAGTAATTTAATAAAAGCTTACCGTTGTAAGAAAGTCTGGGTTTCGTTAGGCACATAACAAGATGGCATTCTATGTCATCAGGAATCACAAATTTGCTGCATACAGGGCATTTTATTCCTGGCAACAAATAAAAAAAATATTATATTATATAATAGACAAAAAAAACATCTAACATCAATAATTAAATTAATAACAATATAAATAATCTCGAAGTGAGAAAACTAAAAATAATGTAATAAAAATTACTAAAGTTATTAATTTCGTATTAGAGAGTGAGAGGTTGAAAAACATTCGTCTCTTTTATTTCTTCTTTCTGAAAGTACATATTTTCAAAAAATATGTAGAAAAAAAATTAATCAATAAACTAAAACAACGCCGAAGTTATAGCCGTTAAATACCAAAATTTTAATTTCTAGTTACAAAAAACCAACCCCTTATAGTGGTGTCCGCCCCCTTCCCTTAAACGAACATAATAATATAACATTAAAATTTTGTGAACTAATAAACTATACTAATGCGACATTAATCTTTTTATTTGGTCGATTTTTTCTATTTCCAGAACTTACACTTTACGTTTTTACAGTGTGGCCCAACAAACTATGTAATTTATATTTATCTATGAAGAAATTTCATTCTCACATAATTGCTATTCTTTATTATAAAAATTCGAATTTTCAATAAAAAACTATGTCATTAATAAAATTGTTATGAATAACATTTAAAACTTAAACTTTGAATAGTGCACTTTTTGTGAAACATTTCAAATCAAAGAGAAAAAAAGAAAAACAATAAGTTTCACGAAGACAATAAAAAATAACATTTAGAATTCCTTACATAAAAGCTGAGTCTAATGAAAGTAATAGGGAACGTATGCAATATTTGGCAATTAAAAAAATAATGAAATTAAATCAATATCATAACTCATGTAAAATAATCGTTTTTATGATCCCAAAAATTAATTATATAAATAATGATAGTATGATAATCTTCTATGTGTCATGCAGCTAATGAGCACAATATACAAAAACATTTGTATTCAAATGATTTTATAGCTGAAAATTTATTAACAGACCTTCATTTGAACACTTACAATTAGCCATTTTTTATTAGACCAGGGGCTGTCTTACATTAAATCAGTAACCCCAACCAGGGGCGTACTTTCTAACAATATCAAACTGTAGCCTTTGTTATATAAGTGTAATACAAATTTTCATCAAATATAGGTCGAAACTATTTAATAACTCTTTCATTCTTTGGGGGCGTCATGACCCCTACGAACCACTTCCCTTCCTGTATCAGACTTCACCGTTTGTTCTTTTCAAATTGCAAAGTTGAAATATAAACATCTATCCAACTAAGTAAATAGGTGTAAGAAAGGATTTTCGGGTTTTACTGGAAATAATAATGCACACTGGACAGTTTAGCCACCGTTATCGTAAATCAATACGTAATTGCTTATTTCAAGAACGTGTGTCCTTCGAAACAGTATCTAATGTACAATGGGTACTTGCAATGCATGCATGTATTGTACGTAAAAGCATTTATTACACATAAAACAAATACGAATGGAGGTTATATGAACATATGCATGTATTACAAATTGTTCTCTTATTATAGGTATGATTTTATTTCCATTATCATCGAATAACGGAACGGTAATAGATGTAGACAACAAAAACATGCAAGAGTTATAGAAAAGAATGCTAAAGGAAAACAATAATAACAAAACTATGCTATATGCATTTATAAAAAGGCTTTCGCATTTGTAATAATCCGACGATTTTCGAATACATATGTTATATGGATTCATTCGAAATTTCATGGAATAATTCGAATTTCTTAATACTATCAACAAAAATAGGAGACAAAAAACTAGTCGCTAATTTTCGATATACAGGAAAAACGGTAGGGGCATAAAATAAAGGTTAAGTCGCTATTAATAAAAATAAATCACTTCTGTGCTTGCAAATGGTTAATTTAGAATTAAATGTTGAAAACGTTTAAGATGTGGTGTTATAGGAGGATGATGTAAATACCGTGGACAGAAAAGGTTAGAAACGAGAAGGTATTGGAAAAAGTTCGACAGAGGGCGCTATGAAAGTTAATAAGGAAAGAAGAGAATGGCGTGAGCATAAGGGGAGCTGGCAAGATGATAGACAGAGGATATGAACTGAAGGTAAAATAAATACGATTTGTAAAGTCTTCATCTACATACTACAAGAAAAAAGAAACTTTAATTAAAACATAGTCTTCTTGGGTTCCTAGTAATATTTTATACCATTTTGTTATTAAAAACTCTAGTTTATTAATAATAATCTTAAGATGAACACCCATCATTGCAAAACCATTGGGGCGACTTTCCCCCATTGTACTAGGGTAAATCTAATATAAACGGTAATTTTGTAAAATAAAAATCTTGATTATATTATTATTATTATTAAACATTTCTTTCAATTTATTTCTTGTCAAAATTGCGGTGTAAGGCCTGGCGTTCTCATGAAGAAAGATGACGTCTCGAATGGGCATACCCGTTCGTTTGTTTCGATACGCGATTTTTGTCGACTGTAACAACTCAAAATAGTAAGCTGCATTCACTGTTCGTTGATCATTGATCGTGAAAAAAATCAATGAGTAAAACTCCCCTTGAGTCAAAGAAAACAATCGCAAGCACTTTTCCAACTGAGAGACGGGTTTTGGCTTAGACAGCCAAAAGGGCAGCCTTCATCCTTTCTTTGCCACTCCTTACTCGCCATTTTTGATTGATTGATTCGGGAGTGTAGTGGTGGACACATGTCTCATCACAAGTGACGATACGCCTCAAAAAAACCTCCCCTTCTTGTCGAAATCGATTCAGAAGTCTATCACTTATCTCCGACGTGACCTGTTTATTCGTTTATTTTTGGTCAACAACCTTGGAACCCAGCGAGCAGTAATTTTTCTAAAGCCAAGTTCATCAGTGATGATGGATTGAACACTCCCATAGCTAATACCCACTTCTGATGAGATTTGTTCAATAGTCAATAGTGTAGCATCCCCAAACTCTCAAACTGTGCCTTCAAACGAGTGAAAATTTCCGATGGTTTAATGCCTTCGTTGGTTAAAAACTTTATGATGATACGTTGTGCAACAGACGAAGGTACCTTGCGCTCTGTTATGGCTGTACTACAGACAGAACCGAGCGCAGCTGCTACCTAAACCGGTTTCCCCCTCCTCATAAATCAAACAACACTCGAGCATCGAATCCTCTAGATCGGAATTAAGTGCTAAGCTAAATAGTCAAATTACCGTTTATATTTCATTTACCCTCGTACATCTTAGCCAGGCTTTATCCGTTTCGGTAAAGAAGGCATTCGTGTCTTTTAGGACATCAACTCAGTCTCATTGGGTTTGTTCTGTCATAATTGTTGCTAAAGTTCGATTTCATTTTTAATGTTCGGTAAATCGTAAAATTAGGCAAAGGTTTTACAGGCTTCTGTGAGACTTTTTCCAATCATGGTCAGCATTTGTGTGGGGTGCAATTTAGACAATGCGAACGATGGACTGTTTTCTTCTGTAAACCGTTCCCAAGAAAAGTAATAATGGAGTCGAAAAATGTTATTATTAAAAACCTTTTCCAATAAAATAAATAACATTTGATTAAAGAAATGGAGTCTCTAGGGGGGCGGGCGACTGTCTCCTCCAGCCCCCTTGATAGGACACCTTCTGAGTCATGAAGAGTTAGTTACAAACATATTAAAAACAGAAATGGGAATAATGAAAGGTAGAAAAAAATCTAAACTAGATTACTATTCGCAAATAGTTCAGGATGTGATGATAAGGATCAACAACTAATAAATTATTTCACTAGTCAATATTAATAAAATAGTGAAAATTATAAAAGTATATTATTTTTATTATCGATTTCCACTTGTGTCAGTTTTCACACCCCTTGATAAAATGATTATTATTACCGTTATTATTACAATTATTATTGAATTTATTAAAAAGTTAATAGAACATGCAGAACTATAAATATAATTAATGAAATTAACTAATTGTAAATAAAGACGATAAAGAATTTTACATGACATGAATAACTTTTTTTACCAAAACTTTACTATGTAAAAATCAGCCTTTACACGAAATACTTAAATATTTTGTTGTAATATGCTACAGCCACGGCTTTAATCCGAAAAAGAAAACAAAAATCATGGCAGATATAAATGGAAAATAGGAAATGAAGACTACCTAATAAAAACTGCTACGAATTCACGAATTATTCGAAATAAATCGAATGTTTGATTTGCAACGAATATTATTAGAATTTTTTATTTTTTTCTGTCTCCACGTAATTTCGGAAACCTTCAATCACCGGTTAGAAGGTAAATATGTTTTATCTAGCTACATATTTTGAGGTGTTCTTTTAAAAATCACGATAAGTATATAATGTACTTAATTATTGTTTTATTCAAGATGCTTATGTTAATTAACATTGTTTCCATAAAATATGTTATTTAGTAACTTTAATTTTAGCACCTACGTATCCGTCTGTTATTAAATTTTATAAACATTAGCATATTAAAACAAACAATTCGTAATTCATCAACATTTTAATCTATATAGTTCAATAGTAGGCCAGGCCAGATTACATTTTGTACATTGTGACCTCACAAACTAGAGTTTTTTTTAAAAATATTTTATTCCATGAAAAGAGTCGCATTGATAGCACTTGTAAGGACAGATATAGTTAAATCAGTAAGTTAATTTTTATAATAAATGATACTTGAAATATAAGCAGACAAACACTTAAAAAATATCAAATATTGAACAAAGGAGCTTATTTATTAAAAATTTTAAAATGTTTTACAATAGTGGGAACACCAACAAAGTTTCTATAAAAATCGTGCGTTTCTATTTTATCCTTTTAAGTTTGTTAACCATACACCAGAATTCATACCATACTGTAGTGTTTTCAGTTGTTTATAACACAAAAATTGTTTTAACACGTTTAATACACAAGAAGACGAACACAAAACAATATACAACACAAAGCAACAGGACAACAAAAAAAAACAAGAAGAATGGTAGCACAGATAATAACAATAATAACAATGAACAATAATAACAATGAACAATAATAACAATAAACAAAAGTAACTAGTCGCGATGCTAAAGAATCAAGAAGTTATTTTCGAAAAAAAATTTTTTTTGTGTTTCATTCCCACCAGCTACTCCTGCTGGTGGGCGTGCAGTCCCTCCGACCTACACTGTAGTGCAAAGCCGGAGGGTAGAGCGTAAGGAATCGTGGGAATGGGTCGGTGGTATGGTTAGGGAAAGAAAGATGACACGGACGAAATGAAGACAGAAGAGAAGTGAAAGATTATCTGTGGAAAATTACTGACCCAGCATTTGCCTAAGTGATCCAAGGAAACCACAGAAAACTTGGACCAGAACAGCCAGACCCGGGTTCGAATCGGTGACCTCCCGAATGCTAAGCAATGATCCAGAACACTAGATCACGCCGCTCGGTTATTTAAAAAAAAAAAAAACACTTTTTTTGTGTTTCATTCCCACCAGCTACTCGTGCTGGTGGGCTAGCAGACCCTTCGACCTACACTGTAGTGCAAAGCCGGAGGGTAGGGCGTAGGGCTCTCAATAATAAACGCAAAATCCCAACAATCAACTCAAATTAAACTGGTTACCTTCCACAGCTTAATAAAGTTTTTATTATTTTAATTCTGAGACACGTACGTATACTAATTTTTGTTAAAAGAAATCATAACGGACATATTTAAATATACCTTTAATTTGCAAAAAATTGGCTGACGTCTTACATAGTGACGTAAGAAGCAGAAAGTACGTAACTAAAGTAGTAGAACGAAAAGAGACGTTTTTTGTCTGTTTACGATTTTCACCGAAAATATTATTGCAATGTAGAGTAGAAAAAGGTGCATGACTATTAAAAAAACAATTGAATGAACTTCCACGCAATCGCCAAATTAATTAAATTTAAGTGGTCCTACTCAAAAAGGGTCTTCCAATTTTGGATAACTTAAAGATTAATTTATCGATTAATATATTTTCAATGATAAGAGTTCTGCCTCGGTAGAGTTAAAAACAAAACAAAAAATAGTCCATGGCGTTAACTACGTTCTGTTTTATTTTCCTTGCGGTTTATATCATAAAAGAACAACTGTGTGCGTCTTTACACATGACTAAAATTGCATGCTGTCGCGAGGCAGTCAACTCAGTACCACAACAGCGGACAGAACTCTGCGTACTTAGCTTCTACCTTTCATAAAAAATACAGGGGCGCGGGCCTTATTATTTAATAACGCTATTATTGCATTATGATTCACTTCACGAAAAATAAAACAAGAACAAAGTGTCGGTATTGCCGTGAAAGCCTTGAAATCATAATTGAACACCCTGTAGTAACACGTTTGCTACTGATAGCAATGAATTCCAAATAGTTTAACATGGTTATCATTTATTCCGATCGGCACCGGAAGAACGAGAAACTGATTTCTTTATTCTGAATTTTTACCATAAACGAATCTTCCAGTATCCTCGTCTTCGGGAACGCAGGACCCAACCACAATGCCCATTATTCAGGTCCTGATTTTTTTTAGTGAAAGGACTAACAAAACCTGGATGGGATATAAATAGACGAATCTCCGGTATGCCAAAGATGGAACAGAAACGAACTGCTGATACGTCACAATGACTACGATCATTTAAAGGTCAAAGGTTGTATAACGTCTCCCTGTTATCCTAAACTCCATCGGTATAGCTTTCAGAAGTATGGGGTGTCGAATTTTCTGTGCTTTAATTAATTTATAATAAAACTATATCTTCCCTTGTTCTTTTCTATTCAAAAATAAAAGTTACGGAAGTTTAGTTATCTATTTATATTTGGCGATAGTTTTCGACAGGTAACACTTTCTTATTTAAAACAATGACATCATTGAGTCACTTCCTGTTATATCGGAAGTACGTATCATTTACGCGAGTGACCTGATGCTGTGCAGTTATATCTTAGCTTAGCGGGTGAACTCACGAAACTCAGCTAGTTTTAACTAAAAACAATATTTCATAAGTATCACAGTTTTCTTTTTGTTTTCGATGCATACAATATAATACTCTATACCTAAATTTACGGTTTTAAGTTTTCTAATTTGTATCGATAGATTTCACTTGATGTTGACGTTGTTTTAATTCGCTCGCTATATTATCGAAAAGCCACTTCCAAAAATTTTTTTTTTCTCAAAACATCTAATAAACAAAGAAATTTAAATAGTCCTGAATTTATAATAACGAAAGCCATTTGGTACTTATAAAGACTTGATGTGCTTTATTTGTTCATTTATTTAAGTAATTGAAATTGAAATGAATGTTGTCGTATTGGACAAATTAACAACTCTAATTTCGTTTTTTTTTTTAATTTTTCGTGTTTTCAATAAATACATTTGCACTAAATTATCAGAAGATAGGTTAAAATGTAGCCCAAATAATAACCATTTAGTAAGACCCAAGTCAAATTGACTGTTTTGATAAACCAAACAAATTTATGAGTCAGAAATTAGATCCTACAAGAAAAAAGCCAGCCAACTTTTAACAATTGTAATTATTTTTACGAAAATAAAACAGCAAAAAAGTTTCACGAAAATTGTATTGCTTCACTGCAATATTGTTTCACCACACCGTGGCATCATTAGGTGATGAATATAACAAACTAGACTTAACTTATCCTATTTATATACAATATGGGGGTGGGGGTTAATTCTTACAGCTTATTACAATTTAAATTAAGTAAAGGGGAACTACTGCCTTCTAACTGATCATTTAAAATTATTCCTTTTTTCTGAAATCTATTTAGTTCCAGTTGTTCTAGTAAATTTAATTTGAAAGATTTGTTTTATCTATGTAAAATTTTATAATCTAAATTAAAGTTGTGGTTATTTTCTATAAGATGTTGTGCATAGGTAGAATCTACTTTTTTATTATTGAAGTTACTAAAATGTTCATTTATACGGGTCTCAAATTTCCTACCAGTTTGACCGAGGTACACTTTAGGACAATCTTTACAAATCAATAAATAAACTCGTGAACATTCGTTATTTATTATATATTTTTATAAAGTGTTATTAGTTCTGAACCTAATAAAACTATTGTTGATATTTTTAACGATATTACTCACTTAGTGAAATATAACCAAACTAAGAAAAACAATCGAAACTATTCGGTTTAGTTTTTATTATGGGGTAGATACTTTTTGTAGTTTCTAGTTTAACTTTTTTGTTTAATATTTGGTTTACTAGTGAAATTCTGTATCCGTTGTTAACTGCAATTTTATAAATTCTGTTTAATTCGGTTTGGAAATAATCATTAGACATTGGTACTTTTACTAAAAAAGACCTAATAAAACATACAAACTTCTATTCTAATTTTGCTATCCATAATTCTACAGACCTAATAGACAAAATATCCAAAATTAATTTACCGAATAATTGTAAATTGTTATCTTTCGATATAACTAACATGTTTGCTAGTATTCTACTGCAGGAAGTCCTCAGTATAATTAACAACAAGCTAATCGAGGGGAATACCAACCCAGTAATACACAATGATTTGTATCAACCACAAACTACCTACAATTTGATAATAATTTTTACTTCCAAGAAGAAGGCCTAGCCATGGGTAATCCTCTAAGCCCTATTTTAGCAGAATTTTTCTTAAACAACTTAGAAAACAAAATCAAAGGTCATCCCTTATTAAAAAACTGCATATATTATTTCAGATATGTCGATGACATATTAGTCTGTTTCAACGGTACTAATAGACAGTTATCAACTTTTCATAATTATTTAAACAGTTTGCATAAAAACATTAAATTTACTGTAGAATTAGAGATAAACAATTCCCTAAACTTTCTAGATCTACCTATCACTCGTGTTAACTTTCAACATAAATTGAAGATATTTCATAAACCTACCCATACAGACACCATCATACATGCACATTCCTTCATCCTATATCCCATAAGCTAGCTGCCTTTAACTCTTTTATACATCGTTTAGTAATAGTACCAATGTCTAATGATGATTTCCAAACCGAATTAAACAGAATTTATAAAATTGCAGTTAACAACGGATACAGAATTTCACTAGTAAACAAAATATTAAACAAAAAAGTTAAACTAGAAACTACAAAAAGTATCTACCCCATAATAAAAACTAAACCGAATAGTTTCGATTGTTTTTCTTATTTTGGTTATATTTCACTAAGTGAGTAATATCGTTAAAAATATCAACAATAGTTTTATTAGGTTCAGAACTAATAACACTTTAGGAAAATATATAATAAATAATAAATAATAAATTGTAAACTTCTAAACATTTATGTTCAGGAGTTTATTTATTGACTTGTAAAGATTGTCCTAAGTATACGTCGGTCAGACTGGTAGTAAATTTGAGACCCACATAAATGAACATTTTAGTAGCTTCAATAATAAAAAAAGTAGATTCTACCTATGCACAACATCTTATAGAAAATAACCACAACTTTAATTTAGATTATAAAATTTTACATAGGCAAAACAAATCTTTCAAATTAAATTTACTAGAACTGGATATGAATAGATTTCAGAAAAAAGGAATAATTTTAAATGATCAGTTAGAAGGCAGTAGTTCCCCTTTACTTAATTTAAATTGTAATAAACTGTAAGAATTAACCCCTACCCCCATATTGTATATAAATAGGATAAGTTAAGTCTAGTTTGTTATATTCATCACCTGATGATGCCACTGTGTGGTGAAACAATATTGTAGCGAAGCAATACAACTTTCGTGATACTTTTTGGTTGTTTTATTCTCGTAAAAGTATGGATAAGTTTCATCAAGTACTATCTACTACCATAAAAAATTGTAATTATTGTTTTTATTCACCCTGTATATAGTTTAATACATAGAAAAAGTAAGTAGAGCTCACCATCAAGCTATACCGAGTAGAGCAAAAAATAACAGTTTTTCGAAAAGGCTTTCGATAATGAAAATAGCAACTAGAGGCGCGTGCCCGGATTTAATTTAAAGGTTAAAAGTCACAAACCTACGACGTCTACTTTTTTACCGTTTGTTACAACGAGATTAGGGTGCGCACTCAACGACGCGTCACTATACCCAAGAACGACGATCGCGAGAGTGAAATGGAAACATCGAACTATCGACATGGAATCTTTATCAAATTAACGACTGTCATTTGCGTGTGCCGAGGACTGACTGCAAAGGTCAGTCATACAAACGATGCGCGCACAGGATAATTAGTATTAAAATAAAAAAACACCGTAATTGACACTTATGCGTACTATAATTTAAGTAATATAAGAAATTAACTTTAATAATAGTTAGTCCTCCCTTCCGTCAAACTTCAATTTCAAGGTTAAAAAGACAACATATTTCCTTGAAAACGTTACCACATTACAGATTATATTTATATAATAAAGGTAAACGTGGTTTGTTTTCATCGTACATGAAGAAGGTTTCGTTTTCGAAATGCAGGGGTTGGATATGAAGATATAATGGGTGACAGAAAAAGGAATCATCACACGTACAATCACACACTCCCACTCTCATTATGGAACTTTCGAGGAATGTCAACAATTTTCCAAAATTTCCTAGAATAAATACCAATCCACTGAACCCCCTCCCCACAGACCAGGACTATGGTTATAGGATACTTACACTTCCTATTTATAATATAGTAAGAGAGCGTAACAACAGTATCTTTGCATGGATGGGAGTTGGTGGTGAAAATCTTTTCTTAACACATCGCGTTCTCATGAGAAGTTCGAAAATGTTTCAGAATATTTGAGAATAGACTCATTAGGTAGCGAAGTGTACCAGTGGGTGAAAGATGTACGAAAATGATGGAATGTTTTATTGAAATTTTCAAGAAACTTCTCGAATTTTCCAGATTTTTCTAAAAAAATCAGATTTAAAATATTGTCACTTATTCTTTTTTCGAAAGTTGCTTTCAAATTATTTGGGTCAAGCTTTCGCGGCACACACTTTTAAAAGTTACTTATTGTGGCAATTAGGGGCGAGATTCTTTTAGCTTATTGTTTACTTATTATTTTATTATCGGGTATATTTAATTTGAAATTTTCCTGTAAGTCTTGGTTTTAAGTAAATGTGTTACAATCTATTCATATAAATAAAATTGGAGTGTCTGTTTGTTTTGACGGGACTTTCACTGGCAGTCAGCTAATGTAATAAGGAGTAACTAAGGCTACTTTTATTTTATAAATTAATTATCATTATTATTAGTTATTAATTTCTGCCAGTGAAAATTTCTAAAATAAATTATTATTTCTAAAATATAAGTAGCCTCTAAACTGATTTACAGGTCAAATGTTGGATGAAACATTGTTGAATTCATAAATCAAATTTTAATAAAGCACGACAAACCTCGACTCGATGTTCAAAACCATTCGCTGTTATATTCGTTTCGCGAAACTGTTTTAACATAAAGTGCATTTTCGAATTTTCTGATGGAAAAACGCAATAGGTATAACTACGAAAGACGGAGTAGATAACAACCTATGCAGTTCACTGAACTAGATGTCGAGTACCTTTGGGTAAAAAAGGACGAACGGAAACTATCGTCGTCTCGGCGTGTTCGGTCGGTACTTGCTACACCACCGACGTCTAATTAGACGATAACAGTATTTTCAACACGAATTAAAATATAACGAAAAACCGCGAGAGGGAATTTTTAACGAAATTATAACTTTCTAGTACTAAACTTTATAAGAAAATAATCAAGTGCAAGAGCAAAGTTCGCTTTGAACAATTTTCTCCATTGCGGCGCCATTTGGAATTTTTATTAAATTAATCCAAATATAAATAATTTTCTTGGATAACTGAAATTTTAAATATGACTTACCGATACCACGAATATAGATATTTTTAATCAATTTTATGATCACCTTTCGTTGCAAGGTTATATATAAATTTCGAAGTTCAAATATTTTTTAGATACTGTATTAGTTAAACAGTTGCCTCACATTGTTATAAAACAGTTCTTAAAAACATTTTTACGATTTTAATGCACCAAAGTTTATGATTTATTCTTGTTTTTCCAGTAGATTTTAAAAGAAAATCAAAAATTAGAGGCATTTGAGATGTGATATTGGCGGCTGACAGAAAATATTAGACACTAGCTGTGCCCGCGACTTCGTCCGCGTGGAATTTAACAAAAAAGTTATTTTTAAAGTTTTTAACGAAGTCGTTGAGACACAACCGTTAGCAATAGCCCGCTGGCGTGTTCTGAGCCCGCGCGACAGGCAGCCTTTGTGATATTAAGTGGCGGGAGGCAGTTTTACAATTTTTGTCTGTCTGTTTGTTCCGGCTAATCTTTGAAACGGCTGGACCGATTTTGACGGGACTTTCACTGGCAGATAGCTAATGTAATAAGGAGTTACTTAGGCTACTTTTATTTTAGAAATTAAGAACTATTTATTAATAATAATAATTAATTTCTAAAATAAAAGTAGCCTAAGTTAGTCCTTATTACAGCCGTTTCAGAAATTAGCCGGAACAAACAGACAGACACAAATTTAAAAAATGTTTTTTTGGAATATGTACCGTGTATACATCCATATACATTTAGTAAAAAGTGGTTATTTTAATATTACAAACAGACACTCCGATTTTATTTATATGTATAGATGAGGAGAAATTGGAAAGAATAGGAGACACCTATATAAGTCAATGAGGAAAGGGAGACAAAGAATGGTAGAACACCTTTTGAGACATGAAGGGCTAATTAGAAACATATTACAAGTAGAAATAAGATTAAAAAGAGACAGAGGAAGGTCTAGATTAAATTATTATTCGCAAATAATTGGGAAAGAAAATTTTCTAGTTTTAGAGAAATGATCTGTAACGACCAGTAATCTGACTATGATGATTATGAGTAGATTTTATAACTTCACAAAAAGACAATAATTTCATATTCGATTAAATGCTACCCGTAATAAAAAATGTCTAAAAACTGTGAGAACCATGATTTGGATGATACCCCATGTGTCAATTAAAATTTAAAAAATAATAAAATATATTTGCGCCCTGCTTACAAAAGTCTTTTCAATAATTCCACACAAGCCTAGGTAGAATATGAAAAAATCCCTTGTAGCATATAAGGTGTATTAGTTATTATTTTCAATAAATCATTGACCAAACCGATGCTGTTCCGTAACAGTATATCGCCATGTACTGGCAGTTGCCGCTAACTGAAGTATTGCATATGTTTCAGAAGGTCTTACGAAGGTATCTACTTCTCCAACTGAATCTACGAAGCAGCTTATTAACCAAATTAATAAAAATATTAAGTTATCGCGTTGATAATGACCATAAATGAGGTGGGCGAAACAAGTGTCCGTTAATAAAAAAGTTTGTGGTATACAGGGGTGAGTGAACTTAATGTCCTTGATTAATTTGGTTAATAAGCTGCGTCGTAGATTCAATTTAATAGATTTGCACTTTGCATCATTAAAATCGGTTAAACAGAAGGTGATATTATAATTTGATTTTAAATAAAAAATATTGTCAAAAATGAAGGTAAATTAAAATTAGAATGAAACTAATAAAAGTTCTGACATTTAATAAACAGTCACCTTTTAAAGTGGAATACGTTTCAGTTGTTTCCATGAAACAATGAATCCTTGTTTCGAGTTTCCCTTTTACGTTCCCAACGCAATTTTCAAAGACGTTTGGGGTTCTTTGAAGCGAAAAAACCTTTGCTTAATCAATTAAACCGAACATATACACGTACATCCCCCACACATTCTAAATCAAAAGGGTCATTGATTAAAGGCGACGATATGCGACACTTTAACAACCCTTAGCGACCCGTCCAACAAACTTGCACGGAGGAAGTAAATTAACTGCTTTATCTCAAGGACACCTATACAAGACACAAGCTATAGGCATAGCTTGTCTATTATTATTCGAACTTTGATAAAAAGAAATTTCTGCATGTGTTCTGTTTCATGCAGTATCTTTTTTAAAAATCATCCGCAACTAGGCCAGTGCCCACATACTACTGCGTTGCAAGAGAATGATTTCGTTCTTAGGAAGTAACATTAAAATGCGTTTTTCACTAAAATACAAAACGGTTTCATAATTGAAATTGTTGTCTTGAAATTTGTTTTACTACAAAATTTGTCGTAAACGTTACAATTTAGGTTACGTAGTATTAAATGCACATGGATATAACAGGCGGGCTGAAATGTTCGTAGGCTGGCCCATAGATGGCGCTACTAGTATCATTACATATGACTTTTAGTTAGCCCTAACCTTCAAATGATGCGAACTCATTTGAAGAAAAAGAAAACAATGCACCGTGTCACAAATCAATGAAAGCGATGACAAAATTCCATGAATTGCTTCCGCATCCACCGCACTCTCCAGATCTGGCCCGCAGCAACATTTTTCTGTTCTCAGACCTTAAGAGGATGCTCGCTACTCGCTGGACAGAAATTTCGCGCCGATGAAGAGGTAATCGCCGAAAGTGAAGCCTATTTTGAGACTAAAGACAAATCGTATTATAAAAATGGTATCGAAAAATTGTATGACCGTTATAATCGTTAATTGTTGTATCGCCCTCGAAGGGAACTATATTGAATAATAAAATCAAATTCTATCAAAAAAAAAAAACAATTTTTGTCTATGCTAGCCTACGAACTTTTCAGGCCGCCTGTTAAATTACACCCTACGTACGTTAATCAGAATCTTGCAATATATGTATCCAAAATAAACAGTAAAAAAACTTTTTAATTTCTAAAAAACTAAATTGGAGGCGTCTTCCTGTACAGGCCGCCACTGATTAGGAACCAACTACAATATGTATGCCACCGTTTCCCAGTTTTATCTTGTACACTACAAGCCGGAAATAACCTACATCCGTTTTATTGTATATCGGAGGTTAGACAGTGTAATCTCATAAAATTTATGATCTTACAACAAATATTATTATTACTATATTATACCGAATGATTGTTTGTCTGTTTGCTTGTCCGGGGTAACCAACCTTAGCATTTGTAAATATAGAAAATAAATAGCAGAGACAAATTATCAGTCCTTACTCCTATATACACTATTTCAGTGAACCATATTCTTAATAATGATATATATGATATGATTAGATATATAGGTAAGTACATAAATATCATTTTTATAAAAACTTTTTGAAAAAAACAACCTAAAAAATTGGATAGTTGAGGCCTTCAGCTCTTGCAACTCCATGATAATCACAGTTTAAAACAAAAACACACAAACTGAAAAGTTTGTAAAATTCTTCCACCTGAAAAAGACACTGTATGCTGAAATAATTATTGTGGAAACAATAAAAAATAAATTAAAAAAAACTTTTTTTGCAGCCAAAAAACGTGTGTTTTTGTTTTAATCTGTGACTTAAACTAAATACAGTTTTGGAGACGTTTTATATTTCTTTAGATATGTATGTATAACAAAGGATCTACCCAACCGTCAAACATCCAATTCTACCCAAAAATATACTCTGCAAAAGGTAAAAGAAAATTTGGAACGATTTTTGATTAAAGACTCTTGCTCTCCACCGATACTAAATCACCTTCATGATAATAACGATCGATAAACGAAAAGTCTAGAAAATCGTACACCAAATAATCTTAAAACATTGAAATAATCCAATCATCCTAAAACTTATCCTTCGGGCACAATTTAATTCATATACGTATTTTGTATTTGTAATAATATGTACCTTCACATGCGCAATTAAAAACATCATAAACAAATATGATAAGTGCTTCTTTTTATAGAACTTAATAAGTGTTTATTTTGCATTTAATCGTTTGTTATTTTCCTTTAAGATGCGTATTTTTGAAAATTATTATATATGTTAATGATGTACATGTTGTTAGAAACGGAAATTAGACATAATAAGTCATTTTACACGATGGCGGATTTATATTTCTCTTTTTGCTTTGTAATATTAATTATACGAATAATACAAATATTCTACATTTTAAATAATAATATAAATATAGAAAAAGTAGAAACATAACAAGGTCTGTAATTGTAGCCTGTATAATTTGATAATTCCAAAGTAAAAATGTAATTAAATCTAAAAATCTTACAGTTTTAAATACAAGAAAACGATGGCTATGTGTTTATAAAAAGAGGCCTAAAAACGATTTATTTTGGGGATAATGTTTTGCACAAAAGTAACCGTATAGGTAGTAACCTTGCCGAGTGGGTACGAATGGTTTATACGAGGGAAAATCAAATATAAAGGGTAATTTTACTATTTAGCTTAGTACATAATTCCGATCTAGAGGATTCGATGCTCGAGTGTTGTTTGATTTATGATGAGGGGGAAACCGACTTAGGTAGAAGCTGCGCTCGGTTCTGTCCGCAGTACAGCCATGACTGAGCGCAAGATACCTTCGTCTGTTACACAATGCATCATTATAAAGTTTTTAACCAATGAAGGCGTTAAACCATCGGAAATTTTCACTCGTTTGAAGCCACAGTTTGGGGATGTGGGGATGCTAGACTGCTACATACTAGAATCGAGTGTATAGATGGGTCAGAGAACAGAGAATTCTGGGATGGGCGAGAACGTGTCAATAATAAAAGTCATGATCCACGCCCAAGAACAAGTCTCACAAATGACAACTTCCGTGCTGTTCGAGAGCTTACTGAAGGTGATCGCCGGTTAACTATTGAACAAATCCCATCACAAGTGGGTAAAATGGGTATCAGCTATGGGAGTGTTCAATCCATCATCACTGATGAACTTGGCTTTGGAAAAATTAGTGCTAGGTAGGTTCCAAGGTTGTTGACCGAAAATCCGACCGAAAAACAGGTCAGGTCGGAGATCAGTAAAAGACTTCTGAATCGATTTCGACAAGATGGGGAGTTTTTTTTTAGGCGTATCGTCACATGTGATGAGACGTGGGTCCACCATTACACTCCCGATTCAAAAGTGGCGAGTAAGGAGTGGCGAAGAAAGGATGATCAAATGTCAAAGTCAAAACCCGTCTCTCAGCCGGAGAAGTGCTTACGATTATTTTCTTTGACTCAAGGGTTTGTTTGAGTTTTACTCATTGTTGTAACAACTCAGAATACTAATATTGTAAGCCGCATTCACTGTTCGTTGATCGTGAAGAAAAAGAAAATCAATGGTTTTAAGAACGACCTAACATTAAACAAAACATTAATATCAAATAATAATATCATTAAAATATTTAATTACATTTCTTCAATTTTCGTTTTTTTTTTTAATATTTGAACATTTAAGCAAATGGAAAACTCAAAGAAAAACCTTTAAAACAATTGCGTAACAATATAGTAAATATTCGCAACTATTTTTATTAGCTTACATATTTTTAACGGTTACTTACACATTCTGTAACTTTCTTTTTTGAATAAATTTTTATTTAAATTACATTTTATTATAACTACATGAGTAGTTAAATACTTCTCCACTGTTACATGTACGATACAGAAATACACTTATAAAATTCAGTAAACTTTTCATGTAATATTTCGATTACTAAAATTATTACATAATTATTAAATAAATATAGTGTCTTCATTGTTTCTTTCAATAAAAATAAAAAGTACAAGCTGTTGTACTGTTTGTCGTTCCTACGTGCTGCGATATAGAGTTAGTGCATTAAAAGTTTTAAAACAAATATGTATTTTCGTTTTGGCACACTTAACATACATCTAGTTAATCCATTAAAATGGTGCGGGTGTCTCTAACAACAACTTTGGCTCATTGGTTAAATTGGACGAGCGTCTGTGTTGATTTCAGTTGATGGTCATTATTTTTAACTGTAAAAACTGTATTTCTGAAACACGATAGCCAAGACCATCCATCACGGTTATAATAAAGTTAATTATAAGAAATACACAAAATTATGTATGCCACCAACATGAATGTTGACACGAAAAAGGTTTGCTATAGTATTTTCAAAATATATTTAACCAGTGGGAAAATATTTGATAATCTTTGGAATTTAACGAATAAAATTCAATTCCGGGTTTGAAATACAATTAAGTCATTGATATGAAGATAGTTTATTTAATATAATTGTTGTAAAATATTGTATAATTTACTGCTGCATCTTTTATTTGTCATTCTGTAATACACTTCACCACAATTATCTGTCTTTATACCTTGTATTCACCCCCTGCAATTTATGACCTACACCTGCTTACAATCCTATAACTTCATCATCACCACAGCTATTTCTATCTCTTATTACTGCGTCTTTCCTATTCTATTTCTTCCGCCTCTTTTGTCCCTTAAGGTAATTCAGTGTTAAGTAAATCGCCGCCAAATAAACCACGTATAAGAGCACCTTCACAATCATACAATGTAACACCGCAGCACCGATTGAGATTCATCCCGCTATTCTTTCCACTTCTTCCAGCACCTGATTGATACCAAATGTACATTTTGTAAATAGTGTTAATAGACGTTATAAGCAAATCATTTGTGTATGAATCAAAAATTTAATACATGCAACCCTTTAATTAGGTTTGTCAGGACGTTTCATGTACTACCACCGCACTCTTAAGTTCACTTGAGATTTATCGAGTGCATGATACAATAATTAATAGAAAATGAAAAAGTTTTATTAAATATTAGTTTACACCAATAAAAACTTAAACGCAGTTTCGTTTCACAGTCAATCATTTCTGATTTTTTTTTTTTTTTTGAAGAATTTCTTGTTTAAGACCATTTTTTCAAAATTAATACAAAAATGGTAACGATTTAAAGAAACTGTGGCAAAAGAATAAATAAAATTACCACCATTATTTTTTACATTATCTCATCAAGTTTCACGTTGGTCCCAGAATTGCATAACACCTTATTGCGTGAACTAAAAGGTCAAAACAATTAAGATAGTAGCCATTTACGCGGAATATTTTGTCGCTGAATTAGAATGTGACCATATGATTGCCCCAGCGCATTAATTTAAAACAATAATATCTTAATTTAAAAATTTGAATGATGATAGGTTGACTCGTTTGGATTTGATACTAGGATTCTTCAAAACTACAAAGTGCTAAAGCTTTTTTGAGGCCACATTTGAAAAATTTGTTGAAATAGATTAATTTCTTTTCTGATTCTATTTTCAACATTCCATAGTTGTATTCTAGAAAAAGAGTACACTACTATGGCGGATTGAAAACAGAAAACACAACACCGACCCTAAAATATTGAAATTTTAAAATACTCTAATCTCAAATCCAAAACATGTCAAATGTCAACATTTAAATTTTGATGTTAAAATCAGAATCTTGATCTGGTGGGGCAATTCTGAGGCTAGATTATAATTCGGCGATAAGAGATCGCAAATAATATTTTGGCATTTTATTTCACGTTGTAATACTTTCAAAAGCCAAAAACTGCATCACATTTTGGGGTAAAGATCCTGACGTGCTGAGGCTATTTTTGGAATCAATATCGCCAAATACATCGTATGTGATACCTTTTGTTTTTACTTTTTCCTTTCCAATTCCTAATTTCGTTGATCTTCGTAATTTATTTATTTAAACATGTTTTCGGTGGTCGGGGGCGAAGTCGTCCCAACCATCGAACAGCGGCGAATGCTAAGACCTGAACCACCAGTGCTGATCACTCGTAACCACGTTTGCTTTGCACCCGCAATTTCCATTTTTTGCTCTCATTGCCCAAAAGCCAAAAGAAGTACAAACAACTTAAAAAAATTGTTTTTACATACCTATATTCATTGGTCTTCAAAAATATTACTTATCCTGTTTTATAACTATCAAAAACACAAAATGTAATTCATATAAAACATAAAAACGTTTTCGTAACTGTTAAAAAAAAAGGTAGGACTATTAAATATTTTTACCTAGGTTTATTAATAGTACCCAAGTGCCTACACCAGTAATTTACTATCTCTAGCCAAATGTTTTAACGTCAGACATCGCTCCTAGTCTTAATTTAAGATCGCCCAGAACAAAATAATTAACTCAGCTTTGTAGTTTAATCTTTTCATTTATGTTTTACTCCCTAAAGTGTAAAATAGTAAGGTAAAGAAAAAACACTTGGTAGTTTCACAATATTTAATAGAATTAAATCCTTGACGATAGTCGTTTCGGTGCTTACACCATTATCAAAAGAGTACCTATGTATACTAACTATAAATTTCTACATCTGGGTTTTAAATACTAAGATTTATGCTAGTTTTTAAAAGTGGGGATAAATGGAATTCTGTTTGGTCAATCGTTACTGATTTGTTATTAAAAAGTGCTTTATTAATTTCGGTCATTTCTAGTAAATTTAACAATCTACCCTTATGAATGTTGTGAATTAATTTGATATTATCTTGGTCTAAAGTATGATTATTTACTATACAATGTTCTGCGAAGTCGCTACATAGATTTTTTTGTGAAACTGATTTAGGATGTTCCTTCATTCTAGCTCCTAAGGCTCTACCAATCTGTCCTATATAAATAGCTGGACAATTGACCTGAAGACGCTGACCGCCCAGATGGGCAGTGCAGGAACAAATGGTAGTCACTGGGCGCCATATCAGAGCTGTACGGAGAATGATCTAGAGTTTTTCAGTGAAAAGATGTGCCCAAAGAGATCTTTGGTCCGATTAGCCACATGCGGACGGGCATTGTCATACACATTTGTGCGGCCATCTTCAAATGCTCTCACCCACTTCCTTACGATTCCATCACTCATAATGTTTTGTCCGTAAACTGCACAGATCTCACGATTAATATTAATCGGTTTTAGTCCTTTAGCACTAAGGAATCGTATAATAGCCCGGACTTCTCAGTCGGAGGGACTTAAACACTCAATAAACAACGTAATCAAGGGCGAATCAGACGGTAATGGCGTCAGTGCGTAGGTGAGAGATGTAGGTACTCAGTGCGTATGCGCGGAACTCTGGCTTCAGCGCTACGACGGCAGAATTTCAAAACGGTTCTTCTTTAAGAACATGCCTACGTTAATAGAATTTGCAGTTGGCCTAGCTACGTCCCGTTCCTTTTCAACAACCCCGTATACGATAGTAAACCTCACATGTAAATTACAAATTTAAATTACTCTTACGTATCATGCATTTGTCTCATGTAACCAATACAATATTCATAACTTTTACTCATTACCTTAAGAGATAGTCAATGTACGCAAAATGAAGTTATTTATTAACCTTTTATCATTTAATATATTCATCAGCTTTACATGTAGATAAGTACATTATCATAGATAAAATTTATTCATTTTGCATACAGACATAAAAAGCTATTGACTCATATTTTGCTTATATGGAAATTTGGTTACACTTTTCTAATTAAACGTTAAGTCATAGTAGGTATTAATCATCCAAAAATGACAAATAAAATATTGATGTGCAAATATCAATACACAAATGCATAATAGAATGAATCCGGTAACCTAACCTAATCAAAAACGAAAAAAATGCTACATTAGGTTAGGTTATGTTGATTTATTTTTGTAAGAACGTTTACAAACAATTATTTACCGATAACGTTAAACATACTTTATACGAGAATGCTAATGTCATCTCCTAATTCAATAATACAAATACAGATGTATATAACCACTGCAAAATATCATGTTACATATTTCTGATAGAATGTTTTTTTTTTTCTGGAACATCATAAAAAATACATGTGATAAGATAAAGATAAATACACATCACATTTTCTTTTTTACCTAAATCTCACCAATGTTTTCTATAGTCGTACATCAAAATACATTTTGTATATCCGTGTGCCGTGTGCATAGCATGATTTTGATTAGATTAATAAACAAATAAACAACACAAAAAGAAAACACATGTGAAACGTTAACAACCGTTTACAATAACATTCAATGGCGAAATTATTAAATTTTACTACCTAAATGACCTAGTAAATAGTCATTACCCTTTAATTAAACTATTATCTATGTTAGCAAAACTTTTGACACTTTAAAACAATGACAAACATAAAATTGTTACAATCGGAATAATGCGTACGTATTCGGATGTGTTCTTATCTGCCCTGGGCAACTTCCTATTATGTAAAATAGTCGCATGCCACGCGTTCTATTCCAGGCCGATACAATATCTTTTTTTACTTTTTACCAGCTTTAATAAGAACAGATAAGAATGATTTTTATACTGTGTAAATTTACGACACAGTAATAATTATATAAATTTCATTCCTTCCATTTTTTCCTGTCACAGATAGATGTAAAAATTACAAGACAGAGGTTTTAATAAAACTTTACCATTTTATACTTTTAATTTCGTTCTGATTTAGAGCACTGTTAGAAAAAAACTAAAACCTTATTTAAAAACTATATTATTAATATTATATTTAAACTATAAATAATATGTGTACAAAATTATTAAATATGTCCAGATATTATGGTGATTCATGATCATGGAAACAAGAGAAAATGGGGTTCACACCAACATCAAATGTCACTATCAATGATTCCTCTTTATTTAAAATGAAACTAGAAACAATAGATAACAATAATAAAGTGGCAACTGTGGTAGTAGTAGTAGGAATTATAGCTACCTTACGGTATTGAGAGTGTACTTTAAAAAGTATATATATGTATATATATTAAAGTAGTTTACATGAGAAAATGTACTCAAAAACAAATTGAGTACAAAAAAGTTAATGTAAATAATTTTTACATTTGACTGAGGTTGTTCAGTCCGATTAGGTTAAAAATAAAATAAAAAAATACCCGTCTTATTGAAACTACTGTACTATACGTAAAACGTAAATATTGACAATTACCATCTACTGTCTACAGTACAAGCGAATGCGTTGTCTGGAAAATACTACGCATCTGTTTAAAGATACTCCAAACTTGATAATAATAATTGCACTTACACCTTGTTTAAAAATTGTAAATGTCTGGTCTAATTATGAAAATAAAATTCCGTGAAAACTACTTATAAGTATAAAATATCATATCACTGCTCTATGCTATGAGTCTTTCTTCTTAATCACGTTAAGTGTGATTTGTCCACATGGGAAGCGTAAATATTATATAGTTACAGTGACTAATATGTCGTTGGAAAATCGGAGTAGGAATTTCATCAGATTTGTTTAACATTTAAAATGAACTATTAATCCTTATAGCTTTCCTATAACAACCAATTAAAGTACATTTTCAATTTTTTTATTCAACTTGGCTTCAGTACAAAGACAACTTAATACGAGATATAATTGTAGTGTTCAGAATTGTAAAAGAAGAATTTTATTAGGCATAATTACATTTACAAAATAAGAAGTAAAACATGAGCAAAAATTTTGTAAAATTCCCTATATTTTCCCTTTTCTAGTGATACACTTCTTTGTAGGCAAGATATATACATATACATACATACACACATTTTTTTAATTAATTTAATTATTTTATAAATTCATTGTAAAATTAGAAAATAATATAACACTTGTAATTTCCATAAAATTATTTATTTCACTTAACACATGTTGCACCACGATGTGGCTTTTTCAGAAGTTACAAATATACACATCGTGGTGAAACATATGCTAAGTGAAATAAATAATTTTATGGAAATTACAAGTGTTATATTATTTTCTAATTTTACAATGAATTTCCATCAAGTAAATATAGAATAAATTAATCATAAATTTGAAGTCTGTCTTAACCATAGACCATAGAAACATAGAGACAGCATTTAATACTATGGCAGTAATCCCGAAATAACAAATAATTGTGGTTTATCTTTCTCACTGTTACAGTATTAAATGCTGTCTCTATCTTTTATGCTCTAAGGTCTTACCTTTAAAATAATTTTTATCTGTCTGAACTAACCTTCGAAACGGTTGAACCGATTTCGATGGGACTTGATGTACACATGAAGAGGTTTTCAAGAATCATATAAGCTAACAGGCGGGATGAAAAGTTCGTAGGCTAGCATAGAAAAAAATTTTTTTTTTTGATAGAATTTGATTTTTTTATTCAATATAGTTCCCTTCGAGGGCGATACAACGATTATATCAGTCATACAATTTTTCGATACTATTTTTTTAATACGATTTGTCTTTAGCCTTAAAATAGGCTTCAGTTTCGGCGATTATCTCCTCTTCATCGGCGCGAAATTTCTGTCCAGCGAGCATCCTCTTGAGGTCTGAGAACAGAAAAAAGTCGCCGAGGGCCAGATCTGGAGAGTACGGTGGATGCGGAAACAATTCGAAGCCCAATTCATGGAATTTGGTCATCGATTTCATTGATTTGTGACACGGTGCATTGTTTTGATGAAACAGCACTTTCTTTTTCTTCAAATGTGATCGCTTTTCCGCGATTTAGTCTTTTAAACGCTCCAATGACACTACGTAATAGTAGCTGTTTATGGTTTTAACCTTTTTAAGATAGTCAATGAATATTATAATATGAGCATCTCAGAATACTTGCCAGCCGACTTTTGCGTTTTTCCACGCTTTGGAGTCGGTTCGATTCGATCCGTTGTTGTTTTTGGTCGATTGTGAGCTCGCGCGGCACCCAATTTGTACAGGGCTTTCGCATATCTAAATTTTCATTCACGATATGACCATGACCAACACGTTCCTTTGATATCTTTAAGGTCTCAGCTATCTCAATCAACTTCACTTAACGGTTATCAAAAATAATCTTGTGGACTTTTTTTATGTTTTCGTCGGTAACAGCCTCTTTGTGGCGTCCACTGCGTGCATCGTCCTCGGTGCTCATTTCGCCTCGTTTAAATTTAGCAAACCACTTTTCTACGGTTGATTTTCCTGGTGCAAAGTCCGAATAATGTTTATCAAGCCAAGCCTTGGCTTCAAAAGTATTTTTTTTTCGCCAAAAAGCAATGCTTTTTATCACACGAAATTCCTTTTTATCAATTTTTTAAAGTAACAAAAGTTCTTTCACTAAAAATGCTATAACTCAGATACTAATAGTGCAACAACTGTCAAATTTATACACGCGTCTTTTGAAGGTTAGGGCTAACTAAAAATCATATGGATTTGATACTAGTAGCGTCATCTATGGGTCAGCCTACGAACCTTTCAGCCCGCCTCTTTCTTTCTTTTTAAATTGGTCATAAAAAGTATATTTATTATAAAGAAATAGAAATAGTTTCCATCTGCAAGAAATAACATGAAAGGGGTAATCACTAGAAATTATTTTACTAGAAAAGTAGAAAATGATTCACGCGGGTAAAAGCTAGTCAGTTATATGTAAAATGTTTCACGTTTTTTCAGTTTCGAAGAAAAAAAATCAAAGAGAGTTCTTAAGATAAAAACGGGAATGAATAACACCCACTTCTGTATCTATAATTGTACCTATTTATATTGTACAATGAAACGGGTACGTCATAGGAAAAAAAAAGCTTGTCAGGTACTGCTCTTTGGATAAGTGTTTCTAATGAAATTTGCAATTACACGTTTATAAATTTATGTATGATAACAAGAAAGGCAAAAAACGTAATCAACACTTGTTCAATACTTTTATACTGAATAAAGTTAATTAAGAACCAATAAGCATTTTTGAGGTAATCAACAATGTTTACGCACGTGCACCATCGGAATCGTTTACGTGGAAATTTTAAGGTTATTTTGAGAATAATTCCAAACAATTCAAACAGAAATTAATCGAATCGAAGGAATTTATTTAAATTATGACGCAAACTGAAATTAACATTTTCTATGGAAACAACAAAATTGTTTCCTATAAGAAATTTAAATTAATTTTATGATGAAATAAATGAAATTACTCCACATATGAATAGATAATAGTGACTTCAATTGTATTTGACAATTGACTAAGAATTAAAGAAATCCTGGAAATCGAAAGTAGGCCATCATTTAGTAAGTTTATTGTTTTATTAAATGTTTTGATGTTCCTTTTATAAGCTATATATATAGCCCCATAGATAATATAAATAATAATATTATTATAGAGAATGAGAGAAGTGATTGACATTTCATCAATCTAATTTTCGATCTGTTAGATACCAATTAAAAGGTTTTCATTATTTATATAGATGATAGTAATCGTAAAAGAAAAATGAAATTGATTATGATAATTAACATCTCTCACACAGCACGTTAATTTATCGTAAATTAATTAAATTAGTAGTATTGCCAGTTGTACAATATTACAACATACACAATTACTTTAACAATAACGATAATTAAATCCACAACTTGATCATTTGTAAGTTAAAATTATCTATTATTACCTCTCACAATATCGAAAAGTGAAAAAATTGTTATTTTCGAATTTACGATAAAAAAAACTAGGATTATTATCATATAATTTGTTGCTTCTTGTCATACAGAAGGTAAGAGTTAAAATAATACCTTAAAAGTGAAAGTACCTATATCAGATACTTGAACTATTATCTGAATCAATTCAAAAATTTTATAACGAACATTTCAACTGAATTCATACAAAATATTCTACTTTTCTCTATTTGTATTTTCCTCATTACAATGATTATGTAGGTACATATGTATATAGTTAATCAATGATTAAACACATACAGGGTCATTCAAAATGAGTGGTACATTAGACGTTTTAGGGAAAATAAACACGTTACTGATTTTAAAATTTGGGAAAAGGGGTATCAAGGATGATCTATTTAACTAAAATAATTTCAACTGTCGGGCACTTCCGGTTATACCGAAAGTGATAAAATTAAAAATTTAAGGTGACTTTGATAACAACCTTGTATGCCAATATGCCTACGATGAATAGTTTCTGAGATAATTTAATTTATTGGAAAAAAGATTGCACCGCAACCCAAACTATAAAAAATCATAACCATAAAAAATTAGTTAGAATGTTGAAATTAGTTATTTACTAGTTATTGCCAAGGCATAAGGCTAACATCATGTCAAAACTAAGCTTTATAATTTGTACTGGGCGTTCAGAAAAAGAAATCCAAAGTTTAAAAACTTTAAACACAAATAACTTCATTTTTTCAAATGGCACCTAGCATATTTTATTTTGTCATTCGATTCCATTTGTTATCCTCTTTCGATCCATCTGGATATTTCCTACTGTTTTATTGAAAAAAAAAATGAATAATATTGATTTTTTTTAAAAATGAAGAATGGAAAACATCGAATGACAAAATAAAATATGCTACGTGCCATTTGAAAAACTGAAATTATTCGTGTTTGAAGTTTTTAAACTTTGGATTTTTTTTTCTGAACGCCCTGTACAAATTATAAAGCTTAGTTTTGGCATGACGTTAGCCTTATGATTTGGCTATAACTACTAAATAACTAATTTCAACATTCTAAGTCGTTTTTTATGGAAGTTATGATTTTTTTATACGAGTAGTTTGGGTTGCGGTGTAATTTTTTTTCCAATAAATTAAATTATCTCAGAAACTATTTATCGCATAATAGGCATAAAAGTTGGTTATCAATTTCACCTTAAAATTTTATGTTTCATACGAATTCATCGTGAAAAATATACCATTCCATTTAAAATAAGAAAGTTGACATCAACTTCCGTTATAACCAGAAGTGGCCGGCAGTTGAAATTATTTTAGTTAAATAGATCATCCTTGACAACCACTATTCCTAAATTTTAAAATCTGAAACATGCTTAGTTTCCCCTAAAAGGTCTAATGTACCACTCAGTTTGAATGACCCTGTTATAGTTAATTGATTATTAATCACATATGTACGTATGAACTAGAGTACGGAATTAAATACCTATACGAAAACATAACCGTTTGTTATTAAAATATACTTAAAGTAATAGACACCTGAAAGTGCATGTATTCAGGTGTAATAATAATAAAAATTAACCGATTGTATTAGTGTTTTTCGTTCGAATTACATTCTATAAAACCAGTTAAATAGCAACTTCGTAACTTGCTTTTGTTTTTCAATATATTACGATAAATAACAACAATAAGTCGTTCACTCAGTATCATTAGGAAAGGCGATAACTTGTTATTTTATATGAAAGGATTATTTTAAAAACCGAAGGTCGAATAAATGAATTGCTTTACAGTAAGTAAAAAAGGCAACAAACACCACCACCCAACAAAACAAAAACATCGACATCAATGAAAGAAGCAAATTATAAATAAAATACCTCTGTCTTTGCGGGAGCTTCTGATATGGAGTTGAGATGACGATATTTGTCCCATTTTTTTGTTTGACTTTTCGTTTACAAACACTCATAAAAATTAAATCAATCACAAAAAGTCACCTATCCAGGCAATTAAAAGTGTAACAAGACCTTTTTATGTATAAAAAACAATGATAAAATAATTAGGTATCATTTAATATCAAGTAGAAACAATTTTAAACTTTAGCACTGTTCCCTAACAAAGAGTTCATAAAAATGTTGGATCCGCAACTACGTTTTGAAAACCGCCAAGTTCACTGTACGTTTGAGAATAAATTTATTCTTAGACACATCCACGTTAATTCACATTCACATTCGTACTTATTTACGTATGTACGTGCGATAGAACTACTATCAGCGAGACAGCAATAACAATAATAATAACAACAGAGCGTTTAAATAATTTAATGGAAACAAAGGAATCGAACAGGCAACAGACACAGTGTGCGACCGTACAAACGACGAGAGCCACTGCAATAACGCCACACCGCTGCTGTACACGTTTACTTGTACCCTGAAAGTTGAAACAAATAAAATTATAAAGCGATTTCCTTGGCCGTCGAAACTTGTGACGAGATAAAACGCGTGCAGTAGTGGCGATGGTGGATCTATTCTATAATAAAGCATACGTAGATTCGTGTATGTATACAGCATGTTCTCAATAACATACATACATATTAATACGTGCATATGGATATGTAAGCCAATGCTATCTCTAAAGATAGCATCGCGCCGCAGGAGACAATAATGTAGCATACACATGTGCAAATTTGTACAGTGCTGTTAAAAAAAACAGTCAAGTACGAGTCAAGCCGTATCGTAAAATATTGAATTTGACATTAGGATAGCTGATGTATAGAGCTAAAGTACACGTACAAAAGGAATGCAGGTGCAGTAGACTGGTCGACGCGCCGCAATCTATTGCCTATACGGAGACAGATGGCGAGCGGTAGGCATGCAAATTTGTCACTGACGTCGCTGTTGTCATGACAACCAGCTCGCGCTGACACAGGTGCGACGACCACGCGCCTACCTCTTCACTTGGAAATGAATTACATATACTAATGTCATTACAAGGACTAATTAAAACATTATAAAGCACTCTACGCAGATAACAGAAATTATATTTATTTAATGAAAGAAATCCAAAAAATAAAATGATAAAGAGGCTCAATCATCTACTTCACCCGAATAATCGCCACAGATAGATTATGATGTGCCTGTGAGATACTTTCTTTGATTAATAGACCTTATTTAACATCAACCACGCTCAAGTGCAATCCAATCCAAATCAAATCGCACACTGATTTTTTTTTAATTCTTCAATAGATTAACAGCTTATCTAATTTATGTTTTTATCACTGTTGCACGATTTCTGATACATTCTTGTTATTTACGACACAATTTCGTTGATATATCGACACGATCCCACTTTTACAGCTGCAAAGTAATCATTCATCCTGCAATAGTACACACGGCTGGAAAATCCGTCGTAGGAGTTACTGTATTACTAAGACGCTCGGGGTACTGCCGAAATAGCCTCTATGGTCTACTTAAATTATCTGCGTGGTATATAGTCTAATAAAGAAATTCAATAATAACATACGAGGTATATTTTTGAAGTAAGTACCGTTTTGAAATTAATAAAAAACGTGCAGAGACATCTTAATAATTTTCTAATTCTTTTACATGAAAGCCTCTACCTTAATCTACGTTTCTACATAATTTCCTTTAATATTGAGGCACGCACTTGTCATAACGTTTGACCAATGACCAGTTTTTGAATACCCTTCTCATAAAACTCTGCCGCCTGACTTGTTAACTGTTAACCACTGCATCACAACTGTTTTGACTTCTTCAAGTACAGGAACAATGGTAGTCACTGGGCGCCAGATCAGGACTGTACGGAGAATGTTCTAGAATTTCCCAGTGAAAAGATGTGATGAGATCTTTGGTCCGATTAGCCACATATGGACAGGCATTGTCATGCACATTTGTGCGGCCGTTTGTAATGCTCTCACCCACTTCTTTACCATTCCATCACTCATAATGTTTTATCCGTAAACTGCACAGATCTCACGATGAATATCAATCGGTTTTAGTCCTTTAGCACTAAGGAATCATATAACAGCCCGGACTTCACAGTCAGCGGGACTATCGGAGGCATCTTAAACAGTCAGTAAACAACGTAAACAAGGGATAATCAGACTGTAATGGGGTCAGTGCGTAGGTGAGAGATGTAGGTACTCAGTGAACATGCGCGGAACGCTGACCGCAGTGCTGCGGCGGCAGAATTTCAAAACGGTACTTACTTAAAAAACATGCCCCGTATGTTCCACATAAAATAAATTATTTGCCGAGCTGAGCAGAATAAAAAAGTAAGTTAATAATAAACTATTTCAATTCAAAATACCTTCAGCGCAAAAAGAAAAAATAATCTATCAAAAACCGCGTTGTTTTTTCTAACAAGGGAATAAATCTTGAAATAATATATAAAGAAGATGGTATTTATTAATAGTTAAATGGAAAAAAATCACTTCTGTGATCCCAAACGGTTAATTTGGAGAAGTTAGAAGCGTTTTGTTTGTGGTATTATAGTAGGATTATGAAATACCGTAGGAAAAAAGGTTGGCATTGAAAAGGTATTGGTATTAAGTAATTAATTAAAAAATTAAAATATTAGGTAATTAATTAAAATAAAATTAGGTAATTACGTAATTAAGTAGAAGTGCAAAGGGCACTATGGAAGCTAATAAAGAAAAGGAGATATAGGATGGTAGGACACTTTTTGAGACATGAAGGGATAGTTAGAGACATATTGGAGGAAGTCATAGTAGCTAAAGGGATACAGGATGACCTAGATTAAATTACTATTCGCAAATAGTTAAGATGCGAAGATTGGATCAAGGAAGCGGAGGTGCGTGTCCAACCTTTAGAAACGATAAAATTACGTTGAATACGGTCACAAAAAATCGATTGCTCTTTTGATGATAGACAGATATCTATAACAACTATACTCTACAATTTATTGACTTGTTTACTGTATCATATACAGTAGTGATAGTAAAATTCCAATTAAAAATAAATGTTATTTTTAATGTTATACCTATCGGTTTTAGTCCTTTAGCACCAAGGAATCGTATAACAGACCAGATTTCACAGTCGGCGGGACTCACGATTATCGGAAGCATCTTAAACACTCAGTAAATAAGGGCGAATCAGACTGTAATGGCGTCAGTGCGTAGCTGAGAGATGTAGGTACTCAGTGCGCAAGCGCGGAACGCTGACCGCAGCGCTGCGGCGGCAGTATTTCAAAACGGTGCTTACTTAAAAAACTTGCCTGGTATATTTCCGAAAAATGTAGTCTTGTGTACTATGTATCGAGAGAAAATATATAATAACTAAGATACAATCTTTAAGAAAGCGAAAACTAGATCCACAACACCGTACAAAACGTAACCTACTTATGAAACTGTATTACCTAATAAAAATAAAAATATACTCTTGGTTAGTGTTCTGCCGAAACTTCCAAACGTGTATCGCGATTTCGAACTCATTGGTTCTCATCAGCACACCATAGACAGTTCCGGCAGAACACCAACCGACCTACAGATTAATAAATAAATACAGAAGCGTAGTGAACACCATCTAAAACTACGTGGTAGGAAAGTAACCAAATTGAACAAAAATAAAAATATGCTATAAACATAAAATTATTTCATCAATTAAATACTAATTTCCAAAACATACTTAACTAGTTCGGTTCTTTTCCTGAAAAAAAAAAAAAACTACTGCCTGCTCCATACGTTTTGCCATCATTCTATTTAGTACATAGTCTGTCTTGCTTTGCATGCTCCAAATTCAAAAAAAAAATCAAAAAAATGAAACATTTTTAACGCAATAAATGGAACGCTGATTAATATAATAAGTAACTCTCCAAAGTGTCACTGACAACGCTATGGCTATCCTTGAATTATTTATGAAACGTTATACTAATTAAACGGATTATTGTCATGTTGGCATTTACTAAATTTAGGAGTAATAGTTAAATCTACTACGCAAAATTTTAATCTTTGGTAACAATAAAACAGACATCTTAAAAGAAAACACGGAATTTCACTTTTAATGCGTAAAAAAAAGCTGATAAAATAATTGAAAAAATTGCTTACACTCTTTTTTGACTCATACTGTACACATGTACACGTTTAATTCGCCCAAGTAGATAATCTGCGGTCATACTCGCGACATTTATTATTAAAAGGCTTATTGAGGGAACACGGGGTGTCAACAACCCATCATTTTATTACAGTCGCAAAACTAGCTTTTAAAAACACACATGTACTGTGTATTTTCTTTATTAGTCTCAATTTACATCTACTTTAATGACAACAAAATTTCAAGGCTTCGGAGGATTGTAATAACAGTTCCTCGAAATATTTAAGCGTTTAAAGATAGAAAATAAAATGTGCGAAAAGCCTCCCAGTGGATATAAGGAATCCTAGATAATAAATTACTCCGTGTTTCAAAAAATAAAAATAAATAAACACCTATGTACCTATTCTAGCAAAGTTTGAGTGTTGCGGTTCAAATTTTCAATTTAAAATTATTCTATTCATTAAAAAAGAAGGAATTAAAATCCTTATTCGTCTAAATATTAAGATCAAAGATCGCATATTTGGAACGCGTCCTACCAAGTAGGCACAACGAACCGAAAGCCATATCCCAAGACCGGTTTCGACCTATCGGGTCTCATCAGGTGGGCACTGGCAGAAAGGTCTTTACAGGCTATATTATAAATGTAAATATAAATATGGAATCAACAGAAACAACTACTCCGAGGGCTAATACCCCTACCGGCATTGAATTACACTGTTTATTCCGAAAGATTATTAGACGAAGATAACAATCCAAAAAAAGAACATATTAAAATCCTTTTAAGAGGAGTAGTTGTTTCTGTTGATTCCATATTTATATTTATAATATAGCCTGTAAAGGCCTTTCTGCCAGCGCCCACCTGATGAGACCCGATAGGTCGAAACCGGTCGTAGGATACGGCTTTTGGTGCGTTGTGCCTACTTGGTAGGACGCGTTCCTAATGTGAGACCTTTGATCTTAATATTTAGACGAATAACGATTTTTAATTCCTTCTTTTATAAATATGTTATAACTTCATCTAAGAATCCATCGGAATCAACAGTGTAATTCAATGCCGGTAGGGGTATTAGCCCTCGGAGTAGTTGTTTCTGTTGATTCCATATTTATATTTATTCTATTTATGTAATTTAAATTAGCACCCATGTGTTTTCTCAACACGATAATGTACAACAAAACACTAGTTGGAAAAGTGAAAGATATATCGTAAAATAAAAATTCCTTCAAATTTAGTTTCCAGGTTTTACAAGTTGAAAAACGAAATTTTTGTAGCACCATTACTAATTAAAACTAATTGTATGTATCAATTATTTCTATGAAAGTTTTTTAACAACTATTGAAAACAACAATAATATTGTAACTCAGCATTATCTAGGCATCTGTTATCAAACAAAGCAAATAAAGAAAATTTAATTTACCTCGAGGTATTTTTAGGAAATTGTAGGTTGTAGCATTTATTTTACTGAGGGGATTTTTTTTAAAATGATATCCTACGTTTTCTATTATTCTATATCCTACTATTTTTATTATCTACCTCATTTACTCAAGAAATAAATAATAAATATAGTACTTAATCATTTTAAAGCAAACAATTATAGAATTACATAAACTGTGTGTTGGAGTTGGGTAATGCACTTTGTTTCTATGGAAAGAAAAAAAAATATGTTTTTTCAATACAAGTGATGAGTGTTTTAAGAAGTAACTATAAATTACCCCGTTTGGTATATTATATATACTTAAAGCGAAAATATTTTCCAATTTATTTATTTACGTACAACAATAAAAAATTATAGCATTGTTTGAGTGACCAATAGCTTCAAAAAGGAGATATCAAGTTTTGTTGTCACATTTACGCATTTCATAAATAATAATTGAAACAGTAAATTTTTATCCAGTTTTATGGTTTGTAAGACAGCGTAAAAGGGTAATCACTGAATAAAAACACCCAAAAATATACCAAACATTCAGTTTAAAAATAACGAAACTATCATAGCACTAAATATAGGCACCGCCTCAACTTTATCAAACAAATCCGCTTTTTATTTATTTTTATTTTTATCAATAACTGGACATACGTTGTATGCAACCCAATGTACTTTATTGTAATTTCGGTAGTTAATTTTTACTGAAGAGATAACATTTTCAATTTTTTATTCAAACTACTTTTCTCAAAAAAATAGAATAAACAAATTTAACTCCTCCAATTCTAACTAAAAGAAGAGAAACGATTAAAATATTCTGTAACGCTCTCAAACATAAAATATACATCTTTCTTTAAAAACAAGTACCTAGACACAATTTCAAAAAATAATATTAAAACATTGTATCAAAACCTTAATAACTAAACTGTGTAAGTGAAATAAAAGTCAGTCATACATATTATTCTAAGTAAACCATGAACTTTGGATATAAATATTACAGTAGAAACCAAATACTTCTTGATAAAATTCATAAACTTATTAGTAATATTGGATGTCATGCTTTGTAAACTAGACCATTCTTATTATTAAATACTGACTATAAATATTAAAACAAAGTATTCAAGCCTTATTTTGCCATAAACTCCTAACAGTTTTAATTTCAACCATAAATAGCTTAACCTATAGATAGGTTATTTAAATGAATAACTAAAAATAAAATACTATGAAACTAAACTCTTGAATATTTGTGTCATAAGTCTATACATGTTATACATATTAAGTACCAGTTTTTTTAGAAGCAGTTTTGAGTTATTTTTGTAAAAAAATACATATTACCAGATGACAATTCAAAATAATTATTATGTGACCATTACTTTGCCTTGTAACATTAGTAAATATAACAAATATAACTTTACTCATAAAAAATAGTATTTAGAGAAACTTACCATTTAAGGACCATATATGAGATGGTAGGGACTGTGCAGCATACACTCTACCTAATGAAATGCTTGTAGGACCTAGACCAATAGCAGCCTCTTCGGCAGAGCTACTGTCAGTTTCTGGACTGGCACCTGCAGATGTGTCAAAGCTGGACCCTGTTGCAGGTATTGCCAATGTTTCATGACTGGAATGCAAGTCTGGAACACTTGACAGGGATCGAGCCCTTTGGCGATCATTGGAAAGATCCAGCCCCGGCAATGATCTGAGGAGACGATAGCCGACAGGGGCTGCCACAACGTCAGAACTGCTGCTAGTCGAAAATGTTCTACTTCGGGGACTCTGGGTCCCATTAGCAGTACTTGGCTTAGCACCCATTTGAAAACGATAATTAATATGTAAAACAATTGTAATTTAACACTTCAACCGAATAAATCACAGATATATCACAATTTGTTCCAAACTTCTCGTGCACTAACACACCAACTCGAACCGAAAATTATATGATTCCATGTTTTAATTTCCGTAAAAGAACATAAACATTGGCAAAAGCCAATGCAAATTTCTCGAACGAAAATTCATCGTATTTTATTAAAATTGACAGCTGCTTCAACAGATGTCAGATGATTGTATATACACACACGCTTTACCAACACTGTGCTGCCCTCAAGCGCTCAAACACAAATTACTCTTCGAAATATTACCGCAGGCTCGAAATTCAAAATCGATATAAATAACACCATGCGCAAAATAATAAAACCTGTTAAAGTATTCCAACCTTTACCCTCGAAAAATAAAACTCGATGTAAATAAAATAAATCGTACTAGTTTTTCGTTAAAATAGTGAACGATGGGTGCTAAATAGTGTGTAATTTTTAAAAATTGAATTGAAAGTTGATTAGAAAAATAATGTCAACTCCAGAAAGGTACTCGAAATTAGGAAAAAATAAAAGAAGAAAAAGCGATTTTCATATCAGCAATGGTCTTACGAACATATCTCCTCCAAAAGATTCTTACAATGCTATTTACTTGTCATTTGTATTAGGAGGAGCAGGATTTTTGTTCCCTTATAACAGGTAATTTTATATGATTCAATAAAATATGACAACTTAGCTTTTACATTTTTTTAAGCTTTATAATGGCAATGGACTATTTTAAAATACGGTATCCAGACACTCCAGTTGTCTTCGACATGTCCCTTGTATATATTGTAGTCGCTTTTCTTACAGTCTTAGGGAACAATCTTTTGGTAGAAACATTCACCTTAAATGCAAGGATCAATTTTGGTATTTTTTTATTATTATCGCATTTCCAAGCATAAATAACTCAGCAATTAATTTTTGTAGGGTATATAATGTCCTTCATCACTTTAATATTTGTTGTAATTTGCGAAGTTTGGTGGGAAGCATTTGGTACAACAACTTCTTATACTGTTAATTTAGGGGCTGTCGCTGTTGTAGCTGTTGGATGTACAGGTATGATGAAATTATTATTATTATTATTATTACTCATATTTTAGGTCATTTACGTAAATGTAGTCAGATTGAATTAATGAAGAAGCCTAATATGTTAAGTGTAACCACAAAAGTGCAATTGGTCAATCAATTAAAAGAATGGCCTACGCTTTAACAACGTGATTAAGTGCACAGAAAATGTAAAAGAAGTCTCAAAAAATGTCGTTTTAAAATAAATTTAAATTTTCAAGGAAATATAAATGATTTCATATTAACGTTTTACAAAATTACATTTCTTACAAAAGAAAATTATCTTTTTCAATAACTAAGTTTATAAAACATTCTTTCAAGTTACGAACAAGCCAAAAATAATATTAACATTCGATAAAATAAAATTTTGAACAGAAAAGTGAACAAAAAGTTTGAAATTTTGTACCCATTTATAACATTTCTATTATCAATTAGAAATTAAAAATTATTAGACATACAGATTTATTTCAAAAAAAACAAGAAGGCATTAAAATCCTTTATCGTCTATATTAAGGATCACAGATCCCACATTTGGATCGTGTCCTGCAAACCGAAAGCCAAATACCACAACCAGTTTCGATCTATTGAGTCTCATCAGGTGGGCGCTGACAGAAAGGCCTTTGCAGGCTATATGATAAATATAAATATAAATGTAGAATCAACAGGAACAACTACTCCGAGGGCTGATGAAACCAAATAAATAGGTCGAAAGCGGTTGTGGGATTTGGCTTTCGGTTCGCAGTGCCTACTGTGTAGGACGCGTTCTAAATGTGGGATCTGTGATCCTTAATATAGACGAAAAACGATTTTAATGCCTTCTTTTTTTGGATTTGTTATCTTTGTCTAAGAATCTTTCGGTATCAACAGTGTAATTCAATGCCGGTAGGGGTATTAGCCCTCGGAGTAGTTGTTTCTGTTGATTCCATATTTATATTTATCAGATCTACTTAATCCAAATAAAAAAGTAAATGTCAATCATAAGTGTATTAAAACAGGTGATAACTTTTTAAACTTTTGGATGGCAAATTAAAAATAAGAATTTTTAGAAAATTGCGAAAACGTTTCTCCTAACTCTTTATATTTCTTAGTTCAACAATCCAGCTTCTATGGCTACACAAGTATGCTACCAGCTAGATATACACAAGCAGTAATGGTGGGAGAAAGTAAGCAAAATTGTACTCTAAAATTTAAAGTTATAAACAGTTTAAAGTATTTGTCCTTAGATAAAAAAAATCCGATCTGAAGAATCTGAATAGCCATTTGTTAGACCTCCATTAATGATCATTTATCACTTGTAATATCCATAAAATTATTTATTTCATTTAACATATGTTTCACCACGATGTGGCTTCTTCAAATTGGTCATTAAGTAATAGATTAGTATTTTTATATTTATTAATTTCTATGGTTTCTAATAGATTTAATGTATAACTTTTACTTTCAGTATGTAGAATTTTAAAATCTGAATTTAAATTATGTAATTAGGTGTGTAGCGTAATTGGAATCGGGTTTTTTGGCATTTGAATGAATTAACATGTTCTTTGATACGTTCACTGAATGATCTACCCCTTTTCCCGATATAAAGTTTATTGCAAGTCCCACAATTTAATTTATATACTCCTGATTTATTACTGTTAATTGTTTTATCTTTATTATTTTTAATGTGCTCACTCAATGTATTATTGGTTTTGAATGCTGTTTTAATATTTATTTTATTTAGAAACTTTTTTAATTTTAATGTTGGTTTGGCCTAAATAGGTTAGCGTTTTAAATTTAGTATCGTTAATATCTTTGTTAATTGGAAAAATACTATTTACTATATTTTTAAATGAGATTTTTTTAAATTTATTATATGACGTAAAAAATATTTTTGAAATTTCCGAAAATTGAAAGGAATTTTGCCTAAATCGTTAAATCTAAAACTTGTGTCGTTTTGGAAAAAAATCTAAATAACCTGGAAAATCTTTCAAATTCATATTATTCTGTTATTGTGAAAACAGGATTTAAATTCAAATGTTAGTTAATATTTGTAAAAAAAAATGTTTTTAAAGTTTTTTTTTTTTAATTTACCTTGCTACCCCAGGGTTTTATTGCATTTTAAATAACTTTGATTATGTAGATTTTACATAATGGTCAAAACCTGCGATTTCCCAGGGATAACATGGTGAATTTTTAAAATAAAACTTTAAAAGCAGAATTTATATTACAAATAACAAACATTTCAATTCAAATCTGAGTTTCCCTTAAGAGGGTGATCATAATTAGTATTAATTTGAAAGGCTTTTCGAATTAATTAGATTTCTTGTCAATGCGGCACAAGTGCACTTGAAAATCCATGCAAAATTTCTATCAACATTCAGTAATTTCAAACATATTTTTACATAACTAATTACCTTTAACAAGGCTCTAATAAATGACCATGTTTTATTCAGATCGGAAAAAGTTTTTTTCATCTGAGAACTTTATTTATTGAATAGAAAAAATTCTATCCAAATATTGGGTAAACATACGCAACATACTATACTATACTAACAAGTAAAAGTAAAAATAAATATTTAAACAACAAAAGCTATATAAGGTTCCCTTTTCTGATTATATATTTATTCCCTAAGGTGCTTCTGGAGTATTTACGTCCTCTGTCAGAGTCCTGACAAGATTTCTCGTGTCAGAGATAAGGGGTAGCACTATATACTTTTTCACCGTTTCCGTGTCAGCAGTGGCTACCTGTTTTGCCATGTACCATCTCATTAGAAGAACGGATTTTATTCAATTTTACATCGCCTTGTGTGACACCGCAAAAACAAGAATTACATTAGAACCAACCGAGGACGCAGGTTTGGTAAGAAAAAAATCCTTAGCATAGAAGAACAAATTAATCAACAACGTGTCAGACACGCACACAATATTCTTTTTTTTTCTCTTAAACTAATTAAATAAGAGTCCTTAACTCAAATTAAGACTCATTAAAACCCATCAACAATAAATTGAAGAAACAAGTGCATTATTTTTAAATTTTCTTTTTTCAACTATAAAATAAAAAATACATCATCTTTTTGAAATTAAAAATCATTTATTTTCGGAAAAAAACAGCGCAGTAGGACACCAAGAGGACGACAAGACCCATATCTTGCTACTTTCAACCCTCCCCCATAACTCAAAAGCTATTGACTGTATGCACTTGTAATTTTGCATGTTTAACAAGCCCCCCTCAAACACCTAGAATCCCAATTTTCATGAATAAATTTGTAGTAGTTCTTCAGTTATTGAGTTCTAAAAAGTGCCACTTTTATCACTCACCAAAAATTTAGAACACTGCTAGATGATCAAGAAACTAAAAATTTGACATCAAGGTAGATCATTATATAAACACAAAGAAAAAATCTGAAAATTACAAATTGTCAATTTCTCACAAAGTTATTGGTGCAATTAGATGTCGTAAACAGAAATGATTTGACCAACAATAAAGTACATAATAAAAGGTATCTGTCGTTAGCTTTTGGTGAACCATCATGAATAATTAAATGAATAACATTTACATACAAGTTGAATGAAATTATGACCAACTTCCAAAAGTGTTATTCATTATCATGCAGAAAGGATAAAATTGGGCCATGTTCGGTACAAACGAAGTTAAAGCTTGTCGTCTTATAACAAGAACTTACAATACTGTATTTAAAACGTAACAAATGCTCTTTCAAATCAATACATACATTTTAGGGTAGCTTTCAGTATTATTTTTTTAACCTCTGCAGTAGTTGAATGTATACATTTTTGCATAAAGTTATCTTTTGTATTTTTTCTTCATTTCTGGTCTCATTTTAGTTCTGATTGAAATTGCAAGTTCACCCCTTCGCTGATTAGATTATGATTCGTGGATATTACTATTATCATTTTGTGATAATTCATCTTAACGATAAATGGAAAAACACTACTTTGTTTATTATCACTTTATTTATTCACAAATCCTTGTGACTATAGTTTCGACAAATAGCTTGTCATTATCAAACAAGTGATTCAAATTGAATTAATACAAACAGATGTACAGTGGTGTTTATATATATTATGGAAATTCCATTAATTATTAAATATACTGAATAATACTGAGTGGTACAAATCTACCTGGTCGTTTAACAGATTATTTTCGGAAATTTTTGATGCTTTATATACTTCTAAGGATTCTAAAATATTAAGTTTAAAGCCTTTATTTACATTATGAATAATTTTAAGATTCTCTAAAGTAGGAAACTGATTGTCTGTTTCTAAAAAATGATTTGCAAAATTTAAATTATTTTTTCTTAATCTAAATGATCGAAAGCGTTCGTTATAACGAGTTCTAAATGACCTTCCAGTTTGGCCTTAGTAAAAGAAATCACATTCTGTACATTCTAGCTTATAGACCCCAGTCTTTTCAAATTTGTCAGTTTTATCATTTGAATTAAAAAGTATGTGTTTTAAAATTGTGTTTGTCTTGAAACTAACCGTTAGATTTTTTGCAGATAGAATATTAGCGATTTTTATTCACATATTACCAAAGTACGTCAATGATATGTATTTGCATTCTTTGTTTTTTATGTATGGGTATATAGACTGGCATGCTATTTTAAATTGTTTCTTACGGATTAAATTTTGAATTGTTCTTGGATCAAAACCATTATTTTTTGCAATTGTTAAAATGATGTTTAGCTCGTTTTAATTTTTCGTTTGAAAAGGGGACTGAAAAAGCTCTGTGTATCATAGATTTATATGTTGCAAGTTTGTGTGAAAGAGGGTGATTTGAATTATTATGAATTGTTACGTCTGTAAATGTTGATTTTCTGTAAATATCAAAATTTATTTTATTATCTGAATATTGTAGGGTGAGGTCAAGAAAATTTATTTTGTTGTTCTGTTCAATTTCTAGCGTAAATTTTATATTGGGGTGAATTGTATTAATAAAATTTAAAAAGGGGTGTAATTGTCGATGTGTTCCTGAAGAACACGCTATAACATCATCCACATACCTATACCAAAATTTTATGTGTTTATTCGCCACTGTGCATCTGTTTGTATTCATTCAATTTGAATCACTTGTTTGATAATGACAAGCTATTTGTCGAAACTATAGTCACAAGGATTTGTGAATAAATAATGTGATAATAAACAAGGTAGTGTTTTTTCATTTATCGTTATATCATTGTTATATTATTTTTTTAATATTTATTGTACAACTAAGTTCCAAAATTGTTTTTCTTCCGTCTCTAACGTTAAAGACGGTTTAAAGAGGCAATATTTTTAGTTTACAAAAAGTAAACAACTAAAGCGCAAAGTTTAATGATGCTTAATTTTTTAATTTAATTACCTACTTATTTCCAGCAGGTCAAATTTAGAAACCAGGTCAAATATTTCTCTAATTTTGCGTCATGGAGCACAATTCTTGAAATGTTCACATTACTAGCGTTAGAACATGCATTAAATTAAAAGAAAATTAAATTTCCGTGACACATTTCTTTTATGAATTGTGGTAAAGAATTTATGTACCACTGTAGAATTTATAAATAGAAATAATCTATAAATTGCATTTTTTTAATACATACTTTTGCTTTCTTCTCTCTACATGTCACAAAACACAACAAAAGGAATTTTATTTATCCTTAGTGGGTATTTAAAGTTTAAGTAAATAAGATTTATATAAATAACATGATAGCAAACAATATTATGGATCAAAAATTTTTTGTTTTATTTCTTAAACGTTTTGTCTGTATCTCCAATAAAAAACATCACAATATTCGTTTTAAATGTCATGTTATAACAGTTTTCATAAATTGAATCGACGAGTCTTTAATTTCTTGTAACTCCATAATAATTAAAAAACACACACGTAATGTTTAAGTTACAAAACTTTATTGTAAAAAACCACAATAATTATTTCGCCGACACAACGGCTTCTTCAGGTGGAAGAATAATATAACTTAAAACTAGGATACAAACAGACTTATATACTAAAATAAAATAGATAAGAGCAGGGGTATAAATTAATGGGAAGATACTAAAAATTAATGTTTAATAGCGGTGATTTATTTAATTCTAATTGATCATTTAATATATTGCCTTTTTTGTTTAATTTATTTATTTCTATGCTTTCTAAAAGATTTAATTTACGACCTTTGTTTTCAACATGTAAGATTTTATAATCGTCGTTAACATTATGGTTGTTAGGCATATGTTGAATTTGTGTTTTGGTTTCCATAACTCTTTTTGTGTTCTTTTATTCTTTACTGAAATTTTCTGCCTGTCTGACCAATGTATGCCTTGTCACAATCACCACATTGAAGTAAATAAACGCCAGATTTTAATTCTTTTTTAGTTGTATCTTTATTAGTTTTTATGAATTTTCCAAGTGAATTATTAGTTTTATAGGAAATAGAACTGCTAGTGAAATTTTTAATATGCTTACTTAATTTGGTTGAAAAATTTCTTATATACGTACGATATACTATTGTAACTTGTGTTATTGTTATTTTTAAGAATTTTAATTTTAACAAAAAACGCATATTAAAATAGTAAAGCAAGCGACAACTGACGTACGAATTCGCGGGAATCAGCGAGATGTAATAAATAAACTTTCGACTCTAGACAACTAATAGTTCTGTACGAAAATTTGTCAAAATCTGTAAAATCTATTTATAATTTTTCATTGTTGTTTCTTAATCAAATTTAAGTAAACTTCCAGAATTCTTGTCCTTTTTATGGAGTCAGGTTTAATAGTGTTACTGTTAATGGGGGGAACACTTAGCCCTTTTCAATGATATACAGGGTGTACGTTTTCAACCTGACCCCATGACTATCTTCGGACTGAATTGGAATATCATTTTGAAATTTTGGTTGAATGAGTTTCCACAGAAGGCCCACCATTTTAAAATATTTTCGAATTTCTATCACTTCCGGTTATACCGGAAGTTGACTTCAACTTTATTATTTTAAGTGGAACCCCCTATTTTTTTTACATTTCTGGATTCCCCATCAGAAATAAGGTTACATTTAATGATACAACCCTATCTTTATTCTAAACGGTTTTTGAGTTTTTCCATTTTAGTAAGGTATTATCATCCAAAAAGTTTTGAAAAAAAATCAAAAATGGAGTCAAAACGTGTTGAATATCATAAACTAGAAATAAAAAAAACTCTTTTTTTTAAATAGCAGTCCATATTTTTTTATAAAGTTACATCAACCGCTTACCTCAATAAAAAAGTATAAGACACTATGCATCTAAAATTGATATCTTGTGAGAAAATTTAAAAAAACTAATTTAATACATTTTTTTTATTTTTACAAATAAGTTTATTTAACCAATGACAAAATTATTCTACAACAATTCTTCGAATCTTATACTTTTTTATTGAGGATTAAACGGTCGATGTAACTGTATAAAAAAATATGGGCTGCTATTTAAAAAAAAAAGACTTTTTTATTTCAAATTTATGATATTCAACACATGTTTTGACTCCATTTTTGATTTTTTTTTCAAAAATTTTTGGATGATAATACCTTACTAAAATGGAAAAACTCAAAAACCGTTTAGAATAAAGATAGGGTTGTATCATTAAATGTAACCTTATTTCTGATGGGGAATCCAGAAATGTAAAAAAAAATAGGGGGTTCCACTTAAAATAATAAAGTTGAAGTCAACTTCCGGTATAACCGGAAGTGATAGAAATTCGAAAATATACTAAAATGGTAGGCCTTCTGTGGAAACTCATTCAACCAAAATTTCAAAACCATATTCCAATTCAGTCCAAAGATAGTCTAAAGGTCATGTTGAAAACGTACACCCTGTATAACATACGTATCAAAAGAGTGGACATTATCGGGAAAATATTAGGTTTAATATAATTTACTACAAAATTTTATTTCCTTCTGAAATATGGAATGTCATAAAGGCCTTGATGATTTATCAAATTTAATATTGTTTCGTTGTTAATCTAATTATGTAACTAATCACCCTGTGTAAGATTTAACGTCGTTTCAGATAGAAACAAATGACGCACAGTACGGGGTTTTAAAAATACAAAACAGTCCTCCACCATCGAGTACAGGACTAAGCTTTGCCAACCCTGCGTACGAACCATCTGCACCAGCACCTACATATAAGGTGGAAGATGTAGTCATTAGGGGACGGACAAATACAAACGCAGGGGGTGGCGTAAGAGGAATAAAAAGTAAGTTTAGAATATATAAAAAGTTTTGTTAAATCTTTTGTTGATCCAAAAGAAACCAACATCGGTAATTATTATCAAAATTAAATGGATATTATTCAAGAATCTAAAAATATAGATTTAATTCCTACACGTATGCTAAGCATAAGAAATTAGTTAAGGTTAATTACAAATTAGTAAAGAAAACAGAAACAGAAAGAAATACTGCTAAATTTTTTTTTAAAGTATTTATTGTAATAAATATCTTGTGAAAATCTTAAATCTTTAATTGTATTGAATTAGCGGATACTTGATGGAAGTCTAACATATTGAAATAAACACACAGTTGATAACTCCCACAAATTACTAAATAAACTTGAGACGTTTTTCGTCAATACTGTGGCTTCTTCAGAAGTACAAAATTTACTTAAAACTGCCTAAGAGTAGATGTCTATAAATAGGGTGGTGCATCTTCATTAGAGTAAGGGAAAAGTTTCAATTGTGGTGAGAGGTTTATATCTACTTAGTCATTAAGTAATATGTCTGTATTTTTATATTTGTTAATTTCTTTTATTTTCAATGTGTAAGATTTTTAGATCTAAATTAAATATATGGTTATCTTCTAACACATGTTTGGCATAGTTAGAATCGGTTTTTTTGTTTCCTAATGATCTAAAATGTTCATTCAAACGAATTCTAAAATTTCTTCCCGTCTGACCTATATAAAATTTTTTGAACAAGAACTGCAATTGAGTTGGTATATGCCTGGTTTCAATAATTTCTCTACTTTGTCTCTATTATTCTTTATGTGTATACTAAGGTTATTATTCGCTTTGTATGATATATTTATATTGTTGTCTCTGAGAAATTTATTAATTGTTAGTGATGGTTTCCCTATATATGTTAAAAGTTTGAATTTTTTGTTTGTGTTAACTTTAGTGAGTGGGAAGATGTTTGAAATATTTTGAGTGTATGATTTTTTTTTAGAAGAGTATCAATTATGAGCGGGTTGTAAATATTATTTATGGCGATTTATTTAATTAGATTCAATTCTTTATTATAGTTTGTTTCTGACAAGGGAACATTGATTAGTCTGTGTCAGATGGGAAGAAATTTTAGAATTAGTTTGAACGAACATTTTAGATCAAATAGAAACAAAAAAAAAACGATTCTAACTATGCCAAACATGTGTTAGAAGATAACCATATATTTAATTTAGATCTAAAAATTTTACACATTGAAAATAAAAGTTTAAAACTTACACTATTAGAATCTAATGAAATTAACAAATATAAAAATACAGACATATTACTTAATGACTAAGTAGATATAAACCTCTCACCACAATTGAAACTTCTCCCTTACTCTAATGAAGATGCACCACCCTATTTATAGACATCTACTCTTAGGTAGTTTTAAGTAGATTTTGTACTCCTTTATAAATTTATTTAATAAATTGTGGTTATTGTGGTTGAAGTTATCAACTGCGTGCTTATTTCAATATTTAAATCTTTATATCTGTTTTGTTTTACAAATATTTTCATCAAGATAACTAGACTAACTCACTCCTAAAACAGAAAATTATGGGTCTAATTATACAATGGTACTTATGGTACCAAAATAATACTCATCCATCTTGGATATAATATTTATAACAAATGGTGCAATAGAAATGATATATGTGGGATAATTTTTATATTATAGGAGGAATACAAGCACGTTGGGAAATTACAAAAGCAGTTTATCCTTATATGATCTCGATTTGCTTAGCATATTTCACCACTTTATGCTTATACCCAGGTATTGCTTCTGAAATAGTAAGTTGTCGATTGGGATCATGGATGCCAATTCTTATGATGGCTATATTTAACGGAGCCGATCTACTTGGAAAAATTTTGGCAGCTTCGTCCTGGCAATGGTCAGGTGCTCGATTGGTTCGGTGAGTTTTTATTTACCTCAACATTATTTATTTTTCATTTTTTTTACAAAAATTCTACCATTATCATTTGCATCGATTTTGTCTTAGCTTTTAATCAGAATAAAATAAAATAAAAATTACGAAACATTAATTTTTGATAAATATAAATATGGATCAACAGAAACAACTACTCCGAGGGCTAATACCTCTACCGGCATTTAATTACAGTGTTGATTCCGATGGACTCCTAGACGAAAATATAAGATATTCGTTGTGCCTACTTGGTAGGACGCGTTCAAAATGTGAGATCTTTGATCTTAAAATTTAGACGAATAAGGATTTTAATTCCTTCTTTTTTGAATATGTTATATTTTCGGAATCCATTGGAATCAACAGTGTAATTCAATGTCAGTAGGGGTATTAGCCCTCGGAGTAGTTGTTTCTATTGATTCCATATTTATATTTATATTTATATTTATATTTATATTTATATTTATATTTATATTTATATTTATATTTATATTTATATTTATATTTATATTTATATTTATATTTATATTTATATTTATATTTATATTTATATTTATATTTATATTTATATTTATATTTATATTTATATTTATATTTATATTTATATTTATATTTATATTTATATTTATATTTATATTTATATTTATATTTATATTTATATTTATATTTATATTTATATTTATATTTATAATATAGCCTGTAAAGGCCTTTCTGCCAGCGCTCACCTGATGAGACCCGATAGGTCGAAACCGGTCGTGGGATGTGGCTTTCGGTTCGTTATACCTACTTGGCAGGACGCGTTCAAAATATGAGATCTTTGATCTTAAAATTTAGGCGAATAAGGATTTTAATTCCTTCTTTTTTGAATATCTAAATTAGTTAGTTATTTATAATAGAAATTCTGCTTTTAAAGTACTGTTAAAGGGTGATTGCTATTCAAAAACGCAATAAAACCCTGGGGAAACAAGGTGAATTTTTAAAATAAAACTTAAAATAAGAATTTCTGTTAACTAACATTTGAATTGAAATCTGAGTTTCCCACAACAATTTCCATTTTAACATAACATACGATTTGTTTTCAAGGCGGCAGAAGTTTTAGATTTAATGACATTTCATGATGCAGGCAAAATTCCTTTCAACTTTCAAAAATTTCAGAAATAATTTTTGCATGATAAATTACCACTAATATCTAGTGCTGCTAAGATTAACATTAATAGAACTCCAATAAATGACCAAGTTTCATTCTAATCGGAAAAAGTATCTTTATTTGAAATTTACAAAATTAGCATAACAAATAGTTTATTGTTACAGATGCACAGTTGCAAGGTCGATAATGATACCGTTGATGTTAATGTGTGTTGCACCTAGAGCACATCCCGTGTTTTCGTCGGAAGTTTTTGCTTTCGTTTTTGCATTAATATTAGGACTGACTAATGGCATCTTTGGCAGCATTCCAATGATCAAAGCTCCCAGCAAAGTAGAAGAAACATACAAAGAACTTACTGGTAAGTTAATAATGTTTTAATCGATCACATTATTATACAGTTTAACGTTAATAAATTAAAAAATTAATCAATGATGCTAAAGTAATATTTTTTAATGTGTCAATTCATTGAAAAAATAAATGGAAGCCCTAAAGTTGAAGAAGTGGATAACTAGATTGAAGATAAAATAAACAAACATATATATATATATATATACTTTTAATTTAATAATTTAAAAAATCCATTGATTAAATCATGCAGAATGAAAAAAGCTAATATAATAATTTTTAATGTATTTTTATGCCTGACTCATATGCAACCAAAAATACACGAAACTGTTCTGATGAGTATATAAATACATTCCTAAATATCTAATAATTTGTGTTAATATTTGTTTTTAATTTAACTTTGCTTACGGACTTTGCAAATTATATAAAATTTATATTAATGGTTTTATGTATTTTTTGAGTTAATTCAAATATTACCAAAATAAATTAAAAAATATTTCATTTTTATAACTAATAAATTCGCAATCCTGTTCACTTATTATTGTCTATGATATGCCTTTAGATATCTATTAAATTAGTACAGATTTATTTATTTATTTATTTATTTATATTAATATCCATTAGATTCCTTGTATCTTTTAATATGGCGAAAGCTATCGCTTGGCCGTCATATTATTACGAACCTTTTATTTTTGCATGACATCCTATTTTCTGATTTAATCAATTCGATAATTCTGTTGATACCATAATTACTTAATATTTTTATGATTATAACTCGTAACACCCGCAATGACTCCCATTACAAAATTTAAACCTCCGCCTCTGGTTATGTACGCACAAAGATGAAATCGATATTTGCCTACATCATCAGCGCTCAGCGTACAAGTATACAAAGCAAAAGCATAAACTATTTTAATTATTTAAAGGAATATGGCTTCGTATAATTAAAAATTCTTCTACAATTCTTTTCTTTATATATTTCTTGAGGTAATAGTACAACAGTGCAATGTTAAATGGTTAGAAATTTAAATTATTAATTAAATATTCTTAGCTCTCACCGCTATTTATTTCCAAGCAGTTAGTATATATCCCTATTATAAATCTCTACTGCCGTACTCGCTTCGGCGGTACATATACTAAAATTGGAACGATACAGAGAAGATTAGCATGGCCCCTGCGCAAGGATGACACGCAAAATCGTGAAGCGTTCCACATTTTTTGTCATTATTCGCATTCATTTAATTTTTAAATAGTTATTCACATTTTGAATTAAAGTAAAATTTATTAAAAATAAATTATTGTAATTTTAAATGGAATAATCTTCAACTATTATTTTTTCCTTAAATTAATTCCCTAGAACGTTCAAGTGTTTTTGAATCGAATTCGACATTTCTTCAGTTGATTTAAATACATAACAACATGTATATATATATATATATATATATACATTTATTTATTTGATACGTATTAAATTGAATTACAGTCAACAACCTAGTTATAATTATCCAGCTTTTACGTTCATTTTACTTATAAAATACGTATGTTTTAATTAAAGGAAAAGAATTATTAGATTATATATTTTATTCTTTTTTTTTTTAATCAGTAACAGTTGACTAAAAATTTATTGTTTTTTCTTAAAAAAGACTGTTTAACAGTACCTACTTTAACGACTATATATTTTATAATTAAACTGCATTTAAATATAGTAAATAGCTAGTACGAAATTAATTACCTAATGTGGGAAACGGCACATTTTAATTAATATTAAAAAAAAAAACACCCGTAAGCTCTTGGTGATACGTTTCTCATAAAACAAATTAAATCAACCAATACATTTTGCCTTTTAGAGTATCATTAGAACTAAATATTATTCTTAGATACATAATAAATTAATATTTCAAGAAACTAACCTTAAATTCCAAATGGACCGCTTAGCAAATAAGGGTTTAGGACGGAGTTGTTGCCGAAATCAAGCTGTAAAAATAAATAGTGCTAATTTATAACGTTCAAATTTTATTTGTTAAATATAATAAAACAAACGGTAAAAACAATTAATTAAAAAAAATTGTTGAGAATTTGTAATTTTTAGAGTAGTTTTATTTTATTATTAATAAATGTTGGTCGTGTTTTGTATATCAGCAAATTCCAAGAAAGGCCTTAGTTCGAGTACGGGTGGTAAAACTTACCCTCGGACAACGAGCCCCTGTTCTCTACTTAATATTAAGTACTAGATGTGGTTTTAAAATTGTAAGAAACGAGATTTTATGTGACAGTGTATTAAGAGATTTATTTCGAAACGTTAACAAGAAAACGTTTATACCATAAGCATTATCAAAGAATCCAAATGAAGTTTTATAATAGGTACAATCGAATCGTCTCATGTGGTACGTAGTACAACCAACTGAAAAAACAAAAATACCTGGAACATTTATAACTATTTAACTCATTGTCTTCTTTTTGTTGTGATAACACTTTTTTGTTGGTTATATTAAAGAGATACTTGTTGTTAATGCAAGACCTGTGGTGTGGTTGCTGTATTTGATGTTCGGAGAAACGAGTTACAGTGTTGCTTTTAGTTTTGGACTTTCCGATGTAAATTGCTGGGTTTTCACTGCAAGGCATCTCGTGCACGTCGGTGCATTTGAGGTCATCCGACTTTTTATTATTACCATTAGCAATTAATTAAACCTAAAACACAGTGGCCACCACCCAGCATTTTACATGGGGAAGTCCAAAAGGACTCTGGAACTTGTTTCTTGGAACATGTGGGAAACGATGAAATGGAATTGGCTTTTACTTGGTGAAAGGTATTCATAATCAGACGTAAAATAAAAGAAAACTTTCACAGGAATTTATTGTATCGACAATTGTTTCGGTAACACAGTAGCTTCTTCAGGATAAGTGTGGTACACGTGAATGGTAAAGTTCTATATATATATATATATGTTACAAAACAGAAGTACAGCAGTGGGGGAAGAATAACAGTAAGAAAATTACTTGTATAATAACTAAAATATTATACAGGGCTAGCCGAAGGTGCCACCAAATTATACCCGACCAATAAAGGTACAACCGATCTTGTCACTGACCAAAAAGGGCCTTTGAAAAGGTACAACCGATTGTGCCACTAACACCTAATAGGTAGAAATTATTCTAATGAGAAAGGAAAATACTTTATTGATATTATATGGCATTTATTTAACAGTAATTAATTAAGCATTATAAATACATACTTATACATATATCAGTCAACAATTTTTTCAACGTAAATATGACACACATTTTATATAGTCGATGTTCGATATTGTTTTGTTTTTATATTTTTCACACAATTCCATGATAGTTTTCACTTTATTTCTTACAAAGTCTACAAAAACTTCATTTGGATAGAAGTTTAAATTAAAATCTTTTAAAATTTTGGATTTTAACAGATTAAATAATTTTTCGTATGTTTGTGATTGTTTATTTCTCAATAAACAATATATGTAAGGTACTTAGTGACCATTTTGATATCCATAACCGGCTTTTAAGTTACTTAATCCTTACTTATGATCTAATTGTAAATAATAAGGCATTATAAATACATACTCATACATATATCAGTCAACAATTTTTTCAATGTAAATATAATACACATTTTATATAGGTAGTCGGTGTTCGATATTGTTTTGTTTTTATATTTTTCACACAATTCCATGATAATTTTCACTTTACTTCTTACGAAGGCATCCTTAATTGTGAAAGGTGTTTTTAAACTTTGAATCTGGACATGTGTCAATTTGAAATTCTTTTAGCTTCTCGACAAATATATATATTAATGAATGAGCTGTGTAAAAAGATTCGTTAAATTTTGAGTGAAATGATTCACCCGCGTTTGTCGTTTTCGTAACACAAGGACCACACTCCTTATCACTACCTTATCAGGTAGGTAAGCACCATTTTCTCTGGTGGCAAGATTGGTTGTTTATTTTTAAAACCTCAATTTTGTAGCAGGTAGATCTTTATTTTTAGTAGCAACTTCGGTCCCACCGATTATACATTAGAAGTTTAAATTAATTAAAGCTGATCATTTAACAATAAATGAGATAATTTATTTTTATTGATTTCGAGGGATTCTAGAAAGTTTAGTTTACGTCCTTTTTCTACTAGATGTATAACTTCCTATAAAACATAATAAAATGTCGTCTACATATCTATATATAACATTGTTACTTAAACAATTGTTAAATATCTGTTTTTCCGTATGGTCCATAAATATTTCGGCCAGAAATGGACTTAGGGGATTACCCATAATTAAGCCATTAGTTGAAGAATATAAGTTGTTATTGAATTGAAAATAATTTTGCTCCAAACATGTAGATAACGTGAGAATAATATCTGCTGAGATATTTGGGTTAATCTTATAGGAAATTAATAGGTCTTCTACTAATTCTTAGCGTGTTTTATAGGAACTAATAGGCAGCTTACTTCTTTTATTCACTTTATCAATAATATTCATTCTAATATAAAATTTACCATAGAAGAAGAAGTATCTAACAAAATCAATTTTTTAGACCTAAGCATTACCAGAAAGAATAATAAACATCATTTTAATATCTTCCGCAAACCATCGCATATGGATATCACTATCCATGCTAATTCTTGACATCCTATTGAACATAATAAGCTGCATACCACTCTATTTGCATAGATTAATTAACAATCCTTTAGAAACAGATTAATATAATACAGAACTAAATGTAATTGAACAAATTACTGTTAATAATAGCTACAATGCTAATTTAATAGATAAATTGTTAAATCAATAACTTTTTAAGAAAACAATTAACTTAATTTACCCCTCACCTATACAACCAAAAATTTTATATAATTCCCTAACTTTCATAGGTAAACATACTCTAGCTATTAAAAAACTTTTTAGTAGTCACAATATTAATATAGCCTTTAAAACCAATAATAATTTAAGCCTCTTTAACAAAAATAATAAAACCAAAGATAAAACTTCAAAAGACAACAAAAGTGGTGTCTAAAAATCAAACTGCGGTTCATGTGATAAATTTTTATATTGGTATGACTGGTAGGAATTTTAAAACGAGGATTTTTGAACATAATAAATCATACATCGAGAGAAAACACAACTCTAACTATGTAACTCATCTGATAGAAACTAATCATTCTCCGAATTTCAATTTTGATGTTATACATGTTGTAGAAAAAGGACGTAAACTAAACCTTTTAGAAATCAATAAAAATAAATTATCTCTTTTATTGTTAAATGATCAACTTGATGTTAATTTTTCACCTTGATTGCGTTGGCTGTTACTTGGTGAAAGTTGGTATCCATTTTAAGTAAAACACAATTAAACTTTTCACAAAATTTTTATTTTCACTACTATAGTTTTGCTACACTGTAGCTTTTTCAAGTGAGTAATACATAGTACTGCTTAAGTTTACACAAAACATCCTATTTATAATCTAACTTAACTTAAGGGGTGGGGGTTTTATTTTGAATAAGTTTAATAATGGTGAATTATTTCAATCTATCTGGTCGTTTAGTAATAGGTCCGGATTATAATTTTTAATTTTATTAATTTCTAATGATTCTAGAACATTTAATTTTGTACTTTTTCTTAAAATATGTAAAATTTTGAACTCTTGATTGAAATTGTGGTTTTCGGCTTGTAAGTGGTTTGCATAATTTGAATTCTGTTTATTATTTTCGTACGATTTTAAATGTTCGTTGATCCTAGTAATGAACGATCTGCCTGTTTGGCCTACGTAACATTTCTCACATGATCCGCAACTTAATTTGTACACACCTGATAATTTATATTCGTCGGTTGTATCTTTGTTGTTTTTAATTAGTTTACCTAATTTATTTGTAGTTTTAAATGTTATGTTTATATTTTGTTTTCTTAATTTTGAAGCTACACTATTACTTAATTTTCCAATGTATGTTAAACTAAAATAATTTTTATTTTTGATTTTCGGTGATGGGTAAATTAATTGAATTGCTGATTTATACAATTTGTTTTTTATTAAGTTATCTATTAGATTTGTTTTAATTTTTAGATTTATGTTCACGTATTATATAAGTAATTTTCTTACTGTTATTGTTTATTAATTGATGAAATAAGATTATTTCACCGGTGAACAGACGTGCCACTTCTTTTGATTCCTATAGGGGAATCGATGCAATAAACGGACTTTGTGGGTTAAAAGTTTATTACACCCAAACTATTTACAACTATATACACACTAATTTTATTGTACGCCGTGATTGCTACTTATTTTTACGAAAATACTAAATGACTATACATTATGATTTATTATATGAAACTGTATGTTATTAATTACTATATGTTTAGAGAGATCTTGATGTGATTGGTGCTATATGTTAATGTACTAAAATGATATCTGCTAAAAATGTTTGATTGGTTTGAATCTAATATGATTGAATGATGAATTGATTCTGCATTTGAATGTAAAAATACTTATTTTAACATGAATTTAAGAACCGCCCCCCAGAGGAGGGGATGGTTCCGATGCACCGACACTTGAAACAACAAAAAAAAAGGAAGGGAACCGTAACCATACAAAAATGCAACATTGCAGGCTATGTGTCGGTGTATCATCTACGTCCTGGAAATCGACCGATGGGTCAAAAAATTACACTCAATAAATCTATCGACTAACTTAACTCTAAAAGAACATTTGGAAACAAAGAAAATATAATACACTAGGGCTAAACGGCAATACCAAGAAGGAAAAAAATATGACATACAAAAACCATAAATTGCAAAAGAAAGGAACAGACAGCAAATGCACATGACAATACAAAAATTAGAAAAAATCCGAGAAGTAATAAATGCATGACTAATAAGGCTAATATATTACAAAGTCAAAAAATAAAAAGATGAATATATGCGAAAAGTTATTCTTCCCCCACTGCTGTACTTCTGTTTTAAATATATAGAACTTTACTATTCACGTGTACCACACTTATCCTGAAGAAGCTACTGTGTTAGTGAAACTTTTGTCAATAAAATAAATTCCTGTGAAAGTTTTCTTTTATTTTACTTCGGATCATGTGGGAAACATCAAATACCTTTGCGAAGGGTTTGATCAAATTCGTCCCTGTCAATTTGTGTTCATATTTTCCATTCTTCCTATTTTATTTTCGTCATCTCCAGGCTAATCCTTTAGTACAAATAAAATAAAAATATGATCACGACAAAGAGGAGGCAATGTGTCAGATAGTTATGAAATATTGGAAATGATTAAAAAAAGTTAACTAATGACGTAATGATCAACTTGACATCGGTAACAACTCCCTGCTAATAAACTTTAATTTGTTGGGCAGCTCATTTATGTTCTTTATGTATTAAGTTAGAGTATTTGCTTATGATACCATAATAAACCTAAATGTACATTGAGATTAAACTTTATAAGTGGTTGATATTGTTTTATTCTCAAAGTTCGGGAGAATTTAATTTTTCGAATCAAGTTCGAGTTACGTATTAAATACAAATAAGAAATGATAATATACGAAATCCAAATAACGTACACGTATTTAAGTAATACTTTATTTAAAAAAAAGCATTAAAATTCTTTTTCGTCTAAATTTCAAGGATCACTGATCCCACATTTCGTAATTCAATGCCGGTAGGGGTATTAGCCCTCGGAGTAGTTGTTTCTGTTGATTCTATATTTATATTTATAATATAATCTGTAAAGGCCTTTCTGCCAGCGCTCACCTGATGAGACCCGATAGGTTGAAACCGGTCGTGGGATATGTCTTTCGGTTCGTTGTGCCTACTTGGTAGGACGCGTTCCAAATGTGAGATCTTTGATCTTAATATTTAGACGAATAAGGATTTTAATTCCTTCTTTTTGAATATTTAAAAAATGTGTTACAAGATGTTCACCAATAGTACAGTGAAATTTAATTTGGTAAATTAGGTTAGATAAATTACCCAGTACTACTTCGTAGCATTTTGGGATAGACCGACCCTTGGTTACAGTAATAATTTTTATACCAGGTGCGCAATTGACCCTACGTAATCGTAATTCTGACTGTTCATTGCCATTTCTAAGCCATCTGAATATGTCAAATGTATAATCGGATGATTCTTAACCTTTTTTATCAGGGTGCACTTTCAAAAATTTTAAAATTTGGCAACACACTAACAGTAAGATAAATTTAAAAAAAACTGTTTAGATAATTGGTTGATATAATTACCTATAATATAATATATATTTTGTAAAAGATAACAAATGATAATAAATTTCAAAGAAACATAAAATGAAAATGGATTACAAAGTAAACACGGTATGACCCGTAAGGAATACATGAACAACTTTCCAGTTTGATAAAAGAGTGATGTTTATCATAATCAAAAATTTCAACACATTTTTATCTTTAATAGGTCACTACAGTATTTTAAAATTATTTTTTGAGAACTATATATCTGCTATTTTATTTGATTTTTTATATTAATATTTAAACGTTAATAACAATGTTTGATGATTATTAATAGTAACAATTGTTGTTGTTCAAGGTAAATCGGATAAATATACGAAATACTCCTGCCTAAGGCTCTAGGCAGAACAACCGGGATTACTTTACACACGAGACCAGCGACTGGTCAGGTACATAATATCTGACCTGTTGGCAGTGCCGTACTGTCAACAGATGCAGATGGAGCTCTGTTATATATTTGAGATATTTCGCGTGCGGGTGCGGCTGCTCTCGTCCGAGTTTTCTGTGGTTTCCTTGGATCACTTAGGCAAATGTTGGGGCAGTAATATTCTATTCCACAGATAATCTTTCACTTCTCTTTTGTCCGTCTCATCTTTCTCTCCCTAACCACACCACCCACCCCTTTCCACGATTCCTGCAAGGAGGCTGAAGAGGGCCTTACGCCCTACAGTGTAGGTCGGAGGGACTGCTCGCCCACCAGCACGAGTTGCTGGTGGGAATAGTATAAGATTACTCTAGTCCTTTGACAATGATCGCGTGAATCGAAACTTGTTAGGAAGTTTAATAATAAAATTTGGTGAAACTATCCATACTGTTTAATTTAACTTTTGATTGTAAAATGTTTCACAATAAATGCACCCCCCCACAGTGTTAATTTCTAAGAATATTATTAAGAAACATATCAATAAACAAACACTCAAAATCCACAAAACGTTTAGAAACCTAAAACGCGTTTCGATACCCAAGGTGTCATCCTCAGTTAGAGACTGTCGAAACGCGTTTTAAGTTTCTAAACGTTTTGTGGATTTTACGTGTTTGTTTTGTTCAGTTAATATTCCACAGTATTCCTTCGATTTTCTTGTTCTATAAATATGTATAATAACTTTTTTTGGCAGGCAATATGATGACCCTTTCATACAATTTCGGATTGACTGCTGGTTCACTGATGGCATATTTCCTCGAATCGGGGCTCAGTCCGGTAGAGGACCACCCCTGTGGTCCAAATCCTCTTCACGTTAAACCCAATTACGTTTTTAACGCCACAACAAGCACAATCAGTTTGCTAATATCAACGTTACCGTTATCAACAACCGTACCATTTACAACAACAATATCAGCTGTAATTTCTCAAAACATATCGAATGTTAATGGAACTCTTGACATGCGTTAGTTAATTATGTATATAAAAATATAGATAATCACTGCTGTTGCTAGTTTTTAAATACATACATACACATACGACATACATACATCCTTACATGCATAAAATAATGTACTGTCAACCTGTAGTAAAAAAAATATAAAAATAATAAAATTATTATTACCATTATCTTATTGGCAGATTAATATTGAAAGTATAATACATGGTTCCCACAAGTGGGGGGGCTGATAGAGTTATATGTTCAGAGGGATATGGATTAGGAAGGGTCTAGAGCGACGTGGTGGGCCAGCCAAACCGTCACGAAATTATACATACCTTATAATAAAATTGTTTAAAACGTGTCTATTTTTTATAAAACGTAGATTTACAAAAGGTTCAACTTATAGATACTTATTCAATTTTTATTGTTTATAAATTGGAAATAAATAATGCGACTCTGTTTTACTAAGTAACTTTCCGTATTTTCAGGGTTAGTAGTAGTTTATTTTCAATTTTTTATTTAATCACACAGGTCAATAAAGTCAGGGATTAAGAAAACAACAAATAAAACTGTAATCATTTGTTGACACTATGTCTCGCCTCGGAATTGCCATAGTAAACCTCGAAAAATACATTTATCCCCTTTTCGTTAGAAAAAGATAATGGTTTTCGATGTATACTCGAATCTGGCACTAGCTTAGAATATTTTAAAATTCAAATGTGCTGAAGCAATTCAAATTCAACACCGGAAATAACATGAGTTTACTGATTGACTTGTGTTATTAATATAAATTTGTTGTATATGTTACGGTTAAAGTTAGATAAGCGAGTTAACATGAGTTTACCCGGATAAACTGCATAATACCCAAGACACTTGGGTAAAGTCCACAATATATTTGAAATTGTACACGTTTCGGACTTTACCCGGGCAAACTGCGTTTTATCTACTATCACTTGGTTAAAGTTGTATGTACCATAAATGACAAAGCCATTAATGTTTGAAAAACATATTTAATTCAAAAAACATATTTTACAAATAAAAATTAGAATTCTAAAACTGTATTCTCTTAAAGGTAATCTACTCACCAGTACTTATTTGTTCAAACAAAACAAGCAGCTGTGACATTTCGACTTGCAAAGATCTTCAATAACATTACCTAACCTAACCTAACCTTACTTAACCACAAGTCCTTTTGTGACATATTTCAGTTTTTTTGACACCCTTCACACAAGCGTAGATATAGCTTAATAACATCTTGAGTTATATGAGTCATTTATGGTAGGTACATCCAACTTTAACCAAGCGAAAGCGGATAAAACGCGGTTTACCCGGGTAAAGCCCGAAACGTGTACAATTACAAATATATTTTGGACTTTACCCAAGAGTCTTGGGTATTGCGCAGTGTACCAGGATAAACCTAGGTTTACTCGCCTATCTAACTTTACCCGTGACATATATATTTACTACATTTGACATAATTGAAATAAATTAACTTGTCTTTTCTTTTGGACTGAATATTATTGTAAATTTTTATTACTTGCTTTTTTAATATACAAATACTTTTTGTCATTATTATTAAAATTAGAAGGTAATAATTTGTACTTTAGTTACATAGGTAAATTTAATTTTAATGAAAACGTTCGGACTTGTTCTAATATAGTACTTACTAATAATTAGTTAAGATATTGACTATTAGAAAAATTTTTTAGTCACAGTTAGAGAGAGGGGGAGGGGCTTTTTAATGGTCTTGGCCTGGGGACCCACTTCAGAATGCGGAACCCATGATATACATTATTTCTGTTATGGAATTGTAAATTTGTTATCATCAATTATGTTTTTATTATTAAAAATCCATGTTAATTAATGAAAAATTAAAATTTGTGCTTTTAGGAAATTTATTAGATTTAATTAATAAAAATATTATTATAAAATAATGGTTACTTCTGATCTAGAAGTAACATACATTAATGTCCATATATATTATTGACTTTTTATCACATAGACACAAAGTATCGAAATGTTATAATGTTTGTAAAGAAAGTAACATTTTTCTTTATTAATGTGTGTTCAGTAATGAATTTTCAACAGTGTTTTGTTGTACTGATTACTAATAAACATGACATTTTAGAAACGTTTTTATTATTATGTCGATTATTTTTAGGTAAGTACTCAATTTATTGCATTCTTATTTCATTCTACAAAAAAGATTTTTTTTTATTTTATAGTCGTACAAAATGATCATTAAAGAATTACATATTTTGTTTATTACAATAGAACAGACCATAACAGGTTTCTAAGCAACTTACACAATATAATTTTGTATGATCAATACTTATAATTGTATATCATCACCATTATATAATGTTGAGTTGTTTTCTATAATAAAATGAATAGTTTTTACTATAAAACTTTACGTTTTGATTTATTGTTAAGTCATTTAAATAATTCAATAATTATTGTTTTCAAAAATAAAGAGTTATTATAATTATTAAGATACAATAACAAAGGAATATATCGTAAGTATATTTTATCCATTTCATAAATGAAGAAAAGTGTGCATGACTTGTAATTAAATGTAAAAGAAAATGTCGTTTGAAAAATGTCACATTATGAATTCTACTGATATGGATCATATTGAAACAATTTAGCAGAACTGTATTTGCTCCATCAGTGAATGAATATACTACACTTGAATTTTGAATTATATATGTATACAATTATCCAAACCATCAATTTTATCTTAAAGTTTTTAGTTAATTGATTAAACGGTGCGACTTTAAAAAGTATGTTGATCAACTATTTTCTGTTCCCCCAATCCTTTATGCAGCAATAAATGTTGCTAAGCTAGTGTAGTTAATAAAACAAACACTCAAAATTTAATTGTTTATGAATGTAGACAGCCTCACTGGTAACGAGTTCTGAGAAGTTGTTTATTTTAAAGCTATGGTTGGTATTTAGAAGATGTGACGCTACCGCTGACTTTTCTGAATGATTGTTTTTTAGATACAGGAAATGGTCTTGGTACAATGTCAAGGAATGCTTGTTGTTCCTTTATTTTTGGACTCTACGATTATAAACTGCTCTATAAGTGTAGTTTCAGTCAAAACCATGACCCAAAAATAAATTTAAAACTTTGGACTTTATACCTCCAAGCAGGTCTCGCCCATCAGGCAGGTCAAAAAATCCAAAATCGCTTTGGGTCATGGACGTGGCTGAATTATTTATTCAGGACTGGTCTGGAGCTGTTGAGTCAGGATATGGCAAGAAACACATGCGTTGATTTTGTCCTAAGTTAATTACAGGACTTTGATTTCTTCGATGGAAACGCGACTTGGGAGTGGTTCGATTAAAAAAACATAACTCATAACCAAACTTCTCTAGCATGACGTCGTTTTGGCGCAACGTTAACAACAGATGTGGGTAACTGCGTAAAAATTGGGAATGAGTTGCCTATCGCTCCTACTAAACTATAAGCCTCTAAACTTGGCAGAAATAAAAACCGCGTAACTCACTTGGTACAATGTTAAGGAATGCTTGTTTTTCGAGGTGACGATAAAGTTCAAAGAATTTGTTTCTTTAGTTTTTAATATTTTTATAAAGTCCATCCACACTGATAGGTATATGCCGAGTAATTCCTACACTTGTAAAAAACACAAAACAGCGGCATTCAACAGTTTAGCTTATATATTAGTAAATATTCCTCTAAGTAATTGTAGATACGAAAAGAACTTAATCACATTTTAAAGGTTGCAGTAGACCACGTCTTTTACAAAACTGATATTATGAAAACAATCACTAAACAGACCAACAAAAAAGAATTGATAGATTGTACTACACTTCTTCACCTTTCGGAAAACAAAATAGAGAAAAAATTAGATACCATCACAAGTTCTTAAAAACCATAAAAAGTATTACAAAAGATAATAATATACAGTCAGTTCTCACAAGTAACAGAAATAAATTAAGCACACTCTTAGGAAATCCGAAAGACAAAGATGACAATAAAGATAAAGGCATTTATAAAATAAGCTTCAACAATTATGAAAAAGTAAATATAGGATTAACAAAAAGAAATATATATACAAGATTCAAGGAGCATTTCCTGCATCTAAAAACAATCATACAGAAAAGTCAGCGGTAGCGTCACATTTTCCAGCCTTGACATAAACAATTTAGAATTACTTAATCCCTGCTGCAATTTCTCGGAACTCGTTACCAGCGAGGCTGTCTACATTCATAAACATAAGGAAAACCTTCTGAACTGCAATGTACAACCACCTAAACAACCCCCTGATATCTATGGCATCCAAACATTTATAAGAACATAATTATATTTGCTTTTCTACCAAGCGTAGTGGTCTAGTGCTCTAGATCAGTGATTCTCAACCACTGTGCCGCGGCACTTTTGTGTGCCGCCAAATTTCAAAAGTGTGCCGCCAAATTTTGCAAATATATAATAATATTAATATTATTAAATTATATCATGTTGGCAACATTTTATACAGATCGAGATTACGAAGAGCAATCTTTGGTGTCGGCGACATTGGAGTGACGTTGCTACTCTGTGGATGTGAAAGACTAGGAGTAATAGAGAATAGTAGAGTTTTTAACTATGGTCAGTCAGTAAAGAAAAGTTACTTTGAAATTACGAGTTTTATTGTGCCTACAAATTAGTTTTTCTCACAAATCATTTAAAAAGAAAAATATTTTTATCATGAATATATATTTAAATCCACAAAAAAATAAATTATTTTATTATTTGCTTTGCAACGCGTTTTTTCTTAGTGCTAAATTATGATGAAGCGGCGTGCATAGCAATAGGAATATGTCTCAAGTCGGCGCACACTTACCACTTCTGCGTACAAAACATGTTGTTTTAGTGATAGTTGGGATTCACAAGGTGTTGCATAGTAGTTACTGCACCTTTTCTTTCGTTAAAATTGGCAAATGTATGTGATTCGGTTTAATATTAATTTATTTGCATGTAGTGTCAATTTATAAATTTGTAAACTTATTAACTTTGCAGTACACCTATTCCCCGATTTACACGGTACTTGTTTTACACGTTTTCGCTTTTACACGGTTTTCCAAATAAGTTTTTTTTTGTTTTTATCGCACTCTACTAAATGCTACTCTGATTGAATACGTGCGCTGTGTACACATCTCACGGGGAATCCCGAGCTTATGTGCTGACTTACTGCACACGCACACTGTGTCTGTATTTCTTCGCATAAAATTTAATTTTTATCTTTTTCTTTGTGTGCCGCCAAATTTTGAAATCGTTAAATATGTGCCGCAACAAAAAAAAGGTTGAGAATCACTGCTCTAGATCATTGCTTAATATTCGGGAGGTTACCGGTTCGAACCCGGGTCCGGCTGCTCTGATCCTGTGGTTTCCTTCGATCACTTAGGCAAATGCTGGGGCAGTAATATTCCACAGATAATCTTTCACTTCTCTTCTGTCTTCATTTCGTCCGTCTCATCTTTCTCTCCCTAACCACACCACCCACCCATTCCCTGAAGAGGGCCTTACGCCTTACCCTCCGGCTTTGCACTATAGAGTAGGTCGGACGGACTGCCCGCCCACCAGCACGAGTAGCTGATGGGAATGAAAAACAAAAAAATTTTGTTTTTTAATATTAGTTTAGTCTCTAACTGAGGATGACACATTGGGTGTCGAATCGCGTTTTAGTTTAGGTTTAAACGTTTTGTAGATTTTGGGTGTTTCTTTGGTTTATTCAGTTAATACTCCACAGTACTCCTAACTCCCTAACAAACGAATAACTACTGACGGTGCGGTATAGTGAACGCCATCCGTAGAAAATTACCACTAATTGTGAGATCATTAATCTTTAACAAAATTCTTTTTAATTAAGGATACCTACTTGTCAAATTAAATGTATTATCATGTAAACTACAGCGCCGTAGATTCAGTTTGAACACTCATAATCAGTGGCCAATTTCTACAGATGGCGCTCATCACATCGCCTGCAGTTATTTGTAGAATGCTGTTTCATGGTAGCAAGTAAATTGGCCGGCCAATCAGATTCACGTCTGACGGCCTCGACAAATCACTAACCAAGAACTCAAGTGGCAAGTAGTTATGACAGAGGCCGACAGTTTCTCTTATTGCTAATAATTTTACTATTTATTGATTTGTTGATCAATTTGATCACCAATAAATAAAAATAATTAAAAAGAGACAAACCCTAATTGTCACTAAAAATGTTTTAAGTGGGCAAAACACGTTTCCGCTTTATTTAGAAATACAATATCAAAATAAAAGAATAATTTTTTATTTATTAGTATTTCATTGATTCATATTTTGAATTAGGAAAACTGATAGCTACTAGAATTTTTCTTTTGAGATGTCTCACACATTTTACGATGAAGAATGGCGAAAGGTTGAAGACATACTTTCTACAACCCTTTCCGACGAACCAGGACAAGTAGACAGAAGGGAACAGCGAGCTCTTATTGGAAAACTTTACGTGAAGTATATAATTATCGCCAATCGTTTAATAATAATTGCGGACCAGATGGTTCAACCCCAAAAGAGAGCTCTCGTTAGGAAGACATTGGAGGCTACTCTTGGAAGGATCGTCGAATTAAAACATGACATGGTCGAAGCAGATTTATGTGAATATTCCTACGTGGGAGACGTCATGGACGCTCATAATATTTCTCCACTTGATATTGAACTTAATATTCCGTCATATTTTAGAAGAGAACGCAAGGACGAAATTACAGAACGAAACAAAATGATGGAGAACGTGCTTCGAGAGCTTGGTTTTTTAGATAAAATTATAGAAAAGGTGCAAACTTAACCTAATCTTAAAATTATTCCATAAATAAGTTAACAAAAGAGACTAACTCTAATTTACCACAAGAGGCAAACCGTTTCATGTTGACAATGACCACATTAGAAGTGGGCGCAACATTTGTTCTTTCAGAAAAATTCGTTTTGGTAAATTGGGGTTTGATTACCATAGTTCGCTATCTCTTTTTTTAATTCTATTAAATAACAAAGCGGCATTGACAAATATGGTATATGGAATGAAAATAAATAAAGATAAAATGAAAGTATTGGTATGTGAAGAAGGTAGAGGTAGGAATTGAAAAAAAGAAGGTATTAAAATGCTTTTTCGTCTAATTATAAAGGATCACAGATCCCACATTTGGAACGCGTCCTACACCGAAAGCCAAATCCCACGACCAGTTTCGACCTAACGGGTCTCATCAGGTCGGCGCTGGCAGAAAGGCTTTTACAAGCTATATAATAAATATAAATATGGAATCAACAGAAACAACTACTCCGAGGGCTAATACCCCTACCGACATTGAATTCCCTGTTGATTCCGAACCATTATTAGACGAAGATAACAATCCAAAAACAGTTCGTCTAGTTACAAAGGATCACAGATCCCACATTTGGAACGCGTCCTACACAGTAGGCACAGCGCATCGAAAGACATATCCCACGACCGGTTTCGACCTACCGAGTCTCGAAGTAGTTGCTTCTGTTGATTCTATATTTATATTTAGTATAAGTAGGGCTTAGAGCTACAATTGGAGGAAAAACGCTAGAAGTTACCCATTTTTGATATCTAGAAAGTCAGTTAAGCGGTAGAGACATATAATAAAGGACTTCTGTGCTTATGATCGGCTAATATACGTAGAAACTCGAAAAAGGTTATTAAAAGAGTCTATTTGGAGCTCGGAACTGTATGGGTGCGAAACTGACAGTGGGCACGGTGGAAAAACAAAGGTTTGAAATGTAGGGTTAGAGGCGGATGATGAAAAAAATACCATAGATAGAAAAGAAATTCAATAGTGCAACGTTTGTGAAACATGTGAAATTAAATAAAAACAACGAATAATGTTTCACCAATTTTTATTTTCGACAACTCGACAATATTGTTTCGATTGGATATATTTATACCTACTACAAATTACAAAGGAGAAGTTGGGAGTTGGTGAAGCCTAATTCTGTCTGATTATTGACTAAGTTTAAATTTTTGGAACCAAAAGATTGTTAACCTCATTCATAAATCTTATTAATTCCATAGATAATAACATTAAATTTTCAGTTGAAGAAAAAGTTAACAAAACTTTAGACTTTTTCGATTTAGAAATTACACTTTCGGATAATAATAATTTGACTTTCAATATTTATAGGAAACCTACAGTTACATACACGATTATACCGGAATTAAAAATCGGAGTCTATCAAACTTGTTGCAACGATAAAAGTGGGAGAGCTATTGAGACTCGATTAAAGGAACATCAATACAGTATTAATAAAAAACTTAATAAAACAGGATTCGCGGAATATTGCATCAGTTTCAGCCATTCTTTCATTTCAAGAAATTCAAAAATATTACATTCCAACATAAATGATAATAGAAGACTATCTTTGATTGAAAATCTGTAAATTAAAAAACTTTGTAATTTGTAGTAGATATAAACATGTTGACATTAGTTTTAAGATTTACTATAATTACTCTTGATAATGATCTCAGTCCGATCGAAACAATATTATGGAGTTGTCGAAAATAAATATTGGTGAAACATTATTCGTTGCTTTTCTACGTTTTTTTATTTAATAGATAGAAAATGTTAGAAATGAAAAAGTATTAGAAAGAGTAGAAGAACAAAGGACGTTATGGAGATCAATAAAGAAGGAGATAATGATAGGATGGTAGGACTCCTTCTGAGACATGAAGGGTTAGTTAAATTGTTGAACGCAAATAGTTAAGGATGAAGGATGTCTAATTTTTGAAAGATACGAACATTAAGGTGGATGTTCAACCAGTCTTCCAACTGGCGACCTCACAATGATAATAAATGCATCACAATAACTCGAAAGTAAAATAAAAAGCTCTCACAGCCCTTTACAAACATACTGATAATAACAGGTTAGTGTTGAAACAATTCTAGAGGTTTCCTCAATAAATTACAGTAAATGTATCCAAATGTTTTTTATTTTACTTTCGATTTAATCATACTTTGAAAACCAATTCACCAATGAAAAGTTGAATATTATGAAAAATAACTCACTGAGTTCTCTCAGGCACCCATGAGTGAATATGAAGCAATTTTAATAATCCAAACACATGAAAGAGCACGCCAAGGCCGTGTTAGGACACAGTTTATGAAAGAGATCAAAACGATGAAAGATAAAGGTAAACAAGCTGCTGAAGAAGAGGAAGAAAGAAGGAATCGAACCTTCGCTGCTGCACTAAAAATCCAGAAACTATGGAGAGGTTACATGGCAAGAAGACAAACAAAGAGACGAAAATTTCAAGAAATGGTACTAATCGGAATGGTTCCTCAACCTAAACCGGACAAGACTGAAATCAATAAGGCTCTAGAAGTTGAAGAAGATAGAAGAAAATTGCAGGAGCTTCGAGAAAATGAGTACAAAAATGAGATTCAAGAGATCAGAACGGATTTGGAAAAAACACAAAGAGGAAGCGTGTTGGAACAGTTGAATGATCAAGTAAGAAATTGGCTGTTCGAATACAAAACTCATACAGGAAAAATACCTGAATATACAGGCCCAGAGAGATCTGTATCCCGTCTAATGTTAAGCAGAACTGGTATGGAATAATTAAAATTTTTAAATAACAGGCGGGCTGAAAAGTTCGTAGGCTAGCATAGAAAAAATTATTCTTTTTCTTGATATAATTTGATTTTATTATTCAATATAGTTCCATTCGAGGGCGATACAACGATTATAGCGGTCATAGAATTTTTCGATACCATTTTTGTAATACGATTTGTCTTTAGCCTCAAAATAGGCTTCAGTTTCGGCGATTACCTCTTCATCGGCGCGAAATTTCTGTCCAGCGAGCATCCTCTTGAGGTCTGAGAACAGAAAAAAATCGCTGGGGGCCAGATCTGGAGAGTACGAGTACGGTGGATGCGGAAGCAATTCGAAGCCCATTTCATGGAATTGATCTGTAATACGGTGCATTGTCTTGATGAAACAGCACTTTCTTCTTCTTCAAATGAGACCGCTTTTCCGCGATTCGTCTTTTAAACGCTCCAATAACGCTACGTAATAGTCGCTGTTTATGGTTTTCCCCTTTTTAAGATAGTCAATGAATATTATACCATGAGCATGAGCATCCCAGAATACCGATATCATATACCATAACCTTGCCAGCCGACTTTAGCGTCTTTCCACAGTCATCACGTGCAGTCCACTCGGCTGACAGCTCCAAACACTGCTTAGAATCATCGATCCGTTGTCGTGTTTGGTCGATTGTGAACTCGCGGCTCGCGCGGCACCCACTTTTTACAGAGCTTTCGCATTTCCAAATATTCATTCACGATATGACCAATACGTTCCTTTGATATCTTTAGGGTCTCAGCTATCTAAACCAACTTCACTTTACAGTTATCAGAAATTATTTTGTGGACTTTTTTGATGTTTTCGTCGGTGACAGCCAACAGCCTCTTTGGGTCGTCCACTGCGTGCATCGTCTTCGGTGCTCATTTCCCGTCGTTTAAATTTAGCAAACCACTTTTCTACGGTTGATTTTACAGTATTTTTTTTGCCAAACAGCAATGCTTTATTAACAACAAAGGTTCTTTCACTAATAATGCTATAGCTCAGATACTAATAGTGGAACAGCTGTCAAATTTATACACGCGTCTTCTGAAGGTTAGGGCTAATTAAAAATCATATGCATGTGATACTACTAGCGTCATCTATGGGTCAGCCTACGAACTTTTCAGCCCGCCTGTTATACAACCCAAAAATTAGAGTTTCCTTATAGGTACCGAAAGTACTTTAAGTAAGTCGTCTTCATCTAAAGAGTCAAAGTCGAAGAAATCGAAAAGCGCCAAAAGTAAAGATAGCAAATCTAACGATGACGAAGAAGACGATTCGTCCAAAGCCATTGTCTCAACTTTTGTTCCCGAATTAACGATTCGCAAAGAAGAATACGATGAAATATGGAGGCATAAGAACGAATCTGCTAATCCATATCAACACTCTTACACAGATATAATTCATAATGAACAAATGGTTGAAATGGAAAACGAATTAAGAAAAGAGGTTGACGAGACAATGAAGGGTGAATTAGAACTCCTACAGGTATTTCAATAAAAAATATGAAAAAGGATGAATGCAAAAAATCAGGTCTTACTTCGATTTATTTTTATTGTTTAGGAGGCATATGAAAGAGATAGAGGACGAAAAACCAGAAAACCAAAAGCAGCTAAGAAAGCAAGAAGGGGTGGCAAGAAGGGTAAGAAAAAGAAAGAAAAAGACCTCACACCTGACAGAACCACTGAATCTCTATTCGAAGAACTTGTGGCTAATGGTATAATTAGGAAGTAAGTAAATATTAAAGTAATAGATGTAATATCAACATGTAGTCAGTATGTCCCCATCTATTGATACTTACTGCTACCTGCGATCTTTCATATGTTTGATAAGGTATTATGAAGGTATGTACTTGTCAAACTGACTCTATGACGCAGCTTATATACGTGGTAGTTCAACCAAATTATTAAAAATATTAAGTTCTTGGTCGGTATTTAATCGAACTAAAAAAACATCTTCGTATTTCATTCCCACAAGTTACTCATTCTGGTGGACGGGCAATTCCTCCGACCTACACTATAGTGTAAAGCCGGAGGGTAGGGCGTAAGGCCCTCTTCAGCCTCCTTGCAGGAATCGTGGGAATGGATGGATGGTGTGGTTAGGGAGAGAAAGATGAGACGGACGAAATGAAGACAGAAGAGAAGCGAAAGATTATCTGAAAATATTACTCCTCCATCATTTGCCTAAATGATCCAATAAAACCACAGAAAACTTGGACCAGAGCAGAGAGGGGTTTGACTCGGTGACCTCCCGAATGCTAAGCAATGATCTAGAACACTAGACCACGCCGCTCGGTTAATCGAACTACCAGACGTGGATCGCTATTTCGATTTTATTAAATCTCATCAGCACAGTTAAATATTTGTAGGTTATACTTTGATATTAGATCAACTTTCTTTTGCGGATTAACTTCGTTTTAGTCGGCGATTTACTGAAACTGATGATGAGAACAAATAAGTTCGAAATTACAATTCACACCTTAATGTTTTGAAAAAATACTAATTAAGTAATGTTCTTTAGTAAAGTAATATTCCACTGACAAAATCAACAAATATTTTATGTAACATGTAATTGTAATGAACATTTAGAAAATATAATTTTTCAGATTTCCCGAAGTATATCTAAATGATTTCCAGGCCGAAAGATCTTTTAGTGAACCAGTACCTCACAATAAAGGCCAAGAGCCAAAAATGGCCCTCGGGGATGTTCGTCAGGTTGTTAAAGAGTATTGTATACTTCCCTTATTATCCCCTCAAATCCATCAGCAAACTCCACACGTTCGGTCAGTACTCCTTGCAGGACCTAAAGGATGTGGCAAGGATATGCTTGTTAATGCAATCTGTACCGAAACAGGGTCGGTACTTTTCGATTTGACTCCTGCTAACATAGTGGGAAAATACCCGGGAAAAACTGGGCTGATTATGTTAATTCATTTGGTAACCAAAGTTTCGAGACTTTTGCAACCAGCAGTAATATATATGGACAATGCCGAAAGACCTTTCTTAAAAAAGGTTCCCAAAGCTGATAAGACTGATCCAAAAAGACTAAAGAAAGATTTATCAAAAATTGTAAAAAGTAGGTACCAAATTACTGAATCCAACGATTGCAAAATTGAAAATTAATTTGTATAGATGAGGCTTTTAACTCTTGTAACTCCATTTTAAATAGTAAATAAAACAAACACTGTTTAATGGTTACAAATAATTTTTATTATCACGATAATTATTTCGACATCACAGTGTCTTCTTCAAGTGAAGTCTAATACATTAAGTAAATTACATTCTTCTTATATACTAAATTACAATCTAATGTTATGAGGGGGTCAGTTATTGTTTACAATTAAATATTTAAAAGTGGAGAATTGCAAAAATCCGTTTGATCGTTTAAGGCAATACCTTTTTTATATATTTTGTTTATTTCCATTTTTTCTAGTAGGTTTAGTTTTTGTCCTTTATTTTCTACGTGGAGTATTTTAAAATTAGCATTGAAACCGTGTTTATGTTCAAGTAAGTGTTCAGAATATGTTGATTTTAAGTTGTTTTGTTTAAAACTTGTAAGATGTTCTTTTATTCTGTCCTTGAATGCCCTATCTGTTTGTCCTACATAAGCTTTTTAGCAATTACCACACTGTGATGTCGAAATAATTATCGTCATAATAAAAATTGTTTGTAACCATTAAACAGTGTTTGTTTTATTTACTATTAAAAATTGATTTGTTGGTAACATAATATATTGTTAGGAACTGCTCAAAAACGTTCGTACTTTTTGCCCAAAATTCTAACAACGTTGTTTCAGAATAACGAAAGCGTATTTTAGACTGTCCTCCCTTTCCCGACTTTCTGTATTTCAACAAGTTCAATGACGTATATATATTTCAGATTTCAATCCAGAAGACAGGGTTATTTTAATTGGTATCTCAAGTTGTCCGTGGGACTGCGATCAAAAACTTTTACAGCAAGTCTACCAAAAGATGTTAGTTTTACCAAGACCTGATTATGCTTCGAGATATTGTATTTGGAAACACCTTTTAGGACAATATTCTGCCATCAGCTGGCAATTCGATGTGAGTGGAATGAGTAGAATATCGGACGGATATACAGCAGGTACACTTTTTTTAAATAAGTACAAACATATTGAGAGGTAACACATAAGCACATTTCATTGTAAAAAATTTCTACTTATAGATGTACCTGTTTTTAACAGGTATTCTTTCTCTCGCTTTCTTCTATTGTATCATAAATTAATAAGAACAAAATTAAGTTCTTGGTCAAGTAATTTATCGAAGCTACCAGACTTGGATCGCGATTTCGATCTTATTAGATCTCATCAGCATTAACATTATGAAATACGGCAATAGCAGCAAAAGCAGGTAGATGGCGACGTGCTGCCATATCGACGTTGTATCATAAATGATGAATCGGCATGAAGTTTAGTTGAGTTATGTAGGCGAGAAAGAAAGATAAATTGTTTTGGAAATGTTATAGATAGAATCAGGTAATCTTCAAGGAAACCTAATATTTCTAAAGAGCTTTTAGTTGTTGGTAAGAAATTTATTGAAATTACCAGACGCGAATCGCGATTTCGTTCTTATTAGGTCTCATCAGCACACCATATTGTAACGAGCCTGTATGTGTGTGTACAAGAGCGGCGGCGAGTTCCGGAAACAGATAAGACGGGTTCCTCGAATACGGCCGTCGGTCGGCGCTTTGATAGAAATGAGTAAACAACAACATAATAGGAGTTCGAGAAAATACTAGAAGATTGTTCCTGATTACTCCAGAACCTTCGATACCTCTATAAATATTATGTTGTTGACGGTCAAGAACAATTATAGTTACAGTTTAGTTTAGTACACCGTCACGGTTTATAGTTTACAGTTGATAGTAGAATGGTAATATAAATACGATATACCGAGTGATATAAATAAGTGGTAATATAAATACGATATACTGAGTGATATAAATAACACATTTACCTTGTCATATAAATAAGTTGTTGCATTAGTGCTTAAGTGTTTTAAGTAGTGTGTAAGTGTAAAATAAATAATTGTTTAAATAAATAAGTTGATCTAGAAAATTCGTTACAATATAAATCACCGACCAAACAGAAGTTGTTCCGTAAAACGAAGATCGTATGTCATATCACAGACACTTTCGCCATCTATGGTTAACAGTAAATATCACTAGATGGCGATGTACTGTCTTTAATACGATATTATGCTTAATATTTCTTTGTCTTGCACTCCCGTAAATATCGGTCAATTTATTAACTTTATACTAATTCTATTGTAGAAACACAGCCAAGTTACAAAATAAAATTTATTAGTACCTTATCAACTCTACAACTCAATTCCCTTTCGATTTGTTAGGGTCTAACAGTTTCTGAAATAGTTGGACTTTTTTTACGTTCAATTGTCAAACATCTGCGTAGGGATCATTTGTTTTTCATGGCCTAATACGATTGAGATAAGAAATTAATTTAATTATCTGCTTATCAAAGTGACCTTTATTTTTAACGAAAAATTCAAAAATGCAATAATATATAGGATGGTCCATTTAAAAAAATGAAGTAGGGTAGCACCCAGGCTAAATGGAACACCCTGTATAATCGAAAATAATTTTAAAATATGAACGAGTTCGTTTGATGAAACTTTTATTCAAATCATATTTTCGTAAAATCAATAATAAAGACACAATCTTCCGTCCACGCACTATTGATCCACCCTGTATACATATTTTGTATAATTGGAAACGCAAGTGAAATAACGATTAGTCAATTTTAGGTCTCACCTAGTAATTGTTTAATTTTTGTTTATAAATAGTAGTAAGGTCATACTGTATATTAATACAGTCTTTACGAAAAACGTTCAGAAAAAATACAATTATCCATAAATACCACATATTTCTTAGTATTACAAAAAGAGAAACAAAGAACGACAAAAAAAAGAAAGTCTTGGGAAATTTCCTAACGAATTCCGTGATTTCTTAATCTCAGGTGTGTATTTATAAAGTAATAAATACGACCTTGAGAATAATGCGTAACGATCAAGGAAAGTTTATTAGTAAACATCAAGGTGAAGATCGTACAATGATCTTTAATTTTCGCCTTTCTGTTTACTTCTAATAAAATAAGTCAGATACGAGAAATGGAAATAAAACATTCCATTTTTTAAAAACGCTTTTCGTAGCGTGGATTTTTGCTATCCTAGACAAACCTTAAATTTGTCACCCTCCCACTTTTCGAAATTAGACAGAGACTTATCCTCAAGAAGTTATATAATATGGTTTAAAATAATTTTCCGGGGTCTCGTTTTTCATTTTTTTTTTGGGGGGATTTTTTCATAGATTGAAAATCTATCATAGTGCATGCACCACGAACAGCATTATTTAAAAAAAAAAGAAATTGTTTAATATGTAGTCGATTTTTTATTTTAATTTAATTGATATATAGAAACAATTCTAATTTTTTATCTATCTCTATTTTAAAAAGCAGTATTTTTGTGAAATCAAGCAAGTCAGACATTTACTAGTTTTACCATCTATCAACTGAACACATTCATGACAAAAGTTGAACCGAATTTATCGATCTTGTCTAGTTTCTTTTCGTTCAAAAAATATCGGCTTTTTGCCCTTATCATTAGGGTTCGACCTTCAGCATTTGCTCTTTCGGCCATGAAGTATTAATAAAATATAAATTAAAAAAAAAAATAGAACGCCTTTGAAGATAATCATTGATGATTATTGACCGCACGGAGTGATCTAGTGGTTTAGATCATTACTTAGTATTCGGGAAGTCACCGGTTCGAATCCGGGTCCGACTGCACTAATCTAAATTTCTGTGGTTTCCTTGGATCATTTAGGCAAATGCTGGGGCAAAGTAATATTCCACAGATAATTTTTACTTCTCTTCTGTCTCATATTTCTCTCCCTAATCACCACCCATCCATTCCCACGATTCCTGGAAGGAGACTGAAAAGAGCCTTACGCCCTATCCTCCGGCTTTGCACTACACTGTAGGTCGGAAGGACTTCCCGCCCATCAGATGAGTAGCTGATGTGAATAAAACACCCAATAGTTTTGTTAAGTATCTAACGTTGTGATTGGATGCCCTTGTGATTCTTGGTGTTTGTGCTGTCGTTGCTGCTCTACTCCATAATATAAATCATTTATTTACGTACTTATTAATTCTACATTAAAATTTTATTGAATTAGATATTGTGTTTACACATTTCAAGAAAATATGGCCACAATTACCGCCATTAAACAATTGATATCTGCATAAATATATTATTTTTTGAAACAATACATGTATGGTCAGGTTAACATTCCGCATGTTCACTGTTTAAAACAATTTACTTCAATAAAATTCGTTTAATTTAAGGAGCTATTGTGAAGACCGTCAAAGAGGTAATGACCGTCAAAAGAATGGTTCAACTGCGAGTTCAGCCGTTAAGTCCTTTAGAACTGATAAACGCTCTAAGCAAACTGATTCCCGTATACAAAGAAGAGGAGGAAGCATTGATGAATTGGTGGTCCAAAACGCCTATGTGTAAAAAGAGAACTCAAGCGGTCGAAGCGTTGATTGAAGAAGAAGCAGAGATGCAGGCGAAACAGGCAAACGCGAAAAAAAGGAAATAGTTTTTTATCTATTTGATGAAGCTCTTGGTTTTAAAGAGTTATTGCGGTTTTTGTTTGATACATTGATTTTATATGCTATTTAACTTTTCGTTTGTAAATGTAAAAACAAAACAACGTAGAATGTTTCACCAATTTAATAAGTTTTGATGACACGACCATATCAAAGGAGTAAAATCAATACTGAATGATTACATATAGTGCAACAGTATTTATACCTAATCCTAATTACAAAAAATGACTGGAGAGTTTATAAAACTTAACTCTATTTGATTATTAACTAGATTCTGGTTTTGGGCGAGAGCTTTCTTAATTTCTAGTTTCCAGGAGAGTCAATGTTTTTAACTTTACAAATACCGCTGTGCAGGACATTAATATTGTTCATATCTACTAGCAACATTCTGAAAAACATGTTTTCACATCTCTTTGTCTATGTTTTTGAAATGTTCTGAAACTCTCATATTTATGGTTCTAAAGAGTTTAAATTATTTATATAATTAATTAATTACAATTATTATCTTCGACTAGTGTTAAATCGAATCTGTTGAATACATTTTTAAGTTTATAGCTAATAGTGTTAACAAATTTAATAGATACAAACATTTTGTTAATATTGAACGATTGCCTATCAACTCTTATAATTTATTTCGGTGAAAAGTTATTATTCATAATCGTATCGACTAACCTTATGCCAATTTTTTTATTTAGAGTTCAAAATTAAAAACTGATTTTTATTGAAACAACTAAACAGCTTTTATAAAGTAATATAAAATAATTAATAAATACTAACTTAAAATTGGCATACGTATCAGAAAATTGTTGATGTTAGCAATTTTACGAAAATAAAAATGAACACAGGACGGAGTATGATACGATTATGAATGGCAAGGTCGACAAAATGTAGCATTTCCAATCGACTGGACTTTATTAAAATTTGTACAGGTCAGATGAAAGTTATCATTTTCTGCGATGACCCGATCTTACACATGCAAGACAAATAAAAAACTAAATACCTAATCTAATTTAACTTTATACTTTTGTACTTATATATGAACTCAGGGGCGTAGCTGAAGATGCCACCAAATTATACCTGACCAAAAAAGGTACAACCGTTCTTGCCACTGACCAAAAACGGTCTTTGAAAAGGTACAACTGATTGTGCCACTAACACCTAATAGGTAGAAATTATTCTAATGAGAAAGGAAAATACTTTATTGATATTTTATGGCATTTATTTAACAGTAATTAATAAGGAATTATAAATACATACTTATACATATATCAGTCAACAATTTTTCAACGAAAATATGATACACATTTTATATAGTCGATGTTCGATATTGTTTTGTTTTTATATTTTTCACACAATTCCATGATAGTTTTCACTTTACTTCTTACAAAGTCTACAAAAACTTCATTTGGATAGAAGTTTAAATTAAAATAATATAAAAATATAAAATTAAATTAATATTTTGGATTTTAACATATTTGTTTGGGTGTTCGATATTTTGGCGGTATCCCGCCGAAGGTTCTTTTGGTTAAATATGATAAAATGGACTGCTTTTCCTAATATACACTTTATTATTCACTATTTACACTTATTTGATTTTGTTGTTTTGATTGATTTGGATATAATTATGAGGTTGATTTGAATTGAATAGAATGTAATGTAGTTTGATTGAATCTACAAGTGGAATTCTGTGTGATTTTTTCTTATTTCTACTTAAATAGTGTGAAAAAATAGACAACGCCCCAAAGTGAAAAATATCCCCCTCTTGAAGCTAAACACCCCCAAGCGTAATTCACAAATCCGTTGGTGGTGTTCTCAAGGCTGATGACCGATGCGTAAAGTATTTACAAGGGGTATCATAAAGGGGCCAGAGTCTATTTTTGGAATTTTTTAACGTATTTACAATTGATGGGCACAAAAGATGCCAATATACAAAGAGAATAATAAATACCTAGAAACTAAACTTAACAGATGTATATATATAAAACAGACAAAATATTTTTAATATTTACAGGCACTTAACAATATTAAATAATTTTTCGTATGTTTGTGATTGTTTGTTTCTCAATAAACAATATATGTAAGGCACATAGTGACCATTTTCATATCCATAAGCTGGTGGCAAGATTGGTTGTTTACTTTTAAAACCTCAATTTTGTAGCAGGTAAATCTTTATTTTTAGTGGCAACTTCGGTCCCACCGGAACTCAGATATGGACTAAGTTCAAAAATTGCTTACAAAAAAATTGTCATTTAATAACATACAAAGAAATAATTTATTATTATTATTAACGAAATGATTTAATATTTATATTTAAACAATTTTCTAACGTTTCGACTGTATATCAACAGTTTCGGTTCTAATCAGCAAAGCGTCAAGATCATTTTCTAATGAGAATATCAACTTCTAAAACTGAATCCACGACGTAGCTATTTACGTAAAAGGTACATAATAAATGACATTGTAAGGTACGAAATATAAATAGAAATGATTATATTAAAATTATATTCCATAATTATCATCTTTGTATTTGCCTTTCCCTTGAATCTCATGTCGACTAGCACCCCAGATGTTTTGTTTATGTTATCTAAGGGTGACGAAAGACATAAGAAGGAATAGATAGATGCGAGGGCAACAGTATATATAGACGTCGTGCACAATGCAGTGACGAATTTTGCTAGCGATGCGATGCAGCTGCTTTTGCGAACGTAGCGATGCGATGCGTTACGTTGCAGGTGCATTTATTATACGTAGATAATTTATGTAGCAAATTATTGGTTTACTAATGTGATTACTGGTTATATATATTTGATATTTATGTATTATTAAAATTGTGCACAGTACTCAAGAAAGATCTGATTGTGTTAACACGTTATCATTGGCCATTGTGTTTATAAGAGCTCGTTGTTGAATTCTGGCTAAAGTGCCACGACGATTTGTCCCCACTATTGTACAGGAGAGACACAGATATCTCCGGTGATGGCTATAGTACGGTGACTTGCCTTGCATGGGTGGTCATGGTGCTATAGCAGCACGGGGTTAGGTTTGACCTACCCTGTTGATCTCCAGAATGTGTGTATCCCGTCTGGAGGAGCGGAAGCGCAAACTCATGATTGCAAGTATTTAATGCGATTTGCTGATTGACGGATTCTGCTAGACCGGCGGAGATCAATTTGCAAGTAATACAGGGGGGCAGGGGTTCCGAAGGATCCGCGGTGAGTACCTAATTACTTTATGATCTTGTCAACAGATCGGTAAGTGTTTTTATTATTTCATGTGATTACTTCCTATGAGCGAGAACGCCTGTTTGTCGTCATTTCACTTTTACACAGACGCCAGACAGCCAAATATATTTATACTTGTTCACGCACGCTTTCATCTCCCGTCTAAGTAGATAATTAATTATATATACTATTTCCTAATTATTAGTGAGTAAAATTATCTTGATTATTCTTATTGATTTAAATGTTCTTTTAAACATTAGCCAATCTGACATTAAATCAAATCAAATCGAATTAAAAAATATCCTTCCCGCCCTTATAAAATATGTTCTAGGTTAGCATTTTCTGTCGAAATTTTCAAACGTTTTCTACAGAATACTGTACATCAAGTTTTTTTTTTTCGTGGAAGAGGGGAAATCTTCGAAAGACACCCAGCCGTCCGTACGACTGGATAGTGTCGGATTCCCGAGGAAGGTGTCCTCGGACCTACCGACTAAAACCCCTCTACCTCAGGCCGTTATAGGAACTTACGTTCCTCTTCAGCTGGTACATCAAGAACTATTCGTACTATTTATACCCGTTTACATCGAAGTAAATAAGTACTACTCATTTTTAAGTAGTTCTTGAGAGGCAGTAATGGTTTGCACCACAGGTTACGTCGCCTTTAAGAATTGGATCGGATGCTTAACTTTAAGCAAAGGCTGTTCTAGACTTAAGCACGTTTTAATATTTTCGGCATGGTTCGGTATTTTTCCTGCAGGAGTCTGAAGAGGGCCTTACGCCCTACCCTCCGGTTTTGCACGAGTAGCTGGTGGGAATGAAACACAAAAAGTTTTTTTTTTCTTTTTTCGACAGAGATAAAAACGAGACGATCGTTATTATTGAAATAAAATAAAAAGGCAAATTCTGTGCCTATACCAAAGAAGAATACCTCCAAAAGATACTTGCTTTATATTCTCATGTATCTTAAGAAAACACCAATTACATTTTTGTTACAATAATAATAAAACTTGTTTTTTAGCATTTCATAAATAAATTACTGTTGAGAAGTAAATTTTATAAACAATTATTTTTACATCTCTGATGATGTTGCAGATGTATTAGCTCCAAAAATTAACCTGTTGAAGTTGTCTAAACACAATATTTTTATAATCATCTTTCATTATATTTTAAGGTAAAATACGTCTAAAATTTTTTTTTTAACATGAATAAAAAAATCATTAACTAGGGTTAACTTAAACGGCTAATGGCGGTAAACAACTCTGACAGCTGATACAACTATAACGACACAATTCCGTTAAATATTTGGGAACTTCTTCACAAAATTTTTACAATTTACAACTAATCAGTACTTACTTACGAAATAATTAGACAACGTATAGTGCAAACGAATTGGAAATTAAATAACGCTAATGTTTAAGCGTTACTTACTTAAGCGTGCCATAGTTGAAAAAGGGTGCAGATGGACATTAGTTACATGCCTATGTTCAGTTTAATAAGTCGATATCCTTATTAGAAAAGGATGTTGTTAAACATTATTGAATCCCACAATAAGTAGCAATTTTCTAAAAAAGGTTATCACACGCCGTCTGCGCTTATTAAACGTACAGTTAATTATTTAATAAATATTTAATCTGTGCTTACAAAGTTATTTATCTCATTAATAATAATTTTAATAAAACTGTAATTTTTTAAAAAAAAAGAATAACACTAGAATTACTCATAATGTATGCATGTACGGTGTTGATTATTTAAATCATTAAAATAAATTGCAAATTATTATGCACGCTAATTATAGTAGCATACAGTATTAATAATTAATTGAAATAATTGATACTCGATGCGTACAATTTAACAGGTATCAACTTTAAAAAAACATGACAGGCGGCCAGACCATTTTATAATACGATTTGTCTTTAGCCTCAATAGCCAATAGACTACAGTTTCGGCGATTACCCCTTCATCAGTGCGAAATTTCTGTCCAGCGAGCATTCTCTTGAGGTCTGAGAACAGAAAATAGTCGCTGGGGGCCAGATCTGGTGAGTACAGCGGATGCGGAAACAATTCGATTTTATTGATTTGTGACACGGTGCATTGGCTTGATGAAACAGCACTTTCTTTTTCTTCAAATGAGGCCGCTTTTCCGCGATTTCGTCTATTAAACGCTCCAATAACGCTACGTAATAGTCAATAGTCACTGTTTATGGTTTTCCCCTTTTTAAAATAGTCAATGAATATTATACCATGAACATTCCAGAATACTGATGCCATAACCTTGCCTTGCCAGCCGACTTTTGCGTCTTTCCACGCTTTGGAGTCGGTTCATCACGTGCAGTCCACAGTCCACTCGGCTGACTGTCGATTGGACTCCGGTGTGAAATGATGGAGCCATGTTTCATCCATCGTCACATATCGACGCAAAAATTCGAACATTATATATATATATATATATTTTACGATTGAACAGCTATAAACACTGCTTAGAATCATCAATCCGTTGCAGTTTTTGGTCGATTGTGAGCTCGCGCGGCACCCACTTTGTACAGAGCTTTCGCATATCTAAATTTTCATTCACGATATGACCATGACCAACACGTTCCTTTGATATCTTTACGGTCTCAGCTATCTCAATCAACTTCACTTAACGGTTATCAAAAATTATTTTATGGTCTTTTTTGATGTTTTCCACTGCGTGCATCGCCCTCGATGCTCATTTCCCCTCGTTTAACAAACCACTTTTCTACGGTTGATTTTCCTGGTGCAAAGTCCGAAGTCCGAATAATGTTTATCAAGCCAAGCCTTGGTTTCAACAGTATTTCTTTTTTGCCAAAAAGCGATGCTTTATTGACACACGAAATTCCTTTTTATCCTTTTTTTTAAAGTAACAAAAGTTCTTTCACTAAAAATGCTGTAACTCAGATACTAATAGTGTAACAGCTGTCAAATTTATACACACGTCTTTTGAAGGTTAGAGCCAACTAAAAATCATATGGATTTGCTACTAGTAGCGCTATCTATGGGCCAGCCTACGAACTTTTCAGCCCGCCTGTTACAATAACTAACGTTTAACATTTCCAAAAAATATACCTAACTAGTTTTACCTTCCAAATTTAATGCACGCATCTATACGAGGGTGTATCAAATATAAACGAGACTGTTTTTTTCTTCAATTATGGAGAGGTCAGTGACCTGGTAGTAATAAATGCAAGATGCCCTGTACTGCTAGGGAGAAGGAAGAACCAACCGCAATTATCTCGAGTAGCTTTAGTACGAAAAGAAACAATGAGCGAGGCAGAAGTGTATGTCTCCGTGGAATAACGGATTATTAAGGTCCAGAACGAGATCCATGCTCGCCTCCCAACGACAAGTATGACCGAAACAGTGTTTTCTGATCGGCAAGGTACTTTTCACGTTGACTATCTCCATTATCGATGCACAATTAATGCGCAATATTATTATGATCTACTGGATGCCGTGAAATTGTCATTTCGAAGGAAAAGGAAGAAGCAATCTGTCAGAAGTGTCATTATTTTGTATGACAACGCCAGGCCTCAAGGCCTCATACGGCAAATGCCACAAGACAAAAATTGGATGCATTAAGCTGGGAAACGCTGGAACATCCGCCATAAATCTCCGACTTGTCCCCTTATGACTTTCATCTTTTTGGGACCTTGAAAGAAGCACTTGGAGGCCATCGTTTCCACGAGAACGACGCAATGGAAGCATTTGTGCTCCAATGGTTACAAGTGTTGGTTTTAGTCATACATATAATATAAGATAGAAAAATTATATTATCTTACTTGTTTTGTCTAAGCAAACAAAATGTATCAGTGACTAATTGAGGCAATGCAGCGGTCTCGTACTTATTCTTAATTTATAGCCAGACTTAATGGAACATTTGTTATTTCTGATAAAGTGGTATGTATTATTTTTTTTGTTAGAACACACGAGTATGCACTTCCTTTTGAACCTTTCTAATGGACACAACAAAAATATAACTTAAACTTACATAAAATTAATTGAGTTCTATTATTTAATATTGTTCCCATATACCTATCCTTTAACAAGAACTTCCGAAACGTTTCTACAATGATGGCGTAAAAAAGCTCTCAATCCGATGGAAAAAATGTTTTTATAGGGCGGGGGATTATGTAGAAAAATAATATATGTATCGAAGTCTAATTAAATATAGTTCGATTTTTTTACAAAACCAATCCCGTTTATATTTGATACACCCTCATATACTAAAAAGTTTTAGGTAAGTGCTTACTACATGATTCAGAAATCGACTTACTTTTTAGAGCTAGAAAAAGAATATAAAGGTCCGCTACAACAAAAGTATCAGGTTTCAACAAGAAATGCAGCGCAAAAAGATACAAATTAAACATACCGTGTTAATAATTCAGTGTGAACGCAACACTAGTATAATAAATATGTTTTATGTATTGTTTGTTTTTATATTAAGAGAAAGTTTCGAATATTTTCGTCAACAACAATTGATTATCAATCAAAAACAACATAAATATATTTTCACAAAGTATTAGTGTTCATTGGAAAAACTCAATATGTTGTACAAGAAATCAAGTGGAACACATAATACCTACATCTTTTTAAATGGAGTTTCTGGTTTTAGTATTTAATCTATTTTTTGTACTAATTTGTTTTAAATACATTAATGTCATATTAATTTTTGAATTAATTTGTACCTACTGCAGATTACCTCAAATTAACGAAGAAAAATTTGTTACTGTTGTCGCGTCCTCACTGTAGTAGATATAAATTAATTCAAAAATTAATTTCACATTAATAATTATTTAAATTAAGTTTTACTAAACAAATTCTCCAAAAATAGTTCATTATCAATATTTTTTTTTATTTCATGGTTTATAATAATAATAATAATTCATTTGTGATGTCACCCGCCTTTCAAGATATTTTGTACAAATCAAAACCAAAATTGTCATGTGGCGCCTCTTCCAGGGTTGTAAATTTTTAATTTGTCAATTGTTTATATTGTGTAAATATTTAATTGTATATTCTGTATCGATTTCTATCATTTAGCATATCTAATCCTTCACATATCTATTTCTTTTGTACTCTTCCTCATAACCATAAATAATATTTATATCTATACATTTCAAATTTCACTTTTCCATTGTATTTTTAACATAATAGTTTCTTCATAGAGTTTAATTCTATTCTTTTTAACTTCTTTACAAATCCTTTTCGAACTTTTCCTATTGTACCCTTAGTCGGTGTTATTCGAATCGTCACGTTCTCACCTATTTACCCCAAATTCCTGGTGTCCTTACTTCGAATAACGCCAAACTGAAATCCTTAGAAACGATTCCCGTACTTCTTTCTCTCTTTTAACATACATTCATAAAAACGCTTTAAACAGGAGATTAGAGGGATCCTAGTTTCGCTTTTTATCGCGAGTGCCTACCCTTCACATCAGAAGTGGGCCACCGTCTTTCGAACGCCCTCTCCCCAACGCTCCCGTCCTTTCGCCCCACACAAATCTGCCCTCTCCACAATCCACTTCCCTATCCCAACCTTTCCACATCTACCCCGGGGATGTTAAAACCATCTGGTTGATAATCCTCAGTCGAGGAGGGTTTTTAGTCAGTAAGAATCTGACACTACCCCCCTTCAGGGGGTGCCTATGTAAGGTTTTCCCACCTCGAGTTAAATCTAAACAAAAAAAAGAGATTAGAGGGGAGTTGAACAGACAGTCAATCACAGTTAGTCAGTAATAGTCAGTCACTCAGAATCACTCTTACTTAATCATCAAGTCCTTATTTACTACATCTTCTTTTCTACTTGTTTTTTCTTCATTCTTCATCAGTGTAACATATATAACTGTTCATAGTGTATAAATTACACTTTATTTGAACCTGATCGCATTATATTTATTGTGTCGTTTTCAACACCCCCAAACGGCCAATGTTATAGCAATAAACTCCAACGTTTCACCTCTTGGTATTATATTAAGTCTCTTTTGGGGTAAATTACAAAGTTATTGAATTTTAAATTAATGTACATTTTTATTGTTTGGACCACTGTATTATCGTTAAAGGTTGCTCTTTTTCTTTCTACATGTTTTTTCATTTATCTTTTTCCGTTTTTCTATAATTTCCATCAGTTTTGAAACGATTTTGTATCTCTAAATTTCACCACACCCATCATTGACCTCTAATTCTTCTAATTTTCAGAACAACTACATATCTAAACCATTTTTAGCCAATGCTGTAGTCGGTACAAATTAATTCAATAATTAATACCCCACTGATGTATTTAAAAAATGTAAGAAGTAAGTAATTTCTATAAAGGAATTTTTCTATTCACACTGTAATATTCAGATCCAACTTTTGGCTGTTACTATTTAGTCTACGCTAGCTCGAATTCTACAGACTTTGTTTATATGAACGGTGCGATAAGGCTCGAATATGCAGCTCTTTTATAAACACGGGCTGTGCTCTCAGGAGAACTATCCCATATAAGTCGGTCTTCCGTAAGCTATCAATAACAATATTTAAAAATTGTGTGAAATTGTTCATCTGTGCTTTAATTTTCTAAAGTGTCAGTGTTTTCAAATAATAAGTGAGTTAATTCACTGGGTAACTAATTTAACTTCTAAATTATTTGTAATTTATTTACTTTATTTATTATAAATTAATATTGCAATTTAATTGAGCACTATGCGAGTTGACCCCTAGTGCTTTATTTTTGAGTATGATGCGAGTTGACCCTTCATACTCTGCTAGTTGATATAGAGTGGGCACTATCCGAGTTGACCCTTGAACCTGAAGTGAATGCATGCACTGTTTACCATGGTAGATAACTCTTCACTACCTTATTATATTTATTATTAATACCTGTGATCTGGAAATGATTGAATTGCAAATTCGTGAATTATTATTTATATTTTTGTTGTTATGATTGAGATTTTGGTTTAATTGGTTGCTCACATATTGTTTTTGTTTATTTATTTCAGATAAGCCATCTCGGGTCAGTCAGGCCATAAATTCCTAATTTAGTATTGTTAGTTATTATTTGTTTAATTGTAATTATTTAACAATAATTAGTTCATGTTTTAATTCATATGTTTTTATTCATTTTTTTTAAAATTAAATTTCATTTAATTTTCCTGATTATTTTAATTTCACCCTACAAAAATAAATAACATAAAGGTATAATAAATCAACAACTATGTTTGTTCCGTCATCGGCCCTTTTAGAGTAGAGCAATTTACATAATATATATTTTTTAATTTATTACATATACATAAACTCTATATTAATCAGGTAGGTATATATAATATTTTTCGATATTTATATCTCCTGAAGAACAGTAATAAGCTAAGATCAATGGAGTTTCACTTCAAATGATGTATTAATTGAACGTTATACGTATTATTAGTGTTCGCGTTTTGTTTGGAATCGATGACTGGAGTTATATAGAAACACGTCGATGACCGGAATATTTTCATTAGTTTTCAAGGTTAAAGAAGCCTGTGTAGGTCAAGAAACGTAATTGTTCCACTTCCGTTGAAGCTGTCGTTGTTTTGCGCTTTGTTATTGCGATTACAGTAGCAAAGACGAATTTTCCGGCCCTATTATTCATTTTACGTATTGCTTTTGTTACTTGTTATTTTCTATAATACCACAGATCGAATTATGTTTGTATATACGAAATGATATAATTTATTGAGTTATCGATAGTATTAAGGTATCTATTACATCTGAATAGTCCTGTTGCTCATTCCTAATAGATTTATTTTTATATTTATTCTAATACTAGGGTACCAAAACAATAACAATGTTCATCCCCATAGGAATATGGGGATGTATACTTTTTACAATGTCAGTTGGCTGCTTTTATCCGAAAGCATTAGTGAAAAACATTGTCATGTATTGCAGTAACGAAAAACATTAAAAAAAACGAAAATAAATGAATGGTTAATTTGGAAATTCGTACTAATGCTGAAAACTGGAAAGTTTGGCGATATTGTAAAACACAGTAAATAGCCCAAACCCCAACGCCAAAACACAAACTAAAACTCCGAAGCACTTTTCCGTAACAAAGTTACCCTCTTCAGGTACTAAAGAAAACTGAAAACAAAGGACAGTGTAACCAATATAAATACAGTCTAAAGTTATAGTCCAATGACCATAGCTTAGTTTAATGTCAATCGCAATATTCGGTGTACCTAAATCACTGTTAAGAGAGATTAACCTATTTTTATAAACAGGTAGGCAATTATTTCTAATTTAGATATGTTGGAAAAATTACACGCTCTATTCAAGTTAGATTCAAGGAGCATTTGGCTCATGTTAGGTTTGGCAGAACAGAGTATTGGATTGACTGCACGTCTAAACAAAAATATAATTCATTTTCTCTATACTAAATATAACGCAATAAGCTTTGATATCTTAATGGTATTTATGAAGGTTGTTGTATTAGTATAAGTGGTGACAAATTATCTATATATATATTATATTATATTATCATTTAAAACGATTTTGTGGATTTTTTTATGTTTTCTGGTGTTACCGCCTCATTTAGACGTCCACTGTGTTCACTTGTGTTCATCATCAGTGTCTACGAGCACGTTTGAAGTCAGCAAACCAACGTTTTATTTTGTTTCGCTTGTTTCCACCAGAAGAAGCCACTGTGTGGCGAAATGTGCAACGTGGTACAATAAATTCTGTTTGTAACCTGTATTATTTTATTTCTACGATATTATGGAGTTACAATATTTAAAAGCTTCCTCGATATAATTTTTAATAATTTTTTCTGTCGAAAGAATTGAGTTATGTCGTGTGAACTAGGTTTAAACTAAAAGAATCAGATAGAATTAAATGTGCTTAATGGAAACTGAAATATGACTTTTTGTAAAAATATGTATACAACTTAACATGACTACAAATTTTATTTTACAAATTCGAACTTTGCATTCAATAAATATTACATTAAATAAAATATTATTACATAAGTTATGGGTTATGAGCTCACCGAATACTTTTTTGCCAAACGACGATGATAGAGAAAAATGACACAATGACAACTAAAAATTAAATTATAAATTAGTTTTTATTACCTACGTGTATAAATAAATTTTAAGTGTCTTTAAAAATTAATTGCATCTATTAAAAATATTATGTTAATATTATTTTATACACGTCAAGAGTTAATGTCATATCGTAAAGTTTTTTACTCAAATGATTTTGTAGCTGAACATTTTCAAATCCGCCAGTTTTTCGACGTTTCGTCGACAACTGCGGTTGATATCACCAGTGGTACTGCCAACGAAACGTCTAGATCTAACCGTTCATCTGGTTATAGCCCTTTAGACCCAATCTGAATTCTACTATAGATTCCGGCTGTGAAAACCTATATTATTATATCATAATAATCTAGTTCTACTCTTTAATCCTTTGGAAAGGTCATGACCGTTAGCACATTTATTTATAGTAACAACTTTAAATTTTATTTGACACTTTAAAACAATCATAAAAATAAAAGCGTAGATAATAGCATAAAGTTTTTACAATCGGAACAGTATGTACTTATCCGAATTTGCCCTGGGTAGCTTCGGACAGAAACCGATGAGGTGGAACCCCACGATGCAAAACTTGCTATCGGCTTTTCTTCTGCTCTCAGTAAATTTTATCTATATTATTGTTTCTTATGTTGTTAGAATTTTTCATTCACTCATCATTTGTATATACCTTTTTTCCTTGTTGCATTTCATGTTATGTTCTTTTGAAAATAAACTTTGTTAATTCGTATTATTAATGTCTTTATTATTCGTTTTATTAATTTTTTATAACTAAAAACGCTAAAACTCTTTCAGCATTTGTTTGAGCTTAAGAGGAATGTGGTGGATGATCGATAATCGATAACAAAATTTAGCAACTTTATCAAACCAAAACAAAATGTACTTTTGTAAAACATTACATAAATCAAGTTATTGTCTCATTCGTAATAATTTTCTTTTTTATTTATCAATACTTGACTGATAACACCTCTTTTATCTTACCTATATACAATTTAGTCGTTACATATTTTATGAATGATACAGGAGATTTTTCAATTAAGAGTAGTACTATCGATATTACATACTTATTGATTACCTGTCTGTGGTATTTTTAAAGATAATTGTAAGTGGAATGTTTCGGAAACATTGTCACTTTTCGGTTTGTGACAAACTGTACATATGTATTTATACATGAATTGGTGATAACACATGGGCTGAAAAGTCCCGAGCCTAACATACATGGCGCTAGTATTATTGCATTCACCTCTTTTTCAGTCAGTACTAACCTTCAAAAGACAGCTGTTAAAATTTCATGATATTCTATTCATTAGTTTATGAGTTATTGTGCTAAGAGTGACTTTATCTAGCTACTTTTGTTATTTACAAAACAATGGATCAAAAACAATTTCGTGTTTTAATTTTACACTGCTTCTTGATGGGAAAAAATACCGTTCAAGCGAAGCAATGGCTTCAAAAGTGGAAAAATGTTATGGAGACTCCGCTCCATCGAAAACAAGCGAAACAAAATAATACGTTGGTTTGCTGACTTCAAACGTGGTCGTAGAGACACGGATGATGCAGAACGCCGGTGAACGCAGTGAACGTCCAAATGAGCATGCGGGAGGTCGCCGGTTCGAACTCGGGTCCAGCTGCTCTGGTCCAAGTTTTCTGTGGTTTCCTTGGATCACTTAGGCAAATGCTGGGGCAGTAATATATTATTCCACAGATAATCTTTCACTTCTCTTCTGTCTTCATTTCGTCCGTCTTATCTTTCTCTTCATAACCACACCACCCACCTATTCCCACGATTTCTGAAAGGAGGCTGAAGAGCGCCTTACGCCCTAGCTGGTGGGAATGAACACCAAAAAGTTTTAAAGTTTTTGAAGAGCTATCGTGGTCTTTTGTTGCCTTCACTCAGCATACAAGATCTGTAAATATTAAATTTTCCAAATGTTCCGGTTCTTAGAAATTCGCTACCGTTGAACATATTTCGGACTTTCTAATAATTTAGTTTTTAAGTCTGCGTATAACATTTGTGGGCGTTTCCTTTTTTGAATCTGTCATCATTGGACCACCACGGGATGGCAGGGAACCATTGAAACAAATTCGTAGTTTACGTTTTCAGTTTGTATTCTTTTAATATTAAGCAATCCACGTGTAAATATTTTGTATAATATATATTCTAGACTCTTGACATTCATTTTTGTTTCCATGTTTATTCAATATTGTGTTTTACCGATTAACCTTTCCCGATTTAATTTGATCAATTACATAAGAAAATTAATGGTGTGCGTACTACCATCACAAATACATTTTAAGTCAGATAGTGCGTTATTATCAAAACATGGAATTTTAACTTCAAATAAATATATTCAATTACGGACAGTTTGAATGAGTGATAGAGGTTAATTTGATCATCTCTATCAAACAATGCTAATTGTATACTTTCTAAACAGGTAATTGTATAATTTAAACACTGTAAGTGATTTAAAACAATGTATTATTCATTATTGAAACTTGATTGGGAATTATTTGTTTTAGAAACACTACCGTAATTGATTGTGTCTTGGTTTCAAAAACCAGTTGTTATCGTTTTGCTTAATTATTTAACGATTATTTTAACAAGAAAAAATCAGTAAAGTACGAGTTCAACTTATGTGCCGAATGACCCGTACGTATATTAATTACATATACACACATATTCATTAAATTTTTGCGTTCTTGGAGACGACCATTTTGCAAGTATCATGAATACAAAAATCCATACTGTAAAATATAGGGAAAGGATCTTTGTATTTGCTTTGTAAACCTCAACTTATCATAACATTAATGTTGTTATATGAATAATAGAATGATCTTAAAACAAATGCTATTTTGTTTAAAAAGTTCTTATTGAAAAGTAAGAAACGGTTGGCACCTCTGCAATCTTATATAGAGCGGCGTAGTCTAGTGCTCTAGATCATTGCTTAGTATTGGGGAGGTCACCGATTCGAACCCGGGTCCGGCTGCTCTGGTCCAAGTTTTCTGTGGTTTCCTTGGACCACTTAGGCAAATGCTGGGGCATTAATATTCCACAGATAATCTTTCACTTCTTTTCTGTCTTCATTTTGTCCGTCTCACCTTTCTCTCCCTAATAACACCACCCACCCATGCCCACGATTCCTGCAAGAAGGCTGAAGAGAGCCTACCGCCCTACCCTCCGGCTTTGCACTACAGTATAGGTCGGAGGGACTGCCCGCCCACCAGCACGAGTAGCTGGCGGGAATGAAACACGTTTTTTTTTGTTATCTTATGCATCAGCTACCACTGCGCTGCCTTTTGTGATTCAAATCTTCGAAATGTGAGGGTAAATCAAATATAAACGGTAATTTTGTAAAACAAATTTAGTGATTATTGGTACACACAAACTAAACATTAAACATTTTTCAATGTAGTCACCTCCGTCCTCCGTGCTCTTCACACTTTTGTCACCGATTTGAAAGCTTGAATATTCCATCTTCATAAAAAGTTTGAGGGCGAGTTGTCAGCCAATTGCTTACATACTCTTATACTTCTTCATTGCTTTCAAATCTTTTCCCTCCAAGTGATTCTTTCAAGGGCGCGAACAAAAAATAATCACAGGGTGACAAGTCAAGGCTACAAGGAAGATTATAGAGGCTCGAGGGTTTCCAAGCCCATTTCTTTCAATTTATTCCTTGTCAAAACTGGGGTGTGTGGCCTGGCGTTATCATGAAGGAGGATGACGTCTCGAATGGGTATACCCCGTCGTTCGTCGTTTACTTCGATACGCGATTTTTGTCGACTGTAACAACTAAGAATAGTAAGCCGCATTCACTGTTCGTTGATCGTGAAGAAAAAGAAAATCAATGAGTAAAACTCAAACAAATCCGGTTTCCACCTCCTCATAAACCAAACAACACTCGAGCATCGAATCCTCTAGATCGGAATTACGTGCTAAGCTAAATAGTAAAATTACCGTTTCTATTTGATTTACCCTTGTGTGGGGACTTATGTCCCACTATTGTAAAAACATTTTTGTACATAAAAATTCTTAACGTTGTATAAATTGTCTTCTGTAAATATTTTGTATGCCTTTTCTCAAACATGTTTTCTACTGTCGTGCCTTTTTTAATTCTGAGAAACAGCTTTCTTTTCTTGTCTATCTTTCATACACAATCCAAAATTCCTGTCCCTTGTCACCGATCGCTTGCAACGGTCAATCATAAAAAGTACCGTTGCCGATCCCTAATAAAACTACCGCTTCTTGTTTCGCTACCCTCGGCATGCTTTCAATAAATAACATTTACCGTTGAAGAATAACTTTCTATATTTTCAAATCAACACTTCTTCACCGGCCGCTACAGATAATACTCGTCACAACCATTTGCTCATTTTTTACCACTCAATATTAATTTCATTTCTATTCTTTCATCATTTTCACTACTAACCGTCTGTAAATTAAACACCATCAATCAACCATCATCAAGTTTTATTTAAATAAATATAGTATTAAATAATCACCCGCAACACCACAAATTGGTGACCCCGACGTGATTGGTGACCCCGAATTAAAACGTGAGTGTTCGTGGAGTGATTTTGGACAGCCACTTGTCCCACGCGTTACCTACAGAACATCTTACGTCGTTTTTGTTAAGTGCCCAAAATTTTACAGACTTAGTGTAATAGTTTAGTGACATTTTTTTTTTAGTGTTTAAAGTACTAAGTGAGTTATCCTGCAATGTACAACATTTCGGAAACAACGTGTAGCAAATGTGTTAGTGTGCCGTCGCCGTTAGACGCAAAGGTGGAAAGCCTAGAAAAAACAATAGCGGCATTGCTACAAAAAATCGCGACATTCGAGGCGAATCAAGTGTCGCGGCCGCTCAATCATGGGTATTCTCGTTCCCGGTCGCGTTCACGTCCGCGCTCGCGTTCGCGAAGTGCCCATCGGGACACTAATGTGTGCTGGTACCATTCCCAATTTGGTGCGAAGGCGCGAAAGTGCCTGAAACCGTGCCAGTTCTTTTCCGATTCACCGGGAAACGACCAGGCCCCTCGTTGATGACGGCAGACGATACCGGCCCTACATCATCCCGCCGTCTTTTCATCATTGAGCGAACAACGAATACAAAGTTCCTCGTCGATACCGGTGCCGATCTGTGCGTTTTCCCGTGCTCTCACTTGCCTCAACCGCGCGCTAAGTCCACATATGAACTTTCCGCGGCGAATGGCACCATAATTACAACATACGGGACTACGACACTGGCACTTAACCTTGGACTGCGGCGGAATTTCACCTGGAGGTTTGTAGTAGCTGACGTTACCAACCCTATCATCGGTGCCGACTTTTTGGCACATTTTGGACTTCTGGTTGACATGAAAAACCAAAAACTGTTAGATCTCTCCACGCATCTCACTTCCCATGGTGAAGTGGTTGTAGGAGAAATCTGCTGTATCAAAACGATTTCCGGGTCAACACCCTTCCACAGTTTGCTACAAAGGGTCCCAGAAATCACACGTCCCGAAGGAGCACCAACGTCAGTGAACCATTCAACACGACATCATATAGTTACCACCCCAGGTCCACCATGCGCACAAAGGCCTCGACGACTTGCCCCAGATCGTCTCACCGCGGCTAAAAAAGAATTTGAAGCGCTGCTGCAGTTGGGCATCGCCCGACCATCCCAAAGTCCGTGGTCATCGCCGCTCCATTTAGTACCGAAGCAGGGTGATGAATGGAGACCCTGCGGCGATTACCGTGCTCTCAACACCCGGACACTTCCCGATAGGTATCCAGTCCGCCACATTCAAGATTTCGCGCAGCATCTGCAAGGGAAAACCATATTTTCTACGCTAGATCTGGTGCGCGCGTTCAATCAAATTCCCGTGGCGGAGGAAGATATTCCGAAGACCGCTATAACAACTCCATTTGGCCTCTTCGAATTCCCTTTTATGACTTTTGGTTTACGGAATGCAGCCCAAACATTCCAAAGGTTTATGGATGAAGTACTTCAAGGTCTTGACTTCTGCTACGTTTACATTGACGACATTTTAGTAGCGTCAGCGTCGCCAGAAGAACACATTCACCACCTCGAGACCGTTTTCCAACGACTCAAGAAGTACGGCGTCGTCATTAACCCTTTAAAATGTGTTTTAGGTCAGCCAAAAGTTAAGTTTCTCGGATACCTAGTGTCAGGCGCTGGTACTTCTCCGCTCCCAGAGAAAGTAGAGGTCATCCGATCTTATCCTCGTCCAGATACCGTGAAGAAGTTGCGACAGTTCTTGGGAATGCTGAATTTCTTCAGGCGATTCCTTCCTAAGGCTGCAGAAATCCAAGCTCCCCTAAACGACCTTCTTCAGGGAAATGCCAAAGGGAAAATGCCCGTAAACTGGACTCCAGAAGCCATCCAAGCTTTCCAATCGAGCAAGGAAAGTCTAGCCCAAGCGACGTTGCTTGTCCATCCCCGATCTGATGCACCCCTCGCCATTTTCACAGATGCTTCAGACTTCGCCATTGGAGCCGCCCTCAAACAGATGGTGAACAATCAATGGCAGCCCCTGGACTTCTTTTCGAAGAAGTTAAGTCCAACCGAAGCCAAGTACGCAGCATACGACCGAGAACTGCTGGCTATTTACCAAGCAGTAAAACACTTCAGGCATATGGTTGAAGGTCGATCGTTTACAATATTTACTGATCATAAACCCATCACCTACGCCTTCTTGAAGAAAAGTCAGCAATGCTCTCCACGTCAATTTCGCTACTTGGACTTCATTAGTCAATTTTCAACCGACATCAAACACATTTCTGGTGAAGACAATGTCGTAGCAGATGCATTATCGCGGATCGAAGAGACTACAGCACCTCTTCTTGATTACAACGCGCTAGCCACAGCCCAGCAACAGGATGATGAACTTCAGCAATACCTGAACAAGTCTTCAGGGTTGCAATTGAAGCTGGTTAAACTGCCAAACATCCCAATGGCTATCTTCTGCGACTTTTCCACCGCAAATGCCCGCCCATTTATTACGAAGAACCTTCGTAAGCGAGCGTTCGATGTAGTTCATCGTTTGTCACATCCTGGTAGCAACGCTACAGTCAAGCTCGTGACACAACGATTTGTCTGGCCCTCCATTAAAAGCGACTGCAGGAAATGGTCCCGCAACTGCTTAGAATGCCAACGTTCTAAGATTTCCCGCCATGTGTCAGCTCCCATAGGCAACTTCAAGCTTCCTTCATCACGATTCGAACATGTCCATATGGATATTATCATCATGCCGTCGTCTGAAGGAATGCGTTACTGCCTTACCATGGTAGACCGCTTTTCCCGCTGGCCAGAAGTCACACCCATGGAAAACCAGGAAGCGCCCACGGTGGCGCGAACATTCTACAGCACCTGGATTTCCCGATTCGGCGTTCCCAAACGAATAACCACCGACCAAGGTAGACAGTTTGAGTCGAACCTTTTCAAACACTTAAATCGTTTGCTAGGTACGACTCATCTGCGAACTACAGCATACCATCCATCTTCAAATGGTATGGTTGAAAGGTTCCATCGCCAGCTGAAAGCGTCAATTATGTGCCATCAACACATTCGGTGGACAGAAATACTACCAACAGTCCTGTTGGGTATTCGCTCAGCCTGGAAAAATGACCTTGAAGCCACATCCGCGGAAATGTTGTATGGTCAACCACTTCGCCTGCCAGGAGAGTTCCTCGACCCCACAATTGCAGATCCCAATAGCGAAAGTCTTCCAGAATTTGCAAAAGAATTGCGAAACCACCAAAGCAATTTGGCACCGACGCAGACCCTTCGTCATGGTCAAAAGAAGATTTTTGTTTTCAAGGACTTGGCTACAACAAGTCAAGTATTTGTTCGTCACGACAGCCCCAAGAACATCTTGCAACAACCCTACGACGGACCCTATAGTGTAGTGCGTAGGTCGGACAAAACGTTCACAGTAAACATTAACGGACGCGAAGTGACAGTTTCGATAGACCGTTTAAAACCCGCGTACGTGATGACTGATCTCGTAGAAAGCACCCCATCGGTACCTGAAGAGCCCTATCAGTTCAACCCCGAGGCGACAATAAACAACAGAACAACTGACCAACCTCAACAACTGGTTGTTAAAACTAGGTCAGGAAGAAGGGTTCACTTCCCCGACAGGCTGCAAGCAGGTTGTGCATAACAAAACCACTAGCAGGGGGGTACTGTGGGGACTTATGTCCCACTATTGTAAAAACATTTTTGTACATAAAAATTCTTAACGTTGTATAAATTGTCTTCTGTAAATATTTTGTATAAAATTACTAACACCCTTGAGCATGCCTTTTCTCAAACATGTTTTCTACTGTCGTGCCTTTTTTAATTCTGAGAAACAGCTTTCTTTTCTTGTCTATCTTTCATACACAATCCAAAATTCCTGTCCCTTGTCACCGATCGCTTGCAACGGTCAATCATAAAAAGTACCGTTGCCGATCCCTAATAAAACTACCGCTTCTTGTTTCGCTACCCTCGGCATGCTTTCAATAAATAACATTTACCGTTGAAGAATAACTTTCTATATTTTCAAATCAACACTTCTTCACCGGCCGCTACAGATAATACTCGTCACAACCATTTGCTCATTTTTTACCACTCAATATTAATTTCATTTCTATTCTTTCATCATTTTCACTACTAACCGTCTGTAAATTAAACACCATCAATCAACCATCATCAAGTTTTATTTAAATAAATATAGTATTAAATAATCACCCGCAACACCACACTTGTATAAGACCAAATAATCCAAATGTGTTTCAACTTTATTTCCTAATCATTTTATAGTAGGTAATTTTTGTTAAGTTATTATTGACCTTGCCTGCAGTAACACCTAGTATGCACCGTAATAAATATGATAGCATGTCATGTATGCTAATGACCAAATCCAAACACACATGTATTAATAATCCCCATTGATCAGAATAAGAAATTAATGGAAATTTTTGAATGTAAGTTTGGAAAACGCCACAAAACGATATCGGAAAATTTTGAAATAAAAATAGGTAAATCATCCTAGACACTCGTAGATGTTTGTAACAAACAAAAACACAAAATTGATCGAATTTAATTTAAGAAACAGAAAAAACGTTTTAATGAGTTAGAATGGAATGTTGTTAGAATCTTTAAAATTCGTTTTAAGATAACTCTTACTTTTTATTTAAATTGGAGACAAACAAATCTTGCCCATTTCAGTCTTTTGGTAGTATAAAGATTTGTAAGTGACGTTTCAATAATTTAAACAACGCATTCACCGAAACAAAAAAGTGCTAAATTAATCAAATCTGGGACCGATTTAAAAACCAATTACGTCAATGTATAATTAGGATACACTATATACTTGCGTACTATTCTCCAAATTTTCATAATATAACTTCAATGTTTTTCATACGTTTATTCGGCATTTATTATAAAAGGAAGGGATGAAATTGTATCGTTCGAAAGGTACTGCGCCATAGAGGTGCACACGAATAGAGCATAGAGCCTAAACAGGTAAACATGTAATTATCGAGGGTTTGTTTATCAAGAAAGGAATTGAGCACAGGGATCATGCAGGTAGCAAATAAAAATACCGATGATAAGAACAACATTAGCGTTGTAATGTTGCCAAATATAACTGGTTTGTAAGGGGAGGGAGAAATTAATAAAAACAAGGAACTACCCTTATGCAATTATAGTTGTCATTGTCTTGTACAAAAAATAACATGTCTTCAATAAAATTTGTAACCATGTTCAGTGAACAAGGTAAAACTCTATTAATTTTTGAAAATTAATTATCTCGTTGATACGTATATAGACGACTTTTGGGCCGAACAGTCTTGTAGTGTATCTAGAACAATCAACACCTACCTACTGCTTCAAAAAGAACTCAAATCCCTACAGATATTTTAAAAGAAATCTGGCAACATGACTTGTGCTCAATTCGAGTGTTTACTTAAACAAATGCAGGTAAGAAAATCATTGTGCTCAATTCAGGCGTCTGTTTGTGCTCAGTTCATGCTTATTAATCGTTTTTGTGCTCAATTCAAGTGCAGGTAAATATGTGAAAAATTATATTGGATCGAAGAAGCTGCCTAGGGTAGATCCACTGGATACATACCAACTATTACGATTGTAATAATTTTGTGATTTTAAAGCACGAATTTCAAAAACAAGAAATTAAATTTTACGATTAATTTATTCGCATATTTATTACTCACAGCTCGAAATTAAAACAAATCTGATTTTCAACATTTATAAAAAATATGTGATGTATAAACATAAAGCATTTTTTATAAAAAAAATTTATTACGCAATAACTTTTTTTGAATTTGTATAGTGATTTATTATAGTAATTATTACTAAGTATTTATAAACTGTGATAGTTACAATGGATTTGGTTTATATTACCAATTGGTCATTGTCATTTTTTACTAGGTTAATGGATATTTTCATTTTTGAAGCAAACATTGATGACCATGAAACTCTGCAAACCAAGACAGATATTGGACTCCTTATCTATAACCTTCATGTTTTAAATTACCGAAAGTTGAGTTCAATTCATTTGTATAACCGTGAAATGTATATTATTTTAAATAATAAATTACCCTAATTACCAAAACAACTGTTTTATGCGGAAACGTTTTCCTCCCATTTATTATGTTGCATTATTAACGCGAGATTAGAAACCAGTGTCCTCATAAAACAGTCATAGTAGTAATAAGGGTGAGTCCCTTTAATATTATTTAATCTTTTACCATAGTCCCCAATTTATACTATTTTTGAACCGCATGTCGCACATCTATTCATATTGTTGTCATCCAAGTTGAGACGACTCCTTAAAACTAAGGGTGTTTTTGCTTCTTTATTAATTGGTGTGTTTCTTGCGATAATTGATAAGCATTTTTAAATTAAATTTTAACTTTATTTCATAAATTGGTATTTATTTATTACACAGAAGCACAGTCGACTTAAAACTACTGATACTATAACTAATTGACTGATTGATTCTAATTATGCCAATCATTTAATTGAAACTAACCATATTCCCAATATTAATTATGAAATTTTATACATTTCGGAAAAAAGCTCAAATTAAATTTATTGGAGTCATTAGAAATTAATAAACATAAGTCTTCTTTATTACTATTAAATGAACAATTAGATGTCAACTTTTCTCCATTAATTAATTTAAACTTATAATTTTAATTATTTTAGTTATTGCATACTTATTTCATTGAATTTTTTTTATTGTCATATGTTTGTTTATTCCATTTCTTATTTTAGGTATTTACCCAATATTATGTTATTTTAATCTTTTCTAATCTGTTAAAAAAAAATTTATTGTAATATTTTTAGTCTTTGTATATTTTTATCTTATTGTATTTTGTCCGCTGTTATATGTTTAATTCTTCCCCCCACTGTTTCTATCTGTCTATAAATACCCAATATTTATAGTTTGTACCACACTAAACCTGAAGAAGTTACTAGGTTAGCGAAACAATTGTTGTTGTCAAATAAATTTCGTGAAAGTATCGTTTTGTGATTTTATTTTCGATGATTGACTGTCTATTAACTATTAACTGTTTGACTGTTAAAACCTTATATAATATTGGCACGTAAAGCCAAAGATCCCGGGTTCGAGTCCCGGCGAGGGCGTGGCAGCAGTAACAAAAAAAAATTCCGGTTTTTATGGAGTAATCTGTAATGGGTACAAATTAATTCAATAATTAATATCGCATTAATATATCTACAAAACGACACCAATTAAGCATAGGAATCGAACTTATTGCTTCTGTAAATTTGAACATTGTTTAAAAAAGGCACGAAATACTGCTAAAAATTCTCATGAGTACCAACTTGAATTATGATAAAATTGTTACGTAACATTTTTAATTTTCATAAATATACAGTGATATTACTATCTATTCCTTATTTAAACTATCTTATTATTATAATCTAAAGTTGTATGAATTGATACATAAAAAGCATTAATAATAAATGAAACGCACAGTTAATTAATTCAAAAAATTTAAATTTCAAATATTATATGTTACTTACGCATTATGGTAATTAAAAATCTAAAACCAGTTCGTGTATCGTATTACGTAATGAACTTTATAAACTTTCTTCGAAATATGTGTAAATTATGAATTATTTGAAGAATTTTTAGTAGGGGTAAATTTTAAATACATTAATTATTGATTTAATTTATACCCACTACAGATTACTTCATACAACGAGGGAAAAATTTGTTACTGTTGTCCCGACGGGAGCGTGACATTGATGATATGATGACATATGACATGGCGTGATCTTCGCATTAATGTGTGTGCAAATTATATTTATAATTCTTAAAAACTATTAATTATTCATTTTTATTATTGTATAAACGTTTCTAGTATTTACTCTAACCAATTTTTCTCTGTTTTCCAAACAAATATATATATATATATATATATATATATATATATATATATATATATAATAAATATAAATGTGGAAATCAAAAGAAACAACTACTCCGAGGGCTAATACCCCTAGCGGCATTGAATTACACTGTTGATTCCGAACGATTATTAGACGAAGATAGCAATCGATAAAAGAAGGTAATAAAATCCTTTTTCGTCTATTTATAAAGGATTATACGAAAAAGGATTTTTCGTTTTTGGATATATAGCTTTACAATTTTATTAGGTAGGTAAGTGATAATGCGATGTCGGCTTACATTATAACTCCCATTACATGTATGTCACATTAAAGACTGTATTGTGTATCTACTAAATTTAAAAAAAAAATGTAACAGCTATTTGGACTAATAATTTTTTTATACAAATGTCATGCAAGGACATCAAAGTTTTCGAGGTTACTTAAACTAAACAAATTGTTTATACCAAAATATTTATCATTTAAATAACCTTTACCAAGAGATAGCAACAAAAGTGCAAAACTTAAAAGTTTATGAAATTGTGAAAGGTGATCATACATAATTTAACAGTATAATGTAATCTTCAATATAATTTGTTAATATTTAAGTTGGTATGTTTCATCAATTTATTAGTCTAACTCGGTTAGTTGTTTCGGTAGTATCTACCATTATAATGAGTCTATCATTAATAAAATACTAAACTTTACAACTTAGTTGACAATAAAAATGCATTTCCCTTATAAACTTAAACCAAAGGTATAGGCAATAGAACGGAATATTTATGTTGTATATAGATTGCAAATTTTGTACTTTTGTACCTAAATACCTGTTCGATAATATTGATTACAGCAGTGTTTCTCAAAGTGGGGCGTACGCCCCACAGGGGGGCAGTTCGATGGTTGGAGGGGGGCAACTTGAGAATTGACCCGATATGACTTTACCCCTTTCGCTATGGGCTTTATAAATGCAAATTTGACAAATTCTTTGAAAAAACATTTTTTTTTTAAATAGAGGGGCCTTAATTTATTAAATATAATTCCTTTGACGCTACCAAAATCTCAACTGAGTGATTAGAGTCGTTAAGTGAACTTGTCAGCTATTCACTATGTTGTGTCTCTTGTCGCGGGATCCCAGGATCTTTTAAACTCGCCGAGTAACGACATTTTTGCACAAAATTCACCTAAATTAACTCTGATATTGTTTCACAAACCTTTGTTGTAATATTAAATAAGTATCTGTCAATTAATCTTTGATTTAATGTATTTATTTATATATTCTGTAGAAATTTACTGTTACATAAATTAATATTATAAAAGGGGGACATGGAGATTTTAGAAATGTTAAAAAGTGAGGCATGGCCTAAAAGAGTTTGGGAAACACTGATTTACAGGAAGGACTGTTACTATTCAAAATACAATTAAGTAGCTTCGTAAATAAATTGATAAGATATAAATGCTCTTCTAAACGTGAATTTATTGCTCTCTCACTTTGGCCTATATAGGTGACATCACATGATTTAGAAAACAGTTGATTAATACCACTATTACCTTCCATATCATTTATATAGGTTTGTTATTGAATTAGAGACCTTTATAGTTTTATTATTAGACGTTGAATTTATCACCTGACACACAAAGGGCTAATTAGAGACGTATTAGAAACAGAAAAAGGTGTAAAGAGAGTTAGAGGAAATCCCACATTAGATTTCTGTTTATAAATAGGAATACGAGATTTTATAATTTTCAGGATATGCAAGGAATGGCTGAGAATTGGAAGGAGCTTATGACGAGTGAAAAATTGAAAATCTTCTAAAGGTAACAAACCCCAAACAGGCTGGAAATTGCTTCGTTGATTTATACATTTATTCATGAATAAAACCTCACGGATTTGTTACTCCACCAAAATTGTACGTACAATTAGTGAATTTCAACCAAGAATATTCCAAAAACAAAGTGCTGTAATTAAATGAACTTTAAAATAGTTTATTAACTGAAATTTAATCAAAACAATCCAACCATAACCTAACCAATATTTTATGCTCCCTTTTCAGCGTTCACTTTTTTATATCAGTATAGATTCCTTAATTGCATATCTTTTATAAATATCTTGGGTGGCTAGACATCAAAGGCCCTTTTTGTTAATAATTACTAACTTTACTAAAGCTTTTATTAAGATTTAAAGGTAACACGTTGACTTTCGGTTTACTATTAGGTGTTGACATTTCTAGTTACCAGCCATGGTAGCCTACAAACCAAAAGTTTCTTATTCAAAACTGAATATATGTATCACTTTGATTAATGTTTTTTTTTACGGGACTTTTTAATTCTAACTATTGGAAAAATTAGCAAATTTACTGACAATTTGATACAGAATTGTGGAATTGTATTATGAGTTTTTGTAAGTATTTGAAGTCAGTGGTAGCACCTGACGGCCTCTCATTAAACCGTTTATCTGTAATTTCGATTTATCCTTCCTTGAACTTACTCTATCACATTGCTTCCTGTACATTTCTTTGTCCATTGGTTGTATTGTATCCAAGAGCATTCTTCTACCTTCTGTGAATCTCAGCAAGATCACAAAACTCGATTTTTCTACCTTCAACTCCGTTATATAGACTCTACTACACTATTGTCAGTAAAATAAATACTCCTGTGTAGATGAAGAGTTGCTCTAACAAAATTTGCAATATGAGAAAGTTTGCGATATCGTACAGACCTCCGTAAATATATTTAGCATATTAATAGTTTCGGCATTCACTTGATGAAAATCCATAATCCAAGGAATAAAAACATCAAACAAGTAGATTTTAACAAATTTTATCAAAACATATAACATGTTTCGCCAAACAAACTAAACCTAAAGTGTCGGGTAACAGTTTAAATAGTTAACCGATGGGGGTGGAAATACATTTAAAATAATTCAGTAGGGGGGAATTATTACCATCTATTTAGTCGTTCAGTATTAAATTGAGTTTTTTATATTTATTTATTTCTAAAATTTCCAGTAAATTTAATTTTTGACTTTTATTGCATTTATGTAAAATTTCTAATTTATCAGTAAATATATGATTTTCTTCTATTATATGGTTAGCAAAATTTGAATCTTTTTTTTTAAGGAAACTGTTTTTATGTTCTAGTGCTCGTTTTGGAGAATTCCTCCCCGTCTGTCCAATATATACTTTGGGGCAACAAAATAACAAAAATTATTTTTGCACTCTGTATATCCCATTAATCTAGCAAAAGTATCTTTTTCCTGGTTTGCTACTTTTTGTGCTCTTAATTTTGTAAGAAACATTAGTTCAAAATTTAAAAATAGATTTTATAATTTAAATGAAGTCAATAAAGCTACCATAGGCTCTTATCTCGTAAACAATAAACAAAAAGAAATACATACTAATAAAAGTGGAGTCTACCAACTACATTGTGAAAATTGTAATGCCATCTACATCGGAAAGAGGGCCAGAGCTATAAAAAACCGTATTAATGAATATGTCTATAGTATAAAAAATAAAAAGTATACAACAGGATTTTCGGAACATTGTATAGATAATAGACATAATTTTGATTTAAATAACGTTAAAATTATCCATGCTGAAAATAAAGACTATTTACTAACATTGAACTAGTTGAAACTTCCAAATACTCTTTTTATTTCAAGTTGTTATTGAAAATGTTTCATCAAAATTACACCAGTGAAAGTGATTTTATTGATGAAACAATGTTTGGCGAAACATTTTATATGTTTATATAATAAAATTTGTGAAGATCTACTTGTTTGATGTTTTATTCATTATATTTAGCGTAACTCAACAAAATTATTTCTTTAAACTAGGCAGGTACATTTTGGCTGTTTTAAATATGATCAGAATTTCAAAATGGTATCACGCAGGGCTTGGAAAATTAACAGATTAATCGATTATACTCCGTTTTTAAAAATAATCGATAGATCAAATCAAATAATCTATTAATAAATATTAATCACATAACCCATTAATCATATAATCGATAATTCGCAAATAATTAATACCGATTAATACTTCAACAAAAGGAACCGATTTTCAGGCGAACATGGCAGAATATTAATATTTCTAGCAAGTAATAAAGAATATATGTTTCATTTTAAATTATTATATTCTTTATGTATTTTGTTTGCGAGGCAACAAATGTTTTTTTTTTTTTTATTGTAAAAATAAGTATTTTTGTAAAAGAAATGGAATCTTTGGTTACAATTTTGTGAAACATTTTTTTAAATAATAATAATAATAATAATGAATGTAAACAAAACACTTTCATTTATTCAATATTCAACTCTACAATTGTTTCTGGTGTGTAGGTGTAATAGCTAACTACTCTTTATAGAGGCTAACTACCCGAAACAATTGTTGAGTTGAATAGATTTCATTGAAACATTTATATTTTTTTACATTTATTATGATTATTTTTGTGATGCTTCATCCATATAAAGTATAAAAACACGAATGTTTCTGTAATTCTAGAATTACGAATTTAAGTCTGCAGAAAATGGATTATCTTTAAGTGATTATTTCCCTAATGAATAATTTGAATAATCGATTATATGGATTAATTTAAATGGTCTATTATTCCACGAATCACAATAATCGATTATTATATTCCCACATTATCTTTTTTTTTATTATGAATAATGTGACCTTGCAGAAAATTCAGTAACAGAACGCACGAGCAGCATTTTCTGATGCGTGATCATTCTCCTTCTAGTGATCTTATTACTGCTATGTAACATATGTTATTTTATTATTATTGTAACCGAAACGTCTGAATAAACACGTGTAATTTTTATATCACTAACCGACTTTATTATATAATAAATATACAATATCCCTAACAATAAAAACGAATTATTTATTAAAATTGCCCACTTTATTAAAATTAATACCGTAATAATAAAGGTTATATATAGATTGAATCTTCTTGAGGGTTTAGAAATAAGCAAAGCGGTACATTTTTATTCACTTTCTTAAAATAATTAAAATGTTTCATAAGGAACTGACCTTAAACTCAATTCAAATTACCCATCTTTATTATTACACTGCTTAGGATTTTTTATTAATACTATATGATAAACGTTGTTCAATTTTGCCATTTTATAAACATCTTGTGCACATCTAGTCTTAGGGTACTGTAATATTTAAAAAGATAAAATAAAACACTTTTAATTTCCACTTTATACCTTTAATGCGTCTTAACGATAGTTTCACCCCACCAGGGCATCTTCAGAAGAAGTATTTGTACAAACTATTATTACAACATCTCTTATATACCTACTCTTACTATTGTGGTGGGGTTATATCTACTAATTTATTTATTATTACAGAACTATACACATTTTCTATGTCATTTAATAAATTTATGTTATTATTTTTCATATGTTTTTTGATTTCTAAAGTTTCCAACATGTCTAATTTTTTTCCTTTTTTCTCTTTATGTAAAATTTTGAAGTTTTCTTCTAAAATGAAATTATGTTTATTCTCTTTTATATGATTCATAATAGATTAATTTTCATTGTATTTCAAATGTTCCTTAATTCTTTCTTTGAACGCTCTTCCAGTTTGTCCTATATATATTGCACTGCAATTATTGCAATTTAATTTGTATACCCCATTTGAATCTAATTTTTCACTTTTATCTTTACTGTTAAATTAAAAAGTGTTTTATTTTATCTTTTTAAATATTACAATATGATTCCCAATTTCCATAAAGTTGAGGCTGAAACTATTAGTTAGTCTTAGGGTAGTTATAATTTCCAGGTATAAATAAGGTCAACATTATTTTCTTCAGTAAACATTTACTCTTAATAATTACAGACTATTATCAAAACAATTGTCGAGATTCTTAATAAATTTGTGAAAAAATAGAAATAATAGTGTTCTATTAATTATTTTTTGGGTTTTAAAATTAGCCTACCTATCAACTAAAAGTTTGGAAGAATTGACAATGAGAGAAAAAGAAACACTCTTTTAAAGCTTAATTTTTTATTTATATTAAAAGTCCACAACGACTGTTTCACCACACTGTGGCTTCATCAGGTAGATAAAGTACAATAATACAATACAATACACCTGATGAAGCCACAGTGTGGTGAAACGGTCGTTGTGCACTTTTAAAACAAAAAAAATTTAAGCTTTAAAAGAGTGTTTCTTTTTCTCTCATTGTCAATTCTTCCAAACTTTTAGTTGATAGGTAGGCTAATTTTAAAACCCAAAAATAATTAATAGAACACTATTATTTCTATTTTTTCACGAATTGTTTAAAAATCTAATAAATGCTTTCAGAAATTGTTAGACCTAAGATACATTACTATAAACTTAACCTCTCACTTCAAGAGCGACCTTTCTTGATCATTTAAAGCAGATTTTTATCTAGATGGATCCCACAAATAATAAAATGTGTACCCACCTATGTTTTTTTTGTTTAGATACAGGTACACATATTTTCAGAAAAACTTTTCGTATAAAGCAATGAATTATTAAAGTAAATATATGACTAGACGAAATTAACTCCATCCTTTAATAAATAGTAATTTTTTATCTAATCTGATTTTTATTTATCAATATACATTAATAAATTACAGCTTATTGATGAATGAAATCACGCCTGACGTCAGCGTATACTTATGTACATTTGAACACCCAGTATATTGTTGATAAATTAAAACAATTTGTATTGTAATAATTAAGTTGTGATTTTTTACGATACACTAAATCTGTGTAACTGTGTATGGCTGTAGGTAGTAACTTGAACGTGGATGTGAGAAAAACAATATACAAAATATCTATGCTGAATGAAATAATAATGGTCAAGTACCACGCTTTGAGAGATGATCATTCACATACACAACATAACAAAAAACCGAGCGTGGTGTGTATTTGAAGTATATACGCAGAAGGGGTGAAGAAGTATCGACCGCACCGTGGATGCACCATGTCCCAGGTCACCGCGATCAGCAGACGTCTTCTTTTCGGAAGCATTCGCAGGACACGAGGCTTCCATCCGATGCCCCATTGGTCGCGTAACGTGGTCTGACATAAGACCATATCGTACTACAAATAAATGCCAAGTGCAAAAAACAGCATGGCTCAGTGCGCGATAGAGCACGCTGTAGAGTAATAACTAAATCTGGATGCATGTATCGTCATTATTTATTAACATATTAACAAGAACAAGTGTAAACGATTGATTGTACTATTTGAATAATCAATAACTGTGTGATATTATTTTTACTGTACCTATTTATTAGTTTTTTCGATTCCTGCCAATAAGGATTAAGTGAATTCAGGTAAGGCGTTCGAATTATTATTTTTTTTAATTATAGGTACAGTATGATGATTCAGAGCTCATTATTTAGTTCATTAATTCTGATAGAATAATAACAGTAATTAGTACCTTTATATTATTATTACTTTTATTCAATTATCTATCTTCTTTATTAATTAAATTGCCGGTTTCATTAGTTAAAATTTTTGTTTTTATTATTTAGTCATCAGTGGCCTTGTGAAAATACGACGATAATAATTTTCAAAAGTTATTCCAAATAGGTTTAGGTACTGAATATTATATTTGTTAACCTCGGAGTGGCGAAAATAAAACATAAACAAAAAATGGTAACTTTGTTTATTATTGTTGCATCAGTAATAACTATAACTTAATTTTGTTATTACTCACGACAGGTGCATGATAATTCAGGGTTTTAAATAGTATCTTTCTTATATGTGTTTTTAACAAACTAAAGCATTTCTATTGATTGTGTGTGTTTTCTTTTTCTATATTTCTATTTTTCACACGCCTACATTTAATGTCAATGTTAGCATGCCATGAAAACTGTGTCTAATAGTAAATGGTGCAGAATTTTTTAACGTTGCAACGTGTGCGAATTTCAGATTATTAGTAGGTAGATATAATTGACATAATGCGGAAATAATTGAACTCACTTTACTATAAATTAACATAAATAACAATTAAATTTAATAAATCCAATTGTCTACTACACAAAAAAGTGTAAATGTCAGTCGCGACAAATAATAACGATATAAAAATAAACAATAGGTATTAGTATTACAAAATACGATTTCTATAAAAGCATTTCCAAATTAGAAAGATGAACAAACTTTTTATGTCACTGATAAAAGCATGAGTAAATACGCGTGATATCACACCACCAGACTACAATCTACAATCATCTAATCAGAAATTTTACCTATGTACATACAATTGGTACCTCCGGTACGTACATTTTGAAGATTACCAATTTGAGAAACGATCATGTTTTGTTTCCGTGATTGAAATAATTATGAAACTTTCTAAGTATCACTGGTAAAACTTAAATTCATATGTAATACATAAGTATGTTATGTATACGTTGACTCTTAATTTTTTTATGTTGATAACGAACGAATTTTGCGAGGTAGTGTGTTCGAGTACAATTTAACACTACTCTTTTTTTACTAGACACTATATAGGTGGACATAATACAAAAATTAAAGTTTTTGATAGAAGGAAAAATTCAAGAAAGTGTGGTTGAATGTTTTCATTGAAATAGTTTTTCAACCTACGTTCATCAGGTTAAAATAAAAAAAAAAACTAAATATTCTAAAAAACATTAGGGTAGATACCTACATTAACAGAATTATATATGACACATGCTTTTGTTGATCAATTAGGATTTAAAAATAGGAAGTTAGAATTAACACACAATAAAAAATTAGTGGAAAATTTTCATGTCAGATTATCCATTAAAATATCGTTTAGATAATGCTTTATTTTTCCATGCTTAATTTCATGGATTCATTCTCTTTAATTTGTGAATGGGATACCAGTGTTAAAAACTCATTTTCACTACAACAATATAGTGTTCATGAAATTCCACTATAAAATTGTAGGAAACATATATTTTTATATAGGTAATATGCATTAGTATTACTACATAATAGATTTAATAATTGTGTAGTTTGTTTTTTGTATACAATTTATAAAACAAATTATAAATTATTATAATTGTCCTTTGTACATCTTATCGTTAAAGGTATAAAAAATTGTTGATTTTTATTAGGTGCTAAAAATTTCAATAATTTACTGTTTCTATTTCGTGATCAGTAATTCTTACAAACTAAACCATTTTTTTCAAAAAAGTAATACCTAATTTATACTGTCAAATATTTTTTCTATAATTAAAAAAAAAATGGTTCACTATCACTATTATTTTCAGTAACAATAATTTAATTTGATAATTTTTTTGAATTACAATCATCACTGTATAGTGATAAGGTTCTTTTTACGTATCTCTGGTGCTAGCGTATAGGTTAGGTATGTTTGTAAGGTAATTTTGTGGAGTTATTTCCTCTTATGATACAAAATTATGGAATTACCTGGCTATCAAAACATCTAATTAAAGGATGGAAGTAACTAACGCGCCTACTTTCGATATCCTGGATGTTTAATTGAAATTTTTGATTAAAAATCAATTTTTGACGTATTGAAATATCGGTAACGGTACCTATCCGTCCAAATTTGTTATATATTATATTTACACAATTTACATTAGCGAGGATCAATCAACCAAAATTTCTGCCTGTTAATTATTTTAACCATAGTAGCAACAGCTTATGTAAAGAACTAAACAAATTAGAATTAAGGACAGTCTTCCTTAACAAATGCAATTTAAAAAATATTTTAGTAAACAATAAACAGAAACCCAACAAACTACAAAAATGTGGTATCTATAAAATAAATTGTGCAGACTGTAGTTCCTTTTATATTGATCAAACAGGCAGAAATTTTGGTATACTGAACATGGAAAAGACAAAAAATAAAAAAACATCGACAGAAATAAGTTCACATTGCCTACAAAATAATCATAAAATAGACAAAGACAATTTTAATATTCTCCACGCCGAAAATAAAGGCTGACGATTAAACATTTTAGAACAATTCGAATTAATTTTTTTTTTTAAATAATTCCAACATAACTAATGATAAATCTGAATTCAAAGAGACATCAATATTTAAGGTACACAATCTAATAGAAGGTTTTTCCAAAATAAGCAAATTACTCTTGAAAAAGACCCAATAAGTCGAAACATATGTCCAGTGTTTAAATAAACTAATTGAAACATTTAAAAGCGTTTTTTTTTGTGATTAATCGAATTTACATTACGTTTAATAAAGTTTTTTACATAATAAATAATACATATATGTATTTATTTTAGTAAAGTGTAATGCAGCAACCTTTTTACTATTAGACAAAAAAAACAAACTTGAGGACTCTTCTCCTTTGTAATAGATTTTTTAACTTTTCTATTGTCCGATATAAGACGGAACTAAAATTATTTCTCGAATGTCCGTCCGTGGAAAGTTCCCAAAAATATCCAATATTAAATTACCTTCTAGTTTTATTAATTCGGAATACCAAATTGTTTATGTCACTTGGGTTGTCGCGGAACTTAAATTGTGGAAAGCTTTCTACCGTGATCTTTTTTTAATTGATACCACATTAAATCAAGTCATTAAAGTTCGGGTCTCTATTTATGTGTATCTAGTACCTACATTTTACATGCATTTTATGAACCTACTTAATCAATAAAAGAAGTACGGTTCATTGTCAAGGCAACGATAATGATAATGAAAATCGATTTAAGTTAAACGTATAATGTATACACCTACAAAGTGCGTACAAATGTTCGTTTGTCCTCGGCATAACCTTCGCGCGATATACCGAAGAAACGTCAAGTTTTAAAGGACATTTTTGTTATATAACAGATGCAGACTTTTGTACGATTTCGTGTAATAAAGTGTATGTGTGTACTTATGTTGTTACATCAGCTGATAATGATAACGGCAAGGTCATGATTATGGTCTGATATGACCCGGTCAATCATTTGACACGAACCTGTCACTCTTAAAACGTTTAACATGTTTGTTTAGACAGAAACACGCCAATTTGTTTTTTATACATCTTATGTTAATTGAATATTAAATACAATTGACTTTTTAAAACGAATGCCTTGTATTAAATAATGTAAACAAGATAAAAAAAAGATTATCGCCTCTTTTGACAACCTCTTAATAAAAGTGCAGACAAAACGTATTTGTGTTTTTTCTCATTATCATTATTCATAAGTTACGATATTAATTAAGTACAGTAATTTCGCAATTGTGTCACACTTTCTATAAATTATTTTTTGTTGCGCAAATAAGTTTCTAATTATGTCGATAAACCTTTATTAATCTTTTAAAAAGGATAACGTTGATTGTGGATAAAACCACAGAGATTACATTTATTCGTATAATTTGAATAAGAATAACGAAATATGTTCATAAGGACCGATTATTCGTTGAACGGTTTAATTAGCTGTAAACATTTTAAAGGCTATGCAACAGTAAAATAAACTCGTTATTTTAATCCAGGTAACTTATCTAAAATTTCCAAAAATATATAATATAATATAATAACCAAAATCAAACTCAGATAAATCAACATCCAGTAACTAAGCCCCGTCATTAAAAAAAAAAGAATTGTGCACTATTGTACTTCTTCGCAAAATTCGTTATCAATAAATAAAGCTTATTATTTATTAAAGTGGCAGGGCTAAGTCACCAGAAATGATAAATTAGGCACTCAGCGCTTTTTCTTCCGAATTGATTTACAAATATTGAGATTTCGAACTAGAAACTTATTTTTTATCAAAATAAAATATAACTTGTTTTACTCAGTGATAGTGTAGCTTTCTATTAGTCGAACACTATAAGTCAGTAATTTCCGAAACTACCAGACGTTGATCGTGATTTTGATATTTTTAGTTGTCATCAATACAAACAGGTTTACAGAAAAAATAGTTACGATTTTTTTTATAAAATACACGCTTCTGAAGCCGCACTGCATAATATGTTTACACCTAACTAATAAAAAATATTAGATAATGAAATCCCAAATTAAACATAATTTACATATACTTAATGACGTTCTTATTAAGTCATTATTTCATTTTTAGAAGGACGCGATGTATTCTATCGAAGTAAAAAAGTCTATAAAAAGTATAATTCATTTAAGTATTCTGATAAAAAATTGATTCACTTTCTTTGTTTTGACGTTTATTGGAATCATTATAAATAAGAGTATATCACATTATCCATGAAATAATATTTGTATGGAATTTTACTTGTTTTTAAATCGTTATTTGGAAACAATATATTTTTTTAAGTAAAGATCATCATTTGCAATAAAAGTAAGATTATGTCAGGATAAAACTATTATAATGATACAACTCACAAAATCTCACAATTTGTTCTGTGATTATATGCGAGCTTATCAATACTAATTGCCATTGTTCTTTATATTCACCTTATAGGCAAATGTACAATACACTCATGTATCTATTTGCATAGAAAACAACCCATTTAAAATTAGCATTTTGTAAACATAACTAATGCAAACAATCATAACACCATCACACATAATACGTATACATAATGAAGCCAACAAATTCCCGTTACTAAAATAAGTCTGCCACCTTAATCTACACACATTCGTACTTATCTAATAGTTTTTTTATTTAATTTCTTTCTAAGGCATCTCCTTGAAGTCAAAAAGTGTTTATATTTCGGATACATGAACTGCACATTTGTCTGTGTTTTTGAATTATTTTAACTGCTTGTTATAACCGAAAGCACGAGCAATTCGGGACCAAAATGCCTACTGAAATATGCAAGTGTTCGTTATAGGCGAATCGTCATATCCGTATAAAATTTGTTCACTGTCAGTTACATTCTCTGATCGTTATAAGTGAGTTAGTTATACTATGTTGCAATGAATTCGAAAATTAAGTTATCAGTTTCATAAAATAATATTGTGTAGTTAGTAATCAAGAAAATTATATTTGTCATATTAGCAATAAATATAAACTGAGTGTATTATATTTGTAGAATTCGCACTAAATAATAAATTAATCAAAAGAATTGCTCAACGAGAAAATATTCAACATTTATTACACATACATAACATGAAATGATCATTAACAAACAGTTCCCAATTTACGTAATATATTTATAGTTCCAAAATTATGTTATTTTCAATTTTTAAAAAAATTCCTTGATGTAAGCCACGACATATGCTTAACATATAAAGCTGTTGATTTTAAAAAGCAAACTAATTAAGTAAATGCAAACGATTATTGTCTTTATAACACTGTTATGTATGTCCATATTTTTTAATGAATAAATTAACTGTTGATAATAACAAACACACAAATTTTCCAATAATACATTTATTTACATTTATTGTATCTACTGCTACTGGATGCAAATTCATGTTATAAACTGTAAATAAACCACACTTTACTTTCCACAATATATTCTGTCTTCATTTCCTCCGTCTCATCTTTCTCTCTCTAACCACCACCCACATATTCCCACGATTCCTGAAAGGAGGCTGAAGAGAACCTTATGTCCTTCTGCTTTGCACTATAATGTCAATCGGAGGAATTGCTCGCTCGTCAGTATTAGTAGCTGGTGGGAATGAAACACTTAAAAGTTTTAAGTTTAGGAAATTGTTAAAAAAAATAAATGTGTTAGTAGAAATTTTGTCTGTTTGTTATTATCGACAATTAGTTTATTCATTATGAATCCTAATTTCCATATAGTAAAGACAGAAACAATCGATTTTTTTCTATATTTTTAGTTTTACAAGTTTGTTTTTAAAAAGGAAATTAAAAAGTGAAAGACCAAATTTATTTGAAGACTAAATGTATATATTAATGGGTTATTTGTTTTTATTCATTTGTCAATTTTTTGTTACAGATTAAAATGCCAGCCCGAGTTCCAGAAACCCACACCAACGGACCGTATAACGTCAAAGAAGAAATCGTCATTTCCGGAATATCAGGTCGTCTACCAGAGAGCAACAGCATTGAAGAGTTCAAGCAACAGCTTTTCGATGGAGTTGATCTTGTCACAGATGATGAAAGACGATGGCCTTCCGGATTATATGGTTTGCCCACTCGCACCGGCAAACTCAAAGATCTCTCACATTTTGATGCCACTTTCTTTGGTGTACATGCCAAACAAGCACACGTTATGGACCCACAACTTCGGCTTCTTTTGGAATTGACTCATGAAGCCATTGTGGACGCTGGATACAATCCAGCTGACCTAAAGGGTACAAAAACCGGCGTCTTTGTCGGCGTATCCGACAGTGAATCTGATGAGTACTGGACAGCAGATCCAGATAAAGTAAACGGCTATGGATTGACGGGCTGTTGCAGAGCAATGTTCCCTAACCGTATCTCTTATACTTTCGACTTTAACGGTCCAAGTTACGCCATTGATACAGCTTGCTCGAGTAGTTTATTCGCATTCCAACAAGCCGTCACTGCTATTCAGACTGGACAGTGTGATTCTGCCATTGTAGCAGGCTGCAATCTTCTCTTGAAACCTACGTCTTCTCTTCAATTTCACAGACTGAGCATGTTAAGTCCCGACGGAATGTGCAAAGCTTTTGACAGTTCTGGAAATGGATACGTTAGGGCCGAAGCAGTAGTTGTATGTCTATTGCAGAAAGCAAGTGCTGCCCGTAGGTTGTACGCAAGCGTTTTGGGAGCTAAAACTAACACAGACGGAAACAAAGAACAGGGAATAACATTTCCTTCAGGACAAATGCAAAACAAACTTATCAGAGAAGTGTATCAGGAAGCTGGTATCAATCCCGCAGATGTTGTTTACGTAGAGGCCCACGGTACCGGAACGAAAGTAGGAGACCCACAAGAAGTAAACTCGATCGCAGACTTCTTCTGTCAAAACAGAAAGAATCCCCTCCTAATTGGCTCAGTCAAAAGCAATATGGGACACTCTGAACCTGCGTCTGGTCTATGCTCACTCGCCAAAATAGTAATAGCAATGGAGTCAGGAATAATTCCTGGAAATCTTCACTTTAAAAGTCCAAACAAAGACATACCCGCTCTCTCAGATGGCAGACTAAAAGTAGTCTCAAAGAATGAACCTTGGAATGGAGGCCTCGTTGCCATCAATTCATTCGGTTTCGGTGGAGCAAATGCACACATCTTGCTCAAATCGAATCCTAAACCTAAAACATCCTGGCCGCCAAGTTCCTTACCTCGACTAGTTGCCGTATCGGGAAGAACCGAAGAAGCAGTTACCTCCCTGTTAGATAAATTGGAACAAAATAAGAACGATGAAGAATTCGTAGCTTTAATAGATGAAATTCATTCAAAATCCATTACTGGACACAGTTACCGCGGCTACAAAATATTGGGACAAGACAATACTCAAGAAGTAACTCAAATAGTTTCTGATAAAAGACCAATTGCATTTATATTTTCCGGAATGGGCTCACAATGGCCTGGAATGGCAAAAGACCTAATGCAGATAGAAGTGTTTAAAAATTCAATTCACAGGTGTTCCGAAGCACTTAAACCATATGGAGTCAACTTAGAAAACATTATTATTAACGGAACTGAAGAAACATTTGACAATGTATTGAACTCTTTCATTTCAATCGCTGCTGTACAAGTTGCATTAACAGATACCCTCAAAGCAGTTGGAATAGAACCAGATGTTATCGTTGGTCACTCTGTAGGAGAAGTTGGATGTGCTTATGCCGATGGAACTCTCACACCTGACCAAGCTATTTTAGCTGCTTACTCCAGAGGACGTGCAATTCTGGAAAGTAAATTGACACCTGGAGCCATGGCTGCAGTGGGTCTTTCATGGGAAGAATGCAAAACCAGATGTCCTCCTGATGTATTTCCGGCATGTCATAACAGCAAAGACAGTGTAACTATTTCCGGTCCACCTGCATCGATAAACAAATTCGTAGAGAAATTATCTTCAGAAGATGTATTTGCTAAGGCTGTTAAAAGCTCTGGCACTGCTTTCCACAGCAAATATATTGCGGATGCCGGGCCTAAATTGAGAAAAGCTCTTGATGAAATAATTCCTAACCCTAAACCAAGAACAAAAAGATGGATTTCTTCTTCCATCCCAGAAAACGCATGGTCAACGCCTCTAGCACAATTCAGTTCTCCAGCTTATCATGTTAACAACCTATTATCGCCGGTACTATTCCACGAGGCTATCCAACATGTGCCATCAGACGCTATTGCTATTGAAATCGCTCCTCATGCATTACTTCAAGCAATCTTAAAAAGAGCTCTTGGACCTGATGTTACTAACATCGGTTTGGTAAAAAGAGGTCATGAAAATAATGTAAATTTCCTTCTTTCTAATATTGGAAAGTAAGTTTGTGGAAATTTATTTCTTTAAATTTCTTTGTTAACGAATTAATTTTTAATCTCAGGGTTTTTAATGCGGGTGCACAACCTCAAATTGGCAATTTGTACCATCCTGTCTCATTCCCAGTTGGCCGTGGAACACCGATGTTGAACTCTACAATTGGCTGGGATCACTCAATTGAATGGTCAGTGGCAAATTTCTCAGGAAAAGGATCAAGATCTGGTGAACTGGTTGTTGAAGTCGATCTTAGTAAAGAAACCGATAAATACCTTTCCGGACATGCTATACATGGACGTATACTGTTTCCAGCAACAGGCTACTTGGTATGTTGATCTTATTTTATTTACTTTAATATGTGTATTTATACATAACATTTATAGACATTGGCGTGGAAAACGTATGCCAAACTTCGTAACGAAGATTTTGAACAAACTCCTGTAATCTTTGAAGACATTCAATTCCATCGTGCCACAATTATGCCTAAAGAGGGCTCCGTTAAATTCTTAATTAACATTTTTGAAGGTAGCGGTGAATTTGAAATTTGTGAGGGTGGCTCTGTAGCTGTATCTGGTAAAATCCGAGTTCCCGAAGATGTTAGCAAGGAAGTATTAGATCTCCCAAGATTGGAAGCGAAACAAGACAAAGACGTTTTTCCGTTAACAACGCCGGATATTTACAAAGAACTAAGACTTAGGGGCTACGACTACGAAGGAGTTTTCCGAGGAATTGCGGAATCGGACAACTACGGTCTTAATGGAAAACTTAAATGGGAAAACAACTGGATCAGTTTTGTTGACACCATGTTACAATTTTCAATTCTTGGTCAAAATACGCGAGAGCTGTACCTACCTACCCGCTTACAACGCGCAGTTATCAATCCCAAAGAACACTTACAACTTATTAATCAGTTACCTGAGGGTGAAAGTGAGTTCTGTTATTCTAATTCTTCTTTGACATGCTAAATTAAATTGCTTATTTTCTTTGTTGCAGATATTGAGGTAAGCATGTACAGAAATATTGGACTAATTAAATCGGGAGGAATAGAGTTACGAGGGATGAAAGCCAGTTTGGCACCTAGACGACAACAAACACAAGCTGCACCAAAATTAGAAAAATACCAATTTGTACCATTTGAAAACAACCAGCAACTCTCAGAAAGTGAAGACAAATCAAAAACCGAGGCTCTCACAGTTCTTTCACAACTCGTTTTGGAAAATAGCAGTGGAGCTCTGAAATTGAAGGTGGCAGAAGTTGCTGGAGTGAAACCTGCAGAGGCCCTCTTGGCAAATGAAATCAAAGATATTTTAGAAGGAGAACCAATGCTTTCGGTAGATTACACCGCTATAATATCATCTGCACCAGAATCATACATCTCTCATTTGGAACCAAAAGGAATTACGACTGTTCAGAAGGATGTTACTAAGGGACCGTTCGATCAGAATCTTCACCTCATTGTTCTTAGCAATGTTTTGTCACAAAGCCCTAATGTCGTCCAGAACGCACTAGAATCTTTGAAACAAGGAGGATTTGTTTTATTAGAGGAGTCAACAAACGCAGTTAACAATAAATCAGTTTCTGCTCTTGGAGCTGACGTTGTTGCAAGTGAAGTTGTGGGCACCAGAAAATATGTTTTACTTCGTAGACCAACAACAGTATCTAATCAAAATATAGTAATAAATATTACCGAGAAAAACTTTTCTTGGGTAGAACCTGTAAAGCAAGCATTGAAACAAAGCGAAACTGAAGGGACCAAAGTTTACTTAGTTACCCAAGGTGAAGAACTAACTGGTTTAGTTGGATTTGTTAACTGTATAAAGCAAGAACCAGGTGGTATCAATTTACGAGCTGTTTTTATTCAAGACAAGACTGCTCCTAAATTTTCTTTCACTTCTCCAATTTATGCCCAACAGCTTACAAAAGATTTAGTACAAAATGTTATTAAAAGAGGCGTCTGGGGATCTTACCGACATTTGCTTTTGGATCAGCTTAACGATAGTGGTAAATTACAAGTTGAACATGCATACATAAATACTTTAACAAGAGGTGACTTAGCGAGTCTTAAATGGATAGAAGGGCCATTATCATATTACAAGTAAATTAGTTCAATTAAATTTGAAAATGATTCCAAGATTTAATAATTTTTGTTTACAGAGGTGAAGATCTTAACTCAGAATTATGTTCAGTTTATTACGCTCCTCTTAATTTCCGTGATATTATGTTGGCAACTGGTAAACTTCCTCCAGATGCTCTTCCAGGTGATCTTGCCGGTCAGGATTGTATTTTGGGTCTTGAATTTTCTGGTCGCGATAGTAAAGGTAGACGCGTGATGGGAATGGTAGAAGCTCGCAGTTTGGCAACAACAGTACTTGCTGATCCCGGATTTTTGTGGGAAGTTCCCGATAAATGGAGCCTTGAAGAAGCATCCACTATTCCTGTTGTATATGGAACTGTAAGTTCATTTTTAATTAAGATAAAAAAGGAACACTTATTTTTATTTCGAAACTCTTATTAACAGAGTTACTACGCTTTGGTGGTACGAGGTCATATGCGTCCAGGAGAGTCTGTACTTATTCACGCTGGTACCGGTGGTGTAGGTCAAGCTTCTATTTCTATTGCTCTTCATATGGGCTGTGAAGTCTTTACTACTGTTAGTAGTCAAGTAAAACGAGATTTTCTAAAGAAAACTTTCCCTCAATTGGATGATAGTCATATTGGAAATTCCAGAGATACTAGTTTTGAACAGTTAATCTTGAAGCAAACCAATGGTAGAGGTGTTGATTTAGTTTTGAATTCACTAGCAGGAGACCAATTACAGGCATCGGTTCGCTGTCTAGCTAACGGTGGAAGATTCCTTGAAATAGGAAAGGTAGATCTCTCGAACAATTCTCCACTAGGAATGAGTATATTCCTGAAAAACACTACTTTCCACGGAATTCTTCTTGATGCTTTATTCGGAACAAATAACCCTCAGAAAAGGGAAGTCTTCAAGTTAGTAAGCGAAGGTATCAAGAGCGGGGCAGTTAGACCTCTACCAAACACGGTGTTCAACGAAAATCAAGTTGAACAAGCATTCAGGTATATGGCTACCGGTCGGCATATTGGTAAAGTTTTGTTGAAGATTCGTGATGAAGAAAACCGTAAAACCCAAAAGCCAACTCCAAAAACTGTGACTGCCATTCCACGTACTTATATGGACCCAGACAAAACCTATGTACTAGTAGGAGGCCTTGGTGGATTTGGTTTGGAATTAACCAACTGGTTAATATTCAGAGGAGCTAAAAAAATTGTCCTCACTTCTCGAAGTGGAATCAAAACTGGCTACCAGTCCCTTTGCATTAGACGCTGGCGTGAGAAGGGTGTAGCAGTGTACGTGTCAACTGCCGATTCAACAACCGAAAAAGGAGCCATTCAACTTCTTCAAGAAGCTGATACACTCGGTCCAGTAGGTGGAATATTTAATCTGGCTGCCGTTTTACGAGACGCAATGATGGAAAACCAAACTGAAAAAGATTTCGATATTGTTGCTAAACCTAAAGTCGATGCAACTAAACAACTTGACGCCGTTTCAAGAAAATTGGCACCACAACTCGATTACTTTGTCATATTTTCATCGGTTTCTTGTGGACGTGGTAACGCTGGTCAGGCAAATTACGGTTTCGCTAACTCCGCAATGGAACGTATCTGTGAAGCTCGTCAAGCTGCCGGTTTGCCAGGTACTGCTATTCAATGGGGAGCCATCGGTGATGTTGGTCTTATACTTGAAACAATGGGAGGAAATGATACAGAAGTTGGAGGAACTCTACCACAACGTATGTCATCGTGTTTGACAACTATGGATGTATTTCTTCAACAACCTAACGCTGTAGTCGCTAGTATGGTGCTTGCCGAAAAGCGAAAGAGCTCAGGAGGAAACCAAGTGAAATTAACAGACGCTGTGGCCAACATTTTAGGAATTAAAGACGCCAAAACTGTTGCACCAAATGCGTCCTTGGCCGATTTGGGAATGGACTCTTTGATGGGTGCCGAAATAAAACAAACATTAGAACGTAACTACGACATGGTGTTAAGTGCGCAAGAAATTCGTGGTCTCACATTTGGAAGTCTTGTGAAACTAGAAAGCGGTGGGGAAAGTAGAGAAGTTGTGCCAACACAAAATAACACAGCCAAAACCGTTGTTGATGACAAACAGGTTCAATTTGCACCATCTTCAGAACTCATGCCTTCGAAAACGATCATAAAAATGGAGAGCAGAAACAGTGACAGCAAAAAGAAGCCTATATTTGTTATTCATCCTATCGAAGGTGTTGTAACCTCCCTAACGACATTTGCCAAACTAGTAGACGCGCCTGTTTACGGAGTACAATGCACGAAATCGGCACCCCTGAAATCCATCAGCGATCTTGCTAAATATTACATTTCCGAAATCAAAAATGTACAAAGCAAAGGACCCTACACACTTATTGGTTATTCATATGGAGCTTGCGTTTCTTTTGAAATGGGAATTCAATTGGAAGCTGCTGGAGAAAAGGTTCGAATTCTGTTCATTGATGGATCACATTCTTACGTTGCAACGCATACCGGAAAAGTGAGGAATCAAATTAAAGGAAATACTGCGGCCGAACAAACCGAAGCCCTTCTTTACTTCACAATCCAATTCAAAGATGTTGATCAACAAAAGGTAAATAAATAAGCACCTATATAGTGTTAAAATCAATGCCAGAATAGGGACATTTCACCTTTTGGTGCAAGGCTTGATTGAGGTAGTTTTTTATTTCCTTTTGCCTCTATTGGTTTTGATTTTAATACTACTTTCTTAAAATAAGGGGAATAAATGGAGACTGAATATGATATTTATGTGTGTCGAAAAACAAACCCAATTTCTAACAATCATTATTTTCTTTTTATAGGTAACGTCAGATTTGAAAGCATTTAAATCTTTAGACGAAAGAATAGAATACATAGCAAACATCCTAGGGGATAGTAGTTCTTATCCTAAACAGCAAATCAAGGATGCGGCCAGTAGCTTCTACTACAAACTTAGTGCTGCCGATATTTACTCGCCAAGCGCTAAATTCGGTGGAGAAGTTGCGCTTATTAAAGCTACAGATAATTACGTATCGATGGGGGAAGATTATGGATTGAGTTCGGTAAGTAATCACTTAAATTATAAAACATTTCATTAATCAATGCAACAATCTTTAAAATGTACTTTTTTGTTTAGGTTTGCAAACAAAAGGTTCACGTGCACCCATTAGATGGTAATCACAGGTCAATTTTGGTAGGACAAACAGTAGAAAAAATTGCCACCATTGCCAATACTTTAGCAAGTAAATCGTAACTTTTACCTTTCACTTTCGCTCTTCTTGTTCATGACATCACTTAAAATTAAAAACATGACTGCATTAGAGAATTACGTTATTATTGAAGATATTTAATAGAGTCTGTATCTAATTTAATATCAAGTGTAATATTAAGTAGGCACTTATTTAATTTATGTAAATAGTTAGTTTTAAAAGTTGTTGAACAACTTTATATGTTATAAGAAAAATTATTTCTTTTTTAGAATATGTGATCGGGCTGTCCGGCCGTTGCCTATGGAAATTCCTTCCCGACGTTGCGCCCGCAACTGCAGCCCGATCACATATTCTACAACAGACGCCGGCCGTGAAAGCCTACATACATTTATTTCTTTTTTGTTGGTTATGAAAAAAATGCGAGCTATGAGACTAGTTTTTGTTCTGGTTAGTTTGAGACCAAAGACTTCGGTGATTTTAATTCATTTTATATAGATACAAATAATAATAATAACCGAACAGAATAGAACATTCCTCGGCTTAATTTTAGGATGAACAGTGTGTTGCTTCACTTTGTATCTTATTTTAGCCGTATAGTATATACTATAGTACTGTACACTTTGTATATAAATAATACCATTCGAATAGTAGCGTTAATTTTTGTTTATTATTTATATAAAATGCAAGTTTGGGAAACTATAAAACTATAATCAAAACGGTCCATTAAAAAAAAGAACTTAAAACTTCCTGCAATTACTAATTTAAAATTGAGTTAACAACTTCGCCAAGTGAAAAAGAATATATGGAGTTGTGTGAAACTCTAATTACCACAAACAAAATGATAAACATTTTTTAATTTATGTGTAAAATAAAACACTCTTTATCTGGAGAATGTATATTACATAATAATAATTTTCTACTGCTAATTCATTAATAAAAACTAGATATCACATTATGTGTATACATAAAAATAATTTTACAAATTCAATCCTAAAATTTGTTCATCGTTCTTCTCAAACTTGTTACAAGTAAATGAGATAGTTATAGCATACCTTGTTCCTTCAGTAACTCTTTCTACAAAATGAAAATTTTCTGCACCCGAGGTAAAAATGACCAAGCGGCCTTTTCTGGGTTCGACTGTGACGTTTGCATGTTTATCGATAAATGTTAATCTACCCCCCTTAAAATCCATACCAAAATCAGAAAGGTATAAAAGAGATGTATAATGGAATGAACCGTAGGTTTCCTTAAAAATTAAAGTACATGATGAACTATGTACATCACAAAAAAATATAATCCAATAAAAGTATACTAAGTTTTCATGAAATTTTTAACTATTATTTAATAAATCTTAGAATTAAATCGTGTCTATACAAGGTGGCCATAGACCGAAAAATCCGGTTATATGATTGAATAATAAATTTTGAAAATCAGGGAAAAATACGATAAATCGTACTGGAAAACCGGAAATTATCAGGAAAACTTAAAATCATTTCTTTGTGGTTATCCTGCTAACGTTTCTTGGAACATTTTACCTACAGGACTATTCATAAACTAACACGTAACGCGTTTTCCATACTTTTTTACCCCTTCCCTTGTAACGACATTTAGTCCTTCCCCTACTACTTATTATTTTGTGTTACATAACTTTTAAACTCATAAAAGATTTAAAAAAGCCGGATGACAAGAAATAATTTTTAATTATAATTGCATTCGTTTGCCTTTTATTCAACAATGTTTAATATAGATATAAAAAATATAAATGCGTTTCGTGATACGGAGTTCCACATCTCCCCCCATGTAACACCACTTAACATAAGGGCAGACCCTCCCACTTATAAAAAAGTTACGTGGTTTATGGACGGCCCTTATCTTCTATATATTTCCTATTTAACTTACTTTGTCAACATGAGGCATCCAATATTTGTCATGCTCAGTAACCGGTGGAATGTTCGTTAATTTGGAAAAAAATGTTGGTTTAGTCAGGTACAAACTGTTTGGATCTATTTTAAAAGAATGTACAACAGCACCTTTTATTTTATTCATCACTAATTTGTATGTTGAAACATCAATAGGATTTAAAATTCGTTTTGATTTGTTAAGTGCCAAAACATTAACGAATTTAGTTTTGAATGATAACGCTCCTGAATGCAAATCAAAAATTGATGCTCCACCATCAGAACCTCCAAAAGCAAACCCTTAAACAATAAATACAGTTAGCAGGGTATTTTTAATGAAAGTTTTAATATTTATCTGTTAATGAAAAGTGTCCCACTATGAATTTTCATAAGAAGTTTAGTTATTAAAATATACTAGTTTATAGTGTTATATAAGTATTATGGTATATACAAATATTTTTATTTTAGCTAAGATGTACCTCAAGTAAAATAATAAAAAGTGTAGTAAACAATCCATAAAATAACTTAATTGTATGTTGCAAGTCTTTAACTACCATCACAACTTTGTGAAAAGGAAAGTTTTTTATCCAGTTTCCATTGAATGTTAAATAATTCAATGTTTATTTGGAGATACCTACTCATTCATCTGGGACATAGATATAGTACCCTTTATGTAACATATTTTATCATATTACTATTATAAATTACCTCTTTGTGCAATTGCAAGTAGCATATCAGCTTCAGTGGCTGTTATAAGTTTATCAGTAACAAGTCTTCCGCATACATTAGGAATACAGTCTGGAAAAAGTGTGACTTCTTTTGAATAATCAGCATCACAATCAAACATGCCAACCTTATTTGTTAATATTTCATTCTGTTTTGCCAACGTAATATTTTTATTTTTACTATTGTATTTATACCATATAAACAGTAATAATCCAATAATTAACACTGAACGGCTCAATAATCTTTGATTTGAGAATGTTGGCAGCGGTCCTAATGTTCTAGAAGTAATATAAAACTAACAACCTAATAAGCAATAACTACACAAATGGTACTTATTCTTAGCAACAACTGTATCGTCAGCTGTATCACTTTTATGGACAACTTTTCGTTTTTTCAATTTATTTTCCTCGTTTGTCATTACTTTAATTAATTGATAGCAAATTATTACTTCAAAAAATTACTTTCTACCTTTAATAATTCGTAATGAAATAGAGGTTAAGAACAGAAACAGATGTTCTCTGTTTACAATTACAAGAATATTGAAAGTTGAGTTACCCCCCTTGTAAGTCGGATTATTTAGCCAGATACCTGTAGTAGCTCGAAGGACTCGAAATATCTTCAGGTGAAGATAGATAATACAAAGTTCTCTGTCTGTAGTTGGTCATTTAAAATAATGCGCCACTTAAATTTAAATTTCAGTCTTCTACCCCCGCCACTCCATCGCATAAATTTATAATAATAATTTAGGGTATAAATACTTGCGCAGTAGATTAAGTTTGTATTATTTTCACCTGAAGAAACTTTACTATAGCAAAACAATACTCTTGTAACTTTTACCATTGATAATATTTGATATTAATTTTCAATTTTCATGAATTTTTATTTGAAAATGTACATTTGATAAAAAAAACATCGAAACTTGTTAAAATTACCGTTTTTTGTTTATATGACCTGAAGAATTATCAAAATTAACGTTATCTTAAATTAAAGCTTTTTTACTATTTTTTGGCGAAATAATGAAAAGAAATCTTTTTAAGGAAGGAGATTGCAAAAGAATTTGAAATACGTAATTTATTTATGTTGGGATGAATCGAACCGAACCCTATAATTACCGTCCACCTACGTAAATTACCTTGTACAATACAAGCATCCACTAGTTATTTAGAATTCCCCTTCAGAAAATAATCGATACACCCGCTTCGCGGCCTACTTTGTTATATTGTAGCATTCGTTTATTTAGTTCGTCATGTTCAAATAAAAACAACGGAACTTAGTGACAGTTGCATTTTTATTTTTTGATAGAAACAAATTGCTAGTTGACAGTGATATTACTATATTTTGTCAACAATTGAGAATAATTTTCGTATAACTCTTTTCTTTTCGAATAAAAAAGGGTATTTATTACCTATTGTGCAAAAAAATGGGCTAGACTTAAGGTCGTCTGTAGAATTCATTGTAATATGTACGTGTAGCACCTACAGTAATATTAGATAAATACAGTGAGTTCAAAATGAATCGATATATAACTTTACATCAACTTGGTGATGGAACTTACGGATCCGTGGTTCTTGGCCAAAGAAAGGATACCGGAGAAAAGGTTGCCATTAAAAGGATGAAAAGAAAATACTATTCCTGGGAGGAAGCCATGAGTTTAAGGGAAGTTAAGGTTTGTTGACAAGTTGCTACTATGAATTAAACCAATTTTCATCTTAAATTAAATTTAAAAGTAAAAATTCTCTTGTTTCTGTTAATAAAATTAAAATAATACGCATATGTATGAAGAAATCATGGATGTTATACTCATTGGATTTAATAATTTCAAAAATTCTATTTACAAATTGTTATAATTATTATTGTGTAGGAATATTTGCCCCTTAAATTATAACATACATATTAGTTACTGTTTAATCCGTTTTAGAATACAGAAATGAAAAATTTTCGAAAATAATTTTTATCTTCTGAATTACTGGACCGATTAAAGTTATGTTGTTGTAGCTAGCTGTATCAGGAGTGTAAAGAGGGTAAACAAAATCTAAAAATATTAAGTGATTTATATAATTGTTATACAAATACGTTCTATTAACACGTGTTACAGTTATTAACGAAAACCGTATGCGGCGATAGATACGGCGGCACCTTTGATAACGCTACCGAAAAAGACGAAACAGTTTACAATTTTTTAATAATTTTACAATGACCTGGCTTAACCAATTGTTAAATAAATAACTGTATGTAATGTGTTACTGTGTGAAATAAATTACTTATACAGGGTTATTCAAACTAACTGGTATATTTATTAGACGTTTTAGGAAAACTAAGCGTGTTAAAACAAAAAATGAAATATGCTATTAGCGTTTCGAACTCATAGATTCTCGTCAGCACGACACCGAGCGGTGCGGTCTAATGCTCGTCCGTCTCATATTTCTCTCCCTAACCATACCACCCACCCATTCCCACGATTCCTGCAAGGAAGCTGAAGAGGGCCTTACGCCCTACCTTCCGGCTTTACACTACAGTGTAGTTCGGAGGGACTGCCCACCCAACAGCACGAGTAAGTGGTGGGAATGAAAAACAAAAAAGTGTCTTTTTATCAGCACCACGTACATACAACGCTGATCAACGGCATATTTCGTTTTTGTTTGATCTGGTTACGTGCCTACCATGTAGTTAGCTATGCCGTGTGTTCAGTTGAACAAGTCGATGTCCTTATTTGAAAAGCATCATGTTTAACATACTGAATCCCACAAATTAGTAGCAAATATCTACAGATGGCGTTCACTACGCTGTCTGTAGGTATTTATTTAAGGGTGTTAGAGATTTGAAAATTTGGGAGTAATTTTTAACAATTAAATTTTTTTTTTTTTTAAATAAAACAATGGGAAATATCCGAATGTATCGAAAGCGAACGAAAAAGGAATCGAATGACAAAATAAAATATGGTAGGTGTTATTTGAAAAAATGAAATTATTCGTGTTTAAAGTTTCTAAACTTTGACTTTTTCTGAACGCCCTGTATTCATTATGAAGCTACGAAGATACTGACCTCTCAGTAATTAAAAAAAACAGTCCCGTTTATGTTTGACACACCCTCGTATCTAAGATAATGCCAACTGCCTGCAACTTCCGGTTATACCAGAAGTTGATGTTCACTTTGTTACTTTAAATGAACTTTACGATGAATTCGTATGAAACATAAAATTTAAATTTTAAGGTGACTGATAACCAACTTGTATACCTTCGATGAATAGTTCCTGAGATAATTTAATTTATAAAAAAAGATCGCTGCCGCAAACAAAATTACGAAGCTTAATTTGGCATGACGTTAGCCTTAAGACTTGACTATAACTAGTGAAAATTTCAACAGTCTAAGTTATTTTTTTATGGAAGTTATGGTTTTTTATAGTTTAGGTTGCAGTAGCGATCTTTTCTCTATAAATTAAATCGGAACTTGCCACTAAAAATAATGATCTACCTGCTACAAAATAGGGGTTTTAAAAGTAAACAATCAATCTTGCCACCAGAGAAAAGGGTGCTCACCTACCTGATAAGGTAATTATAATTATCCGGTGATAATATTGAAATGAGTAATTATTTACAATTATATCATAAGTAAGGATTAAGTAACTTAAAAGCCGGTTATGGATATGAAAATGGTCACTATGTGCCTTACATATATTGTTTATTGAGAAATAAACAATCACAAACATACGAAAAATTATTTAATCCGTTAAAATTCAAAATTTTAAAGGATTTTAATTTAAACTTCTATACAAATGAATTTTTTGTAGACTTTGTGAGAAGTAAAGTGAAAACAATCATAGAATTGTGTGAAAAACATAAAAACAAAACAATATCGAACATCGACTACCTATATAAAATTTGTATCATATTTAAGTTGAAAAAATTGTTGACTGATATATGTATAAGTATATATTTATAATTTCTTATTAATTACTGTTAAATAAATACCATAAAATATCAATAAAGTATTTTCCTTTCTCATTAGATTAATTTCTACCTATTAGGTGTTAGTGGCACAATCGGTTGTACCTTTTCAAAGACCCTTTTTGGTCAGTGGCAAGATCGGTTGTACCTTTTTTGGTCAGGTATAATTTGGTAGCACCTTCGGCTACGCCCAATTAAATTATCTCAGAAATTATTTATAGTAGGCATACAAGCTGGTCATCAAAGATACCTGAAAATTGTATACTTCATACGAATTCGTCATAAAAAACATACCAGTTCACTTAAATTAACCAAGTTAATATCAACATCCAGTATAACCGGTGGCAGACAGTTAAAATTATTTTTGATAAAAAGATAAACCTTAGTTCAAAATTTTCAAGTCTCTAGCAATTTTAGTTTTCTTAAAACGTCTCAGTTTAAATAACTCTGTATAAAGCGAGACATGTTTAAATAAAATAGGGTTACTAGAAAATTTGTTACATTACCAATAATTGGTAAAATTTATTTGAATCGGTTCAGTCATTCAAATTTAAACTTTTTTCTACCCTAAAACGGTTTAATTTTAGGGGTTGAAATTTGAGAAAATCGTATGTAATATTATAATAAAAAAGCAAATGATATGAAATGAAACACATAACATATGTGTATAATTAGTCCTAAAATAATTATTAAGTAGTATAAAAAACTGTTTCTAATTAGTTTATATTTTCATTGTAGTCTTTGAAAAAACTTCACCACACGAACGTAGTAAAATTAAAAGAGGTCATTAGAGAGAACGATGTCCTATATTTTGTTTTCGAATACATGCAAGAAAATTTGTATCAGTTGATCAAGGATCGTAGAGTGCCTTTTCCCGAGGCGATAGTTAGAAATATTTTATATCAGGTGAATGAACTAATACATTATGCAATAAGTAACCTTAAATTTACTATTTTTCTAATTGTTGTTGAGACATATTTGGAAAGGGTTGTTTGTAGATTCTACAAGGATTAGCTTTTATTCATCGGCACGGGTTTTTTCACAGAGATCTAAAACCGGAAAATTTATTATGTTCAGGACCGGAATTAGTTAAGATTGCAGATTTCGGCTTGGTTAGAGAAATACGATCAAGACCGCCGTATACAGGTAAAACATACATGTATTTAATTTAAAAAATTATTTTGAATTCTTGTTTATCTGCAGAAATAAAATTTAATAACGCATTCGTAAATGAAAATGTTTTAATAAAATCATAACTTTTACAAAATAAAACAAAAGATATAAAAGTGTGTTCAAAAAAGAAGGAATTAAAATCCTTATTCGCCTAAATTTTAAGATCAAAGATCTCACATTTGGAACGCATCCTACAAGTAGGCACAACGAACCGAAAGCCCACGACCGGTTTCGACCTATCGGGTCTCATCAGGTGGGCTCTGGCAGAAAGGCCTTTACAGGCTATATTATAAATATAAATATAAATATGGAATCAACAGAAACAACTACTCCGAGGACTAATACCCCTCCCGGAATTGAATTACACTGTTGATTCTGATGGACTCCTAGACGAAAATATAACATATTCAAAAAAGAAGGAGTAGTTGTTTCTGTTGATTCTATATTTATATTTATATTTATATTTATATTTATATTTATATTTATATTTATATTTATATTTATATTTATATTTATATTTATATTTATATTTATATTTATATTTATATTTATATTTATATTTACATTTATATTTATATTTATATTTATATTTATATTTATAATATAGCCTGTAAAGGCCTTTCTGCCAGCGCCCATCTGATGAGACCCGATAGGTCGAAACTGGTCGTGGGATGTGGCGTTCGGTTTGTTGTGCCTACTTGGTAGGACGCGTTCAAAATGTGAGATCTTTGATCTTAAAATTTAGACGAATAAGGATTTTAATTCCTTCTTTTTTGAATATGTTATATTTTCGTCTAGGAGTCCATCGGAATCAACAGTGTAATTCAATTCCGTTAGGGGTATTAGCCCTCGGAGTAGTTGTTTCTGATGATTCTATTTTTATATTTATATTTATAAAAGTATGTTATTTGAAAGTATTATTTTGTTTTAATAACAAATGAATTTTCAATGTGATGCAAAAGCAAAAGAATTTATGTATCGGTAAGGTTTTTAGTTACAAAAGAATATTCCAGATAATTTAATATTACCATTAATAGCTTAAAAGGTAACAATTATATTGAAAAATAAAGTTGATAGATATTGTTTTAGATAAAAAAGGTCGCCTAGAATGAATGTAATTTTCAGATTATGTTTCAACTCGATGGTATAGGGCCCCTGAGGTTCTACTACATTCTACAACATATGGTAGTCCCATCGATTTATGGGCGGTTGGGTGTATTGCCGCAGAAATTTATACGTTCAGACCTCTATTTCCGGGGACAACAGAAACTGATCAATTATATAAAATTTGTTCGATTTTAGGAACTCCTGAGAAGGTTTTTATGAATAATTCAACATTTTTTCCAACTTCGTTATTTATATTAATTAGGTTTGCGATTACATTTTCTAAAAAGATCCGATATGTATTAACTGAACTATTTACTGCTCATTTCCAATTCAAATACAGAGTCTCTACATAGATACTGTTTGTAACGTATTATTAAAAGAAAATCAATTTCAAACTATCCTTCCAAGAATTATTAAGTTATCGTAAAATCAATTAGGAAATTGAAGAGGAAAATTCATTTCTGAAAATCTATTTATCGTTAATAAAATGATACGAGCCAAGAACACCAACGTTTCGTATATATTTAAATTATCTTCGGGACAACAGTACAAACGTACGTAAGTAATACTATACAATGAAGAAGGTCTTAATTAAAGACGAAACGTTGATCTAAAACGGCATAATAATTTTTTTAAACCTTTTGCTAGTTTATGTATATCCTTAAACTGAAGGTAAACGGTCACATATTTAAAATTAAAATTCCTCTTTTGTTTTTTTTTTAACATTTTAATTGATTTTACGAAATTTATTGTAATTACCTCTAAGTACTTTTTAATTACATTAGTGCTATATTAACTATTGAATTAATTTGTACCCACCACATATTACCTCAGATTACCACCTATAGTGGGTACAAATTAGTTCAATAAATAATATCGCATTAATGCATTTAAAATTTACCCCTACTAAAAAAATTCTTCAAATATTTAATTTTTACCCACTACAAGTTACCTGAAACTAATGAGGAAAAATTGTGATTGGTGTCACGCCGGGAATCGAACAAGCAAATTTTTCTTCATTAATTTGAGGTAATCTGTAGTAGGTACAAAATTATTCAAAATTAACATCACATTAGTGTGTTTAAATTTAACCTCTACTAAAAAAATCTTCAAAGTATTTCCTAATTATAAATATTATTTTATCAAAAAAAAGCAGGTATTGTTCGGTTCTATCAAAGACTTTGTTCAGGTTCAGCAACACCTCCTTTATTAAGGCCCGACAACCAAAATATGACGTCAGACAATTCAGGCTGACGTGAGACACCGATACTTAAACGATACGTTCACATGCAAGTAAAAACATCGCGGATCGGAATAGAAATGAAAAATATAACGTTTAAAATTATGTTTTAACCTCCAAATAATGTAAAAAACACACATGTATAGCAATTTATTGAGTTTAAGTTGTTCTACGACAGTAATATTAACTACTTTTAATGGAGAAAGAAACGAAAGATTGTGATTTCTATACCACTTCGTCGGTGCGTTGACCTATTATGATGGGGGTCTCGCCAGTAGCCCTACTCCCATATTTTATAAATAAATATAAACTAGAAATAAATTTAATAAATTACCTTAAATTGTCGAAGATAAATAAACGAGTAGTAATTACGTGTACACCAAAAGATGTATCCACTTCAAAATCAACGAAAATTTCGTTGAAACCACACATTTAAAACAAATCAGAAATGCTATGGATTGTATTAACGTATAATGGAAAATATACGAGTACCTAAGTAGATATAGAAGTACATTTGAATTAGTTAGAAGTATATAAATGCAAATTTAGACAGGCGCATATATGTTCAAATCGACGTGTAAATGTAAAATTAAATGAAAACCTATTTAAGAATGTGTTGGAATTAAATACATGATGTGTTTACTGCTATTTGTACTTTTAATATGACTTTATTTGGATACGCTATTTTTACTTCGGTTTATTAACTAACGTAGCCAGTTTTCTGTCTTTCTTTTCGGTAAGTTTTAAACGAGCACTCTCATTTTGGCTTTTTCAAATCAACTGTTAAAATCTTACCTGTTTTCCAATCAACTTCCGAAATAGTGTAAACAATATCGGTTAATTGGAAGTGAAGATGGCAGACTACAGAATGCTCCGATATTATAAAATTTTCTCGGTGTATTACACTTAACCACCTTTTACGAAGATCTTTAGCTTCGGGAAATTGAAGATATGAACTTTAGAATATTTGTTTCATAATTGCTGCTGCAATTTGGTACACAACACTTTTTAACAGCTGTCTTTTGAAGGTTAGGTTAGGTTAGGTTAGGTTAGGTTATAATTATTATAATAAACGATACACTGAAAATATTCCCAGTGTCTCAGTATGATCACTAAATATTGGAAAATTACACAATAATTTTAATTAGCACCAGCTTCGATTTTGCTAATACTTTCCGTGTTGTAAGCAAGGTTTAAGTAGCTCTGAAACAATTAAACGTTTTCATTTCGACACCGTATCTTCCGCCGACGCCGTCTCGCACTCTATCTAATGTAAAACAATCGGCCTCTTTATTGTGACGTCATACGTATTCTGATAATTTGCTGTAAGACTTGATTAAAGGAGGTGTTGGATTCAGAGTATCTTTAGTTAAAAATATTAACATGAATTGTCGGTTCGGTCAAAATGATGCATTTTCCTGCAGGTGGCATTTTGGCCTTAGATGTGTGCCGACCCTTTGTAAGCATGCGATAACGGCGGCAACAATCTGTGCGACTTGATTGTCGTCGTCGGTAAATTACAATCAGATCATTTAATGTATTTCTCAGTTATTAGTTACCTCCCTCTCCTACTCCGCTGGAGAGTGGTTGGTTTTGAACAGTCAGTACACATTCGTACTCAGGTCATAAAAGTATCAAAAAGAAAAAAAATCATTTTATCGTAAAACATGTTAGAAAGGGTCTTCTAATAAATACATATGTGTACATATTTAGCTGCAGTAGTAATTGTAAATAAATATTCATAAGTGCAATTACTCGTCTTTCTTCGTCTTAGTAATTATTTGCATTTTAACTCCGAACATTTAAAGACTAATCAGCCATAAGGAAAAATTTACCATTGTAACTCCGATTTTCAAAATGATATTTGTCTTCGATGACCCATGATGACCTGTCACTAACCCTAGAATATTATGAAAATCGACGCGTACAATTTTTTATTATAAATTAAAATGTCAATTTCCTCAGCATTATGTACTTTCAGCCTCTGGATGACTATGTGCCTCATCGAAACTGGACATGAAACTTTCAGAGCCGAAAGATATTGTCATAAGACATATTTTGGCTAAGTGACAAGTTGCGACTATTTTATTTGTGTTCCGCCAGGGGGCGTCAAACATTTTGCTATTTTAGTCGCAACTTGTCACAGCCAAAATATGTCTTATGGCAATATCTTTGGGCTCTGAAAGTTTCATGTCCAATTTCGATGAGGCACATGGTCATCCAGAGGCTAAAAGTACATAATGCTGAGGAAATTGACATTTTAATTTATAATAAAAAATTGTACGCGTCGATTTTCATAATATTCTAGGGTTAGTGACAGGTCATCATGGGTCATCGAAGAAAAATATCATTTTGAAAATCGGAGTCACAATGGTAAATTTTTCTTTATGGCTGATTAGTCTTTCGTGTGCTCTCTCATAGGAGAAAGAACTGGCGCGTCAGCGCAAACGAATAAACAGGTATTAAAATCCTTTTTCGTCTAATTATAAAGGATCACAGATACCACATTTGGAACGCGTCCTACACAGTAGGCACAGCGTACGGAAAGCCATATCCCACGACCGGTTCCGCTGTGCCTGCTGTGTAGGACGCGTTTCAAATGTGGGGGATCTGTGATCCTTTGTAATTAGACGAAAAAGGATTTTAATACCTTCTTTTTTTTAATTGTTATCTTCGTTTAATAATCGTTCGGAATCAACAGTGTAATTCAATGCCGGTAGGGGTATTAACCCTCGGAGTAGTTGTTGCTGTTGATTCCATATTTATATTTATATTATTTGATATTTAATTTAAAATTAATTATTAGTTTAATTGGGACACACTCTGTACATTATATTAGTTAAGCAATACAATTTGACCAATGAAATGCTTTTTAGAAAAGATGGCCTGAAGGTTACCACCTTGCTGGGGCACTGGGTTACAAGTTTCCACACTTTTCGCCCACTTCATTGAACGAAGTTGTGCCTCAAGCTAGTCAAGTTGGAGTAGGTCTAATGGAAATTCTATTGGAGTGGAATCCCTCGTACAGACCTACGGCCCTTTCCGCATTGAAACATACATACTTTCAAGTAAATTATTTAATTCTTTTTATCTACCTAGTACCTAGTTGAAATGTGATTTCACGTTCTCATTTTCTTAAAAGTTTCAAAAATAAATTGAATTACGTTTTTTCACATTTCCGTCCAACTAACGACAGTAAAAAGTCAGAAAAAGTTCAATAGTCATCATCACGCACCTTCATTCTTTCCTATCCTGAACCAATCTTTGCATTTCTCTAAAACTAAAACTATTTGCGAACAGTAATCTAATGTAGGCCTACCTCTGCCTCTTTTTACTCATATTTCTGCCTCTAATATGTCTCTAACTAGCCCTTCATGTTTTAAAAGGTTTCCTACCAATGTGTTTTTTGTTTTTCTTACTGACTTCTATTGTTTCTAATATCTCCTCATTTCTATTTTCATCATCCGCCTATAATACCACATCTTAAGCGCTTTTTCTTTTCCGCAGCGTCCACCACCGTTCACAAATCGCACCGGCACACACCACGACCAGTTTTAACAATTTTTCTCGAATTTTCAAGTTAACCGTTCACGTGCACAGTTACTTTTTAATAAAAGCGACTTGACCACGCGAGCCTGCTCTATTTTTTCTTTTATATTCCTATCGCTTTTTCCATCGTGAGTTTGGATTAACTGCGTGACTTTTGCTAAAAAGAGATAAACCGTTTTCTAATAATATACAGGGTCATTCAAACTGAATGGTACATCAGACGTTTTAGGGAAACTAAGCATGTTACAGATTTGAAAATTTGAGAGTTGGGAGTAGGGGTTATCAAGGATGATCTGTTTAACTAAAATAATTTCAACTGTCGGGGACCAGAAGTTGATGTCAACTTTCTTATTTTTAATGGAATGGTATATTTTTTTACGATGAATTCGTATGAAACATAAAAATAGAGGATAAAAAAAGGAATCTAAAGTGAAAATAAAATATGCTAGGTGTCATTTGAAAAAATGAAGTTATTCGTGTTTGAAGATTTTAAACTTTGGATTATTTTTCTGAACGCCCTGTACAAATTATAAAGCTTAGTTTTGGCATGACGTTAGCCTTATGATTTGGCTATAACTAGTAAATGTTTCAACATTTTAAGTCATTTTTTATGGAAGTTATGATTTTTTATAATTTGGGTTTTCAATAAATTAAATTATCTCAGAAACTATTAAACTATTTATCGTAGGCATACAAGTTGGTCATCAAAGTCACTTTTACAATTTTAATTTTATATTTCGTACGAATTCATCGTAAAAAATATACCATTCCATTTAAAATAAGAAAGTTGACATCAACATCCGTTATAATTGGTAATAAGTCCCCGACAGTTGAAATTATTTTAATTAAATAGATCATCCTTGATAACCCCTATTCCCAATTCCCAAAATTTCAAATCTGTAATATGCTTAGTTTCCCTAAAACGTCTAATGTACCACTTCAGTTTGAATGATCCTGTATATTATTTTAGTCCTACAATTTTTGGAAAAAAGAGGGAAGTTAACGATCTTTTAAATTTAGTATATTTTGTTAAAAAGTTTATGGTTTGTCCTCCAATTTTAGTAATCTGGTATACAGATACTGAGAAAAGGATTTACACTTGGTTTATACAATTTCACAATAGTTACCTGTCATTAAATTGAGTCACAGCTTCCACGTGTCGCTTCTCAAATTTCAAAATTCTAAAGTAAAATTAAAGAGAAGATAAGATGTTCATTAATTTATTTATTACGACTCGACATATGTTTCGGGTGTTACCCCGTTATCAAGAGTACAAATACTAAAGTTATACACAAACGATCTCAAAAGTTACGCTGAGATTGATTTAATTACATAAGTACATTTTTAATTTTGTTTCCAAATCCACAATTTTGGAAACACTCGTTGGTTTGCAGCGACAAATAAAAAATTCGTTTCCAGGTAAGTCAACGCTATGGAAGCAGTTTTGTTAGACCTGCAGTTCAACAGGTCAATTATAACGTTGCAGTAGATCCCCAGCAACAAAATGTCAGTGTGGAAGGTCAAAATATATCGCGACCGAACGATTTTCAAAACTTCCAACAACAACAATCTAACATACCATTTTTAAAACTAAACGCTAATCAAAATGCCCAACTCGATGTTCAACAGTCACAATCTCAAAATGATTGGTTTGGACAACAGTTCCGACCTTTACTACAACCGACGGCAATGTCCGGACAACAAGGATCGATAACAACAACATCAATACAGCCGCCAGTAGAAGAATTAAATGCCAATGTAAAATCGATACGGAGATCAGCGAGGAATCAGCCGATTCAACCGGTAGCCCCGATTGTTTACAGTTTTCGGCAGGTTGATTTCTCTGGCAAAACGGAGCCAAATAACAACAAGTCTGTCCAAACAAAAACACTGCCTTGGAACTTTGGAGACGGCTTGGACTTTGAAGATGACGAATTTACTGAGTTGTTAGGGTATGTACAAAAAAAATACTGTAACGTTCGGGGGTTCGACAATTAAAACTCGAAGACTTTTAAATAGGAACAACAATTTATTTATACTAATATTAATTATATCCAAAAAAGAAGGAATTAAAATTCTTATTGGTCTAAATTTTTTTACCGGCATTGAATTACACTGTTGATTCCGATGTGCCTACTTGGTAGGACGCGTTCAAAATTTGAGATCATTGATCTTAAAATTTAGACGAATAAGGATTTTAATTCCTTCTTTTTTTAGATATATTATATCTTCGTCTAATAATACATCGGAATCAACAGTGTAATTCAATGCCGGTAGGGGTATTAGCCCTCGGAGTAGTTGTTTCTGTTGAATCCATATTTATAATTATATTTTTAATATTAATTAACATACTACTAATTACACTATTTATTTATGTACAGTTACTGTCTGTATAACACTTCTCACTTTTCTATTTATTTACTACACGTCTCGATTTATTTCCGATATTATTTTCACGACCGTCAATTTATATCTGAACTCTTCACGACCATCAATGTATATCTGCACTCTTCTCGACCATCAATTTATATCTACACTCTTCAGACCATCAATTTATATCTGAACTCTGAACTGGACTGTCCTCGGCGATCGTCTTTTCGCTTATATACTGTTCCGTTAAATTTGCGGAACACTCCCGAGAAACATAGAAAAGTGCGAAAGCAAGTGTTAAAACTAACGTCATGCCAAAATTAAGTTTCATAATTTATTTAAGGCATACAGCAAACAACAGTTTGAAAACTTCAAGTACGTAGTAGTGGTATGATTTTTATAGTTTGGTTTGCGGCAGCGATTTTTTTTTTATAAATTAAATTATCTCAGAAACTATCCATCGTAGGCATACAAGTTGGTTATGGTTATCAAAGTCACCTTAAAATTTTTTATTTCATACCAATTCGTCATAAAAAAATATACCAGTTCATTGAAAGCAACTTCTGGTATAACCGAAAGTTGCAGACAATTGGCATTATTTCAGATACGAGGGTGTATCAAACATAAACGGGATTGATTTTTTTAATTACGGAGAGGTCAGCGACCTCGTAGCAGTATATGCTAAGATGGCCTGTACCACTCTGGAGAAGGGAGAAAACCAACCGCAATTCGCTCGAGTTGCTTTAGTACGGAAAGAGACAACGAGCTAGGCAGAAGTACTTGTCTCCGTGGAGCAACGTTATTAAGTTTTTGGCCATGGAGGGGGTGAATTCAACTGAAATTTTGCGGCGATTACAGGCATAGTTCGGGGACAACACCTTGTCAAGAACTCGGGTGTTTGCATGGCACAAGGACACAAGGAATTTTCTGAAAGCCGTGAAATGGTCGAGAGCGAGAGTCATGATCGTCGCCTAAGGACAAGTGTGACCGAAGCCAACATTGAGGCGGTCCGAAACGTCATTGAGGGAAATCGACGCATTACTCTCTGGAAAATCGTTGATGAATTGACCATCAGTTTCGGAAGTGTCCACAGGACCATGACAGACGACCTCAAAACGCGCAATGTGTCCGCTAGATGCATGACACGTCAGGCTTCATACGGCCAATGTCACAAGGCAAAAATTGGATGCATTAGGCTAGAAAACGCTGGAACATCCGCCATATAGTCCCGACTCGCCTCCTTGTGACATCCATCTTTTTGGGCTCCTGAATGAAGTGCTTGTAGGCCAACGTTTTCACGAGAACGATGAAGTAGATCATTTGTGCTCCAATGGTTACAAGAACGCCCGAAGAGTTTCTACGATGATGGCATAAAAAACCTCCAATCGGATGGAAAAAATGTATTTTTAGGGCGGGAGACTATGTAGAAAAATAGTATATGAAGTTTAATTAAATATAGTTTGAATTTTTTACAAAACCAATCCCGTTTGTATTTGATACGTCTAATGTACCACTCAATTTGAATAACCCCTGTATTATAATTAATAATTTATTTTGTTAACCATTATATAAAATTATAGGTAGGTATCACCATTTTGTCTTTTTTTGACAGGCATCAAAATGTACCTCGTTTATCTAAGTTTTACCTTTTTTCTTTAGAAGTAAAATAAAACTCGCGGAAAAAGGAAAAGAAAAGGAAAACTCGACAAAACCGAACAGGATAAATCTCCAGGACATTTTAGGCCCTATTGATAAAACTAACATTAATTCGGCAAAAAATCGATATCTAAGCGTTTCACGTTACATAGCTGGTCAACCCGTTATGCGAAGAGATTCAACAGTAAGCCTATTAAATTCCGGTATTCAAAAATCAGAAATGTTTCATGGAAGAACTGTTGGTAGGTGTTTCTTTTGTTTTTTTTTTTAATGAAACATTTATATTTAACTTATGTAAAAATTATCAATTCGTTTCATATACGTTTCAGATAGCTCCACTACTCCACCATCATGGAACGAAAAAAAAGAAAGTTTTACTGTTCCATTAGCATCAAAAAGGATTTTAGGAGAATTTAATCCCAGCAACGATGTTCACGGAAGAACGGACTGGGTTGCAAAGTAAGTTTTATTTAATAAAATAAAATCTACCTAGATATTTTTACCGAACAGAAGAAAATGAGTTTGTAATTTTTAAACATTCAATACAACGTAACAAAAACAATTGCAGTTAAGTTGATTCATCATATCTAAGTTTACTTGATGGAAACTCATTTTAACAAATAAACGAAACAAAGTTTAATTTCCACAATATATTAAAACACTTGACATATGTTTCGCCTAACTTAGGCTTCTTCAGAAGTATAATAAACTTAAACTAATACAGATCGGACTTATACAGATATATATAGCTAAGACTAGGGAGGGGTAACTTAACAAATAAATTGAGAAGTGGTGAGTTATTTAATTCAATTTGTTCATTTAACAGTTGTCCTGTATTTTTGTATTTGTCAATTTCCATTGATTCTAGAAGAGACAACAACCTATAACTTTTATTTACAACATGCAGGACATCATAGTCTACATTAAAAGATTGTATCGATCAGGTATTTAGCATAATTTGAGTCAAAGTTGTTTGTTTCAAAAGATCATTTATGTTCGCTGATTCTTTTTTTAAAAGTACGACCCGTCTGTCCTATGTAGAATTTATCAGAAGTGTCGCATTTTAGTCTACCATATAAACACTTGATCTATTACCCTTTTCCGTTTTATCTTTGTTGTTTTTAGCTTTCTATACGACTAATACTTTAAGTAAGCATGTTAAAAATAACAAAGATAAAACGGAAAAGGGTAATAGATCAGGTGTTTATATGGTAGACTAAAATGCGATTTGTGATAAATTCTACATAGGTCAGACAGGTCGTACTTTGAAAAAATGAATCAGCGAACATAAAAAATCTTTTGAAACAAACAACTTTGACTCAAGTTATGCTAAACACCTGATCGACACAAATCATTCTTTTAATGTATGATGTCCTGCATGTTGTAAATAAAAGTTATAGGTTGTCTCTTCTAGAATCAATGGAAATTAACAAATACAAAAATACAGGACAACTGTTAAATGAACAAATTGAATTAAATAACTCATCACTTCTCAATTTATTTGTTAAATTACCCCCTCCCTGGCCTTAGCTATATATCTGTATAAATATAAGTCCGATCTGTATTAATTTAAGTTTATTATACTTCTGAAGAAGCCTAAGTTAAGCGAATCATATGTCAATTGCTTTAATATATTGTGAAAATTAAACTTTGTGTTTCGTTTATTTGTTGCTATTAAGTCTTTTTGAATTAAATTTTATTATCATATCTATTAGCATAATGATTATATTTTTTCTTTTTGTTTCAGATACCTAAAATAATGTCAATCTTCATCTGTGATACTGTCAATTTATATTATACATACTTACTACTTTAGTTTCTGCTTAAATGAAGTAAATGAAATATAATATATGTTTAGTATTCATTCGGTTGTTTTTCTTTTGTTCTTATAAAATAAAACAGGTTAATTGACAATGTATCAGCAATTTGTTAATTGTTTGTCAGGTCGAATAAACAATTAGGTACAATTTCAAGCTTTAATGCATTTTTATATTAAATTAATTTAAAAGCCCGAGGTTATTAAAAACGTTTTCATAAAAGAAGAATAAGTATATCAAGAAGGAAATAATAAAAACAATTAGAAACAAATGTTAAACTAAAGTAATATCGTCTTTTGTTATATTATTGTATGTTGCATAGAATTCTTAAATGAAAAAGGTTATAAGTTATCAAAAAATACATAGATTGTATTTCACAAAGTTTCATTTTAGTATGGAGATCAATTCGCAAATATTTTGTGATCCATAAAATTCTCATATTGACAGACAGCCTCTATCAAAGTAAACATAACCTTCAAAAATTTAATAGCAATTTCTTTAATTGCTATAAATGTATTAAAGCAATATCTACTGGTATAAGTCATATGAAAGTAATAATAAAGTAAAATAAAAAAACATTACCCTGGAATGCCTGTAGCAGATTTCTAACCTAGAAAAAAAGGACAAAAATAAATAAGAATATTTTTCGCATCAAAACAACATTTTTACAATCAAAACGATGTGTTTTCATTTATCACATAATACCGTCTACACAAATACTTACAGAAACATTCTCGCCTTTTTTTGAAAATTTCCGTTGAAGATATTTTACACTCACTGAAACTTTCGCGCACCATGAACTTACGTCTTGTTAATGAAAATGCCATGCAGTAACTAATTAGATTATGCAAATAAAATAAACTTTTCGCACCACAAAATAATTGCTAATTAAATATTTTATTATCAACACCACCACCGCTATCCGTTTTTACGTTACAACGACGCGGACTACACTGCAAACTGCAATTTGCAACATCGAAAACAAACGCGTAAGAATCAAAGCACACTACGATATTCAAATTTATGTTAAATTAGTATAGAATAATAAATGATTTTTCTTAAAGTGAAAAATAAATGAATAAAATGTTTTGTTGGTATTTTAAAATAAAATTATTGTACCTATTAATTATATTAGTAATTATAATATTTATTATACACACTAATACAGAGTTCTACTTTTGACAGTGGCGTAGGAAAAAAGGAAATAGGGGATATAAAGTTTTAATATAAAATTATATTTAAGCTATATTATAACTAATTAATGTCATTTACGTATATTAGTATCAAGTAAGACATTGGCTTCTGAAATATTTTGTTCATTAATTAACTTATGTAAATTAAAGTTAATTACAATTAATTTCTATAAAGCTACATGTTTGTAAAATAATCGTAATACATATATTACCTACTAAAATTTAAACTTTATTGTAGCCGACATAGATATGTCTCTTAATCATAGTTTAAAACAATTTCCTGTTATTCTTTAGGGGCTACGCCCTAATGTGAATGATATGCAAGCAGGTACATGCATTTAAAAAGTTAGTTTTATGATAGGCTTTATTGATTTTTACCAAACGTGTATTTTTTTTATCTCTTGTTTAATATGTAAATATTAAAATAAGTAAACAAATAAAATTGGTGTTGGTGACCTAGAAGACGACAGTAAATTTTCCATTTTTGATGAGAATTTTGAAATGTACAAATTTAAGGAATCATACGTACATACAAATGTGTATATGAGAAGTAAGTAAATAATTTAATAATAGCCAATTAGCAAATTGCATTAAGAATGTCAGGAAATTGTTTCAGCAATAATAGTAGCTTAAATTTTTGTAATTTATGAATTAATAATTATTTTGTAGGCAGGTAATAATTGTTATAGGAATTAATTTTTATTTATTTTAATTGTGCTGCAGTTTACCCAGACAAGACTGTTTTTACGTAATTATTAATTAACGACTGATGTATTATAAATACAAAAAACTATCTTAGAAGTCAGATAATCGATAAACCAAACAATAGATTAATGAAATAATCGATTAATCGTAAATAATGAATACAGATTAATTAATATTTTTGGCAATTAATAAAGAATATATGTTTCTTCAATAATTCGTATATTTTTTATGGATTTTGTTTTTGAGGCAACAACAGTTATTCTTTTGTTATTATGGAAATTAGATAGTAGATTACTTCAATTATTAGATTACTTCTATTATCGATCACTTTAATAATTAATCGATTATTCCAATTAATCACAATAATCAATTATTTTCTAACAATCGATAATCGAAATGATGTACACCTTGAGGAATTAATAAAAGAGGCTTTAAAAGGTGACGTGATACCGGCATTATGTGATTTCCATCAGGTTGAAATAAATCTAAAGGAATGCAACTGTTAGCATGTAAGGGAAGTATTGAAATTGTTAATGTAAATAAGATTTGTAACAAGAATGATGAAAGCAAATTGCAAAAACTCCATGTAAAGGGGCATGTAATAAAAATAATAAATAAATAAATAAATAAATAAATGAATAAATACTTTTTGAGTCACGCTGTATACCTATTCTAATAATAAACACACTTTATATAGAGGCCATTTATTAACAATATGCTAACGAAAAACGTCATTCATCTTTCTCCAAAATATCACGTAATTCATCAGAATTGCTGGAATACCTCTTTTCTTTCGTTTTCCTTTTTAACTTGTTTCTCAAATAGTTCACTTCTTGTCGAAGTAAAAGATTTTCATGTTGAAAATTGTTTGAACGTCGTATCTATAAAAACATTCGTATGATAGAGTAACATAACTGAACTTTATTTCTATCTAACGTAATTGTAAGTGAGAAACATTTTCTGTTTAATTCATTCTATTTTTGAAAATGAAAAAATTGTTTTAAACATGTTGTAAATACCTCGTTTAAGAGTAGAGCTTTTTCGGGATTTTTAGTTTTTCTTAATTCTTGTTCATATTCTTTGTCTTGTTCCAAACTGAATTTATTAAGCATTCCAACCAAATTATCATGAGCTAATCGCAGTGCTTTGCATTCCTCTGTCAATTCATTTATCTAATTAAATTAATATAAAATTAATTCTTCTCTTAACAAATAAATATATAAACGACCTGTTTGGCGAATATTATAAATCAAATATGTTAACACTCTGCATTTTGGTTTCTCGATTTTAAGTCCCCCTTTAGGTAAACAATTTCATCTTTATTAAAAAGTCTTAACTATAAGGTAGCTTTTAAAACTAATAACACTTTAAACAAATTACTCAAGAATAACAAAGACAAAAGTGATAATAAAAACAAATTCGGTGTTTATAAAATATCATGCAGCTCATGTAATAATTACTATATAGGAAAAACTTGTCGAAATTTCAATATTAGAATAAATGAACATAAAAAATCCTACCCTCACAAAAAACAGACTCAAATTACGCAAAGCATTTAATAGACCATGACCATGTTTTGAATGATAATTTTGAAATTTTGCATACCATATACAATAATAGTTTTAAATTGTAATTTCTAGAAATAGTAGAAATAAATAAACATATAAATAGTGATAATTTAATAAATGAACAAATAGAATTAAGTACCTCACCACTGCTGAACCTCTTCCCTATCCCCACCCACCCCAATAGTATTTAACAACAAACCTTGTAAGATAGATTAAGTTTCACGTAAAACTTCTGACGAAGCCGCAGTGCGCGTGAAACACGTGATAAGTGATATACAATTATATGGAAATTAACCAAATTGGTGTTTTATTAATATTTATAATAATTTTGTACCTATTATGATAAATAGTATGGAGTTTAATTTTTGTTTGACGTTTGTAAATTTCAAAATACCTATTACACAATTATTTACTTTCTGATAGATTTCACTCGTACTTTTCTATCTTTCCGTTGCTTCAAGATCAAATATTTTTTACAAATTTTGTTTATTTCCTGTTGACATTCTCTTAAACTCGTCGATGTATCTCTAACTTGATTCCTCAGGTCTTCGTTTTCGGAATAGCATTTATTTATTTCTTTCCCTTTTGTGTCCAGAACTTTCAATAAACCTTCATAATTAGTCAAAAGTTCTTCGTATCTAAAACAGAACCGATTTAAGACTTAGTTAGCAAAATATAGTTTTTGACATTACTACGTTTACTTATATTGCAAATTTACCATGCTAACCGTCGAATAAGAGCAATCCATTGTCGAACGGGACGTTGTTCTTGACGATGTTTGGTCGCCATATCTTTGCTGTAAAACATCTAAAAACAAAAATGTTTCGTATAATTGCAGGACACGAAAATTGAAAAATGGAACAGAAAAGAAAGTAATAATTTTCAATGACTAAAATGTAGCCCCAGAAAAGCTTTATCACTTTCTAACATCGAGAAATGAAATCCTAGTATCAAAAAATCATGTTTTTTTTGCATTAAATAATTGTTTACTGATAGTATAATAATATTCAAATTGAATTTTGGTCGAGAAAGTTCCAAAAAAAGGGTGAAATTAAAAACTAAATAAATATTTAAAAAAGAACATTTCGAACGCGTTCTACACAGTAGGCACAGCATACGGAAAGTCATATCCCATGACCGGTTTCGACCTATCGGGTGACATCAGGTGGACGCTGCCAGAAAGGCTTTTGCAAGCTATACAATAAATATAAATATAGAATCAACAGAAACAACTACTCCGAGGGCTAATACCCCTACCGGCATTGAATTACACTGTTGATACCGATGGATTCTTAGACGAAGATATAACATACTCAAAAAAGAAAGAAGCCATTAAAATCCTTTTTCGTCTAAATTTTAAGAATCACAGATTCCATAAATGTAATTATAATACTTCTTAGCGATGTTCATACCCTAACCTAACCTAAGCCCTTGGTAGATAGCACTTTCCACAGTGGGAATGAAGATAACCACAACCATAACCTAACCTTACGCAACCTATCCCTGGTGCATAGCACTTAACCCTTGGTGCATAGAACTTTTCATTATGGGCATGAGGAAAACCTACCAAGAATTACAGCCTGAACTTTCCTATTTTCCCATAAAAAATTCTATTCACAGACTAGTCCACTTTTCATCTAACTGGATTTGTATGTAGGCAAATTTTCACAATCACAACGACAAGAACTTTGAACTGTTATATAATAGTTATTGTAAATGATTTGTTTTTCATGGCCTTAATTAAATTTGGTTGGTGATTTTCTCGACTAAAATTCATTTTGAATTTTATTATTCTATCAAAAAACATGATTTTTTTGGGGTGCAAATAACCAAAAAAGGGTTGCATATCCCTTTTGGTTATTTTCTCCTCGGAAATTCATCTTAGATGTTAATAAATAGTAAATTTTTAATAGATTCATGCAAAAAAATAGTTGCTGGGGTGGAATTCTAAAAAAGCGCCATTTCACGTAATAATGCTTTTAAAAAAGCCAAAAAAGGATGTTTTTAGAATTTGAGGATAGGAGTTTTCAAAATCCAAATGTGTTGTAGCAATTGTGATAACAGATTCGAAATCAATACGTCGGAACTGACAATATCTTGTCTTAGTTTCCTAAAATATTGATGGTAGAAACTAACACATGTTGATACTTATCCATAATGTAATAAATTGTAAAATAACCACAAAGTTAATTCATCACCTGATGAAGCCACCAACCAATGTGGTGAAACTTGTGATGATGAAATGTAATGAAACAATAAAAAAGAATTCTTGAAACTTTGTAGTTATTTTACAATTTATTACATTAGTTTCCTAATCCACTTTGACCTGATAACTGAAAGTAGGCTACACGGCCGGCGTCTTTAATATTATAAGAAATTTTCGGGCTAATAGGCCGTGGTCGGTAGGATTTAGTACCTGACGTTTCGGCTGCAGCTGCGGCAGGTATTCTCAAAGGTTGATCGCTGTTGTTCGTCTCGTTCGAAGTGGTAACCAACGACGAGCAGCGACGACCACTTCGAACGAGACGAACAACTTTTGAGAATGCCTACCGCAGCTGCAGGCGAAACGTCAGGAACTAAATCCTACCGACCACTTTGACCTGTTCTTACTTGTAAACCGAACCAATTCGTGACAGTCCTGTACATGCACTTCATATGCTTTATTCACGTCAATTGTCAACGCGCAATAAGGAAATGCTGTTTAGAAATAATAAATATTTTGGCTCAACTTTCGTTTTTATATAACTCATTTAGCCGAAATGAAAAAACAAAAATTATGTAACTGATTTCGGTTAGTCCGAATAATGAAAATGATGAATTTTTGTGATTCACTGTTCGTAAAGGCTCTTAGAACGCAAAATTTCATTTTTTTAGTTTATAACTCATTTCGGCTAAACGAAAGTTTACCCAATATATTTGTTATTTTTTATGTATAATGATGGGATTATAACTTTCTAGAAGAAAAATGTAAACGCTTTCGGAACGTTCTGTATGCACTTATACTTACTCATCAATTGTTTATTTTCCTTTTTGGCATCTTCTAGTTGAGAAGACAATATCTGATTTTTCATTGTATCAGTTTGTATTTTTAAAAATATTTTTTTATCGTTTTCATTTGCCTCTAATATATTGTCTTCTAATTCTTTCACAAGACACGTTACGGCATTGATTTTAGACTTCAGTATTTCAGAGTCATTGTTCTATAAATAACAATTGTTATAGTGAAAATAAAAGAGCTGGTATAACTGTATAATATTGTCCCACTTTGATATTACTACATTTCGAAGTTCCAGTTGTATGATTGCAAAACTTGACCGTTTCCTTTTTTAAATTACACTTCTCCAAATTTTCCATTTTACGATTGGAAAGATCACTACCCTCTGCGTTCTTCTCCTTTTGGTTTTCCCCGAACATTTGGAACTAAGTACATTTGAAACTTAGTACCCAATTGGAGAATTCTTTTTTCTTAAATGTTTGATTAGGTATGTGTTTGGTAAACTACATTCGTAACAGAAGTAATAAATGTCATGAAATCCATTAATTGCATTAAGCAGCCTTCGATTTAATAAATTATGAAATGATTTAATATAAAACTGAATATATAGGGTGTCCCGAATGCTTTTTCGAAATTCATTAATAAATCACGCTAATGCGAAGCATGTTTTTTAAGTAAGTACCGTTTTGAAATGAATAAAAAACATGCAAAAGATATCTTAATAATTTTATTTTTACATGAGAGATTGTACATTAATCTACTTTTCTACATAATTTCCTTCAATTTTGAGGCACTTGTCATAACGTTTGACCAGTGACCAGTTTTTGAATACCATTCTCATAGAACTCTGCCACCTGACTTGCATCATCATCACTGCATCACAACTTCGTCATCGTCTTGAAGACGCTGACCGCCCAGATGTTTCTTCAAGTGCAGGAACAAATGGTAGTGACTGGGCGCCAGATCAGGGTTGTACGGAGGATGATCCAAAGTTTTCCAGTGAAAAGATTTGATGAGATCTGATGGTCCGATTAGCCACATGCAGAAGGGCATTGTCATGCACATTTGTGCGGCCATCTGTAAATGCTCTCACTCAATTCCTTACCATTCCATTACTCATAATGTTTTGCCCGTAAACTGTACAGATCTCACGATGAATATCAATCGGTTTTACTCCTTTAGCACTAAGGAATCGTATGACAGTCCGGACTCCGGACTTTACAGTCGGCGCGACTCATGATTATCGGAGGCATCTTAAACACTCAGTAAACAACGTAAACAAGGGCGAATCAGACTGTAATGGCGTCAGTGCGTAGGTGAGAGATGTAGGTACTCAGTGCGTATGCGCGGAACGCTGACCGCAGCGCTGCTGCGACAGAGTTTCAAGACGATACCTACTTAAAAAACATCTCTGGTATATTTCCGGTAAATGTAGCCTTATATACCATGTATCGAGATAAAATATATAATAACTAAAATACAATCTTTAAGAAAGCGAAAATTAGATGCCTCGTATCAATGGTGCCAGTGTAGCTAGGTTTGTAAAGAAATTCGTTGGAGCTGTTTCGCCCGAAGATACAATATTCAGCAATTAGCTGACTTTCGATATCCAGGATGTTGTCCTTTATCTACATAGATAGACATAGGATAAGTTTGGGGTATCATTCAAAAATATCTGTTATAAAGATTACAACAAAGTTTTAAATGGCATCTTGAAAAAGTAATACATACAGCATTTCCTCCGCCCCGCCCCCTATATGCCCGAGACTACCAGTTCTAAATTTTTTTTTGAAAATTGAGTACAGCGACTCACTCACAACTTTAAGAAAAACTATAATAAAAATCCTAACTAAAATGTACAAATTAATTTAATTTTTATTGTTTTCGAATGTTTTTTATGTGTACTGGGACCGTTACACCCCGGATAGAGGGTGCGAACTCGTCAAAAGGTGCCGGACATGAATAAATCAAACAAAAACTTTAAAAATCTCTTTATTTATTTAATCGAAGAAAAATTGGCAGTACCAACATCAACCTTTATGAAATTAGTTAAACACAAAATCCATGAGTCATCACGTACATTGGTAATATGGTATATAAAATCACACCGTAAAATAAATAAACATTAGGAAAATTATTATCATGTAGTAACACCTGTTGAAGGAAGGTTTACAATACTACAGAAGGCACGGAAATTAGCACTTGATTTACTTGTACTTGATATCTTTTAATCAAGATACTTAAATTTTCTTTTTAATTAAATTTTAATCATTCTGTACGTGTATTATTAAGTTTACTTATTTTCATTTTTACCAAACATAAAATACCAATTTTAACAATAAAAATAAATAAATTTGAGGAAAAGGGGAAGGGATTGTAATAAGGCAATATAAATTCCTTTGGTTCTTTTAATGGGCTGATTATATTTTTTATTAAATATATTGAATGAGCTATACACAAGCTGTGAATTACATTTTATTTTCAAAATATGCTGTGAATTCAGCTTTTAGATTCTCTTATAATTACGTTTGGCTTTAATATTACCCTTGGACAATTCCTGGAAAATAAATAAATAATCACAATAAAAATAGTTTAAGTCAAGTGTTTTTGCCATTACATTTTGGCGAAACATTATTATATCAATACAAAAATGGAGTAAAATACCTGGAAGATTCACTAACCACCTAATAACTATATAGTGAAATTTATATTAAATGTTTGATTCCATGTTTGTATTGAAAAATATTTTTTTACTTGAGATAAACGTAATATGTACCTACATATAAATATAAAACTGAAAATATAGAAAACAACAATATTTCGTTAATTTTTCTTTCAGTAGTATACAGTAAATTAAAGTTCAAGGCTGACGTTATAAATTTGCAATGATACGAGTTTTCAACATAAAGTAGAATTAAGTAAAGTTTTACTTATTTACTGATATTTTATTTATTTTGTGTTATCATATGAATACTTCAATTAATGTGTATGTATCGACTAAGTAATCGATAAATGTATATATAGTCAAAGTAGGTCAGTCAATTGATATATAGGTTAACATTTTGGGTGAGCAACAACTTTTTTTTTGAGTATGCATAGGGCTCAGTGGTAAACATAAAACTCAGTTTTAGTGATCCTAATCCTTCCCGCCTTGATTAAGCTGCCTTCTTGAAAAATCACAGAAAAAGTACTAATTATTTTTGTAGTCAGTTAAATAATATAACAACAATAGATTTTTACGTAGCATTAATAATAGTAATAATATTTCTATCAGCCGGAACGTCCAAAAAGTTATGTCAAAAAATGTTTACAGCGTAACAATAACAGTATATATAAGCAGAGTCTGTTGTTTAACGGTTTTAAGGGCTGACAGAACTTATTGATGTTACGTAAAAAAGAATTAACGAAAGTTATACATAATTTAATTAGCTACGAAAAAGGCCTGTCCAAGGTTTTTTAAGACTACAGAGAAAATTAATACAAACGAATTATAATCGTTTTTCGTGATATCTCGAAAATCGAAATTTATATTCACCACTAACAATAAACCTCTTACATATTAAAAAAAAAAATTAAAACCTACTAAAACTGCTGACCTACCCCATTATTAAATAAATTTCTACTGTTACGGAGTGTACTGCTTTGAATGCAGCTCAATTTAGTTTATCTTACGAAGGCTAAACTGATTTTTCATTTCTATAAATTCATTTATATAATTACTAAATGCTTATAACACGTATTTTAATTATACTTATTTCAACCTAAAATCCACCTAATCCTAAAAGTTACTCACGTTCAATTTGACTGAATTTATTTCTATATATTTAGTTATTTTTATTACAGAAATGTATATTTTTCAACTTACCACCACCACACTATCAGGGTTAATGGTATAGACGCGAGTAATTTCCATCCCGTTGGGAAGTTTAGATTTAACTATCAATTTGTTACCATCTACACTTGCTACACTCTAAAATAAGTAAAAATTTTGTAATTGTAGTAACACAGTGCATTTTTTATGCGGTTTTGCAAATACCTTGAATTTGGATGCTCCTAAAATGTCTTCTTCGAATTCCTTACCAAGTTCAAATGATATACTCCTGGAACCTTTGTCTGAGCCAGAGATGTATGTATATTTATTACCATCCTGTTTGAATTCGATGGTATTTTTCACGTTTACAAAGGTCTTTATATCATCATCAGATCCCTCACCTAAAGTAAAATAAAAATATGAGATATTATTTATAAGTACCTAGTAAATAATGACAAAAAAATATATAGCAATTCCATATCAATAACTTTAATTTTATGTAACCCAATGATCATATTTCTCATAATAAGCACTTACCTGTTTTTATTGTTTTGTAAATAAATTTATCATTGTCATGTAATGGAGTAATATCGTTATTAAGGTAAATGATAATATTTATCGAATATTAGTATCAACAAGTGTTATCTGGTTAATGTCTGGAATAATTTTTTGAATAATATCATATAAAAAAATTGGTGAATTGAAAACCAATGAAATAATTCTTTAAAAAATTAAAAACAAGCTGCTAATACATTGAAATTAATTAAAATATAATTATTTAAGTCTTGTGTCTCATTTATTATGCAAATTGTTTATTTATAAATAGGTAAAAAGAATGAGAGTTTCACAAACATTAAAATTCCTCTGACATGTTTCGGTTTGTTATACCATTATCAAAGAGTTCTAAAACTAAATCAAATGCTTTTTAAAAATTGGATTGATTCGGCCGTTACATTGTGATAATTCATCTTAACGATAAATGATAAATAAACACTACCTTGTTTATTATCACTTTATTTATTTAAAAATCTTTTTGACTATAGTTTCGATAAATCGCTTGTCATTGTCAAACAAATGATTCAAATTGAATGAATACAAACAGATGTACATTGGTGTGTATATATATATATATATATATATATTATAATTATTAAATGTACTGAATAATACTGAGTGGTACAAATCTACCTGGTCGTTTAACAGTTATTATCGGAAGTTTTTGATGCTTTGTATACTTCTAAGGATTCTAAAAGATTAAGTTTAAAGCCTTTATTTACATTATGAATAATTTTAAGATTCTCTATAGTAGGAAACTGATGGTCTGTTTCTAAAAAATGGTTTGCAAAATTATTCATAATGTAAATAAAGGCTTTAAACTTAATATTTTAAAATCCTTAGAAGTATACAAAGCATCAAAAGTATAACCGGTTAAACGACCAGGTAGATTTGGACCAATCAGTATTATTCAGTACATTTAATAATTAATATATATATATAAACACCAATGTACATCTGTTTGTATTAATTCAATTTGAATTATTTGTTTGACAATGACAAGCTATTTGTCGAAACTATAGTCAAAAAGATTTTTATATAAATAAAGTGATAATAAACAAAGTAGTGTTTTATAAATATGGAATCAACAGAAACAACTACTCCGAGGGCTAATACCCCTAGCGGCATTGAATTAGCCCTTGGAGTAGTTGTTTCTGTTGATTCCATATTTATATTTATATTTATAATATAGCCTGTAAAGGCCTTTCTGCCAGCGCCCACCTGATGAGACCCGATTGGGCGAAACCGGTCGTGAGATATGGTTTTCGGTTCGTTGTGCCTACTTGGTAGGACGCGCTCCAAATGTGAGATCTTTGATCTTAATATTTAGACGAATAAGGATTTTAATTCCTCCTTTTTTGAATAAAGTAGTGTTTATTCATTTATCGTTCAAATGCTTTTTATTTTTTCGTTTATAAAAATAATTAACTTACCTCCTAGCGATTTTAAAAACTCGACCAAGTTTTCGCTGTTGACTAGTTCGTACTTTCCTTCGAAAGGCATTTTGTTACTTACTTACACTCTTTTTAACAATATACATTGGCATTAAATCGTTCTCCTCCTTTTATATTATTTAGGCCACTTATCGCATTATTCCTTGGAGTGTTGAGTTCCGATAACGGTTTATACCTTTAATTAGGAAATATAATCAGTCGTCCTCCAAAAAATGCCTACTCATCAAAAATATCATTAATACATGTAACAGTGCATGTGTAAGTACTGTTGAGTTTATGGGAATTTAGGGTATTCTTGAAGGATTTTCTTAGGTTAATGGTGGAAAGGCGGTGTGTTGAGTTCCGATGGTGGAAAGACGATTGTATCGGGGTGTAGTCGTAGGGTCCGTCCCAATGACACGTGGATTTACCATTTTTTAGTTTAGTCATGTAGTAAGAGTCATATTGCATCATGTTAATGGCATTATTATGTCAAGTCATGTATTTTGTGTTTTTAATCACAAGTAAAGTTTAAGTTTATCGAACAATCTTTCTTTATCAGTTTTATCCTACTAATAATTCTTGGACTCAGTTCCGCAACAAAACAGGTAGTAAACAGGTGCTTATGAGATAAATATGTTACTGTAAAAGGATTGATATAAATTGAGACATTTTTTCGGCCTTTTACCATTAGCAATGATAACTGCACCTCTTTATTCCTGAAGAATCTTTTTGACAGTATTGTGTTTATTTTACTTCTACAACGTGTTACAGATAGCCACCTTTCCTTTTGTCGTAATTTTCCCGGCGTTAGAAACAATCCCTGAGGGAAAAGTTGACCTGGACCCTAACAAGGAAAAAAGGATAATACAGCACACCTCTCACCGTTGTATGCGAATGGATCAATTTCAAAACCTTAGTCTTACCCTTGATTGATATTGTCTTTAACGTTGCGATGTTGTAGGAACACTACATCACTACATCGTCCTTCTAACTCATCGTTTACCATTCACCCTCTTCCCCTCCTGGATAATTCGTAGTATTAATCCCAATAATAATAAAATTCACGGGGATACAGAAATTCCAAAATTATTTATTATAAATGTGTGTAAAATGCAACTTGCAACAATTACAATTGTCCTTTTACATCATTTCATATTTGGTCGTTTGCTAATTTTTTATTACAAACGACCAAAAAGACTTTGGTAACAACCCTCTGTTAAGTCCAGATTTACTTTAAACAACCCCACCCCTAAAGTAAATAAGTAGGTAATGTAAATTGAATGGATACTAAGAAACACTGTAGTTTAATATAATCTCCTGATGATGCCGTAACACGGCGAAATACGTATAGAGCAAAGTAAATAAATAAGTGAAACTCCAAGTGTTTTATTACTAATTTTATTATATTAATAATTATGTTTCACCAAGAGTTAACGGCAAATACTTTTAATCTATTAAAAGTACAATAATCATAAATTAAATAATATATACTTTTCATTATCTTTTAAATTTGGAAATTCCCTTTTTATTCTAACTATTCTAAGCGTATACACTCGACCCATTTGCTGATTCCGCAACATAACCGGCGCGACGCACCACTTTGCATCTTTTTGGTGGTACTGATTTGATTATTGATTTTCATTCGTTGGCAGTTGGCATAAACCGGGCTGGCAGCCAGCGATGACCGCATTGCTTTAAACGGAGGCGAGTGTGAGCCGAGTCTTCCCAATTTAATTTGTATTATGTTATACGGCTTTCTGAAGCAGTGTAATGGCAAGGTTTGGGTTAACAACAGTGGCGAGGAAAATACAGTATTTTTCGAGGAGTTTTTGTTCGTTAGCAGTTTTTTGTAGATCGGGTTATATACTTATATATTTGTGGTGTAAATTAATATTTTTTATCATATACGTGCTTATTTTTAGCCAATAGTTTGCTGTCACACCTCTGACATCTTGGTTTTCTTGAAATAAAAATCAGTTAAAAGACATTTTGAGAATTGACAATTTTGACCCTCCCGAAAACTTGACCACGAGCTTCCACTAGATGTATTTTAGATTTACCCCTACTAAGAATTCTTCAAATTTTTCATTATTAACATATTATTTCTTTTCTTTTCCAATCTCTAAATTCGTTGGTCTTAAAATATCAATTATAACAATAAAAATAAATATACCGGGGCTATTCTAGAGTATAATAGGAAGGTACTGCAATAAGGAAATATAAACAATATAAAGTCTTTTAGTAATTTAATGGGTACAATTTTATATTTTATTAGACAAATTGGATAAGTCCAAAGAAAGATCTAAATTACATTTTATTTTCAAAATACTCCATGAATTCAGCCTTTAGACTCTCTTGTATGTACGTTTCGCTTTAACATTACCCCCAGACAATTCCTGGAAAAATAAATAAATATTCATAATATAAACAATTTGTTATAAAAGATAAACGTAATATGTGCCTACATACAAATATAAAACCAAAAATATAAGAAACAGTAACATTTAGCAAATATTTATTTCAGTATTTTACACTAGAATCTCAATAAGAACTTTCTTTTAGTATTTAGGGGTTTAAAGGTTGGGATAACACTCAGTTTTAGCAGTTACCACCACCCATGTAATATTGGTGTTTTTGATATAATTTTCGTTACCGCAAGTCATGTCGAAACCGGTCGTGGGATGTGGCTTTCGGTTCGTTGTGCCTACTTGGTAGGACGCGTTTAAAATGTGAGATCTTTGATCTTAAAATTTAGACGAATAAAGATTTTAATTCCTTCTTTTTTGAATATGTTATATTTTCGTCTAGGAGTCCATCGGAATCAACAGTGTAATTCAATGCCAGTAGGGGTATTAATTAGTCCTCGGAGTAGTTGTTTCTGTTGATTCCATATTTATATTTATATTTATATTTATATTTATATTTATATTTATATTTATATTTATATTTATATTTATATTTATATTTATATTTATAATATCAAAAGTATTTATATCGGAACTAAAAATAAGAACAACAAATATTTGCAATCTCTTGTTTACCGGTTTTAGGGGCTGATAGGACTTTTATAATTAATGTTACTTAGAATAATCCTTAATGAAAGTTATGGATAATTTCATTACTTATGAAAAATATATTTTTTTTTATAAAATTTGCAGTTAAAGAGAAATTGAACAAAAATGAATTACGTACATCCCTTTTTTAATATTCACAGCTAAACCTTCTATTTATTACAAAAATGTTGCTGTCTATCCAAAGTATTAACCTACCCCTTTTTCTGGACCAACCAGATCAATTTACATTATCTTATCGAGGCTAGGTTAGGTTAGGTATTATTAATTAACTATTATTCATTTTCATAAATTAATTTTTGTAATTAGTGTTTTCGTATTTAAATTAATATATAGGTTCAACTACATATTTAGTTATTTATAATAAAAAAATATATGTTTTTTCTACTTACCACTGTCACATTAGTAGGGGAAATGTCATAGACTCGCGTAATTTCAGCCCCACTGGGAATTTTAGACTTAATGGTAACTTTGTTACCATTTACACTTGCTACACTCTAAAATAAACACAAAAAATGTCGATTATTCAAATTCATTTTTGGAAAGTATTAAATGTAATAACAGTTCAATTTTTATGGAAATACCTTGATTTGGATTTTTCCCAAAAGTTCTTCAGTGAATTCCTTGCCAGCTTCAAAGGTAACAGTTTTGGAACCTCTGTCTGTGGTAGAGATGTATGAATATTTGTTTCCATCCTGTTTGAATTCAATGGTAACTTTTTGATTTACGAAGGCTTTTATATCGTCGTCAGATCCATCGCCTAAAGTACAATAAAAATTTGATACATAACTATTACCTATATGTACATAGTAAATGATGGCGAAAAAATGAAGATGTTTAGAATTAGAGCAGATGCTGTGGTAGCTTTAGTGTTAAGGTTTTTTTTATATATTTTTCTTACAATTCATTTTATAAACTTTTGAGAAGGGGCTACAATACCAATAAAATTAATTTTATGTAACATAATGATTATAATCTGTGGTAACAAGCACTTACCTACCTTTATTGTTTTGTAAATAAATTTATCTTTCATATGTAATGGAGTAATAACAGAAGGTAAAAGATAATTTTAGTCTATTGATTATGTAGAATTATTTTCTGAACCATATCATATATAAAACATTAATGTGATTAAACATTGTTTAAAATAAATATTTACCTATGTTTGCTAAAGGATAAATAAAACTATTGAAAACTAATGAAATAATTGTTCCACAAATTTTAATGTTCTGTTGAAACCAACTAAAAATAAAATGTAATTATAAAAGTATATGTTAATCTCGGACACGCCCAGATTTTTGTTAAAGTTTAAAGTCCAACGTAATGCTCTCTGTGTTTTCACCACTCATTAAGCAATATAATATTCATGTATTAATTAAATACGAAAGTATTTTTTCGATTCTAATCTGGGGTATTATACTGAAAAAGAAAAATCCAAAAAGAAATTTCTAATGATTCTGTAAAAACTCGCTTATTTTTTATTATTATTGCAAATTTTTGCATAGGTGAAGAGTTTACACCACGTTCATGAAACTATGCACATAATATTCTTTTTCAAATTTCTTTTTCGGTTTAAATATTCAATCTATTTATAGCTATCATTTCTATCTTTTTATATTTTACCTGATCTGCTGGTATTATATATCCTATACATTTGACAGAGTTAATAATTACAAGTACTATCAAATTATTTGGGAAATTAAGTTTATGTTTTCGGCATGGTCTGTATAAAAACAATTCAAAAAGTAATGGCAACAGTCCATTGAACTCACTTAAAATATAGAAAACACGAAGTAAACGAGACCAATGTTACCAAAATAATTATTAAAGTAGATTTGATGAATACTGTTACTTATTTCATGTGCCCTACATTTTTTATTTTAAATCCTACAATCACAATTTTTCAGGATTTATTTTTCTTCAATAGAAAGCAAATAAACAAAGAAAAGTATCAAATTTAATTTATTGAACACAAAAATTGTTTCACCAATGAAGACGAGTCTTCATCTGAAGAAGCCAATTCAATAAATTAAATTCCTATTGAAATATGAAGTTTCAGCAAGTAACGCCTAGTACAATTAATTATTTATTTTTCTATATTATTTTATACTTTTTAGTGTACTTACGTGGTATTTTAAAATTGTTTTTATAAAAATTTTTAAAAATTAAATAAAATTAAACTAAGAATAATGAACCTACCTCCCAACGATTTTAAAAACTCGACAAGGTTTTCGCTGTTAACTATTTCATATTTTCCTTCGAAAGGCATTTTGTTGCAGTTTTGTTTAATGATCTTTAACGATAAACTTCGGAGATAACTGAATCGAAATCATTCCATCACCTGCCTTTTATATTTTTCAATGACATCTTATCGTAATAAGCCTAATAGGAGTGTTCTGATAACAGTTTACACCTTTGGTTGAAAAATGAAAACTACCACCTGACAACAGTGCATGTGTACATTGTACTTGTGAGATAAATATAGTTTCAAATCCTGCCAAATATTTTTAAGTTATTTCTGTAATCTATGAACTTATGAACTTCAAGTCAAAAGTTTTTACGTAAAAAAAAAATAAGTTCACTTTTTCTTTTATATTATTCTTTAGAGACTTTTGGTTTATAAATTAAATTTACACAAACTTTGTGCTTCATTCACACGAACATGTCATATTTAAAATTAAATACAATTTTAATTTATTTGGTTTTACTTATTTATATTTTTACTTGATACACTTGAGAAATCTTTTGATTTTGAGTAATTCTTTCGTCAAAAAATTACGATTTTGAAAAAGAAAGGTTATTATATAAGAAGTTGCAAATTGTTAGGTACAAAAAGTTCCCGATGTCATTGATCTATATGTACATACTGTTTCTTGAAATGATAAAATGGCGTCCAAAATAAGGGTCGAAATATAAAACTAGAGCAACAAGGTCAAACAGATATAATATTCAAGGACTGTGTTTGCACACTTCAAAATTTGTTTTAAATTTTAAGTCGTCCTGTTACTGAGTTATGAATTAAATCATGTCAAAAAAATGTCTTCCCCTCTTTATATCCCATTTTTGTAAATTGAAAAATCTGAAATTATTCACGTTGTTAGGCATATACAGAACACAATAAAAAATGATGTCTCTAAAATAATAAAACTGTAATTTTGTATTCTTATATTTCATTATAAGTTTTCCAATTATTTATACAAAATAAATAACAATTCCCGTTTCAAAAACAAAACAATATATTCAAAAAAGAAGGAATTAAAATCCTTATTCGTCTAAATATTAAGATCAAAGATCTCACATTTGGAACGCGTCCTACCAAGTCGAGGGATATGGCTTTCGGTTCGTTGTGCCTACTTGGTAGGACGCGTTTCAAATGTGAGATCTTTGATCTTAATATTTAGATGAATAAGGATTTTAATTCCTTCTCTTTTGAATATGTTGTATCTTCGTCTAAGTATCCATCGGAAACAACAGTGTAATTCAATGCCGGTAGGGGTATTAGCCCTCGGAGTAGTTGTTTCTGTTGATTCCATATTTATATTTATATTTATATTTACAAAACAATATGTTTATTTTCCGTCAGTCCTGCCCTATCGAATTTTAAGGGTTTGTACTATCGTAGGTGAATCAAAACTAATTAAAAGCTTTACAGTTCAAAGTTTAATTCTTTTTTTTCCACAGAAATCTAATCACTTTATCTTTATTATTTTATTGGTCGAGCTTATTATGTTTTCTTCCTTTTTATCAGTGATAAATACAATAATTGAAATTTAAATTTTTCTATTAATAATCAAACCTTTGTTCAAATGTCCCCTGAAATGTGTTTAGAGAAGTTTTTACCAATTTCAAAGGTGATGGGTTTGGAACATTGTGAATTGTTACGTTTTTATTTTGAATTCAGGAATAAGGTTCGCGTCTAAGAAGACTCTTAATATATTTTCTACTGACTCACCAACTAAAATACGATAAGTAATAAACAAAAAAAAATCGAATTAATATGTAATAGTTAGTCCCGTATCAAAAAAATGTAAGAAATCAATATAGCATTAATGTCTGTTTTAAATAGTTTGAGATTTTTAATTTAACTGAACTATTTGATAAGAAATTTTATACTCTACAAAATCGGGTAGGACGCAGTCTCGCGTTAAAAATAATGAAACAAACAATATCATCTCATGTACGTTATTCCGTATTTAACAATCTTATTAAGTACAAGTAAAGAATATAATTACTGACATTGAAGAGGTGTCGATGTCGATTTTAGATATGCTAAGGGTAGCAAGGTCAAGAAGAGATCGGCAATCGGACAATAACAATTTTTACTAAACGGTTGAAAACAAAAGAAAAGTGCGACTATCAATTTTTCATTTGAAATTGTCAGCAAATACAAAGTTGTTCGATTTTGTTCTTAATCCTGACATCGTGACTAATTGGTTATAATTTGACTACATTTTTTGGTTATATTTTGTCTGATATTGTAAATATTTCTTCGCATAAGTTCTTTGCTTATTAACGTTTTCGTTGAACCTTAAATTTATTTGCACGAAAAATAGTAAAAAATACGTACTATTCTTTATATATGTATGTAACTACGTTAAAAAATAGTTTAAAATTTTCCCTCCGTTTGTATCCGCGCCTGCTCAAAAGCAGTTTGCTTCCTATAATTCTCGGTGCACAGTAACTCCCGTCTAAGTCAGGTAGTCTGTTAATGACAAACATTCATTCCCATCCAAAATTTCTTACCAGCTAATAATGAATTTGAAATCACATTAACTCAAGTCTAATAAATTATACGACTAAATCAAATGCAAAAATTTATTCATTTTGTTAATATCCAGGGCGTTCGTTTATAAACATATATTAGAATACTTATTAGAAACCGATTTTACAAAATCTAACCTATTTATTTTATTTTCCGAGTAAATTAAATTTTCCCCGAAATAAATTTAAACGACCTTTCAACATCTTTCCTCACAGTCATTTTTTTCTTTGTTCTTGAACACTGTTGATTTTCATGTATGTGTCCATTGGCATATCTTTTAAAGCCTTCAGAAATGTAAAAATATTTGGGTGAGGGGAACCCCTCACGAATGCGTTAAACTTCGCGTCAAAAGATTCGCATCTGTTTGTTGTACGTGCTAAAGATGCTGTATTAGAAGCCCATATGGTACTAGGAAAAGTAGCGTTTTCGTCAATATACATATCTACGAAATAGTCAAAAAATTGTACTACTTGTACGGACGGGAGCTGATGTGCGTCCATAATTCTAAAACCACTGAAACATAAAAATGACATTTTTTTTAAGTATCGAAGTCTACCAATCTATTCATAGAAACAAAGCTTCGCGAATATTCTAGATTTTATAGTTTCTGAAAAACTTGCCAATTTTTTTTTATAATTTCTGTTAGATTTTGAAATTCATATATTTAAAACTGCATTTAAACGGAATTTTTACTTTTGAGACTTTTGACTGCCCCCCATGCCTTGGCACCGTTGTACACCTCGCTCGACTTTGCCCTTTAGGACGTGGGATTGTAACCACGAATACACCTCTTTAAAAAATATTTCTTTTTATTCTAATCGTTGTCTTATTTTTATGATTTGTTTTATTTACCTATACCTAATATTTTCGTTTGCCTTCCAAGTTAAGTTTCTTAATAAAGTAAGAAATCATTATATTTCTGTTAAAAATTCTAATATCGCCTTTTTGTATTTAAAACACAATTCTTTTTATAAATTTAGTCGTGCAAATCGTTGAAAATAGATAATTATATAATAAGCATTGGAAAGAAATTTTATGATGTTAATCGTTAAAAAACTTGAATTTCAATAATACCATATATTTTCAGATAAATATAAAGTTATAAGTAGGAAAATAATAAACGTTAACGTATCAAAATATCAAAAGCTCAATAAGTTTTTCACTGTTAGTTAATTTGTACTTTCCTTCAAAAAACATTTTTTTCATACATTTATTCAAAAGGTACAATTTTTTAAAACAAAACAGTTGCATCAATTTGTTTCTTGAAAAATATGAAAATCAGAAATCACAAATCTTTATAAAATATATTGCATAATATATTAAAACAAATCATTATCAATTTGAGGGAAATTACTCTTTTCATTGTTATTAGATAATCATTAAAATCTAATTTAAAATTTATAATTTAATTCCTTTTTCATTGAAATATAAATTTCTTATTTATAGAATCAGAATATCTGTATAGGAATTAAAAGAAATTTATGGTAAATGGCTAAAAATTTGTAATTCGGTTTATATCCTGGTATAATATTAATAATACCGTCTAATGTAAGTAAATATAATAAATTATAAACAGTAATTTATTTACAAAGTGCAAAGTGTATAAATATTATGTATCTAAAAAGTAATTACTATCATTCTTATCGAACTTCACTTAAGATTATTTACGCTTATCCAGATACATATGAAATTCGTTAACAAATGTTTCTCAATATACATATTATTTTGAAAAATCATTTTAAGCTATTTAAATAATACAAAACACGTTTTTGGTAAGTTCTGTCGAAACTGTCGAGATTTCGAGCTCCGTTTTCATCATCACACCTTGGACAACATCTGTACAACACCAACACACCTACTTGCTACCATTAAATAGCGTTCAATAAATAAATCCAGACAGTTTGTAAGCGCCTCTGTAGTAATTGTAGGATTTGATAATGTGCAACAAGGTTCTTGGTCACATTTTACCGGAACTGTCAGATGCATATCGCGATTTTGAACTCTTTAAATAATGTTTTGCAATTCTCAACTCAATTTTTTAACTTACTAATTTAAGAAATATAATATAATGAAACTAAAATTCAAAATGCTGGAAACTTTGGTGGAGTTCAAGAACAAACTGGATAGCTCGAACCCCAACGCCAAAACACGACACAAAATGTCCGAAGCACTTCTCGGTAGCAAAGTTACCTTCTTCAGGAACTGAAGAGAACTAAAACCGAAGGGCAATATAGATATTATATATACTAACTAATTGTATGGTCCAGTGAACAGGATTCGGTCAAACTGCCACAGTATTCAATGGACCTTACAAAAACAATAACAAAAGAATTATATTAAACTAAAAAGCGGAGAACCAGGAATAGGACCCTCGTCACTATTAAGAGAACTTAATCTATTTCTATAAATAAACATAGTTTTGAAAGCATGACCGAATCTTGTTCACTGGACCATATGATTAGTTAGAATATATAATATCTATATTGCCCTTAGTTTTTAGTTCTCTTCAGTCCCTAAAGAAGGTAACTTTGTTTCTATGTCGTGTTTTGGCGTTGCGGTTTGAGCTATCCAATTTGTTCTGAAACTAAAATTGTAGAATTCGAAATAATTTTATTTGTGATTAAAATTGTAAATTATTTCTATTTACCTTGTGTAAATTATCTTACTTGTTTTTGAACTTTAAACCAGACTTCATATTTTTGCAGAATAATCACAAAATTTTTGCTTGTTTCTGATAAGAAATATTCTACATTTCTCTCTTTATAATGAATAATACGTTCCTCTTTTAAAGATAAGATGAAAATGTGACTCTGTGTTCAACGATATAAAAACCGAACAATGAAAACTTTATAAATAGGTATCATCAGATTAAATTTGAATAGATGAAGGAGAGTTTGTCGAAAAAGCAAAATAATTAGATACCTTATGTTTAACCTGTAGGTATTAAAAGACGTAACCAGTTTTTCACATTTTCAACAGTTTTGCGTTACTTAAATTATGTATTTAGATACTGTCTCTAACTGAGGCCCCTTTGGTGTCAAACGCGTATTAGGTTTCTAAACGTTTTTTTGTGGAATTTTGCGTTTTAGTGTTTTATTTAGTTTAGTTCCACCATTCGATTTTAATTTTTGAAGTACAAAACAAAATTCTCGGTTTTTTAAAAAATTATGTTTCTTTAAAACATACTACATATTTATTTTTTCTCCCAATGAAGTCCGGTCATAGGGAGAATTCTTCAAAAACTTTATTTAACGTTAGAGAAAAGAAAATACATTATAAATTTAAATTAAATCACACTTTTAATCGAAACTGCGCCATCTATTGTTTGTTGGCATCAAAACAGTTTCATTTACAAATAGAATACTATAAAAAATAAAATATTAAAAAAGCGCAAATTTTTATAAGAAAGAATCATTACATTCATTAGGATTCGTATGATTTTCTTTTATATTAATAAATTAAAAAAATTGAAACAATCTTCCGATTCTAAATTTTCTTAATAAAAAAAGTGTAGTACATATATATGTGGCAGAAATTATATAATACAAAACAGAGAAAAAAGTCAAAGGTACCTCATATTGTATATGTATATATACAATGCTTAATGTACACATTAAAAAATAAATTCAACAGACTTTAAAAACATTTTTTTTAAATTTACAGTAATTGATTTAATTTTTTGAATTTGTTGAACTTGTAATTTTGGTATAAAGTCTTTTTCCCCACCACGATTCCAGATCAAAAGGTTTAAAGTCCTGAAGTTGTGTACACGGACTCTCCTCAAAATACATAACCATTTGGGGTTCTAAAAAGAAAAACATCAAAGCAATTAGCACAGTTTATTTGAATTTTTATTAATTCTTTTCTATCTATGTTAAATTTATTATTACACCTACTTTTTGTACTATCTTTATTATTGTTTTGTTGACACTTTAATTCAGAAGTTACTAAGTTCCAAGCTAAAATAGAAAAATTAACTTTAAAATATGATAAATTCAAACAGCAAATATGTTCATACAATCATTTATATATGTGATAAGTTCCTCGTGATGTGGTGATATGCTGTCTTTACATTTCCTATTATTTGCACATTTTTTGGATTGAAATATCGGTTTTGGGCCACTAAAATACATGTCTTATCAGTACAATTACACAAAATAAAACTATTTAAAATATTACTTTACGATTTCGTTCTCATTTGAATCTAGAACTTTACTTCTATGTTGGTTGTGTAAATTATCTAAATTTTGTGAAATACCTAAAATTATAGCATTTATTACAATTAATTTTCAGTTTTATTAAATTTACAAGTTTACCTCTTCTTGTAGACTTTGCAACAATTTTACTTGGCCCTTTAATATTGTACATTACTGTGCGTGAGAATATATGCTGTGTAGATATAAAAAATTTGGTTTAAAGAATAATTAGAAATTTTGAGGTTAATTTACTTTTTTCTCTTCATAAGTTTTCTATGAAACATTGTATTCTTCAAAAAGTATAAATTCTAAATGTAGAAAAAATTAAAATGACATTATTTATCATTTTTTATTTCTAATTTTTAGTTAGGTGAAATTTTTGTTTATAGTATATTAGACTATACAAATTAATGATAAAAATTGTATGGTAGGAAATGTCGTTATAAAGACACTGTCATGTTTATTATCTAATCTGTGGTTAAGTCTGTGTCTTTAAGGTTACGAGTCAGTTAATGTCAATTAAAATTATAGGTTAATTTTTAATTGTAAATATGGTTACAACTTTTTCCCTAATTTTATTAAAACGCAAATAAATATTTGTGATGAAATGTCGGCTGCTTTAGTTCGAAAAAGTTTAGAAATTGTTGACCCGGAACTTAAAATTTGTAAAGGTAATTAATGTTATTATTCATTGACAATGGTAGGTATACATTGGAAATATTAACATTTCAGGAAAAAAGAAGAAGAAAGAGGTTGAAGTGCCACAAAACTTTAAAGTTATAAGAAAAATAAATCAAAGCAAGAACAAAGGTATGTCTGTATATTTATGTAATTTGAGAATTTAAGTTGTTTGATTTCAGTATCACAAGTTAATGTTCTCCAACAAAATAGAAAATTGACTGTTGCTGAAGCTCGAAAGTCGAAGAGAACTGAAGATCAAATCCTCAAAGAAAATTTAAGAAAACTGAAAGCTATTAGAGAATCATGTAAACTTAACTTAGATAAAAATATTGTTGAAAAGGTATTTGTATTCTTACAATTTTGATATTTCTTATTTAAATTATTACTTGCAATTTAAGATTATTGAAAGAGCCGTAACAAAGCGTCCAGTTAAGCTTAAGAAGAAATCAAAGGACAGGAAAACTGCCTTTACAGAAGAAGACTTTGCTAAATTTGATGAAGAATATATAGACAATTGATGTTTACAATGGTACATGACCGAAATATAGGGACAGCAGGTCTAATTCTGAGCATATCAGGGTTATTTTATTTATTTTTTCATTTAATACTTAAGCCAGTTTTGCCATTACCTGATGAACACCTTTTAAAGCAGGACATTCCAATTGTTATTTTGTTATCATGTGCCATAAGTGGTATGTTTTTTATTGGAACTCTATCAATTTTTACACTTTATGTCATGTATAAAGAGAAATGAGAGAAATCCAATGCACATTTTTGAACTATTCACTAATTCAATTGCAAAATACATTGTTATGTTATTAAATTTTCAGACAAAAGCCCCTAATATATAAGTACACTAATAAGTCGTTTTTATAAATTTACTTTATTAATTAAAGGAAACATCCACAAAAATCACAAGAACCTTTATATGAAAACAATTAAGAGCTAAGTATTTATGTTGTCAAATTTATACATAAAAAAGTGGAATATCTACTAGTATGGGTTCCTCCGAAGCCCTGCACCCCACCACGACCTAAAAAATAAATGAAATAGTAATTAAAAATTACAATGATAAACGTTCATCATTTGAGTAGTTTACATTTGTCTATAGTGCACAGCTTTTTCTGAAGTGACAAACGCTCTTCCTCGGGACCCTCTCGCAACCCTAGTTGTTGACAACAGTTCTCTGCTGATTTTGTTATAACCCGTTGGTCCGGTGGGTTGTGCCCCACATGTTTCTAAAGCAACAAAATCATCAACATGTAACGAAGGAGGTCGAGAAGTATTGGGTGGCCTTGATCTGAATAAATCTGCTCGAGCCTGAACGGTCCGGGGAAACCCGCGACGTGCCATAGGCGTGACTATATTTGAAAATAGAAAAAATACATTTTAATCGTACAGTAAATGGAATTTTAAAAATAATTTCTTAGCAAGGATTAATAAGATATTGGCACTTTTGTATCAAAAAATTATTTACCAAATGGTTTTTTCATTTTTTCTTGTTCGTTAATTCCCTTTGGTTTATTTCCGACCACTTCGACATTATTAGATGGACAAATTCTACACAATTTTTCCACTTCCCTTATCAAATTCACTTCTTGAGAAAAATTTTGTTTGCAGAAGTCGGTTAAATCGAGTGTTACATTTTCTGCTTCGGTTTCTCCTTCATCAGCAGGAGATGATAACCAGTAAGCACTGGTTAGTCTTTCATCAGCAATATCAGTTAATGTAAAAACAGATCTTCGAGAAAATTGAACTAACAGTGTTTCTGGCGGTGGTAGAACAGGCTCTGAGATGGAGTCTTTTGTGTCAGTATCTGCTTTTGAATTTAATAAATTTATTATGCCCGATACACCTTCTAATAAACTATCAAATGCTTTATCCTCTTGGACTAATTTCTGTAAAAAACATTTTTTAAATTAATAGTATACAAAAGAAACACAAAAAAACAACAATTTACCTTTAAAAGTTCTTCTAATGTGTAAAATGGATGACATTCATTCTCATCACTTGATTTCTCTGCCTTCCACCCAACCAGTGACTTTACTTCTTCAATGGTCATCTTCATGGTTCTGGGTTTGAAGGCTAAGTTTTCTTCTTCATCCTCTTCAATCGTGGCGCATACTCGTAAAAATTCAACTAAAGTATTCAACGTAGATAAACATTCACCATTGTCCTTCGAAAAATTCTTGGCAAGTTTATTCAGCACGTTCAAAAAAACTTCGTTCCTTTTTTTTAACATCTCTCTCAAATGAAAAAAACCATAATCGTGTTCTGTTAAAAGCAAAAACGTTCTCACAATTGGTAAAAATGTTACGAAAGTATTATCGTTCATCAGATGTTCAATAATTGTGGAAATAAAAAGGAGTAAATTGTCTCTTATCGGTAGAGAATTTGCCAAATAAACATCCGATAAAGCAGCGTTCTTTCCTTCTGCTGAATACTGTAACAAAGTGATTTCAGTATCACAACAACTTTGTATGATACTTAAGATACATTCTTGGGCCTGGACGTGTGAAGTCGATAAGTCGCTTAGTTTTAAGACATTGGCAAAAGCTTGAGGAATCTGTAAGTATTTTTCATCCCCTTTCATTACATTAGAATTATTCGGATTAATCAACTGTAATACTGCACATTTTAAGGTACCATGAGTTACCAGACACGCTAAGAAATTTAGTATTCTTGCAGAATGGCTACTATAAATCTCCACTTTATTTTCTTTTTGAACTAATTCACTATAAACCGAGTCTAAAATTCCCCTAGCAATCATTATTGCAGAATTTGCTGCCAAGTCCGATAGCTGGACACAAACCCTTCTTAACAAGTTCAGGAGGGGTTGATGTAAAGATGTACACATTTTGTTGATCATTTCTTGAATGCTATTAGTGTGGGCATGCAAATGGGCTGACCACAATTTCCTTAAGTTAATTAACCACGAAATTTCATCGCTCTGTAGAGGTTCTCGAGTTTGTACTGGAAACGGCAAAGGTAACAGTTCCGAAAACACAAGTAAACCGGAAATAAAAGTGTAAGGGGCAGTAGTTGCAAACTTTATCACTTCTCCGCACATTAACGTCCATAAAGTCTTATTTAAAGAATCTTTTTCGCTTACTTCCTCTGATAAAGGTTGCGTGTAAACTAACAAAGTTTCTATGATAATTTCGCAAGTTTTTCTAGCTTTCGAATAAATAGGAGATGTTGGTGAGAAAGACTGTAATAAATTAAATGTTTGGAGCAGCGCAGGTACAGATGTGAGATCTTTAAAATTCGTATTACGACACTGAATTACGTACGAAAGCATTTGTTTGAGGAGTTCCACTGAAGGAGCTATCACATTCACAATGTTGATACATTGATTCGAGACGAAGGTGGATGTATGTAAATACGGTTGTTCGTAATAATCGCAAAGTTTTTGCAAAATTTTTGTTAAAACGGCAACTCCATCCGATGAGAAAAACTGCAAAATTACGTGCTTATATTTCAGTTCGGTAAAATTATTAAGAGGATTGTCAGTATTATTATTATTGTGGTTTGAAATGCCTAAATAATGAAGAATGTGTAAACAAGTTATTAATTGTCCGGGATAACTGGTTACCGTGTCGATATGCTTGTTGATAATATCTACAAAATTACTTATGTTGTCATAATTCAAAACAGTAATGTTCTCCAATGGTTTAACAAAAGGGGCGAATTCGTTTATTTTAGCACATGCTGATGGCTCAAAAAAATCTTGCTGAGCAATAATCTGTAGAAATTGTTTCGAGTATTTTTCTAGTAGCTGAACATTGGGGACGTACATAATTGTCATCGCGATTAAGTCAATAATGTATCCTATTCCAGGTGACTTCTTCAGTTTACTTAGGTGCGCTTCTGACTTTTCTTTTACGTGAATCACGTCTAAAAATTGTAATAAACACCGTAAGTTATCGTTAATGCCCAAGACTTGGGGACATGCAAATTTTCCTATACTTGAGAATGTTAAACAGAAAAGTGCATGTAAATTATCCAAAACATCAGATGCGTCACAATCAAATCTGTACTTTTCACCAATGTCCAATAAGCATTCGACATGAAAAAGAGTCTGAATTTTATAAGCCAGTTTTAGACCCAAACTATGGGATTTTAAAACCATGGCGTCTGAAATTGTGAACTGAATATCTTCATCATTTTGTAGAAGACACTGTAATAGTACATTTACAGTTCCACAATTAGAAGATAAATATCTAAGTCCTTCTGCACATGACGCGAGTTCTGATAAGATTTTATAAATCGGCGTTTTTATAGAAGAAAGGTTCTGAGTATTAGGAAGAGTTAAGAGTAAAACAATGCTTTCAAGAAACCTATGCATTTCGAAGAAATCAGTCAAGACGTTTTTAGTGTCCGTGCGATTTATTTCGAATTGCGCTGCAACTGGAAGAAACCTCTTTGGTTGAGATAACACAAAAGGACTTAACTGAGAATATTCCAGAATTTGATTGAGGGCTTTAATAATGAAATCAGTATGCTGAGATTCACCCGTTTCATTCTTCACTTTATCTACTGTGTCGTGAAGTTTGGAAAGGACTTCAAACAAGTTGAGTTTTCTTAAGATGGACGTCAAGGCGAATTTTAATCGAACTGAAGGGTTACTTTGTATTACTTCTATTAAAGTTGTATATCCGTTCTTTTTAAAGTGCATGGGATGGTGATGACTTCCGAAACCGTTTTCTTTGGGCTTTTCTTCTTGGTTATTTTGTATTATAAACCGCTCAATTGTAGATTTATGTAGTAAGTATGAATTTAGTGCTCTTAAAATCATCAGTTTAATTGACAAAGCCATAAATTCTTCGTGATATAAATTCAGGAGAATTTCATCAATGTAAAATTTTCGATTCCAAAGCAAATGAATAAATTCTTCACTGTTACTACACCATTCTGCCAGACGTACCCCACATTTTAGGTGTCTAATTTTGTAAGCCGGTTGATTTTGAGCATTTGCCATATTGAAATTTAATGCAATCTCTAGCCATTCCATCAATGTGTCGATTGTTAGTTGTACTTGTGTAATAATTTCCGCATCTGAGGAAGAAAACTCCTCGGTCTTTTCATGAACTTGGTCGTAAATTTTCGCTATGCATAAAAAGTGTTCTAAACTTCCCATTGTAGATATAACTTTTTCTCCCAAGTGAATAAATTCCTCTTTGATTTCGCTATTTAAATTTTCAAATTCGTTTAAAGTGTATTTCGTTATACTGGATTTGAAAAAGTCGTCCATTATTGCAATGGTCACTTTCAAATTTTCTTCGATGTCTATAGATTTTTCATGTACTTGAAACGGTTTAGATTTTTCATATTTTTGCAACTCTGTAGTGCCTGGCACAAATAGTTTTATCAAATCATCGTTGTTTGTATATGAAGTATAATCATAATCCATATCTTGAAAATGTTCGGAATCATCCAAAATATCTTCGTCGCTCAAAATAGGTTCGAATTCTTCCTCCTCAATTTGTGGAGGTTCTTCCTTCGGAGGAGATATGACTTCTTTGGGCGACTTAGCGACAATCTCTGCTTTTTCTTCTTTATCTTGTTCTCTTGATTCATTTTCTGGGAATGGCTCTTGTTCTTTTTGAGTTGTTTCTTTTTGTTCATTTTGTGGGGTATGAGGTCTTTTTGGAGAAGTAATTATTGGTGGTGGCGTTCTGGGTCTCTTTCTACTTTCTTCTCTTTCTTCACGTCCATAATTGCGATTTCTATAGCTGTCAGAATGTTTATAAGATCGATCCCTATCTCTATCCCGATCTCTATCTCTGTCCCGATCTCTATCACGATCCCTATCCCGATCCCAGTCTTTATCCGATCGTTCTCGATCTCGATAATCGATATTTTGGGGTCGTTCATGATCCCAATCTCTTTCACGATCGCGATCGCGATCTCTACTCGTTTCACGGTAATCACGTGGTGTACGATCACTACTACGTGACCGCGAAAAGTGCCGACTGTCCCGATCGCGGTCTCTTCTATCGCTATCCATACGAGACATATCCCTTTCATGATTATCGCTTTTCTAAAAAATGAAACGTTTTTTTAACAAAAAATAAAAAGAATGACGTTACTTCAATTTAGAATAATTTACCCCATATCTGTCCCTATCCATATCCCGCCCTCTTTCGCGGTCCCTGTCCCTTTCTCGGTCTCGATCTCTATCTCTTTCTCTATCTCTATCTCGTTCTCGCTCCAGTGACCGTCCTCTACTTTTACTGTCCCAGTCCTGTTCAGGTGTGTGGTGGTAGTTTCTTGGATCTTTTGGTACCTCATAATACTCAGAATATTCTTGTTGGAACTGATCTGACTGTGCATATGTTTGTGGATAGGGAGCTGCAGCAGGTTGTGCATACTCTATAGGAACAGGTTGAATTACTTCTGGAGGCCATTCATTTTCTATTGTAGCATTGGGCACCATTTGAGGTACTTCTGAAACTGGATTGGTCTGAGGTGGCATAGTTGGAGTTACAACTGGTGGAATTAGTTGTTCTGCAATATTTGCTGTGAGAATGCCATAAACTGCTAATGTTATTGTAGTATACCAGCCTATAATAATAATAATTATTATTTATTCTTGTTCTTGTATAATACAGTATTTATCCAATACTATATGAGACCACAAAAGAAATGAATTTCTTGTACGTTTAAAAGAAATAATTATTGCTAACATAAAATACAATACTAATGTAAATACCTCTCAGAACTAAACCATCTGTAGGAATTTTTCTGACAGTATCATTAGGAACACATTCCATGTTAATGCAACCATTTTGATTATATTCAAAACCTCCCAAGCTTTCGAATGTACTCGCACCAGTTTTACCCAAATCGTTTACAAAAAATTCAATAGAAAATTGACTTGGGTTAGTAGCACCCAAACGAACACCTCCTGGGAAATCTGCTTGAACTCTGGCTCCCAATGGAATTATCCTTACTTCAGTGACATATACAGGTTTTGGAAATTGAACTAGATCCAAATTAAGCTCCTAAAATAATATAAATTGAAAATGTGTAAATAAATTTATTAGGTGTTTTAAAAATTTACTTCACTGTTGTCATGAGCGAACGTATCGAAAAACAACAATTCCACAGTATCCGACATTTTTAATTCTCTCATTTAAAAAAGTTGTTACACTTGCACATTACTCTGATTAAAATTCAGTAATGTTTGTAGAAATTTAACAAAATAATTTGAATTGTTTTTTTATAAATTGCACATAACCTCATGCCTTATTTATCTTCTGCGCTATATTCTGTGGTTGCCGCTGTTTACCTCTCTAATCTGTGGCTGTTTACTGTGGTTCTATTTGGAAATCCGTTGTCCTTTCTATAGCGATTTATTTTAATATATAAAATTCATTTAATATTTCACTGGTATTGATAATATTATTATAGTTGATATTAGTTACTCAGTTAATTGCTTATGAAGGCAAGTTTTATTAAAAAAAAATTAAATTCCATTATTTTATTCACCTAACTTTATTTGTATTTTTCTTGATGCCTTTAGTATTTGTAGACATTACATTTGGGAAAACAAAAGAAATATTTTCGGTTAGCTAACCACACAATCTTTGAGTTAGTTAACCTCCAGGGGGTATTCACTCTGTCAATTGCAAAATAGGTGATACTCCGAATCAGAGATAGCTCTGTAGTACAACGTGACATGGGTTGCATAAGAGAAAAAGTATTTTATAATTAAATTTTGTTTTGCAAGGTTTACGTAATGAGGGTTGTCTATTAAGTAGGAAACATTTTAGAAATAAAAATTGTGATATCGATATTGTGCTGTTGATGCTTTGCTACTCCTATTAATGCTGTTGTAATTTGTATATAAACAGATATATAATGATATTACAATATATATATATAATGTTGCGGGGAAACCCTCTTACAAATTGTATATAGTTGATGCCGGTAAATAAGCAAAATCTGTAATAATTCGTTTTTATTATTATTTATTGTTAAATCGGTGAAATATGTGACAAAGTGTTTAGACTTTATTCGAAAGAAAAAATGAAGAATGTGGATAAGGAAAAGGTATGTAAAAAACGATAAAATAAAAAAGAAACGGTAACATAAATGTACATACTTATAGTTTTTGTATTTATGAATGAAAGTTGTTGAGATATTTGAAGAAATGCACTATTTATTGCCATTAGAAGAAAAAAGGCGGAATCGTGATTTGAAAAACAATTAAAATTGCAAAAGTAAGTAAACAGGTTATGAAAACAAGTACAGTTTCGTAAAGATCTGGGTAGCTAACCACAATATAGGTACATTTAGCAAAAAATAATAGAACATTGGTTACATATAGGTACATACTTTTTATATATGAAACAATACATGTACAGTGTGAAAGGAGTTGAATCAATTATTGGAGAATTAATAAATTAATTTAATAAATTTCAGTTGAAATTTTTGTACAATAATTAGAGGTACGGATAGGTATCGAGTGACTTGTAGTGTGAGTTATATAAAAAATACATTTAAACGCCTTATAACACTACAAACAATGTTTATTGGTACAACCAAATGTACCTATACATTTCGACTACGAGGTAGTCATTTTCAACTGTAAACTGTTTACCACCTGTTTACTATTACCATTGAAAATGATTACTTCGTACTCGAAATGTATACATTTGGTTGTACCAATAAAGATTGTTTGTAGTGTTATAAGGCGTTCGAATATATATATTATATATTTTTGTACAATTTAACAATATGAAAAGAAACTTTCATTATGAATTGAAAAAATATCAATGAAAAACATACTGTACACGATGTCAGGTTTGGCGGTCCTGATGGCCGCATATCTGGGAAGGTTGTTTATATTACGGATAGACACCAGATACCTGTTAATGTAAACAACAGCGGAGGAAGGAATCCTCTTACTTATGAAACATTTTTAGGGCATTATGATAATACGTGTTAGCTGTCGGGAATGGAAGGTAACGTCAACTAGCCGAGTTGCGGGAAATATTAATAGTAAAATAAAAACAACACGATTTGGCGACGAAGTTTACAAACATAAAAGAGATTACACAAATAAAATATCATCCACCAGAAATATACTTTCTAGTAAATGGTGATCTTTAGAAAAGTTCAATCAGTAGCTATTTTATCATGATAAGAACGTATATTTTTGTTATATACTTTCTTTATTTAACACATATTACCTATGGAGGAACGTTTTTCACAGATTAGCAACTATTGCTCGTTGCTCCGTTTGTTGAGTATTTTCATTGGTTCCCCACCCGCACAGTGCAGTTTGCCACCCTTCTGTTAACGACATAACTAGTTACTGTATATTCTTATTGGTTATGATTATTTCCTGAAAAATGGAAAATGTTATAAAAGTGCACCACCGATTCCTTTACTGCAATACATGTGCTACGTAAGTGCGTTCTGTTGTTCTTATCTAGCATTTTGTGTTTTATCTTCCGATAGCATTAGCGAAGCTTGACTTTCCAAATAAATCTATAATTGCATTTATGCAGTAGTTTTGTATAACTGTTTAATTTTTTTTAGTTAACCATTGCGAAAGTTGTTTTTTTGTTTATCGCTTTGAAGTAGCATTCGTAAGTAAATAGTTTTAAATTTATAGTTTGATTAAAAAGTAATTCTTAAAGTAGTTTATTCGTAGGTGGTATATTTTTGATCTCCTTAGCGCAAGTTAATTTTTTTTTCGCTTTTAAGTAGCATTTGTAAGTAAATAGTTTTAAATTTTTAATTTGATTCATTAGTAATCCTTAAAGTAGTTTATTCGGTTTATTCGTAGATAGTATATTTGTGTACAGTTCTACTTTCGTCGTTTTTGTTTGTGTTACTACCCTTCGTGGACGAAAGGTTGTTGTTTGTTGTTGTAAAATATAGAAGAGGTGCATATTGTAGGCATAGCGGTCGTTATAGTACTTTTTTGTATGTTTTGCTTGCTTTTATTGTGTAGTTACATTAGTTAGTACTTCTACTTAAGATTGTTAGTGGTGTGCAGATTAAGTTTGTGTTAGTGAAAAAGTGAGTGTAACTGTTTTAACTTTTCGTGCGTGCAAGTATTGTGTCAGTTGGTGTTACAATGGTGCATGTGTGTTGTGTAAGGAGTTGTTCCAACACCTGTAAAACAACTTCTTTGCATAGATTTCCCAAAGATGAAGTGGTAAGAAAGTCAAACGATTGTACATTTCCAGAAGATAAGATGCAACGTGGTTATGTCATTATATATTTTTAATAAATATTTTCCGTTATTACAATTTTTCTTTGAATGATACCACCTTTCTTCATTTGGTATAACTTAAAAAAGTAAATTCTATATTTATTTCCCTAATGTCATTCACATTGTGTAACAGAAGTGCACCATGTAGTGTATTTTCTTATAGCTTTATCGAGAATGGATTACACGTGTTGGCCGTGCTGACTTACTTGAAAAACCTATGGATCAAGTAAGAGAATCATATCGAGTATGTAATGTCCATTTTGGTCCTGATGCTGCTTACGTTGGTTTGTGGCATAAATCTTCAATCCGCCGAGATGCTGTGCCAACTTTATTTTTGCATAATAATGCTGCAGAAACAGGTATTGCTTCAATGCTTTTAATTATTACTTTTAGTACATTTTCTGCAAGTGCCCTTGATTCAACAGTTCCCCCTGGTTTTGTATCGATATAGCGAACAGTAATATATTCCATTTGCAATTACTACCTATACTATTTTACTGCATTTTACTCTTTCCGTAAGTAAGTACTATGTTAATAGTAGTTAATTTTGTTTTACCTAGAAATCGCATGTTCGACTGCATTGACGTCAAGCCACGACGCTGAAGCATCTACTTCTCGGGCCACAAATGTCCGTAAGTGTAACTGTCTCATTAAATAGAACCCTCCTTAAAAGTAATTAGTACACCGCGATCACTGTTGTTTCTTATTATATTATTATTTGTATTCGTTGATGTAGCAGGATTAGGCTCTTTACTTTCCTCCGTAGTTTAGATAATTCCTTAAATTAATTATATATATTTTTATATTCTTATGTAATTGTGATAACAAACCCGTAATTTTAAGATAAATAAATAAATTTGTTTTCTCAGATTTTCCGTCTGATAAGATCCGTACGGAAGCATCCACCAAGGGAAAAGGCTCGCGTAAAACTTCAATCAATAAACACTCCAGTAAGAGTCGTGCAACAATTTCAATGTGGTAATTTGTACAATTTTCCTAATTTTTAGATATTATCCGCTCATTGCAAACATCGTCCGATTCTATTAAAGTGTACGCTGCGAAGAAACACGCGATTCGTAAGAAGTTTTTACAGAAGTAAACGTGCTATATTGTAAACCACCAGGTCAATTTTCAACTTCATTACCTCCCGTAAGTTTCTTAGCTGTATACTGTTTTGTAACATTAATTCAAACAATTGAACTATCTATTGTTAATCTGGTTTTATGTGTCACGAATTCATGTCAGTAATTTTTTTCTTTTTATTGGCAGATTTCCAGATTGAAGGAAAAATTGCAGCACTACACCTTTACATCTGACAACAGCGGTAGCACTCCACCTCCTTCCTGATAACATTTTACATCTACGTCTCACTTAATGATGGCTATTTTCGAATTCATTACCTCTCGTAAGTTTTTAACTATATACTGTCCTTTATTAAATTAATTCTTACAATGTAATTACTGTTTTTCTTTTGTGTGCGTTACACAGTTCCGTCAGTAATTTTTTCTATTTATTGGCAGGTTTTCAGATTGAGGGTGTGCAGGCAATTGCAACACTACACCTTGTAGCTGATAACAGCGGTAGCACTCCTTCCTGATACCATTTTGCATCTACGTCTCACTTAATGATGTCCATTTTCGAGTTCATTACCTCTCGTAAGTTTTTAACTATATGCTGTCCTTTGTTAAATTAATTCATACATTTAATTATTGTTTTTCTTTTGTATGTGTCGTGGTACGTCAGTGAATTTTTTCTTTTTATTGGCAGATTTCCACATTCAAGGCATACAGAGAATGCAGTACTACACCTTCCACCTTCTCATAGAACAACGGCACTACAGTTTCTTGTTAGTGCTATTGTTAGCACTACATCTTCTTGGTAGTTACTCCAACAGTACACTTTCCTCATGGTACTAACGGCAACACTACATCTTCTTCATAATAACGGCAACACTACACCTTCTTCTTAGTACATAATCATAGCAGATAAGTAAATATACCACTTCCATGGTCACATTCCTGTTTTTTGTACGGCATCTCTAAGTGGATCGAGTAGCTTAGTTGTGCTGATATATAAATATGTTAATTGTTTACAGTGACTACGGAATTGTTAATTTATTTTGCAATTGTTTCATTCCTATGTAATTTTGTAATTATTACAGTAGAACTGTTAACCTTTCTGGGATTATCAGCCTAGTTAAAAATGGTCTGAGGGGGAGAGGTTTTAGTCGGTAGGTTCGAGGACACCTTCCTCGGGAATCCGACACTACCAAATCGCACGGGCGGCTGGGTGTCTTTAGAAGATTTCCTCTCCTCCCCGAAAACAAAAACAAAAAAGAAAAAAAATTGACGTTTATAGTTTGCGTATCGCATTCTTTGTGAGACATGTTGAATAATATTGAATATGGGTATTTTGAGTAAGAAACATTGGGTTACGTTTCACGAAAAAAAAAATTATTTATTCTTGTCTACAGTATATACAATATCAGTAACACCACAGCTCTTGATAATGACCCGCAACTGTCGAAACAATATTGTAGAGAAGAATAAATTAAATTTTTTCGTGAAACGTAACCCAGTGTTTGTTTGTTACTCAAAATAGCCATATTCAGCTTAAAAAAATAATAATTTTTCAAAAAATTACTTTGCTGTTATTGTTAATTTGTACAGTACATACCTATTTTATCTTTTTCAATGTTTTCAAATTCTTCATCAAATCTGAACATACATATTATTTGCATCATAAACCAGATAATTGAGTGAAACACACTTAATTTATTGATACTTGATCGATACTTCTTCTGAAGATACCCTTGTAGGGTAAAACGATCGGGAGAGTTTAATAAATGTATTAAGTGGAAATTAAGTGTATTTCACTCAATTATTTGATTCAATATGGTTCCTAATTTCCATAAAGTACAGGCAGAAACAATTAATTATCATAAAACAGTGTTATTTTATATTTCTGTTAACATTTCCCTTTGAAATAGCTAAAGTGATCGGTTAAGAGGGGTTCTATTGTAACTAAATTGTGAGTGTATTTGTTAATTGTAAACGCAATTTATACAATAAAATATTTTATTAGCCATATTCAATCTTTTGCATTATGTATCCTCTGCATTATTTTGATGAAATTAGAATTTAACATGTAACAATCTACCAACTAAAAGAATATTTTATGGTTTATTATATTCTTTTGGAAAATAGATTGTTACATGTTAAATTCTAATTTCATTACTTAAGAAAAACTTGAAAACTGAAAACGAAATTACGACCTGTTTAAATTCCCCGCCTTTTCCGTTTTAGTGTGAACTCCAAATTATAGACGGCGTTTATCGAGTGAATTATCTATAAACCTCTCTAATCTGTGTTAACCTCCATTAACCTCATAATTGTTATAAGCAATATTTATTGTAGTTGAGTAGTGTATGAAAAGTTAAGGACTTTGTTAAATCTGTTCAAAAAGTAACTGTGCAATATAACATTCGATAATTATAATGGCTTCGGGTACCGTTGTTGTAGGTAAAAAACGATATTTTCTGATATAAACAGATTAGTATATATTTACTAATTTGCAGGAGGTGGCAGTGGATTTATTGGTTCATATTTGAGCAAACTTTTAAATGCTAAAGGTTATAATGTACATATTATTTCCCGTATGCCTGGCATACAGAGGATGACTTGGACAGCTCTTAATGAAAATGGATTGCCAGAAAATACAATAGCTGTAGTGAATTTAGCAGGACAAAATGTCCTTGATCCAAGTAGAAGATGGACTGCTGGTTTTAAACAGAATGTCTGGAATTCTAGAGTTAACACAACAGCTGCCTTGGCAAATGCAATTAATAAAGCAGAAAAAACACCTTCTGCTTTTGTAACAATGTCTGGAGTTGGTATTTATAAACCTTGTGAAAATACAATCTATAAAGAATCTAATGAAACAACTGAATTTGATTTTCTATCAAAGTTATGCCATACATGGGAAAAAAGTGCACTTTTACCATCAGATAAAGATTGTCGTGTTATAAACCTTCGTAGTGGTGTAGTGTTGGGTAGAGAAGGTGGAATGATAAAACAGTTATATTGGCCATTCTTTCTTGGTCTGGGAGGACCTATTGGAAATGGAAAGCAATACTTACCTTGGATTCATGTTATTGATTTATGTAGATTAATATTATTTAGTATAGAAAAAAGCGATGTCACTGGTCCAGTAAATGCAGTAGCTCCTGATATAGTTACCAATGCCAGATTCACTTCTGTAAGACCAATGAAGGAACTAATAAAATAAAAACACTAACTCCAGTTTTTCTTTTAGGTATTGGCTGATACAATGAAAAGACCTGCTGTTTTTCCTGTACCTGCTGTTGTACTGGATGTGATTTTTAATGGAGAACGTGCAAAAATGATGACACAAGGTCAAAAGGTGATTCCAGAAAAGGCACATAATTTAGGTTTCAACTTTTTATACCCTAAAATAGAAGAGGCTTGCCGTATTACTATGGAAGGTAAGGAAACAGATAATCTAGAATCAGCGTGATATATTATTTAATTTTGTTGGCTGGCTGAATCTAATGTGATATTATTTAGACTGAAATGTTAATTGTTTAATAAAAGTTGTTTCCAGATTAATTTTTCCTTTTTTTGTTTGTGCAATTACAAAAAAAAATACTTATTAAAATTCTTACCGTAGTTTATTTCATTAAAAAATACATGTTACATTTTAAATGCCATGATAGTTCTTTCAGTTAATAAAAACAATGTTTTATTTACTGCGTATATACCAATAACTTCTTCATCTTTAGGTATATTTATAACTTGTTGTTGAGCGATATTTTCAACTTTAGTTCCAGTTGTTCTATTTCGTAATGTTCCACCAGTAACCAATTTATTTTGTCTGTACACGAATAAATGCGTTGTAGAGTCACAAATAGCTGAATAGCTTAAGTTCGGAGCACAAACAGAAAACTTTCTTTGTTGTTTTGATGCCTAGAAGTGATAAAAATTTGTTATACCAAACAACATATGTAAAAAATTAATAATTCCCGTTATAAAATTGAGTATTAAATACCACCTTATTTGATGCATTTCTTACCTGAATATACCCAAAGGCAAAAAGTGTACCAACATGTTTAAGTATATTTTCTTGGACAAATATTGGTTGCCATAAACAGGCATCAACATCGTGTCTTGTAGCAAATGCAGGAGGTAAGGACTCTTCTAATTTAACAGTTAATAACACTTGATGAGATCCAATATTGGCTTTATGTGTTACTTCATGGGATATTGAAACCCTTTGAAAGTATGATAGTTGATCGTTTTCAAAATCACAGTCTTCTACTTGCTGAGAATTAAATGTTGTCCCCCCAGGACACTGTTGAGTAGTAACCTGTAATTATTTTAGAAGAAAAAAAAAGATTATTTTAATATTTAAATATTATATTAAAAACAGTTACAATGTTTAAATTATTACCTCTTCATCAGTACAAAAGTGTGCTAAACGCTGATGTATATCCCCAATAACACTTGGATCTGAAATATGTTCACCACTTTCATCTCCCTGTACCACTTCAGGCCACACCAAGCCTTTTTCTGATTTTGTCATTGTTACCTCCAGAAAATGGTCATTTGTTGTCCAGGTTGTCAGTTCAGAATCAACTCTGTTGTATAGTTTACCAACTATTAAATTCTTATCTCTGTATTTAAGATTGATTTCTAAAGGTTCAATAGAAAATGAGAATTGATCTTTTACAAAACTTGTAGGTAAGCGAAATTTTAATACAATATCATCTTGGTTTTGGACCCATAAATATGTCTTAAGAGGAGTATCTAAATGTTTCTTTTCTATTACTGGTAATTCAGAATCTAAAGTACATTCTACTTCATTGTCACTAATGATATAAAAGGCTGTGGCTTCAGGCTCAAAATATGCATAATGTACTCCTCCTTTACACTTAAACTCACGTGTTGCTGTGATACCCCATGAATGTTCATTGTTTTTCGATAAGGATATCCACCTAACACAAGTAAAGTGCCTATCATTTTGTGTTGTTTCTTGTTCAATATTTACTAACAAGCAATGTAAAATTGGTTCTTTATTGGAACTGAATTTAAGGGAAACATCATGAATTATAAAAGGTTTATTTGGATGTAACACCTCATCTTTGAATTGCACTTGCCAAAATACATCGTCATTTCTTGAACCCGTTTGTAAAATGTACAGTAAGCCTGTGCCATCTGATACAACAGCTAATGTCTCAGAAGCAAACATAATACTAATGTTGTAATCACCTTCTTCACGATCTCGATTTTTAGGTATTTTCCACACTTCAATTAGATCATTAATTGTTTGAGTAACTTCATCTAAATAAGCCTTCTGTATTTGCCAGTCCTGATTGACAAAATATACACTTGATTTGTCGTTAATAGTCTCACCGATTAAATGATTATGCATACCAAATAATTTAGCATGAAGAAATGAATAAGCATCGGAAGAAAGAAGAGCCCTATCGACTGGCTTTTCTAATTTTTCCTGAGTTATTTCTGTCTGTTCTAGTGAAAGTTTGTATCCATTAAAGTTTGGATCTAAAAGTGAACGATCTGGTCGTAACTCTATAAGTTTAGTTTGTATCATTGTTGTTTACTTCTTTCCAAAGTAATTTAAAATTTTTATCATATATTTGAAGTATGTTTTGCTCAAGCTTTTTGAGGTTAAATTATGTAGGTTAAAATCATAGATTAAAGACAGGTTTAGAGCAGTTAGAGTTAAGTCCATAAGTAGCGTTCGGTTTTATAGAAGAGTAAATCGGATTTAGGCATTCTTACCACATTTCTGTTATATTTTCGTTTAGAGGCCTATACCATAACTTTTGCTAATCGTGAATTACAATAAAAAATAAAATCAAACAATAACGTATGAATATCATTTAATGCAAAAGATACTCTTAACAACAGTAAGTACAAATACATTTGTAATCTAATATTTATGATCTTAATCTTTTGTTTAAAAAAATAATTGCATATGTAATTATAAATATTTATCGAATAAATTGCAATTCGAAAATTCGTTTATTTGAGAAAAAATACATTACTATTTATTATAAACATACTTTAAAGCTTTACTTGTGCAATTCATGTTACTTCTAGTTTGTTCATTTTCCTAAATTATTAATTTGTGCTTTTGCTAAACATCTTACTAACTATTGTCTTTTATTAAAAAAAAAAGAAAACGGAAATTTTATATAAAGCAATACTTCGAACATTTTACGTATAACTATTTATAAATACGTAATGAAAAATATAAACAAAAGATATTAAATCAAAATAAAGGTAGTTTTTTGTAAAATTTGTTTATATTAATTATTGGTTAATTAATTTAATGAGATTGGTGTATATAGTTTACTAAGGCATGATGAATATTTTATAACAGTGCAGCAAAAGACATAGTATATAGTTGTAATAATAATTTTATTAATGTATTTTATTATAAAAATGATGCCCTTTACAATTAATTGATGCTCTTTTCGCCAGATGGCGACAACTAACGACGATTTTTTACCCCATTTATTATATTTGTTTTATTGGTGTTATATATTAGTTATCTATATTCGTTAAAATGTTTGAAAGTTAAAGTGCAGTGTGTTTTAATGTTTAGAACTTTGTTCTGAACTATAAATTTATGCTCTAAATGTAAGTAATACAAAAATCTAAAATACAGCTCGCTTGTTATAATGATAACAGAACATAATATAGAAACATACAAATACACATGAAAATGTTTGGTTATTTTTCTATAAACAAACTTTTCCTTGTCATCGCGTACGGTAAATGAAAAGAACGACCTAAAACAAATGAGTTTGTTAAAATTCTATTATATGATTGTAATATTTCTATTCGGTATTACGGTGTTTCGTTTCTTTTTATAATGCATGAGCATATTATGCGTATGCTGCATGCGGAACTATTGCTGTTAGTAAAATTATGCAATTCTTTTAATAGTAATTATAATAACGCGATGAAGGGTAATACATTGTTTTCATATTCAACATTATAAAACTTTGAATGGCTTCGTATTTTTACAGTGTAGTATGGTTTTTGAATGCCTAAAGAAACCATATTATTTATCAGACCTTCTAAACAGTTTTTATCATCGTTCGTTTTGAAGAACATTACAGGTTAGTGAACTGCACAGGTACCAATTTTTTTTAATTTGGTGTAAAAAAGGTTAAGTATCTAATACCAGATTCTTAGAAGAATGATTACATTTTAAAGAAATTTTGTTTAAACAGCTGTTTGATTTTATAAAAAACGTTGGGTTTTGATTTTCATTGCCCCAGACTTTTTAAAAAATTCTTACGTACCTAGAATAATTGCACAGGTCGACGAAATCAGGGTTTAAAAATGATAAGGATCCTAACCCTAAAACTTAGTAAATTAAATTTTTGGCCTTTTGAGAGGATTATAACGTAAAATGAAAGAACAAAACAATCAATTCCTAGGTATCGTTTGTTGTTGAATTAGAATTTAGTTTCATAATTTCCCCAGCACATCAAGATTTTGAATTTTTTAAATCCAAAATCCAAAAGTTTCTGGTTTGGTGTTTTTATATTTCAGATTAGGGTATCTATAAGTTTCAATATTTTAGGACAATTCTGGAGCCAGATTCGAGTTCGCTTTTGAAAAATATATCGTAAATGATTAGCTTCGTTGTGTTTTCTGTTTTTTTAAGCCACCATAGTAATGCGCTCTGGAGGGTTGAAAACAGAGTCAGAAAATAATGTAATAATTTTCGGTTGCGAACTCAAATGTGGTTCTAGAAAAGCTTTAGCACTTTGAAGTTTCGAGAAATACTAGTTTTAAAAATCAAACAACCCCAATTTAGCATCATTCGAATTTTTAAATTAAGATATAATATAAAAATCTGAATATGCCAGATTCTAATTAAGCGACAAAAGATACTTCTGAAATTGATATTCTCTTGATTGTTTTGTCCTTTTATTTCTCGTTGTAATGCTCACAAACTGAAGTTTTTGGAATTTGAGGTTAGGATATTTCAAACAAAAGATGTGCCGTGGCAATTCAGAGGTCAGGTCCGCAATCAGCATGACATCTCTGGTCATAGTCTTCTGATTTACGTTGAGCTGTATTATTAATTATCACTACTTGATGGGAAAGTCAGGGACTTTTTGAAAGTACCCCTACATCCTATTACACATATTCCCAATAAATAAATAATTTATCACAGGTACTTGAAATTACTAACGGAAATTACTTTTTCGTAAAAAGTGTAAAAAATTATTTTGCTGCACTGTTAGATAATATTAAAGTACGGATTGACTGTGTTCTATTGTCGTCTTCTTTGCTATTGTTTCATTGTTTCCGTGAGATAAAGATCGATTGAAGTTAAGTAATTGTAAATCGGAATCTAATTCGTTTTCGCATTGTTGTGATCCAATTTCTGCTTCTAAGTCGGAATCGGAAACTTCAACGGTTACTGATTCTTTTAGTTTTGGTTTCCGAAGATATGCGTCGGCGGCTGTTTCCCAAAAAGTTGTAGTTCTAAAACAATTTCAAATGTTTTTGTTAATTCTCTATCCCTTTGTAAAACCTTTTTTTAACATAAAATGAAACAAAGAATTGGTTTAATTTCGAATTTGATTTTTAAATATGTTAACATATAAGTTTGCATAAATGTACAAAGGTGTATTAAATATAAACTGGATTGGTTTTGTAAAAAATTTGAACCATTTTTAATTAGACTTTGATACATATACTATTTTTCTACATAGTCTACCGCCCTAGAAATACACTTTTCCCATCGGATTGAGACTTTTTTATGGCATCATAGTAGAAACTCGGGTGTTCTTGTAACCATTGGAGCACAAATGCTTCCATTGCATTGTTCTCGTGGGAACGTTGACTTCCAAGCGCTTCTTTCAGGGGCCCAAAAAGATGGAAGTCTCGAGGGGGTAAGTCGGGACTATATGGCGGATGTTCCGGCGTTTTCCAGCCTAATGCATCCAATTTTTCGCTTGTGGCATTTGCCGTTTGAGGCCTGGCGTTGTCATGTAAAAAAATGACACTTCGGATCGATTGCTTCTTCCTTTTCCTTTCCGAAATGACAATTTCGCGGCATCCAGTAGATCACAATAATATTGCGCATTAATCGTGGATCGATCATGGAAAAACTCAACGTGAAAAACACCTTGGCGATCAAAAAACACTGTTGCGATTACCTTTCAACAGTCAAGTGCGTCTTTGTCTTCATTGGTCCCCTCCCGCTTCTTCTCCATTCCATACTCGCCTGTTTCGACTCGGGCGTGTAGTGGTACACGTGCACCCATGTTTCGTCACAGGTGATGATGAGATTCAAAAATGCTTCACCCTCTTGCTGGAATCGATTGAAGTGTCGCTGCGAAATCTCCAATCGTTGTTGCTTGTGATCCTCCGATAACAGTCGGGGAACCCGAACTCATCTAGTGGACATTTTGCACATTTTGAGGTTATGTCACGATCCCGTGGACATTCCCTTAACTGATGGTCAATTCATCAACGATTTTCCAGAGAGTTATGCGTCGATTTCCCTCAATGACATTTCGGATCGCTTCAATGTTGGCATGGCTCTCGTTCTCGACCTTTTTATGGCCTTCAGAAAATTCCTTGTGCTATGCGAACACCCGAGTTCTTGACAGGATGTTGTCCCCAAACTGTGCCTGTAAATTCGGTTGAATTCACCCTCTCCTTGGCCATTAGTTTTCTGCTCCACGAAGCATGCACTTCTGCTCCTCTCATTCTCTCTTTTCGTACCAAAGCTACTCGAGCAAATTGGGGGTGGTTATACCTTCTTCCTAGCAGTAGACCATCTTCGTATCTACTAGTACCAGGTTACTGACGTCTCCGTAATTAATAAAAATCAGTCCTGTTTATATTTGATACACCCTCGTATTAACCAAATTATTTGAGAGAGCTTAACAAATCGATGTTTTATTTTCAATTGCTTGAAATTTTCTCCAGAATAAAAATGGATTGAAAGTGAGGGGAGATGACTGGGTTGATGAGGGGCGTTTTTATTATATAAAAAATACTGAAAAAATTAAACCATTTTTGACAATTTATTACCATTGTATGAGTTTCCAGATTTTTTAAAATATGAAGTGGACAGTGTACCCGGCATTTGAGTTTTTAAATTGAAACTATGGTTACTAAGGACTAATATGTTCAATAATAAGTAATGTGGTACACCGTGCTTTTTAAATCTTAATAAAATCCGTAATCACCTAAACCAAGTGAATAAAGATCAGTGAGTCCTTGGTCACTAGGCTGCGTCGTAGTTAGATAAACAGATACCTCCGTAAAGGCCTTGTTAAGCATTTGAAATGTTAAATTAGGTTAGGTTAGGTTAAGTTAGGTTAGCGGTATATATAAGTATGTCACTTAAAATTTAGTCATGTGTGAGCGATTGTTTCTCAGAAATGTTTATATATATATATATATATCACGAATATAGCGGAATACCGAATTTAGTTAAAAAAAGAATCGAATGAAGATAAAAAGGAGTAAAAAGAAGTTAAAAAGGAGATTATATCTATAACCTTCTTTGTCGAATTACGTCAGGTTATGGTTGCAATGGTTTTTGTTTTTTATTTTAACTATTTTAGTAAATAATGTTCTTTTTTAATTAAATTCCGCATTCGGGCGTATTCGTGGCGTCTCCGGGTGTAATGACTAGATACATGTCTGTTTCTCACTAGTTATAACATCTTTGATATTATCAATGCACTTGAGTATATATTATTTTTAGAAAAAGTAAATCAAATTGCAGCAAATATTCATATATTTGTAATCGTCTGTTTTAATAATAATCAAGTGTTGGTAGGACGTTATATATTCCTGTTTTTTTATTACAAATAGCTAACCTACTTGTTTGCCCTATAATGGCACCCGGTTTCATGTCAGATCGATAACTACAAAGTATAGTGGACGGTGTATGATTTTGAGATATTAAATTCCTTTATGGTTTCCTCTATTAGATTGTACATGTACAATGGTAATGAGGTGTAATTTTTGTTAACCAAGAACTAAATGTTCTTTGTTATTAACCCTTGCCTTTTTTTATTTACCTTACCGATTACAAATTGAATACTAGTAATTAATTAATTATTATTTGTGTAGTTATTTATCGTCATCTTATGGCCTTACTTAACTTACTGAAATAGTATCGTAAATAAAACACAAGATTTAAAAAAATTAGTTTTTTGGTTTTAAATGCGATCCACTGCTGACAATAAATGTATAATACGAGGGTCTATCAAATATAAACGGGACTGATTTTTTTAAATTACGGAGAGGTCAGTGACCTGATAGTAGTAGGTGCGAAAATGGCCTGCACCGCTGTACCACTAGGGAGAAGGGAGTACCAACTGCAATTCGTTGAGTCGCTTTAGTAGGGAAAGAAACAATGACTGAGCGAGAAGTGCATGTGTCCGTGGAGCAATTGATTATTATTAAGTTTTTGGCCAAGGAGGGGGTGAATCCAACCAAAATTGCGGCGATTACAGGCACAGTTCGGGAATAACACCCTGTTAAGAACTCGGGTGTTTCATGGCACAAGGACACAAGGAATTTTCTGAAGGCTGTAAAAGGTCGATAACGAGAGCCATGCTCTCCGCCCAAGGACAAGTGTGAACGAAACAGTGTTTTTTGATCGGCAAGGTGCTTTTCACGTTGACTTTCTCTATGATCGACGCACGATTAATGCGCATTATTATTGTGATCTACTGGATGCCGCGAAATTGCCATTTCGAAGGAAAACGAAGAAGTAATCGATCGGAAGTGTCATTCTTTAGCATGACAACGCCAGGCCACATACGGCCAATGCCACAAGGCAAAAATTGGATGCATTAGGCTGGGAAACGCTGGAACATCCGCCATATAGCTCCAACTTGCGCCCTTGTGATTTCCGTCTTAATGGGCTACTAAAAGAAACGCTTGGAGACCAACGTTTCCACGAGAATGACGCAGTAGAAGCATTTGTGCTCCTATGGGTAAAATGCACTTTAAGGGCGGGATACTATGTAGAAAAATAGTATATGTATCGATGTTTAATTAAATATAGTTCGAATGTTTTGCAAAACCAATCCCATTTATATTTGATACACCCTCGTAATTTCAAGTTACAGCCCCTATATGTACTGTAGTATTTCAAATGTTTGACAAGGATTATACGAAGGCGTCTACCAGTGGCGGCTTGGAGTGGTTCAAATAAAGGTTGCATAATTTCAAAATTAGCAAATAACAAAACAAATCATGTTTAACCTCACGTCCACAAATGCAGACATTCTTCGGATAAACATTCAGTTTGAATTTTCTTATAATTTCTTTGTCTTTCACATATTATTTATTTTGTAAATCATCAGATTTAATCTAATCTAATTATGATCTTGTACATTGTTGAAATGCGAAACGTTTTTTCATGAATGCGTCAATTCTGTATTTAATATGTTTTTGAAATTCTAATCAGCGTAATGACGATAATCCAAATAACTATTCAAAAAAGAAAGAATTAAAATCCTTATTCGTCTAAATTTTAAGATCAAAGATCTCACATTTGGAACGCGTCCTACCAAGTAGGCACAACGAACCGAAAGCCATACCCACGACCGGTTTCGACCTATCGGGTAGTTGTTTCTGTTGATTCCATATTTATAACTTATATTTATATCTTAATAACTAATTTCAATTAGATGATTATTCGGTAGATAATATTTTTTAACTATTCTTTATCAAATAAAGTGAAAATTATAAACCACGGATATCAAGAATAAAAAAGGAAACAAAATATTAGAATAATTTTAATGAGCTAAAATATGCAAATTAACAACAAAATATTTAATTATGTACATTATGATATAAACCAGTGATTTTATTATATTTTTTTACGCAACAATACTAATAAATAGAAACAAACAAAAAGAACTGTACGTAATAAACATTGTTTTGTGTCCGAATAATTGTTTAATATGCCGCTAAAGAGAGTGATCTGATTCCATATATGTAATGAAGAAAAGAATGTGTAAAAAACATTTCTTCTTTTCTGTAATTTTGACATTATAAACACCTCAAACTTGCCATAATATTGCAATTATTTACAGAAAAATCTAAAGTAGTTTTAATGCGAAACCTTTTTGAATGGTGGTGAGGTTAGGTTAGATAGATTATGTTCATTAAGCCATTCGCATTTGATTCGTTTTTTGTTTTATAAATAAACTTAACCTAATGTTTCACTACTTTAAATATGGTCAATATTTTTCACTCACATCGAAACTTACTCCTTCTTCGGTATGATTTCGATGGATCCGGATGGAACGGGTGTCGGAAGTCTTTTTAACACTTTTCTAACACTCTCGTTTTCGACGTCACTGTTGACCCTATCGAAACTGTCGTCTACATCTTCCAGTTTCAACGCATTTTTTAACGTGTTATCTATTTCGTTGAGTTCGTGCGATAAATTTTGTTTCGTCGTCTCGATTTTTCCAAACGTCGACTCATTAGTCGAATCGATTTTATCGAACGCCATATCTTTAATTGACGTAAATTCTGAAGCTAGCTTTTCGCTTTCGTTCATAACATTGTTTTTTGTTTTGTTTATATTGTCGGCTGCAGACGTTATTGAAGACGATACTTGATCTTCTATTGATTCCATGCTATTTAGTACGTTGTTTTCTGTGTTTTTGAGCTCTTCTTTTGTTTCGTTAATTGTTGATGACAGGGACGAGTCGGTATTGTTGTGTATCTCATGAGCTTTATCGCTAAGCTTTTCGGTTCCGAACGTAAAAGCTTCCTGAACGTCTAAAGCAGTATCTTTAGCGTCACGTTGTATTTCGTTAGCCTTTTCATGCAGTTTATCAGACGTTTCCTTGACGTCTTTTTCTATATTGTCCATTGCGTCTGCCGCTTCGCTCTTTTTGGTGTGTAATGTTTCACTTATTTTGTTAACAGCATGATGAACGGAGTCTTCGGCGCTGTCAACCACGGATGCTATTTTGTCTTTAACGGTTTCAATCCCCTCTTTTGCAGAGTCTTCAACACCTGCAAAATGGAAATAAAAATAGAAATAACGATTTATTTTTAATAAACGTTACGAAAGATTCGGAAACTTATTCAAACCAGTTAGATGTACTAAATGTAATGTTTAAAAAAGACAATTAATTAGTTTTTAGTTTTTTCCAAAAATAATTAAACAACGACTTAGACCAGTATTGTTTGTCGTAGAATTACATTGACTTTTTTATATTAACAATAGCGTGATGGAGACAGTTATATTATAACTTAAATATGCTGATTATTGTTCTCTTTTGAACGATAGAACTAACAAAATTTGAATATATCTAGTAAATTGTTGGATCATTGCTGTATTTACCTAAATAATACACTGTGAGCCATTGTTAAATCATTAGTTACAATGACTTACACTTATGTTTAATACTAAACATAACCTTTTATCGATAGATAATGTTTTTACCCCAGTTTTCTGTGATAGGTATATAATAAAAAATATACATATCAACAAATAACTAAAATTTTAAGGTTTTACAATCGTTTTGAAATGATACCATACCAATATTAAGATTATTTTTTCATTACAGAAATGTGGTGATTAATGTTGGATGTGCTGGGCAGGAAAATGGAGTACTCTCGTGTGTAAGAAGGTAGGATTTTGTTAATTTCTCTTTTCGTTGAAATGGCTATTTATTGTCTTTTTTTTATCGGTCAATTTATAAAATCCACTTTTTATTTTAATATTTAAAGCCAGCAGTGGTTGGTGTATAAATTCTGCAAAGTCATAGAACTACCAATAATATTAGATATTTACGTATTTTGCGACCTAATTATTAAAATTTATTAATATAATAATTTATTGTATTTACATCATATCCGACGCGGATGTGCTTGTTGAATATCGTTTTTTGCCGGCCGTCCTATGCGAGTTAGTAAACCAAATTAATTTTCTTGGTTTTACTGGTCGAGTGCGTCGGGGAATGCTCAACTGGGCTAGTATGGTGGTTCTGTGCACCACTGGAGCCGTGCCCGCTCCCTTCAGCACCCACATTTCCAAACATAAAGCAGAAATTTAGGCGGATAATTGAGCTGCATTCAACACAAACAAGTATAAGCTCCGCCTCTACGTGAAGCAAACTTAATTTTTCGGTGCCATAGGCGGATAATTGAGCTGCATTCAACACAAACAAGTATAAGCTCCGCCTCTACGCGAGGCAAACTTAATTTTTCGGTGCCATAGGCGGATAATTGAGCTGAATTCAACACAAAAAAATATAAGCTTCGCCTCTACGTGAAGCAAACTTAATTTTTCGGTGCCATAGGCGGATAATTGAGCTGCATTCAACACAAACAAGTATAAGCTCCGCCTCTACGCGAGGCAAACTTAATTTTTCGGTGCCATAGGCGGATAATTGAGCTGAATTCAACACAAACAAGTATAAGCTCCGCCTCTACGTGAAGCAAACTTAATTTTTCGGTGCCATAGGCGGATAATTGAGCTGAATTCAACACAAACAAGTATAAGCTCCGCCTCTACGTGAAGCAAACTTAATTTTTCGGTGCCATAGGCGGATAATTGAGCTGCATTCAACACAAACAAGTATAAGCTCCGCCTCTACATGAAGCAAACTTAATTTTTCGGTGCCATAGGCGGATAATTGAGCTGCATTCAACACAAACAAGTATAAGCTCCGCCTCTACGCCAGGCAAACTTAATTTTTCGGTGTCAATACGCAGCTCGTTTATATTGAGAATTCATGTGAGATGTAACCTTTTAAATGTGCATTAGTGGCTCCACCTGTAGTAGGCCTTTTATATTGTTGATTTAATTCGTCTCAAGTGGGGATTATGATACATATTTAGTTAAAGGAGATGAATGTCTTTATTTCTGAATTAATTTAAAAAAAAATCATGACGAGTCGTCACTGGTTATAACATAGGTAATAAGTTTCGTTGCTTCATACTGTGAAGAAGAAAAAAAAGAATTTTTATAAGATCATTCACGCGTCCGTCGATCCTGGTACAGTCGTTTTTGTCAGGAATTTAAAATTTACCGTTCTTTTCTTGTAAACTTGCAAGGAAATGTTGCACTAGTAATTTATAATGTTCCTCCTCGAAAAATAAAGTTTTCATTTTTTAAGCATGGTTTAAGTATTTGCATAATTAATTTTAAAAAAACACGTCATAAGAACGTGGTTTTGATTCAATCTACCTGTACGTTTCTGAAGTTTAAGGAAATTAATGGCAAATACAATTAAACACGTGGGCAATGATTGAACGTATAACGTTTAACACTGCGTACGGTATGGCTCGTTAAAACTAATCGTCATGGTGAATCGATTCCTTTTATGAGATTGAATCGTTTAAATCGAATCAGCAGAAACAATAGTAATACCTATCCATATCGCCAAGTAATAATGCAAGTATAACTCTCGCGCGTTAAAGAAGCTCTGCGTCACATTATCAGGTGGACAGGGCTGTAGGCAATTAAGTTGTATTTTAGATAACAAATTTGTTATAATATAGAAGGAATTAAATTGTTATTATTAAAATTTAAATAAATTAAAAACAAGAATAACAACAAAACATGAAATTAGTTCGCACGACCTTGAAACTCCAAACAAAAAAACTAATAATTTGCAATTAACAAACCTTTATATACAAAATGAATAAACAAACATTAAATAATAAAAATTATATACAAAAAGAAGAAATAATACAAGAATAAAAATATATACAAACACAATAAATAAAAGAATGTAAAAGAATTTTGATAATTGAAATATTTACATAGTTATAAAGGTAGTAAGAAAAGATTTTGAATATACAAGCTTTGAATAGATATTTATATTTTAGACTCTCGTGTCAGGCAATTAATAATATAAATACAACTAGACAACAATAACAGTATATTTAACAACAAGAAGACGGAAGGAAATGATTTTTACAGTAGTAGATAAGAGTAGGGTGCCAATAGAGATGTAAGAAAGCATGGAAAATTTTGAGACGAGAAATATCAAGAAATATGACGAAATAGAGCAACGACCTAAACCACCGAAGAAACCTATCGTAAAATTGTAATTAGTGAGGACAGCGACGGACAGACGTCATGCGGTTAGTACGCGAAGTTGAAATGTTAGCCGGGATTATAGAAAGGTACAGTAATCAAAGTTATTGGCACAGATGGACAGAATACAAAAGTTTTAGCAGATAATGTTAAGAGATATTTACATAGATACTCAAATAAATATAATACAAAAGAATATTTATACATAGAATGTTATACTATACAGGGTGTATCGACCGCCACAATATAAACATCTTCAACAGAAAATTAATTTGTACTTTATATCTGAAATCGCAAACTCTTATTTGAATGTCCTCAAAAAAAATAATAATAAAAGAAATTTGTTTTTTTTAAATATAAATGTGAAATTATTCACAAAATACTGATTTTCATCGCCGCCTATGGGTTATTTACGTGCTTAAAGTAAGACGGAGAATTATCCCCAAGTTGTTCAGTAAAGTCCACTGCGCATTCGGCGCCATTTCAATTTATTCGTCTTCGTAGCGTGCGCTTCTTATACTGTACTTGTATTTATTGGTGGTCGACTTTATCGGTTTATGAGCATTGTCCGTCATTTATTCTTGATGATATTTTTCCACACTTCCGTTCAATTGCTTACATCTAAGTTACTATTTCAGAAATAATACATGTTTTAATAAGAAAAGCAATAGCTGACGTGAATTAGCGTTCAAATATTAACAAGCAGGAGTTGGTCAATATTTTTATAATTAATACGGTTTTCGTGTATACGAAGAGGTCCTGATGACCTAAAGAAAATATTCGTCTTGTTATTACCCAGTGAAAATTTGCTTTTTAGGTCGCACTTTCTTTGTGAGATGTTTATCTCTTATATATATACACACCAACCTCTTCTTCTGTATAATGGAAAGCAATAAAACGCGTTCTACTTAATTTTCGTTTTTACTGACACGCAACTAACTGCAAATGCATATTTTAAGAAACAATAATGAACTTAGTGACGCATAATTCTTGAATAAGGGTTTGTGTCATACCTCGTGACGGTTTTTTTTATATATATGTATAGTAAGAGGACGCATTAATCTTTTCTATGGTGCAACATAATATTTGATTAATAAAAGTCAATATTTATACTAGAAAATTTATTAAACACATTTACATTTCGTCAATTATTGTGTGGTGTTACCCTCAGTTAGGGACTAACTGATCATCAACGCCATAGCTCTAATAATGTTTACGATATGGGGAGTTTTTCGTTATACAGGGTTATTCACGCTATACGGCACGGAATATTATGGTCAAAACTTTCAAAAAGTTTAACTTTTGGGTTATATGGGGGTCTCTTATGGTTACTTTTTAAAATTATTTTCATATTATACAGGGTGTTCCAAATGCCCATAAAGTATCAAAGTTGTGTTTTTTTAATGGAATCCCCTGTATATTATTGCATTTTTGGATTGTCCGATAAAAATAAGGGTCTGTTTTGATAAGGTTTATAATACCTAAACCTTAAGGTTTTTTTTGAATTTTATCAAAATCTAACCTAATCTTTATGTTTCAAATACTTGAGAAGTATTTAAGTTATGTAAGCGAAATTTACAATGAAATGTAACAATATATCATATCTTGTATCCCAATTATAATAAACTCGTCATCTTATACAGGGTGTCCAAAAATTAATACTACTTAATTAAGAACTTTAAGTGGTTGTAACTTGATTAATTTAAATGGAACGCCCTATTTTTTAACATACCAGGAAATGTATTTTTTAATTACCTATCGTTTGCTGTTAGAGTGTTCAGAAGACTTCGCGTTTAGTTAGTTAAACTTTTTGAAAGTCTCGTATTTTAGCCATAATATTCCGTGCCGTATAGCGTGAATAACCCTATATAGTAAATAATTTTGTTATGGAAGGTTTACCCTGCATTTTAGTTATATAATTGCATAATTTTGTGGTCCTGTGATTGTTGGTTGTAAATGAAATTCTGAATCGTCTTAAGCATGAAATTAATTTTCATTTCTTGACAGACAAACCTATAGAATATGTGGAGGGAAATAATTCACTTTAGGAAATGTAAGGAGTTATCCGGAATGAAAATTTTCAAATAGGAACAAGTCCCTTTAAACATATACAAAATATCCTGTATAAGACGATCAGAATCATCCTCTATAGGTGTTCGGTACCAAAGACTGTTTATAATAATAATAATACACATGACAAATTGATTAAGGCTTTCGCGGCCAGTTGATGAACTGATGTTGTCATTCTTCGGGTGTACAGGCCGTCGTCGGTTGGAATTGCTTCCTAACGTTTCGCTAGCACGAGTGGCGAGCTTCTTCAGAGGTCTATCCATTTTCGCTGTTGGTTGTAGACTGTAGTCTGATTTATTATTTTAGACTGTAGTCTACAACCAACAGCGAAAATGGATAGACCTCTGAAGAAGCTCGCCACTCGTGCCAGCGAAACGTTAGGAAGCAATTTCAACCGACGACGGCCTGTACATCCGAAGAAGGACAACATCAGTTAATAATACACATGTTTTCTCATTTAAGGGTATTTACATTTTGCTCCCAATTTACTTTTATTGCACTTATCTTAATTTCTAATCTATTATTTTATATTAACAATAACCTTCATTCTCTCTAATTTTTGTCTCAGTTACTCTTAGATATTCACATATTTCCTCACATACCTCCCTTTTTAATGTCTGTACAATCAACCCATCCATGTCATTCTCCAGCCTGTCACCCTTCCATTCCATCACAAATTTCCTTATTTTATTTATCTTGCTTTGCATGGCTATTCTACAACAGAACAGGTGAGCTAACGTTTCCTCAATTCCTTCACATAGTCTACATTCCCAATTTCTAAATCCTTTCTTATACCCTCTCCCAATATTACTACATCTGATTCTAGTCCATATTTCCTTATTCTCTTTCTTATAACATCTTTTATTTAAATACTTTGCGCGATTAGAACCTGGGATAATTTCTTTGTATATTCTATTCTAAGAGGAATCTAATATTTTCATCTAGTTTTTTACTCCACCACACATTTTCCTCATTTTGAAGGGTTTTTATTTAGTATACCCCTCATTTCCTCTAGTAAACAAATCTTGGGCCATCTCTCGTCGCTCATCTCTACTACTGCTTTTATAAACCCACACGCGCGTTCTATAAATGTATATCTATATCTTATCTAATTCATTCCTCCATATGTATTTTGGAGTATCAAAGACTGTTTATATTTTGAGTTGATGATAGTTTACAGTTTATTTGTCTAGTTTTAAGAATTTCGTTATATCTCAAATTTGTCCTGGTCGGGTACAGTTTAGTATATTAGGTGTGCTGTTACGAAGAGTGGATACTGGGATTTTCAAATTGATCCTCATTTATTTAACACCAATTATACAGATTTATTATACCGAATGTTTTATTATTATGTATCATACAGCAAACGTTGAAGTACCCGCCTAGTTGGCCTAAACAATTTATTACTTTCAATATCAAATAATTGTTGTTCAGTTCTGTTTATAGACGCGCTGTGAAATTATTCACAAAATACTGATTTGCATCGCCGCCTATGGGTTATTTATGTGATTAAAATTTTCCGTCTCCTTAAGGCGCGCGTGTTATACATCAGTATCGTTATATAAGCGGGTGGTTGAACAGAGTACCCAGCGGCCTGGTCTAGTGGACTAGACTACAGTTTGTTATTCGGTAGGTCATCAGTTCGATTCTGGATCTATAACCGATACAAATATAAAATTATTATGAATAGAAGCTACAGGTGAGGATTAATATGGAGTTGTACGGTGTTAGGTTTGATTACGTGCCCGAAAACCGAAGTGCGGTCGTAAATCATCACGGATATGGCACATTCTAGAATGCAATATAAATGGAAATTACGAAAAGTTTCGGGAAGTATTGTGAATCTTCCAGATAAACTCGAGAACATTCCAAAACAATATAAATAGGTCACTGGTAGACAGTCGCATACAGTTCTTATCATAAGTGATATTTATACGTATAAAACGGAAAAAATAAATGAACTTCTAATGTATGATAAATAACTGAAATATGAAAAAAATAGATTTTTTTAAAATAACATAAATAGAATCCAATACGTAACAGTAAATTTCTACAGCAAATATAAATAACTACATTAAATCAAAGATTAATTGACAGATACTTATTTAATATTACAACAAAGGGTTGTGAAACAATATCAGAGTTAATTTAGGCCAATTTTGGGCAAAAACGTCGTTACTCAGCGAGTTTAAAAGATCCTGGGTTCCCGCGACAAGAGATACAACATAGTGAATAGCTAGCAAGTTCACTTAACGATTCTAATCCCTCAGTTGAGATTTTGGTGGCGTCAAAGGAATTATATTTAATAAATTAAGCCCCCTCTATTAAAAAAAAAACTGTTTTTTCAAAAAATTTGTCGCTTACATCAAGCATTGCATTTAAAAAGCCCATAGCGAAGGGGGTAAAGTCATGACGGATCAATTCTCAAATTGCCCCCCTCCAACCATCGAATTGCCCCCCTGTGAGGCGTATGCCCCACTTTAGGAAACACTGGTCTATACCCTGTGTTGCGTCCCTTGGACCACCAACTGATTTATTAACATTGCAAGATGTGTAACGTCTTCACGCCGATTTTCTAAATTATGATTTTTAGCTCTTTTGTTCATTTATTACCAGTTCCTTTCCTTTGTCAATTTATTTTCGAATCCTTTCCTAATTGTACTACCATAAAACGTCCATAAATTCCGATAATTTTTCTAGCTGTAACTGTCACCCCCCTAATCCTAACGTCCGTCAATTTGTATCATATTTCTGTCACATTTATAACCATAAACCAATACGCTACAACAAGTTTCAAAACCCACCTTCCTCACGTGTAACACCCATCATCATTGTTCCCATCAAAGTTAACCACACCTCCATCCCTTTCCAACTTAATCTACAATCTATAAATAATATTTTTCTAAAAAGAGTTCATCAGATCAGATCAATAACAAGCAATATCAATTCACATCAAACTATCTACCTATCGACTTATATCAACAAACAAGTCTAATCAATTAATCAATATTCAATCGACAACTCAATCGTGAAGCAATGTTTCCCGGTACCAGTATTATCCGTGTATAAAGTGTAAATATATTTATAAAAACCCTTTTTAAAGACTTTAATTCAACGACTTAACTTCAACCAAAAAAATTCAACACAATTACCTGAACTTCATCAAGTTGTAGTCCAGGACGATTTATAGCGAATCAAAACACCCTGTATTAATTTAATTGATTTTCCGAAACATTCGCCTAGTAAAGACACTACCTTAAGGCAAAATGTCATCTAAAAATAGTCAAACAGTAATTTGCTAAAACAGCATAGCCGCCGTCGTTCCTGTATTTAGTGCAAAATGTCTCGCACATTTCACAGTTGTTAAAGTTCACGATTGGCCATCAAACGAAACGCGTTGTAGTAGGGTGCCCTCTGCGACATATAATAAATACACAATACACCTTTATTGTAATACGTACATATACTATTAATATATTCAGTTCGTTCGGGACAAAGAAGTTCCTTGAAAGGTCAGGTTGACGTCCTGACTTATGGCAGGACATTGTGCAAACTCATCAAGTGCCGTGATTTGCGTGAGATGTTTTCCATCGTGCGACACATTTAATTACAGGCCCTTAATTCGACTGCTGCACGCAAAATTTGTCGAATCGATTAGCAATTTAAAAGGGAATTATGTAGCAGTTCATACCGAGTGTTCTAAACTAATCGAAACATATTCTCTTCAATAATTATCCCAACAAAAAGTACGTCTTTTATGGCATAACTAAAGATGAGGTGCGTACTTTTAAACTTAAAAAAAGCAAATCCAGTATTGGAGGTTACTTCAAATGTCATATATTATACTTAATTGATAAAGAAAGTAATCAGTTTCTGTTGATTTCTCAGTCAGACCGTTATGATTGTGACTATGGCACTAAAATGTAAATTGAAAAAGAGTATGTATATTTTTAACAAAATTTATTTGCATATATAAGGTCTGTACTTAGGCCGACCATCATAAGTGTTTTATTCCAGCACTACAAGTGAGTACTTAGATGTAGAGCGTTTTAGAAACTAGTTAACTGAATAAATAGTGTTGGATATTAGGTATAAATCACTAATACAAGGAAATATGTTGATTTACACCTTTTTTATATGTTTGCGTCTTGGTTTCCACAAACAGTAGCTTAGCGTCCTGGGCACGTCATTTGCTTATTATTTGGGAGGTCACCGGTTCGAATCCGCGTCCGGCTGCTTTGGTCCATGTTTTCTGTGGTTACCATGCATCAATTAGGCAAATTCTAGGGCAATAATATTCCACAGATAATCTATCATTTCTCTTTTGTCTTCATTTCGTCCGTCTCTTCTTTCTCTCCCTAACCACACCACCCACCCATTCCCACGATTCTTGCAAGGAGGCTGAAGAGAGGCTTACGCCATACTCTCCGGCTTTGCACTACAGTGTAGGTCGGACTGCCCCCTCACTAATATGAGTAGCTGGTTAGAATGGAACATCCAAAAGCTTTTTTAATACAGTATTATCCATATAGTCAACAGTTTAACATAGAATAAGTGGGAAAATATATTATGCCGATTAGTAGTACTTTAGAAAATGATAAAAACACACTTTTTTTCAATTTTAATGGGATTCCACAGGTGTATTCTTAGACTGTAAAGTTTAAGGTTCTGGGTTTGCACAATGTCTCAAAAAAAATGAAGGATTTGTTTGATATTCTGTATTATTTTTAATAGTTTGATTAAATAAATGCGTTCTTATTCAAATGCAACAATAAATTTTCAATTTTTTCTATAAACATGTACAGAGCAAGTCAAAATTGTCGTTTACAAAACAAAGTTAGGAAATGCTACACCATGTGTATTATGAACAATTTTTCAATAATAGGAAAATTATATCAACGAAAAAAAAATACAAACCGATCTATGCCTGCCGTGAAAGCCTCACTACTCTAGTTATATGTATATCTGGTTAATGTAATTCACACCATTTACTTTTATACTTCATTCTTTTGTAAAGAATTTTCTTTCATTATGGCCGTTGTAAAAAATCTTTCTATACGTGTGGCGATTTACGATAAAGCTTGAAAAATAGGGTCTAGGTAATGTTTTACTCTACAAAACCGAGAATTTGTTATTCAAATCAACCGCGCGCCACATTTACAACAAATGCTAAATCTCTACCATTAATCATAGCATTGTTCAGGAGTTAACGGTTGCCTATTTCTGGATCGTTTCAAGGATAAAATAAATTCTCATTTCTTGACACAGAAACCTGTAGAATATGTGGAGGGCGTCCGCCGGCCGGCGGCAACACCATGGGTATAATATATCAGCCACAATTTCCATCAAAATCCGAATGCACTTTAGGAAATATAAAGAGTTATCCGGAACGGAAACTTTTAAGAATGAACAAGTCTCTTTAGAAAATGAACTACAATAAATTGAGAACAGTTCTCGAATAAGACGACCGAAATACATAATTCTCAATCAGGAGAACATATATCTCCGGAGCCTACTATGGGGAGGGGGTGGCAGAATACGAATTGTCTTTTAGTTTGAGAGTTTCTCTGTAGAAACCAATTAACACTAAATAACAATAACGCAACAATCAACATATATTTACACAATTAACGACAACAAGGAAGATATAATGAACATGAAGGCAGCGAAGTAAGATCCGAGCTGATTACTCTCAGAGGGAAAAAAATTATGAAATCGAAACTGTGAGGTAAGAGAAAGGGTAGTAGTAGATAAGAGTAGGGTGCCAATAGAGATGTACAAAAGTATGGAAAAATTTGAGACTAGAAATATGACGAAATAGAGCAACGACTCAAATCACCGAAGAAACCTATCGTAAAATTGTAATTAGGGAAGACAGCGACGGACAGACGTCATTCGGTTAGTACGCGAAGTTGAAATGTTAGCAGGGATTATACGAAAGTACAGTAATAAAAGTTATTGACGCAGATGGTATGGACAGAATACAAAAGCTTTAGAAGATAATGTTAAGAAATATTTACATAGATACACAAAGAAATATAACACAAAAGAATATTTATACAAAACAATTTGAACATAGAATGTTATGTTATCCAGGGTGTATCGACCGCCACAGTCTATTTAAACTGGTAGAGGAATAGACAGAGTACCCTCACCCACTCATCCCTCCGAATATTAAGAAAACCAAAACGTAAACTTCCTTTCCTACCTGCCAAACTATTGGCAATTTCTCCCGATCCCCCTGACGAGTTCCTCCACTACCTCGGGGTTCTCCCCGCTGCCCTCAAATGAACAAATCCCCAGACAGACCCTAACCACTAACCCCCTCTAACAAAAATTGAATAACACATAACAATTTTTCATCAAATCTGGCTGAAGAGGAGGACCTAATAAAACGGTCCTTTAATGGCCTGAGGTAGAGGAGTTTTAGTGGGTAGGTCCGAGGACATCTTCCTCGGGAATCCGACACTACTCAGTCGTATGGGCGGTTGGGTGTCTTTTGAAGATTTCCTCTCTTCCCCGAAAACAAAAAAAAGGACAGAGTAGATAGTTTCGATCATTGCTTAGCATTCGGGAGGTCACCGGTTCGAACCCGGGTCCGGCTGCTCTGGTCCAAGTTTCCTGTGGTTTCTTAGAATAAATTAGGCAAATTCTCGCGCAGTAGTATTCCGTAGATAATCTTTTACTTCTTCTGTCTTCATGAAACACCCAGATTGAGTAATACCTCTTTGACAATAATGGTAATGGTGAAAGCCACGAGATATAGATTTTAATACATGTAAATTTTTAATTTATTGTGAATATTTGGTATTTTAGTTTTTGTACATTAGATTAATGCTTTGTTTGGTGGTATACGATGTGGGAACCAATGTTGGTGTAAATATTGTCGAGTATGTTATGTAGAGGGAATAACTATTTGAAGATATTTTTCAGTTTCATATAAAGAAAAACATTAAATCAGATATAAATATCAATATAAATATGGAATCAACAGAAACAACTACTCCGAGGGCTACTACCCCTACCGGCATTGAATTACACTGTTAATTCCGATGGATTCTTAGACGAAGATATAACATATTCAAAAAAGAAGGAATTAAAAAATTCTTATTCGTCTAAATATTAAGATCAAAGATCTGACATTTGGAACGCGTCCTACCAAGTAGGCACAACGAACAGAAAGCCATATCCCACGACCGGTTTCGTCCTATCGGGTCTTATCAGGTGGGCGCTGGCAGAAAGACCTTTACAGGCTATACTATAAATATAAATATAAACATAAATATGGAATTAACAGGGCTAATACAGTGTCACTCAATACCGGTGGGGGTATTAGCCCTCGGAGTAGTAGTTGTGTAAATTGCCGCTTTCTGCTTCAATGCGAAAACTCTGCTGATCACATGCAAAGGTAAACAATTTATAAGAAAGTTTGTGTCTGTGTCAACACGGTTATCATAACTGTAAGGGATTTGCATGAATTTGTCAGATAATCCGTTACTATAACCGAAATCGATGTTACATCTGAAGTATGAGTTTGCTACGAAGACAAGTTTTAACTTCAAGGGATTCAGAGGACGTTATAAGGGGAGTTGCTTTAAGCAAAACCCTCATTAACATTGACTGAAGCTTAACTGCTTCAGACACTCGAAATCTCTCACCATGATTTCTACTCTTTGTACACATATCGGAATCTTCGTTATCATAAGGTTACGACGGTTGCTATTTATATTTTGAGTCTTGGCAATACTAAGTGTTTACAGGCGCCATCTGACATTTCTAATTGAAAGTTTGACCTTTTTAACCATAACCTTCTTCAGAACGTTTTGTCCTTTGGGCACAACTTGTATTGTTTACAGTGACATGAAAATTTTGTCGCAGCGAAGAAATGGAATTAACTCGTGAACATTTTTGTGCCATGATTTTTTACTACTTTCGATGTAGATTAAGACAGGACTTACTTAACTTACTTCGACTTTTGCTCATGAACGAACCAAAAACGAAGGCAATAAAATCCACATTCGTCTAATTATAAAGGATCACAGATCCCACATTTGGAACGCGTCCTACACAGTAGGCACAGCGCACCGAAAACCATATGCCAAGACTGGTTTCGACCTATCGGGTCTCATCAGGTGTGCGGTGACAGAAAGGCCTTTACAGGCTATATTATAAATATAAATATAAATACCCCTACCAGCATTAAATTACATTGATGAAACCCGATAGGTCGAAACCGGTCGTGGGATATGGCTTTCGGTTCGTTTTGCCTACTTGGTAGGACGCGTTCCAAATGAGAATTCTTGGATCTTAATATTTAGACGAATATGATTTTAATTCCTTCTTTTTTGAATGTTTATCGTTTTTCCCATCCTGAGTAATCTGACTTCCTAGATACTTATCGAAAATCGGCGACTTCTTGTAGTTTAGTCTTTTCTTGAGAATCTTATTGAACTATTAATGTTTGTGGTGTTGTTAATTCATTTTACTTCCTATTTCCTTTTCGATTCACAATGTCCCAATTTCACTTTAACTGAAAATGGAAAGTAAATCTGGGCAAATACGTGTTGTTGTAGGTACCTACATTGTGGTTACTTTGCAAGCATTTTCATGAACAATCAATACATGTATGTACTTTATTTGCCGAGGTCAATAAACTTTTTGTTCCCCTTTGTACGCCATTAAGACCTCACTATCGGGGCAATTGTTGTTCAGGTGATCTATTTACCGCTAGACTGCACTTGTTTTTTGCCTCGACGACGCGACGTAATGTATTATCAGTTTAATCAATTTACCTTTGAAGTTGCTTGGTTTTCCTTTTTTGGAAGAAAAATCCTCGCAATTGGTAACATGTATTGGAACCGACGGGATGATTTATTACATATATTATTACGGGATGATACAGTTATATTCAAAATGAAAAATACCTATTTCTATTATCTTCCTTAAATGCCTTTTTCTAAATAAAATACTAAAACCCGAAAATCGACATGAAACAGCCTATACAGGGTCTCATTCAAACTGAGTGGTACAGCATGTTACAGATTTGAAAATTTGGGAGTAGGGATTACCGAAGATGACATGTTTAATTAAAATAATTTCAACTGATGTCTAGTTTCCTATTTTAAATGGAATGGTATATTTTTTACGATGAATTCGTATGAAACATAAACTTTTAAGGTGACTTTGATAACCAACTACGATGAATAGTTTAATAGTTTCTGAGATAATTTAATTTATTGAAAAAACAATTGCACCACAATCCAAACTATAAAAAATCATAACTTCTTTAAAAAATGACTTAGAGTGTTGAAATTTTTACTAGTTATAGCCAAGTAATAAGGCTAACGTTAATGTTATGCCAAAACTAAGCGTTATAATTTGTACAGGGCGTTTATAAAAAAGTTTAAACTTCAAACACGAATAACTCCATTTCTTCAAATGTCACCTAGCATATTTTATTTTGTCATTCGATTCCATTATTTATCCTCTTTCGATCCATATTTCCTACTGTTTTATTTGAGAATTGTTGAATAATTTAATTAAGTTCCACAATACTCCATTAGGTTAATTGCCCTTTTCTAAATAATAATGTCTATTTGTATTTGAATTTATAAATAAAAAAATATTAAATTAATAGTTTCGACCTTTACTTGATGAAAAACCTAAATCAAAGGAATAAAAACACCATTCAAGTAGATTTTCACAAATTTTATTAAATCTTGTAGCATGTTTCGCCAAACATTGACTTCATCAGACATGCGAGCATTTACTACTTTACTTTATTTTTAAAGTGTTCCAATGCAATACTTTTTTGGAAGGGGAGGTGCATTAGTATAGTATGTATATATAAACAAGTGTTTTAAAACACCTAGTTCTTTCTACTCTAAAAAATAGCATCCAGTAGGTAAAAGATTTTTGGGGTTGATTTTTGTTCGGAGTTCTAATTATAAAGAATTACTTCAATAGATTTTGTAGCCAATCTTATAATATTGGGGGAAAAAACAAAACTATGTTTTTCCTTTAATGTCTAAAGCTTCCACAGGGTAGATTGTAGGTTAATTATTACTACACATAATAGTATATTAGAAGTAGAAAACAATGTCCTAATCCAATAGTTACACATGAATTGAAATACAAACATTCTAGAAAATATTATTTTTAGGTTTATTATTATGTAATTAATTTTCTCGTTTTATATAAATATCTTAAAAATGAAATCGTGTATAGTAATGTGTGCAACAACATACACAGATGTATGTATAGTTTTAATCGATAATTTTACACGTTTGTTTGTGCTCACTAAACAACAAATTCGATTTTTTTTAAATCCAATTTCCGAAACTGAAAAAAAGGAAACAAAGCATTAAACTGATACTTACTGTGTATGACATGGTCTCCCTTATGTGCAATTTCTTGTGCAGATTCTTTTGCTGTTTGAACAACAGTTTTGCCGCCTCTTATGAGAGGGTTGCTACTCGCGCACCCCATGGTCGTGCTAAGTCTGACCGTCACGGTGAGATGGTACACGCAAACTAGCCACTGTCCAGAGCCGACATTTCAACTCGATATCATGCCTATAAGCGCCCCCTATAGACGTAGTCGATTTAATTTATCTGATTGTGAGTTCTTTGCTGCGATTGCTTCGAAATAACTATGCATATACCTACGAAATTTATTAATGTTGTGGAGCTGACCGAAATTCTGCGAATTGGGTGTCGTAGTGTAACCAAGATGACGTGGTCGTAGGAACGACGGAGGAATTAATGATTGGGGAAAATTTTACGCTTAGTGATTGGAAAATCAATTATCCAAGTGTTCATAAGACACGTGGGTACTTGCCACTCATTATTGTTACATAATGTAATGATTGTATGGCGAAACAATTCTGCAAATCATTTTGGTAATTATTTATTATAGTGAAAAAGTAATTTATAAAAAACAAAAAAACAAATTGATAATATTTTTAATGAGTAAATGTTCGTTTATAATATAAATATTGCAATTGCAATTGAGTGTTTGACAGTAGGATATAAAAAATATTTATTTAGTCAGTTAAATGATAAATATGGATATAAATGATAAGATACTACATTTGATTCAAAAATACAGCCCTAAGTCGAATTAACATTTTCTATCATCAACTGTTCGACTTATTAATGGATGTTCCAGTTAGAGAAGGAAGAAAGAGTAATTTGAAAAAAAAAATTGTTTTAAAATTTTTACATTAATGTTTGATGTAATTGTTTTTATGTAATTATTTTTAAAATGACTCAGGGCCTTATGCAAATTGATGAAATAATATTCTGAAATATGTTTCTAATCAACATTCCCACTTACAAAAAATAACTAGCCTGCGATGGGGGTCATAAAAAACACAAAATAGTTTAAAAGTTATGGAGAATTCGACTTAATAGATAGTTGAACTTGTATGAAGCGACTTTAATGTACAGTAGAGAAATGTCGACTTAGAGTGAATCACTGTTAGTGGTGTAATTTTGATGAAACACTTTTAATAAAAACTATTTATTTAATGACTGACAATTGTTTCGACCTGGCGGTCATTAACGAAGAGTAGTTTACAAACAGTATTTGTAATTGTAATTTTCGTCTTTAGAGGGAATTGGCAGGCTGCTTTTACGATTTTGAAGAAATACCGTTGCTATTTCCGTCTTACAGCAATACAGAGCAGTGACGTCACTGTTTAATAACTGTTTTAATTCTGTATTCTCAAGTGTTTGAAGATTTGTTTATTATTTCTTTTTCTAATGCTATCTTATAGCCGCATTAGTTTTGTTTCTTTTTTGAAACTTTTCGGTAACCTTAACTTCATGTTGATTCAGAATTTATATGTATAAATATATATATAAGGTAGCTAAATGTTGAGGGGTGAAGTACAGAAAATACTAAGGCTTTCACGGCCGGCATTATCTGATGAGAATTCGATATTCGGGCGTGATGATCGGGGTTCAGCATTGATTCTCCTCCTTCGGCGAAGACACTGATGAAGTCGTTTATTCAACGTTTCGCCAACTGCTGAGTGCGGCTTTCTCAAAGAACGCAGCTAGGATGTAAAATGGTAAAACGTCGGATAAACAACTTCGTCGGTGTATTAAATTCTCCTCAGTGAAGTAAGAGTTTTTAATATTTGTTAAAGTACAAAATTACTCAAATTACAATTTCGGCATTCATCATGCATGACCATCAAGTTCTTCCTTTATTAACTGAAAATTTTGGTATACAAGTTGGATTTAGTGTTTAATATTACGTTGCATAACGGAAAAAAAATTCTAATCGTGATGTTTGACGTTTTCTTTTTAAAGATTCAACAAATAATAATAGGTGTAGGTATATATTAAAAATCATTCTTCATGAAAAAATTGATCAATTCCAACAAAAGGGAATCTTTTCCTTGCGATTGTCCATCTATCAAAAGTTACAGGATTCCTTTCAAAGCTAACTTTAATACACTGTGGAATATCTTAGGCTTTCACCATTAGAAAATTATTCTCCGGGATTGACAGATTGACGACTGTTATCCTGGAATTTTGTTCCTTAGGTTGTTTAACGGCAGGAATTGTCTATCCAACGTTTTGCCTCAACCTTAGAAATTACTTCTGGTTCAAACACGAAGTCCTTTTTGTGACAAACGGGCTGAGACAATCTCAAGGTAGTACAAGAACATAGGTTTCCACGGTTGGAATCTATAGTAGATTTCAGATTTGGAGTAAAGGGCCGTCGTCAAAATAAATTCCAACCGTTGCACCGCAGTAGTGTCTGTCATTTAGACAACGTCCTTCTATCTAATCAAATTTTACTAATATGAAAGTAGGAGCCTGAGAATTTCTGTTATGATTTTCGGCGAAACGTTGAAATTAAAACCTATGGATTGCCTTAGGCGGAGGATTTCAGAACCATGATCATCAATCGTTGAAAATGATTTCGTAACAATTTGATAGTAGCTATTAAACCGTAGTATTGTCTTTGGGTTTCTCGAAAAGACTGTGTTTTGTGGTAGCAGGTACATAAATCTCTGATTTGAAACATTTTTTTGCATGGCTTAACTACTCATGTGTATGAAAACAACGCTACAGAGGGTTTTAGAGCAGTAGTAATTCAATAATTAAGTTACTATTAAGTCACAACTTAACGAGTTTCTAGTTTCTCTTGCTAATACCATAATTTGAGTTTCGTAAATTTAAACAATTATTATTATTATTATTATTTGATACTTCCATATTTATTCTTAATGAATTCACAAAATTCCACTCTCAATTCGTTTATTTTAGTATTTGGTGAATGCTCTCGGCGTAGGATATTTCATACGATAAATAAATACAATAAAGGTGTATTAAAACAGATTAATTTTGGAAGTAACACAGAAGGAAGAATGGAATCATTATTTATATGCTTGTAATAGATTTAGCAATATTTTTGAAAAATTCTTACGGTAGAAGTTTATTTACAGTGTTCTGGAGAACTAGCTATAATTCTGAATTTCATAGCTTTTGTGCAAATTGAAAATATTATGTACATATTTCCAACGAAGTTATTGGTCTTTTTTATTATGCAATAGAGTAATATACGAGGATGGATCAAATATAAAGGAGCCTTTGTTCATAAAACATTTTGAAAAGTTTCACAAAAACACAAATTTCTCTATTTTTAGACATATCCCCCTTGTTTTTCTATACATTTTCCCAACGCATTGGTTGTTTTCTCATCCCGTTTTCATAAAAAGAAGCAAGGCGGGTGTCTATCCAGTTGTGCACAAACGCCTCCACCTGTTCTTGGGTCTCAATTCGCTCGTCTCCTAGTGATACTTTGAGGGGCCCAAACATGTGGAAATAAGAAGGGGATAAGTCTGGGCTATATGGAGGGTGTTACAGCTGAGTCCAGTGCATTTCACCGATTTGGGCCTGCGTTAAAGCTGCCGTATGAGACCTAGCGTTATCGTGCAAGTGTGAATAGTGTGCGTCCTCCTTTTTCGGCGATAAGCAAGTGTTACCTGACTGAAAAGTCAGTAGTACAGACAGTATTAGGCTGCATTAATGGTTCTTCGCTCGTGCAAAAAATCAACCAACAGCACCCTTCTCCAGTCCCAAAAAACCATGACTACAACATTACCTGCAGACAGACGTGTTTTCGGTTTTACTGGGTTTAATTCATCTTTACATCGCCACTCCATGCGTGCTCGTTTTGATGTTGAAGTGTAATGGTATACCCACGTCTCATCGCAGGTTGTAATTTTGTGCAAAAAAAAATCACCTTCCTCTCTAAATCGATTGAGAAGCGCCTGAGAGATGCAAACCCGAGCAGCTTTTTAATCTTCACTCAGCAGCTTGGAACCCAACGAGCTGAAATTTTTCGGGATCCAAAGTTTTTCGTTATGATTGTGTGGACACTTCCATAGCTGAGCCCAGAGCCGAGTTCACTAAATATCTGAAGCACAGTGGCGTGGCGTGGCGATCCCCTTCAATAAGGTTTGTAACGCTTGCAATGTTAACCGGCGAAATGCTGGTGCGCGGACGACGAGGATGATTTACATTTTCGACACGAATTATGATTACGCCCATCGTTAAATTCTTTGCACCAAACTTTTACACGTGGCCAGTAAAGCGTTTCATTTCCGAATTGTGGTTGCAATCTACGCAAAATTTCAGCTGGTTTCAGGTTTTCACGTTTAACTCGTTGCGCAACACCGCTATGCACCTCTTTCTCACTCATTGTGATTAACCAAGTTATTAACCAAGCGAACACAGCAATACGACGCGTCGTTTCTGTGCCACCTAATATCTCTACTTCAAGTCCTAACGCCTAACGCCCGGATGAGCCTTGAACAACTATCCGGCGCGCAATTTAAAAATGCTCGTTTGTATTTGATCCACCCTCGTAGTAAAATTATAGATTAGTTGAGGGCGACAACTCACACCTTGTATATAATGTGTTCCTTAAAAACGACATATGATACTTAACGATAAATCGATAATTGTTATTTTAGGTCGTTGCCCTTTTATTTTCTCTTACAGAATAATTGAATTTTTTGCATATGCCCGTAATTGGTTAACCATATGGACATGCTTGTCACCATATAATTTCAGGATCGTTTTTGTTTGATAATAACAAATAGACCTTTAGAATACTTCTTAGTACACACTACAAAATCAGTACTGGGTGAAAATTATGCCCAAAATGCACAGAGGGAACTATAACAATATCGGGTCCCCGTCTTTCCTACCGCGATTGTTTTACAACTGGATTTTGTTGAGAAGCTGGTTATTAAATAAGATGTTAATTTAAGATTTTAAAAAAACTTTAATAAAATTCATTTATCAGTATTTATTCTGGTTGCTGTTTAAAAATATCTACTATTATTATTATACTACATTGATTAGGGCTTGACAAATAAGAATTCGCTAAATTTATGAAACCATTATATTTTTAAATCAACCCCATCAAACGTGTGCTTGAAGTGAGGTTTCTATGCGGGTTTTAGAACTTTAGCGATTCTGAGAAGATAAATTAATGACAAGAAGAAGGCACTTCTTCACGTCATACAAGAACACATGTAACCACATTCTTGTAAATTAATATTTTAATTATTTATACTTGAACATCGAAACTTTTGGTATACGAAGGAAACGAAATTTATATTATTCGGAACATTGGTACTGTTGCATAGATGTGCGCAAAATAAAAATTATTCAAACCCATCCAGGTTCCATTCTAAGCCTATATGTTACCTTTGTTTATTCTTATTTTATGTTAAGTAAAAAATGAAACAAAATTGAATATGGGTACTTTGAGTAACAAACAAACACTGGGTTACCTTTCACGAAAAATCTTTTATTCTTCTCTATAATATTGTTTTAACCCTTGCGGGTTTAATTTAAAATTTAAATAAAATTGTTTTCGTGATACGTAACCCAGTGTTTGTTTGTTTGTTTGTTTGTTTGTTTGTTTGTTTTTTTGTTTGTTTGTTTGTTTGTTTTTTTGTTTTTTTGTTTTTTTGTTTGTTTGTTTGTTTTTTTGTTTGTTTGTATGTTTGTTTGTTTTTTTGTTTTTTTGTTTGTTTGTTTTTTTGTTTGTTTGTTTGTTTGTTTGTTTTTTTGTTGGTTTGTTTGTTTTTTTGTTTTTTTTTTTGTTTGTTTGTTTGTTTGTTTTTTTGTTTTTTTGTTTGTTTTTTTGTTTGTTTTTTTGTTTTTTTTGTTTGTTTGTTTGTTTTTTTGTTTGTTTTTTTGTTTGTTTGTTTGTTTTTTTGTTTTTTTGTTTGTTTGTTTGTTTGTTTTTTTGTTTGTTTGTTTGTTTGTTTGGTTGTTTGGTTGTTTGTTTGTTTGTTTGTTACTCAAATTACCCATATTCAATTTTATTTAAAATGGTTCACAAAGAATGCGATACGCAATCTATTAACATTATAAATAATAAATGAAACTACCGTAGATGGAAAAGCTTGGAAATGAGAAGGTTTTTGGATAAAGTATGTATGAAAGTCAATAAGGAAAAGGAGAGATAGATTAGCAGTAACATCTACTAAAACATATTAAAAGCACAAATATGAATAAAAAAAGGCAGAGGAAGGCCTAGATTAGATTATTGGTCGCAAATAGTTAGGGATGTAAGATGTTCCAGTGATAGAGAAATACGAAGATTGGTCTATGTCAGGAAGGAGTTGAAGTGCATGTCTAATCAGTCTTCGGATTGACGACTCTATGATAATGATGATGTAAATTTTTATAATATACTGTGCCTTGTGAATTTTCATATGTGAGGGTGGTTTGATTAGTCCGTGACTTTTAAAGAAAAACGTTAGTTTTTCGGCAAAAAATCATTTTATTTTTCTACATAATCTCCTTTTAGCTCGATACATTTAGTCCATCGTGTTTCTAATTTTTTTATTCTTTTTAAATAATGAGATTTCTCAAGGCCCTCAAAATAAACGTTTGTTTTCACGATGACCTATCCATTCGACCCAAATATCAAATATTTTACCGCCCAGTCATTTCTCAGGTTTGGAAACATGAAATAGTCGGAGGAGACTAAATCCGGAGAATAAGGTAGATGGCGAGCAGTTCGTAGCCCAATTGAAAAATTTTGCCATGGTGACTACACACGAACGAGCATGTATCCATGCATTATCCAGATGAAAGTTTTTCTTGGCTAAATGCGGTCGTTTCTACTTAACAACTGTGACAAATCTGTCCAACTGTTCTAAATAATATTTACCGTTGATCGTTTTACCTTTTTCAACTGTTTCGATTGTTGTTTGGTCTCTGGTGTGGCGTGATGGATCCATGTCTCATCTACGGTAACGAAACGGCGCAAAAACTCGTTTACTCGTTTGGATTGCGGCTGTACATCCCAAACACTCCTTTAAATTTGTCACACGGTGGTGTTTATGGTCGATCGTGAGCAATTGGGGCACCCATCATGCCGACAGCTTTTTCATGTCCAAATATTTATGTAAAATGTGATTTACTCGCTCAGTTGAGATGTCTACATCCTCAGCCAATTCACGCATTTTCAACCTTCGATCATCTAATATTATTCCATGGATTTTGTCAATGATTTCTGGCGAACGACTTCTTTTGGACTCTCTCCAATCTGAACGTTCAGCACCACTTGTACTGGTGCGGCCACAACGAAACTCAGTAAACCAAACCACATTTTAACCGTTGAAATCGACGGTGCGGTGTCCCCATAGCACTCGTATTTATGAAGGCTCTCGTTGGTTTCTTTAACAGATTTTTTTGCGCAAAAAGTAACACTTAATCAGCCCACGAAATTTACTTTTTTCCATTATTTTGTAATTTAACGAGGTTACCTGCTTACAATGGCTGTCAAACATAAACTAAACGCCACAGTTGCTCAAAATTTGGCAGTAGTCTATCTACAGATGGGATTTAACGGAAAGAAGAGTGTTGCCATTACAGTTACTCCGCGGCAAATTTAAAAAGTTACGAACTTATTAAATCACTCTCGTACGTTGTGGCCAACTGGAAATCCTTGTAGTTTCCGTTTGTCTACCTGTCTGTCGGTATGTCAGAACCACCCTCCCAACCTCTTATTTAGATTAATCTAAAAATAGAAGTAGTGAGATTTTTGGAAACATAATTTTTAGAGGGTGAAAAGTATACTTAATAGTTTCTTTTCATTACTGTTTTCTTTTAATGAAAAAACCTTTTACCTTCAGTGAAAATTACGATGAATACTATAGTAATATTTAATTTATAAAAATTAAAAAATGATTCTTTTTTTATATCTCTCCATGTCATTTCCAAACAAGGGTGGGAAAAACTTATAAGGACCGTCAACTAAAACAATTTTGAGTAGATTCACTACATCCACTTTTGAGTAATTATATTCAATGTGGTAAACGTTTAACACGACCCATAAAATCACAATACTGACCATTTTCATTTTTTGTCCTTTATCTTTGCAACCAATGGCTGAAAATCGGTTCTTAACGTACTGTTATTGCCTATTTTTTTGTCTCCCCGATGTACTAGAATAAGTCAATTCGGTATTATGTACACTACCCTTTGATTTTATGTAAATTTTTTCATTTGTCCCCTTGAATTCCTATCAAGTATAAAAAAGTCTTGTAATCATTCTATTATGAATGTTATACCTTCCCAACACTTGTATGTACCGTGTATGCCCCTGAATTAGCCGTTAGTAACAAACATGTAAAGAAACTATAAATTACGTCGTTAGACGTTTAAAATCATTAGTTTTACCAGATCCTATGTTTTTTTAGCGCGTGTAACAATTTGCCCTTCTAGGGATATCGGATATTTCATGTTGAACATTTGAGGTAAAGGGCACCTAATCGCCCTATCAGATAATAAGGTAGAGCCTAATCTAAATGTACATTATGTTCTGTTTCCCAGTCAAGTTCTGACTCATTTTACGGTTTGAAGAAATTTGCATTTTCGCCTGTGATAACCTTTTAATATTTGAATTTCTTACTTAAATATTCACGTGTTTTACCACACAGGTATATTAACTTGCGCCTTGAATATTTTAAGAAACTAAGTATGTCCACAAAAACACATCAATTTAAATGGCATAGAAATAAATGACAAGAATGTAAACCGGAGAAAACAACAATTTTTGCATTTTTAAATTTTGGTATGTTAAACAAACGCTTTGTTAGTTAGTTAACACTGAAAATTTTGTTTCAAGTAGCTCACAATCTTTTAGCTGGCATCGATTTTTTTAATTTTAATATTTGTTTTTCCAGTAACATATATCCATAATAATTATGATTTTAGTTTGTAAATATTAATGTTGCCCCTATTCTATTTAATTTTTATTTTGTGGTTGAAATAACTGATAACGAATTATTATTCGATCAAATAATAATTAGACCACAGACGTTTGGTTTCATTTAACAAATTTTCCTAGCAAAATTAACCAATAGCATATATATATATATATATATATTATCTGGTGAGGTATGTATAGTATTTTAAAAATACGTTCTGATGTAAAAAAATGTTGGGTGCCAGATACTTGTAATTTTAGAGTCGAAATCCTTGGTTTAACTGAATAAAAGAAATAATTAAACATGAAATAAATTTTAAAAATAGTTATATTAAGACAAAGAAAAATCTTAGTTATTAAATTATAAACAAGTTTTAGAACCTGAAACAATTACCTCAGAAGAAGCTTGTGTAAAATTTTGTTATCTGAAGGAAATTTGCATAAATCTAAATAAAAAAATAATTTAATAGACATAAGCAGTATATTAACACAAATAATTTTTTTTATCGGGATTTTACCTAATATGACAATATATTTTGAATTGATATTTTACAAAATTTAAATTTAAATGTTAAAAAAAATACACTTGATTTTCTTGGTTTAAGTTCTGAAAATCAACTTACTGGTATGAAGTTCTTTTAGTAGAAATATAAAATAAAATTAAATTCTTTATAAACTCGTAGACACACTGCTAATGGATCCAAAATTATGATATACAGTTCAATACATTAAAAAGTATGTAGAAAGTCCAATTACTAATATTACTGCCCGTTATAAATAGTGTACTTCTTAAAATTTACTCACGCACATATTTTTCAAATTTCAAAATGGTACTTACTTAAAAAACATGTCTCGTATTTAACATATAGCCTGTAAAGGCCTTTCTGCCAACGCTAACCTGATGAGACCCAATAGATCGAAACCGGTTGTGGGATTTGACTTTCGGTTCGCAGTGCCTACTTGATAGGGCGCGTTCCAAATGTGGCATCTGTGATCCTTAATATTTAGATGAAAAAGGATTTTAATGCCTTCTTTTTTTGGACAAAAAAAAACGTTAAATTAACTGATTTTTTGGTTAACCTAACCTTTTTTTCTCTCACAACAAGCGTACCAACACCAAAACTATTTCCGAAAAATTAAAGTAAAGTTATATGTAAAACCGAATTCACTTGCCTTATTTGAACGTCGAAGTTTGTCGTATGTTTTCTCCATTTCATTTCTTTAAATTGTTTATTAAATTTAATCCAATTATATTTATCACTTCTGCCCCTTGTTAATAATAACAAAGTAAAGTGAAAAATCAACAAATCAAAATGTGTTATCGCTCAAATATTTCACTGTTTGCTGTACCGATTTGGAAAAACTTAGTGGTGAGATTATCAGGAACAAATGGAGGGTGGGGAAAACCCAAGTAAATACAAATTGATATTTTAAACACACTTTATTTTTTCTTTTAGTACAACCCTGTGTTTTCTAAGTAGATACTACATTTACAATCTATCTCCATAAAAAATTAAATCAGTCTATAGGTTCGTGTAAAGGTATGCTGTGTTAACATGTAGGAGTTTTTAGTTATTTTTTATCAATATTGTCTACACCGGTTGACATAAATACGTCGTTAATAACAATTAGTACAAAGACATGTACAACAAGTTATATAGGTATGATTAATAAAGTATTCAGACAGTTTTTTTTTTACCGAAGTGTAGAATCAATCAATGTGACTATATACATACGGGTCAAAATCCTCATATCAATAAAATCAAATCTGGGGAAAGAAATTAATGTAACCTAACCTAACTTGTTTTGACCCATAACGCAGTGGAAAAAATCACAGAAAACCTGGCCACAAATAGTAGCTGTCGGTTAGAGACTTGAAAATTGATAACCATTGTTTTTTTGGATCGCTAATAAAGAATTGGAGGTTAAGTCCCGAAAAATAAAGTGGTGGACCCAGAATGGCAGACAAATTTCGAAAAACTCATTCAATTTCAACAAAAATGAGTACTAAGGAGTTTTTGGGTCGTTAATAATGAATCAAGGTTGTATATTCACCTTATGTTTTATCACCAATTAAAACGGAAGGTGGTTTCTTTATGAATTCTTAAAGTACGCACTTGTTGCTGTACTTTCAAACGTAGAGTAAAACCCGATCTCCTGAGATCACAGATTTTTTTGATAATCAAAGATAAATATAGTCTTATAACTATTTATAGTTACTTGAGACGTTTGTTAGATATATTTAAATATGTTCAAAATCAAAATTCAAATTATTTGATTTGCCTACAGAAAAACTTTCCCTGTTACGAAAATTAAATCACAAGCACAAGACTATTGATACGCGTTTTTAGTTAGAACTGTGGAGACATGCACGCAGTGCAAGCTTCTCTGAAAGCGTCAAGTTCTGACTCCTCCAGAGAAGCAAGTATAAAAGGACCCTCTTTCTACGACAATCGGACGATTTCCATTTTTATACTTTTGACCAGGTTTCTCGAGATTTTTTTAACTCGTTTATCGAGATTTTAGAAAACAGAAACGAATGTATATATTTTTAAATCTCAGTTTCCATTGCGATCAATATAATCGATTAATCGATTGTTTAAGTCGATTCTACATACCGTTTTATTAGTTTTAGTACATATTAGTGAAACAACAAGATATAACAACAACATTTATAACATGCTTGTCTGTTTTTACTTATTTATAAAAATTGTGATAGTCAATGCAGTTTAAACATTGAACAAACATATATATAATATAAGTGGAACTGACATTTACGACTAAGTCCTAAGTAGTAAACAGAGAGATAAGAAATGTTTTTAAATGACAGAAAATAACAAAACATAATCATTTAGATTTGTAAATAACGTTACAAATATGGTATAACTCAGGCTATGGGGATTTCTGACGTTTCGTCCTTTGACTGATTGTAAGGGGCATCTTCAGGGCTCTTTCAAACTGAACTGACGATTAAAAGTCAGTAATGGACATTTTGATACGAAACAACACCGGTGGAAGCTTGCGAAACACTATAACGCTATAACAGTCGTCCAGAAAGTCTGTAATGAGTCTTTGATGATAAATAGTTTCGAAATTTCAGTTTCGTAGTTCTTATGTTGAGAAGAGTTCTTTCAGCGATCGAAAAATTGTAGGTAAGAAAGTGTAAACGAAAGAAAGAAGAAAAACGTCATTTTATATTGTTGAAACTATTAAAATTTCGGTCAATATTGAAATTAAAAATAAATAATATTTTTTAAATTAATTCAAATAGGGCTGTCATAGCAGACCAGCTGTAAGACTTTAATTGGAAACACTTATAACTCTTATTATTTATTTGAAGAAAAATCCCAGTTTGTTCAAACTTTTTTATATAAAACAATAGTAAACATCCGAGTGTATCGAAATAGGATAAGAAAAGGAATCGAATAACAAGATAACATATGGTAGGCGCCATTTGTTTTAAGTTTCTAAGCTGTGTCTTTTTAACACCCTGTGTAAATTATTAAACTAAATTTTGGCTTGACGTTAGCCTAATAACTAGTAAAAATTTCAACACTCTAAGTCATTTTTTGTGGAAGTTATGATTTTTTATAGTTTGAGTTAGGGTGAGATTATCTTTTCTCTATAAATTAAATTATCTCATAAACTATTTATCGTAGGCATACAAGTCGGTCATCAAACATACCTTACAATTTTATACTTTATACGAATTTGTCATAAAAAATATACCATTTCATTTAAAATAACAAAGTTGACATCAACTTCTGGTATAATCAGAAGTGACAGACAGTTGAAATTATTTTATATAAAAAGATCATCCTTGATAACAACTACTCGCAAAGTATTAAATCCGTAACGCTTAGTTTTCCTGAAACGTCTAATGTACCACTCAGTTTGAATAACCCTGTATAATAAATTGTCAAACATATAGGTACAGTCTGAATAAGTAGTTCCAAGTCAGTTCCAAGTAACATCACTCTTACTATAGATATACACAGCATAGGTCTCATATTCGAAGTTGTTTCATTGCAACCCTTTTTATTTATATCAAACTGCAAATATACAATATATCAAAAGGTTACTATTAAACAATTTACGTAATTAATCACAAGGATAATTTAATTCAATTTCTATTGAACTTATATGAATATTTCTCATACTAAAAAGAATTGCTGTAAGAATTAATACAATTGTATAGTAATATGGCAATTGCTTATTACGTTACACATATCAAACTAAATTAATTTATAAATCAGAGCCAGAGAGGGTATAAGGTTGTTTATTTTAAATTGAAAAACGAACATCCAACCGTTCGTCTCTAATTGGGGGGCTTTATCCAATATAAATTTTTTTTTTCTTCATAAAATACGATGAGTTATGAAAAATAACTAGAGGCGAAATGTTAGATGTTGGTTTTTTACTCAAAAATGCAATTTTTTTATTATGATATGAATCCAAATTCTGTATTTTTAGTAACTTCTCTGAACGAGGCAGAGGTTGCATATCGATATTATTAGATTTAATTTCTTATTAAAATACTTTAATGTAACACGCATATTATTAACAAGAAATTTAACACATTAACAACTAACCATAACACGCCTACAAATATTCAAGTTCTTGATAAGTTTGTAGGCCTGTTAAATTCTTTTTAAAAATGATTACCTATTTTTAGTAAATAGGATATACAGGGTGGTTCATGGATATTATGGTACAGAACAGGGGCAGATCCTTGACATCAAAATTAATTCTATAATACAGTTACACTTGCCATACTTTGTACAATATTTATTCTTAAGGGCTTACGAAGTTCTAAACCTAAACAATTAAATTATAAATACATCAAAAATATATAAGACAAAGAAAAACTGCTTTTTTATGTTTCAAAGGTTTTTATTAAAACAAATACTGAATCTGACAGGTTAAACTACATTCTGAATAGAAAGGAAAAAAAATCAGTTTATTAGAAGAATTAGAAATTAAGAAAGCTTTTAAACGAAACTATAACATCACAAACTTACAGTCAGATTTTCGAAATAACTTATTAATAAATAGATACATATTTGGATTTCCCACCAATAGACACACAATAGGTTGTTCAATTATCGGTCTCTATTTTATATCATATACCTGTATTTATTTTAACCCGTCAGATTCAGTATTAGTTTTGTACTCTTGAAAAAGGCTTCGATAGCCGAAACGATCGTCGAGTTTTAATAAAAACCTTTGAAACATAAAAAAGCAGCTTTTTCTTTGTCTTATATATTTTTGAAGAATATGTTTCATAATCATCCGACCGAACAATCCTTACAAGTTATAAATACATCAATGTGACATTAATTATTGAATTAATTTGTACCCACTACAGATTACCTCACTCCGTGACGGCAGTAACGAATTTTTCCTCATTAATTTGAGGTAATCTGTAGTGGATACACATTAATTTAAAATTTACCCCTATTAAAAATACTTCAAAATATTTCATAATTAAATTATATTTTTGGCAATCTTTTGAGACGTCTAATTTTTCTCTTACGCCTCATTTTTATAAATCACCCTGTATATGTAATTATATGTATATAGAGATTTCTTTAGTAATTTGTTCCTAACAATATACATGCATATAATATATTTTAGTAATTCGAAAACTTTTTCAATAACAAATAGTATGAAAAGTCCATGTCTACAATACCATCTGTCAGTCTTTTGGTTATACAAATATATGTTTAATTTTTATGTAAGGTAAATATACCTCCTTCCTTTGAAGGGGGTGATAATTTTATGGCCGCGCGCAACCGACCTACCACTTTATTTGGGGTAGGCAATTGACTTACAACTGTTAAAATTGTTATGGTAGATTTATAAAGTATTAAAGTATGTTGTCTTAAATCCAACCGCTCTATATGATACTTACGTTGGAAAATTCAGATCAATTCTACTTCATTCATATCTAGTTTTCTTTTCAATCTATACATCTATAGATCTATACATATAAATAAAATTGGAGTGTCTGTTTGTAATATTAAAATAACCACTTTTTACTAAATCCATATGGATGTATACACGGTACATATACCAAAATAACATTGTTTTTTTAAATTTTTGTCTATCTGTCTGTTTGTTCCGGTTAATCTCTGAAACGGCTGGACCGATTTTGACGGGACTCTCACTGTAGATAGCTAATGTAATAAGGAGTAACTTAGGCTACTTGTATTTTAGAAATTAATCAACTATTTATTAATAATAATAATTAATTTCTAAAATACAAGTAGCCTAAGTTACTCCCTATTACATTAGCCACCTGCCAGTGAAAGTCCCGTCAAAATCGGTCCAGTAGTTTTAGAGATTAGCCGGAACAAACAGACAGACAAAAATTGTAAAAGCGCCTTCCACCACTTAATATCACAAAGGCTGCCTGTCGCGCGGGCTCAGAACGCGCGAGCGGGCTATTGCTAACGGTTGTGTCTCAACGACTTCGTTTAAAATTTTGAAAATAATTTCTTTGTTAAATTCCACGCGGACGAAATCGCGGGCACAGCTAGGATTTACTATATAAAAATGACCCATCAATACCATCTCCACCAAATCTAGACTTAGCACTCTACACCACATACTTTTTTATTAACGTTAAATGAAAAATTTTGTGGAATAAAGGGGTGAGTTTCCTTGATTTTTTCTATCTAATTTACCACAGTCTCCTTTACTATTCTATTGATAAATATTCACTTAAGATTTAGTTTTATTCCACGATATTTACCAAAGAGTGCTAAAATTGTCCCAGCAAATCAATAAATTCAGTGTTAGACTATTTATTATAGTTAGTTAGTTTAACCTTACTAAATATTGTTAGCTTGTTAGCTGACACCGCAATTTAGTAACTATTAAACTGACAATTGGAAATTTTCACTACCAGACGTGGATCGCGATTTCGATCTTATTATATTTCATCAGCACACTAGAGGCCGTCTTGATAAATCACTGCTCATTGAATGCGATAGACGACAAAACGTTTAGAATAGTAATGTTCCGTGAACTACAGCAAAAAAGCCTGGAATAAATACTTTTTCTGTCATTCTTACTGTTTGTTCTTACTATTCAGTCACTAAAACAATATGAATCAATTATTTTGCGAAATGTAAAAGTTCATTCATAATTATGTTTGTGCTAAACAATAAAATAATTTACAAATGCTTTTCTATAGGAAATCCAACAAATAATTGCATAGATGAGACCTTCAGCTCTTGCAACTCCATGATAATCACAGTTTAAAACAAAAACACACATTTTTTGGTTGCAAAAAATTTTTATTGTCTCACACAGTGCCTTCTTCAGGTGGAAGAATTTTACAAAGTAATTTACAATCAGAACTCTTATATATATTAACTTACAATCTGAAGGATACGGGTAAAATGTTTTAAATATTTAATAAAGGTGAATTACAAAATTCCAGCTGGTCGTTCAAGATATTTTCATTTTTACACAATTTATTTATTTCTAATTTTTCCAAAAAAATAAGTTTTATTCCTTGTAGTACTTTGAAATTTTCATTGAATTGATGTTTTTAGTATATCCACAAATTAAACCTATTTCAAAATTTAACTCCTTAACTTATTTAGGCAATTTTTCTAGCAAAATAGGCCATTATATTTCTAAATTCACTAACAACAAAATTGCATATAAAACCAATATGTTATTAGGAATTATTTAAAAAAACAATAAAGATAAAACTAAAAAGAAGAAAAAATAAGAGTGTATCTACTTAACTGTGGAGATTGTGAGAAAGTATATGTGAGACAAACTGGGAGATCTTTTAAAGAAAGAATAAAAGAACATTTAAAGAGTTTTAACAATAAAAATAAAAAATCTTACGCAGAACATTTATTTGATGAAAAACATTAATTCAATGAAATTTTCAAAGTACTGTATTTTGCAAATAAAGGAATAAAACTTATTTTTTTGAAAAAATTAGAAATAAATAAATTGTGTAAAAATGGAAATATCTTGAACGACCAGCTGGAATTTTGTACTTCACCTTTATTAAATATTTAAAACATTTTACCCCTATCCTTCAGATTGTAAGTTAATATATATAAGAGTTCTAATTGTAAATTACTTTGTAAAATTCTTCCACCTGAAGAAGGCATTGTGTGCTGAAATAATTATTGTGGAAACAATAAAAAATTTTTGCAACCAAAAAACGTGTGTTTTTGTTTTAAACTGTGATTAACAAATAATTGTTTTACAGTACCTACCTCTTTTCTATAAACTTGGAAAGCTTTTTATTCGAGGTTTAGCTGTATATAAAGAGTCCAAAAAAGCTGACGTTTACAGTATATTTGATACCAAAATATACATATAAATTATAGAAACTGATCATTTTTGCTTTTTAAAAATCGTAGGTACTTCGTAAAGTTTTGCAGTTTTATTAGGTAATACCCGTATTTGAATTATTTCACGACTTTCATGGCTATTATTGTATCTTATGGCGATTAATTCTAATCGTATTTCAGATTTTTATTTTTAAAAACAGACTGCTACTCATACAGATCTAGGAATATATGTTTTTCATTTTTACAGCCTGTGAAATTTTAACAAACATTTGATCATAAATATTAATTAATATCAACACATTAATTTACAGAATCTTTCTTATCGTCAATTAATGTAATCAAATTAATAGGTACAACATTTTGTTTTTTTTTTTTTGTTAGTGGTAAATTACCTTTTTTCTGTGGTAGGATATTGTCCAAAAACATTTAGTAACGGCATTTTTGACGAGTACAAATAGAGTACCTACCATACATTTATCAATCATCGCAAAATTACGTTATCGGTTAAGTTTACCTAGTAATAATAAATTCTCAAAATAAACAAGACTTAAATTATATATTTTAATTACTTTAAGCCAATGTTTCGATCAAAAATCGGACATAAAAATACATTCAGTGCCTAGCAGTTCTTTTGATGTGTATAAGTTGCAAGGTCAATAAGACACGATGTTTTACTGGGAGTCCTGATTGAGTTCGAATTCCTGGACGAAACTTTGGTCGAACGTATTTGATACATCTGGTTTGAGTCTTGTTTTTCACTAAATTATTTAGTAAAGGTTATAACCAATATCAGAGACCATTTAAGTCTGATTTATTCAAAAAACGAATTATTGTAAATCCTATAACGTTCAATAGGCGTCCAGGCTTTCTTATACATCATCCGTATATTGCATTGTACTACTTAACAAAACAAGACTTGTGGACATTGTGATTTTTATGTTTTATGAACGCTAACATGTGCCACAACGTTTGCGTGATGAAGATCGGTATCGGACTTGGATTCTCCCGGTTCTTGTTCAGACGAAGTTTGTGACGCGAAATAGGGATGTCGATGACGATGCTGACACTTGGGGATGGCTCCCGTCAAACGGGAATCGGAACTGATAGCGCGTTCAAGACGACCCCTCTGATGAGAACTGTCTCTTCTACGTGAACGAGACCTGTGACCGCAATCCGAAGCATTAGAACTTCGTCTGTGGTTCTTTTGAGGAGTACCAGTTGCTATAGTGCTAGTTGTGGTGGTAGGGAGTTGGTGAACTGAACCCCCTGTATATAAGAAAATAGCATATACAGTGAATTGCTCATTAGAAAACTAAAATAATTGCCAAACACAAAAGCGATAAATTTTAGACATCAAAGGAAAAGCATACGGAGACAATCTGTACAGTTCATTGTCTTCTAAAACCGTGAAGAAATAAAAAGAAAAATGCTGCTTGTGAAATAGGGGAATATTCTGATGAGCTGAACAGTAGTTAGGAGTGGTTGAAGATGTAGCAGCTGAAATTACATTAAATGCAGACATCGGTGCAATAAAGGGAATGCTGCAAAATTTAATTTATCTCTCGTTATGCTCAAAAATCGTAAGAATCGCGGACTTTCTGATGCTAGTGAACAGATCTTATAGCAAGAAATATAATTAGTTTCTAAATTGGAGCATTCGACAGCACACAAAAAGATGGCATTATAATTAAAAGGAGGAAGTACACTTTCCTTAGAAAAAGTAATAAATGAAATTCTATATTAGGTCGTAATGTAGATACTTCTACAAAAAGGGATGTAAATGATTTTTAAGTGATTTATCGCATCACTAATGTGAGTGACGTCATATCATATAGATACACAAAATTATTCGGAAAACATTTGGGTAATTTAAGGACTATCCAGCTCTTTCAGCATTTTTATAAATATACTCATAGTAGATACATTAGTTCGATCAAAATGGGCGAAACACAAATGTCAAATGCACTGGCGTAATTACGAAAGTGGGGGCCCTAGATCATTTCTTTTATGGGGAGTCATAACATGACAATTTTGAATTTAAACTAATTTCACCAGGTTTTTTATAATGAATATACAAAAGTAAAAGTAAATAAATAAGAATTTGGTTATCATCACATCATTACAATATAATATTATATATAGGATTTTTCAAGTTGATGTGCTATTAGATGTATATGAATTAGTAGAATGAATTCAATTCTGAAACTTGGGCTCATTTGGTTATTGTTTGTGCCGCTTCTTTTAAAAACATTTTCAAGTTCGATTTACATCCGGTTATACCGGAAGTAGATGTTAACTTTCTTATTTTAAATGGAATGGCATACTTTTTTTACATTTTCCGATAGAAAATCTGAATTCATGCATATTTTATAGGAGGCACTACCCCGAAAATTTTGAGTTATTTAATTTTTTTCAAATTTTTTGACATTTGCACGTTAACATTTAAAACACCATAATTCAATTGATTTTTGAGATTTTGCTTTATGGCTCGTAACAATTATGTTATGTAGTTAAGCAATGTGAATATTTAAAAATAATTGTTAATGCAATTAAGCAATGTGAATAGTTATAAATAATTGTTACGAGTTATAAAGCAAAATATCAAAAATTAATTGAATTATGTTTTTTTTAATGTTAACTTGCAAATTTCAAAATTTTTGAAAAAAATTAAATAACTCAAAATCCATCAATATTTTCGGGGTAGTGCCTCCTATAAAATATGCATGAATTCAGATTTTCTATCGAAATATGTAAAAAAAAGTATGTCATTCCTTGTGAATCGAACTTGAAAATATTTTTATCTACTAATTCATATACTTCTAATAGCCAATCAACTTGAACAACCCTGTATATTTCCACTTCGAAATATAGATACATCAAGAGCAAAATCAATTTTCTTGCCCTGATGGCACGGGATGAGCCCCATATAACTTGTTTGTCCAACTCATTGGCAGTTACACCACTAGTCAAATAGAAAACGTAACATATCGACTACATATAATTTTCTTCCAAATTATTGAATCAATTTTAATCATTCTTTCACCTGTATAATTATGATTCGAGGTGATTTGATAAGTTCGTGACTTTTTGAAATTCCCGCGCAGTAACTGTAATGGCAACACTGTTTCCGTTAAGTGCCATCTATCGGTAGACTATTGTAAAATTGTGAGCAAGTTCGATGCTTAGTTTATGTTTGACTGCCATTGAAAGCAGCCAACTTCGTTAATTTCCACAATAATGGAAACTAGTGAATCTCATGTGCTGCTTAAGCATTACTTTTTGCGCAAAAAAATTATTAAGGAAACCCAGAAGGGACTTGATAAATACAATGGGGACCCTGCACTTTCGATTTTAATGGTTAAAATGTGGTTCACTGAGTTTCGTTGTGTCCGCACCAGTATAAGCGACGCCGAACGTTCAGGTCGGAGAGAGTCCAAAAGAAGTCGTTACACCAGAAATCGTTGACAAAATCCATGGAATGATTTTAGATGATCGAAGGTTGAAACTGCTTGACTGGGATTTACGCGGTGTAATTCATATTGAATACCTTGAAATAAGTAAATATCATTCAGAACTGTTGGACAGATTTGACACTGTTTTGAAGCAGAAACGACCGCATTTAGCCAAGAAAAAGATGTTTGTTTCATCTGGATAATGCATGGGTGTATCGAGCTAAAAGGAGATATGATGATATGTAGAAAAATTAACTGATTTTTTGCCGAAGAACTGATATTTTCCTTTAAAAGTCACGCACTTATCAAACCACCCTCGTATTTCAAGAAACGAGCACACTTGATTTTTTTATTATGTAAATTTTTTCAAAAAATACTAACCGCAAAAGTAAAATTAACTTGTGCTTGTATACAAATGAGTAAGATACAGAAATAGTAAACGTGCCTTCAAGAAATATTGTATGTAGAGGAATGCAATTTTAAAAATCAAATTTTCAATTTTTGGAATTAGGAGTTTTATTCCCATACAGGAAAAAGTTAGGGAATTTAATAATTTTATTTGCGTCGATACTACTGTGTCTGAGGAAGGGATGTAATTTTGTTGCTTTATCATATTACGCTGGGATCAGAGGTCTCAAATTGCGAATAAATTGGCCTACGTGTACTTGAATAGTCTCTGAAACACAACAAACGGTAAACATTTATACGGCACTGTGTGTTTGAAGCATTCTTCGTAGCAACACTTTATTGATCATACCCACGAGGTTTTTTTATAATTCTTATTCAAAATCGTGTACTTTTCGTACATACCTGTGACTGGTGTTTCTCTCACGTGTCTCGACGGTAGTCTTGGTGAACAAGAATGTGAACTTCTTCGAGAGTTGTCGTTTGAACGGTCTTCTTCGTCAACTCTCTGCTGTCTTCGGAGAGGATTTCGCCTGCGGTCTCTCACTCTTAGCGTAACAGGACACTCCAGATGCAAATCAAGTGCCATTGAACCCTGGCTATCGGCATCCGGTTGTAAATCGTTTCTAAATTGAAATCGGAAGTTATTTCCAGGATATTCAATATGATACAAAATGAAACGTACTTCACTTGCGTAATATACGTAAATGTTATTTATTGCAAATTTGTAATATGTACTTCTAATAAATTTCGTAGCTTTTATTTTCATATCGAGACTGCCTATGGTGTGCTGACGATATCTAATAAAATTATAATTGATTTTATCTACTGATACTTGATGAAATTCCATTATATACTTAATAAATAAAAAACACTTTCGAATTTCACAGTTTATTGTTTATCATTTGACAATATTGTTTCGCTACACTGTAGCTTCTTCGGAAGTTATATCTAAACTTATGCTATTACAAATATTATTCGCTTATATTCTAACCGTTCCAGGAGGGGGTGGGAAATTAAATAAATTTAGTAATGGAGAATTGTTGACTTCAGTTTGTTCATTAATAATATTAGGGCTGTATTTGTTTTTATTTATTTCTAATTCTTCTAATAATTTTAGTCTATATGAATTATTTTCTGCATGTATTATTCTAAAATATTTATTAAACGTATGTTTATTATCGTTTAAGTGTTTTGCATAATTGGAATCTGCTTTATTGTTATTATAAGATCTGTAATGTTCATTTATTCTAATAAATAAAACACAATTACTTTGCACTGGCACTAAATTTATTCTTAACTGGACAGTGCCAGTGCAAAGTAATTGTGTTTTATTTATTATAATCATGATGATTGGTCACAAAGTAGAAACCAAAATAATAGAATTCCTAAAGAATATTTCATTGATTCTGATTTTAAAATTTCTAGCTGTTTTACCGATATAGAGTTTATCACAAGAATTACATGTTAATTTGTATACGCCTGTTTTGTAATCATTATTGATTTTGTCTTTATTATTTTTTATGTGTTTTCCTAATTTATTGTTCGTTGGCGAAACAATATTGTCAAGTGATAAACAATAATAATTAACTGTGAAATTCGAAAAAGTGTTTTTTATTCATTAAGTATCTAATAAGATAGAAATCTAATTGATAGAATTCACATCGCACCTTTTGTGGAAAAAAAACGGCGAGGATAGAAACACTAGGTTAATAATACAATTTCTTTCTTGAGAATGACCCAAGAGGATCGAAACAATATTGTAGAAAAGGAAAATAAATCCTTTATAATGAAACGAAAATATTGTTTCTGTTCTTACCGTTTATTTAAAATTGAAATCGCTATTTGTATCTGGTAATTTCGATTATACTCTTTGTTTTCGTCGTTTATGCCTATCAGGTATATAAGCTCCATCGTCGATTCAGTTGAACAAGTAGATACCATTATAACCTAACCTAACCTAACCGTTACAAAATTACTTTACAGCCCTCTTTCAACCGACAATAATATTAAATTTGGTAGAATTAAATTTATAAATAATTTTAGTTTTAAATTTAAAATTTTCTTTCGTAAAACTTCAACTTTTTAGTTTCCGTAACCAAGATATATTAAATAATAAAAATAAAAGAAACAACCCCCATGTTCAAAAATGGTATTTATCAAATATATTGTAATTCATGTGATGACTCTTATATAGGAAAAAACGGAAGAACTATCAAAAAGCGTATTTCTGAACATGAACTGAAATACAATAATACTGGCTTTGCAGAACATTGTACGACTTTTAATTATTCAATAGATCTTGACAAATCAAAAATTATATATTGTAACGTTTCACAAAATAGTAAATTATCGTTACCAGAACTGGACCTGTCCACTTTCATGGTAGCGAAGATGTTAATAGCTTACGTTATAGGCCAAAAGCGGTTAGAAAAGTTAGGTCATGAGTCGACATAGGTTAAAGAGATTACATTGTAAACCCATCGGGAGCCCATTAAAACTTATGGGAAATGGATATGATGGATTGTAAAACATTATGTCATAAGGCTTTGCGAGTTTAAAAGCTCACGTTATGGAACGACGGTGGTTTATAATCTTAATGTTTTAAATATATTTAAATACGATGGTAAATCAAATATAAACGGTAATTTCACGATTTAGCTTAGCACGTAATTCCGATCTCGAGTGTGGTTAGGATTATGAGGAGGGGGAAACTGGCTTAGATATCAGCTGCGCTCGGTTCTGTCCGCAGAACAGCCATGACTGAGCGCAAGGTACCGTCGTCTGTTGCACAACGCAACACCATAAAGTTATTAACCAATGAACGTTTTAAACCATCGAAAATTTTCACTCTTTTGAAGGCACAGTTTGAGAATGCTACAATGCTACATTGTCTCAGAATCGAGTGTATACGTGTACGTGGGTCAGATAGTTTAGGGATGGGCGAGAACGTATCGAAAATGAAAGGCATGATCGACGATGATCGACGCCCAAGAACAAGTCTCACAAATGACAACATCCGTGCTGTTCGAGAGCTTTTTGAAGCTGATCACCATCAGCCGGCTAACTATTGAACAAATCTCATCAGAAATGGGTAAAATAGGTATCAGCTATGGGAGTGTTCAATCCATCATCACTGATGAACTTGGCTTTAGAAAAATTAGTGCTCGCTGGGTTCCAAGGTTGTTGACCGAGAATCCGACCGAAAAACAGGTCAGTGGAAAGACTTCTGAATCGATTTCGAAAAGAAGGGAAGGTTTTCCTAAGGCATATCATCACTTGTGATGAGCCGTAGGTTCACCACTACACTCCCGAATCAAAAATGGCGAGTAAGGAGTGAAAGAGTGGCGAAGAAAGGATGAAGGCTGCCCTGTCGAAGCCAAAACCCGTCTCTCATCCGGAACTGTTTCTCATTGAAGCCACTGTTTTCTTTGACTCAAGGGGAGTTTTACTCATTTATTTTCTTCACGATCAACGAACTGTGAATGCGGGAATGCGGCTTACTACTCTGAGTTGTTACATTCGACAATAATCGCGTATCGAAGCAAACGACAGGATATGCCCATTCGAAACGTCATCCTCCTTCATGACAACGCCAGGCCACACACCGCAGTTTTGATAAGGAATAAATTGGAAGAAATGGGCTGGGAAACCCTCGATACTCTATAATCCTTCTTATGGTCCTGACTAATCACTAATCACCCTGTGATTGTGTGTTCGCACCCTTGAAAGAATCACTTAGAGGCAAAATATTTGTAAGCAATGAAGAAGTAGAGGAATATGGGCGCAATTTGCTGACAACTTGCTCTCAAACTTTTTATGAAGAAGGAATATTCAAGCTTCCAAAACGGTGGCAAAAGTGTGTAGAGCACGGAGATGACTACATTGAAAAATGTTAAATGTTTAGTTTGGGTATACCATTAATCAATAAATTTATTTTACAAAATTACCGTTTATATTTGATTTACCCTCGTACATTATTGTTGAGGCATTTACTTGTTGAAATTTCATTTTAATAAACTTACACTAATTAAAACACAGATTTAAATTTCAAAACGAATTTTTTATTTTCACTATGATTGTTTCGCCACACTATGGCTTCTTCAGGTGAATAGATTAATCTCTACGATCGTAGTGAAAATAGAAACATTAGTTTTGAAAATCTGTGCTCTAATTTGTGTTATAGTTTATTAAATATTTTTAAATCCGCAGGGAGCTCTTTTCCTATAAGGTTTGGGCGGGGTCCTTTACTATTACGTACTACCTTTAGTTTGTTGAATGCATAATTTTTCGCGCATTTTATTCTTATCGTTCAGTAGTAATTTGGAATTTAAATTAAACTCCGTTCCGTTTATCTTCCTGAAGTAGTGTATATATTACACAAAAGAAATGTGTACAACAATCACAATTGTACGTGTGCATATCTAACATATATGTATATCGACCATTATTTTCAGTTGGTAAAGAGAATGTAACTGGGACCGGACGACCGTATAGTGTATAACCATTTGGAAGGGTAGTAAATTAAACGCAATGTAACATATATACTATATATCGTAGCAAAAAGCACACGAGGCAATACGCGAAAAGCACTTAAGCATAAGCTTTGCTAAAAGTACTTGTAAAACAGTAACTCTGCCTCACCGGCTGTCAGTCTAAGCAAGGGCAGAACAGAATTGTTCTTTTGTACAAAACAGTGAACACGAACCCTGACTACTAGCTACTGTTATGTTACAAACTGTGCAACTACTGATGCAGATGTACACAGTACAGAAGTGGAATTTATTTGAAATACGAGGGTGGTTCGATAAGTCCGTGACTTTCAAAGGAAAACGTTAGTTTTTCGGCAAAAAATTGTTTTGTTTTCCTACATAATCTCCTTTTAGCTCGATACATTCAGTGCATCGTGTTTCTAGTATTTTTATTCCTTCTAAATAATAAGATATCTCAAGGCCCCCAAAATAAACGTTTGTTTTCACGACGACATCTTCATTCTACCCAAATATCAAATCTTTTACCGCCCAGTCATTTCTCAGGTTTGGAGACAGGAAATAGTAGGAGGGGGTTAAATCCGGAGAATAAGGTGGATGTCGTAGCAGGTCGTAGCCCAATTGATGAAATTGATGAAACGTATGTACCCGTGCATTGTTCTGATGGAATAACACCATTTTCTTGGATGAATGCGGTCGTTTCTGCTTCAAAACTGTGTCAAATTTTTCCAGCACCTCTAAAAAATATTTTCTATTGATCGGTTTACCTTTTTGAAGGTAATCAATACGAATTACACCGCACAACGCGTGAATCCCAGAAAACTGTGACCATGACTTTGTTAGCCGATAGACCGATAGACCCATTGTTGGGATTTTGTTCCGTGGTATTTCCAATGATGGTCGAACTTTCAAGTTTGATAAGGATTTATTTGTAGGTTTACAAAATCCGTATACAAAGAAAAAATACTTTACAATTCTCGTCGATTTACAATATTTTTACAACAATTTGCAGATATAATCTTGAGCACTTTTATTCGTCGCCTTTCTGACTTTTTGTGTTGTCTTACGGTAGCATGTACCCATCGCCCATCGTGCCGATAGCAGCTTTTTCATGTATAGATATTCATGCAAAATGTGATGCACCCATCTTTTTGTTTTTTACGGAATACCTACGCGAATTGCTATCATTATGATAAAGAGTCTTTCAAAACATGAATAGTTTGTTATGTACTGCTAAAAAACATAACTTATATACTGTTATACTACATTAATATTGTCACAAAATTGCCTTACCCCACTTTTTCCTATATAAAATCCTGATTAGGTAATACAATTTTAGTAGATCAATATCATTAGTTTGTTATGTAACGTTATCTAGTGTAAATTATGTAGCGAATAAGGAACCAAGGTACTCGCTTTTTAGCTATCTAAACACTTTATGATCTTTGCAGTACAGAACGTTATTTTCAAAAGAGTCTGGAATGAAAATAAATAAAAATAAAACAATCAAAATTGGTATGTAAGGGAGCATACAGTAGAGTTAGAGATGATATGAGAATTGGAGTCGTTGATTTTTGATATTTTGTACTTCTGTACCGTGAACGGTTTATTTAAAATGTTGGACGTGGCGAAGAAAAAAGTTAGAAACTTTCGAAAATTTTGCTGAAAGTATCGTGAACTAAAGGGACTAGAATTGAGAGGGTATTAGATGAGAAGGAGTAGAACTAAGATGTTAGATAGTTAGGGATATACTAATAGCAGAAACAGGTGTAAAGAGGGTAGAGGTAGATCTAGATTAAATTATAGTTATCGATGTGGACAGGAAAATGCGAAAATTGGCTCAGGATATGAAAAAGTAGTGGAATAGAACAAATGTCTGAATAAACAGCAACAAAAACTATATAGAAAATACATATTTCGTATCTCTACTTCTGCATTTTTACATAAAATGTTTGAAATAGGAAATTCTTTCATATTTTACACCTTCTCATCTTCTGGTACAAGTAAATCCTAACAATAAACATTTTGCACATTTCTACAATAGATATTGCAAGCGACTTTGAATCTTAACATATATTTCGGAAACGGGACGTCAAAATGAAACTAGTGGATGGATTTTCTTTTTGGTTATTCCCAAATCACTGTCTAGAAACATCGTATATGTAACATTATGTATCTATTGCAATACATAGCAAATTTTGAAGTTTGTTAGACCTTCCTCCTATGTTAGAATTGTTTTTTTTTTAATGGAAGTATTTTATATTAAATTTTAACAAAGTAATTGTCAAAAAAAGCCAACCCTCACAAAATATTTTTACATTTCTTTGATGTTCTATAACAAAAGGCAGAACCGTATAAAGTATTCGTATCAGTTAACTGGAAGTAACTAAATTGGCGCAGATAAATAAATGTTGAGGTAATTGATTAGTTCTCAAAGAACTAAATAATCTGACTTTGTTCCGTTTGTCTTGTTTTCCCCATAAATAAATGATTTTCCCAATTTGCTACCCTTATACCATCACGGATTATTGGAATTCCTGGATATTCGAAAATGTATTTTTATTAATTTTCTCGTTTGTCTGCCAAATTTTTTGTAATTAAATCCTTGATGTTCTTTGAAATTTTACATATTCGTATTATATAGCGAATGACCCGCTCTGTGTAGGTATTATATGAATGGATTTATCGAATAAAATACATAATGTCATTATAAATTGAATATAATGGGCGTTTTCTTAAAAAGTCGACACATAATTTTATTTATTATTTGCTGGTAACTTGTGTTCCTCATTAGAGTGTTACATACACTCACTCTAGAGGAGTTACAGTGTTGCTATCCTATTTCAAAGGTTTCATTTTATGTCTTCGTTATAGCTTCAAAATAAGGGACGCAGAACAAGTCCGTCATCCACCTTATTTCAAACCAAGCCAAGAATTTATCTTAAATCTAACATCTTGGTGGATATATTTGCACATTTTTTATTGGCATTCAAAACCCCGAGTTGCAATCACTGGCACAAAAACTTCGAACTCTATATTATCATTTTCACCTTTTTCCATTTCATCAGCATACATTTCAAACTCTCCTTCACCAGGATAGTGGACAGTGTATTGTAGCCCAAAGAACGGATCACAACTCCCATTGCTTTGAGGTTATTTTATCAACACATTCTTTATCTGTTATGTGAAATCCGAATAATTAAAAGATTTTTTTGATTAAATTTTCACTGAAATTTTGAGTAATTTGGTTTTTTCCTAATTGAATCGATAGAAGTGCGTTTATTTCAAAATAATAAAATTCAAATGTTTAGAAGAATCTTTTCGAATAGTTATTTTGAATTTTAATAATAAATTTCAGATTTGGATGAATCCAATTTTAACAATTGTTTGTGTATTACTAAAGATTAATGACAACAGAGGGGATGATTTTTTATTGGACTATATAGTCTGTTGACGTTTCTTGCATGAGTAATTAGTTTGAAAGGCACATGTTGGAATTAATTTCATTATCAGAAGTAGTTTCCAATTGAATTGAACATTCTGTTTGGAATCATATGCGATAATAATTATCACAGTCAGAATAATTTCACTATAAGCAACGTTAACAATTATATTTCAAATATAAATATAAATATGAATATGGAATCAACAGAAACAACTACTTCGAGGGCTAATACCCCGATGGACTTCTAGACGAAAATATAACTATTCAAAAAAGAAGGAATTAAAATCTTTATTCGTCTAAATTTTAAGATCAAAGATCTCACATTTTGAACGCGTCCTACCAAGTAGGCACAACGAACCGAAAGCCACATCCCACGACCGGTTTCGACCTATCGGGTCTCATCAGGTGGGCGCTGGCAGAAAGGCCTTTACGGGCTATATTATAAATATAAATATAAATATGAATAAGGAATCAACAGAAACAACTACTCCGAGGGCTAATACCCCTACCATCGGAATCAACAGTGTAATTCAATGCCGGTAGTGGTATTAGCCCTCGGAGTAGTTGTTTCTGTTGATTCCATATTCATATTTATATTTATATTTATAATATAGCCCGTAAAGGCCTTTCTGCCAGCGCCCACCTGATGAGACCCGATAGGTCGAAACCGGTCGTGGGATGTGGCTTTCGGTTCGTTGTGCCTACTTGGTAGGACGCGTTCAAAATGTGAGATCTTTGATCTTAAAATTTAGACGAATAAGGATTTTAATTCCTTCTTTTTTGAATATGTTATATTTCAGTAAATAATTAAAGGAACACAAATATTTTTCCATGGACTAAGAAACAAAGATTAGAAATGTTCATTTCTGAATTTAGCTTCAATATTTCCTTATCGTTCTTTTTTTTTGTTATGCCTTTATACTTTAGCATAGTTAAACGTTCATACAAAGGCCAAAAATAGCCCTTTTTGTATTTTTACGTTAGAAAATTTTGGTATCCCAAGATACTGAGATAATTCCGAGGCCTATTTCGGGACAGAAGGATTATCACAAAATTACGTCGAAAATGACTACCTTATTGTTCGCTTCTTTTTCAACCAACGATTGCGTTATCGATTGTGTATTGTGCAATCCACTGAATATGTCTCCTACAGCAGGAGACGAAACGTTTGGTAGACTTCCTCAATACCGTAGACCATGGACAATCAGTCCAAGACAACAAAAAACAAACACAAAACTAAATAATTGTTCAAAAACTGTAAAGGCCTTCCTGCCAACGCCCACTTGATGAGACCCGATAGGTCGAAACCGGTCGTGGGATGTGGCTTTCGGTTCGTTGTGCCTACTTTTTTGAATGTTATATTTTCGTCTAGGAGTCCATCGGAATCAACTGTGTAATTCAACGCCGGTAGGGGTATTAGCCCTCTGAGTAGTTGTTTCTGTTGATTCCATATTTATATTTATAAATAACTGTGTATATTTGGAATAGTATTAGTCTTGCGAAAAACCACATACAACAAAGTATTTATTACTATTCAGTCGTCTTCGCTTCCCTTTGGAGATGTAGGTTGTTAGAGAGTTCCGAAGATTTTTGACAAATTCAATATTGCAATGGGTATGAGACACAATAAGTTGATAATATTGACGACTGTCTGTTACAATGTACAAATCTGAGAACTAAAAGTGCCTTAAATTTTACTTTATGTTTTGTATCGTAAATAATTGTATACGAAGTGACATGATACTTTACCCTTTCTATGAGAAACCTATTGTTTTTTCGTAAATTATCAAGAGTGTAAATTTTTGATAATCTGCAAGTCAGTCCTATAATTGACAAATATGATGTCTCCAATTAAATATTTACCACTATTTATTAAACTTAAATATTATATATATATACGAACTACAAATTTGGTGGTGCTCGGCCAGTGACTGGTTAATGCTACTTTATCTTCCCTTTCGACGGTTAGAAAGTGTTTGTGGAGAGGGTTGTGCGGGATGGGATACTTAGATAAAATGGTTTGAAAAACTCGTCACTGTTCACTTAAAATAAAATTAGTAAAAATATCGGAACATACATTATAATAAAACAAATTTTAAACAAAGGATTCATTACTAACGAACACATTCATACGGCACAAATTGCATTAAAAACTAATCACATAAGGAGGTAGATGAACTGAATTGAATGATGGAATTTAAATATATTATTCGCATTTCTACTCACCGAAACGTTTGGGCTGTCTCGTCAACGGAAAGCGCGTGACGTTGGAGGCCAGGACGAGCAAGGAACGTTGAACAGGCTGCCAGATTACGTCTGTTGCCCTCGTGATGGTGAAACCTCGGCCGCATCTCATCGAGAGGCGATCGTTTGAGCAAATCGCCCACGTTGCCGCCGCCGCCGCAACTACCACCCCCGACATTACCGCCTCTGTCGCTGCTGCCTGATTCAATTCCGCCCACGCTATCTCCGTTGTTCTCCTGTGTCAGGTTAGGCGCTGATGGACTTTTATTAACTGAGAACTGGAATGAAACAAATGCTCTAATTTAACATCACTGGTATTAAAATTACAATTTCCGATACGATTTTGGCATGTCCCCGCTGCCCTTGTAGTATTTTATTAAAATTTATGGTTCATTAGCTGTTCTTTGCGTAGATTTTGACACTCGTAATTATTCATATTTCAGTCTCTACTTGTATTGACCAATTTTGATGAAATAAAATCAGGAAATCGAGGCATAGTGTGCAAATAACTACCTTCGCTTGTAAAATACACCAACACAATAACAGACAAAAGTTGAATACATCATGCTCATCTCGAAACGGTTTTACTACACCGTATGTTAATTGAAAATGTTTTAAAAATTGGATTGATTCAGCCGTTACTCTGTGATAATTCATCTTAACGATAAATGAATAAACACTACTTTGTTTATTATCACTTTTTTATTTACAAATCCTTTTGACTATAATTTCGACAAAAAATCTTGTCATTGTCAAACGAATAATTCAAATTGAATGAATATAAACAGATGTACAGTGGTGTTTATATATATATTTTGGAAATACCATAAATTATTAAATGTACTGAATAATACTCAGTGGTACAGTATAAATCTACCTGGTCGTTTAACAGGTTATTATCGGAAATTTTTGATGCTTTGTATACTTCTAAGGATTCTAAAATATTAAGTTTAAAGCCTTTATTTAGATTATGAATAATTTTAAGATTCTCTAAAGTAGGAAACTGATGGCCAGTTTCTAAGAAATGGTTTGCAATATTGGAATTATCTTTTCTTAATCTAAATGATCTAAAGTGTTCGTTATGACGAGTTCTAAATGACCTTCCAGTTTGGCCTAAGTAAAAGGAATCACATTCTGTACATTCTAGCTTATAGACTCCAGTTTTTTTCAAATTTGTCAGTTTTATCTTTTGAATTAAAAAGTATGTGTTTTAAATATGTGTTTGTCTTAAAACTAACTGTTAGGTTATTTGCAGATAGAACATTAGCGATTTTTATTGAAATATTACCAAAGTACGTAAAGATATGTATTTGCATTCTTTGTTTTTTGTGTATGGGTATATAGATTGTTTTTTACGTATTAAATTTTGAATTGTTCTTGGATCAAAACCATTATTATTAAATCTATGATACACAGAGCTTTTTCAGTCCCCCTTTCAAACGAAAAATTAAAACATGAACTAAACATAATTCTAACAATTGCAAAAAATAATGGTTTTGATCCAAGAACAATTCAAAATTGAATACGTAAAAACAAATTAAACAAACCGGAATTTTTGCGTCGATATGTCAATATGTGACAATGCATGAAACATGGATTCATCACTTCACTCCGGAATCAAAACCATCATTTACTGAGTGGACAGCAACTGGTGAACCTCGTCCAAAGCGCCCGAAAGTACAACAACAATCGGCTGGAAAGGTTATAGCCTCGGTATTTTGGGATGTGCGTGTTTATAATTTTTTAATTCTTTCTAAATAATGAGATTTATCAAGGCCCTCAAAATAAACGTTTGTTTTCACGATAACCTCTTTATTCGACCCAAATATCAAATATTTTACCGCCCAGTCATTTCTTAGGTTTGGAAACAGGAAATAAGGTGAATTGCGTAGCAATTCCTAGCATTATACAGACGAAACAACACTTTTTTCTTGGCTAAATGCAGTCGTTTCTGCTTCAAAACAGTGTCATATCTGTCCAACAGTTCTGAATAAAACTTACCGTTGATCGTTTTACCTTTTTCAAGGTATTCAATATGTCCAAAAAAGAAGAAATATGGATTCATATTTATAATATAGTCTGTAAAGGCATTTCTGCCAGCGCCCGCCTGATGAGACTCGATAGGTCGAAACCGGTCGTGGGATATGGCTTTCAGTTCGTTGTTCCTACTTGGTAGGACGCGTTCCAAATGTGAGATGTTTGATCTTAATATTTAGACGAATAAAGGATTTTAATTCCTTCTTTTTTGAATATGTTATATCTTCGTCTAAGAATACATCGGAATCAACAGTGTAATTCATATTAGCCCTCGGAGTAGTTGTTTCTGTTGAATCCTTATTTATATTTGTATTCAATATGAATTATACCGCGTAAATCCCAGAATACTGTGACCATGACTTTGCTAGCCGATACACCAATAGACCCATCTTAGCTTTCTTTGGTGCATGTTCACCCGTAGAAACACACATCATGCCGACAGCTTTTTCGTGTTCAAATATTTATGCAAAATGTGATATTACTCGCTCAGATGAGATGGCTACAGCCTCAGCCAAGTGAAACGTGAAACACTTTCAACCTTCGATCATCTAATGCCATTTCATGGATTTTGTCAACGATTTCTGACGTAACGACTACTTTTGGACTCTCTCCGACCTGAAGGTTCGGCGCCATTTGTACTGGTGAGGCCACAACGAAACACAGTAAACCGTAGCACTCGTATTTATCAGACTTCTCCTTGGTTTCGTTAACGGATTTTTTGAGCAAAAAGTAACGCTTAATCAGCACACGAAATTTACTTTTTTCCATTATTTTGGAATTTAACGAGGTTACCTGATTTCAATTGCAGTCAAACTAAACGTCCCAGCTTGCTCAAAATTTTACAGTAGTCCATCGATAGATGGCACTTTACGGAAACCGTGTTGCCACTACAGTTATTGCGCGGGAAATTCAAAAAGTCACGGGGAGGATCAAACCGTCCTCGTATCTTCTTTAGAGAATGCAATTCATTAACGCGAAAAGGTCGATAATGTGAACTGCTGTTGTTTTCTCCGTTCATATTATTGACCGTCTAGTGTATTTTGATAGAACTGTGCTTAAATACGTTTTCATGTTTCCTTTGCTTTTCGTTACGTTTTCATTTTCAAGCTACCCTCCACCACATTTTCAACACCTTGTTAATGGATAGCATGGCTTCTTCGACATCGCTACAGCGTACGATTATTATTATTCCTTTTTTCATCCTTTATCCTATCCGACATAAGAACCACTTCTTTTGCCATCCACCTACCGCACGCGGTTGTTACATTCAAAAATGTCTCGTCAGCAAAATACCAGCAATTTTCAAGGGCCCCCAACAATCTTGTATCACGTACAACATATATATAGTGGATGCTCTTCACGTTGTTGCGTTCTTTTTAACCGTCAATTCTCAATTGTAAAGAGTATTATATTAAAAAATATAACAGGGGTATGAAAGGCAATTTGAAAATTATTTAAGTGTACATCGTATAGAGAAAGATTCATTGTCAAATCGTTCGAGATCCTAAAGAAAATCGAAAGGAAATATACTTCGTATGTCTACTAAACATAAGTACATTATTTAATAATAAATATTTCATATTAGCACTGACGTTGTATTTGGTTAAATTTCAAAAAAGCAAGAAGTATCTACGTAAGTTTATTTTATAATATTTGTGTAATTGTGAAATGAAAATAAGTAAAAATGAAATGAAAATAAGTAAAAATGAAATGAAAATAAGTAAAAATGTAATGAAAATAAGCAAAAATGAAATGAAAATAAGTTAAAACGAAATGAAAATATTGGTACGCAAGATAAGTGAAAGAAAGGTTACAATTAATATAACAATTGGAGGCAAAAACTAAATGTAGTCGTCGAATTTAATATCCATGAAGTCAGTTAAACAAGATGTCACTAGCGGTGGAGACGTAAAACAAGAAATCACTAGTGTGCTTGGGAAAAGTTAATAAATAATTTGTAAGTTAGAAAAAGATTATTAAAAGTGCATGAGGGCACTCTGGGGCTCTGTACGGGTGCGAAACGTGGATGGTGGACTCAGCGTTAAAAAAATACGTTAGTAGTTATGATTTGGTATTATTAAAATACCATGCATAGAGGAAGTTATATATGAGGAGTTATTTAATAGATTGAATAGTAGAACAAAGGGCACTATTGAAATCAATAAGGAAAAGAAGAGATGAGACATGAAGAGCTTGTTGAATACATATTGAAAGCAGAAACAGGAATATAGAGAAGCAGAGGAAGACATAGACTAGAGTTAGTGATATGGGATGTTGATCATTATAAATGTGGAAATTGTTATAAAAAATCGTATACTTATACAGAGCTTTATAGTATCTTTTTCATTAACTTATGCTTTTAAGAGTACTTGAAGTGGCTTAATTGTTCTTTAATCTATTCCTTAATTATCAATAGGTGTAATGCTATTTTTTGCAGGTGATCGTCCCCCAATAAATTCCATAAATGAAACATTTGATTTGTGGTAACTAAAATATGATACAAACATCTTTAATCAAATTTTATGTACTTGAGATAGTTTTAGTAGTGCCATGATTAACGATTCAATGTCGCCTCGTGATAAACTATAACATACGCGGACAACAGAGAAGACGTCACAGTCTTGGTATGTCGGTAAACAAAGAGGGGATTAATTCCAATTCGTAACTCTCTTTCGTAACAACCAATATTTTATTCGCAGCGTTTTACTCCCCAAATGATCGAGATCGCATAAAAACTTTCACTCCAAAATTGAAAGTTCAGTTATGAGTTTAGACGATTTATATCTGGCAGGTTTATTTTACCGACTAATAATGTTATTTTAGAAATTGGATTGATGAGGCCTTCAGCTCTTGCAACTCCATGATAATCACAGTTTAAAACAAAAAAAAACGTTTTTTGGTTGCAAAAACTTTTGTTTTTTTATTGTCCACAATAATTATTTCAGCAGACAGTGCCTTCTTCAGGTGGAAGAATTTTACAAACTAAATTACTTTCTATTTTGTTTAGATTTAATTCGAGGTGGGAAAACCTTATATAGGCACCCCCTGAAGGGGGGTAGTCTCAGATTCTTACTGACTAAAAACCCTCCTCGAGTGGGGATGATTATCAACCAGAAGGTTTTAAAATCCTCGATGTAGATGTGGAGAGGTTGAGATTGGGAAGTGGATTGAGGAGAGGGCAGAGTTGGGTGGGGGGAAGGGACGGGAGCGTTGAGGAGAGGGCGTGCGAAAGACGGTGGCCCACCTCTGATGTGAGATATTTCCATTTTTACACAATATCTTGACCTTTATTAAATATTTAAAACATTTTACCCCTACCCTTCAGATTGTACGTTAGTATATATAAGAGTTCTGATTGTAATTTGGTTTGTAAAATTCTTCCACCTGAAGAAGGCATACAATAATAAAAAAATAAAAAATTTGCAACCAAAAAACGTGTTTTTGTTTTAAACTGTGATAATCTTATTTTGCTTCTTATAATTTGTGTTCGTATTTTAAACTTACAAACTAAAAAAAATTAAATAGTATATTATTTAATCACTTCTTATTAAAAAGTGATTAATGTCATTAATTGGTTAAGAAATGTTATTCCACAAGAAAATTGGTGTAAAGGAAATTTCTTATTAAAAATGCTAATGGTAGGTCAATCTGTAGATAAATGCAAAAGAAAATTCCTACCTGTTGTACGATAAGGTTCGATTTCTTGACCGGTTGTTGGTTGACGGAATCCAATACGAGTCCTCGAGAGAACTGTAAGAAGGAATGCGTTAAGGCGCGTCTTTCGGCGTCGTGATGAGAATGGACACGCTGTATGGAAGAATGCTGATGGGAATGTAGACCATGATATTGATGTTGAGTCGCCATAGTTTGCGAACCTGCTGTTCTAAGGGTTGTGTGTTCCATATACGAGGTACTGCGTCCACATAAGGGAGCACCCGTTGGGCCCGAACTCACCTTTAAGCGGGCCGGTACCACTTTTGCCGCCGAATCTCTCGCTTCAAACGTCATAACGCATGCTGCGACCACAATAAAACCTGTAAAATAAATTACATATTAAGTAGTAAAAGGAGAATGTGGACCTTAAATATATTATAACAACATAGAGGCAATTGCTACTATCTAGTGGATTTTAGCAACACCTCCTTTATCAAAGCCCCACAACCAAAGTATGACGTCAGTCAGTTCAGGCCGACGTGAGACACCGATATTTAAGCGATACCTTCACATGCAAGTAAAAACATCGCGGATCGGAATAGAAATGAAAAATGTAGCGTTTGAAATTATGTTTTAACCTCCAAATCTGTAAAAAATTGAATTAGTTAGATGTATATAAATACAAATTTATACAGGCGCATATACGTTCAAATCGATTTGTAAATGAAAACCTATTTAAGAATCGTTTGGAATTAAATACATGATGTGTTTACTGCTATTTGTACTTTTAATATGACTTAATTTGGATACACTATTTTTACTTCGATTTATTAACTAACGTGGCCAATTTTCTGTTTTTCGTTTCGATAAGTTTTAAACGAGAACTCTCAAACGTTTTGTTATTAACAGACTTACAATAATTGTTAGGATTGAGTCATGTTAATTACAATGAAAACTATTTTTTCCCAAACGTCAACCAAATAATGTTGGGTACATGGATTCCCGTTTTACCCTTTGGGTACGGAACCCTAAAAACAATAATTTGTTAGGATTGCTTGCATTTTGATAAATTATGCTTAGTTGAGCAGGATTCACAAAATGTGATACAGCCTTCCTATTGATACTATTATTATCAGTTGTATCAACAATAACAGAAAAACCAAAACCAATTTGTTCAAGACCTGTGACTATAATTTTAATTATTTCAAATAATGGTTTTGCGGTTAATTTGTGTACTGGAAGAATATGCACGACGTCTTTATATTTTGATATAATACTTTCAACCATAAGAGTATGAGCAGTTGTAGCCAAATTTGACTGATTTGGAATGTCCTCAAATGAAATTTTCACGAGAAAATTGAGTACTTTTACTTAAATATGATGGAGCTCCGGACAAAATGCAAGGAACTGCATTTTTTTTTTCAATTTTGGCTTTTTCAAATCAACTGTTAAAATCTTACCTGTTTTCCAATCAACTTTTGAAATAGTGTAAACAATATCGGTTACCTGGAAGTGAAAATGGCAGACGACAGAATGCTCTGATATTATAAAATTTTGTATGTGTATTGCACTTAACCACCTTTTATGAAGATCTTCAGTTTTGGGATACTCGAAAACATGAACTTTAGTCTTATTTGTTTTATAGTTGCTGCTGCAATTTGGGACACAACACTTGTTCACCATGCTCGATGTTATAATTATTACAATAAACGGTACACTGAAAATATTCCCAGTGTCTCAGTGTGATAACTAAATATTTCAAAATTGCACAATAATTGTAATTTGTATCAGCTTCGATTTTGCTAATACTTTCCGTGTTGTAAAAAAGGTTTAAGTAGCTCTGAAACAATTAAACATTTTCGATACCGTATTTTCCGCCGGCGCCGTCTCGCGTTCTATCGAATGTAAAGCAATCGGCCTTTTTATGCAACGTCATACGTATTCTAATAATTGGTTGTGAGGCTTTTAATTGGCGGTGTTGATTTTAGCCGCTACATGAGATATTAAACTGGACAAGGCCTCACTGAGGTATATAAACTTGTCCAGTTGAATCAACAACGCAGCCTACATACGTGAATTCACATAAAGCTTAACAATAATAATAATTATGCTTTTGGTCAGAAATTGATCGAAACCACCAGACACGGATCGCGATTTCGCTCATGTTAGAAGCTTCTCAACGTGCCATAGGCAGTCTCGACAAATTACTGTTTTTTTTGTTTGTTCTTATAGAGGAGAAATCTTCAAAGAGAGGGGTAGTGTCGCATTCGTTGAAGCGCTTACCGACTAAAACCCCTCCTCGAGAAGGGAGATCAACCCGAAGGTTATGCATCTCTGGAATAGTTGGGAACGGGAAATTGATTTGTTGCAGTAGGTGGGATGAGGATTTTGGGGAGAAGGGTGACGGTGGTCCACCTCAGTTGGGTTGGGTGGACACTCACACGCCGAAATGTTCCGTAAATAACAGTTAATATAATAACAACATAGAGGCAATTGCTGCCATTTGATGGATTTTAGCCTCACCCAGTGAGGCCTTGTCTTCTGTAGCGGCTAAAATCCACTAAATAGCAGCAATTGCCTCTATGTTGTTATTATATTAACTGTGCTTTACGGAACATTTCGGCTTGGTCAGACTGTCTCACCCCATCAAATGGAGTCCCTCCGTCACTTATCTTGGCGTTGTCTTCGACAGAACGCTAAACTGGCGCAAACAATTAACAGCGACCTGAAACAAATCCCTAGGTGCCTTTATCGCACTCAAACCCTTCTTCAGGAACAAATCCGTATCTCCCCGTACAAAAATCCGCGCGTTTAACGCGATCATCAGGAGTATTTGTACATATGACATTCCCATCTGGGGATGCGCAACTCCCCGCCGCCTTCAGATTCTACAAGGCACATACATGCGGATCCTTCGCTCCGCACTAGACTATCCCTGGTTCGTCAGAAATTCACAAATTCTGAAAGAAACCGGTCTCCCTTCACTCCCCGAAGCTGCACTCAGTTTCGCAGCGAGCCTTCGCACTTCAGTGACGGGTCACCCGAACCCGTCCGTCTCGGCACTTTCTGCCATTGTCCCCAAACCAAATGACCGTTTTAGAAGGCCTTGTCACCTTTTAGAATGAGCAGCCACCCTCCGCGAGTGCCCACCCAACCATCTGTGGTGGGCCACCGAAGACCCCCTGCGACTCCTCCCACCCCTCCCTCCAAACCCAATCCCTTTTCCCTCCCCTTTCTCCCAGGGATGTATAACCTTCGGGTTGAGCTCCCTTCTCGAGGAGGAGTTTTAGTCGGTAGGCTCTACGGTGAATCCGACACTACCCTGTCGGGGGTTTCTTTTGAAGATTTCCCCTCCTCGAGGTTAATATAAACAAAAAAAAAATCAGACTGTCTATGACACGCTGATGAGCTTCTAACAAGAGCGAAATCGCCATCCGTGTCTGTTGGGTTCGATAAATTTCTGATCAAAAGTACAATAATTGTTATTATTGAATATATTATTTGCATTAGTGTTAGTTTTATTCGTCAATTTTTGAATCGGACACGTGGGCGAAACACAAATGTTGTATGTGGTAATAGGGGTGAGACTCTTCAAATTATTTTAATTTGCTTGGCTGAGTCTTCTAAAACATTCTCCCATTTTTTGAGCAAATTCTCCGTATCAAAGTTAAAGGAATTAATCAATACAATTTTTATTAGAAATTTTTGAGATGAACTACAATGAAAGGAAAAAGCTACAGAACTGCCCAACTAATTTAGATATTTATGTAGTTTTGCGACCTAATTACTAAAATTTATTAATATACCTAGTAACTTAATGTAGCTACATTACATCTGACACTGATGTGCTTATGCAAAATCACCTTTTTGACCACTGTCCTATGCGAAATAGTAAACAAAAATTGATAGAATAAAGCAGCGAATTTAATAGAGTAATTCAATTCTTTTTTAATACAGTGCATTCAAATCACAAATTGTTTCATTAATAAGGGACGAATGTTACATTATAATATATTTGTGAAAGATTTTTTATAAGTTAAATTTTTTAATATTTTTGTTATTCACATAATAATATGGCTTAATTTACACCTTTATTAATTCTCATGTGAATATTTGAAAGTATACTAGTAATGCAAAATATGTGGATTAATAAGATAAATCACATCGTTTCAAAAAAAACTTGACTGCGATAGACGGGCAGGCACGTGAGTGATCTTATAAGGGTTTTATTTTTTCTTTTGGAGCTACCTTAAGCCGTAAAAATTATGTTTTCTCTAAATGACATAAAATACTGTTTTGTTGTATTTTTAAAAACGATTATAAATCGGATAATTTTCCAAGTCTAGTTACTGTTTTACTATTTTGAGATGTGTTTGAAAGATTATATTTCTCTTTTTATTAAGTACTTGTATTTGAAACTTCAAGTAGATTAGCAAATAACAATCACAAAGTTTTATTTATCTTTGACGTATACACTTATCTGAACAGTACAATAAAATGTGTAGGAATTTCGAAAAAGTAACATTTTATCAATTCTAATCATTCCTAATCAAAAATTTTTGTAATTCAATTTTACATTTAATTTTCGAATTCAAATATCAATGGAAATTATTACAGTAGCTTTATTTGTATCTGAAATACACTAAAATTATTTCAGTATTATTTGTACCTATTATATTTGAAAGCAAAGGCAGGTAATAAGTGAAATATTTGTATTTGTATTTAAAAATTTTTTTAATGGCACATATTACAACAATACCGATGACTTCATGATCATTGGTGATTATAAAATACAAATAGAAATTTAGAAATATATTCTCCTTTAAAAATATGTACGTACCTACTGTAAAGTATAAATCACCTGATGTATATGAATGAGAATGCGTATATTTAACTGACGAATAGTAACATGGGTTGCATATGTGTCTAATTTTATTAGATATTATAAGTAATTATGTGCAGTTAAAGTAAAAAAATAAGTATTAAATTTAGTATTAGTTCATTTAAGAGTACAATAAATTTTATTGGATCTAATTTACAATTTACAAATTATAAATATGCATTGGGAATATGTGCAGCCTACAAATTGATCGTTTCATGTACGACAGTGCAGATAGCCTCCATAGCTCAGGGGTTAGAGCACTGGTCTTGTAAACCAGGGGTCGAGAGTTCAAATCTCTCTGGGGGCAGCTTTATTTTTTCGTTTCTTTCATTATTTTTTAAACGTAAGAATAATCTCATTAGTTTGTTAATAAATATACGACAGTACTTTTTTTAACAAACTTAATTATGATTCGTTACAACAATAGTACTGATAAAACAGTTTTTATTCGTAGATATTTAAAAAGTAATTTTACTGGAAGGTAAAAGAACATTCTAAGCGCTTTAAATTTCGAATCAATTTATTTAACACGATAAAAGAAACTTAATGTTGACTAGAAATCTTTCAAATGTTGTATACATATTTTTTATTTCTTTTTAATTCCAGCAGTTATTATTTGCTTTAGATGTGAAATGGTTTCATTATAAATATATAAATAAAACGCTATTGTAATTTCCACTGATTTTATTAATTACTCGACATATGTTTCGCTACTTTGTGTACTCAAGTCTATTTAAAACTTCTGAAGAAGCTACAAAGTAACGAAACATTTGTCAAGTAACTAATAAAATCAGTGGAAATTACAATAGTGTTTTATTTATATATTTTACAACTAATTTCCATCAAGTAAAAGTAGAATCAAACATTATAAATAAAAAAATAATAAAACAGCTTAACCAGATTTGCTCTCTACATCCATAAAACTTTCTCTGTGAAGGTATAATATAAAAATTATAAAACCAATTTTATTTGCATACAATAAAAAGCTAAAAATAAGACAGTAGTGCTATTAGGAATTAAAAAAAAAAAAAACGTTTCTTACCTCCAACTCCCATGACAATAGGTCCCGCATACGAGAGGTTATTTAAATGAAAACCTCTGGATTCGTTTTTAATCTTGACCGTATAGTTTCCTCTAACTTCCTGTGCCACTGACAAATGATCCGCGAAGTACCCTATAATAAAGAGAAAGGGATCTCAGTGATTGTTTTGATTTATTAACAGTATAAACCAATATTCGCCGACGTGGATCTGTGCTCTACTAATTATGAGCAGTGGCGTAACTAATTTCTGACCCTTTTTTTATTTGCATATATGTTATATCCAAGATACTCAAATTCCTTATTTCTGCGACGTTATTTATTTCCATAATCGTCTCTGCCAGCACGATAAGTTTGATTCTTAATTTTTTATATTTTATAAATGTGTCGTTTTATATGTTGTTCTTGAATTTCTAACCTTTACTTCTTTTATACCCTTTTTCTCACTTAATAAAATAAATTCATTTCTATGCAATCCAAATTTCACTTTTCCTATGGTTACTTTTTACATAATACGTACTGTCTTCTTTCAATTACTTTATTCTCTTTAACTTGTTTATATATCCTTATTGAATATTTCCTATTGTACCCTTAGTTGGTGTTATTCGAATCTTCACGTTCGTACCCATTTACCCTCGCCAGTAGAAGGTGACCCTATTCTAAATCCTGTATTACCTTCGTCAAGGTCACTTTCCCTAAATTCCTGGTATCCAAACTTCGAATTATTAGAATAAGTACAAGGAACAATAAAAAAATTAACAAAAATAAAGAGGAAGTACTAGAAAACTTATTAACCTCACTATCTCTTTATACTCTTATTGACACTAGTCTTTTGATTGTTTTTAAAAAAGACAAATTCATTTCTAAATACATTATTATTATTATTATTATTATGTCATCAGGTGGACGCTGGCAGAAAGGCTTTTACAGGCAATACGATAAATTAAATAAAAAACCGGTTGTGGGATGTGGCTTTCGGTTCGCTGTGCCTACTTGGTAGGACGCGTTCCAAATGTGGGATCTTTGATCTTAATTTTTAGACGAATAACGATTTTTATTCCTTTTTTTTATATCTTTCATATCTTCGTCTAAGAATCTTCTCGAATCAACAGTGTAATTCAATGCCGGTAGGGGTATTAGCCCTCGGAGTAGTTGTTTCTGTTGATTCCATATTTATATTTATTTCTTATTGTTTCCTTTCATTACAGAATCACAATCAATCTTGTCTTTGAACAGTGGGTAAGTGTTTGTTATAAATATATTTTATTTGCCATTTGCCAGGTATGCCTATTATTATTAATTGTTAATATTAGAGGTAATTTTATTCCTCTTTGAGTATCCCACGTTTCAAATACACATTTAAACACAGTATTGCATGTATGAAATCGCAACAAAAACGAATCGTTTGAAAAGGAAACAAAAGAAAAATCAAAACAAAGCTTTTGGCGTGCTCGAACTGGGAATTAACTTCAAAACTTTCTCGCCTTTAGTCGGATTTTTTTTTGTTCATTCTTCCTGGTGCTTCCCGTTTCATATAAACAATGGGCATGACACGTCGAATCTATTGTTTTTTCGTAATTGCAACAACCTGAATCAGCAGATCTGATGTGCTCTTCTGTAGCATTAAATACAACACGTCAAAATTTTGTTTTATGTTTACATTTGTTAAATTGTTTAAAGATCTAGGTGAAAATAGCGTATCTTAGCTGTCAGGTAACGTAAATAATAATAGCATTCAAACAATCGATTTACTGTCAGTAATTTGTTAAAATTAAAAGAAGTGGAAAGTTTTTATGAGATTTCTTCGAAACTCTTAGAGATTTCTTTATTATTTCTAAAATTAATTCGATATCATCTAGGAAAGGATTCTCGAAAACGACTTTTTAGAGCATCATGTAACATATTTTAATAGTTTTCAATGAATTTCCGACTAATTAGATTTAGAGATTTCTAATTTCTCAAAGAAACAACATAAGTTGAAATCTATACGTAATGTCTACGTTTCGAAAACAGTAACGTATGCAATTATATAAAAATCATATTTTGTCATGTTCTCTTTTTTCCGATATTTTATAATAGTTAACACAAATCAAATAGGATTGACTTAAATTGAGAGATCATTTTGCATTTGTAATCTAAGCTGGTAGTGCAATATTACTAACATTGAAATTAATTTTAAGAAACGTTTCACCATACGTCTCTAGAAATCAAAAATGAAATATTTACAATAACGTACCTATATTAAGAAACAATCAACTTCGTTTTATAAGATTTTTTTAAAATAAAATAGTTTAAAATATTTAAAGATAATTAGGATTATTTTATCGATTATTTATTTAAATTAATTATATTCAAAATTTAATAATGTACTTTAAAAAGTTTGAAATGTGTTGATATCCAGCAGTTTATAAACACCGGCATTTCATGAATACATAACAGGTATCATAACGAACGTGCTTCAATATAAACTAGAGTTACCGATAAACTGCAATCGTTTGTCATTGTTCTAAGATACTTAATCTTTAGTCATATCATGATATGACTAAACAATAGTCAGTATATCATAAAATACAATCCAATAACATCAACGACATACAACATGTATTCTATCTTTCATTTTTTTGTATTATTATTATTATTATCATAACATCATCATATCGATAAATAGTTGGTATATTTATTACTTTCCGATTAATATATTTCGAGAAATACTCAGATGTATCATGGTATGTACGAAGCATGTTTTTTAAGTAAGTACCGTTTTGAAATTCTGCCGCCGCAGCGCTGCGGTCAGCGTTCCAGGCATGCGCACTGAGGCAGATACTCACCTATCTCTCACCTACGCACTGACACCATTACAGTTTGATTCGCTCTTGTTTACATTTTTTACTGAGTGTTTAAGATGCCTCCGATAATTGTGATTTCCGCCGACTGTGAAGTCCGGGCTATTATACGATTCCTTAGTGCTAAAGGACTAAAACCGTTTGATATTCATCGTGAGATCTGTGCAATTTACGGACAAAACATTATGAGTGATGGAATGGAATCTGCACCCTGTAATACAGAGCAAAAAACGTGGCAAGTTGAGTAAGTGCATCGTTTTGCTGCATGACAATGCTCGTCCGCATATGGCTAATCGGACCAAAGATCTCATCACATCTTTTCACTGGTAAACTCTAGACCATCCTCCGTATAGCCCTGATCTGACGCCCAGTGACTACTATTTGATCCTGCATTTGAAGAAACATCTGGGCGGTCAGCGTCTTCAAGACGATGACGAAGTCAAAACAGGTGTGAAGCACTGGTCACTGGTCAAACGTTATGACAAGTGCGTGCCTCAAAATTGAAGGAAATTATGTAGAAAAGTAGATTAAGGTACAGGCTTTCATGTAAAAGTAAAATGATTAAGATATCTTTGCCCGTTTTTATTAATTTCAAAACGGTACTTATTTAAAAAAACATGCCTCGTATACCAGATTCGACGATTAGCATTCAACATTTATAAATTCAAAAAACAGTTAGCTATTATGTATTATAAAGTTCTTACCGATTGTGGCCATAGCAGCTCCCAATACCATGAGAAGTAGTCCTAAGCTCAAGGCCTTGCAAGCATTCCAAAGGCATTTTCCGTTAACCCTACCTCTTACCACCTGAACGTTCCATTGCGCGCCCGAAGCCGGATAAGCGCGTCGTACCACCCCCATACTACTACCCCCTGACCTTGCCCATCCGCTTCCCAAAAAACTGGCCCGGTTCATCTTCGCTCTCTCTTTCCTCGTTCGACTTTCCCGGGGGACCTGCAAAAACATTTAATTAAACGTTCCTGTGTAATCGACTTGTTCCGGCAAACCGTTTCACTAAAACATATCGCACTCAACAAAAACCTTACAAAATATCATTTTACAATATTCCAATTGATGAGAAATGATTCACGAAACGAATAGGGGATGGGATCTTAAATTTTATGCTGAAATTATGCTTCATATTGTTGGGATGATAATATATTAATATTATTTGTAGCTAGTTTTAATGTTGATTGCCCATAATGATAATCAAAACAAATACGACCCATGATAATAGAGTTAAAATGAAGTTAGTCTTAAATCTTCAGTTGTAGAAACGACTGACTTTTTTTTAAAATAAAGTATTATATTTAACGAGCGAGAATTTTATTCTTTCATATGTGTCTCATTTGAATACGAATAAAGTACGACTTTGTTAATTAAAACTATCGAATTGTACTTTTCGCCTATAAGTGAAGTAACGTATTCGTGAAAAGAGTCAATTTATAACGTAAGTGATAGTAGCATTATATTAAGTTTGGAAATCAACTCCAAATTCGCAACAGTTTATAACAATATACACTATCTGACAAAAATAAAGCAGCTATTTAAAGACACAGGTCATGTACATATCATTTGTAAAATAAAGTAAAATATTTTTGGAAACATTGGTTGATATTAACATCTATAAATATTTTAATTAATGAAAGGGACTTTACAAAAAAAAAATTATTTAACTTAACAACAGACAAGAAAATAAATATAGTTGAAGAATTATACAAGTAACAATAATATAAAGGTATTAACTTAACAATTAATGGGATATATTCCTTATTAGCTATAACCTTTTGGCAATGATGCGGCATTGATAAAATTAAATCCTATGGTCCGAATCCGACGTTCAACCTCTTCTTACAGGTTGCCAATAGGGTTGAGGTCCGGTGATTGTGTCGTTTTGTGAAACCACTTCGGAATAGGGCGAGATATGTTTCAGATGATTGTCCTGTTGGAAAACAAAGTATGTTTCTGTATACCAATCAATCCATACTCCTGTCTATAACGTGTAACAGACCTACTCCACTCTATAAAAATACGCGCCCTGTCCGTGCTTTATTATTGATCTAACGTAGATTCGGTAAACCTCGTACTAACTGGAGACCCTAATGCATGCTTAATCCCGTCAAAAAAATTCCAGAGTTAGACTGTGTCCAATTCAAATGTCGTGTAACTGTATGAGTGGCATGATAATTTCTTTCAAAAATCAAAGGTTTCTTGGCTGGACGTCGGCTATAGAGATCCATTTTAATCATTGCTTAGCATTCGGGAGGTCAGCAGTTCGAGCGCGGATTCGGCTGCTCTGGTCTAAGTTTTCTGTGGTTTCCTTGGATCATTTAGGCAAATGCTGGGGCAGTAATATTCCACAGATAATATTTCACTTCTCTTCTGTCTTCATTTCGTCCGTCTCATCTTTCTCTCCATAACCACACCACCCACACATTCCCACGATTCCTGCAAAGAGGTTGAAGAGGTCCTTACGCCCTACACGACTTTGTACTACAGTGTAGGTCGGAGGGATTGCCCGGCCACCAGCACGAGTAGTTGGCCAAAAAGGTTTTTTTTCAGCAAGTAAACTTGGTCGTAGCATCGACGGATCTCTTTGAAAACTTCTTTTGATTTTCTCTCTTATCCATCCAAAAATGTTTGAATTAGGAGTTAACTGTATTCGAGAGACTATTGAGAATGAGTGTGTTTGTTAAAAGAAATATGATCAAGTTTAAATGGCATCCCCTTAAAATGGGATAAAGACATGATGGGGGTGACTTCGGGAATGAATGCAGGTGAAGTGTTTAGAATCGTATGGGAAAATAAACCTGTAATAGGATATTGAGTGAAACCCAAAGAAAGGATTAGACAGATTACGAAATATAAAATGAATGGGAAGCAATTTTCAACTCAACGTATAACAGGCGTTATAAAAATGAAATATGTTTTTGTAATGTGTAGGGTGCTAAATTCACATACCTCAAAAATCAATTAAACCGCTTTTATTATATAAAAAACTACTTTTGCATAATAGAAACGTGCTAATTTCGATGTCTATATTTCCTTATTCTTCCATGAAACAATTGTTCTATTCTTTGACACGCGTAGACACGTTCTTATATGTGTAGCCATAAAGCTCTTCCTTTTCAGTTTTTCTTCTTATTATGTATATACGTACGTGCTATAACGAAGAAGGTTCGTTACGTAGAGTGGTAGACACTTGACGACTGTCCTTATCTCTTGTACAGAACTCAGGGAGAATTTACATTTGGTAATTTACAGAACAGTTATTAGGTTGGCTCATTTTAATGAAAAGCAAAAGAGAAACACTCTCACTCCGCCTCTGGTGGTAGTGGTTGCGCTACTCCAACGTAAATGCGTGAAAAGCAAGCAGAATAATCCGCGGTTCAGAGGCGTAGATAGCTGCAACGATATGATACAGGGCGCCCGAAATGCGTAAACAGAAAATCGAAAATGTTATCCATAAATATATTTGCAAAATTTAAGAATAATGTTAAGCAGATACTTTATTTATTACTTAATTAATGCTGAAATAAATAAATAATTGTTCATGACGTAACAAGCGGGCTGAAAAATTCGTAGGCTGACCCATAGATGGAGCTACTAGTATCAAATCCATATGATTTTTAGTTAGCCCTAACCTTAAAAAGACGCGTGTATAAATTTGATAGTTGTTGCACTATTAGTATCTGAGTTATAGCATTTTTAATGAAAGAACTTTTGTTACTTTGAAAAAATGGATAAAAAGGAACTTCGTGTGTTAATAAAGCATTGCTTTTTGGCGAAAAAAAAAATATTGTTGAAGCCATGGCTTGGCTTGATAAACATTATTCGGACTTTGCACCAAGAAAATCAACCGTAGAAAAGTGGTTTGCTAAAGTTAAAGAAGGCGAAATGAGCACCGAGGACGGTGCACGCAGTGGGCGACCCAAAGAGGCTATTACCGACGAAAACATAAAAAAGAACAGTGAAGTTGGTTGAGATAGTTAAGACCCTAAAGATATCAAAGGAACGTGTTGGTCATATCGTGAATGTGAATGAATATTTGGATATGCGCGAGCTCACAATCGACCAAAAACAACAAGAAATCGATGATTCTAAGCAGTGTTTGGAGCAGTTCAATCGCAATAAATCCGAATTCTTGCGTTTGCGTCGACATGTGACGATGGATGAAACATCATTTCACACCAGAGTCCAATCGACAGTCAGCCGAGTGGACTGCACGTGATGAACCGAAGCGAGGAAAGACAAAAATCGGCTGGCAAGGTTGTGGCATCAGTATTCTGGGATGCTAATGGTATAATATTAATTGACTATCAACTATCTTAAAAAGGGGAAAACCATAAACAGCGACTATTACGTGGCGTTATTGGATCGTTTAAAAGACGAAATCGCGGGATAGATGAGGCATCTGAAGAAAAAGGAAGTACTGTTTCATCAAAACAATGAACCGTGTCACAAATCAATGAAATCGATGGAAAAATTCCATGAATTGGACTTCGAATTGTACTCTCCAGATCTGGCTCTCAGTTACATTTTTCTGTTCTCAGACCTCAAGAGGATGCTCGCTGGACAGAAATTTCGCGCCAATGATGAGGTAAACGTAATCGCCGATACTGAAGCCTATTTTGAGGCTAAAGACAAATCAAATCGTATTATAAAAATGGTATCGAAAAATTTTATGACCGCTATAATCGTTAATCGTTGTATCGCCCTCGAAGGGAACTATATTGAATAATAAAATCAAATTCTATCAAAAAGGAAAATGATTTTTTCTATGCTAGCCTACGAACTTTTTTTTTTCAGCCTGTCTGTTATAAGACCCTTTTTTTCGCAATTTCATCGAAAAATGTGCGCAAAATATATAAACGTATAATGTTATATGATTGTAATAACTTTTCTGAATTCATGAAAATATCAGTTCAATTAAAAATAAAAGAGATAAATTCAAGCAAAATCGGAAAATATTACAATTCCAGGCGAATTTCACGGTTTTTGGAATCCACGTAGAAAACTGAATAGAGGCCTTCCAAAACAGACCTAGCTACGCCACTGGGTGGTATTGAACATAGGCAGAAATGTACATGAATTTGTGCTTGTATACATGTATGTAGGATTTCGCTCCTTAAATTAGTCGAGCGTGATAATTAAATTGCTTTCATTTAATAATCCTGTTGATGAAGGAATTCTCAGGAATCACTCGAAATCGTATTAACGCCTTCCTACGTATTTTGCTTAAGAAAAAGATACCGAACTCAACAATTTTTTATTTTTTTATTTAGATAATACTACAAATAAAATAACGGACAAGTGCAAGTTCTATTCACGAGCCGATAAATGTTCCATGTACCATTTCAGATACTTTATGTTTTCTCATGATATTTAAACCTTATCATCTTTTTAATCTACTTCGTTAAAATCAAACGTACAATTTTACTATTACTCATGATAATAAGGATATCTCAAAATTTGAATGTGCTACGGTAATTCTGCTTCCTCGTCAACCCGCCATTGTAGTGCCGTCATTTTATAGGGATGTTTCGATTTTCAAACCACAATTATGGAGAGTTGATAAAAAGGAACAGCGTCGCAAACTATGTCGGGAATGTCATGAATCTCTGACATTGATTACCTGATCCGCGTTGACCTGTGTTGTCAGAAACCAAAACAAGCATTTCCTAGAAAACTTTAGAGTTTAGAGTAAAACCTTAGTTATTTCTTTCAATATTTTACCTACTTTGGAAGATAAGTGGACGAGATTGGTTAAAACATTTTACAAGCAAATTTCCATAAGGGATGATATGCCACTAGTTGTGAGATGAAATCATAACAATCTTTAACAGTAAGCCAATCTTCGCATCTCTCTAAAACTGAAACATCCCTTACATCCTTTATTATTTGTCAACATTAATCTAATCTATGACTTCCTCTGCTCCTTTTTACTCCTATTTCTGTGTCTAATATGTTTGTAACTAGTCTTCATGTCTCACAAGGTGTCCTATCTTATTGACCACTTCCACAGCGCCTTTTGTTCTTCTACCCTTTCTAATACCACCTTATTCCAAATCTTTTCTATTCACTTTTATTTTCTTTTTTTTTTTCGAATATTTAAACTAACCAATCGCGAATACAGAAATGATTTTTGTTGAAAGCGACTGGACCCTGCACTATCCTTTTTTTCATGTTACCGTTAAAACTTTTTAATGGGGACACGTGTTTCACCCACTTCTAATGTAGGCATTGATTCTCTCGCATTGATAAAGCCCACTTTAGAAGTGGGCGAAATACGTGTCCGGAACAAAAAGTTTCAATGCTAATTCGGGTGAGTCTCTTTTTAATTTCGTTATTACTTTACCACAATTTCTAATTTCTACTGCAAATATTCATTTTTATCGAGGATAAAGAAATTTGAAACATTCTATTAAATATTATGTCAGTCAAGGTTTTTGTTTAAAACTAAAACCCCTCAAGCTGCTTATTTCCTTACAGTAGCAGATGTAGTCCTACTACTATAATATTCATTTTTGAGGGTTATAGAGTAGTTTTAGGGAATCTACCTTTCTTTCAACAATAAGTGAAAATTGACAAACATAAAATAATAATTTTTAATTTCCTGTTCACACGCTAAAAAAATAAAATTCAGATAAAGAAATTACTTAAGCTAATTTAAATATGACACAACAGAAACCCTTTATTGAGAGATAAAGTTAAACAAAGTGCTTTTAGATGTTTCAATTATGTTTATTAACACACTCTACATATGTTTCGACCTGTGAAGTTTTTTTCAAGAGTAATATTGTATATTTACTGAATACAGATTGTAGTTTCAGTTTAGTACAATATATATTCAGTAAATATACAATATTACTTTTGAAAAAGACTTCACAGGTCGAAACATATGTAGAGTGTGTTAATAAACATAATTGAAACATCTAAAAGCACTTTGTTTAACTTTATCTCAATAATTTTAAACGATGTTTCACAAATTTCCTACCGCGGAATCCATTGAAATTAAGAAACCCTTTAGTATTTGTCATTTAGTTAGTTTCAAAATTTGCAACTTTGTACCTAATTTATCTTGTGTACCGTTATGAATATTTAATAGTACTTTTTTTAATATTGTATAAAAATCATTAAAAATATTGTTTCTCAGCAAACCCCAAAGCATATGTTATAAACCTTTATTTCTCAACCGAGGGGGTTGCGGTCCTATACATATATACCTATTAAACAATAGTCTTTTATTTTATAATTTATAAATTTTAATCATACGTTACATTGTTTGTCACGTTATATTGTAAATTCCAGTAAAATGTGTAATTAGTTTCTAATATATTAAAAGGGTCCTGACACTGAAAAGATGTAATTTACCATTGATCCATGTATGTTTTCTTACGTAATTTTACCGCCGTCGCCGCCGTGTACCGGCTTTGTCGCCCTTAAGGAAAAAAAAAAATCTTGTATACGATAATAATTTTAATATATTATTAGTTTCATACATTTTGAATGCCGCAGCGGTTTACATTTTGAAAATCAACAGATGGTCTGTTTGTTTCGGTCAGAAACGTATGTCAAAAATACCGGTAGCGTGAAAATAAGGGTTGAAAAAAAAGAATATATGAAAACCGACAATGTGTCGTCATATCGGCGCAGCCTCTTATCTTAACCTTAACATAAAATTACCTTAAGCGGAGTGTGAAATTCGGTTTTCGTTATAACTTAATCACGATCCGTCATGTCACATGAAAATCACCTCTAGATCCCGTAAAATCCACGACGCCGTTTACCTATTTCATCGACACCACCCCCGAACGCCACTAAATTACTCCCTAATTGCAATATTACATATAGTCTAAATATATGTGTGGTAATAGGTCAGCATCCTTCTTGTGGACCACGATTGGCAACAGGTACAAACATGCGCGCATCGATCAGGCCTCCTTATCGACCTCGCCACGACCACCCTCTCGCTCTCTCGATTAAGGGCGCGCTATTCAAGAATATATGTCGTCGTCATCTCAGGAACGAAACCAAACTAATTTAACCGCACAATCGCCTGTCTTGAAATTTTAATGGAAAGAACACATCCACTGTTTGCTTCAATTTTTACCATTTTTCCCATCCGGTCGCGGTCGTCCAACAGTTCTCTGTTTCTAAAGAAACTGAAGATGCAAAAAGTTTCAAACGGAATCGTTTTCTCTACTCCATAGCTAGATGCTACCAACCATTATTATTATTTTTTTCTTATTAGAGACTAATCATAAGAGAAAGATCCTTTGATCTGTTTCTGGACCAGTAATATTAACAAGAATTGACCTCTTTTTTGACACGATTGCTTAGATTATTTAGAGAATTGTCAAATGTTAAAGAAGGTGATTTTTTGGTACTAATAAATAATCTGATGTGTAATTATAACAAAATTCGTGCAAAAAACTGTAAAGTAGTGAAATTTCATACATGAAGTTACAACTAAGTAATTCACAGTTGCGTTATTGTGGTTTTAATCTTAAAATATACATTTAGGAACAACACTATAGTGACTTAAAAAGGAAAATCGTAGGTCATCTTGTGCGCTAAAGCTCTTCATTTTTTTAATCTACGGAAAAGAAAACCATTTTCCTAAATTTCTTTATAAAAGATTCTTATTTGTGGCGAAAATTTTGATCAGATGTTGTTAATATCTTGAATAGATATAAATTTTTGATAAATCACAAGTATGCAAAGGCTACAGGCTCTACAAAACACCCCTTTCGGATATATTTCAGTCATACCAAGGTCCCTCATTTTTTATCAACGTCACACGACTCATTTTGCAATAAAAAGCGATTTTTGCGATTTTTATTATTTTCTAGAGCAAAAAATTAATAAATAATTGTTTATGCCTTTACTTTATGGAAATTATGAATCATGTAGAACAAAATAAATTGGTAAAACGCACTTAATTCCATGTAATACCTTCATGGAAATCTTAACTACCGTTTCACCCTACTAGGGCATCTTCAGAAGAAGTTTTGGTACAAAGATTGATTGCACTATTTCTTAAATACTATCACATTCATGGTGAGGATACGTCTACTAATTTATCAATAGTTATTGAGCTAAGTATACACATTTTCAATTTCATTTAATAATACTAGGTTACTGTTTTTCATATGATTTTTGATTTCTAAGGTTTCCAAAATGTCTAATTTTTTACCTTTCTTCTCTTTATGTAAAGTCTTGAAAATTTTTTCTAAATGTGGTTCATAAATGATGAGTTTTCATTGTAATTTTTCAAATATTCTTAAACTAATTATTTGAACGCTCTTCCAGTTTGTAATATATATGTATTGCATTACAACTATTGCAATTTAATTTATACACTCCATTTGAATTTATTGTATCGTTTTTAATTTAAATTAAATACTTGGATAGATTATTTGCAGTTTTGAATAAAATTTGAAACTTATTGTTTTTGTGAAGATGCCCTAGTAGGGTGATACGATCGTTAAGAATAAAGATATTAAGTGGAAATTAAATGTATCTTACCCATTTATTTTGCTCAACAACAAATTAATGATTTTTTTTTTGTTAAAATTTTGTATTATTTGAATTCAAGATTTTACACAAGCAAAATAAAGGTTATAAATTAAATCTTCTCGAATCTTTCGAAATTAATAAATATAACCATTCTAAATTTATTCTTAATGACCAGTTAGACATCAACAATTCTCCCCTATTAAATATTTATTCCCCCACTCTTTGATTGTATAATTGTATATATTACTGTAATTTTCTTATTTTTGTACATTTCATCACCTGATGAAGTCTTTGTAAGGTGAAACGATTCATCGAGATATATTAAAAGTTTTTTGTTAAACTCTTAAACACTTGTGTTTTATTTCGAATTTTGATTATGGAGTTTAAACATATCAGTACCTATTCAATTAAATAGATTAGGATAGGTTAGATTAGGCTAAGCAGAATTCTTCTACCTGAAGAAGCCATCGTTTTTACATAATTTTTCTTTTTGAAACTGTCAATTTTTTATGACTATTCATATTAATTTTGTGGTGTTTAATGGTTTTTTTTTCGGACAAATCACGAAATACGTAGGTTATTGTTGAAATACAAGTAAGTAATGTAAATAGAACAGAAAAACAAAAATTGAGTTACTCACAAAATTTCAACATATTACGTTCAACAAGGAAGATAAAATAGATAGTGGTGTCGACACCTCTTCATTCAACGAAAGCTTTCAAAGATAACGAATTGTAACGACTTGTTCTGTTTTCTAAATATTTACTCTCAATATTGACAGTTTCATTTGTAAATACCGGCACATGTCGACGAAATTTTCTGATAAAGATATCACTCTACCAATTTTTTGCTTCTGATAACGATTTTTCGTAATTTAGACAAAATGACATAGACGAATGAAAATATAAATAAATTAGGAAAAAGGTGATAGGTGTTAATTAGTTCAGTATTTGATACTACTTTATAAAAAAATAAAGTATGTATATGTTAACGATTTTTCCAATCTTTAAGACGAAATAAACATGAATACAGGGTGTTCCAAAAATATTTCAGGGAGTAATAGAAACCGAAACCATTGGATTTTTCTTTACGAAATTTTAAGATGTTTGTGTGGTTAGATCTTCGGTCAGTGTCTAATTGTTTGGTAAATAGTAATTAAAAAACAAACCAATTAATGGTTATAACGTACGCTTCTTTGGGAATGGGTTGGTGGGGTTAGATTAGGGAGAGAAAGATGAAACAAACGAAATGAAGGTAGAAGAAAAGTGAAGCATGATCTGTGGAATATTACTGCCCCAATATTTGTCTAAATAATCCAATAAAACGACAGAAAAACAGGGCAGACGGACCCGGAATCAAACCTGTGTCCTCCCGAATGTTAAGCTATTATTTAGATAGTTAATACGTCGCTTCTTTCGTTACAGAGAGTTGAAATTGTATTTTAATGAAGAATATAAACGCCTGTTGAACCTGGTAAAATTGGATAGGGAATAACGTTGTTTATCAGTTTTACTCTGAATGAAAATTTATTCAAATAAAAAAGTCACTAAGGCCATTACGAAAGTTTTTGTAGATAATGTTTTTGCTCACTGTTATTCAAACTATAAACGATTGGTCATTTCTGGAATATAAACATAAAGTGTAAAAACATGTACTGCAGCTTTTGTAGTGAATTATTTTGCTAATTGGAAAAGTTTTAGAAAAATTTTGTTAAGAATGAAATATTTCTGGCATTTTGTGGAGGAGTCAGGATGTTAATAGGGGAAAATATAAAAATACGAGGGTGGATCAAATATAAACCAGCCTTTTCAAATTGCGCGCCGGAGAGTTGTTCAATGTGTATCCGGGTGTTAGGAACTTGAAATGGGGATATTAGGTGGCACGGAAACGACGCGTCGTATTGCTGCGTTCGCTTGATTAATAGTTTGGTTAATCACAATGGGTGAGAAAGAGGAGCATAGTAGCGTTGCGCAACGAATTATTATTAAGTTTATTACACGTGTAAACGTGAAACCAGCTGAAATTTTGCGCAGATTACAAGCACAATTCGGAAATGAACGCTTTCGCGGCCACGCGTAAAAGTTTGATGCAAAGAATTTAACGATGGGCGTAATCGTAATCGTGTCGAAAATGTAAATCATCCTCGTCGTCCTCGCACCAGCATTTCGCCGGTTAACATTGCACGCGTTAGAAACCTTACTGAAGGGGACCGCCACGCCACGCCACGACACGCCACGCTACTGTGCTTCAGATATCTGGTGAACTCTGTATCGGCTATGGGAATATCCACACAATCATAACGAAAAACTTCGGATTCCGAAAAATTTCAGCTCGTTTGGTTCCAAGGTTGCTGAGTGAAGATCAAAAAGCTGCTCGAGTTCGAATCTCTCAGGCGCTTCTCACTCGATTTAGAAAGGAAGGTGAATTTTTTTTGCATGAGACGTGGGTACACCATTACACTCCAACATCAAAACGAGCAAGACTCCATGCTTGTCGAAAACACGTATGACTGCAAGCAAAGCTTTAGCCACTGTTTTTTGGGACTGGAAAGGGGAGTTGTTGTCTGTAACCTTCTCAGTCAAATAAAACTTAGTTATCGCCGAAAAAGGAGGACGCACTTCATTCGTGACGTGTAACTCTTGCACGATTACGCTAAGCTTCATACCGCAGCTTTAACGCAGGTCCTAATCGGTGAAATGTACTGGACTAAGCTGGAACACCCTCCATATAGCTCAGACCTATCCCTTTGCGATTTTCACATGTTTGGACCCTTCAATGAATCACTAGGAAGCGAGCGATTTCAGACGGATGAACAGGTGGAGGCGTTTGTGCGCAACTGGACACCCACCCTACTTATATTTATGAAAACAGAATGAAAGAACTACCAATGCGTTTGGAAAAATGTATAGACAAACAATTGGGATATGGCGAAAAATAGAGAAATTTGTGTTTTTGTGAAATTTTTCAAAATAAATGTTTTATGAAGATAGTCTCGTTTATATTGGATCCGTCCTGGTATATGTACTTCCGATCATGTGTATTCATTCAAATGACGTAGGATGTTCGAATCAAATTAGGTTCTCATAATTTCAACTTTTTTGATGTCAGATGTAAAATATTCCAAACTGAGAGGACATATAACAGTCTCATGTCGAAGTTAATGGATTTTTTCAGCGTTCTCTTTCGTATCTTAATGACGAACTTGCCAAACTTCGACGATTCCGATAAACTATCATAATCCTGTTTAACCAACCACCGAAATGGTTCGAATTGTTTTGAGATTAAAATAGTACAATGCCCATAACGATTTCTCAATATACATCGTGTATAATTTTTCCAACTGAGCTGTTATCAATCATTCGTTTGTGTCCATGTTTTATATACAGCTTTACTAGTCGATACCGACTAATCGCCATTGGTATATAAATTGATGTTCGCATTAGATAACTGTCGACTAATGACTATTCTTTTTTCCTTTTTGTTCGACATTTGTTTCTGCCAAATTCACGTATCTACGTAAATTGGATCGAAGTAGCAATTTTGTTATGTTCGGTCTCTAACCCTGCAATTTATTTTCTACAAACGGTGTTATTCTGTACTGTTGTACATTGGACGTTTTAGGAAAACTAAGCGTAATAGAGACTTAAGGACGGTCTTTATATCTAAAATAATTTCAACTGTCTGCCACTTCCGGTTATACCGGAAGTTGATGTAAATTTTGTTATTTTAAATAGAATTGTACATTGTTTACGACGAATTCGTATGAAGCATAAAATTTTAAGGTGACTTTGATAACCAACTGGTATACGCACGATCAATAGTTTCTAAAATAATTCAATTTACAGAAAAAAGTTCGCTATCGCAACCCAAACTATATATAATCGTCAATCCATAAAAAATAACTTGGAATGCTGAAACGTTTACTAGTTATAGCCTAGTCTAAAAGCTAACGTGATTTTTGAATAATTTTGGAAATTGTGATTTTTACAGTTCGGATTTTGGTTGCAATCTTTTTTCTATAAATTAAGGTATTGCATTATAGATTACCAAAGTCACCTTAAAATGGCATGCATCATACCAATTCGTTGTAAACAATATACCATTTAGAATTTAATCTAAATAATACAGAAAAATCAGAACTGTTTTGTATCATAGAAATGTGTCTAAAACAGTTTAAGTTCATTAACAATTTTTACATACGAAAAGAGGGTCTTCCTATTGGATACCCGTTACTACCCATTTTACCCGAAATTTTTATGTCGCACTTTGAGGAGATTCTTTTTAACAACAACAACAAGCTAACCAAATTTGTCAAAATATGGTGTCATTATATCGACGACGTATTCTGCGCCTGGACAAGAACAAAACTCCAACTTGATTTATATCTTAATTACATCAATTATTTAAATCCGAACATTAAATTTACAACGGAAATTGAGAAAAATAATGTTTTAAACTTCTTAGAAAAAAAAACTAAATAATAAATTAATCTTAAGATACCACAACAGATACTGTCATTCATGCAAAGTCAAATCAATCTCTTAAAATCAAACTCTCTTTGTTTCATTGTTTTATCCCCAGACTGTTTAGTATTCCTTTAACTGAAAATGATTTTAATAAAGAATTAGCCATCATAAAACAGATCGCACAAAAGAATGGGTATGATCGCAATCTAATCACTAAAATATTCAAAAAGTGGGATTTATAAACTATTCTGTAAAGATTGTAATGCCACATATATTGGTCAGCCCGGGAGAGCTATAAAAAGCCGCGTTCGGGAGCATGAACATTCCATAAAAAACAAAATTAGCAGCATGGGTTTCTCACAACATTGCATTTCTCATAGTCATGTATTAGATGAAGACAACACCAAGAAACTACATTTTCAAAACACAGGCAGATTGCTTCACCTTTTAGAAAATTTAGAAATTCAAAAGGCCTTGAAGAATAAGAAAGATAACTTAGTAAATAATCAAACCGAAATAAATTTGCACAATAGACCCTTGTTGTTGTCGTCATTATAGTTAAGTAAAGGTTTTTCCAAATCAGGTAGTCGTAAGGTAGATTAGGTATATATACTCGTGTAATAACTTCTAATCTTAGCTTTGATCGAAACAATTGTAAGAGTTTCTTATGATAAACAGTTGAAACAAAACGAATTTTTCGTCGTTATTTTATTTTATTTATATACCATTCCATTTAAAATAACAAAGTTGACATTAAATTACGATATAACCGGAAGTGGCAGACAGTTGAAATAATAATAAAATATTGTAAATATCTGCTTATCTAAATACAAATGTAAAATGATGAACAAACAAATTTTAATAGTAAGTACATATAACAAGTATTATTTATTCAAGGATTAATAACAAAAATATGGAAGTTGTAGTGCTAATGGTAAAATATGCGTTTTTGTTTTTTGTTCGTTTATTTTACACTGCAATAACATATAAATCAATCTTGTGTACATAAAATATTCATTCTTATCATAATGAATAGGTGTCCAATTTTTTCGTCTCTCTGCGTTAAAAAAATTGAAAAAAGTAACTAATAATTGTCATAGTATGCGCCATTACAAATAAATTTTACGAACAATTGGAACATTACGGAATGTTTTACAGTAACTTTTTCTTTTAAAATATCATAAGGTCGTCAGTTCAAAAACTGGTTGAACAAGCACCCAGAACATCCCACATTTTCAACTATTCGTGAACAATAATCTTATCTTTAAGATACTGTCTCGTTTTATTCCTATTTCTGCTTCCAATATGCACCTAAATTACCCTTACATACCAATATTTTAATTTTATTCTTTCTTATTTTCATTCCATGTATAACTCTTATAATTAAATAGCGTTTCCATCTTCTCCTGCTTCTTGCTAGATGCTAATACATGCTAATACATGTTCATTACGAAAGCTGTCATGTCTCTAACAATATTAATCGCATCTTCGATACATAAATTACTAAAACAATGTAATGCTAATAATCCGCTTATTTTACATTTTACTTTATCTTTTAATCTCTGGAATCTAGATGGTGGTAGATATTCAAGAAAGGGAAGACGTTGTTCTAGAAGCAGTAGGGTTTTTAATGATACTCTAAACAATATAACCCTAAAATTTTGAAGAACATTTCATGAACGTAGAATATATTGCTGAGGTAGTAGAGGATTAAATTGAGGGACCCCATCCGTGCAGGGGATAATAGCCGCTAACGTTTTCTTATATGTAATTAAGACATCAGTGTAGTCCTCCAAATCGGTTTTATACTGCCCTTAAATGTTTAATGCCTCAGTGTGGACAACTAAGGCCTTGATCGCCCTAAATGAACGAGAAGGTTCCCTTTCTATTAAGGATTTTAATAAAGAAAGTATTGTGTTTAGGTGTACATATTTCATATATCTATATATAGTGAGATATGTGTGTGAAAAAAATGTGACAGAGAAGAAAGAATAACGAAACTGTTGCATATTAAAAGGTGGTGAAAATTTGACTATAAGTATTATCTGAGTCGTGCTTAGGTTGCAATTAGAAATGTAACAGGTAGGCTGAAGAGTTCGTAGGCTACCATAAAAAAAAATATTTTTTTTGATAGAATTTGATTTTATTATTCGATATAGTTCCCTTCGAGGGCGATACAACGATTATAGCGGTCATACAATTTTTCGATACCATTTTTATAATACGATTTGATTTGTCTTTAGCCTCAAAATAGGCTTCAGTTTCGGCGATTACGTTTACCTCATTGGCGCGAAATTTCCTCTTGAGGTCTGAGAACAGAAAAAAGTCGCTGGGGGCTAGATCTGGAGAGTACGGTGGATGTGGAAGCAGGAAGCAATTCGAAACCCAATTCATGGTATTTTGCCATCGATTTCATTTATTTGTGACACGGTGTATTGTCTTGATGAAACAGCAGTTTCTTTTTCTTCAAATGAGGCCGCTTTTCCGCGATTTCGTCTTTTAAACGCTCCAATAACGCTACGTAATAGTCGCTGTTTATGGTTTTCCTTTTTTTAAGATAGTCGTTAGTCAATGAATATTATACCATGAGCATCCCAGAATACAGAATACTGATGCCATAACCTTGCCTTGCCAGCCGACTTTTGCGTCTTTCCACGCTTTGAAGTCGGTTCATCACGTGCAGTCCACTCGACTCGACTGACTGTCGATTGGACTATGGTGTAAAATGATGGAGCCAATTTTCATCCATCTTCACATATCGACGCAAAAATTCGGATTGATTACGATTGAACAGCTCCCAGTTCCAAACACTGCTTAAAATCATCGATCCGTTGTTGTTTTTGGTCGATTGTGAGCTCGCGCTCGCGCGGCACCCATTTTGTACAGAGCTTTCGCATATGCAAGTATTCATTCATAATATGACCAACACGATCCTTTGATATTTTCGTCGGTAACAGTCTGTTTGGGGCGTTCACTGCGTGTATCGTCCTCGGTGCTCATTTCGCCTCGTTTAAATTTAGCAAACCACTTTTCTGCGGTTGATTTTCCTGATGCAAAGTCCGAATACTATTTATCAAGCCAAGCCTTGGTTTCAACAGTATTTTTTTTCGCCAAAAAGCCAAAAAGAAATGCTTTATTAACACACGAAATTCCTTTTTATCCAATTTTTCAAAGTAACAAAACTTCTTTCACTAAAAATGCTATAACTCAGATACTAATAGTGCAACAGCTGTCAAATTTATACACGCGTCTTTTGAAGGTTAGGGCTAACTAAAAATCGTATTGATTTGATACTAGTAGCGCCATCTATAGGTCAGCCTACGAACTTTTCAGCCCGCCTGTTATAAATATTGGAATAATTCGCTTCAAATCGACCATTCTATTGATTTCAACTTTTCTCAACAGTTCTTTTTTGAAGATTTTCTTATAACTGAAATATCTCAGTTCAAAAATGAGTCATTCTTGATCACCATGATCTGTTTTCAACCATTGCTGAAATGAAAACAGGCAATGTATGTTATCTTAAGCATCTAGTCGTCTAAAGGAAACGCTGACACCTTTTTACTGTAAATAGTTGTTTAAAATATTCTTACTTCATTCAATTACTGGTGGTTCATGAAATACAAAAATGTTAATGATAATTGATCCGAAAATCATCTAGTGCCTATTCTGTTGAAATAAATATTTTGAAGTGATAAAATGCATACGCACCTTTAATACCTCAACAACCTAAATGTTAAACATTTAAGCCTATCAAACCTTCTCTCATTAGCAATGACAAAATCAAATAGTTATCATGATCGTAGTCTGACCAAGATGGGCAAACCCGAAGAAAATGCAAAATGGGGACTCTCAGAAATGAAAACTGTGCTTAGAATCTCACACGACCTTTTATTATTATTATCAGGGTTTATGATCATTTAGATCTCAAAAGCATGAGTGGTCGGTCCTTTGGCTTTCCTCGTGCAGTCACTGATTTGTCTACGGCTTCCCAAATGTCCTTTGGGCGTCGCGAGCAATAACGATCTTCCGCTTCTAGTGTATGGCAGCCAAAAAGACAGTGGATATGGATGGTACCTTCCACATCCTCGTCACAAAACCAACAGGAGAAGCTGGAAGTTAATCCCAAATTATTCCTATTGTGGCTGTTAGGATTACCCAGAGGCAGGAACCAAGAGTCCTGGCTTTCATCCTCCTAGTCCTTACAGTTTATATGGGATATGAAGGCCTTTACCTGACTGCATCCTGGTTGTGTTTCTCAGTTTCCATGTGGCTCTGAATTCGCCTTTTTCGAAATTTCTTGCTTTATTAGGATACCGCAGATGCCAATAACCGATTCTGGACCGATGAGATGTTGTTGTGCCCCTGCTTTCCCAATCTTGTACGCGACTTCGTTTCCCTTAATACCGCTGTGGTCTGGGACACAGAGCAGAATTATCCTGGTTTGGGTCTCTAGTCTGTTGAGGGCCTGGCGACAGTTCTCCAACAGTTTTGACATTGTCGGAAACTCCTTGAGGGCATCTAGTGCTATTTTGCAATCAGTGAATATATATATACGCCCCCGGTAATGTTGTTGTCCAACGTTGCTCAGGCACATCGAATAAGAAGGAAAGTCCAACTAACCCAAAGGCGGTGAATGCCTACTTCCACTCTTCTACGTGTTTCTGACTGTTTCAAAGACTAGTCTCCTTTAGAGTGGAGGCTAGGCCTGTATTTTTGTCGAAGAGAAAGAGTTTTTTTTTGTGCTATTAGGGGGAAGATACCGCACACGACTTTATAGTGTAAAAAAATGTGTATAAGATGAATGAGTACAGATTCATTATTGATTGAATAGGGTGGCAGGCAGGACAGAACTGAGGCCGAGCGGTAGCTGGTGAAGGCAAGCAAAGCAGACCATGGTAAATCTGATCAATAATGATTAATTTTTGTTTTTTTTCCAAAACTTTTTTATTTTTTATCTTTTTGAAAAAAAAAATTGTCAGATTCTTGTTTAGAATTCCATTAAAATCTATCAAGTTTGTACCATATATATTTGCTTTGGACTAATCTTCTATAAAAAGTGTAACCTCTCCTTTCCTACTAATTTTATATTTTCCAATTATTCGAAATCTCGAGTATTCGATTCGAACATGAAGTCGAATTAAATTCGATTTCGATTCGAACATTATTCGCACATTATTAGATTGATTGAAAGAAACTGAAAAAGAGGAAATTGTGAAGAAATAGGAAGTTTTTCCAAAGGAGATCGAGGAGATCGTCAAGTTCTTTGTTAGTGATGAGGTGCAAACTTAGTGCAATACGACAAGGATATTCGTCGATTAAATCTGCAATCGTTTCTGTCTGTGGCATCCCCGGGATACGATAATGTCTCCTCGATGTCAGTGGAAAACCATAGTCACTCTGTAGATAAATTTTTATTTGCACGCACGTTTTGTTTAAGTGTAACGGTTCGTACACACACACATAACAATACATCCTACGTATAGTGAGAGAAGAGATAGCTGAGCATCGCCGTCGGTAGTGTTTCAACCACGGCACACGTTGATTGCGCGGCGCCGCTCTGCCATCCGTCCGTAGCCATCGTCGGTGCGTCGCTTCGCTTCGCTTCCTTCGTTCACATCGCTACCTCCTCGGTCGTCCTCAGCAGCGACAGGACCTCTCGCAGGCAGCAGTGTAGCAGGCTGGCTGGCATCACGTGCGTGCTGTCATAGCAACGGCGGCGAATACTAGTGGCGGCCGGCGCGACAAGCCTGCTGCGACCGAAACGAAAAAGACATCGTCGCATCGGCACCAGCATCTCTTCTCCGGGTTTACTGTACTTGGTTGTTTTACTGGCAGTGCAGGTGCACGGAGCGTGATGTAATCAATGCAGCTGACGTGATGCGAGCCCCCGATGGCCGGCCAGGGCCCCGGGAGCCCCCCGGACCCATGGGCGCTCGACCCCGAACTTCGACACCATATACAACATTGTCCCTGTACCTGCAATCATTTGGGATACGGCAACTTCTTGGACTACCAAGTAAGTAATGGTACTTATTATTACTGGTCTCCCATCGATATGTAACTAAAAGCTCACTTTGTAAAATTCCGTACCAACCGAAAAACTTACTTCAAGTTTGCGCTCACTGATCTCACTACTATGAAACTTAACAATTATACCTCGCTCGGGTTTTAAATAATTTCGCTTTCACTCTGATCAACGTTTTCTTTTGTCTTGTCTTTGGAACAGCTAAACAATAACAATTCACTCAAACCAATATAGAAGTAGCAAAACAATTACAAGTAATTTATTAATTTCGGTCAAATTTGGATTTTTTGAGGTAATCATGTTTATTTTAACTTTCTGAGAAAACCGAACAAAAATAAATAATTATTTTAAACGTCAAACTCTTGAAAAATGATGTAATGTCGTTTATTTATATAAAAATTTCGAAAATTCAAAATATTATTATTTAAATTTACGCACCTGTAATGTGTATAGCGTTGATATAAATTATAAATTTGATTCTTTTTTTATTAAGTTTCTGATTGTTCAATATTTATTTGTGCATTAGTTATTAAAAATAATTTGTTTTCTTTACAATTTTCCTGCTCATTTTGATTATAAGTTTAACAAAAAGATGAAAACAAACATTGCAATCCTTATGGAGGCTGGTTACTTATTATATTTAAATTTGAACGATATATTTTTTCCTTCCTTGAATACTTTAAATACGGTTTGTATTTTTCAGTAAAAAATCCAAACATAATAAACAACAAAGCGATAAAATTATTGTAATTGTTCGTCATGTATTTGATTTGTGTAACAATTTATTGATTTTCCAATTTATTCGAACGTGATTTGTACAAAACCGAAACACAATAGAAACCTATGTCACTTAGGATACTTAATCTTCACTCTTTTTCGTTTGACATTAAAAGTTCCACGAACGTCGTACTCGATTTAAATACGCTCTTAAACGATACCTTCGTTGGTGCACACACGTTGTACATCGACAATTTCTTGTTTGCACCAGTCGATAAGGGTTTTATCCGTTTCCTCCAATTTTCTTTTGATTTTATTGTCCTGTGTACGGTGCGATGCCGTTTGATTGAGTTAGTAGAATAGAATTTGACCTACATAATGGCAAAACCGTATTTCTCCCCGTTAATCTGTTAGAGGATACGCATATATATACGCGCCGTTGTTGGCATCATCGCAGAATGTGTATTCACCTAGTTTGACCCGTTTTCGAAAGCTGGATACCAGATAATACATCCTGGTATAAAAACAGATTTTCCAAACAATAACACGGAAATCCACTCAGTCAATGGACCAACGGGTCATATCTTACGCTAATCTGAATGCGACAACAGGTACAATAAATAAATAAATAAATAAATAAATAAATAAATAAATAAATAAAGAAATAAACAAACAAACAAACAAACAAACAAACAAACAAACAAAACAAACAAACAAAGAAAGTGTTCTAGAATACAAAAAATTAGTCCAACGCAAGGTCCCATACCATGACAAATACTGAAATTTTATGTGAATGGTGGGGAATTTTGACCAGGATCTGCAACTAGTTTTCTCAATTTACTGATCGGTAATGATCAAATTTCAATTGTATTGAATTAGCGGATACTCGATGGAAGTCCAACATATTGAGATAAACGCACAGTTGATAACTTCCGCAATTTATTAAATAAACTTGACTCGTGTTTCGTCAACACTATGGCTTCTTCAGAAGTACAAAATCTACCTAAAACTACCTAAGAGTAGATGTCTATAAATAGGATAGTGCATCTTCATTAGAGTGAGGGGAAAGATTTAATAGTGATGAGAGGTTTATATCTACTTGGTCATTAAGTAAGTAATATGTCTATATTTTTATATTTGTTAATTTATTTAGATTCTAATAGTGTAAGTTCTAAACATTTATATTCAATGTGTAAAATTTTTAGATATAAATTAAATATATGGTTATCTTCTAACACATGTTTGGCATAGTTAGAATCGGTTTTTTTGATTCTATATGATCTAAAATGTGCATTCATGGGAATTCTAAAATTTCTTCCCGTCTGACTTATATAATTTTTTTTTTGAACAAGAACCGCAATTGAATTGATATATGCCTGGTTTTGATAATTTCTCTACTTTGTCTTTATTATTCTTTATGTGTATGCTAAGGTTTTGTATGATACATTTATATTGTTGTCACTGAGAAATTTATTAATTGTTAGTAATGGTTTCCCTGTATAACATATGTTAAATGTTTGAATTTTTTGTTTGTGTTATCTTTATGAGTGGGAAGATGTTTGAAATATTTTAAGTGTATGAATTTTTTTTAAAAGATTGTCAATTATGAGCGGGTTGTAACTATTGTTTATGGCAATTTGTTTAATTAGATCCAATTCTTTATTATAGTCTGTTTCCGAAGAAGCCACAGTGTTGGCGAAACACGTGTCAAGTTTATTTAATAAATTGTGGAAGTTATCAATTGTGTGATTATTTCAAGATCAAATTTCAATTCTTTATTTCGAAGGGCAATTTTCAAATACTTTGTTTTGGGTGATAAACTATTTTTGGGATTTATTGTTTGGTCGCCTAAACGGGAGAGGCAGGATGGACTCAAGAACTCGTAATTGTCAAAAAATCAAAAGCACCAAGAATGAATTCCAATTTATTATTAAAAGAATTTATAAAGAGAAACACAAAGGAAAACCATGTTTACACTGCTATAATAAATATAATATTAATGTGTTCATATCATGTGTGTGACCCCCTCCCCCTTATCCCAATGATTTGGGCGGCCTCTGTACCAGTAACATTGTACATAATTTACATCATTATAATCGACATGGTAAACTTATGATTTTTATGTTAGTGTTAATCTGAGCGAAAAAAATAAAAAATGTATTTGTGCTTTGCTTACAAAGCCCTATTTAACGATACTCTATAAGTATAGATGGAATTTAAAATATGTTTTTCCTCTTGTATCATGCCCCCTTTCAATGATGATTTTTCGAACCGCAAACTTTACATTTTAGGTAATATTGAGTAAAACACAATTAAACTTTTCACAAAATTTTTTGTTTTCACTACACCGTCCTTTTTTAAGTGAGTAATACATAGTACTGCTTAAGTTTACACAAAACATCCTATTTATAATCTAAGTTAACTTAAGGGGTGGGGTTTTTATTTTGAATAAGTTTAATAATGGTGAATTATTTAAATCTATCTGGTTGTTTAGTAATAGGTCCGGATTATAAATTTTTATTTTATTAATTTCTAATGATTCTAGAACATTTAATTTTGTGCTTTTTCCTAACACATGTAAAATTTTGAAATGTTGATTGAAATTGTTGTTTTCAGCTAGTAAGTGGTTTGCATAATTTGAGTTCTATTTATTTTTTTCATTTTCACTTGAACAAACTACAGTGTAGCGAAACTATAGTAGTGAAAATAAAAAATTTGTGAAAAGTTTAATTGTGTTTTACTCAATATGGATTCAAACTTTCACCAAGTAACAGCCAACGCAATCAATTATTTTAGGTAATAAATCAAACAATGTACCTATATCTATTTTATTTTGTTTATATGTATTAATGTAAAAAAAAAATAAATTGTTACTGTCACAAATTGCTAAGAAACTATCTAATATAGGAACATTTTATACTTTTCATTAGCAAAGTTTAACTAAAAGAAATTTTATTAGTCCCGTTATCATCAAAATTTTGGTTTTAGTATTTTCAAATACTTACGTGTATTTTGAGTTACTTAATATATTTTAAGCAGTTTTCCTTGATTACAAAAAACAATCAAACAACACTTAGCGGAATATAATCAGAGTTGTTACAGACCTGGAAAAACGGGAAAAACTGAAAAGTCAGAGAATTTAGAAATGATTGATAAAGTCAGATAATTTTATGGATTATTTATTTAGCGGATAAAACATAAATAACTCTTCTTATTGAATATGTAAATTACTATATAGACGTGTCTCATATATCGAATTAAAAGTTTCGAGATTGTACGTTCATTAAAAGGAGTGCGGGCCGACTGGTCACACGGCTTTCCGTACTTAACTAATACATGTATTTAACAATGTACAATCTACTATTGGTACCCGAATTTCACTCGTACTCCACTGATTTTTAATATAAAAGAAAACTAAATTTTAAAAAGATGTGTTGTGTAAATTCTTAGATAGTAATGGGACCCTTGATTTAAGACATTGACCACTCCTTCAAGTTGTATATATTATTGCAAAACACCGAGTATTGGTAAATGTTTGGTTTATCAACATGAGCTGGTAAATGTAAAGATTGATATAAATTGAGACAGTTTTTCGGTCATAATAGAGTTATGGAAATAAAATATTGTAATATCTATACTTAATTAAAAGAAAATTATTAAACATTATGCAATTTTGAGTCATGTTAAATTGTAATACAATTGTAAAAAAAAATTTAATGCTTTTTATAATGTAAACTACAATAAAATAAACAAAAATGCTCAACGGAGAATAGCTCTTACAAGTTTACAGGATTACTTTGTAATTCTAAATACCACCCCACCTCACCATGTTGCAACAGATAATAATTATTTTTTTCCTAATAATAATAATAAATGACAATAATCCCAAATTATAAGAACAAATATTGAATTTGTGAGAAGAAAATTTTATTTTTCTTTATTGTATTGTATTTTACATTTTGAAAATATATTAGAATTGTGTAAGTAACATGACACATAATTGTAATATTTAATAAATAATTTATAAGTAAGTAAATTAGATTGTTTTATTACCAAAACCAACATTATCTTATGGTTATTGGTAAAGCTCTATATGTAAAATCCCGACAAATGTCATTAATGATGGGGTAAATTCTAAATACATTAATACGATATTAATTATTGAATTAATGTATATCCACTACAGACTACCTGATACAATGAGGGGAAAATTTGTTACTGTTGTGACGCCCCCGCCGGGATTCGAATCCGGGATCTTTAGCTTGTTTTATTCATTCATTTTTTAATTTAAACGCAGGGGCGTGAAAACAGTAACAGAATTTTCCCTCATTTATGAGGTAATCTGTAGCTGGTATAAATTAATTTAAAAATTAATATCGCATTAATGTACCCGACAAGTATCTTATTTTATATCAAGATTTACAAGTAAAACCTGCGATTTACCAATTTTCGAAGTTTTGCAAAAACATATACCACAAGACATGAAATTCAGCAACATCCCATATATCCACATGCGGGGCCTTAAAATAAAACTTTTACAGTCGAATACAGTGAAACAATTATTTCTGAACATATTTTCACTTTTGGTGGAACCACAAGGGAATCAGCTCTCCTCTTAATATTTTTCCATTCGCTGGAGCTGTTAGATGTACATTAAACACATAATTAAATAATTCCTGCGTTTTCGTTTATTTTTCAATTTCAATTGATACGCTAACTATTCGTTCAAACACGAAAAAAAAGGAAAAATAAATCGTGATAGAAAAGTGTAAAAGGTAATTGTTCTGAAACGTTGCTAAAAATGATTCCAATGAAGTAATTTTTAGAATTGCGATTGTGTGCCATTCGAAATGCCAGTTTTTGTTGGTTATTAATCAATAATTGCTTTAATTCAGGTCGACTATTTAACGGATTTTCCTAACAAGTTCGTTGCCTGTTAATCTCGAGCATTTCGAGACTGAATGGAAACTAACAAATAAGCTAATACAAACGTTTGTATATTCTAATAACGAGATGTTTTTCAAGTGTTTAACAATTACTTTTGTAAACGAAATATAAGCTACAAACAGATTTAACAATGAATGGATTTTAATTTTGAAACCAATTAGGACTACGTTTTGAAAATTCTGATCATTCGTTTGACTTCGAAACACATCCAATTTGATATAAATTACAATTGATTCATTTTCATACTACTAGTTGAACCCATCCAATTTTCGACTAATAGGTACCGCTATCGATGGTGCATAGCACATACATTTTAACCAGGGCATTTCTGCATACCATCAGCATTTAGCCGCTGTTACAATAACATCCTTCTTATGACCCTATAATAACCGAAAATTGACATTTGAACAGGTCACAATTTTAATGATTTCTAATTAACAATTCCGACAACATCCTGGATATCGAGTGTTAGTTAATTAGTTAGTTTTATTAAACGTTTGAATGCTCAGGTAATTCCATAAATTTGGATCGTGAGAGGAGATAGCTGCACAAAATTACCTTAAAAACTTACCTATACGCTGGCACGTCAGATACGTAGAATATTGTTATGTACTGATGAACTGATCTACTGATATTTACTCTTTAATTTGTTTTTCTTGTTACAGTAGATGTTTATACATATAAAATAATGAGTCTTTCAAGATTACAGCTCGAAATATAAATTCTTAAAAGTTGCACAAGAATTTTTTTTTATTTAAATGTTGAATTGAAAATTTTGCAAGATTCAGAGAAATTTTCAAGAATATAATATATTTCAAGCTACAATTTTAAGTGACTGATATTTTTTTTTGTATAGATATCTGCCATAACGTGAATAAATATTGATTATTTTCCAATTTTTAAAGTTCATGTGCGACCTATAGAAAATGTTTAATCGCTATGATTGTTTTGAGAGAGTTCTCAAATCATAATACATTATTAGATTTTCAGGCAAGACCGATAAAAAGGTCTGTTTTTTTTTTCACCACCCTAATGTACATAATTATGTGTAGTGAGGATTCGTTTGAAACCTTTGTTAATTCATCTGTAAATAATAAAGATGCATGTGGATTACAGGTCTATTGATTAATTGCCTACAAACACCAACAAAAGAGTATGATTACACTGTTTTATTTTTGAAAAGATACCTTTATATTCATCTCATTTTTTTTTCACGTAACCGGAAAACCCTTTGTACCATTTGGTTTATTCATTTTTAAAAAAATTCAAAGCAAAGTGTATAATATCCTCTATTCCTATTATACTATATAAACAATGTAATCGTTTAAAAAAATGCGCTTTAATGTCTCTTAGATGAGATTAAATTCTGTCTTATTTTTTGTCTGGTATATATACAGGGTATATTTGTAATTGTCTGCTACTTCTTATTTCTAAAGATAACCAAATACGTACAATAAAAATTGATTTATAGGGTTCCGCAACTAAGTGTTTGTATATTACTCCGAATTTTCTTGATAACTAGTGATCTTTGTAATGAATATCACGCTAACAGATAATAAATTCAAGATCTACAGATCTCGAGAAATATATGTTAGATCTAGAGAAATATAAAAATTTTCTAGAAAATATATACAAATTCAATATGCTGATCGTGGTGCAAACATTTTATATGAAACATTTTAACCAATTTGGTACTACAAACATAAAAATACAAAAGATTACAAAAATTCTGTATCTTTTGAAAAATGAATAACAGCCGAAACGTTCATCAGTAATCTGAAATAAAAAATTTGTGAAATAATACCGGCATATTTTTGTATTGTAATGTATTCCTCAAAATAAATTTTTTCCACTACAAATCACTCATATGTTTTGATACGGGAGTTGAATATGTGACCTGCTAGCGTAACATTCGTCTCTATGTGGCTCAGTTAACAAGTATTGAAATATACGAAATTGTAAAATAAATATTAAAATACCAATTAAAAATATTTTCAGTCAGATCCGAAATTTTTACACAAAATAGCTACTGTGACAATGAAAATTAATTTTTTTAGAGGTCAATACCTTTTACTACTGTTTTCAACCCTCCATGACTAACCCGAATATAAAATCCTACTGTAGTTGGTTCGATTGAGCAAGAGTGAGCTTTTAGTTGCCGTAAATTATCAATCCAAATAGAAAAGGTTTGCATGTTTTAGAAGAGCAGAAACTATACATTACTGGTCTGGTTGCCGTTTCAGTAATAATTTTTCGTTCGTTGGCATTCCAGGTGTCAGTTCCACCACTTGGAGAGCAAATACCAATTCGGGAGACCGCATTCAATTCAGTGCCTCATTATTACAACGGTGGCGGTTACAATTACGGCTATCATTATCACCACGGTTCGCCGTTGGGTTCGTGTTCATGCAGCACCGAGAGCGATTCGACGAACAGCTCGCTTCGTAGTCCCTGGTGCGTATGCTTGGTAGTGTGTGTTGTCGTTGCAGCCTTAGGGATAGGTCTGGGCCTTCCTCTAGCTTTAAATCCACAGACTGAACCGCATACCCCTCAGGACCGTCTCCGCATCATCCGACGTCTCCTCAAGGAGAAACCGTTAATTGACGGGCACAACGACCTGCCCTGGAACATCCGCAAGTTCCTCCACAATCGGATCGTCAGGACGAACTTTAGCGTCCTGACCGATTTGGAACCGTGGTCGAAAAGCCACTGGTCGCAAACGGACATCTCGAGACTAAAGGAAGGTCTTCTCGGTGCACAATTTTGGTCCGCTTATGTGCCTTGCGGTTCGCAACATTTGGATGCCGTTCAGTTGACTCTCGAACAGATCGATGTAATTCAGAGATTGGTGGAGCTTCATTCGCGCAATTTCGCTCTTGTTCGGAGTTCGAGCGAACTTCTTCAGGTGCACAGGGAAGGAAAGATAGCCTCCCTGATCGGTGTCGAAGGTGGTCATTCGCTCGGAAATTCGCTGGCAGTTTTAAGGATGTTTTACAGTTTAGGAGCGAGATATTTGACCATAACCCATTCCTGTGATACCCCGTGGGCAACTGGGGCGAATACCAAAACCAAAGGCGGTCTCAACTCATTCGGAAGAAGCGTAATACACGAAATGAACAGGCTCGGAATGATAATAGACCTCTCGCATAGTTCCATGGAAACTGCTAGAACAGCTTTAAATGTATCGCGTGCCCCTGTCATTTTTTCACATTCCAGCGCTTTCTCCTTGTGCAATTCTACCAGGAACGTCCCAGACGACGTGCTCAAAATGGTCGCTCATAACGGCGGCGTCGTCATGGTCAATTTCTATTCGTACCATCTGACATGTAACGCTTCGGCAACGTCCAAGGATGTCATCAGACATATTAATCACATCAAGACCGTTGCTGGTATCGAACATGTCGGAATCGGTGCCGGCTATGATGGGATCAATATAACGCCGACCGGTCTCGAGGATGTCTCAAAATACCCGTATCTTTTTGCCGAACTTCTCGAAGATCCCTTGTGGACCGAACACGAAATCGCCCTACTGGCAGGTCTGAACGTTTTAAGAGTTTTCACAAAAGTCGAAGCTCTTAGGGATCAATGGAAGTCGGCCACGATAATGCCACTAGAAGACTCGCTTCCACCCCAAAATCCTAAATGTGCGTATAAGTTTTCATGACCGCAACTGATGTATCCTTTTAGCATGAATTAGGCCGGCGATCTGTCACTGTATGTGTGTGTGCGTGTTTATGTGTATTTATACCTAGCACTTTTTCTACAAGAATAAAATTGGTTTGTAGGGAATGCAATCGTCAAGGGAGTTTCTTCTGTACTTTATCGCCCTCTCCAATGATAAATGAACGAATTCAAGAGATTTTTATTCAATGGAAAATTAAATACTACTTACTCACCCTTGCTCTTTACTGTTATAACATCATTAATCACTCAAATTACGCTCTAAATTAGACTTCTTATAGAAATGCTGGCAAAGGGTTCCTTATTATTATTTTTGTTAGAATTTCAACTGTTCAACTGTTGGTTTACTAATCATTATCCACTATTGTTTTTCCAATCTTTATTGAAAGTTGTAACCATTGTAGGTATGTATTTTTTCTGAATGAAGAGAAAGGATAAACAATAAGGTATTTTAAAGTTAGTCTATTAATTTTTGATATTGTCTACTTTTTCTAAATTTTAAATGGATAATATTTATTTTTCCCTTCAAAGTTTCCCAATTCTTTTTTTGATACGGTAACAGATGATGCCAGAATTATTTTTATGAGAGGGTAGTAAAGCTTTCAGTCCTAAAAGTAATTGATTTTTTTTAATTACTCAAGAAATATGTGGAATTTAAATAGAAAATTAACATGAAAAACACGAAACGGTGAATTTGTCGTTACCCATCCAGTGGATCTATAAATGTTGGGTTCACGAAAAAACAACCCGTCTTAACACGTACATCGTCGGACGTAGTGAAAATTGGTAATTTAACTAACTGTATTTATTTTAGAGTCAATCATACACAAAGCTACATATGTGGGTCTTTACCCATCCGTTATAAATGTACAAGTCTAAGCCCCCTTGCACACGGTCGGCGAAACAGCCGTCCGGCGGCCGGCCAAAGTAAAATTTCGACGGCGAACACACGGTGGCCGGGCGGCAATCTACCGGTGCATTTGTTTCAATGCGTGCAAGTTTATTATTCATGTTGAAACACGAACGGTGATTTTGCCGTTACCGTCGTACAGAGGCGTAGTAGATCACAGTTCTATTTTGGCGTTATTATTGTGAAGTACTGATTGAAAGAAAGGGTTTAATAAAAATGGTAGATTTTGATATGGAAGCTTTTATTTGTGCAATTGATGAGAAACCTGTGAAATGGGATAAAACAGTACACTACTGCACTCCTTTTTGCCACCAGTGGATGAATCCATTATTTTCTTGCATTAGTCTTTTAGTATCTTCTTCGCCTGTACACTAAATACAAGAGCAACTTTCTTTGCAACGTGCATATTTTAAAACACACAAAAATATCTCAAATATATAACGGAGCTCCGTCTGCATCGTTTGACAGTACGGCACTGCCAACAGGTCAGATATTATGTACCTGGCCGGTCGCCGGTCTCGTGTGTAAAGTAATCCCGGTTGTTCTGCCGGTCGGCGAAATTCACCGTTCGTGTGCAAAGGGCCTTACTGACTAACTCTGAACAAGAGAATGTTTAATAAAATCAGCGACAAACCAAAACAAAAGAACAAGACTCGGGCATGATCATTAAGTCGCAGTCGAACATACAATAATGCGATAAAAAATTATTTCAATATACAGAATATTTCTCGCAACAAAAAACATTCTTTTGAATTTCACGCTGGTAAGGTAAATGATTGTATTATATTGGTATGGATTGCATTTGTTTAGTATGTATTATGTTCTTCTAGAAAATAATTGAAAAATTATATTTCCCACCTTCACTAGAGGTACGTATTTATTTGTTTTTATGTTTTAAATAGAACTATTTCAAATAAATCACATGTCTGACATTAGTCCACGTAAGATATTTTAGCAGAAGAAACTCCTATTTTAATTATTTTTGTATTAAAAAAATGTTTTTGATAAGTATTTTTATACTGTGCCGAAAACGGTAAGGAAAATTAAAGAATGAATAAACAAATAGAAGGTACGTATTATATCCAGTCAGTAGGTGATAAATAAATGCAGTTTATAATATATTCGTTCTATATAATATATAAATAAATATATATATATATATATATTTACACTGCCACATAATAAATATAACGCACACGAAAAATTTACATACGTATTTTTTAAATAAATAATTAGAAGGTATTAAACAAGTTTTTTAAAATGATAATAATTCATAGATGGTTAGGTAAACTTTCGAATGGACCTTTTCAGACGTTTTGACCCCTCTTTGTCGTTCAACTACGAACATATAACGCGTTTCACCAGTTTGTACTCACATCGTTCTATGGAAATCGATTTTCTTGACATTTTCCATCAGTTTAAGTAGATGACTTAGTTTTCAGAATATTCCAACAGCCAACTTGAGACGTTCTATTATGTAAAGACGTCGTCGGTTGTTCCACCGACTCAATATTTATTTGCGCTTATTCCTTCAGGATAATGGTCTTAAAAACGTAAAAGGATAAAGCCGAAATGCTCTATTTATACATCATTAAATGCTTTACTTTACTATTATATATTTTTCCTAATATTTCAAGCACGTATTTGAAGTTACGTTTCGGGGTGAAAGGAAAATTCTATGAACTAGTATCAAGTGAAAACAGGAAGTAACTTTATAATTTAAATATTCATTACAAAATTTTACACGAACAGAAATAGTAAATTAATAATAATTATTCCTTTCGCCATAAAAAAAACATTATTCGTTAATCAAAAAGTTAGATGAAAATAAAAATAAAACAATAAATATAAATATGGAATCAACAGAAACAACTACTCCGAGGGCTAATACCCCTACCGGCATTGAATTACACTGTTGACTCCAAACGATTATTAGACGAAGATAACAATCCAAACAAAGAAGGTAATAAAATCCTTTTTCGTCTAATTATAAAGGATCACAGATCCCACATTTGGAACGCGTCCTACACAGTAGGCACAGTGCACCGAAAGCCATATCCCACGACCGGTTTCGACCTATCGAGTCTCATCAGGTAGGCGCTGGCAGAAAGGCTTTTACAAGCTATATAATAAATATAAATATGGAATCAACAGAAGCAACATTGTAATTCAATGCCGGTAGGGGTATTAGCCCTCGGAGTAGTTGTTTCTGTTGATTCCATATTCATGTTTCTTGTATAGCTTGTAAAAGCCTTTCTGCCAGCGCCCACCTGATGAGACTCGATAGGTCGAAACTGATCGCGGGATATGGCTTTCGGTGCGCTGTGCCTACTGTGTAGGACGCGTTCCAAATGTGGGATCTGTGATCTTTAAAGTTTAGACGAAAAAGGATTTTATTACCTCCTTTTTTGGATTAAAAATAAAACTCCGAAACTATCAAAAATCGTAGTACTTCCCTAGCATACAGTTTCCTGTATTCCTCTATCTTCCTCCTCTTACTTGATACTATTTTTTCGAAATACCCGCTGCACATGTGCATTATTTATTGCAAAAATTGATAAATTTCCTAAATATTTCAATTATTTTATAAAGTTTGACGTTTTTAATTGTCTGATACTTAATGTTTCTTGATAATTTGTTATCTTGGTATGAGACTGTTTTAAATCAACATTACTGTCTATTTGAGTCACCTTTGAAATGCTACAATTAAGAATGTTTCAAAAAAGCAGAAACCTTTTATTTTATTTTTTTAGGGTATCCTCATCAGCTTGAATACGTGCTTGGTGGCACCGGTTCAATAAATAAACCTTTCAATATTGCTTATTGCAGGTACTTTTTAGAATTATGAAAAAGTTTCTTAGGAAAGGAAACTACACTATTTACTTAATATTTTAATCGAAATTACAATTCAATAAACGCAACCTTGTAACATTTAAGATAAAATATAAGTTAATTATAAAAAGACACTTGGTATTGTTTCACTATTTTGATTTAAAAAAACTCTAACATGTTTCGGCTATGAAGCCATTATCAAAGAGTTAAATACAGATAATAACTAAATATAATAAGGATGAAATTCTTTTAAATACGTATACCGCTTACTAGGTGGTAGGTAGGAGGTAATATTATTTATTTTGTGTTATATCTGCGACTGTTTTTAATAAGGGGGAAACCCCAAAATCTATTTGGTCGTTCAATAACATTTTATTATTATTGTGTGCTCTGGTAATTTCTAATATTCCCAGCAGATCAAGTCTTTTACTTTTATTTTGAATGTGTAATAATTTAAAATTATCAGTATCCAATGTATGTTTATTTTTTACAAAATGGTTTACAAGGGTGGTATCTTTTGAATAATGAATTATTGATTTTTGATGTTGGGTTAAACGTTTTTTAATTGAACGACCAGTTTAGAAATATTAGAAATTACCAGAGCACACAATAATAATAAAATGTTATTGAACGACCAAATATATTTTGGGGTTTCCCCCTTATTAAAATCAGTCGCAAGTATAACACAAAATAAATAATATTACCTCCTTCCTACCAGCTAGTAAGCGATATACGTATTTAAAAGAATTTCATCCTTATTATATTCAGTTATTATCTGCATTTAACTCTTTGATAATGGCTTCATATCCGAAACATGTTAGAGTTTTTTTAAATAAAAATAGTGAAACAATACCAAGTGTCTTTTTATAATTAACTTATATTATTACAAGATGTTTCACCAAGAATTTAGCCTAAATACAATCATGGTTATTTAAGATAAAGACAATCCTAGTGGCACGTGATTTAATTTTTTAAAATATTATTGTCTTGATTACCATATAGTGAGTACGTTTTCACGGTATGCAATCAAATTAATATAGTTATGAGATATTAGTAACGTACGTAAACTTAACATAGAAAATATTATCCCAATCGGTATGGTTACTGAGGACCTCCAGATCTATCGAAGTAAAATGTCGGTATATTTTATCCGATTTTATTTTCAGCAGTTTCAAATTTCTTTTTCGTAATTACAAAGTTAGCTATGCAAATAAAAACTGTTTTAATTGTTTTTTTCACTAAATCGTAAGCTTTTATCCAAATATTTATTGTTTTTTAGTTTTATTTTAAAAACTGTCTTACTATTTTACCATACGGTGAAAGTTGGTTGAAAATTACGAACAAAAACAAAACGTAAAACAAGAAACTACTAAAAATGGTATAGCATACATGGAGAGGGGGAGGGGTGGTTTCTGTAGATTTTGACGTCCACAAGCACCATACTCGCTATTATCCGTATTGGCTGAAACATCTTGTATACAGTTTTACCCTTTTTCAATTTTTCAAAACTATGTATAGAGTTTTTCACGGGACAACCTAATTTTCACTATTTGGTACGACCTGATGGAAGTTGGTAGCAGAATATAATTTAAAGCAATCTGACAACACTGCGGCATCCTTTTGACGTTATTGCCATATTTCATGAAATATTCTGGACATACGTGTTATAATAATGGAATATAATGTATTTGAATTAATAATAATGATGAATAGTGAATGAAAAACGTCTGGAAACTTTAAAAATATGCCTTTAAAATAATTGTAACAATAAAATCGGCAGAAATAAAATAATGGACTTATAGAACTTATAACTGCCAATCATTTAAAAATTGTACCTTTCTATCATTATTGCCAACTGTGCGGTGTTATAAATTGTGTCACATAGGTAAATATTAGTTATAGTAGCTTCAAAAATTGTTATACTAAATGTCTGAAGAATCATTTCACCAAATAATGCGAAACAAACAAACTGTTTGTAGGTAGGTAATGTAATGCTAACTATACATTACACGTCGATGTTATATTGCCCAAAGAAGAATTTAGCAAGTAGTGAAAATAGAATTAGGTTACAATTAAGTTTAGATATGTCGTTCATTACACATTTGTTATTTTTGATTTCTCAAATTGATGGAAAAAAATAAAATAGGTGTTTAAATTCGTAAAAAGGTCTACACCACAGTTATTGCCAAAAATGTGTAGATATTTATACTTACTTTTCAAAAATTTAATCAGAGTTAATCAAACATATACAGGGTGTTATAAATAAATCGTCCCTCTTCTTTCAAATAATTTTCAAATGCAATGTTAACGAAACCGTTAATAACGAACACTTCTTAAGATGTACACATTACTTAACTTTAATTGGTTTATCATGTATCACGCATATACCAATTAATTCCTTGTAACGAACTGCCGTTCTCTGTAACGAAATAACACGCAACGTTTGAACACCGAACGTTGATTGTAGAAGTAAAATTTTGTGTATGAATGAAAATTTTCTGCGATACGTCCAATAGAAAAGATAGAAACTACTAAAAACAATATTTATTTAATACTTCAGTCAAGCCTATGCAGTTTTGAGTGTATCATACTATGATATTTATGAATAATATACCTATGAGTAGAAAAAAAAGCAAAAAAAACTTTACTACACCATAAGGGAGAAATTTTATTAACTGTAGCTTCCCTTAATGGTATTAACAGACTTTTCCGGAAGGATAGAGTTTGTACTATAAGTTTTTAGGAGTGCATAAAAGGCTATGGCGGGATAATAATAAGTGAAAACTTCCCCTTGCTCCATTGTAATTTCGAATTGGCCATTCGAAAGGACATAATTTAAAACTCTTTCAGCTAAATTTTCAGCCCTCTAAGTGGTCATATGGTTGCGCTATCGTTAAAAATGTGTTTTTTCGAAATGAATTTCTCCTGCCTCACTGTTTACTTTAAAAAGTCTTAAAAAAATCATGAAGGTTAGTTATTGAGAAGGAAACCAGCCTGATTTTTTTCAGATTTTTAGAACCTAAACTGAAGCTAGGAAAAATATTTTAATTCTTCAATAACATCATAGGACATGAAGGTTACATTTGTCAGAAATAAAAATAACAGTTTTACATGTATTTTTTTCTGTACTTTACGATCTCGGTAAGTATATTTTCATTTTTAGACCGGAACATGCCCAAAAATGGGAAACACCATCATTTTTCGCATTTTTTGATAATTTTGAGCCATAATATTGAAATTAAATAGCCATTCAGGCATTGAAACTCTAAAATATACGAAAATTACTCTGAGTAAATATACCGTTTTCGTTTTACAAGCAAATTTTGTCGACTTTAGAATAACCGAAGTCCGTTAAATTAAAACTTTTTCCTTTTGCATTTAAACGTTAAACACAAAAACACGAAAAATTAACTAACTTAACCTAACCTAACCTAACCTACTATTTTACTTATTGTCTCTAAAATCCCCATATTCTAATCTAATAGCTCGTAAGAGTTCCTGAAACGGATCCAATTTTTTTTTACGAAACCGTCTCCACAAATATTCGCAGAGTTTGTCGACAAATTCCTCTTCTAGAACAACAACAACAAAACAAGATAAAAAACACTCGGTGAAAATGTTCCATAAATTTATTTAGAAACTTAGGTATAATATTACAGTATATGAGGGTTAATTACTGGTTTTTCCCATAATAAACATCTTAGGGTTTAACAGCAGTGTTTTTTCATGTTTTGTCCTAATAATATTAAACGCAACATTCATTTTAATCTTTTTAAATTAGTTGTTTTAAAAGTCGAGTAAAATCGAACTTGTCTAAAAAAAAGTGCCATGTAAATCGAAAAATAAAAGGTAATTTAATTCCCAGAATGTGTATTTATGTACATTTTGTAATGTAATCAATCTACTTGAATTGAAAAATCATTTTATTGACCTCAATTGAAAGTAACATATAATCTGCTTCTGAAAGTTGATCCAATCTATTTATATAACATATTATTGTATGTATAAGAGCGCCCCTTTTACGACTAAGTGGCCGAATTTTTTTAAAGCAAAATTGACAATTTCTTTAGGTTCTCGATTTTCCTTTAACTTTGTTGACATTCGTATATATGTTATGTATTCGTGTTTATGGATGGTCATCTTTCAGTCAATCTTCTATATTATCCGTTAAAAGTCAGATATAAACGTTCTGACATAGATTCTTCCAACAATTAACATACACATTGATGATAAATAAAAATAAATACGAAAAATATTTTCTGATGTTTAAGTATGTATCTCAATTTTAACACTGTGGGAGGTGCAACTGTTGTGAAACATGCTTTAAATATACATAAAATAAATAAAATAACGTACATATGTTTCACCGATTTAATAAATATCTTAACCAGTTTCGGTCACACGACATTTATCAAAGAATTAGAGTAAAATCTTATATTAAATGTTTAATAACTAATGTTGAGCGGTTGCATATCTCCTGGTGAAACATTTTTAAATAATAAGTAGAATAAAACATACTTGGTGTTTTGTTTGACAATTTATTGTTTAAAATTTAACGATACCGTTTCGGTAATTACGCCATTGTCAAAAGATAGGAATACAATAGATACTAAAAGTATATTGCAGAATTTGTGCTTAAATAGGTAATCAGAAGGTAGATTTTAAAAGGGGAGACAAAGTGAATTCAATTTGGTCATTAGTGACCATAAGATTATTATATTTTGCTTTTGTTATTTTGAACATTTCGAGAAGGTCTAGTTTTTTACCTTTATTAACATTATGCAATATTTTGGGATTATCAATATCTAAATGGGGGTTATTTGATATACAATGGTCAGAAATTCCTGTGCAATTTTTTTTATGTAAAATTGACCTTTCATGTTCTTTTAGTCTATACTTTAGAGCTCTACCAGTCTGGCCGATGTAAATAGCCTCACAATTTTTACAATTTATTTGGTAGACACCATTTTTCTGTAATATGTTGACCTTTTCTTTGTTATTTACTAGGAGTGAACTTAAATTTAACTTATTAGCTACAATGGTATTTATATTAATTTTTCTTAATGTATTACATATTTTATTAGATAACTATGGAACATAATTAATGTAATGATATTTTTGTTCATCCTTTGGATTTGGAGAGGCATGGTTAGATTTTTGTAGCAATTTCTTTTGCTTTTTGTGTAAAAGTAAATCTATTATATTTTCGTTGTAACCATTATTTTTTGTTAAAATTGATTTCTTTTTTAATGTTATGTTCATTTAAGGGAATACAGAGAAGTCTATGTACTATTGCTACTTACATAGACTTCTAAGTTAAATTTAAGTTCACTCCTAGTAAATAACAAATAAAAGGTCAACATATTACAGGAAAATGATGTCTAACAAATAAAATTGTAAAAATTGCGAGTCCATTTACATCGGCCAGACTGGTAGAGCTCTAAAGTATAGACTAAAAGAACATGAAAGGTCTATTTTACACAAAAATAATTGCACAGAAATTTATGACCATTGTATATCAAATAATCACCATTTAGATATTGATAATCCCAAAATATTGCATAATGTTAATAAAGGTAAAAAACTAGACCTTCTCGAAATATTCGAAATAACAAAAGCAAAATATAATAATCTTATGGTAACTAATGACCAAATTGAATTCACTTAGTCTCCCCTCTTAAAATTTTCCTTCTGATTACCTATTTAAGCACAAATTCTGCAATATACTTTTAGTATCTATTGTACTCCTATCTTTTGGCAATGGCGTAATTGTCGAAACGGTATCGTTAAGTTTTAAACAATAAATTGTGAAACAAAATACCAAGTGTGTTTTATTCGAGATATTAAATGTTTAATGGTACTGCGACAATATATATACCTAGTGTTAATGATAGAAAATAAGTGCGGAGTTCACACCACCTACTCTGTTGATTGTTGACTAAATTAGGTTTTTGAAACAGGACTTTTTTAATCTCTACTGATACCACTATGAATTACAATAGTATTATATAAGTCCAAGTGATGTTTTGATAAGATACAATGTTCTGAAAAGTCCGTTTTAGTGGCTTTTTGTTTATGTCTTTTACATGTAAATAATATATAAATAATATTTATATATTATTTAATTAATTAGTAGGTCGTGTGACCGAAACTAGTTAGGATATTTATTAAATCGGTGAAACATAACCACGCCATTTTATTTACTTTTCTACATGTGTCTTAATATTAATTATTATTAAACTACACAGCATGTATTGTTTAATAATACAGGGGCTGATCAAAACGAAAAGAACAATATCATCTCTTGGCAACAGTGTATTAAAGAAATGTCTGTAAAGGCAACACCAAACTTTGTATCAAAATAGTTATTATAGTAAAGAACTTCTTTGTTCACACACAACTTTTTGGTTTCACTTCTTTGTTTACTATTCAAATGTGGTGTATTGATTCGTTAGATAAAATAGCAGTTCCGTTACAATGAGTTTTCCAGAAACTATAACAGTTGTATGACAATCCAACGAAGTTGAAATACTGTCAATCAGGATGTTTTTCACAATAAATTTTAGTAATCTATATATATATATATATATAAATAAAATTGGAGTGTCCGTTTGTAATTTTAAAATATCCACTTTTTACTAAATGCATATGGATATATACACGGTACATGTACCAAAATAATATTTTTAATGTTTTTGTCTGTCTGTTTGTTTCGACTAATCTCTAAAACTACTGGACCGATTTTGACGGGACTTTCACTGGCAGGTGGCTAATGTAATAGGGAGTAACTTAGGCTACTTGTATTTTAGAAATTAATTATTATTATTAATAAATAGTTGATTAATTTCTAAAATACAAGTAGCCTAAGTTACTCCTTATTACATTAGATATCTGCCAGTGAAAGTCCCGTCAAAATCGGTTCAGCCGTTTCAGAGATTAGCCGGAACAAACAGACAGACAGGCAAAAATTGTAGAAGCGCCTCAATCACAAAGGCTGCCTATCTCGCTGGCGTAGATCGCGCGAGCGAGCTATTGCTAACGGTTGTGTCTCAACGACTTCATTTAAAAAATTTTAAATAACTTTTTTGTTAAATTCCACGCGGATGAAGTCGCGGGTACAGCTAGTAAGTAATATACAATATAAGGAAATAGAGTAACATAAATGAGTTTTTGTCGACATTCACAAAATAGTTTTCTTTGATATTGTGGGAAGTGAAATAAAAATTTCCATTTTAATTATCGATTCATTTAAAAATAGCTACGCACCCTATCGTTGATGTCATGCCATTCAAGTGACCATCAAATGTCCCACTTTACCATTTACCTTCCTTTCTAAATTAAATTTGGACGTGGACATACAAAAAAGCTAATTTGCCAGAAGGACTTTTCGGATTTTGCTATATGAATGCAGTGCAATGAATTATTCCGATTTCAAACGTATGACAAGGAATTATTGCTTTGTGTTCTTGTCAAACATATTGTTGTACAAGCGTAAATTAAAAATGGCCATTTGGAAAAATATCGTAAATAATGGATTAATACAATACACAGGAAGAAGATTTGAAATATTAAAAAAACATCCTCGTATTTTATGTAATATGTATTAAACCTACACAAATTTCTTTTGTTAATAAAACATAGACAACAAGACTGTTTATAACACCCTATATATCGATAAACATTTAAATTATAAACAAAAGCTTATAAATAAAAATTTAAAAGAAACAGTTTAAATATATTGTATTTCAAGATTTTCCTTGGTTATTAAACAAGGGCAATGCTAAATAAAATTGTTATTTGTTAAAGTCGTCATAATATTTTCTTTCAAGTATGCACTTCAAATATTCTATATGTTACTTCCTTAGAATCTATAAAGATAAATTTATTTATTAAACCAACCAAAACTTCGACAGTTCAGAATACTTAAAACGATTTTAATTAAGAAACTATCGAAGTTTATGGAGGTTTGTGATTGTCAATTTTATTAGCGTTGCACTTACTATAGATACCTCTTTTAATTATATAGCTGCAATACATTTATTCTCTTATATAATACAATATCTGATATTTAAATATTTAATAATAATAATAAACAAAATAGATATCATCTAGTCCCAGAAGCATCTGTAACATTTATAAGGTACAATCAACATGTTACGTTCTGACCCCAGAAAAAAAAACATATATTTTATTCACATAAAATTACTATCATTATTACATTGTACCAAAAGTCTATCCATCCATGTATGTATGTAAAGATTTATAAGCAGGTTTAGGAAACAAGCTCCATCTTTATGATATATTGTTGTTACTTGTATTATCTGTTAATTTTATAATAAAAAGAAAAGTATTGTTATAAAAAATTGTGTTGTCGAAAAATTTAAGAAAAAAAAAATAAACGAAAGAGTCTCTTTGCAGGTTAAAAATCTTATCAATTTTAATGTAAAATGTAGAATTAATTGATTTTAATAATTCATTATAATTACTAAACATTCAATTGTTTTGCTCTGCCCGTATGCAACCATAAACGGTGACTGGTAGATAATGTGATTAATGTATAACAATAATACATTTAAGAAATAAGCTTTCATGTTCAGATGAACTAAAAAGTAAAGAATAATTATAAAAGTGTACAGAGTTCATACAACTTGCGAGGTGTGTGGTCAATAGAGTAATGACCTTTACTACAAATTAATATTTTTGTGTAGTAACATAAAAAAGTCTGGTGTGAATAGTTATGAACTGTAAGAAAACTAGTGTAACGTCTTGTATCACACTATACTTTTATGTCACTACGTTAAACTTGATACAAAAATATTAATTTTTAGTGAATTTCATAACTAATAATGAAATAATTGAATAATTTTTAGTAGGGGTAAAATTTAAATACATTAATGAGATATTAATTATTGAATTAATTTGTATCCACCACAGGTTACTTCATGGGTATAAATTAATTCAATAATTAATATCTCATTAATGTATTGAAATACAGCTCTGGTGGCGAAATCTGGTCACACTTCCGCTGTGCCCCAAAGTCACAACCCACCATTCTATTCATTATAAAGTTCAACGTGAATTAGGAACCTAATTATGAGATATCCCAAGCTTCCTTTTGTGAGCCTCTCTGTTTGAACTAAAAGGACAAAACAACTGAGAATGTAACCATTTCTAAGGTATCCTTTGTCACTGAATTGGAATCTCGCTTTATAATTGGCCCAGCATATTTAGATTTTTATATATCTTAATTTAAAAATTCGAATGGTACTAATTTGGTCTGCTTGGTTTTGAGACTGAAATTTCCTAAAGCTGTAAAGTTCTAAACCATTCTTACAGTCACATTTGAGTTCGAAAGTAACATCGAAAATGATTACGTTCTCTTCTGATTTTGTTTTTGAACTCTCCATAGTCGTGTCCTCGAAAAAGAGAGAGAACTACTGAGAAGGATTGGAAACAGAAAACACAACGAGCGTCATCATTTTCAATGTTTTTTTTTTTTAAAGACGACTCGAACCTAGCTTCAGAATTGTCCTAAAATATTGAACTTTCAAGATACTCGACACTTAAATCTAAAAAAAGCCACATTAGCAAGGTTTGGATTTTAGAATTAAAATATTTCGGAAATCTTAATGTACTGGTTGTTTTATCTTTTTATTTCACTTTGCAATCCTCTCAAATAGTTCAAAAATTACATTTGCTGAATTTTGGGATTACTATATCTTAAAATTTACAAATTCCGTCATAATTGACTAACTTTTTGTGTTTTTTTTTCAGTCCGGAATTCGTTGTCCTTTATTAATTAATAGTCAATGGTTATAAATCACTTTTTTTATTTTATGGTCAAATTCTTAACTTTCCGACTCTTTCGTTTAATTTAATGATACCTTTTATTTTTGTTTTTGTAAACAGTTTATACTTATTGAATAAAAAATAACTGAAGCATTTCATCAATGTGCTGTGTTTTCTGGATATAACAAAATCCGTACCATAAGGAGGTACCTCCATGTTATGCTTAGGCTTCGACGTTTGTAGCAAATTATAACAGTGTAATCGTCAACATTAGAATGTACAATGTATCGCTATAAATTCTAGTAACTATTAGGTAACTCTTAAGCAGAAGATGAAAACAAAATGAGTTGTTCATAACGCTTATTATTCGTAATTTCGACTTATTGTTCGTCAAAGGAAACTTTCATGATTCTGTTAGTTTACGTGTTAGATGTCTTATATATTTACATAATATTATTACTTGTACGAGATGAGAAAAAATCAATTAAATGTAATAACAATAGATTAAATACATATAATATTATAAATAGAATTTAAAAAATGTTACATTTGTATGTTTTTAGAGACATTTTATTCTTTAGATACGATTAATAAAGATATTTTAATAGTTCAAAATATACTAGATAACTTGTATTTTGTATTATTTCTTCCCTCTCGTAAAGATCCACTTATGTAAAGTAATTCCTTTATTTTTCTTACATCCAATAATTTACTTTCGTTGCAGTTCACTTAAAATATCTGCTACTATTGTTAAGATAGAAAACACCAAAAAAATATTTTTTTATTGCACTGCAATTACTCTTTCCACTGTCATGAATTTCCTATCAAACATTTTCAAAATTTCTTGTTTATTGCTATATTGTACAAAATCCTTGCTCTCGACGACAGTTAAATTTTCCTAAAATAACATCCCTTTCTATCTTTACTGCCTTGTTCTTTTTTAAGGCACTAACAAAAACAAACCCCCCCTCAACCCCCACAAATCTAACTTAACCTATCAATTGTCCAATCAACTATCTAAACCACACGTTTTTTCCCTTTCTATTTCAAAATTCGAGTATCAAAACAAGCACATGTTTTACTGAATTACAAGTCAAAACCAATCAGTCTTCAAATAATATTAATTTTAATCAATTTAATCAAACGTAGGCTTCGCTCCTCTAATTAAAAATTTCTCCACCAAGTCTAATAATATTTTCAAATTTTCTTTTTTAATAAATTTTATGTAGTGTTTCTAAATATTTCATCTCAGCCAAACCAAGCAATAATCAAATCAAATATCAAACAACAAAAAGAAAACCACCTACACTATTAACAAAAGGTATTGACATATTTTAAAGCTGGTCATGTTTTTTTAAATATTCACTAACCGTAAGTAAAATCATCTCGAATAGAAATATTATTTTTAAAAATTATTTTTATTGTCAAAAAGAAAAGGTCATACACATTATTTTATTTAAAAGTAGGTATTGTGGCATTTTATCGTCGACAGTCTGCTGATATATCATCACCTGTAATGAATTAATTTTTATTATTATTTATACAAAAAGTTGTATAATTATCCACTCGTCTAATATATTTTGTTTTGTCGCCAGTACCAATTAAGAATTATAATTGTACAATATGTACTCTTTTTTATATTATAATGCAAACTAGAGCTTGGACTTGGTGCCAAACAAAGTACGAAAATTTCTAATAAGTTATTCTATATTTTATTAGTTGAATTGAATTATGAAAAAATATTATTCACCCATATTGTTAACCGGTCCAGATAGAGCTACGGCTTCAACTTCAACAGCCGCAGACATAGGTAATTTGCCTTGATGGATAGTTCTTGCAGGGTATGGTATATCAGAAAAATCTGAAAATGATTTCAGTGTAAAAGTTTACAATTAAAAGCAGTACATATTTAGAAAATATAAACACAAAGCTCTTCCGAAGAAGCCACTTTGTGGCCAAGCAATTGTCAGAGGAATTAAAACTTCTGGAAATGATAAACAGATAAGAACATTGAAGTATAACCAGGATCGCAGTTGTCGTTGAATCAGCCCAAATATTAATTCTACAAAGTTTTAATTTTACATTAAAATTAACTAACGTAGCGATTGAGGGTTAAAAAAAGCTAAAAATGCTTTGGGGGGTGGGAGATAATCGGATTATCCTAATTTAAATCAATTATAGCTATTAAAAATTATGACATAATTGGTAACAATTTTAATTGTCGTTTTCACCACGTGGTTGTGTCTTTTAACTAATTATTATACTTATTATTATTTATTTTATCTTAATTCTTGTTTAAATGTATGTCCTACGTTGTTTCTTATATTTACCTGGACCAGAGACCACGCCATTCAAGTAACATAATGTATTAACAAAAAAATCTACCTTAAAAATCTTATCTATCAACCCTATCTGGCTTCGTTTTAATGCAAACTAAAACTAAGGGATAGAAATGTGCAATCGTATATGTACAATCAGATGTAGAGATATATGTAAATGTGTTTTAAATGAAAACTCAAAGACCAAACTACGGTGGCTTAGTTTTCACCGCAGGTCGATGTCAAAATCCAAAAGGTCTTTTTTTATGACTGTGATTCAGGTATTATATATATTTTTTTAAAATGCTTGGGAACCTTACTTTGCAACATACAAAATTATGAAAAAATAAGAGTAATAACATAGAGACAATTGCTGCCTTCTAGTGGAGTTTAGCCGCTACAGAAGATATCAAACTAGACAAAGCTTCATAAAGGTATTTAAACTTGTCCAGCTAAATCAACAATGCAACCTACATACGTGAATTCACGTAAAGCTTAACAATAACAATTATTATGCTTTTGGTCAGAAATTTATCGAAACTGCCACGGATCGCGATCTCACGCCATAGGCAGTCTCGATAAATTACTGACCAAGTCGAAACGTTCCGTATAGAAAAGTTAATATAATAACAACATAGAGACAATTGCTGCCATCTAGTGGATTTTAGCACGCTGATAAGCTTCTAATGAGAACGAAATCGCAATCCGTGTCTAGCAGTTTCGATAAATTTCTGACCAAAAGCATAATAATTGTTAAAAAATGAGAGTTTGCAAAATTCCTTGTTATGTAATGTTACATAACATAAGTTGTACAACATTTGTCCAGGTATGAATGTATTATGTTGAGGCAATTTCGCGAGAGTTTTGAAACATTATAAAAATTCATGGAACCTTTGAGAACATTCCGAAACGTTTCAGAATTTTCGATCACATTTTGAAGTTTTTCGAAAATTCTAGGCACTTCTGGAAAAAAAGAAGTTTCTCGAAAGTTTCATGGCTTCTAGAATACTATGTCACGTAGAGGCCGTTACTCGATTGTTGAGTCTACTCTAAGACATACTGAAACATTTTCGGACTTCTCATGAAAAAACAGTATGTTAAAAGAGATTTTCACTATTCACTCGCACCCACGCACATATACTGCTTCCAAAATCTTTTCAATTTCAATTCACTACAAAGTTTTACCGCAGTATTCTGATGGGTCCACTAGATTTTTTATGGACGCGAAACAACAGTTTTTATTTATTGTTTAAATAAAAGAAGTTGATGCAGGAAGCATATTAATTTTTATCTGCTTCTAATTGATACGAGAGTGGATCAAATATAAACGAGCCATTTTAAATTACGCGCCGGACAGTTGTTCAAGGCGCATCCAGGCGTTAGGAACTTGAAGTGGGGATAGATATTAGGCGGCACGGAAACGACGTGTCATATTGCTGCATTCGCTTGGTTAGTAGATATCACAATGAGTGAGAAAGAGGTGCATAGCAGCGTTGCGCAACGAATTATTATTAAGTTTATTACACGTGAAAACGTGAAACTAGCTGAATTTTGCGCAGATTGCAATTAGAGTAATCGTGCCGGAAATTTAAATCATCCTCGTCGTCCGCGCACCAGCATTTCGCCGATTAATATTGCAAGCGTTAAAAACCTTATTGAAGGGGACCGCCACGCCACGCCACGCTATGCCACGCCACTGTGCTTCAGATATCTGGTGAACTCGGCATCAGCTATGGGAGTGTTCACAAAATCATAACCAAAAACTTGGGATTCCGAAAAATTTCAGTTCGTTGGGTTCCAAAGTTGCTGAGTGAATATCAAAGGTCTGCTCGAGTTCGCATCTCTCAGGCGCTTCCTGCTCGATTTAGAAAGGAAGGTGATTTTTTTTGCACAAAATTGTGACCTGCGATGACACGTGGGTACACCATTACACTCCAACATCAAAACGCGCAAGCATGAAGTGGCGGCACAAAGATGAATCAAACCCAGTGAAGCTGAAAACACGTCTGTCTGCAGGCAAAGTTTTAGCCACTGTTTTTTGGGATTGGAGAGGGGTGCTGTTGGTCGAAGAACCGTTAATGCAGCCTACTACTGTCTGTACTACTGACTTCTCAGTCAGGTAAAACTTGCTTATCACCGAAAAAGGAGGACGCACCCCATTCGTGACGTGTTACTGTTGCACGATAACGCTAGGCCTCATACCACAGCTTTAACGCAGGTCCAAATCTGTGAAATGCACTGAACTCAGCTGGAACACCCTCCATATAGCCCAGACCTATCCCTTTGTGATTTCCACATGTTTAGGCAGAAGAATCAAGAATCACTCGGAGGCGAGCGATTTCAGACTGATGAAAAGATGAAGGAGTTTGTGCGCTATTGGATAGACACCCGTCCTGCTTCTTTTTATGAAAACGGGATGAAAAAACTACCAATGCGTTAGGAACAATGTACAGACAAACAAGTGGGATATGTCAAAGAATAGAGAAATTTGTGTTTTTGTGAAACTTTTCAAAATAAATGTTTTATGAACAAAGGCTTGTTTATATTTGATCCATCCTCGTAACACTATTTTGTATCCTGTTACCAACTGTGCCACCGGATTTTCTTTTTCTACTAGTTTAAATCACCCTGATGGTAAATTGTGTGGGTATGTATTTTCGTACTTACATTCCTTATAAATATTGTTAATAACACACAAGTCCTTCATGTTACGCAATATAATATTTATTTTGACCACATTCTCAAGACTCGATCCGGCTTCTTTTAAAACCACCCTCATGTTTCTCAAAGCCTGTCGAAACTCTTCCCCTGTTCCACCACAAACAAAATCCCCCGTCTTACGGTCCAGACCAAAAGTTCCAGAGACATACACCACATTACCAGCCAAGACTGCGTGACTTTAAAAAGAAGAAGTTAACAAAAATTTTATTTTTACCAGGGACCGGTCCAATGAGGGGCGATCATCGTTATGCCCAAGACTATTCCGCAGCTCCCAAACTTCCTCGAAATTCCAAAACCCAATAAATCAAAATATTAATTCCAAGCGAGGAAAACCCTATAACCTAAGCATTTTAAATTCGTTAACCCCTTAACCTAAATCGTAAATACCACCATAAACCCTGTAACATAAGCTTTTTAAGTCTCATAACCCGTGGGCCCACTAACGAATGGAAAAAGCTTAAGTTATAAGGGCATGGGATTGTAAAAGTTTAGCTTATGAGCTTAGGGGGCATTTACGGTTTTGGTTAAAAGGTTTAAAATGCTTGAATTAAAGAGTTTCGAGGTATAAATTCCATGGGTTTAACGTGTTTTGGGTAATTATTTTTTTTTTACCGTTTTCAGGATCCGCTCCTGGTTTTTATAGCGCACATTCTTCAACTTCTATTTGTCTGTTTAAGTTTGGACACCCGTTTTATCTTTTTTCAAAATATTTTTTCTTTGAGAATATGAAGAAGAATGTTAACCACAAAGTGATTTGCTTATTAATAGTATCTAGCAGTGACAGAAGTAACTATTTTCACGCATAATTTTGTCGAATTAATATGTTTTTGCTACATCAAAGATTAATGTTCGCTTTACACGATCACGAACGAATTACGACCAACTTCGAGGGCGCTGCAAATGTGTGACCTATTATATATTTCGACGGGTATATCGTGTAAAAATCTTTATAGGTAGTGTAAGGGGTACCATTTATATTTAATGTTTATTTATACCTTTATATTATTAATGCACAAAATTTACAGAAAACAATTTATTTATTTATTTAAAAATTGGATTGATTCGGCCGTTACTTTGTGATAATTCATCTTAACGGTAAATGAATAAACACTACTTGTTTATTATCACTATATTTATTTAAAAATTCTTTTGACTATACTTTCGACAAATAGTTTGTCATTGTCAAACAAATGATTCAAATAGAATTAATACAAACAGATGTAGAGTGGTGTTTATATATATTTTAGAAATTCCATTAATTATTAAATGTACTGAATAATACTGAGTGGTACAAATCTACCTGGTCGTTTAACAGGTTATTTTCGGAATTTTTTTATGCTTTGTATACTTCTAAGGATTCTAAAATATTAACTTTAAAGCCTTTGTTTACATTATGAGTAATTTTAAGATTTTCTATAGTAGGAAACTGATAGCTTGTTTCTAAAAAATGATTTACAAAATTGGAATTATCTTTTCTTAATCTAAATGATCGAAAGTGTTCGCTATAACGGGTTCTAAATGACCTTCCAGTTTGGCCTATGTAAAAGGAATCACATTCTGTACATTCTAGCTTAGACTCCAGTTTTTTCAAATTTGTCAGTTTTATCATTTCAATTAAAAAGTATGTGTTTTAAAAAAATGTTTGTCTTAAAACTAACTGTTAGGTTGTTTGCAGATAGAACATTAGCGATTTTTATTGAAATATTACCAAAGTACGTCAATATGTATTTGCATTCTTTGTTATTTATGTATGAGTATATACACTGGTATGCTATTTTAATTTGTTTTTACGGATTAAATTTTGAATTGTTCTTGGATCAAAACCATTATTTTTTGCAATGGTTAGAATGATGTTTAGCTCATGTTTTAATTTTTCATTTGAAAGGGGGACTGAAAAAGCTCTATGTGTTTGTGAATTATATGCTGCAAGTTTGTGTGAAAGAGAGTGATTTGAATTATTATGAATTGTTACGTCTGTGAATGTTGGTTTTCTGAAAATATCAAAATTTATTTTATTATCTGAATATTGTAGGGTAAGGTCAAGAAAATTGATTTTGTTGCTCTGTTCAATTTCTAGGGTGAATTGTATTAATAAAATTTAAAAAGGAGTGTAATTGTCGATGTGTTACTGAAAAAACACGCTATAACATCGTCCACATACCTATACCAAAATTTTATGGGTTTATTCGCTAATATAAATGGTCGCACATACTCTCATATTGCTATCCGCCACTGCTATAAACAGATTTGCCAGCCTGACTCCAAGAATAACAAGTGATATATCTCTTTCATCAATACTTGGCGCCTTACTAACATATTATCACGTATTTTAATTTTAGATACTAAAAAGAGAACTATTTTCCATTTTACTCTAGCCTGTTAACTTCAATATTTAATATGTACAATGTAATTGAATATTTTCAATAAATACAACGGATGCTTTTACTATTACCTATATGGACCAGTAGGTGGAGCTATAGAACAAGATATAATACTTCTTTTAGAGACAGCCATTGCACACGCTTTTAGTTTGTGAAAGCATGATTAAAGGAAAACTATAATTTAAATTTATCCATCATGAAATGATAAATGACATATTAAATGATATAAGCTTACTACGTCAATCTAGCAATTTTTTTTCACAAACCCTTAGGTATCAGTATAAAACAGGATTTAAATAAGGATACAAATTCAAAATGTTAAATTCGACACCCTCAAAAGAGTTTAATTAAATATAAATAAGCTTGATAAAGTATTAATATTTATATTTTATAAATTTTAAGAAATTAAATAGTTTAAGATAAACACATTTTAGAAACAAAATTAACAACTATGTTCTTACTAGAGTAGAATAATTGGTAAATATAATATAGTTACACAACAAATTATTAATATTCACAATAATATAATAAACATAAACTGTATGCATGTTTTCTGGGACTAGAGCATCATAGCATAAGTACATGTAAAAAATCATTTACAGCAGTTTAATCCCAAAAACAATTACAATGATACGACATTTTTTATATTTCGCCAAATTGTTTTTAATTACCCTAAAATCCATATACCAAGCTCTTAATTTGTGTTTTATCATTATTATTCAATTTTGCATTAGTACATTATACATTCTCTATTTTTTCTCTATTTTTTCTTTCATTCTTAAAATTAAATATCGTATTTTGAATATCGTTCAAAAAATTCTTTGTGAAACGATTGAAATAATTGTAGCATTTCGTGAAGGACTTCGACGGGTGGTAAGATGGTTGTTCTAAAGTGATATGTCCCCTCTTCTTGTCCAAATCCAGACCCAGGAACAGTGACGATTCCTGTCTTTTCCAATAGTTTTTTGCAATAATATTCGTCGGGTAATATTTTCTTTTTCTCTGCTTTTTTGAGTGCACCAGGTGGTAGAGTAATTTTAGGAAATGCATATAAAGCACCCTGAAGAGGATTGCATTTAAATCCATCGTAACTGTTGAACGCTTCAACTACCATTTTGGCTTTTATCTGTAAAATTATAATTCAATATTCTTGACAAAAAAAGAAAAATTATTGATACAGAATGATTCACATTATTTTAACAAAATAGTAGTTATTTATCAGTTAATTTTTTAATTATTATTACTTTAAGATCGCCCAAAACTTTTGTTTTTTCTTCTATAAATAAATCGTAACTTGGTTCTCCTTTTTGTGGAGGATTTACGATGGCGTCAATTGCCACTTGTCCCAAAGTAGGGGAGCACAATGAAGTATTAAGAAGCTTTTTGTAAATTTTTTTAACTTCAGGGTCCATATTGAATACTTCTATATAAGCTCCCCGCAATCCACATTCTCCAGTGTACCCTTTTGAGGCAGACATAAAACTAGCACATTCCATTTTGTTATAGGGCTCTCCCAACTCTATCATCACCTAAGAAAAAAATAATAGTAACGTAATCACATTGGGCCACAACTCAAAATTAAACTTTCTGTACTACGAGGGTGTATAAAATATAAACGGGATTGGTTTTGTAAAAAATTAACTATATTTAATTAAAATTTTTCTACATAGTCTCCCGCCTTAGAAATACATTTATCCCATCCGATTGAGAGCTTTTTCATGCCATCATAGTAGAAACTCTTCGGGCGTTCTTGTAACCATTGTAGCACAAATGCTTCCACTGCATCGTTCTCGTGGAAACGTTGGCCTCCAAGAGCTTCTTTCAGGGGCCCAAAAAGATGGAAGTCACAAGGGGGTAAGTCGGGGCTATATGGCGGATGTTCCAGTGTTTCCCAGCCTAATACATCCAATTTTTGCTTTGTCATGCATCTAGCGGACACATTGCGCGTTTTCGGGTCATCTATCACTCCCGTAACTGATGGTCAACTCATCAATGACTTCCCAGAGAGTTATGCGTCCATTTCTCTCAATGAGATTTCGGACCGCCTCAATGTTGGCTACGGTCACACTCGACCTTTCCATGCACACAATCGAGTTCTTGATAGGGTGTTATTCCCGAACTGTGCCTGTAATCGCCGCAAAATTTCGATTGGATTCACCCCTTCCTTACCAAAAACTTAATAATAATCCGTTGTTCCACGGAAACATGCACTTCTGCCTCGCTCATTGTTTCTTTTCGTACTAAAGCGACTCGACCTCATTGTGGTTGGTTCTCCCTTCTACCTAGCGGCACAGGCCATCGTTGCATCTACTACTACCAGGTCACTGACCTCTCCGTAATTTAAAAAAAATCATTACCATTTATATTTGATACACCCTTGTATCACGTATATAAGCTGCGTCGTCGATTCAGTTGGATAAGTGGATACCTTAATAAATCCTTTGATTTGATAATTTCCACCTTTACTTGATGAAAATCCATCTTAATTAGAAAAAACAAAACTAAAGATTTTCACACACTTTATTTACTATTTCTAACATATGTTTCGGTAAAATTTGGCTTCCTCAGACGTGAGTACTTACTACTAAATAAACATTGCAACCTGGGTGATTAAATATGTACACAATAAGGGTGGTGATAATATTTACAATTAATTCAAAAGTGGGGATTTGTTGCCTTCTATCTGGTCGTTGAGCAGGGTTCCTAATTTTTTATATTTATTAATTTCTAGGTTCTCCAAGAATGTTAATTTATAGCTCTTATTTTCTAAATGAATAATTTAAATACAGTTATTGAACATATGACATTCTTCTGTGACATGGCTTGTATAGGTGGAGTCTGTCTTATTCTTTATACAGCTGTTTTTGTGTTCGGATAGACGTTTATTGAAATTCCTACCAGTATGTCCGATATATCCTTTAAAGCATGACCCACAGGTGAACTTATAAACTCCAGAACACTTAAATTTATAAGTTTTGTCTTTGTTATTTTTTATTAATCTTCCTATGGAGAAGTTAGTTTTGTATTAATTAATTGTAATATGGCCTAGAAAACTAACTTCTCTATAGGAAGATTAATAAAAAATAACAAAGACAAAACTGATAAATTTAAGTGTTCTGGAGTTTATAAGTTGACCTGTGGGTTATGCCTTAAAGTATATATCGGACAGACTGGTAGAAATTTCAATAAACGTTTATCCGAACACAAAAACAGCTGTATAAAGAATAAGTCAGACTCCACCTATACAAACCATGTCACAGAAGAATGTCATATGTTCAACAACTGTATTGAAACTATTCATTTAGAAAATAAGAGAACCTAGAAATGAATAAATATAAAAAAAATTAGGAACCCTGCTCAACGACCAGACAGAAGGCAACAACTCCCCACTTCTGGATTGATTGTAAATATTACCACCACCCTTATTGTGTACATATAGTATTTAATCACCCAGGTTGCAATGTTTATTTTGTAGTAAGTACTCACGTCTGAGGAAGTCAAAAATCTTTAGTTTTGTTTTTTCTAACTTAGTAAATCCATTTCCTAACATTAAATATTTAGTTAGTGATATACTACCCTTACTAAAAATTATATCAACTTGCTTCGATTTTGTTGGTGATTTATCGAAATTACATATGGTATGCTCATGACACCTAATAATATCGAAATCGTGATCCACATCTTGTAATTTCTATAATTTACTGACCAAGAACTTGTACTGTTATTAATTGTTTTACATGAGAATAAAAAGTTTCTATACTCGATAACTTCCATCACGTTCTTGCATTTCCAAAAAATCAACAATTAATCACTTTTTAAAATCATTGTATCATATAATTAATTGTATCAGCCTCTACTTTATGTAAATTTAAATACGAATTGAAATTTTAAATTAATAAAACACAATTTCCACTATAATTTTATGTTATTTTTCTCTACAACTGTTTCACCCTACTAGGGCATCTTCGGCAGAAGTATTTACATCGAATGTTACAATTTTTTCCTTATATGTATTACTACTATCTTAGTCTAAAGGGTGGGGAAAAATTTCTACTATTTTGTCTAAAATTATTGAATTGTAGATATTTTCAATTTCATTAAGAATTCTTGTGTTATTTTTAATCTCTTTTTTAATTTCTAAAGTTTCTGAAATGTCTAGTTTTTTATTTTTATTATGTTTGTGTAAAATTTTGAAATTTTGTTCTAAATTAAATTTATGTTTGTTGTCTTCAATGTGATTCATGAATGTTGATTTTTTATTGTAGTTCTTAATATGTTCTTGAGTTCTTTCTTTGAACGATCTCCCTGTCTGACCAAAATATAGCGTATTGCAAGTGTTGCAATTTAACTGGTATACTCCACACGAATTCATTTTTTCTATTTTGTCTTTATCGTTAATTATATACTGCGATAGATTATTATTTGTTTTAAATGATATTGAAAACTTATTTTTCTTTTTTATTTTATGTGCTATTGTATTTCAAGTATGTCCTAAATATACTATTGATTTGTAGTTATAAGGTGTTTTAATAACTTTTGTGTATGCAGATTGATAACACATTAATTTTTGCTTTTTATTAATTAAATCCTCCGATTTATAATTTTACACAAACATAATAAAAGTAAAAAAACTAGACATTTTAGAAACTTTAGAAATTAAAGAAGAGATTAAAAATAACACGAGAATTCTTAATGAAATTGAAAATATCCACAATTCAATAATTGTAGACAAAATAGTAGAAATTTCTCCCCACCCTTTAGACTAATTGTAACATTCGATGTAAATACTTCTCCCGAAGATGCCCTAGTAGGGTGAAACAGTTGTAGAGAAAAATAAAATTATAGTGGAAATTGTGTTTTATTAATTTAAAATTTCATTGTGTCATATCACAATGTCTTTGTTTATTTTATTTGTTGTTATTACTTTATGTCTAATTACCTTTTTGAATGAAAAAAACTTGGAATCGTAGACATTATCTTGATACAGTTCGTCAGCGAGTATGAATAGACGTTCCCTGTATGCGAATATAATTAAATCTTCAATGTTTTTTCTCGTAAGAAGTTGTCCCGTAGGATTTCCCGGATTGATAACAACAATTGCTCTAGGGAAACAGTAATTTCTGGCAATATTAATTTGAGCCTGAAAATAAATTATTACCAAACGCAGGTGACCTATATTAATTGTTACTTACTTTTAAATGATCTATGTCGAGACTCCAAAAATCAGATTCTTTTAAGAAATAGGGTATTTTCGACATGCCATATTCTGTCAAAGTAGCTGTATACATGGGAAATTGAGGAATGGGAATCATGACACCTGGATTTTTACAATCACCCCCGGCTCTTAATAGTTTTAAGAGAGTTTTAAATCCTTCGGCAACGCCTCAAAAAATATTTCAGTAGACGTATTGTATATATGGCATTATACAACGTCATCATCAAAGAAGATGCAAAGTGTAAAACAATTTCCTATTTTAAATACTAAATGATTTTTTTTTCTCTGAAAAGTGATATTCCGAATGCAACAATATATAATAAGCTACTATTTAAAAGTTATTTCTTATTATTTTTATTAATAAATTGACAATGACAGCAGTTTATGTATTCCGAAAAAACAGAAATTATCATAACTAGAACAATTGGACTTTGAGCAGTATTAACAGAAGGGTATATAAATTAAAACAAATCAAAAATATTTGTATGTAAGGGAAGTGAAAGTAGGATTAGAGCTAATATAAAAATTGGGGATGAGTAACTTAAAGCAGTCAGCGATTTTCAATAGCTAAAACAAAGGGTAGCGCAGGGTTGGATCGAATTTTACAAAATGACTTCCCTTCTATGCTTTGAAACAATTAATTTGGAAATTCAAAAAATTATATTAAAAGAGTATGTTTGGAGTCTGATTCTGTTTATATGATAACTCAATTTAATTCGATTACAGTGAATTTTCATAATTTTCATTAAATGTTTGATCTAAGTTTATTAAATGTTCTGCATATGCAGATGTACTTTTTTGATTTTCAAAACATTTTTATGTTCTTTGATACTTTCTTGAAATAAACGACCAGTTTGCCTATGTAGTATGGAGTGAAAAAATGATAATTTTTGTGAGAATGGGTGAAAAGAATCATTATGTATTATTATGTGGTGTGTGTTCTTTTATGGTAAATTGCAAATTCATGCTTGTTATTAATTCGAAAGCTATTAATGAATGAGAAAAATTGATTTAATTGTCTATTGGTGCCATTGAAGCAGATGAGAATTTCATCTACATAACGATACCAATAGTGAAATTTTAAAAAAAGAATATTTCGTGATATTTTGTTTTCTAAATTGTCCATAAATATATCGGCTAGCAAAGGACTTAATGAGTTTTCCATAGCTAAGCCTTTCTTTTGTTCGTTAAATTTGTCTTTGAACTGCAGGTAATTTTGATTCAATGCAAAGTTCTAAAAGTGATATTATTTCGTTGATAATGACCGGGTTTACCTGATTTAATTCAAGTAGATCTATTACTAAAGATATTACCTCTGGAGGGGGTAGACTGGCGAATAAATTTGTTACATCAGAGAATACTAGTTTTGAAGTTTCAGTTACCGATATATTCGATATATTTCTGATAAGTTCAAATGAGGTTTTCACAGAATAAGATGGTTTAAAATTTTTATATTGTTTGATTGCTTTAACTAATAATTTTGAAATTTTTGTGCTTGGCGCTTGTACATATAAAACTACTGGTCGTATAGGATAATTTTCTTTGTGTAATTTGATAAGACCGTAGAGTTTGGGAGCTTGAGGGTTGTTTTTGATTACTCGTAATAATTTTGCAAATACAGTGAATAATTTTAATAATCATTGTTTTGATGACAATTTTAAGATTTTAACTCCGGTTAATTCTAAATGATCAAACTGATGTTGTAAATTCTCCCCTTTTAAACATTTAGTCTCTATTATTAATAATTATTGTAGTTAACTTAATAAAATGTTTTGCTTAATGTAATTTGTTTTTCAAAATGATTTCCCCCCACTTTCTTGTATCTAGTATATAAGTTGGTTTAAGTATAATTTAAGTTTATACCTTCACGATCTGAAAAAGGCACAGTGTGCTGAAATAATCATAAGTGGAAACATTAAATATTTGTAAACTCCAACTGTATTTTCTATTTATTTTTACAAATACAAACTATTATTTAAAAAAGGCATTTAAAATAGAAAATAGAAATACGTATTTTGCACGTTGTATTTGTATTATAAATGGAACTATTTCATATAAATTACACTTTTGCGCATAAATAGTAAGTTAAACATTAGCAATATATCGATTGAGAAAAATTTTTAGGCAAAGTTGAAATTCAACAAAAAAGAGTCATTCTCAAAAGGTATTATAAATATGTAGACCCTGTTATCCCTAAATTCCTTCCCTTCTTTTTCAATTTTATACGTATCTTTTTTTCAATCTTTACAATTACTTGTCCCTTTTTTGCTGATACTTCTAACACCCTCTTAAAACAATTTCCCAACTGTTTCTTCCTTCTATCTATCGTCCCCTTCCTCATTAATTCACTGACTTTTGTCATACTCTAAATTGCAATTGTAATCGATAACTAACATAAATTAAAATAAGGTGAATCACCTGCAGATAAAATAATATTATCTGTATAGGCTCGATGTCCATCTCGTTTTTCAATATATTTGGCAACATGCTGCCTTATCACGTTAATTCCTGTAGAAGCCGAATAGGAACCAACTGAACCCCCTTTGCAACTTGCCAATATAATTTTTGCTCTTTCCTTAACATCCGAAGGAATACTCGAACTGTTAAGTAATTCGGTGTAAGTACAAGTTGCTAGCAATTGTCTTAAAAATGTTATAGGGATCTGTCCTACTGCGTGACAATCTCCCAAATTCGCTCGGATGATTTTTTTGAAAGGTTTCTTTTCACCCTATCAAAGGACAAATAATAAGAAACTTCATAGTTCATCAATGTATCACATTGCATTTAAAATAAAATTAACGGTATTTATTCTTTTTAATGCAATATAATTTACAAATTACAAGAACGGCCAGAAATGATGTTTACAATAAAGAACAAGACAAGAAAACAATAGAAACTTTTCCGGAATGAGCAACGATATATATATATATATATATATATTTTTCCGCTGTAAGCAACAAAAAGTTTCATCGAATCTGAAATGTAATGGAATTTTTTTCTCATGTATAAACTATTTTAAGTGGTGTATACCGGATGTAACTAAGAGTCTTGGCCAAACTTTTATGAAACGAAAAGGTCAAAAAAGTTTCTCTGAACATGTGTCCAAAAATGCTTACGTAAGATATTATATGTAAAATAATCTTCCTCTCTTTGAAACGTTCCATTTGAAATACGATGTTTAAGGATGATGGTGTCCCAGCTAATTTTAGTATTTTTATTAGGGAATACATTAAATTTTTCCTTACGGATTTACCTGAAGGGTCTTTTGTATTTCACACCGATTCTTATTTTAGAATAACTAGGGACCGTATAAATAATCATTTTTAAAATTAGAAAATAAAATAACATTTGTAATTTCCGTAAAACTATTTATTTCAGTTGGTATCAAGTATATTTGTAACTTCTGAAGAAACCAAAACCGTGGTGAAACATATGTCAAGTGAAATAAATAATTTTATGGAAATTGCAAGTGTTGTATTACTTTCTAATTTTACAATGAATTTCCGTCAAATAAATGTAGATTCAATTAATTATAATAATTTTTACATTATACTTGCAATGGTGCTTGAATTTTGAGCAATTCCAACAATCAAATTTACTATTTAATATATTTTTTTTTTAATTGATATATGACGTCTTTTTGGACACCTGTCCGTAGGAACATTTTTGACCTTTTGGTTTCATAAATCACGTTGATGAAGTTTAGCCAAGACCTTTAGTTACACCCTGTATATTATATTGCTACTTAAGTTTCAGACTTTGATACCTATTTCTTCTAGATAACGTCCACATTAGCCAAAACAAATTTATAGAGTTTTCGAATAAATTCTGTAAAACGTTAACACTGCTGTCTTTTCCTGTTCTTTGATTCGAGTATGCACTTTTCCAAAAGTTGCTCCGTCAATGGTTTACATTATATTAAAAAGATGTTTGCAATGCTTTTAAACCCCATTTTATTAAAAAATATATATTTATATACTGTTTCTATAAAGTAGTAATTCAAGATTTATTGTTTTCAAATACGGACTAATTTGAGGTCTTATCGATACTCCTCCTACTTGAAAGCCCCTAGCTTTTCAGTTACATTTTTTAAAGTTTTTTTATCTTACTTTTAACAGTTCCTTTTCAATTTGGTCTGCGCGTTCGCTAATGGAACCTCTTATGGCATAATCCATGATTCTAACATTCTGATTCATATTATCTACAGTTAATGTTTTCTGTGGAAATAAAAATATAGAAGAAGTACTCAAGGGGCGGATACTTTTTATACAATTTTTCATTCTTCCTGCTACAATTAAATAACTGACATACTATCGCCCCATTAATTAAACTCAATAATTTGTTGGCGCTGTCCAACATTATTAACAATTACATAAATGAGAATATAAAATGTAATATTAACTTTTGACATATTGATGATTGACATATTTTTATGTTATTAGAAAATTAGTTACGTATTAGTTTTTGAAAGCAATGAGAAATTGGTATCTGAGCACGAATACGTATTTTCATTGATAAATATTCCAGGAATCTGGCAATTGAAGCCATTTAACGTAGAAACTTTGATATAATAATATCGAATTATTATGACATCCATATTTTCCGATAATTAGCACTCACAAGTCACACGAGAATTTTAGAAAGGGTTGAAGACCGGTCTTTCTTATTTTTATAGAATAGAATAGGATCATTTTGTTAAAAAGGACTTAAATTATGGAATTAAAACGATTTTTTACCATTTTATTTATTTTACTGCATAGGTATTTCGCCTTTTCTGGGCATCTTCAGGAGCTTTTACAACTTAAACTAAACTACGTTTCAGAGGAGATGTCCAAATGTTTTAATTCCAAATTTTATATTGATATACTAATGTTTCGTTAAGAGGTAAATACTTTCGACTTAACGATAGTCTTAAAATTTATTTCTATTTTATTTTTAAATCTTTTATATTAAAAATAAATTATAAGTGTTGGTATGTAAGGGAACAGTCATTTATTTCAGCTGTTATCAAACCATCTCAAATAACTTTTTGATTTATTCATAAACCAAACGTAATTATTTTTTCTTTTTGTAAAAAATGTTCTCGTAAAAAATTCTCTATGAAAACTAAATCAAATTAAAACAATTAAAACCCATTTTTCGAACGTCTATTTCAAAAAATTACATCCAGGTACATAAGTGTATAAAGAAAATAAAAGGTTTGATAATATAATTAACATTTGGTGTCTAAAAGTTTTGCTACTTACATAAAATTTATCATTAAAATTATTTTTAATACAAAAAATATACATAACAACTTACTACTGATGTTAGTTCTTGAATCACAGTTGTGGGAGTGTAGTAAAATAGTTCAAATATCAAAAGAATTGATAGTGAAATTAATACTTTCTTTTTAATTTGCTATTAGTTTTTATATTTACTAGTAAATTCTTGGTGGAATGCCCGAAATTTTTCTAACATATCTTTAAGTTTCTCTGGTTGAGGTAATATTGTCGTCCTGAAATGGAATGTCCCTTCTACTTGACCAAAACCAGATCCTGGCACTATGCATATCCCAGTATTTTCTAACAATTGGAATGCATAGAAGACGTCGGGGGACTGATTTGCCTGTTCGGCAGCTCTAATTGCTCCAGGGGGCAATTTTATTTGGGGAAACGCGTACATCGCTCCTTGAACAGGATTACAAGAAAATCCTTCGAATGTATTAAACGTTTTGACAACCATTTCCGCCCTTTGCTGAAAAAATAAACAATATTACTTATGCATCGGAAAAAATATATTAAAAAATCTTTTACCTTTAGAGAGTCTAATATAGCAGTTTTCTCCTTCATGAAAAGTTCATAACTAGGTTCGCCTTTTCGAGGTGGATTTACAACAGCATCCATTACAGTTTGACCTAGGACGGTGGGGCACAACATGGCACTTATTGCTTTTAAATACATCGCCTTTACCATGGGGTTCATGTTCACAATCTCGACATACCCTCCTCTCAAACCACACTCTCCCATAAATCCTTTTGAAGAAGACATGAAACTAGCTAGTTCCATTTTACTATAAGGCTCACCCATCTCTTTCATTACCTGTGGAAACAAAATCAATTATTGTACCTAATACTTTCCCACACATTAAATTTGTTTCAATTACCTTTTTAAACGAAAAGAATTCGGATCCCTGTGCGTATACATTGTGCTGATAAACTTCGTCAGCCAACATAAATAACTGTTCTTTATACGCAAATTTAACGACGTCTTCGATATTTTGTCTTGTAAGGACTTGTCCTGTAGGATTACCGGGATTGATAATTACAATAGCCCGTGGATGACAGTCGATTCTCGCTTCATCTACTGCTCTCTAAAATATTACACAATAAAGTTAATGGAATTGTAGAAACCTATCCTATTCTTCAGCTACGAATCTTCTATATCTCCTTTCAAACTTCTTACCAACGAGGTCTTACATAATCAATTCCACTGGGTTATAAGTTAAGTTATAAGTAAATTATTTTCTATAATTAAATTTTTACTCGCTAATGAATAAACCAGATATAGTTGAAGGAAAAATTAGACAATAAAAAAATAGTTTAATCGAAAAAAAGAAGGTAATAACATCCTTTTTCGTCTAATTATAAAGGATCACAGATCCCACATTTGGAACGCATCCTTCACAGTAGGCACAGCGCACCGAAAGCCATATCCCACGACAGGATTCGACCTATCGGGTCTCATTAGGTAGGCGCTAGAATTTATATTAATATAATATTTATATTTATTATATAGCTTGTAAAAGCTCCCACCTGATGAGACCCGATAGATCGAAACCGATCGTGGATATGGCTTTTGGTGCGCTGTGCCTACTGTGTTGGACGGGTTCCAAATGTGGGATGTGTGATCGTTTATAGTTAGATGAAAAAGGATTTTATTACCTTCTTTTTTGGATTGTTATCTTCGTCTAATAACGTTCGGAATCAACAGTGTAATTCAATGCCGGTAGAGGTATTAGACCTCGGAGTAGTTGTGTCCGTTGATTCCATATTTATATTTATTAAATAGTTTAATATTTAAAAAGGAAAACTAAAATGATGTTCTTTTTTGTAGTGTCTGTAAATGGTATTTATTTTTACAAAAAACTGCTCAAGTGGGTTGACGATACTTAAAAAATTACCATAACTTTAAATATTTTCTCTTCAAAATTAATATTTTTTCACCGTTCAACATTACCGCTGATTTTACCTTTAATGTATAAGTAAATTTTTTAATAAGATGAATTAAATACAATATAGTTACTCATAAACCAAATAAACTTCAAGTTCCAATTTAATATTTTAAAAAAGTGCCTATCTCTAGAAGTATTGAAAAAAAAAACAATAATAATTCTAAAAAATATTAGACTTCATACTTGGAGTTCGTTGATATCCAAGCCCCAATTTTTCGATTCGTCTAAATAGTAACCAATCTGATGCATCCCAAATTCGGCCAGTGTCGCCGAATAGAGGGGATACTGGGGTATTGGTATCATAACACCGGGATTTTTGCATCCAACAGGACATATTAGAAGTTTTAGAACATTTTTTATTGCGTCGCTTGCTCCTGAAATAAAAAAATAATTCTACTTTCCGCACAGTAAAAACATACATTTAGTAGGTATTAGAATAAAATGTTAGAATTAAGTTGTGCCATAATATTTTAAAGTGGTCTATATATTTAGTATGGTGTCCACACATAAAATGTAATTGTGTTTCCGATAATACATTACTTATAGGCTAACAAAGGTAACAATAGATATTATCTGTAGCTATTTGATCAATAATAACGCGGTTAACTATAATATACGAGTATACTTTTCCTTCCAATAATATGCCACTTTCTTATCTATCTAGAGGCAACTTTCAAATAATCTTCTTATCTAGGACACTTGATTTATTATCGCCTTCTTATTAAAGTGTAATACTATTGCCAATAATATAATCTGTAATTAATTTATGGTTTTCAATAATAATAATTATTTTCGCAAATTGACATTTCATCCTAATATGTGTACGACCAGTACCTAAATAGCCTTGAACTGATTTTTATTAAATAAGATATTTTTAACGACAAGCCATGTCGCTTAAACCAGTTTATAATAGGCAAATTCTAGCATAATAAATAAAATACTTTTTGCATGATATCGTATTGCTATGATAATTCTTACTGTAAACAACATATGTATATAATTTAACATTACGGGAATTTCATTCGTGAAATAGATCGGTTTACCATAACGAAAATTTTTATTACATTGTAAGGAAATTTTTGAACATTAAAAATTTTTTTACGATAAATACACGAAAAACTTTTCACTTGAAATACTTTTCAAATACCAACCATTAAATTTTTTTAAATTTTGTTACTTCAAACCTTACACGTATCTATACAATATAATGCAATTTATAGATTTAATATTTTACTTTTTATCTCCCCATGTAAATTGTTTTTCACAAATTTTTATTCAATTCATTTGTTAATAAATACTGAAAGGTTAAACTTTATTTATAAAAAACTTTCTTTATGTAAATTATATGATGAATGCAATATACAAACAACTGACAATATAAGTGTCTAATTTTTTACAACTATCTTATTCATTACGTTGATATCTCTTTTATTTATATTCATTTTGACGTAATCAGCATTGCGGACAAAAGTCGATAAAAAACCGAGTATTATTTTCAAAGGTCAACATTATACATCTCGACAGAAATTATATTTTATTATCTACTGGTCAGACCCGTCCAAATTGGTCTATTTGAAATTTGAAAATGTGAATCGTCGACTACATAAAAAACACTAAACATATAAAATTGAATTCCGGGTTGGAAATACAAAATAAGTAATTAAGATTAAGATAAATGGTTTATTTAATCTTATTAATATAAAATGTTACAGTTTCATTAAATATCAATTTATAAAAATAAAAACTGAGCCTCAGTTTCTTACAGTTTGATTTTACAGCAAATTATTCTTAAATTTTCGAAGTTTTTTGAAAACAATAATGCAAAAATGGTCACGAAAATAGTAAATGTTGATGAAAAATTTTTAGAGGATTGTCTCGAATTATGTCGAACTCTTGATATTATAAGGTTCATTAGGTAATTTATTTTGCATCGGTGATAACATAAATGCATAATCATCATGCATATATTTACATTAATCTGATATTAATTTTTCTGAATTAATTTATACCTACTAAAACCTCAAATTAATGAGGAAATTATTTTACTGTTATGATCGTCCTAAAGTGATCTGTAGTTGGTACAAATTAATTCCAAAAAATTAAACATAGGCAGAGCAGGAAAGAAAGGCTTTAAGGAGTGGGTGTGTCGATTGTGTTATTGGGAAAATGAGACTTTAGGGCACTTAATGTACTGTAAAAATGCAATGAAGGATCAAAAACAAAACGTTATAGACTTTATTAAAGAGTGGAGAAGTGAGGGAGATGATGTAGACCTTGAGGAATTAATAAAAGAGGCATTAAAAGGTGACGTGATACCGGAATTATGTGATTATTTTCACCAGGTTGAAATTAATCTAAAGGAATGCAAGTGTTAGCATGTAAGGAAATTATTGCTAGGGAATTTAAATTAGTTAATGTAAATAAGATTTATATACAATGTTGGAAGCAAATTGCAAAAGCTCCATATAAAGGGGCATGTAATGAAAATAATAAATAAATAAATAATTCCAAAAAATTATATCACATTAATGTATTTAAATTAACCTCTACTAAAAAATCTCCAAAAATATTTCATTATTATTGCATATATTTGCTGATAAAAGATTATTCTGAAAAAGGACAGAAATTTTTGTGAATCCCCTCCTAAAAATTCTAAATCCGCAAGATTTATATAAGGAAGTCTATTAATATAAAAGTTTACTTTCAATTTTAATTAAAAGACGGTTGTTAGAATAGGTAAATATATGCCAAATTTTATGCATTGAATTCAAGGAAACAGTACATAAAATCGCCATAAACCCTAAAAGATTATATTTAGATGATTCCTAGAATATTTTTGGATGGTTTTTAACAAACAGTTGTAAAATACATCAATCCTTATGAATGCTATAAAATGGCCATATGGTTGCTGTATTTATTTAAATTAAGAACCGAAACATTTTGCCTAACTAAATGTGGGTAATGAATCGTAACCTTCCGTATAAATGACTTAAACTTTTCCCTTGAATTAAAAGGAATTTTTTACTTGTGAAATTTTATTAGAAACCTTTCGTGCCTTTCCACAATTTACTTTATTTAGAGAGCAAGTTTTATTTGAAAATGTTTTTGGTTAAATTTATACTTTGTTAAACAAACAAAAACACAAAATGAGTTTCAAGATATTTATATTGAAGAACACAACACAACAATTGTTTCACCACACCGTGACATCATCAGGTGATGAATCTACAAGCTTTACTATTACATTTAATTTTATATAAACTAAGAGGTGGGGGTGGTTACAAAATGTATTAAAATTGATATTAAGTAGCGGCGAATTGTTCACTACTAATTGGTCGTTTAAAATGACCCAATCCTCTTAGTTTATATAAAATTAACTGTGATAGACAAGCTTGTAGATTCATCACCTGATGATGCCACGATGTGGTAAAACAATTGTTCATGCGAAAAACGCTATATAGGACAAACTGGACGATCATTCAGAACAAGAATAAAAGAACATTTTAAAAGCTTTATCAATAAAAACACAATATTTCTAACTACGCTAACCATTTAATAGAAGAAAACCATGAATTCAATGAACAATGCATTTTTCTACATACTCTAGGAAAAGGCTCAAGATTAAATACATTAGAATCATTAGAAATCAATAAAATTAAAAACTACAACATTAACTTACATTTAAATGATCAAATAGAACTAAATAATTCACCTCTGTTAAATTTGTTCCCCCACCAACCCCGATAGTTTAAGCTATTTATAAGTTCCGAAATCATTTGAAAAAGCTACAGTATAGTGAAACTATAGTCGTGATAACAATAAAAAATTGTGAAAAGTTTTGTTTATTTCATTATATCAGTTAATATGTACAACTTTCACCAAGTAACAGCCAATTCAATTAATTAATTGTTGTGTTCTTCAATATAAATATCTTGAAACTAATTTTGTGTTTTTGTTTGTTTAATATGGAAAAGTTTCATGAAGTATTAGGGAATACCCTAAAAAAATTATATTTTGGCCACAATGAGCATATTACGAACTTTTTGAATCATGGTATATATATATATATATATAAATGTTTTATTTTGAACTCTACGAAGCAAGAGTCTAATTTTCAATTCTGTAGTTCCAATTTTGTAGTAAATAATCAGATGTTTTATCCGAACCTTACAAGACCTACACAGGGTGATTTATTTTATACATAAGGACGGAAATGTGTACGTACCCGATCCTAAGACAATATCTTCCCAGTTACTTGGATATCCATCTCTCCTGTGGATATATTCGGCGACGTGTTTCCTGATTACCTCAATTCCAGGCGAATCTGTGTAAGAACCGACCGAACTTCCTTTGCATCCCTTTAAAACGTCTTGCACACGCTCTTTTACATCATTGGGAAAACGGGAATCGTTTAATAATTCCGGATAAGCCGCTAGAGCAAGCATTTGTCTTATAAACGTAATGGGCTTCTGTCCCATGGCATGACAGTCGCCTATATTCGCTCTTATCACTTCTGTGAAAGGTTTCTTCACACCCTGTAACAATAAAAACATTATTTACTTATTTGATAGAAGACAAGGCGTTTTCTCCCAGCCCTGGTTAGATTATTCCAAAGAAACTACCCCCTCCCTCCCCATACCCCGTGAGCGAACTAATTCACCAATAATCCATCGCGCTGTAAGATAAATTCTACAGTATAGCATATTCAAAAAAGAAGGAATTAAAATCCTTATTCGTCTAAATATTGAGATCAAAGATTTCACATTTGGAACGCGTCCTACCAAGTAGGCACAACAAACCGAAAGCCATATCCCACGACCGGTTTCGACCTATCTATGCCAGAAAGATCTTTACAGGCTATATTATAAATATAAATGTGGAATCAACAGAAAAAACTACTCCGAGGGCTAATACCCCTACCGGTATTGAATTACACTGTTGATTCCGATGGATTGAATACGTTATATCTTCGTCTAAGAATCCATCGGAATCAACAATGTAATTCAATGCCGGTAGGGGAATCATCCCTCAGAGTAGTTGTTACTGTTGATTCCATATTTATATTTATATTTATATTAGGGTTGTTAAGTGCTATTATCTGTTTTTGACATTATAACTAATTCTAAATAATAGAATTATCGGGTGATTAGGAGCTTCTTAGGTTTATGAGATTGTATCTCCTTCTGCTAGGTCGTAGTGACCTCTGAATTGTGACATGGCTACTATAACTGTAATGACGTCCCTGCGTACCATGAGTACTAATTAGAATAAACATCCTTTATGTGACAGACATCATGTTTTCAGAACAAGTAGTACTCCAGCATGTAAAAGCCAAGGGCAAGACATGCCTCTCATCGTGAAAAGACATGACCCACATAATTCATACAATATTTTATTTAGTAAATTTAGTATTAAGGTATAGGTCAGTAAAAGTAATTCTAAAAACATTGGCTTTCAAAATCGACCCTTCGTCTGTCACAATGTGCCGACTCGGATGACATAACACAAAAAATCCGAGGCATGTTTTTTAAGTACCGTTTTGAAATAAATAAAAAATCGTGCAAAGATATCTTAATAATATTATTTTTACATGAAAGCCTGTACCTTAATCTACTTTTCTACATAATTTCCTTCAATATTGAGACACTTGTCATAACGTTTGACCAGTGACCAGTTTTTGAACACCCTTCTCATAGAACTCTGCCTCTGCCGCCTGACTTGTTAACTGTTAACCACTGCATCACAACTATTTTGTTTGATGTTTCTTCAAGTGCAGGAACAAATGGTAGTCACTGGGTGCCAGATCAGGGCTGTACGGAGGATAGTCTAGGGTTTCCCAGTGAAAAGATGTGATGAGATCTTTGGTCCGATTAGCCACATCTTTAAATGCTCTCACCCACTTTTTTAGCATTCCATCACTCATAATGTTTTGTCCGTAAACTGCACAGATCACACGATAAATATCAATCGGTTTTAGTCCTTTAGCACTAAAGAACCATATAACAGCCCGGACTTCACAGTCCACAGTCACACTCACGATTATCGGAGGCACCTTAAACACTCAGTGAACAACGTAAACAAAGGCGAATCAGACTGTAATGGTGTCAGTGCATAGGTGAGAGATATAGGTATTCAGTGCGTATGCGCGGAACTCTGCGACGGCAAAATTTCAAAACGGTACTTAAAAAACATGTCTCGTAGTAAAACATTTTTGATTTCTACCATTATAACCATCCTATTAGATGGCAGATGGCTAATGTAATAGGGAGTAACTTAGGCTACTTGTATTTTAGAAATTAATTATTATTATTAATAAATAGTTGATTAATTTCTAAAATACAAGTAGCCTAAGTTATTCCTTATTAAATTAGCTATCTGCCAGTGAAAATTCCGTCGCAATCAGTCCAGGCGTTTCAGAGATTAGCCGGAACAAACAGACAGACAGATAGACAAAAATTGTAAAAGCGCCTCTCGCCACTTAATATCACAAAGGCTGCCTATCGCGCAGGCTTAGAACGCGCGAGTGGGCCATTGCTAACGGTTGTGTCTCAACCATTTCGTTTAAAATTTTAAAAATAACTTTTTTGTTAAATTCCACGCGGACAAAGTTGCGGGCACAGCTAGTTTTGAATAAAACAGTAAAACCCATAATTCCACATTAAAATATTCATGGTGTCATCCTCAGTTGGTTGTCGAAACACGCTTTAGGTTTTTATGTGGAATTTTGAGTTTTAGTATTTTATTTAGTTCAGTTTCACAGATCCATTTTATTTTCTTGAATTATTTTGAAACAACAAAAAGTAATGTTTTAAATTATAGTATCAAGGTCTTATTTTATAATTTGTTTTCTAAACTCAATTAATTCTGTATTCTGTAATTTTAATGATAGGGAAGATTAATGATCGACACCCCGTATATCTTTTGTTTATGGTTACAGTTTTCCGATGAATGTGAAAGAAAGGGGAACGATATTATTAGAAGCGACCTTGAGTCTTTAATACCAACAAGTTTTTCAGTATCAACACAATACTACAGAGTACGTTCAGATATGCCTACGTACTACATATGCACTTGATTTGGCAAACTTTCAAAATTAACATCAGCAAAATAATCCAGTCAAAATTACCGTTTCTTGTAAGTTTCCGCGTTTCTTGTAAGTGACAACCATAAATACAGTATGACACAAAAAAGTTGTACCTACTGAACTGTTAGACAGATTTAATACGAAAAATATAAAATAACATAAATAGTTTGCTTAAGTTTTTTACTTCTTACTAGAATTTACGTTTTGGTAGCCTTTTAGAATTGGGACCGCAGACAAAAATCGTTTCAAAAAATTTCTTACCTACTGCAGACTATTTTGTATTGTAGAACAAGATTTTTGAAGATGGGGAGATACTTTTTGATGTAAACATGCGTACTGAAAAGTAATAAATTTAATATCTAAAAAGGCTAATCCAAATCAACCTTTTTTATATGATCCAAACAGTTTGAAGTTTGGAATAATAAAGCACGTCATGTACTTTTTTGTATAAATCTATTACCCTTTAGTTTGTATGCTAAGGACCGGTATTAAGATTCTCGATTCGATGGAAAGTTTCGATTGTCGCATTTAATAAAAGTCGTAAATTGAGAAACACATAAGTACACATGATTTCTCAATGTTGATTGGTCAACACAAACGACAGGTCATATATCGCCGTTGCATCATCATCATACAGGTCATCAGTCCAAAAACTGGTTGACTACACACCTCCATAGCTTCCTAACCTGAGCTAAAACTAGAACATTTTATATTCCTAACTATTTGCGAACAGTAAACTAATATAGACCTTCCTCTGCCTCCTTTTACTCCTATTTCTGCTTCGAATATGTTTCTAACTAGCCATTCATGTCTCAAAAGGTGCCAGCGCCCTTTGTTTTTGTATATATATATATAAAGTGTCTCTCCCACCTCTAAACATCTAATTCTACCTTACAAAATAGGGTAAAATATTGTTTGGAGTGACTTTTGTGTGGAGCCCCAATTCTAAACAATTTCCTGTATTTCATTTAAGTTTTAATTATTTTTCAAAATACTTTTAATAATTTCAGATTAGCGGGAAAAGATGGCAAATAGGAATATATTTAAAACTGTAAGTTTTATTTTTGATTTTATTTTAACATAAGAGTAGTTTAATTTTGTTTTTTTTATATATATATTTTAAACATAAACTGAAAATGTTTATTATTACATGCCTTAAACATACAAAAAGCTATAAAACTTATTTTAAATATACTTCAATAATCCTCAAACCTTCCTGCGTAACATTTTACCGTTGAAACTACTTAATTATCATATCCTGTCTAATTAGAATAATCATTATGAGGCTTGCCACACCTAATATATTTGCAAATTTTAATTTTTTCAAACTTTCAAGGGTAAATTTTTGGCTGGTACATAACACCACGAGTCAAAAATAAAACAGGTATAGTGCCCTTGTGTTCTACACATTTAACATAACATAACTTGGCATTCTTATGATTTGATTCAACTGTATCGTATTGTTACGTTTGCTCTAAACTCGCTTATTTAACAGGCGGACTGAAAAGTTCATAGGCTAGCATAGAAAAAAATATTTTTGTTTTTGATAGATTTTGATTTTATTATTCAATATAGTTCCCTTCGAGGGTGATACAACGATTATAGCGGTCATACAATTTTTCGATACCATTTTTATAATACGATTTGATTTGTCTTTAGCCTCAAAATAGGCTTCAGTTTCGGCGATTACGATTACCTCTTCAGCGGCGCGAAATTTCTGTCCAGCGAACATCCTCTTGAGGTCTGAGAACAGAAAAAAGTCGCTGGGGGCCAGATCGAGAATGGAGAGCGGTGGATGTGGGAACAATTCGAAATTCAATTCATGTAGGTGGTTTTGCCATTGTTTTTATGACAAATGACTTGTGACACGGTGCGATATCTTGATGAAACAAAATTTTTTTCTTTGCCATATGCGGTTGTTTCTTTGCAATTTTGCGTTCAAATGCTCCAATAACGCTATATAATTACTACAATTCACTGTTGATGGTATTTCCCTTCTCATGATAGTCGAAGAATATTACACCATGCACATCCCAAAAACCAAGGCCATAAACTTTCTAGCCGATTGTTGTTGTTCTGCTTTCGGGCGCTTTGGACGAGGTTCACCAGTTGCTATCCACTTGTCCACTCAGATGACGATCGTTTTGATTCCGGAGTGAAGTGATGGATCGAAGTTTCATCCATTGTCATATATCGACATATCGACGCAAAAATTCCGGTTTGTTACGTTTAAACATGGCCACCAAATACTGCTCAGAATCATCAACACGTTCTTGTGGTCAACAGTGAGCAAAAGCGGCACCCACTTTAAACAGAACTTCACGATGTCAGCTAACTCACGCAATTTCACTTTTCGATCATTCAAAATTCATCATCATTGTGGATTTTTTTGATGTTTTCTGGTGTTCTGATGTTCCTCATTTGGACGTCCACTGCGTTCTGCATCATCAGTGTCTCTATGTTACAACCACGTTTGAAGTCAGTAAACCAACGTTGTATTTTATTTCGATTGTTTCCGATGGAGCGGAGTCCCCATAACACTTTTCAAGCTTGCTTTCATTGCTTCGCTTGAACGGTATTTTTTCTCATCAAGAATCAGTGTAAAATTAAAACACGTAATTGTTTTTGATCCATTGTTTTGTAAATAACAAAAGTAGCTAGATAAAGTCACTCTTAGCACAATAACTCACAAACTAATGAATAGAATATCATGAAATTTTAACAGCTGCCTTTTGACGATTAACACTAACTGAAAACGAGGTGAATGCAATAAAACTAGCGCCATCTATGTGTTAGACCCGGGACTTTTCAGCCCATGTGTTACATGGTGGTGGTATATTAGGATTGCTGTTTACACCAAAAAATATCTAGACTGACCAAATTTTCACATAGCTCGCAGTAGATATTTGGGAATATAACAAGGCAGGTTTTATTATTAGAGTTCTTCAACAATTAGGATTCCATAATATGATAGTGACTCCCTACAAGAGCAACAAGTGGTTATAAGAAAAATATTACGTAGGAATGCATTTAAACCTTAAACTTTCTAGGGTGCACTTACTGTGAAACATTTTTGACTTCAAAAGAGAAAATAAATAAAAGAATGGAAAAAGTGTCACCAATTGTTTATTGTACTCTACAATATCGTTTCGATCTACGTGATCATTATCAAGAGTAGATCGAAACGATATTGTCAAGTACAATAAACAATTGGTGAAACTTTCTCCATTCTATTATTTATTTTCTCTTTTAAATGCATTTAAACATTTCATCGAGTCAAAAAAAAAAGTTGATATCTCCTAGTTTAAAAGTATTGCGTAGTACTTGGAAGACCAGGGGCTACTGAGCATTTTAAACGGAAATGAGGGCCAATGGAAAATTGTGAAGAAAAGTGAGTGTACCCAAAAACACACACACACACAGACACTTGTCTTTTATAGATACATATTTTTATATAATTGATATCGATTGGAGGTGGGCAAAGATTAAAGACTCTCAAAAAGAATCACATGAATTGATTTACTGATTACAGTGTAGCTCGTTAAAATGAACGAATCGTGACAAACAATTCCTTTTACGAAATTGAATCGTTTGAATCGATTTACTTGAAGGAATCGTATTGTGCACCTCTAATATCGATTAATGTTATTAATAATAATAATTTGACAAAAATGCGATTATAAAATGGAATTTGTACAAGATCTTTGCTAGCCCTTGGTTTTATATCTATTCATTTTTCAAAAAATATGTAAAAAATGTTAAATATTATTATCATTATAAGTAAACAATATACGTATACGTAAATAATTATAATTACTCTTGACCCAAAATGCAAAGTTCATTTTATCACGATTCATTTGTAAAAAATTGTTATTTACTCATGATTTAACAGCAAATTAAAAATGTCATGCGCATAGAAACATGTTATAAACATGTTAGAAAATGTTAGTTTTATATTATTTCAACAAACCAGATTTTAAAATGTACATTAAGATTACGGTGTTTGTCAATTAGGTTGTAAAGTACACTGTGTATTTTTTATGACACAATTCATACAACATTAATAATCCCATAATATCGTAAATGTATTGTAATGTCGTAAAATACAATACTAAATGTACACAAACAATATTAATGGGTATTGGAAAATTTTTAATGTAGTCTTAAGTATTTAAAAAATAATCTTGATTCGGAAAAATGCATCTTTCGTAATAATTTACTTAGACGCAAGCAAAATCAAATTAATTCGAAATAAGCAATGCCTTACCTATTAACCCTGTAGAGCAGTGTTTCCCAAACTTTTTTAGGACATGTCCCACTTTAACATTTCTAAAATCTCCATGTCCCCCCTTTTATAATATAATAAGCATAAAAATTTTATTTGTTCTTTTTATTAGTAATATAAATGATGGTTTCAGAATCAATTTCTGTGAAATTATTTTCAAAACAAAGAAAATGAACTTCTAATATATAATAAAAAACTGAAATTTGAAAAAAATAGATTTTTTAAAACTTAATTTAATGTGATCTGTGCGCTTGATGCTTAATGCACACAGATTTTATATCTGGTTCCAACTTGGTAAGTTTTAATCTCAAATCTCCACGTTGTGTAATGTCCAGTCGATTTCTTTTTTTAATTAGTAGATCACTAACAGCACTAAAGCCACACTCAGTTAAATATGAGGATGGGAACGGTAATAAAAGTTTTCTCGCACATTTTGTTGAATTTGGGTATTTGGTCGTAAATGCGAAAACATTATACACATTATCGATGTTTCTATACTTTACAAATTCATATATTATAGAAAGTTAAATGGTTTAAAAATAACATAAATAGAATCAAGGGGTTGTGAAACAATATCAGAGTTAATTTAGGTCAATTTTGTGCCGAAACGTCGTTACTCAGCGAGTTTAAAAGATCCTGGGTTCCCGCGACAAGAGACACAAAGGAATTATATTTAATAAATTAAGCCCCCTATTTAAAAAAAAGCTGTTTTTTTTTTAAATTTGTCGCGTACATCAAGCATTACATTAAAAAAGCTCATAGCGAAGGGGGTAAAGTCATGTCGGGTCAATTCTGAAATTGCCCCCCTCCAACCATCGAAATGCCTCCCTGTGGGGCGTACGCCCCACTTTGGGAAACACTGCTGTAGTCTGCCAGGGCCGGCTTCCCCCCAAAAAATTTACTTCAAAATTTGGGCTTGTGGAAATAGAAAATAATGCAACAAAAAATCAAATAACGATTCCTTTTATGTGCAAGCCTTGAGTTTGATTTTGAGATCCCAAGTCCGGGCCCCCTAACGCCAGCCCTGAGAGTCCCAAAGAGATGCGGAAGTAATGGGAAATTTGGAGAAAAAATAATTTCGTAGCTGCGTTGTATAATATACATACATAATTTTATGTTTTTAAAACTAATTAAATTTTAAAGATCACCAAGCGCAAGTACATACATGAGTTTTTTTTTATAATCTTTTACCTTTAAAGAAAAAATCGAAACTGCCTGTCTGTCACAGCCGTTTTCTTCGAAAATTATTAATCGTAATAACATGAGAGAGACTTGGATATAACTAACACTAGAACTACCAAGACCGTCATTTTAACGGTTTACAAATTTCATGCTTAAAAATTTGATATAATTTATGTAATTGTTCTAGAATTTTATTATGACTTTTATTTAAAATATAAGAACAGATAATTATTACTAATCAAATTTCCCCTCACCGACTTTAATTTCCATAGTCAGTATGACCTATACCTATTTATACCAAGACTCGTCAAAGTTTATAATAATTTAAGTATCATCTATGCAATGATGGACATCAATAGATATTTACATTCATTACACCACTTCCAGACATTTGTATTGAATAATCCAAAGTTTTCGGAAGCTGTTATAACGCCGTTAGTTTAGAACTAAACGTTCTAACTGGCAAATGTATTCAGGACGCAATCATTATCAGTTGTACTTCTAATGTGGTAAAGTTCTTGGCGAAAAGTGCAATCTGTGTGTAATCTGAGAAAAGCCCATTCTCGGAAAAAAGTATGAACATGTTTTTATAAAAAATTGAAATTTATTTTTTGTAAACCCTAGACAACAATGAAACGATTTCCAGAAAGCAAAAAGTCGTTGCAGAAAAAAAGCCTCCTCCCAAAAACAAAAACAGGCAATGGATTGTACTCCAGAAAACTCAAAAAAGTCCTTATGAACGCAAATCTTGCCAAATTCGATTGTGCAACAAAAACAGATCGATTTATACTTGCAATGCAATACAAATATGTTTGTGGCAAGTGTTCATCTAAGATAACATGTACATGTAAAATATGTGACTCATAGTTATTTCATACATGTCAAATTTACTATAATATAAATTCAAATCGAAACTGTTTTTGTTGTTATTGCTAACATGTATTCTTTTATTTTCTTAAACTAATTCAAAAGTTACAATGAAAGCCATAATCAAAAATCCGTCAATTTGACGGGTGCGGTAAAACTAAGTAACATATATATTTAACATCGGTAGTTCTAGTGCTAATACACATCAACTCTAATATTTTCCAATAATTAACAATTCAAAAATATTTATAAGAAATTTTCAGAAGAGGCAAATTAAATTACCTGACAAAAAAATTATGTGTGGTGTGATTTATTGAAAGGTCTAGGAACAAAGAATTCAATGTTTTTTTTTTTTAATTTTATCATCCTCTAAACGCACCCTGTAATTGTCATTTGTACAAAAACAGTTCTTCTTTACAGGCCAATCTCGGTAATCTCGTTTACAAGAAAACAATAGACAAAATTCCTAAGAAATTTCGCAATTCTGTATTACAGCGATGCTGAAGACTGCACGCAAATCAAACATTAGACATTAAGAACTCTTTTGTAAGAAGAACTAACTAATTTAATTCATTACGAATTTTTAAAATTTTGAAGTCGAGTAATTTGGTTTCTAAAGTAATAAAATTCGTACAATACATAAGTTATGTTACATGACATAACATAACAGCTTTAATTATTTTGAAAAATCTTTCTTATCTTTATTTACTTAATAGCAAGGTTTCTAAACGTTTTATGTGGAATTTTTAAATTTTAGGGATTTATAACGTTTTGTATTTGTATCTTAAACAAAAAGATTTCAAATAAATTACATTTCTTAAACTGAGTTGCGATGTTTTACGTTTTTACGCTTGATTATTTGAATATTTGAATCAATTACGATAAAAAGACTGTCATGCTCAATAAAACAACAAATAAATAGAACATTTTCCATGTAAGGGGGATAAGATTGAAACGATAAATGAATTTAAATATTTAGGGTTCTGGTTCTCAACAACCAACAGCTTAAGCAAACATATAGTTAAGATGGCAGGAAGAGCGCAAAAAGCTACCAACGCTACATGGGGGGTAATGAAAAGAGCAGGGACAAGGGGGATGATCGTATGTTTCTTATGAACTCTATTGTTAGAGCGATAGCTATGTACGGAGTTGATGTATGGGGATGGAGTAGATTAGGAAGTTTGAGTAAAGTCCAGGAAAGATATTGCAAGATGGCGCTAGGGATGGCCAGAAATACGCCAAGATACATTTGGAGAAACGAGTTAGGGATAATTAATATAGAGTATATAGCAAGAGAAAGGGCGGGTAAATATCTTAAGGATGTGCTAGGAATGGATAATGACAGGTGGCCGAGAGTATGCTTAAAAGAGGAAATTAGATCAATTATAAACAACAAACCTTCAAAGTGTGGTCAAAATGTTTGGGAAATACTACAAGAATTAGGAGGACAGAAATATGCAGAATGATTTGGGAAGGCAGGGAAAGGGAAGAAATGATGAGTATAATTGGAGAAGGATTGAGTAGATGGTGGAGAAAGGAGTTAGAGGAGAAATGGAGAGCGATAGAAATTTCGACATACAACAAATTATATAGAGTTTTAATTCCGGAGAGAGATGGGGCAGGGTATTTGAATGCAGTGTGCAAACAGAAAGATAACAAAGAGATATGGGCCAAATTGAGGTGTGGGAACATCGGAAGGGCATTTAAAAAAGAAGCAATAAGGGCACAAAAAGAAGAGATATGCATATTTATGAATGAATGGAGGGGAGACAGGTACGAGGATGACATGATAGAATTAATAAGCAAAAAATTAAGAGGAGAAATATGTGAGAAAACGTGTGAGTTCATAAGAGTAATAGAGTCAAAGATGAGAGTCAAGACAGGGACAAATGAGTAGGTGAGGGGATACTATGAAAGATAGCCGAAAGAGGTGTAATTAGTCGATAGATATAAGTAAAAGGAAAACTGTAAGCGTAAAGCATAGTTCTAAGGATAGGCTAAAACAATTTGTAATGTTAATACAATGTAACGAGAGAAATGTGCAAAAGCCATAAAGGCATGCAAGGAAATAAATTATATATATATATATATATATATAGAACATTTTTATAAAAGTGACTATCACTAATCAACCCATGACAATGTTTTCAGTGTTGTTTATTACGTATCTATTACTTATGTTAATATTGATTATGTAACTAATAAGTCATAACAAATGCTTTATGTATACATATATCCTTATGCATGCATGATATGGCCTTAAAAATTCAATGAGTGGAACAAAACTGGTTCCTTTCTCCAACAACTGTAACCCACTAGTATTAATTAAAAAAAGGCTCAATATACATTTGAATTGTTTTGTTTTTAATTACATATCGAACGATTAACAGAAAAGGAAAAACGTGTAAACTTTATGGCACTTTGTTCTTTTATCTTAATGAAAAAGAAAAATCTTTTGGAATTTAATAATCAAAAATCATTTTACGTGCACTATAACTTAAAAGAAATGAAAATTAATGAGTAGTTACTAGTAAACAAAGTAATTAAAAGTAATTACTTTTAATGTATACAATTGTTGATTGAACTAGTACAAAGTTCGAAATCTTTTCATTGTTATACTTAATTAAAATTCTGTTGAATTGTCTAAATAAATATTTGTAATTATTTTTTGTTACCATTTATCGGTCCAATTACATATTTAACGTTTAAATTAATAAACTAATTGATTACATATTCAAAAAAAAAAAAGAATGCATTAAAATCCTTTTTTTGTCTGAATTTTAAGGATCACAGGTGCCATATTTCTAACGCGTCCTACAGAGTAGGCACAGCGTATCGAAAGCCATATCCCACGATCGGTTTCCACCTATCGGGTCTCATCAGGTGGGCGCTGGCAGAAAGACCTTTACAGGCTATATGATAAATATAAATATAAATATGGAATCAACAGAAACAACTACTCCGAGGGCTAATACCCCTACCGGCATTGAATTACACTGTTGATTCCGATGGATTCTTAGACAAAGATGTAACATATTTAAAAAAAAAAGCATTATAATTCTTTTTTCGTCTAAATTTCAATGCTTTCTTTTTTTTATTTGAATATGTTACATCTTCGTCTAAGAAACCATCGATATCAACAGTGTAATTCAATGCCGGTAGGGGTATTAGCCCTCGGAGTAGTTGTTTCTGTTGATTCCATATTTATACTTATTTATATTTATATTTATATTTATATTTATATTTATATTTATATTTATATTTATATTTATATTTATATTTATATTTATATTTATATTTATATTTATATTTATATTTATATTTATATTTATATTTATATTTATATTTATATTTATATTTATATTTATATTTATATTTATATTTATATTTATATTTATATTTATATTTATATTTATATTTATATTTATATTTATATTTATATTTATATTTATATTTATATTTATATTTATATTTATATTTATATTTATATTTATATTTATATTTATATTTATATTTATATTTATATTTATATTTATATTTATATTTATATTTATATTTATATTTATATTTATATTTATATTTATATTTATATTTATATTTATATTTATATTTATATTTATATTTATATTTATATTTATATTTATATTTATATTTATATTTATATTTATATTTATATTTATATTTATATTTATATTTATATTTATATTTATATTTATAATTATATTTATAATATAGCCTGTAAAGGCCTTTCTGCCAGCGTCCAATAGGTCGAAACCGATCGTGGGATATGGCTTTCGGTTCGTTGTGCCTACTTGGTAGGACGCGTTCAAAATGTGAGATCTTTGATATTAAAATTTAGACGAAGAAGGATTTTAATTCCTTCTTTTTTGAATATGTTATATCTTCGTCTAAGGATCCATCGATATCAACAGTGTAATTCAATGCCGGTAGGGGTAATAGCCCTAGGAGTAGTTGTTTCTGTTGATTCCATATTTATATTTATATTTAATTGATTACGTTTCTTGTATTGATATAGAAAGGAATGTAATAAACTGAATTGTGTTAAAAAAATGTAAAATAATTAATAAGAAAAAACTAATTCTTTTAAATAACGAAGCAGTTTAATTATTCGTTGAAGCTGATGCGTGTTTAATAAAATTTTAATTACTTGAGTTAATAATAATATTTTAAGATTTTTCTGATGTAAAATAATTTTACTTCAACAATCGAACGTGTTGTAGAATAAGATCATAAGTTCGGCTGACAGCCCTGCCATTTTTGAAAAAAATAAAATTGCGCTGAATTGTACTCTAATCTAATTTTAGCACAAATAACATACGTTAGTTATTTTGAAAGAAATTCACATGAAGTTTTTTCATAGCATAACCATCGTTACTAATTGAAACATGCTAATTGTTTCGTGTTTTTCTTTAAAATATTTTTTAATGAAAATAAAACTTCATCTACCAATTGAACTCATGTTTGTACAATTTTGCTTGATTTTCATTTAAAAATACAATGAGTAATCGACATTGAAAATGATGAAATAATTTGGCACCATGAGAATTAATGCAACACCTGTGTAAAGTCTATACATTATTATAACTTCTGTTTATTATTTAGCTTAGGAAAATCTCATAAACATTAAGGAACTATCTGAACCGTTTCTGTTTATAATAGAATTCCTTAAGAAGTGCGTCATATATTAGATTTTTTTTTTATTAAAAAGAAAAAAGAAAAATATGGAAATTTGGAATTGAATAAAAAAATAATTAAAAGGTATTACATAAGTGCAGACAGCGTAGTGAACGCCATCTGTAGAAAATTACTACTTATTGTGGGATTCAGTAACGTTCAACAAGGTGCTTTTCTATTTAAGGATATCGACTCGTCAAACTGAGCCCACTATGCTAACTACCTTATACTGACCACCAATATTTTGTTTTAAAAGGTATTAATAAAATTATCAACTATTTCTAATAATCTAATAATGTTAAAGAACCCTTATAATATATATCTACTCAAATATATTTCGAGACCTCTACAGAATATTCACTGTATTAGCGCTTACTTGTTGAAACTCCATATTTAAATTAAGCAATCAAAGAAAACACTTTTGAAAGTTTCAAAAATTATTTTTATTGACTACGACGATCGTTTCACCACACCGTGGCTTCATCAGGTGGATGAATTACAATACATAAACTTATAATTTCAAACTTTATATATATCCCTAAGTCTGCTTAACCTAAAGGGTGGGAGTGCAAAGTTTTAAATTTAGTAGGGGTGAGTTATTTACTTCAGTCTGGTTATTTATTAAAATTCCTAAATTATTATAATTATTATTCTCTAAACATTCTAAAAGATTTAACTTTTAACTTTTATTTGCAAAATGTAAAATTTCATAATTTTCAACAATGGGTGATCTAAGTTTATTAAATGTTCTGCATATGCAGATGTACATTTTTGATTTTCAAAACATTTTTGTGTTCTTTGATACGTTCTTGAAATAAACGACCAGTTTGCCCTATATACACATGGTTACAATCATCACACTTTAATTTATATACACCAGATTTCACTTTATTATCTATTTTATCTTTATGATTTCTAATAAGTGAACCTAAAGAACAATTTGTTTTAAATGATACATAATTATCAGGGATGTGTTTACTGAGAAAATCTGGAGATTAATAATTATAACAATTTAGGAATTTTAATAAATAACCAGACCAGACTATTTGTCTAAATACTAAGATCAAAGATCTCACATTTGGAATGTGTCCTACCAAGTAGGCACAACGAACCGAAAGCCATATCCCACAACCGGTTTCGACCTATCGGGTCTCATCAGGTGGGCGCTAGCAGAAAGGCCTTTACAGGCTATATTATAAATATAAATATGGAATCAACAGAAACAACTACTCCGGTAGGGGTATTAGCCCTCGGCGTAGTTGTTTCTGTTGATTCCATATTTATATTTACATTTTTTTTTGTTTATGTAAGTTAAACTACGCCATATATTTTATTACTTATTTATATAGAAAATTGAATATTTATTTAAAACCAAAAGGAACAAACAATTGTTTCTGATAACAGAAAATAAAAAAGTGTAAAAGAGTGGCAATAATTAATATAGAATAATCTCCTGTTTTTATTATTCTTCCACCTGAAGAATTCACAGTATGGCAAAATAATTATTATAGAGTTTTTAAAATTTTTAGTTTTGCATACAAATACTGTTGTTGGGACACACTGTATATAGTGCTACTAATGAAACATGGATAGAAAAAACTTTATACAAATAATAATCGAGAATAAAGAAATCGACTATGTAAGTTATGTAATTAAACAAATATAAAAGAGGAAAGTAATAGAAACCTACTTCATATCCATTTCATGACTCATGCAATAATTACTTATTTCCAACAAGCATCGCATTGTAATGCTAGTTATTTAAAGTACGGAAGTATCATATTATCATATGCCCAATTAAACTAATACTTTAATACTTTATATTTAACATTAGAACTTAGATACCTGTAAGTAATTTCAACACAAATACATTATTAGAAATGTATTACCTATTACAGTATTTATAATGAATATATCATATGTGACATAAATATCATAAAGGTTTGTGGATAAATATGATAAAATTTTTACAATAACAAAATAATTTATCAAAAAATTCATAATTTAGAGACTCGCATGTAGAAAGTAGAAGCAAAGAAAGACTATATTATCGATTTATACTTTTTATGTTCGTACTTTTTGGTGTTTTGGCACTAAACCTAATACATGTGACCTACTAACATATTATACTCTTGAACCATAAAAAAACTAATTAATTAATTGATTGTGTCCCATAAAATATGTAAATATTTACATTTAGAAAAAATATTGTACCTGTCAAAAACATATGCATATTACTTAACATTGTGACAAATGTCTCATTTTTTAAAATGAACATAAAAAACAATTTTATGAATGAACTATTTATTCATTCATACTTACGTGAATAATAGCGACAATTCAGGAAACAAAAATGATGAAACAAGATTTTTTTTGTAAAATAAGTATGTTAGTTACAGCAAATGTTAAAAGAGGGGTTGGTAGTTGATTCTTTTTACCTTTTCCAGTTCTTTTTCAATTTCACCAGCGCGAATAACGAGGGGTCCTCGGACCGCATATTCCATAACTTTTATATTCGGGTTTAGGGTCTCGAAGCTCAAGGCCTCGGCTTTGGTGTTCACCGCTGCCATGGCACTGACTGAACTGCATAAAAAACGGAAATTCTCGACGCGCTGTTTCTCCAGACCGAAGCACAAACCCAAGCGGCGCAAACTGTTGTACCCATTGTTAGCGTTTCGATTAATTAGTGGTGATAGCAAACGTGTACTCGACATAATTTTCTATCGGATAACGTAAAAATGATAAGACCGCGTAGAGCTCTTGAGACAGTAACCAGGTGAATACTGCACTTTCGTTGTTAAACGGATGCAATTGCAGGAAGTATCGGTGCGGTGGTTTAAAATCGTTATATATAACACCCTGGCAATTTTACAAGTACATCGTAAACATAACCTCAAGCACTGAGCCAATTTTCACTACGAATTTAGACACCAAAATAACGAAAGTCAAATAAATAATAACCAAAATTTTCGTCCGCCTATTAAGATTGAATTATGAAATACGTCAGTGATAATGATAAGGAGTGGACTTCATGCTCGGATGATTATTGATTAGAATTAAATTAGGTTTTTAAATAATACCTAAATATGTTACAATAAGAAACATTTTGTAAATAATTTATAGTAAACTATTTATTAAAACTTTTTCAACGGAATACACAATAAACACATGGATATTTAATACATAAAATAACTAATTCGATATTTTCACGCAACCGAATACAAAGTACTACTTTGATTAGACAAGAAAATAACACAGCATGTTAATAAAAAATGTGTTGCGGATTAAATGCCACTATTTCTTATCATTTTAGTTTAAATTACTTTATTATGTTGTTCACGTAGAATTCTTTCGAAATTTAATCATCTGATTCTAGGATATTTAACCTGTTCACTCTTTAGTAAAAGTTTAAATTTTAAATAATGATTTTATAGCAAGTAAATTGAAGTTGTTATTTATAGTTATGACTACGGAACATACAAACTTAATATTCAAAAAAGAAGGAATTAAAATCCTTATTCGTCTAAATTTTAAGATCAAAGATCTCACATTTGGAACGCGTCCTACCAAGTAGGATCCTAATATTTAGACGAATAAGGATTTTAGTTCCTTCTTTTTTGAATATGTTATATCTTCGTCTAGATAATACATCGGAATCAACAATGTAATTCAATGCCGGTAAGAGTATTAGCCCTCGGAGTAGTTGTTTCTGTTGATTCCATATTTATATTTACAAACTTATTGTGTATTAGTAAATATTTTGAAATTCGTAATTGGTTAAATAGACACAACTTGAAAGGTTGTTAAAAACTCTATGGTTAAAAATGTTGTGAAGGATGATTGAAATATGATTGAAACATAACCTGTTCATAATTTTATAAAATTAACCTATTACTGTACATTATGAATAAAAACAATTAAAGGTAGTTATACGTTTTTTATCAGTAAATTTAAACGTATAGATTTATAGTTATAATTACATTCGGTTACTACCCCGATCAATATTACAATGAATTCAAAACACAACTTCGATGAACTTCAAGGCGGAAGTAACTTTCTACCCCGTACGCTAAGTATTATGAAATTTACGGCAGCGAGAATGGAAGAAATAAAATCAATGAGAGAAGCTGTGAAATTATCATCATCAACAAAATTAGCTTTTCAAACCCTACCAAAGCATATGAGACGAAGAATAATGTCGCATAATCCTAAGAGGGTGCCTAGAGAAATGAGAACGAGGCATATAAATCAAATGTCTAAATCAGGTTTACCGGCAGTACCAAAGAAAACAACTCGTAAACACCGGAGAAGACCTAGGAATTTACAGGATGAATATATTAGACGTCAACGGAAGGTAATTTTGTTAAAATAGTTTGGTTTTATTTTTCATGAAGTGAGGTGCAATAAAATTTTACACAAATATTTATTTAGATAGCCTGGTTAGAGACACATATTTGGCATGCAAAAAGATTTCACATGGTAAACCGATGGGGTTACAGACTACCTGAACAACCATGTGATAAGGTATTTAGGGCTTGTTATAGAGCAATTGCACACCATTGTCTTTTACAAGATATTTCTTATATTAGCTGTGTATCTATAACAGGTCCTTTGGAAACACTTTTAGAAAACTTCAAAAATGTTTGTGATGGTAGTAGTGGCATCACGTTTGCAGCAAAAGCATTTATTAGAGGAACTCGCGAAGGTCAAGCTACATTATTTTATAACAATTCCAACCCCAAGAAAGCAATAGGTACTGTAAATTTTATGTGGGATCCAATTAGTGATTCTGATTCAGAAACAACTCGTACCATTTGGATTTGGATCCATGCTGCTTTTTATCATGATGCCTTAAATACATTAATTGAATGCTTTTCACTAAAAACATCTTATATAAATAATCAACCACAAATCCATAAAAATGAAAGCAGCCAAATTTTTTTAGAAGAGTTAAGATTTGATCTAAGTAGATTTCGATTAACGGGACCTCTTTCAACAGCGATTTTACAAAAAGTACTGAAATTATCTCATTTATCAATCAATGCAGACATTGAGTGGGATGAAAACTTCTTGGAAAACCCCCACTTTGAAGAAGGTATCGCCAAAACATCTAGTTCGTCAAGTAGTGAAATTGCAAAGCATTTAAAAAATACATTAATAGAAAATTCGAAATGGTTTAAAGAACTACTAGATAACTTCGAATGTCAAAAAGTTTTGAATGAACAAGAAACCTATTGGAAAACTTTAAAAGGCGCAACATCACCTGATGAAGTCTCTCCACATGTTATCTTATCTTTAATTGTAACTGATCCAAGATATAGCTATCCTAAAAAAAGAGAAAAGGCTTTACCAATGAGCGAAATTAGTTCGAATATTAATTATGAGATCCCTAAATGTGCCAATAAATCATGGCTTTGGAATAAAGACATAAGAAATAAAGTTTTTAATTCTAAAATTTCTACAAAGATTATTAATGATTTGAGGAGTGATTTGTTGGTACCAGGCTCTGATTTACATCATTGTGGGGCACCTATTCCTGTATTATTGGTCCAACAACCTGGATGTACTAACGAGCATCATGGTATATTTATTAATATAAAAAAATGTGTATAATAAGCACAAAAGTTTTAGGTTTCGGTAGTAGTTGGGATCTGATCATTCCTTCAGGTTGGGGTCAACCGTTTTGGGTCGCGTTAATTATGAGGGGCGCAAGACCAGGAGGTCTAAGGGAATTTAATTCTTTGCTATTTGAATGTGAAAAACAACAATTTTTACCTCCAGACACTAAAGCCGGTGCTGAGGAAGAAAAGAGACTGTCAGATTTGCACAAGCGAAAATATTTTTCGCGACCCCCTAATAGAAGACCCAATTACCGCAAATTTTCTGCTACAAATCCATTTGGTTTCCAATGGAAAGATATTGTACAAAATTGGACTTCAAAAGAAATAAACGATTTTTATGTAATAAGAAGTAAAAAAATATTAGAAATTTTACAGGTATTGTAATATATTTTCAGCAAATACAAAGCAGTTTATAATTTACTTTCAGAATTCCTTGAAACATAAAAGATTTAATAATTGCATTGATATTAATTCAAATTGTTTGGTACCAGTAAGAATCAAAATGTTAGGCAAAGGTGCACCAAAGATATTTGCTGTTATTTGCCTACCTCATTCTAATGATGATTTTAATAAAATGACTCTTAAGGAGCCTTTAAAAGAAGATCTTAATGAACAAAAACGAAAATATTTAAGAAGTTGTCACAAAATGAATTTAAAAAGGGAAAGTAAAGAAAGGAAGAAATTTAAAAAGGTGGTTCATTAGGTTCATAAAAGTAAAAATGCAAAGTGAATAGTTCTTTCTTATTTTTAGAAAGAAAATTCTGACAATGAAGTATTGGAAAGTTACAGGAATGAAATAGAAAGATTATGGTTACCTGATCCTACGGAAAACGTTAGGTTCTCTTCCTCTAGAGAAGTAATTGGCTTTCTAACTAAAGCGCAATTCAGTTTTACATGTGCAAAAAATTGTGCTAATGGTTATATCGCTTTAGGAGCTTTCCAGAACCTTGTTTCTTCTGGTGCTAAAGTCTTAGTGAGAAATGTAAACAGTTTACAATATCGATTCGGAATAGTTAATGTTATTGTATAAAAAAAACGATTAATAACTTGGGTTTTCAGTAATCTAAATTGTGTCAGGTTTTGAAAACAAACTACATAAACGGTAATGTTTTACCATTTAATTCAAAGGTGAATCTGAAATAAAGCACTTATCAAATTCCTTAAAAATGTATTAATTCATTAAACTTATGACTTGAAATCTTACAAACACAAATTAAATATAATAATAGAGAAGAATTTCTAGGGCTGTTACTTTTATACAATGTACATCATCCAAAATATTCTTCCTTACATGACGTAAGTGCTTTTGGTTGGCTGTTCGTCTTCCTGTAGACCGGCCGCTTTTTTCACATACTGGGGATTCACCTGAATTTCTTCATCCATTTGCAATATTTGTTTGTCAAGTTCCATACACGCTTGTAATTGTGCTTCGAGACTTTGTAGCACTTCCGGACCACTGTACTTTTCTGGTTCATCTCTAAATATTACCATTCCATCTTTTTGATTAATTGTCGCGTAAATCTGCTCATCTTCGATCTAAAATTGTAAAAATGAAATCACGAAAAGAATACATAGAAATCAATTTAAAATATGAAGCAAATGTCTATATAAATATCTATAAATAAACAAAGGAACAAGAGAGCAATATTATTCAAATAATGCTCTTATTTTGTTACAACAAAAATAAATTTTATAATTTACCATATGTAAGATATATCTTTCGGCGTCAGCAGGTCCGGGTAATCCAACCCGACTAGCCACATCTGATAAACTCAATGTTAGGAAAGTTTTAGTCAGTCGTTGTATATTTTTCTTGTATAAAACAGACGAAATCTGTTTAACTAAACCCATATTATGGTCTCTTGTAAATATCTTTATAAACAATAAGACAATTAAAAAGGGCTTACATGTACTTTAGTTATTTAATTTTGTTACCTCTGAGTGCTTATTTACCACAGAATTTAATTCTGCTGTACTGTTAGAAGCAAAAGCATTTGCAAGCTCATGGTAAGGCTGTGATAAAGGTTTAATGAATCGACAGACCACTTGGGAGGCATATTTAGGTATTGTTTGAATCTGAAACATTAAAATTTAGTGTAAAACATAAAAGCCAATTAACAAAAATAACATATTTAAGACAACTTACCTTACCATGCAAGAGCAGAGACACTAGTATGTACTTTTTATATGATTCTAACATAATATGTGAAACTGCCCTAGCAGGTGTAGTAATAGCTACTTCAAAAAAATATAAAGCACGTTCTAAGTTACGCACAGCCAAGTAGATCATGCCTCCATAGTGATAATACAAGAGAAAATATTTGGCGTCAAATTGCGCTCCGCCTTGAATTTGGGTATTTATCTGAAATTGTAAAATATAAAGAATAACTAAAAGGAATAACATTTAATTAATTACTTCTTGACAAATTCCAACGATATCAATATCCAGCAGTTCCAAGGCAGGTTTCAAACATTTTGCAAGTAAACACAGCTGACAAAGGTCAGCATGAATTGAGGTAAGTTGTGAATCAAATAGCTGTAATTTAGAAATGGCTCTTCGCAATAACAATATTCCTTTCATTGGTTGCTTTTGTTCTACTAGATTTGATGTTACTAAATGGCATAGTTCTGCAACTGAACATTTTACTAGTTAAAAAGTTGAACGTTAATTTAACAAGTTTTAGTATTTGTTACTTAAAAATATTTTGTGAGATATGTTGACATAATCATACATCAAATTTAAATGAAAATTGTAGCTTACATGTATCTGATGCCAATCTTATTTGCTCTCCATTACAATTATTAATAAAATCCTTTGTTTGATTGAATCTAGCTTCTTGTATGTTTGTGGCATTAGGTATATTGTACTTTGCACATAATATGGCTAGAACTCCTAATGAATGTTGTTGAATATCTAATGTTTCGAGTACGTTATCAAGATGGGGATTGTTTTTTATTAATATTTCACTAGCTTTACTTAAATAATCGCATAGCTCCCTATAGTTGCCTAAAAAATATAACCTCAATACAAACATCTTCGATTTTTATATCAATTACCTTGCGATGAGAGAGTTCGTACAGTATTTACAAATTGTTCTAATGCAGAAGCCATTTAATAAAACCCCAGTTAAATGAATTATTATAGTTATTTATATTTATACATAAATAATTACGTACTCGCAGACGGCTGCCTTCACGCTACGCAACCGGTAACACATTCATTACAATTTAAATGACAGAGACAGACAGATTTCTTGTGTTTCTTGACAAATACAAAATAGGACGTCCATTTTGAAATTTGATAATTAAGATCATAGATTATTAAGATTAACATTGGTTATTTTAAAACTAAACCACCTAAATGCAATGGTTCAGAATTTTATACTCTGTTGTTAACAATCTAATTTACAAAAATGATTGAAAGTATTTCTTGTTCTTTATAAAAATAATTCAATAATCATTGTAATTAATTGCGAAGTCTAAATTGAAAATAGCACAACATATCTATGGATATGATGAACAACGATCTGTGGTCATATCTCTGATCTGTGGTAGTTATAATTGTAATAATAATCTATGGTAATAATGTGTGAAATTGCGGTTATGTTTAAAGAAATGATGTAAAATGTGTGCAACATCATATAATTTAAAAGAAATTTATTTAATTTAATTATATTCTCGTCATAAATGAAGTTAAACATGGAAATGGAAGAAGATATTTTAGAACATTACCTAGTCGATTTAGAAAACTGTAAAGATATTGATGAATTACAAGAGTGCGATTTTCCTAAGAAACCCATTTGCAAGGAATTGATAATTTGTGCCGAATTCTGGTCCAAACTTATAGACTTGAATTTTGAAGATGGTCCTTTGAAAAGTTACTTTGATGACTTAAGTGAAGATCATCGCAGGCAATACTTCACATTTGGTGTTGCCTGCATGATAAACTTTGTTCAAGCAAATTTTACTGGCCCAAAATTACCTGGCTTCATGGAAGACTTCTTTGTTACTAGCATGTTTCGAGATATAGATTTTCCAAAAATGCTTGCACTAAATAACGAAGAAATAAATAATAACGCGAAAATTCCTGCTCTTCTAGTGGCTGCCAAAGTTATATTTAAAAATTGTCACTTTAACACTTTATTGAATAACTGGTGGTCATGGAGGACATTTTTAATACATCAACAAATTTTAGAAGATCTTAGTCCCTCATTGTTGTATGAAACTGACAAGTTATATAAAGATCTTGAAAATGCAAACTTAAAAGGGAACATGAAAGCAAAATTAGAAATTGAAATTGCTCAGTTATATATGGTGTATAGAAATGTAAATAAAGTAAAAAACCATGTGGAAAATGCATGTAAAATGCTAGGATTAAAATATGAATTGATTGGAAGATTAGGCAGGCGAACTAAATTTCAAGCAAAGGACATTGCTCAGCTTGCATTGGAAGTAACACTTATAGAAAAAGAAAATATTCAAAGACCTCCTGTTCGTGATATTGATGTTCCCAAAAATTTAGTTTTAGAAGACCAGGTAAGGAATATTTTTATATCAAGTTAAATTATGTAGTAACACAATGTTTTATAGGTTCGTTTTGATGCTCTCAAATATGCAGAAAACTTAAACCATAATACTCTCTTCCCGAATACAGAACAAAAACTCCTTCTATGTGTAGCTCAGGAAATGATAATGTCTATGCCACCAGATGAACTCTATTTAGAAGAGTTGCAACCTTTTTATGAACTTATTTTAAGTCAAGCAAACACATGGTGTGTAAGAACAGTCACATTACTGCTTCGATGTCTCCTGGAGTCTCATCATAAGCGCACTCGTGAACGATCACTGATGCAATGTGAAGATGTACTCAAAAGCATTGAAAAGGAAACACCTCACCCATTTAATAGAATAGGAGGAGTATTTAGTACTGGATTGCGACCAATTTGGAAGACTGAATTTGAATTAGGAACATTTATGCTTAAACTGGGACTTGTTAAGAATAGTTTGGATGTTTTTATTAAGCTGGGTGCATGGGATGATGTTGTTGGCTGTTACATTTTACTAAAAATGAATCATAAGGCAGCAGAAATTATAAAACAAGTGCTAGAAGTGAAACCTACAGTGAGATTATGGTGTCTTTTAGGTAAGCTGCTTAATTATTTAATTTTTATTCTCTCTGAAGAAAATTTTTGAATCTGGAAATTACTGTACAATATGGAACAACTGTGATATTTTATATGGGCTGGCATTTAAATTAAAGATAAAATAAAGCATTCCAATGTTATTGTTATTACAGTCATATAGACATTGCTCTAGAAATGTAAAAAAAGCATACTGCTCAAAAAAAGCATTTTCGAATCTTAAATTATGCATTAAACTTATAGTATTACAATTTACTTAAACTTTCAACAATTAAGAAGGGGCACTTGTTTTATTATAGGTTGTATTGAAATGTATAGAAATTATACTTTTTAGATTTTTTGCGTATTCATGTCCGTTATATTTGTCTGTGTTATTAGGTGATGCTACTAATGACGTAAGTTGTTATGAAAAAGCCTGGGAATTGTCTAAGAGACGTAGCAGTCGAGCGCAGCGCCACTGGGGACAATACCTATACACGCGGAAACAATACCAACAGTGCATACCTCACTTTGAGAAGTCAGTCAGCATAAATCCATTACAAGCGTGGGTTTGGCTATCTTTAGGTTTCGCCGCGTTAGAAACGGAAAACTGGCAGGTAGCCGCTACAGCCTACCGACGTTATACGTCCCTCGAACCAGGTAATTTTGAGGCATGGAATAATCTTGCAAAAGCTTATATAAAATTAGGGAACAAACGAAGTGCTCATCAGGCCCTTCACGACGCTTTACGTTGTTATTTTGAAAATTGGAAAGTGTGGGACAATTTAATGATTGTCAGTGCGGACATCGGGCACTTTTCTGATGTCATTCAAGCTTACCATAGAATCTTGGATTATAAGGAGAAACATCTAGATGTCGAAGTCCTCAGTGCACTCGTTTATGGGGTCGTGAATAATGTTAATGACTCGGAGGGACGTCCTTCGGGACGATTGTTACCAAAAGTGCGCGAATTACTGGGACGCGTTACCGCCATTTATCCAAAAGAGGGACAATTGTGGGTTCTCTATGCAACAGTTGCACCCGCCTTAACATTGAAAGCTCAACGTTTACAGAAAGCTTACAAGAATTTTACACAAACCGGATGGGACAGGAATCAAGATATGTGTCAGCAGGTGTTGTACACGTGCCAAAAATTAGCGGAAATTGCCATGAACAAGGATATAGAGGCCTCGGATCCTCTCGTTAATTCCATACGATTAAACTTAAGTTCCGCGATTGCTGTTATCTGTAAAAAAGAAGACAGCAACAACGAAATACAATCATTATTTGCGAACGTTTCTATTTTATTGGCCAAAGTTATGGAAAAGGCGAAATCTGCTTCCTCAAAAATTGAAAATAAAGAAGGATAATGTACGAAACAATGTTATTACCATATATTGTGGCCCTTGTATCAAGAATTGATCTTTTGTTTTGAACTTTAGACCGGTGAAATATTTTTGATACAATAGTCACGTTTACCATTTAGAGTAAGGATTACCTCGAAAACAATTCCGTATGTGCAGTGTATATTAAACTAATTCGTAAATTTTTGATTGTGATTTAAGTACCTATTTGAGAAGATATCGATTGTTTCATATTTCAAATAAAGTTTTGTAAATAAATGTCCATATGTTATCACTTCTTAAGCACTAATTCGGTATTAACACGCAAAAAAAGACATAAATATGTGTAGATTCTCTTTTCCGTACTTTCCTGCAGCGGTTTATGAGATCTTTTTCTGCAAAATGATGGTTTGGTGGGATTATCCCAGTTAAGTCCCCACAGAAAGTTTCATAATCAAAGAAAGACTAAACGTACGAATAAGATTGATTTAATACATCATGACAGAACAGTCTGGGAAGAAGTTCAGAACCAATTCCCGTCACTCGCGAAAGTTTAAAAACTTAAAACATATTTGTGCATTTATCTTTTTTTCTTTAATAAATGATCGGTGTATTGAACGCGACTATTCTGAATTCATTCATTCTGTCGAATGCTTCTTAAAACGTTGAAAAAAATACAGCTGTGTGTATGTTTGTTGTTGTTTGTCTATGATGTGGTGTGTATTATCATGGTGAATGTGTATACTTCAAATAGTCTACATGTAGTAATTTGTTAAAGTTTTTTTTCATGGTATTAATTGCACGTTCCATACGTGCACTATTTAAGAAATGGCTGCAAAATTGAATAGTTTTGAACCTCCATCGTCAGCTAGTTCAGAAAGGTAAATTATTTCTCAAAATAATAAGTTCATTCCACCTCTTTCTGTTTAGTAGCGTTTTTTGTTTTCTTTTTTTTTTAACAAAAATTTGTCACCATCTATAATTCAAAATTAGGTATTTTATGACTTGCATTAAAAATTATTTCTAATTTTGGATGCATACGTCTCATTCGTTTTTATATAACCTATTTGTTTTTACTAGACACGTTTTTTATATTGGTAAAATTATCTATTTTTTATTATTCCGATATTAAATGTTTGTTTAATAAATTTTTACTTTAAATTCTTGAATCCCTACCATTGTAGTCGTTTTTTAACTTTATGGTTGAATAACAATAGATAATTATTTTTAAACTTAATGTTTATTTGCTCATATATTGCATTATTACATGGTTTATTTATTAATACTGTGTATGTAACCAACAAGCAGTTATTAAAATAGAAACTATAAATAATTTTCTTTAACATTTTGCTTCTTAAATGCTAATTAAAATGAAGATGTACATTAGCATAAATGTAGTCTCTATAAACTGATAATAATTTTGTGAAAATATTAACCTTAAGCTCATGTAGGTTTAACTAACTGACTATCTAGTATTATAAAATTAATTTTTGCTTTTCTTTTTCCAGTGATGCTGCAGAAACAGGTGCTGATTTTTCTGAAGTGTTTCCTGATTTAGAAGGTGAAGAGGAACGAAGTGGTGACTTTTATAATGCTCCAGCATCCCCCATTACTGTACCTTATATAACAAGACCTCCATCAACTGGTATGAACAACATGCTTAATAGAAAATATATTTTCAGGGATTCTGGATGGGTTGATTGTACATTGAGGTATGCGAGGAAATATGTGAATATATAAGAGTAACTGAGACAAAAATTAGAGAGAATGAAGGTTATTGCTAATATAGAATAGGTTCGAAATTAAGTTAAGTGCAATAAATGTAAATTGGGAGCAAAATTTAAATACTCTTAATTGCGCATACATGTGTATTATTATAAATATTATTATTATTTGCAGGGATTCTTCCTTAAATTATAATTTAGTTAGTTTAATTTTATTTATATATTTATATTCATCCATATTACTTTATAAATATAAATACTTTACACTTTCTGTCCTTTAGCTTTAATGTTTCATTATTTATAATTTGAACTTTTTTAGGATCTCAAAAGTCTCCTAGATCGCGTAGACAACGTACCACGTCAATTAATGCATCAACTAATAAAACAGTAACAGATTCCCTTCTCAGGACACCTCATAGGACTATCTACACTGCTGGGCGGCCACCATGGTACAATACTGCCGGCCAAATGGTGGAACCATTTGTTATAGGTACAATTTTAAGTTTTTATTCATGTATTCTTTCATAGGATGCCCCATAATGCAAAATATACATACATTTTACAACGAGATATTGTAATTTAATATTTAATACGAATTAAAAAATATTTTAACGTTATAAAAATTTATGCCACATAAGTATGATGAATTTGTCTGTCTAAATCGTGTTTCAAGGAAAACTTAAGGCAAAAATATAAAACTCGATTTAGCCAGGGACAAGGTCACCAGCCTTGCCAAGCAATATCTTTTTCTTATTAATTGGTAGATGTAATTTGAAATTTCCTCAGAACATATTTAAAATTTAACTAAATGATTTTACTCGTACATAATTGTTAGGAAGCAATAGTTATTTTATTTATGCATTTTTTAAAAATAAAATTATATTTCTTATAAGGTATTTGTGGTGGAAGTGCATCAGGAAAGACCACAGTAGCCGAAAAGATAATAGCTGCCTTAGATATGCCATGGGTAACATTACTTAGTATGGACTCTTTTTATAAAGTACTTAACGAAAAACAGCATGAACTTTCCGATAAAAATGAATACAATTTTGATCATCCAGACGCTTTCGATTTTGACCTACTTTTAAAAACTTTAGAACGATTAAAAGTTGGAAAAAAAGTTGAAGTTCCTATTTACAATTTTATTACACACGCTAGAGAAACCAGAACAGTAAGTTATTTGTTTAATTTTATCTGAACTTTAAAAAATGAAAATCTATTTTTATTTTGCAGAAGACAATGTACGGTGCGAATGTTATAATATTCGAAGGCATATTGACTTTTTATAATCCGAAAGTATTGGATATATTGGACATGAAAATATTCGTAGATACGGATGCCGATATAAGACTGGCGCGTCGTCTAAGAAGGGATATTTCGATGAGGGGTCGAGACTTAGAGGGGGTTATTAAACAATATACAAACATGGTACAACCGTCCTTTAACCATTACATTGCCCCTTTAATGATCCACGCCGATATAATAGTACCCAGGGGTGGCGAGAATGAAGTTGCCTTGGAATTGATTGTTCAACATGTCCAAACTCAGTTACAATTGGTAAATTAATTAAAATGGCTTCTTATTAATCGATTTTACTTCTCCCTCTTAAAAATCCTTGTGTATTTCAATTTTGCAAACTAAGTTATCAATTCTTATTTCAGAGGGGGTTTAAATTAAGGGAAGAGTTGGCTCATTCATTTGTAGGACAACCCCAGCCTGACACTGTCCATTTGTTGCCCCTGACCCCTCAGATAAGGGGTTTGCATACATTCATTCGTAACAAAGACACTTCCAGAGATGAATTTATATTTTATAGCAAACGACTCATTCGTTTAGTAATAGAATATACATTGTCATTAATGCCTTTCAAGGAAAAAGGCGTTGAAACGCCTCAAGGAGTACTTTACCACGGTAAGAAACTTCTTTAAGATGACAATAATGAATTGTTTTAACACATTTAATTTGTTTATTCTTTAAGGTAAACGAATGGCCACAGATAAAATTTGTGGTGTGTCGATATTACGAGCAGGCGAAACAATGGAACAGGCCGTGTGCGACGTTTACAAAGATATTAGGATAGGAAAGATTTTAATCCAAACTAACTTTCATACAGGCGAACCAGAGGTACATTTGAAACGGTTTACTTACTTTATTGTAAATTAAACAATATAAATTTTTAATAATTACATGGTTACTTCTTTCAAGATTCTCATTTTCTTGCTTCTTTATATATTTTGCAGATAGGCTTGTTCTCATTGCTGTTTTTTTTTTGTATTGTATTCATTTTTTTTCTTCATATTTCAGTTGTTTTATTTGCGTTTACCCAAAGACATAAAGGACTACAGAGTGATACTTATGGATGCGACGGTGGCAACCGGTGCAGCCGCAATGATGGCGATCCGGGTTCTACTAGATCACGATGTGCACGAGGAAAACATCCTCATTGTGTCGCTATTGATGGCTGAATCAGGGGTGCATAACATCGCCTACGCTTTTCCCAAAGTGAAGATCGTAACCAGTGCTATTGATCCGGAAATAAACGACAAATTCTACGTCCTTCCAGGTATTGGAAACTTTGGCGACAGATATTTCGGTACCGAACCGTCTACTGAACATTGTCAGTAAGCAGAAAGGGTCGCTAAAGGTAATTTATTTTTTTATGTGATGATATACTTATACATATACATGTATGTATTTTTTTGTAATAAGTGGTCCGGTACTTGCTTTACTTATATCGCGATTGTAGAGACCAATCTGAAAATAAGAATTTAAGTATTGATGATTATTGAAGGTGCTTTATTATGTTCAGAAATGAAAAATTCTTGTCAACCAAAATCTTGTTTTTTGATTTGGCTTATATTTGACAAATATTCAATGTTTCTGCCAATGTACCTCCCTTCCGTCCTTCGTTTGTTATTGTTATTTAAGGAATGATCGATATTACAATAACTCAATCTTACAAGCAGGTATCATTTCATGATCTGGCGAAACAGTTATTATAGTTTCTTGTTTTGTAGAAAAATAAACAAAAACAATTCAGTGAGGATCATTATTAAGTTCTTTTCTTATTTAATTTTTCATTAGCACACTAAAAGGTCACTTTTTATATTAAAACATCTCGTTTACGTTCAGCGACTTCGGTTTGATTAGTGATTTACCGAAAGTATATACGTATGGTGCAAATACCTGTAGATGACAACACGCTGCCGCTTTCATAATCGTCTTGTTTGGAAGAGAGATATAGAAGTTATTTATAAAATTTTATAATTCACATCAAAAATTACGATAATTATATAAGTAGTATCAATTCAATTACTTTGAGCCGGGCTTTGTATTACTTGTTTTATATATATACAATTCGAGTTTTTTTTATCAAACGCGTTTTTCTCTTTTGTTGAACTTATAGAAGTATAAAAAGAACTGAACGACCAAAGGCTTTTGTGATAAAAATTGTACTTAATTCAACCAAAATATTAAGTGCTGCGATGTTTTTGATTAATTAATTTCAGAGTTTATTCTTTATTATTATTTATTCGTTACTTACCCGTTCTTTCTTATTAATTGCCAACAATCTATATTGGGAAACAATTTTATTATGAAGATAATTACCTCATGAAATATTTTTGTACGTGTTCAATAAAATTTAGAAAAACAGAAAGATACTGAATTAGAAACGCTAGAAGGGTTACGTGAAATGCTTCCATTCATTTTTTTAATTTGATGTTTAATTTCTCTGACATTTTTAATATAGTATAATAATTAAGTAATTTTGAATGTTCGGTTTGGAAAAAAGAAAAAGATGAACTCATTAGGTAAGAGCAAAATTAAATGGGGTCATCAACACAGAGTGTTTAAAAATACCTTTCACAAATTAATTAGCTTTAACCATTTTTTTTTATCTGTACTAACATATTACATACATATCTTGCTTCCAATTTTTACGTAATTGACATAAAAGTTACTTGTTTTTTTTTTGTTAAATCACCTTATAGTATTATTAATACATATGTATATGTAACAGCAGGAATATGTATGTTTTCTATTAAGATTGATCGATTTTTTATTAAAGCTAGTCATACAAGGACACAGGAAATTATGAGATTATTAAAAAAGAATGAAATGTCAGAGAAATTATATTGTAATTGGTGCAATATTTATAACGTATATTGTGTTTACTTTTATTCTCAATATTAGTTATTTAGATTTAATTGATATAATAGTAAATACTAGGTAAAGTTGGGTTTTATCAGTATTATCTCGAATTGTTTACCAAATAATATAACTTGTGTAATAAATTTGTTGTAGTGTTTAAATAATATTTAAACATTTATTTTTACTTTACTGTTTAGGCAGCCTTCTAATCTTTCGATTGTCTATATTTTCGATCTTACAAATACGTGAAGAAAATACGTACATAAATCTACAGAAAGCATCTATACAAAGTTAAATGAAAATGTTACAATAGTATTATTTTCGTTTTAAAATTACTTTAATGTTGTGTCGGTATATCTCGTTACTACCATTAAACAGTGCTCGTAATGTGAAGAAATCGGTTGAGGAAAACTATGAATTTCTTGCTTTTTTACTTGTTCTTCACAATCTTCCAACGATATTTCGGAATTATCTATACGCGCCCCCCAGCCTGAAGAAAAACTAAGGTAGCGCATCTGCAACAAAATAATCTTGCATAAATGACTCCAGGAAACCATTTAAAGATAGTAAGTTGTGCAGTAATTACAAAATTTTTATATAATGACCTGAATACTTTTGTTCAGTTGAGCATCATTTACAAGTTTCACTGCAATTCTAAGTGATTTCGCATAATTGTCAATGGTAGAAATGTACCCTTCTACTAGATCTTTTGGGTCAAAAGGTGCATTATGCGAAGGGAGATAAAATGTAAGACCCCCAGGTGCCATACCCCCATTCTCGACAATCGTGCGTAGTAAATAAATGCCATTCGTTATATCCAACAGGTGTTTTTCCCTGACGTCAACACTTCCTAGTAATCCGTATCTAAAAGTTTAATATGCAGCACAAAAATGAGAATAATTAAGTTTTTAAGATTTATATACGTTTAAATTATAGTTAGAGGCTAATGTTTTGTCCTAGAACATTAATTTTGAACTAACGACAACACCCTTTGAAACAGAAACATAATTAAGTATCTAGATCAATTTTCAAACAATCGGAATGCCAAGGGTGCCATAGATATTAAATGTAAACAAAATATTAATGAACAATACAAAAAGTATTCGATAATTATGGCTTGATTAAACTTAACTTCTCATCTTTTTATGAAACTTACAATTTTGCCATGTGAAATTCATGTCCCGGTTTTACGTTCATTTTGAAGTATCTGTCCAAGTTGAAATGTTTTAGAAAGCTTGTGCAACTAAAAAAATCTTTACAATATTGTGTTAAACCAATTGTCTCATCTTCATCAGCAACTGATTGCATTAACATTTGACCGTTGTATCCCAATTTTTCTTTTTGATCATAGATCGTTTTCATAAGTTTCGCGAAATGTTTAATTTCCTTTGTTAAATCTGTGTTTAGTAAGCTTCCGTAATTTTCTTGAAACGGGGAAAACATGAAACACTCTGATCCGAGTTTGTTTGCAGTTTGTAATGCCTGTTTTATTTGATAACCAGCATATGTCACAATGGAAGCTTCAGAATTTGTATAGGCCCCATTAATATACCTTAAAGTGGAATAAGATGTAAAAATATTTTTATTTTGGTGTTATTAAATGATACTGTTGTTTATTGAAAATTAGTATTTTGTAAAAAAAAATTTTTTTAATTATTTTTAGAAACTGCAAAAGTTATTATGATTAAGGCGTACCTACCTTGAATTATTTTTCAGATCTGCGCCAAACCAAAGTGGTTTAATGCCAGTTTTTTGTTGGTATTCCTGTACAAAATTAGTAATTGCATCCAAATTGTTTTGATTTTCATCAAAATTTTCCGATTCTGGAACTAAATCTCCATCGTATCCTGCCCAATACTTTATTCCTAAAGTATTAACTTACTTATTACTTTATTTCAATTTTAATCTTATTTTTTTAAATACCTAATTTTATGCATAGTTCAAACATTGCCCTGATACCTTTCTTATAATTATCTAGGGTTTGAGAGTTGTCGTTCCACGGTTTTATACAACTGTAAACGTTTGGTGTGAAGGCCTTTCCAAGAAAAATTGCTGGGCGTAGCCAATCTTCCATGGTACGTCCATGAATACGTTCTGAGGCGTTGTAGTAACGATAAAGTAAACCATTTTCAGAGGAAAAAGGAGTATCAGGTTTATATTCGATACGATGAATTCCTTTAAGTCAAAAAAGTAATTTAACATCAAAAAAATTATATTATGTTTCTTTTTAGTAAGGAACAGTCATCTACTTAAAAAAAGTGTTCAATATTTTTTATGTGACACATGCGGTGTCTGTTGGGTTTGCAGTTTTTAGGAACAGAATATTTTTTGTTTAAAATTAAAAACATATCTCTTTATGAGAAATTTTGACTGAAAAGCATGAGACGTTTTCTTTTAAGTTATTTCTTTGATGTTACTGAATTTTGAAGTGAAATAATTAAATAATTAATACATATTACAACAATAATTAATGATTAAGTAAATAAATTAATGTATTTTTTTACCTGGGAAAAATTCCAGAAATTCAGTTTTTACAACTTCTCTGCCGGTTTTCGGTCGTTTAACAGCAGGTTGAGGATACATTATCTAATTTGTGTCGGAATACCTCGGTTATATTTTGAATTTATATGAGAAATTTTTTATTTCTTCTTTTGCCCTTCATGGAGAATTATCACATACATTTTCTTCAACTAGCATGAAATTTCACGCTTAACGACTACAAATGGAGACAACGGTGTGTGTTACATTTAAAACAGTCTTTTGATGATAATTTTTATTTTTTAAAAGGAAAGTTTTAGTCAAGTTAAATTAATACTTGATATAAAGAAAATACGACACACTTTAATTCTAAAGACAACAACGTCTTGTATAGAATAAAACAATCTCTCTTTTTATCGTTTATTCCTAAAAGAAGCGAGTCAGTAATTACATGATCTTTAACAGAACATTTTAATTTGAAACTTTTTACTAAATAGAAATAAACACTTAATTACTATAAAAATATCCAAATTATCCTTAAAAGTAAAGAAATAGCTACTATACCTACAGCTATAGGTAACTTAAAATTATATTCATGTTGTCTCAAACCTGAAACACAACCTTTCTTAAATGGCTTAACAAGTCCAGCAGACACCACTTTATCTAACGGTTCACCTATCATAGAAAACTTAGAAGTTTCAACGATCTTTACTTTAACTACTTTTCCCATAAATTTATCATTCAGAGGAACCAACACTTGCTCATAAAATTTATTATGACCGACATAATGCTTTTTATCGTGCGATATTTCTGTCACAAGCACCTCCTGAGTTTCCCCAACCTTATGATTGTATGGCTGGTAAGAATGAAAGAGATCGGTGAGTTTTTTCGTTCGTTGTTTTACATCTTTAGCGGGAACCCGTTGCAATTTAGCGGCAGGCGTACCAGGTCTTGGAAAAAATTGGTTTATAAAAAGACTAGGAAATTTATGCTTATCACATAGAGACAATGTTTCATCGAAGTCTTTCTCTGTTTCGGTCGGAAATCCACAAATTATGTCTGTTGCTATCGTTATGCCGCGAACTCTGAAATAAATAATAGTAAATATTGTATTATAATAGTTTTCTAAAATAACATTTAAGAGTAGAAGGCAATGAAATTAAGGTTTGATCCAGTTTCTAGTAAAATCAAAACTTAAGCACATTATCTGTTTGTTGTAACTTACTTTTCTTTCAAATAATTGACAACATGCTCAAAATCTTCTCTGCAATATTCTCGTTTCATATCAGCAAGTACCTGATCGCTTCCTGATTGAACGGGAACGTGTAGGAAAGCATAAACTTTTGGATGATTCATTATTTTTGAAATCTCTTCTAAGTGTTCTAAAATGTAAGGGGGATTTGTCATTCCCAATCGTAAACGACACCCTTCTGGGATTACTTCCACCAACTGCCATAATAGTTTTGGTAAATTTGTATCTATATCACGTCCGTATGTTCCTTTAAAAAAAATATATATATACTTTTTTGTGTATGACTGATATGAAATAAATAAATAAGTTAATTTTCTCTTGTAGAATGTTTTTATTACTTACCAGTGTCTTCTGATGTTAACCATATTTCAACAACACCTTCGCTAAATGCTTGCTTTGCTCTAGCAATAATTTCCTCGGGTGGATAACTACCTAAATCTCCTCGTGCATGTTTTGTCTTACAATAAGTACACTGATTCAAACAGCCAGTGTTTATGGCTATAATTTCAATTAATGGGTTTCTTCTAATCTTTGGCAGTAGTAGAGATGCACCTCCCATTTTTTTGCCATTTTCTTTCTTGGTTCCCATTAATTTAACACTGTTACCCTTTAATGTCTCTTCAACAACTTCAACCACCCTGTCTATCTGCTGAACACCAATGATACTTAGACCTCGAACAAAATCTGCCTTTGGGGCACCTTGTGGAACACATCCTGCTACCACAACATATTTTCTTAAGCTTTTTGCAAGACTAATTTCATTCCTGAAAATTTTAAGGAATGATTAAAGGCCATATCAATGATAAATTTTTATGTTACATACCTGAAATGATCTTCTGCGGGATTTTTAACAGTGCAACTGTTCAGCAACCACAAGTCAGCTTTAAATTTATCTTCAACTATTTTATAACCATAAGCCGCCAACTGGCCAGCCATGTACTCTGAATCTGAACTATTGTGGGCACAGCCCCAGGTTTTTAGATATATTTTTTGGGTCCCAGGAATATCACCCACAGGATCTTCTGTTAAATTGGGACATTCAGTGCTTTCAATCTGTCAAAGTTCACATAATTTACCTTAATTTATATTTTTAAAATTGTGTACACATATCTACCTGCGTTTTCTTTGGTTTAATCTTAACAGTTTTCAACGATTTAAATCGTTCTTTAGGTGTTATATCCAGTGCTGAAATTAGATCTTCTATATCGTTTATTATTTCGCTGCACACGCCTGTTTCGTTCATTTTTGTAATAATATTACAGAATAATTTAAAACGCTAAAGTAAAATAATTAGAAGTGTGAAAAAAGATAGGTTATATTTTTGGGATTAGAAGTCACAATTTTCAAAATTTGTGATTAAAGTATAGCACACCAGATGTTTAATAATTTTATTATTAAACTGGCTATATTAAATAATTACTATTATTTTACATATGTATATTTTGTAGCAAAGAAAAGGCTATTAGTAGAAGAACTATCATCTACATTCCTTGATAGAAAAATGTTTTAAATTATTATTGTAAAAGTTAAGGCATGTTTTGTATAAGCATATTGAGCATCTATGGTTTTTCCTTTCAAAAGTATCTATATTCATAAAATCAGTTGACAATGCATGCATCTCCTAGACTATATAATGCATCTGTCGAATGCATTTTACATTAATGTGACCATTACATGCGAATCACTTTATTTCATGTTTTATGTGTTTAATACTCAAGTTTCCTTTTTCTTGTCAATTATCTGCAGATTGACCAATAAGTGAGAGAAGAAGTTAATTTAATTTTAATACGTATTGAAAAGGTAAATCGTTTTAGTTGGACTTTACGGTTGACTTCACTTGGGACGATTTTGCAGCCAATTAAAGTGAGAATATATTTTATAATAGACATAGATACATATTCGAGATCAACAGAAAATGGTTCGGCATTAGTTTATTATGTACGTATTTTACTACGGAAGCAAAAGTAATTTATCTGAATAAATTTCACCGGAACATTATAAAAACTATGAATGCTATGTGTTTCAGAGCATTGGTCATATCAGTCCTTTTCAGTCTAGAATTTAGCAGTACCTGAAGGAAACAAAGCCATTTTCTTTCACTGGAAACAGAAGTAGTGTGTTGTTGCTTAGGGAAGGATTTATGACAATGAATTGGTAAATAACTATTTTACTGAAAGATAGTAATTTTCATTAAATTATCTCAGAAATCTCAACTTCTTAAGACGTTTATAACCTACATTCAACAATGAAGTTTTAAGTATCATTTCACATATGTCTGAAGCAGAATTGAAGTAGAACTTTTCTAACAGTGTAAAATAATTAATAGAGCTTTTATTTTAAATGTTGTATAGTTTATAAACCATAATAGAAACTAGTTAATGTTAAATTTAGTGATGCCAGGTCTTTTGAAATTTTGCTGTTTGACTTTCTTTTATGTGCATTTTAATTTTATTTTGTTAATTAGTATAGTTAATTTGTTTGATTTTATTGCCGTTTCTGTAGATTTGCCAACGAATGAATGTATTGAAGTACAATACTGTTGTTTTTCCTGTATTTACTTTCCTGTTGATGTCTTCACCTTGTAAGACTATGCAGCTCATTTACTAATGATAAGTGTGAATACCTGGATATCATTGAATTTAGTTTGCTTTTCACACTTCTAAACATTGGACCAGTAATTTCTGCACAACTAAGGTAAGAATAAGTTACAATTTAATTAAAATTTACTCGTTATTAATTTGTTACTACCCTATTTGTTTCAGGACAACGATGGAGAAGACAAAGAAGGCCCCGTAGTTAGAATGCTTCTTGCATGTCTTTTTATTTTGGTATTTTTATTTGAATTAATTTTTTTTATTTTGGTATTTTTATTTGAATTAATTTTTTATTTTGCTGGTTTCATTTTATTTGAATTTTTTTTATACTTTGCATGCTATTTAGTTTATTTTATTTGAATACCTTTTTATTTTGCATGTTTTTATTTTTATGTATTTTGCATGTTTCTTGCTTACCTCTTCGCTTTGCTTACTGCACATTCTCGCTATTCCGCTTCGCATTTACACTACGTCTTATACATGATTCAACGTTTCGTTATCGTGTTCAATTCTCTTCTCAGCTTTGTGGGCCTAGGGAGGGCCTCCCCGAACGAATCCCCTTAGCCTTAGCTTTTTAGTTGTTCTTTTAAGGTACCTTAGGTACCTTAACGCGAGTCTACCCTAACGTTACTTCATTTCAGACGGGGTACAGTGGGTTATCTGGAATAGGAGGAATAGCTGACTGCCCAGCTTATTTCGTCGAAATCTGTCCGATCTTTTCTACCAATCTATTAGTCTTTGTCGTTAGTCCTGCTAATGCTCTATTCGCTTTCAGATAATTTGCTATTTCCCAAGAAGACGTTATACATTTTTATTGTATTTTCTTTAAAATTTCATTTGTTTTTTTGTCTTTCTTTTGCAGGTATTTTTTTTGTACTTTATAAACTGTTGTATTAATGTAATTGTAGCTTAAACTGATAGCTAACTTTTCTAAATTCACTTTTTTGTCATAATTGTCACAACTAAATTGAATTTTGTTAGTAATTTTAATAATTAGAAGTAATTTGGGTGGATAGGGTGGCTATAAGGGGCGATGTGGAGGCCACAGAGTGTTAGGGGTCTTTTTAACCCTAAAACACTTTAAACGTTAACATGGCAGTTTATAAAGAATATATGGTAGATATTTGTTGTAATTATAATAAGATCTTGTTGAAGTGTATTTATACTTGATATAGTATAAATAGTATTTGTATAATATTAGTTAGTATTATTATATTATAATATTAGTATATATTGTATAATAGTGTTGTACTAACATGTATATAAATATTGTTTTCTGAATAAGGGTATCAATAAATATATTTGTGAACGTTAGAAATGGTTTTAATTCTACAAACGAAAATTTGAATTTCATAAACGAAAAAATGGTGGTAGGTCCATCTAACGATTAATTTGAAACATTTTATTTTTCGCTAAAGAAGTCTGTAATGAGCATCTACCGGAGAACAACAAAACTCAGTAAAGGAATCTAAATTTTTGAAACACGCGACCCATACAAAGTCCGATCTAAAAATATTTTGACAATGACCAAAAGACACTTATGCTCTCCTGATATAAATATTCAAAATTTACAGAAAATTTTAGTTTTACGTTCTATACAAGGTCTGATCAACAAATAACGTGACAAACCAAAAATTGAAGATGCTCTAAATTTTCTACATTTGTTTTAGGTGGTCATAAATTGATGAGTCATTTTAGAGAATGAGAATTAGTAATTAAATTTTTATATATCACTTTTTAACCTATTTGTGACTTCATGTAACTTGGTATGGAAGGATTCTAAAGGCAAAAGAAAAATATAGCAGTTTCTACTGGGAGAATCGTTTGTTTTTATTTTTCTACTATTACATACTACATACTATCAAATAAAATGAAAAACTTTATAACAAGTAGATTTATTATCAACCACTGTATAATACACATTAAACATAAAGATTTAATAATTTTCATAATTGTAAGATGTAAGTACATTTAAGACACATATTAGCACATTTTATTTATTTTACAAGTTATGTTATACTTAGCATTACCACAATAACATAAGAAAAGAACAATTTATTTTATATGTGAAGCAATAATAGTATAGTTACAAAATATACATAAAATAATTTATAAACCACTATATTGGGAATATTAAATCGTTTATAAAAATACCTGCAAAAGAAAGACAAAAAAACAAATGAAATTTTAAAGAAAATACAATAAAAATGTATAACGTCTTCTTGGGAAATAGCAAATTATCTGAAAGCGAATAGAGCATTAGCAGGACTAACGACAAAGACTAATAGATTGGTAGAAAAGATCGGACAGATTTCGACGAAATAAGCTGGGCAGTCAGCTATTCCTCCTATTCCAGATAACCCACTGTACCCCGTCTGAAATGAAGTAACGTTAGGGTAGACTCGCGTTAAGGTACCTAAGGTACCTTAAAAGAACAACTAAAAAGCTAAGGCTAAGGGGATTCGTTCGGGGAGGCCCTCCCTAGGCCCACAAAGCTGAGAAGAGAATTGAACACGATAACGAAACGTTGAATCATGTATAAGACGTAGTGTAAATGCGAAGCGGAATAGCGAGAATGTGCAGTAAGCAAAGCGAAGAGGTAAGCAAGAAACATGCAAAATACATAAAAATAAAAACATGCAAAATAAAAAGGTATTCAAATAAAATAAACTAAATAGCATGCAAAGTATAAAAAAAATTCAAATAAAATGAAACCAGCAAAATAAAAAATTAATTCAAATAAAAATACCAAAATAAAAAAATTAATTCAAATAAAAAGACATGCAAGAAACATTCTAACTACGGGGCCTTCTTTGTCTTCTCCATCGTCGTCCTGAAACAGATAGGGTAGTAACAGATTAATAACGAGCAAATTTTAATTGACTTGTAACTTATTCTTACCTTATCTAAGTGCAGAAATTACTGTTTCAAAAGTAAAGAAGTTAACAGCAAAAGAATCAGTCAATAAAGTGCAGTAAAGAACATACCACAGTAGCAAGCCATTTGTAATCCAAGTTAGCTGTAACTTAAGGGTACTCAGCCAATTATTAAAAGCTCTCATTAGAAATTGTCTTCAAATCCAGTTAAGTCAAACTATTATGTAAGAATATTATAAGTCTTTTACGTCGTCAAGGTGGAAGACGTGGCTGGGGAGAACCAAATAGTCTCTCGAAGACACAAAACTACATTTGAGAATAACTTGTCAGAAATACTTATAGAATAGGAATTTAATATTAGAACTAGGTCCCATGTTGGTAATACATTCTACTTTATTTAATAATCAAGGAATAAGAATAAAATGTAAATGAAAATTGTGAAATATTCAAAATAAAATATTTATGTATTTTAAATCGACTTCGGACAAGGTTCGTTTTTAAATTATTAAAAGTAATATACTAAAAATTGTGAGTGTATTTGATAACAAAATTATTAGTTAACAATTAAAGGAATTTAAACTTCATGTGTAATATTTTATCCTTTTATCTTAACCTATAATGATTCTAATGGAGTGTTTTAAAATCATACCCAAAAATTCTAAGTTTCCAAATAGTGTGTCAAAGGGAAAGTTCTTCTATACTTTTATAAAGACCATATTGATATCCTTGGTAATGTGAAGACTGTAGTAAAACAAAAGATATTTAACAACTGTGCACTTATTTCATTTTCAACTTACCTGTTAGAAAGTTGATCAGGATATTTTAAACAAATAATAACACATGTATTTATTTTCAAAAGGTACCAACCTTTTTTAAGCAAGAAAATGCAGTTTATGTACGTTGAAGAAAGAATTTATTTGGAAAAGGCAGGAAAAATGCAGTCCGAAGTGTATCTGTAAAAAGAATGTACAAATGAAAACCAAAAAAATATTATTGTAAAACAAAAAAAAGCTAATGAATAAAAACAGAAATTATTTTGCAAACACAATCAATTTGTTTATACTGAACTGATGGATATTTTTCATAAAATCGATAGATATGTCAAGTTTGCAAGTTTTTTCTAGATTATCAAATATGACGAAGTGAACTCGCCCATTTACTTAATTAATACAAATAACCTGATATCTGTAAATAAACACATACCATTTATGCAACTGTACCTCCAGAATCTATTGTGATATAAATTTCGTATGCATTATTATTTTCTTCATATATTTTCATCAACAAGCACATAAAATATCACAGTGAATGGCAATTAGACAAACGAACAAACGATAAATGAAGGAATCAGCTAGCAAGAAGTACGTCATTATTACATTATTGACGACATTGATAATACCATTATCTATGATTAAAAACATTAATAATAGTGTCTAAACTGCCGATCATATATTAAATTTTACTTTTCAATTTTCATGTAAAGTATTCTATATTTGTCAGAAAAATTGATTTCTTTTTAATAATTACTAGCAAAACTATTATCTGTTTATGACCCGAGTATAGCTTCCCTTATGAATTTGGAGAAATGTCTAGTCGTCACCCCCAGAAGACTCACGAATATGCCGAATGCGTAATTTAGAGAAAGAATACAAAAAAGTTAAAAAAATAAGGTTATATCTATATTCTTATTGTGTGGACTAAGTTATGGTTGCATTAAGTTCTTTTTTATTTTCTAAATAATTTCTTCTTTTTTTAATTAAATTCGCTATTCGTCGATATCCGTGGCTCATCTGGGAGTGACGCTTAGAGTTGTTGAATTTGGTGATACATCAATGGTTGACCCATGGACTACCGTGTGACTGTACCGTATATCTACTGCCAATTACTTTGGCTAAACCTCTCTAATCTGTGGGCTTCTCCGCCATTTGTGTTCATTTTCACTTCAGCTTTCGTTACTTGCGGAAGCCACGTGCATAATTTGTTGGTTTCTAAATGTTTTAATATTTGGTCGAGTTGGATAGTTTCACGAATACAGGTAATATAATTTATTTTAAAATGATTACTATGTATATTTAAATTCAAATTTAGCTTTTTCATATTTAACTAAGAATGTTTTTGATTGTACTGCCTTAAATATCCACTTTTATTTTATATACTTTGTTTCATCGTAGAATTTAAGTTAATTTAATAAATTACTAATATTATTTACACAATAAATTTGTATTCGTAGTGATGAAATTTAATAGTCTCGTTCGTATGACTTTTATGATTAGATTAAAATTCTGACTGTTTGCTGATTAATATATTAGGAATATTTATATTACATTATAATATTCAAATTTTATTTAAAAGGGGTTAAAATGGATAGTCTTTTACGTCTCCACGTGTTCGTTGGATAGCATTGTATAACCTGCATTCTGGACCAAGTTTCACGTAAGTTTACTTCTTTATTTATTAATTGATAGTAATTTTGGTAATGATGATTTATTTGACAAGCATATGTCTGAAAAATTAATTGTTGATAATCTTTAAACTGAGTAATTATGTAAAAAAGTTATTTGAATATTATTAATGTGACAGTGTCTAAGAATCCTTTGCTTTTAGATTATAGTCTAAAGATGAAGACTAGTAGGACTCCTGGGTTAGTTCTGTAACTACAATGTAAGTAAGAAAACAATGCAATTTTTCAATTATACTTTTAATTAAATGATGATATTAATTACCGTCTGAACTTTGTGATTAAAATAAATGGCTGCTTTTTGTTCTGATGTATGTATTTTAAATTAACGATGATTTATCTTTTTCCTTAATTTACTTATAAATGTTTTATTTATAGGAAAGTATAAGTTGAGCTGTTTGTCATCCCAATGCTTTACAATTTGTAAGTATACATGTCGACATTAATATTTAATTTTCAACTATTAATTATATAATGATGACTAAATAGTTATCCCTGTCTGAAATTAACATTTGTTGAAAATATGGTATCTGATTTTTGTTTTCTTCTGTATTTAGTAAGGCAATATTGCTGTTCGTTAATATTAACATTTTAATTTTTCATTACAGGTGTTAACCAATCAGAAAAGAAGAGACGAAGTATTACGGTAATAATGAAATTTGTTTTTCTTATTAGAACTAATTTAACAAATTTGTATTTGGATGATGATTCAGATATATACGCTATATTGATGCTGCTTCGTGATATCTACTTGCCCTCACTGATAAAATAAATTAATTCTTATTTAGTACTTACTACTGTAGTAATTGATTATTCATAACTATTCATTTATTTTACAGATACCTTTTGGTTCACAGTGTCTACTGTGTACGAGGTCCAGATATGGGATATGTGATCCTTAATAGATAGACGAAAAAGGATTTTAATGTACCTTCTTTTTTTTGGATATGTAATCTTTGTGTAATCGTTCGGAATCAACAGTGTAATTCAATGCCAGTAGGGTTGTTAGCCCTCAGAGTAGTTGTATATATATTTATTATATAGCAGTAAAGGCCTTTCTGCCAATGTCAACCTGATGAAACCCAACAGGTCGAAATAGGTCTTGTTGATATTTGAAGTTTTAATAAAACCATAACATTGTATTATTTGTTTTTTTTAAATTAACAATTCAAATGGAAAGAATTGTCAACCAAAAAAGGATGATTTTCTTTAGCAAATTAAATAATTTGTCAATAGTAAAATAAGTCTTGATTGATGAAAGTATTTCAACTGTTAAATAAAAATTGATATTAACCCTTTTATAGCAACTCACTACTCCTGCAATAAAGTAGTCAATATTACTTAAAAACTATTCGTATGTGTACTTATAAATAAAAGATTACATCCTTTTATTTTAAAAGTTTATACAAAAAAATCGGCAGCACGTCCTATTAATTAAATAGTATTTTGCTGAGTGATTTAAACTCGTCTGTATAATATATAATAGTACTATCACAAATTCGAAAATGCTAACAGTTACAGCTTACAAAACAAATGATGTAATAGCTATACAGTTATATTCGACAGAAAGATACAACAAACTACATGTTATACTTTATACTATTTAATATAAGTATGTAGCAAGAATGTGTAATATATTTTAACGTGAGTTTGTATAATACGATAAATTAAAATGTAAGATAGTATTTATTATTAGCTGCATTTAACTCACAAAACGTTTGCAATAGTATAATATAATTGCAAAATGTACAGGGTGGCCAATGGTTGTGTACTATATAATACATACATTCCAAGTGCCTTTAATGCTATTAAAAATTAAAACTTAAAATAATGTTTTTATTGGATTGTTTTTATATTAATTACTTAGAAGAATCTCCACAACCTTTTCATCACGTGTGAATGTTTAGTACCTTTAGAGTCAAATTTTAAGATTTTATTGAAAACTTGTTGACCACCTTGTATATACGTGTAAAAATCTTCTATCTTATTAATGTATGGGAGTAGCATTCAAAAAATTATGCAGATATGTCTTGAGTTTTTAAATAAAAAAAATAGAATTGTCAATATGCACATAAAAAATAATGTGTATGTTGTATCAATTAATAACAATAACTTGTTTAAATAGTGTAACGGATACCTTCTTTTAAATGAAATATGTGTATCACAAGTATTCTTCCATTAAATATTTCTAATAATTTTCGTCATAAAATAATGTTTATAGAAAAAAAAAATATGACAAAATTAATTGTAAAAAAGATAATTTACCTTTTAAAGCCATAATAGAATTATTTTGTTTTAATTGCAGAAAGGAAACGAGATAATTATTAATCAATATACCTATTTATGGTATTTATTATCATTTTAACGTTTAACGTTTTTTTTCATTTTATGGATTAAAAATTTATCTAAAAAGGAAATATAATTTTATGTAAAATAATAGAGATATTTAACTTGAAACAAAGCTATAGCAATTTTTTCAATTCGAAATACTGTAACTAATCGGCCAATTATTTTAATTCAACAAGTGGAGAGGAGTTATTTATGTGTCTCTTCTAAAAACATTCAAAATGTGCGATACAATCTTTCTATGTAATAATACAGACTATCGATATATTAAAGCATATAAATGTATATCGATATTTTTTACTATTTGGGTATGTTTTAAAAATGAAATTTATAAAATTTTGATTTGATTTAATGATAACTATTGTAGGGACGTAAAATTATCTGTATTTGCATTGTGTTGAATGTTGTAAAAACATCGCATTTCAATCTAGAGACAAGGGAGTGGGGGGCTCAAATTAGGGGGCTGTAAAATACAGTAACTAATTTTTGTGGGTTTTTGCCCCTAGCCCCCCTTTCGGTCATACATATTCCAATGGAGATTTTTTACCTTTACTTCTATGCTCTACAACTACCCTTTCCAGCAGTTTCTTCAATTCAGAAATTATCCAAACGGATGATGTAAGCGTCACTAAGAATATCATGTCTGTAATCAGAAAAAAGTATGTGAAGTGAAGAATTATTTGTAATCTGAATACTAATATAAATATGATTTGTCTTCAGAAAAGTTTCAGTTGCAGTTTAAGTCTTGGAACTTACCCCAATATGTTAACGCTTCGGTTTGGAAAATTTTTTGCAAAGGAGGAGCATAAACCACTAATAACTGGCCAATTACTGAGAGAGTGACAGCGATTAGGAACATTTTGTTGGTGAAAAATCCGATGGAAAAAATACTTTTCACGTGATGGCGGCAAGAGAGAGCGTTCCACATGTCGAAAAATACGAAACATGTGAATGTCATGGTTGTGTCTCTAGCCGTGATACCTTCTGAACTCATCTGAAAATAACCAATCAATATTATCACATTTATGCATTAGTATATATATATATTATTATAAAATTAGTATAATATATATATATATGTATGTATTGTAATTATTATTGGCATTTTTTCTACCGAAAAGATTAAACAAGCAGTTGCTTTAATTTACCAGTAAAAAGATTTATTTTATTTTTGATTTTCAATCATTCAATTTCTCATTTACCTCTTTCCTAAAAACCCACAGGGTTCCTCCGATAATAACAAAAGCAGAAAGAAGAACGTTAACGATAAGATCTCTCGTAATTATGGGTTCTTTAGCATTACGAGGTTTCTGCTTAACAACGTCTTTAGAAACAGGTTCTACACCCAAACTCTGTGCTGGTGGACCGTCCATTATAATATTGATCCACAATATCTTATAAAAAAAATTATAAAACATAGTCCTTTAAAAATGCATAACATTTAATTTAAAAATACCTGCATTGCATTTAGAGGGTTTGGAATTCCGATAAGAGTTGCCAAAGCGATAAGTGATAAAGCTGCGATGGAGGTGGACAATTGAAACCTAACAAAGTTACGAATATTGTAATAAATTCCCTTTCCCTCTTCAATGGCAGATCTGTAAAGGAAATCCAATTCAACGAAATTAGGAAATAAATACTAATTAATTTACAAATCTTACATAATGGTATGAAAGTCGTCATCAACCAGAATCATATCTGCCGCTTCTTTACAAACATCGGTGCCGTTTTTCCCCATGGCAATTCCTATATCAGCTTTTTTCAGAGCAACTCCGTCATTCACTCCGTCTCCCGTCATGGCAACAATGTTACCCGTTCTCTGTAACGATTTGACGATGGCAAGTTTATGTTTAGGAGTTACCCTGTAGAATACTGTTGCATATGGAATAGCTGCATCCAACTCAACTTCTGAAAATGCGTCCAACTGTTCTCCAGATAAAACGGGGGAATGAAGTGTATCTAAACCTATCATTTGCGCTAAAATAAATTAATAAAGATGATATTAATTTAAAGCACTGCGGTTTTTAAAAATATAACAAAATTGCAAAATAAGTTGAAAATTACAAATTTAATTTGATTACAACTTTCAAAACGTGGTTACCATGACTTGTAAGTATGATCAAATATAAAAAATGTCTACTTACCAACAGCCACTGCAGTATCCATGGCGTCACCTGTGACCATCTTAATCTGCACCCCCGACTGAATCAAGGTCGTGACAGATTCTCTTACATACGGCCTGGGAGGGTCACAAATCCCTGCTATACCATAATATACCAAGTCCTGTAAGCTTGTACCTTTGGCCATTGCCAAAACACGTAGCCCTTTTCTTCCCACCTCATGAGCTTCTGCCATGAATTCTTGTTCTTTTTTACTAGTAAGAGGTTCTATATTTCCTCTCCAGTAGTACGATGTGCACTTGGGTAACACTTTTTCCATGGCACCTTTGACAAAAAACACATCTTGTTTATCGTTGTCGTATTTTGAAACGCACTTGACCGCCATCAGCTTTTGTTCGGACGAGAAGGGATACTCCTGAAGACGGATGTAACGTTCACCAATGTTGTACATTCCGTTCTTCATCGCGGCTGCCAGTAGGGCGCCCTCCGTCGGTTGCCCCATGAGGTTTTCGTTTACGATTATTGCATTATTGCACACTGCTCCTATCTTAAACAAGTAACAATATTGAAAAATAAGAAAACGGAAAATTAAATAAACAATTCACCTCTAAAAGTTTATAAATACTATCTCTGGCCTTATCAATATTATCACATTTGTGCATTAGTATTTGCCCGTGATCGTTGTACCCCGCGCCGGTCACTTCCGCTATATAACCGTCGGAGGTGACGAGCACGGTCACCGTCATCTCATTACGTGTAATAGTGCCCGTTTTGTCCGAACAAATGATGTTCACACAACCTAATGTTTCGACCGTCGGTAGCTTCTTCACAATTGCGTTTCTTTTCGCCATACGCATCACTCCCAATGCCAAAGTTACCGTCACAACGATCGGTAAACCTGCAATCAAAATTGAAATAAAACTAAAAAAAATACACGAGATGTTAATAATATTCTGAGTAATTAGGGCAATGCTTATTCACAATTAAAATGTATCAAGTGACACATAATTAATAAGAGATTGTGAAAATTTAAATAGATTGTATTGATTAATATTCAATTTCTATTATGTTCACTAATTGTTTATATACTACCGGTATTTCACTTGAAAAAAAAAAATGTAAAAATTACTTTACCAATTCTAAATATTTTAATTAATCAGGCAATTATTCTAATCGAGATAGTTGAGGTAATCGTTTAAGTATTCTTCTAAAAAAGTTGAAAGTTCAATACATACAGCCCTTTTTGTGGAAATAATATTCACTAATCATGAATCAATTAATGTGTATTATAAAGACAGTGTACAGTAGATACTTCACTGGACTTAACTAACCTTCAGGAATGGCAGCTACCGCTAAACTAACACCTATTGTGAACATTTCCAGAATATTCTTTCCTTGTATCCACCCTACGAGCATAATTAGACCGATTATGGCAAACGAGTATATTGATAACTGCGCTCCCAGTCTGTCCATTGATTTTTGAAGGGGTGTTTTAGGTGCTTCCTCTTCCAACATCATACGAAAAACGTTGCCAAACTCACTGTTTGGGCCGGTACTGACTACTATTCCCTAATAGAAAAAATATAATGATTATCACTTTAAGTACAATTCCATATTTATGTTTGTGTTATGACAAAAATTATTCACTGGGGACTAGAGAAAGAAAACAATTTAATTTGTTTAAAATTTAGTAAAATGTAGTGAAAAACTGTTACTAATGCTGGTGGATGGTAATCCTTCCGACCTACACTCTAGTGCAAAGCTGAAGGGTAGGGCGGAAGGACTTCTTCAACCTCCTTTTTAAGAATCGTTGGAATGGGTGGTGATGGCGTCACCGTGGGGTGCTGTTTACCGTAGGACAAGCTAGCGTTTTTACTTAAGAAACCACAAAAAAAACTGATTCACATGAATAAAGTTACGAGCAAAAAGTTAACTAAATACAGTTACCTTTCCAGAGCCACATCGTACAAGTGTACCCAAGAAAGCAATGTTTGATTTTGAAGCGTGAGTGCCGTTGGGGTGAAGGACTGGAGCTGTTTGCTTTTGGGCAGGTTCTGTTTCCCCAGTGAAGCTACTTTCGTCGATTTGAAGATCGACAGACTCGAATAAACGAAGATCAGCGGGAATACGGTCCCCAATGTTTAAAAGGACTATATCACCCGGAACTAGCTCTCGGGCAAGGAACGTGTCCGGTGTTCCTTCTCTTAAACTTTAGTAAAAAAATAAAAATGGATTACTAAAACAATAATAAAATATAGAGAAATAAAAAAAAGGGACAAATATTTATATCTGGACAGTAATGGATAGATTAATGTCATGTATAGGGGATATTTTCAATAACAATTTACAGTGTTATTGATTGTAGTTTTTAGTTGCAATAAAAGATTTCCTCATTTTGTGAAAGTAAACATTCCATTAGAATAATGCTTCATAAAGTACCTACCTACTTCCCGTCAGAAATAAATTTACTTATCAATTAAATAAATAACAACTTGACTCTTTGCACAGGTTGATAAATTAGGAAGACAGTGAAAAAATCAATATTTAAGCAACTACATAGATAACGAGATTTTACAAACACTATTAAACCAACAAAAAGAAATTGGATAAAAAGGAATCATACTTATGTTACGAAATGAATTCTTTGACCTGAAACAAAAAAATATTAACAATATCTGTTTTTGTGAGTTTAAGGGAATTTAACCTTTAACAATGTTTTTACTCTCCTTTATTGATTACTAGTTCTGACTAGTGCTTACTTGTGTTTGTACATTTTGCTAATATACTGTTTAAATCTATGCCAATGTTGACACTTACAGGTACTTACATACTTTTTACAATTGTAATTATATTATTTACTATGGTCATTATTTGCTGTTTAAATAAAATAGACAAAGGTTTTTTTCTTTCATTTATGAAAATAACAAACAAAAATTCAAAAAGTATGTCATTAAAACTGTTTCCTTATATCAGTAGCCACCCAAGAGGCAAGAGCTTATTGAGTTGAGGGTACTTTTAAAAGAAAGGAGTCACATGCAATTAGTAGCTGTAGGTGTATCAATATTCCTTTGGAAATTACGTTGAAAATTGAGGGGGTTAGGCCCCCGGTTTAAAAATTGGGCTTGAGCCCCTTGCACCCCCACCGCTTCAGTGGTCCCTACCTTATACAATAGCTTTTTCAGGTAGAAGATACATACTAATTCATATATTTAGTATTCAAAAATTATTTACCAATGGCATGAAGGTGGTACCAATTTGGTTAGTTCTTGCAGAGATTTTTCGGATCGATATTCCTGCACAAATGCAACGGTTACAACTATCACAATAGCTACTGTTATACTTATGGCATCGTCGAATTGTTTCATGCAAATGGACACAAAGGCTGATGCCAGTAGAAGCAAAATCAGAGGGTTCCTGAACTGTTCGAGATATTTTTTCCATGGCGGATCTTCTTCTTTTACCGAAAATTCGTTATAACTGAAATAAATAAATAAATACATATTATAATTTAGTGAAAAAAAAAAAAATTCAAAAATTTCCAATTTTTTTAATTTGCTGTTGTAATTAAAAAAGTATAATTTTATTTTGGCTCAGAAATCTTTTATATGTACATAGTAACAAAAATTAACAGCACTTATAATTATTTTCTTTGAAGCCATTATTTTTATTTTTTTAATAATTACAATAAGTACAAATACCTATTGAAATTTTTGAAAAACTTTTTGGAAAAAGTTATTTATTATTAGAAATTAGACTTTTCAAGCGACAACAGTATAAGTTGTTATTATTCGAAAAGTTTATTGCTTTCCAAGAAAAACTGCAATGAAAGATAGGCATTTGGGAGATTTAATAAAGGTTCCGTTTTTTTTTCAGAGATACCGAACCCTAAAATTAACTTCTTTTTTAATGGTAAGTGTCCCAGTTCTTACGTACGTTTTTATAATATATCTGACTTTAAAATTTCGTGAATATCACTTTGTAAATTTTACTTACACAAAATTTATCGGAATATAACTTCAAATGACTAATTAAAAGTAAAACGTTAATTTTTAATGACGTCTTTTTATTATGTTTGTTGAAAGCTTTTAAGCTGTTAAATTTCTAAACAAATAAAAAGCCACCACTTTATGTTGTTATTGGTGATCAAGAAATACAATAACAATTAAAATTAGAGGGGTTTAATTAAATTTAAAAACAGAAGGAACTTTACATTCAATGAAATATTAAATCTGACCATAAAAAATACACATTATTTTTATGAATGAATCTTTACATTTTGATACGTCATGATAATAATAAAAACGGTACTTAGTAATTTCTAATCAATCACTGTTATAACCAACCGTACTATTTAATAATAAAATTGGTTCTGTTATAATTACAGTAGAATAGTTAATAGTGTGAACATTGCATAAAGGAAATCTCGCATAAACTCAACTTTCGGTTACAGAAGCAAATGCCCATTGGCTTTAAAATCGATATTTTGCCGTTGCTGTTGCGACATTGATATAAAAATCCCCGATAAATTTGGTATTTCCCCAAAATGGAAAAAATGTATGTTTAAGTGGTTTCTCGATCAATGAAATAATTTTTTATTGTAGGTAGTGAAATAATTACAGAAGTAAAAAGCATAATTAATTCGTTTACAAATAAGTGAAAATGATAAACTGTTTTATCTATCTGTTGCTGTCTTTTAATGAGTATGTATTAGTATTTAATATTTTTATGTATGTTTATTTAGATAATGATAAATGTTTACTACATATCAAATACATCATTCGTTAACATGAAATAACGTGAATAGCTATTGTTTTTTCGGTTCACACTATCGCAGTTCTACTTGTAATAGGTAATAATGTTTAAATATGAATCACTATGATTACAATATATACATCTGGAAAGCACCAACTGTTTCTGTTTTACAAAAAGATTAGCTAAGTTATCAATCTATTCTTTTAATGAAATTTTCTTATGTACATTAGAAACACTTGTATTAGTATTACAATTGTATATGTACATCGTTGGATCAATAAATCAATCTCAGAAAATTAAAATAACATAAATTTTGTGACTATAAAAATTTGTTAAACCACGCAAATTTTTCGCAAAACGTATTTTTTCCCTCATCAGGATGTACCTAGTAAAGGTTAGTACAGAAATATACACGGTTTTCCATAAAAAGTGGTTAATCATTAATCTGAGTATGTGTCTCAAAGCCATCCAGAGAATTGAAATTTATGTTTAGGCCACACAGTTTTCGAGTAATGCATTTGTTTTTTAAAATTAAACTTAGAATGAAGTACAGTATGCCATTTAATATGTAATTAAATAAGAACCACTAACGCACATATATGAGTATATAAGTGCAATAGAGTGGTCGACCCTACGCGATATCTTCCCTATTCGGGAATAAGTAGGGAGCACCAAGCCTGCAAACTTGGCGCTCGCGTTGGCAGAGGTGCGACGGCCACGCGCCTGGCTCTTCACAAGGGCGTTTATGACGTATATTAAGGCCATTTAAATCCTTAGAAAGCGCACTAAGCAGATACAATAATTTTATACACTTTTACAGGAAATTTCCTAATTTATTATAAAACAAAAAATAATAGAAATTACATTTAATTTGAGAGAAAAATTAATCTCGATACTATCCAGAACATAGGTGAAGAGGCTTTTCACGCACTCCACCTGAATAGCCACCACTGATTAAAACATTTGCCAATGTAGTGTTAAAATGCATGCTGACATTGGGACATTCTGCATTTATAATTGGAAAAACTTTTATTAAATGTGACGGCTAATAAATTGCCTACGTAGATACCTACACATTTGAATATTAGTCATCCCTAATCGATTTATTTACTAGTCGTAAGGTCGAAAGTAAAATGTAATTGACGAATGTGATAAAACTAAAGTATTTGATCTTAATCGATTGTGTATAAGTACGTAAATAAATAAATAAATAATTAAATCCACAAGGCAAATTAAGATAAATTAATGTTATTACCGAATCTATTTAACAAGTTACTTTGAGCAGGGAGGTTTTTCTTACTTTTTATTATTCTTTCGATGATAAATAATTGATTATAAAAATAAAGTAACAATGCAAAATAAATATGTCTCTGTTATCAGTTAAAACAACTTTCATTATAACATGAAGAGAAGAACAAAGCTAGTGGTGTCAACAAAGTTAGAAAAGTCAATAAAATTCTTAGAGACGAAATTTGAGCATACTTTTGTAATGGTTACAAAAAAAAAACAAAAAACTGAGCTTGAAAGTGGACGTCTTAGTTATTTAAGAGTGTAACAAATTAAAACTTAATACAATTAATACTGTTGCATATTTACAATAAAATGAATTACGTCGTTTATCTTCCAATGATAAAATTAATTTTCGAGATCTCTCAATCTTAAAACTATCTAACAAGCCAAAATTGCATCATTTATCATTCGGGTTTATAAATTGCAAGGGCAATTCTGAGGTCAGAATTTAATTTGACGATAATCGAAATTACTACTCTCTTACCTATTTTGACCTTTTACTTCAGGTAGTAATCGTAATAAAAGTTGCATTTTTTGAGTTTTGATGTTAGGATATCTCAAAATCCGGAAGTATTCGGGAAATTATGAGGCTAGATTCGAAATAATTATCTTTCTGTATTTGACAAATTGACGGACGGCCTTTCAAGCAAATGGTTACAACAAAAAGGAGATCGAGAGATCAATGGGCTCAAGTACATCAAGATCCCGAAAAACCGAATTACAACGCACCACCACTCAAGCTTATCTCCCCTATGTTCCGAGAGTCACGGACAGAATCGGCAGAGTTCTGAAGAAGCACGACATTGGAACTATTTTCAAGCCGACAAAGAAAATCCAGCAAACCTTCAGATCAGCGAAGGACAGGAGGGACGCACTTTCAAATTCAGGAGTCTACCGCATACCCTGTTCCTGTGGCAAGGTATACATTGGAACTACTAAAAGATCTGTAGGGACAAGACTCAAAGAGCATAAAGCCAGCTGCCGACTAGGACAGACTGAGAAATCAGCAGTAGCCGAACACACATTGAACGTCGGAGAACACAAAATATTCTTTGAAAGCTGCACCTTGCTGGCATCAGTCAACGGCTATTCAACAGGAAGGAGGAGACCCTTAGACTGAATCAGATCTGGAATCCAATTCTTAGGAACGCACGAACCATACCAATCGACACATCGAAATCTACTGAAGCAGAACAAGCTCCGCCCCCTACCCACAGGCATAAATACCATCTGCGTAGGAGAAAGGAACAGTCTACAACCAACAGCGAAAATGGATAGGCCTCTGAAGAAGCTCGCCACTCGTGCTAGCGAAACGTTAGGAAGCAATTCCAACCGACGACGGCCTGTACACCCGAAGAAGGACAACATCACTTTCTGTATTTTTTCTACTTAATCTTTGATTGATTTTATCGACATGTGTAAACAATGTCCTGAATCGAATTTTTATGACTTTAATAAAATAAAAACACTTACCCAGATAGTTGCCTTCTGTGTGTGGCTTCCTGCCAACTAAGACCTTGTCTAACTTCAACCCTCAGCCGCGAAGCCACCTCCTCAGCACCTAAAGTACTTGCCTCGCTGGCACTTATCCACATTATGGGTTCATTTTCGCTTTTCTGTAGGAAAAATGAATGTTTAATTTTCGAAATTAAAACCCGCCCTGAATATTAAAAAAAAAAAAAATTCATAGGCGTTAGAAAAAAAAACGAAACAAATGAAAAACGAATAGCTATTAACACCGAGTTTATAATAAAAGTCGTACCGACGTTGAAAATAATAAACTGTAAACTAAACTTACTCAGGAAAATAAAGTGTTATCTTATTTACAAGCTGATTTTGCAACACATAAGGTACTAACTAATATACCATTCGTCAATAATTTATGGGATTTTATGACACGATTCTGATGTCAGGGTAACATGCTCTTGTGCGTCACTCTTTTAGAATTTTCTATTCTTTTACAAAATTAGAACATAATTAGTCGACTTTTTTCCTGTTTCATAATAAACTGTTTTTAATATTTGTTGTTTAAGTATGGGGTATTAAAATGTTTTTTCTAGAATACAGTTATTTGAAGTAAATATTCAAAAAATGCTTATTAATAATGTTACATTTAAAAGCATTTTTTGTTTGTTCAATCTTTATTTTAAAGATGTTTCATAATTTCCCTAGCGCGAATTCTATTGAAAGTATATTGTTATTTCATATTCAAAAAAGAAGGAATTAAAATCCCTATTCATCTAAATATTAAGATCAAAGATCTCACATTTGGAACGCGTCCTACCAAGTAGGCATAACGAACCGAAAACCATATCCAACGACCGGTTTCGACCTATCGGGTCTCATCAGGTGGGCGCTGGCAGAAAGGCCTTTACAGGCTATATTATAAATATAAATATAAATATGGAATCAACAGAAACAACTACTCCGAGGGCTAATACCCCTACCGGCATTGAATTACACTGTTGATTCCGATGGATTCTTAGACGAAGATATAACATATTCAAAAAAGAAGGAATTAAAATCCGTTATATATTTTTTATATTTATATTTATAATATTGTTATTTATTTAAACAGGTCTCTATATATATATACAAGTAAATTATATACCTGTAAAAGATAGAAAAACTATTTTTAGCAGGGGATGGAGGGGGATGAAAAATCGAAAAATTTGAAAAAGAAACTATTGTAACATCCCTTTCTTTAATGAAGTGAAAAATACACACAGTAAAAGTTTCAAATAAATTTTATTTGTATTGCAACAATATTGTTTCGCTATACAATAGCTTCTTCAGGCGAAGATAATACAAACTTAATCTACTACACAAGTATTTATATCTACGATGACTATTAGCAGTTATGGGGTGGTAGGGGTAGGTAACAAATTTTAATTTAGCGGTGGAGAATGTGTGATTTCAAGTTGGTCGTTTAAAATAATATTTTGTTTACTGAATCTATTTATTTCTAGTTGTTCTAATAAATTGAGTTTAGTCCCTTTATTATCAATATGTAAAATTTTGAAGTCTTTATTAAAATTACGGTTAAAATTAATTAGATGTTTTGCGTATGTTGAATCAGTTTTTTCTTATTAATAAAACTTTAGTAGTGTTCACGGATGCGAATATCAAAGGCCCTACCTGTTTGTCCTACATAAACATTTTTACAATCTGTACAACTTAATAAATAAATACCTGACTTGGCCCCCTTAGGTGTTTTACATTTGTTATTAAGAATAAATTTACCTAGCAAATTATTATTTTAAACGACCATCTTGAAATCACAAATTCTCCACCGCTAAATTTAAATTTGTTTCCTACCCCTACCACCCCATAACTATTAATTGTCATCTTAAGTATAAATACTTGTGTAGTAGATTAAGTTTGTATTATCTTCGCCTGAAGAAGCTATTGTATAACGAAACAATATTGTAGCAATACAAATAAAATTTATTTGAAAGTTTTACTGTGTGTATTTCTCACTTCATTATGTTTGCGTTTCAACAAGTGACATTATCAACAATCAACAATACATCTTTCTTTCTTCAAATTTTTCATTTTTCACATCCACACCATCTGCAAACATGTTTTTAGTGTTTTACAAAGTCATACCCACCCCCTGTCCCCTCCTACCGACGGCTGACTCATCTACACAATCAACATTTTTTATTTTGATCTCTTCCATCACCCCATGTCCTTTCTCGCATCCGCCCCCAAATAAAAACACTTGTTTGATATTTTACAAGCTCAATATCTATGAAGGTATAGGTACAAATATATTGTAATGACATAAGTACCTATACTAAACAAAACTTTAATAACTTTTTCTGTTTCATTCCCACCAGCTACTCGTGCTGGTGGGCGGGCAGTCCCTCCGACCTACACTGCAGTGCAAAGCCGGCGGGTAGGGCGTAAGGCCCTCTTCAGCCTCCTTTCAGGAATCGTGGGAATGGGTGGGTGGTGTGGTTAGGGAGAGGAAGATGAGACGGACGAAATGAAGACTGTAGAGAAGTGAAAGATTATCTGTGGGATTTTACAGCCTAAATGATCCATGGAAACCACAGAAAACTTGAACCAGAGCAGCCGGAATTTCGTGAAAAAAAAGGCAGACATGCGGACCACGTGAACGTTCTTTTTATAAGGGTTCTGCTATTCTGTTCGATATAGAACCCTAAATATGGATTTTTTCAAACAAAATGTAACTTTGATAATAACAATTTTACAATACAATGAAATGATGCAGTTACATTTTACAGTCTTTATCATGCTAATAAAATTATTTGCATTTTTGTAGCATTAATGAAAGTAGTATTGCATGTACCTAATACGGATACTGTTACGTTTTTATTATCTTATTTGTTTTCGTTTCGCAAAAAAAGTAATACGTCTTTAATAAATTCGAGTGGAATCGATTGCTGTTATTTCTTTGTTTTCTATGAATTCATTTAAATCGTTGCTTCGGAATAATTAAATAATAAATATGGCACAAAATAATGATTAGTTGACATTCTACAAATAGGCGAAAACCACGCTAATACGCGAATTTTAACGATAGAGTTGTAATAATAATAACAGTATCTTAACTGCTCTATTATTAACATTAAAGTAATTCAACATCACAGCCTGATGTTAAGATAAATTTTATTTAAGCACGAACATGTTTAATATATGTATAGGTAAATGAGATATATTATGGAAATTCTTATTTCTTATGTTAACATCTAAAATTTGTGGAAATAAGCTACATGAATATATATTTATATATATACTTTGCCTGTATAATTACATTAAAAATATTTGCAAAAATACTAATTGGGACATGAACAGAAAACATGATTCAAATCATGTTTGGAATTTCTGTCTGTTCTGATTTCTTTGGCAAAAAATTACATTTCATTACTGTTTTATGTATTTGTTACTGTTTTTTTAATGAGTATGTACTTCAAGATTAGTGTTATATATTAATATGGATAATGATTTTATAAGCACATAGGCTTTCACGGCCGGAATCCATAGTAGAGTTAAGATTCGGATTGAACCTTTGAATTATTTCGACTTTTACTTGATGAAAATCCATATTAAATACGAATAAGTAAACACTTAGATTTCGCAACTTTTTTATTTTTGTAACGTGTTTTGCCACTAGTACAGTAGTCAGTAGTCAATTTATTCGACGAAGCCAATGTTGTGGCGGAAAATATGTTACAAAAATAAAATATCTCAGCTTTAAACCTTTGTATTTAGTAATTTAAAAACTAATGAAGATGATCTTGTAGATTAAAACAATTGTTGAGTTGACAACATTAAATTGGTAAAACTTTTCCAAACTGTGTTTTATTTTCTTAACATTCATTCGCTGTTTCATAAAAAATGCACCATCGAACGTTCAAATTTAATATTAACAATTGTGTTCTCGGTATCAATTAACTTACAATAGAGGGACTTGACTAATTATGAAAATACAATTTCATCACACAACACAAACTATTAAGAAGTCTGTCTATATTATGATAAATTTATCTTGCACTCTTATACATCTTCATTGATTTCCTTGAACTTCTTTTGAAGTATCCTTAAGTTAAATAAAGAAAACCTTGATTTCTAATTATAATTCCGTGTAAAAAGATATATCAAAACACCAACCCCATATGGAGTTATAAATAGAGTAAGTAAGCACCACATGCCGAAATTCATCATTATTTCTAGGACATTTACAAACTTAAAATTGTGGAGTTACCATTCGAATAATAATACTATAATAAATAAATAAATAAATAAATGTGACAAATAGAGAGGGTAACAATGGGTGCAATTGCACCCCTCAGACTCAAGACCAAAGCACTTTATTTTGACCAATTTCAAAATTTTGAAATCGTCATAAGGATATCATCAATTTAATATTTTTGAACCATATTGTGTACGTACTATATTTCAAATTAAATATTTTTCCTTTTCCTATACCTTTGTATTTTTATTTAATTTTTTTTTAACAACGACCAATGCATTATTTAAATGCAAGTATTACATGCATAACTAAGTAAGATTTTATCAACCTTTTGGAAGATATGTAAAATCAGACAAAAATGCTACCTGTTTATTATTATTACTCCGGTTATTTATTTAAAGATTGGTTATTTAAATTATAATAAAAATCTTCCGGGATTGAGGGCCGTGGTCTATAGGCCGAAACATTTGAAATTCGAAAAAATCTACCTCAACGACTTCAGACTCCACACCCTTGAAGATGTCAACCGCAGTTGCTGACGAAACCAATTCAGCCTTTATACCACGGCCCCTAAGCCGTAATTAGTTGATTACTTATTTCACTGGTTATTCTTTTCTTTGCGTACTGTTTATACCAGCTGTCTTATATCGGCCACTTCCCGTCAGATGCTGGTCACTTATTTACACTGTCACGCAATATTCGTGAATATTTCCGGAAACTTCCCGGTAAGTTCACTTTTTAAGCGTTATCAAAGGTTGAACAAAATGGCATAATTGTTGATTTGTGAATATTGACCGGTTATTGATACGAATATTTTAGATTTTTTTTTCTTGTTTATGATACTCGTTCCTTTATTTTGAATATAACAATTTATTAATCTCGCTATTTTCTTAAAAACAAAGCATACTTGTTTTATTGTTGGATGTAAGAAAAACAATAGAAAAATGCCGTAATTATAAACCAGTTAATGTCGATTCTCACAATAACAATAATCGATGATATACACAGTAATAAAATAAGTGAACTATATACGGAATAATTGATTTAATTAAAAATACAAAGAGGTAATAAAAAACAGAATAGTCGATAGTGAGAAAGTTTCCATATTAATGTGATTATGAATACCGGGCGCCACAACTAAGCGCAGACTGTAATTATTTAATTGCGAAGACATATAACATAAATTTATTGTGCCATAAAACGTTAAAAGACTGGATTTTAAATTATAATAGAAATAGTTATTTTAAAATCAATAAATATTAAAAAATTTGGTCAATATTTATGACTTACGTTTCATGCCACATTATTTTCTTAATATATATATATATATATTTAATTTGCCGATAGGGGAACCATAAAATAAAAAAATAATAATTGCTAAATTTTTGATTCTTACCAGGTGCTCTTCTTTTTATTCACAAATTTTAATTTTTAAATGAATTGAAAATAAAACGGTCAAGTTCTGGGAATTTTTCGGGCTTAAAATTTTTCTATTTTCTTTTTAAAATGGTATTTTTTTTGCCGTAATCAAGTCTTCCGAATACAAATGATATTGATTTCGTTAGGGTGCTAACTGACGTGTATTAACGTCAATATAACCCGAAACGAAATTTTTCAAGTTCAACTAAGCTTTTCTTTCGTAATTAAACAAAAAGATAATCAATTGTTGAACTGGTCGGATCCTTGTGAAACATTATTTTTTTATATAGTAATTGAAGGAATTAAAATCACTTTATAATTTTTCAAAATATTTTATTGTAAACTCTACAATTTAGTAAATCTGTTACTCTTGAGAAAGACATTGTTATGTCGAAACAATATAGTACAGTTTACAATAAAATATTTTGAAACATTTAAAAGTGATTTTATTTCTTCAATTATTAAACTAAAAGATTTCAAGAAAGTAAATTTTAATATTTCTTGACAGAGATATATTCGATCTAATTTATTTTTCCTGCAAGCAATCAATACTTTTCATAGAATTCTTATCAAATAATATGTCGCTTTTTTTTAATAATTGATAGTAAAAGAAATATATAATTATGAATAACACAGGTCAACTAAATTGGGGGTTGCAAAAGAAAACATTTCCGACATCGAGTCCACATCTCTAGCTTTATACTAACCTCAGCACGTCAGAATTTTGAAATATCTTAACTTTAAAAAACAAATAAATACAATTTTGATCTTTTCGAGATCAATACCTGCTTCTTCATTAGAATCTGGTCTCAGAATTCCCTCGGCACATTTTTGATTTTGAAGTATCTCAATCTCAAAATACAAGTAATGCTATTTGGCTTATTTTGTTTCGAGATTAGAATATCACCAAGTGACCCATTTGATAATTTCAAATGACCCACTTGAATTCCGAAAATAAAGTATGATATATAAAAAAAAAATTGTAAAACGTAAACATGAACCGAAAATTTCGAAAATAAACATTTTCATCAAATCACTCAGAACCGAAAACGGACTTAATTTAACATCAAAGAAGGCGATGGTTTTTGTCTCTTCTCGTTGCTAGTTTAGGTTTTCTCGGATTTTGATTTGATTAGACAACTTAACTTTAGTCACTAAAAAAAATTGTTTTAAAATGAAAATACCACTGACCCGAAATGTCTTCTCAATACTCATATTTTGATTACTTTTCACCCGCAGCTAAAAAAGGTTGCCGAAGGACGCCTGATTTTCAAAACGATTTTAAAATTGTAACCAATAAATTCTCGAAAATATTAGAAGCGTCATTTCTTCAAATCATGTTTTTGAAATCCATTTTCACCAATAAGTATCTCTGAAAATATAACACCTAGCATTTCGAAAGTGAATATGATATACGAAAAAACATTTTTTTGCATGCCTCCCGTCACTATAATTTTGCTATAAATATTATTAAATTAATAAACTGAAACTGTCTGCCGTTAACACTTAGTGAAATATTATATTATATATAATAGATAAACTACTTAAAAAGAAACAAAAATATACTTTTATATGAAATATTTCCAAACACATTGAACTATAAAAAAGATAATAAAATTAAATGGCGGAAAATCCCGTATTACGGTGACATGAGTGATAAGACAGGTAAAATTCTGAGAAAGAACAACATCAACCCTGCCTATTTCAACAATACTGTAGGAAAAATGTTAGTAAATAACAAACTAAGTTCAGGAAATAACAATATACTCGAAAATGATCAGTTAGAAGGCAATAGTTCCCCTTTACTTAATTTAAATTGTAATACATTGTAAAAATTAACCTCCACCCCCATATTTTATATAAATAGGATAAGTTAAGTCTATTTTGTCATATTCATCACCTGATGATGCCACTGTGTGGTGAAACAATATTGTAGTGAAGCAATACAATTTCCGTGAAACTGTTTGTTGTTTTATTTTCGTAAAAGTAAAATTATTATATAATCTAAAAGGCGGATTAAAATTAGATAAATATGAAATATTAGACATTAAGAAAGCCCTAAATTGTAAAAAGAAACTAGCCAACGACCAAATCATGTTCGGAAGCAACCGCCTTCTTGATCCAAATTTAGTGTGAAATAGAGATGTATAAATTAGGAATTACTTTAGTTTAGATTTAGTAACTCCTGAAGGTATCATAAAAGACGAAACACGTGTACAGTTTTTATTATTAAATTGTTAATGAACAACAAATAATGTTTTATTATTATGCTGTGTTTAGAATGAGTGATCATATAAGGGTTTTATTTTTTTCCTTTAGACGCGGAACTTTCATTGATTGAGAAAACAGAGTTTACTTTACTTAAACCTGTCTGACCATGGAAATAGCGTAGTACTTGTACTTACTGAGTGAATTATATCATCTATTTGACAACAAACATTATTCATTTCAGCATATCGTTAACGTTTTAAAAATTTCAATCGGCTTGAGGCAAAAACAACAATTTCTGGTCTTTCAGACAATCTAGTTAACGGTAACTAATATCATTATGGGTATGATAATGGCGTAAGTATAACAAATAGTTACGAAAGTAGTCTACTTGAAAATGGTTCGATATGGTTTACTGGGATAATTCAATATCACATTAGATTGAAACCAGTCATAAAATATTTGTAGACAACGCGTTGACAAATCTTTGAACAAAAACAAAAAAACAAAACAGCGGTCACTGCTGCAACGCTTTGTAATTTTTCGAACAAGTATATGGTAAGTAGTATCTACTATAGTTAAACATAAACCGATTAATTTTGTAATAACAATTTAATCCAGTTCAATGATATAAAAGTTCAAATTTTTCAAATAAATTCGCAGCATATAATAATAATATAGTAATACAAATAATAAAGCTAGTGACCTTGACTGTAACGGCTTTTCTTGTGGGGCAAATTGCGAAAATTATTATTAACATACCGCATTATAATTTACAAAATTATAAAATGAAATTCGTTATTATTAAACTTTAGTATTTACAAGAAATGGTCAAATCGGGGTTCCGCAAGCTCTGTGACCACCATAGAGCTTAAAAACATGGAGGCAATCATATATACATACATATAAATAATATTGAATATCTGTTTGTATTATTAAAATAACCACTTTTTACTAAATAATGCATATAGATGTATACACGGTACATTTACGAAAATAACATTTTTTTAAAATTTTGTCTGTCTGTCTATTTATTTCGGCTAATCTCTGATACGGCTGAACCGATTTTGACTGGCAGATAGCTAATGTAATAAGGAGTAACTTAGGCTACTTTTATTTTAGAAATTAATTAATTAATTAATCAATAATTATTAATTATTTCAATTATTAATTTCTAAAATAAAAGTAGCCTAAGTTACTCCTTATTACATTAGCTATCTGCCAGTGAAAGTCCCGTCAAAATCGGTTCACCCGTTTCAGAGATTAGCCGGAACAAACAGACAGACAGACCGACAAAAATACTAAAAACGCCTCCCGCCACTTAATATCACAAAGGCTGCCTATCGTGCGGACTCAGAAAGCGCGAGCGGGCTATTGCTAACGGTTGTGTCTCAACGACTTCGTTTAAAATTTTAAAAATAACTTTTTCGTTAAATTCCACGCGGTATACCTCTGACGGTTCGGAAATATCACTAACCAATAACATTTGTTATGTATTTTTTACAAAGTTTTTTTTTCTTGAAGGTTAGGTTAGGTTAGTTTAGGTTGTCCTGATTTGAAATTCAATCTTATCGAATTTCAGGATAAACAAATTAGTCTGGCCGATAACATACAGATGATTAAAACTTATTTATTACCGAAGATTACCTATATTCTTTTATTATATATGTCACTGTTGGGTAAAGTTCAAAATATATTTGGAATTGTACACGTTTCGGGCTTTACCCGGGTAAACCGCGTTTTATCCGCTTTCGCTTGGTTAAAGTTGGATGTACCATAAATGACAAGGCCATTAATGTTTGAAAAACATATTTAATTCAAAAAACACATTTTACAAATAAAAATTAGAATTCTAAAACTGTATTTTGTTAAAGGTAATCTACTCATAAGTAGTTATTTGTTCAAACAAGACAAGCTGCTGTGACATTTCGAGTTGCAAAGATTTCCAATTGCTTTACCTAACCTAACCTAACCTAACCTAACCTAACCACAAGTCCTTTTTTGACAGATTTCAGTTTTCTTTAACACCCTTCACACAAGCGCAGATATAGCTTAATAACATCTTGAGTTATATGAGCGGATAAAACGTGGTTTACGTGGGTAAAGCCTGAAACGTGTACAATTCCAAATATATTTTGGACTTTACCCAAGAGTTTTGGGTATTACGCAGTTTACGCAAGTAAACTTAGGTTAGCTAGGGACCCTCAAAGGAAATCTGGAATACATGGAATGTTTAACTATCTCTAATACCTTCAAAGTGGTCATTAGTGATTTGAAGGTTTACTATAGCTATTTACGTTATCATAAGAAAAATTCACGTTAAACAGAGGGTTCAGTGAAAACGAAAAAACTTATTTGGTATTTTATAAGGTCATCCCCACCACCTCTGCCCGTTTTCGTCCCAACCGAGTAAGGGTGCATACATCTGAACACTTCCGAAACTATCATTAGCTATTTATAGTTACTAAGACTTTTTAATTTCTTGCTTCTGTCTATTACTTCCAGGTATACCCTGTATATATCTATAGTGAAATTTGATTAAAATAAGAAAAATATTTCTTATTATTTTCAATTAAAAAATATACACAACACAAATAATCAATCAAAATTGAGTTTTATTTGTACTTTATAAATAAATATCCACGACATAATTTAATATCCTGAACTAAAACTCTTCTGAGTAGCCATTAAACGTGGAAATATAAGTGTATAACATTCACTAAAATATTAATAGCATAAAAACACGGATCAATAGCGTATTCTCATTCTATTACAGTTTCCAAACATTCGTTAATATTGACATAAACGGAGCGAACAAGACGCATTTGAAACAAAAGTTGATTAAAAATATATGCTAATCCTTACCATTTCAACGTTTTCTGTGAACATAATTAATTGCTAGTAAAGTATTGCTACGTGTACTGAAAAAAGACAAAGGTGACTACGTCTGCTGATAACACAAAAACCTTGCATTCTGGCTACTCAAGCCAAAAGGACTTGATGCAAATAACATTTATGAAAAGAAAGAGGAAACAGCCAATTGAAAAATATTTGGAACAACAATAGATAATCAACAAGGCCCACAATAATACTCACGTGATAACTATAAGAAATACATGCATTTTATATTTTATAATCTGTTTATGGTATACAATATATCCCTGAAATTATTTGTATTTCATACAATACAATAAATAATAATTTCTACTTGCATTCTGAAAGCTCCGTACCGTTACAAATACATTATTAAGTACAAACTTAAATTAATTGCATTATTTTTTTTTCCCGCTATGGAAGTCGATAAGAAAAATGGGGATGTCCCATTGCTGCCCGCGAAAATATTTTACCTGAAATTGAGGCATTGCTGCCCACCGACCTTTATGTCTACTAATGTTGGTGGCATTGCTGCCCGCCAACTTTATTACCCTCATAATTAATTTCAATTCATAATTAGGTATTATAAAAGTATAAAACGACAATTTTAACGTCACAAATTATGGATTCGATTGAGTTGGTTGAAAGTGCTTGGGGTAAACAACAAATTGTGTTAGAAGCACAGAAAATTACATCCGGCTATATATGCATTATTACCAAATACAAAAAAAGATACGTACAAGAAATTGTTTGAATTGATAAAAAGTAGAGTTCCAACGTTTAGTCCAAAATATTTGAACATTGATTTTGAACTATACACAATATTGGCATGGAGAGAAGTATTGCCTAATACATCATTAAAAGGCTGTAACTTTCATTTCAAACAGTGCTTATGGCAAAAAATCCAGCAATGGGACTAAGTCAGAAAAACGAGAGATATATTGGTAGGACAACTTTGGAGACATGGAAGGCTAGTTAGAGACATATTAGAGACAGAAATAGGAGTAAAAAGAGCACAGGAAGTCCTAGATTATAATACTGTTCGCAAATAATTAGGGATGTAAAATGTTCTAGTTTTAGAGAAACGCGAATATTAGCTCAGGTTATGAAGGTATGGAGCTGTGTGTCCAATCAGTTTTTGGATTGATGGGATAATTTGCCTTCTTTTAATTCTTACATGAACCTTTTGATGTGTTAAGTAGTGCAAAATATGTTAGTTAATAAAACGTATTACTATGCAAAATTTCAAGTTTCTACATTGCATGGTATCGGGGAAAATAGAATGACAGAAAAAAACGCGAAGATAAGGTGACCGCGGTATGGAAATAATAAAAATAAAAAAATGTCTTACCCCAATTTACCACAACACTTTAAGAAAAACGCGGACACGTGTTTCGCTCACTTACTTCTGACCATTTTCATCGCAAGACATTAATTATGTAAAAACCATGTCCGCGTTTTTCTTCAAGTGTTGTGGTAAATTGGGGTAAGACATTTTTTTAATTTTTATTGTGTCTATGTAGATTGACCTTATTTAGAAAGATTTTAATAAAACTAAATTTGCATTGCTATTGCTAATTTCCTGCTTTACACACTGGCTAAATTAAATTCATAAACTGACATTTCGTTCTTCTGAAATTATTATCGTCTTTAGGGTGCTCACCGATGGAAAAATGGTGTTGAAGGGGTGAAAAAATTATAAACAACAATTTGGCTACTACGTAAATGTAAATATAAGTGAGGAATATATTTATTTTGAATTTTTTCATTTCATTTTCTAAAACCATTTTATATTAAGTATTAAATATTTTTAAAATTACTCTTTAAATATTACATAAAGAATTTTTTAACTACATTGTGTGTATTGATTTCAAATGCCGTTCTGCAGTTTCTTTTTATTAGCATAAAAATGCAGCTTAACATTATTATATAGCAGGTAAGGTCATGAATACGCAATGCATTATTACACCTTTAGTTACATTTTAAAAGACAAAAGATTACAATTCAGTTCTTTGTTAATAAAGGCATTAAACTTGGTGATATTTTGCGCAGGTTTGTGTACGCTGCGTGTTTTAAAACTAAGCCCTTTACAAATCTACAATCCACCATTTGATAAAAGATTAGGTCTAAATATTAAGATCAAAGATCTCACATTTGGAACGCGTCCTACCAAGTAGGCACAACGAACCGAAAGCCATATCCCACGACCGGTTTCAACCTATCGGGTCTCATCAGGTGATGAATGTAATTCAATGCCGGTAAGGGTATTAGCCCTCGGAGTAGTTGTTTCTATTGATTCCATATTTATATTTATATTTATAAAAGATTAGGTATTTGAATGCTTATTTTTGTACTGTTTTCATTTAGATTTATATCATCGTATTTTCTATTAAATATATTAATCTATATAGAATGATTGCTATTAGGTCCACTGATTATGAAGGGGGCAAGCGACGCGATACGCATGCGCGACTGAGGAACGATAGCTCTAGTAATAGAGACCCTTGTCGTCAAAAATTTTAAATACTACAGTTAATTTGTTAAGAAATTTTCATTTTTCAATAGTAATAATATTAATCCGTATTATTTCACATAAAAAAAGAATGAAAATTTGGTAACCTTGTTTTACAATTCGAAAACTAATTTCAGTGCTGATAACAACTAATGAGTTCGAAATTGCGATCCACATCTAACGGATTCGACAGATCATTAACAACGAACTCATGTTCTGTCAGGTTTATGAGGATATTATATCGAAAAGGACACTATTAAACATTAATGAACTGACAAGTATATATCTTTAAAATTAATTATTGAAACAAAGACAATAATTAGTCGCCAGACAGATGTACCCAACACGTTTTTAATAGATTGTATTGTCAGTGTATTTAATTTTTTTCCACCAGCTACTCGTGCTGATGGGCGGGCAGTCCCTACACTGTAGTGCAAAGCCGGAGGGTAGGGCGTGAGGCCCTCTTCAGCCACCTTGCAAGAATCGTGGGAATAGGTGGATGGTGTGGTTAGAGAGAGAAAGATGAGACGGACGAAATGAAGACAGAAGAGAAGTGAAAGATTATCTGTGGAATATTACTGCCCCAGCATTTACATAAATGATCCAAGGAAACCACAGAAAACTTGGACCAGAGTAGCCGAACCCGGGTTCCAACCGGTGACATCCCAAATGCTAAGCAATAATCTAGAGCACTAGACCACGCCGCTCGGTTCTAATTAACAATAATAATACTATAATTAATAGAGGAAAAGATAGGAATATGCGATAGGGTAGTAATATGGGACATTAGCGTTGTGGCTTTAATAAGGTACTGTCATCTGTGGGGATTTCAATTTATGATGCCATTTAAAAGCAGTAAGTGTCTGTTTCAATCACTTCGAGCAATTTAGTTTGAATTCTCGTGTGATACGTATGCCTGTATTTTGTTCTGTTCCTAAGTTTTGTCAAACATCGCCTTGAAGGGGTGTTACGACTTCTACAGAGTTCAAATCAGAAAAGTATTTTTAAGGTGAGTTGCACTTTCTGGAATGAACTTCTAAGTCACAGTGTACATTTTTGAATTTTCTTCGTTTTTTGTTCGTTGGGTTAATATTAACGTATACAGCAAGATGGTAGTAAAATGAGATATTAACCGGTAGTAATGAGTCTATGCAGTTCCGTATCTCATTTTAGTATTGGGTTCAGTGTGTCATCTGCGGCTTATGGGGTCACAATGAATGTGCGGGAGCCGAAAAGGATGTGTATATTTGTGACTTTTGCCGCTAACGCACCCATATTATTTTCTACTCATCGAATGTTCCTATTGAATTTTTGTTGGTAAGAAATGTCTCATATTATTACCCTATCTTACATGTTTCACGATAATGACTTTTTTCATAAAATTGTCAATATTTTGAAATACCACGTAGCTGTAAAAAAAACATTTTGTGTTTTGATCCCACTAGCTATTTATGCTGGTGGGCGGGCAGTCCCTCCGACCTACACTGTAGTGCAAAGCCGGAGGGTAGGGTGTAAGGCCCTCTTCAGCCTCCTTTCAGGAATCGTGGGAATGGGTGGGTGGTGTGGTTAGGGAGAGAAAGATGAGACAGACGAAATTAAGACAGAAGAGAAGTGAAAGATTATCTGTGGAATATTACTGCCCCAGCATTTGCCTAAGTGATCTAAGGAAACCACAGAAAACTTGGACCAGAGCAGCCGGATCCGGGTTCGAACCGGTGACCTCCCGAATGCTAAGCAATGATCTAGGAAGGCCACGCCGTTCGGTACATAGCTGTGTGATCTTTAGTTAAATGATTAATATAAACGTAAACTTTATTAAAAATTTAATACTAAATCAGATTCCAATTATGTGGAAATAAAAAAGGTATCTCATTTTCCTACATTCTCCTCTACGTATTTTCATCCAGATGACTATAATAGCATTCGCATGTTGGGTTGCCTAAAAATTATTTTAAGTAATTCTAAACGCGGCAAAACGATTTGAAAGATCCAACAAACTTGTACTTTTTATTATTTAAATATGTACTTATACACCATTAGAATACGTAGGTTTGTATATAGTAAAGTGTCAAAATCAGCTCATTAATTTACAACAATACGACAGCGAAAAATGAATGAATATTTATTACTCAAATTTTTTAAATTGATAAAACCCATAAACAACAGTACTTACACGTGCCAGGTAGTTAACTTAATTAAATAATTTGTATTTATTACAAATGATAATGTAATAAAACTTAAAGTTATAATCAACACAAACAAACACTCGAGCAAATATCAAAAACAAAACGTAAGTGTATTTTTTTTTAATTATGTATATATTATTGTTTGCGATTTATTAAAATAATAAATATTTTGCTTCAAAGTTTAGAGTTTCGACAAAGATTTAATAAGGATGGTAACTGAAAACCGCGTCATATTAATCGATTTGTTTATGTCAAGTTAAAAGACGGCCCTAAGAAATACACAAATGCTTAATCAGTTTTATTAACGTTTGGTACTATATTTCTTTAATTGCGTGATTTAATCATTCTTATCGCGTATCAACACATTTGTTACGGCCATTCAAAATTTTTAAAGGTTTTTCCTTCAAAACACTTTAAACAAGAGTGGCAGGAAAGCGATAAAATAATTTGTAAACGTGTTCCAAGGAAATCCAGGAAATTAAAAAAATAGTTAATGAACTTCATCAGTAGATATTTGCTACTAATTTGTGGGATTCAGCAATGTTAAACAAAGTCCTTTTATAATAAGGATATCGACTTGTTCGACTGAACCCACGGCGTTGGGATTATTGGCATCACTAATGACCTATAGTGAAAAGTGGACAGCTTCTTTATTGAATTCGATTGAAATGTAGATTATTAACGGTTTTTATTCATTTCTATATTAACTTTATAACATTAATGTGTGTAGGCTTTCACGGCCGGCGTTATTATAGGAATGATTTTCCGGTTTGATGGCAGTGGTCTAAAGGCTTGTTTTCTGCCTGACGTTTCGTCAACTACTGCGTCTGACATCTTCAGAGGTATTGAGGTCGTTACGGACGATAGCGGGCAGCCGAGAAGAGAACTTCGAGACAGATGTCAGCCGCAGTCGCTGACGAAACGTCAGGCAGAAAACAAGCCTTTAGACCGCGACCACCAAACCCAGAAAATCATTCTTATAACTTTTTAACAGTTTACTTAAACAATAAAAAATGTATTCAATTAGAACTATTTTTAAGAAAATCGTTTGTCAATTTTACCTTTCTTTTTGTGTTTTTGTAAGAAGATGGGGAGGCAATAAACATTTGCGGAAACTTCTTAAATATATAAATTAATATAGTATTTTACACCCACTATTCGTGATTAACGACAGACACGGTAATAAACAATACAATTAGTGAAACTGAAAATAAGCGTGCACTCCACACATACGATAAAAATTTTGTTATCTAAACTTTAAATATCTATATCTCAATAAAACAATAATAATTTTTAACGGAAATTTTTCATCTTTACAACACAAATTGGCCAATAACATTTACAAATATTAATTGTTCTATGTAAATGAACGTCTCTATTAAGTACCTAATACCTAATTTAATTACCTCTTACATGTATTGTTGTTGTTGTTAAAAATAATCTAGATTTATTAATTGATAATGATATTTTTGAAATTTGATTGTGATTCATAAATAAATTAATAAAAGCAATTGCAATTGTAATTATTACTAGTACTACACTCAATTATCTATTATAGTACTTAAGGAAAAGCTTATTGAGAGTGAAAGTTGTACATTTCTACGTTTAAAGGCAATCAAAAAATTCATTCAAATAACGATAGTCATTCAAGGAATAAATTTCAAAACTGTCTTCAGATTTTTCTTTTTTTTGTTATAAATTTGAATGAACTATTAGAATATAATAATTGACAAAAACATGCTTAGAAAAATACAAAAATGTATAATAGGCAAATAAAGCAATCTTCAGAATTAGCAAAATTTACTTTTAGCAATTGTTTACAATACACCTTCCTAACGCAGTAACTTTACTTTTATAACTGTCCTTCAAAATATAATATAATAACTAAAAATCAATGCCAGGTCATTGTTCGAAAAGTTAAAATTAAAATGGGAAAGATATTTTCGTCTTTTTACTATAAAACCGGAATTGAGATGCATGTGAGGTATTTGCACCTTTAATTAAAAATAGATTACGGTAAAATAAACATTTTCATCTAATGAATCGAAAAAGTGTCTTTTTCTAACGTCATCTATTTTTACAATGACAAAAAATTAATACATTTGAACCTTTCATTAATTGTTAAAAAAAAATCAATGTAATATTCACATCGTAGAAACAGATTTAACGATGGGTTATTAGGTACTCTATATGTAATTTATGAACCTAACCACTTATCTACACCCATTAAAAACAGTTATCCAAATATCTCACGGCATTTAGTCGTCAAAAAAAGAAATGACTATTTTCTTTTATTGCAAATCTGTTTGCCATTTCGAATGTTATACCTACAGGTAGTTTTCGAAAACATCTTACATATGTATATTTCCAAACAAACTTATTGTATGAATGTCTTTGAACCCGGTAATGAAAGATATTAATAACAACATATTGTACATGTGCATGTGAGCACAAGTATTGTTGTGATGTAATCAATTATAAGAGATCAATTTAATATCAAACATCATCGCTTATTATGTAATAAAAATAAATTGCAATTTTTATACTAGACAAACTAAATGATTAAAACAGCAGAAAAAACTATTGCAGAAAATATAGAAATTGTATTTCATACTTTTTATTAATGAGTTTTCTCGTATCTCAAATTGACAAGATTTAAAAGAACTTTTAACTATTAAAATAATTAGAAATGCATTTTCTCTTTTCAATTTTAAGGACATTTATTTAAACTAATAAGAAAGAGACCACTTTTTGTTTCAACATATATTTGGAGATTTCTCTTACAATTCTTCCGACCTATCAGTAGTACTGTACAGTACTGTAGTAAATACACTTTGATAATGACCCTTAGGTCGAAACAATTGAGTGAGAAATCTTCAAATATATGTTGAAACAAAAAGTGCTGTTTTTCTTATTAGTTTATTTAGTCATTATGTTTCTTCAAGATTGCACCGAGTTTAGTTTTTCTATTTAGGACATTTAATTCATTCGGATTAAAATAGGTTGAAATGTAATTATAATTAATAATATATAAATATAATACGAAGACCAATAAGTTGCATACAGTTAAAACTACCTACCAATTGCGAAAATGTTACAGAACGCCCTTTTTATAAAGGAAATTTCATATAGAAATGTACCGCATACATACATACCTACGAAACATTCTTTTTTATGAAAAATATAAGCAACAAAAGCAAAATATCTAATTAAACAAAACCCAAAAATTATTTTAAAGTTGTGTTGGAAGGTCGGTTTTATAATTTAATAGATTATCTATCAAATTTAATCGAGAATTTCAGTATTATTCGTCAATTCATAAATAACTACCTATTATAGTAAGATTACATTGCAAATCAGTTTTTATCTATATACCCACTAGCTATTTCAATTAGTTTTAATAAAAATCAAAACAAAAATAACGCGACTTAAATATTAAAAAAGCAATTTCGATACTTAATATAATAAAGATCAGTGTTATTAAACGAATTAAAAATAGCGAATTATAAGCGAAAAAATAAATACGGGGTAGTAGTTTGAAAGTTACCAATCACTTGTGAGAGAAAATTAAAGAATATTTAATAAAAATTAATTGCACTATTAGTTACCCTAAAAGATTACCATTTTTATGTAACTATCTCTTAGGGGTAGATGTGTATCTACTATTTGCGTTAACAATGACTTTAACTAATATGTATTAAGTTTAGTAAAAGTGCATGCAAAAAATTACATTATAGTAAGTGTCCTAGAAAAGCATCTAGGTGTACCGGAAGAATCGAAATGCTAAACACCGCAGTGCACTATTATTGATCGTAGTAAGCAGCCCGAATAATAATAAAAACATGATGGGGCCTGAAAGTTTAGTAACAAAGGTGCGAGTTTAATAAATAATAATAATTCAAGAAAATATAAAAGAGCGAACAAATTCAGCACAAGCGAATTGAATTTAAAATATTTAAACTTACAGCTTTAACAGCCTGTTGCTTACTATCAGCTTCTGAATTAAAGAAATGAGCAAGTTTTTCGTACTTGACATTATTTTGTTTTTTTACCATATTTTATGTACGAACCTCAACTGGTTAACCATTTCAATGTTTCGTTACGACTGGCGCAATTTAACTTCACAGAATCAGTTTATACTCCATCCATTTTCTACTTCCATTTACACATGTGCACTCGTCCACCAGCCGTCACAACTACGATTCGCCATTTGCAAATCACAATCATATTTTTAAACGTCATTTTATACATCTACATACATATAAAAAAATAATTAATCGAAAATGAAAATTTTAAATATACATATGTATATACTGTATATCAAATATGACAATAATAAAAAATTGGAAAGACTTCTATTTCTTGTTTTTTTACGATATACGCTATTTATTTTTGAACATTTGGAAGTATTTTCAGTTTCATATTTTTATTAATCGTTATTTGGTTACGCAAGTAAAATCGATGAAGAAAATAATATTTGATAACGTAAATTCGATGTTGAAATACAACTTGACAGAAACGAAGCAATAGTGAACTTAACAATAAAACAATATAAAATGTCAAGTACAACAATAAAATAAGGTATTTGTACTGTTGTTGCCTTAAATTCTTACTTAATAAAAAAATAATAATAATTTGCGGGCTTATGTTTATTAAAATTTACTTATTAAATTATTGATTTCAGCGAGTAGAAATCTACATATTATATAAAGTCTAGCAGTATTAATTTCAAAAAACAATATTTAAATCTAGGACAACCAAGTTTGTTATTATCCACGTTTATTTTAATAAGATGGACTCAAAATTAATCACGACATTACAAAACCGTAAGTTCCTGATATTAACTTATTTACATTTACTAGTTCTGTCTTTTACTTTTAATAATATTGTGGGTTTATTTTGTAGAAGTAGAAACAGATATTCAAGTAATTAGAAAGTTTTATCCTACTGCTGATGAATTAGGCAAGGTAACTACAGTACTTTACTGCCCCGAAGAAAGTTGTAATACAGTATTTACATCTGAATCTAATCTTAACCTGCACATACTAAAAAAGCACAAAGGAGGAGACTTGCAGAAAAGAATATTTGATAGAGAATATTATTGCCCTGATCAAGAATGTGTTTATTTTAGGGCAAAATTTTTTAAATCAATGAAACTCTTGAAGCAGCACTTTCTAAAGGTGCATTCTGAAAAGGTGTATTTATGTGATTTATGTCAGAAAGGCTTTTCAACCATGTCTGCCAAAAAAGCCCATTTAGATTATTGTGGAGTTAACTTTAGCTGCTGTAATTGTGATTCTACTTATGCATCCTATGAAACCCTTATGACTCATGCTCGCCGCAAGAAACATGTTTTTTTAGATAAGTCTGCATACAAGACTCCTACTACAATTGAGAAAATAAAAAGTAACAATATAAACCAATTGCAAAGTGTTGAAGCATTTAAGCCAAAAACCTCGTCCAGTTACTCATTATTAAAATGTGTAGTTATCAATGTAACATCTGAAAAATCGAGTCAAACAGATCTTTGCAGAGAAACACCACAATTACATTCCAAAGATACTCAAGTTAACGAATCTTCATTTGATAGAACTAACTCAATTTACACTCGAAGTAATTCCATTCAAACACAAACAAATGAAATTGAATTAGCTAAAATGTCTTCTACAGAAACACAAACAGTGGGAGATTATGTTGTTAGAAAAGTAAAACGTAATTCATTTACATTTGATGAAGAAAAGAAACATAATACTACACAAACAAAACATATTAGTTCTGATACTAAATCATGCAACACCTATTTTAAAGAAGAAGAGCTCCAAGACATTGGTATTGAAAAGAATAGTTTGGGTACACAAACATTTGTATCTGCACCCAATGAAATTATATCTTCTATTTCAACAGCCACCCATGATTCTATACATACAGACACTTCAGACCTTAATTTTGAATTTATGGACTCTAGTTCACAAACAAACTTGGCTGATGAACTTAATCTTTTTGATACTTCTCCATTTTTCAACTGCAACATGGAGACTCAAACTGATTTTATGTTAAATGATGATCTGTTGAATTATCCAGATTCCGATTCTACAATTAGCAGTCAAACACAAACCAATATATCAAATGTGTATTTGAATATGAACCCATACAGCGATTCCAGTAAGGAGTGCGACGTTTTATTCAGTAATATTCACACACAAACTGTATTTGATGATATGTCTAGATCTGTTGAGAGTCAAACGATGCTGTTTCCATCCAAAACTCCTTTTATGAATTGTAGAGATTATGCTAATATGGAAACACAAACTGATATTGACTTTAGAAATATGTTGGAACAGATAAATGCCTGACTCTAAATGATTATTTAATTTTTTCCCAACTTTGTTGATTGGTAAGGAAAATGATTTTTGTTTTATTATTTTGTTGTAAAAGAATTGCTTATTTCATCGTCCTTACCAAAATCGTGTTAGATTTATATGTAATAAAATAATCTCAAATTTAAGTGTTGTCCAATATATATTAACGTGTTCGTATGTAGGGATATCCGTTTGTAGTAAACAATGTAAAATTGTCTAATTTATGGTGAAGGAGATGTTTTATCTCTCGTCAATTAGTGATGTTAAAAATTATGATGTAATTTAATTCCATAATAAATTTCTTTCATGGTTTGTGATGTTTAATTTTTTATGTATGTATTAGCAAAAGTTACAAAATTGAAATACATATTAGTTTTTGGAATAGTCACAATTTCAGTTGTTTTGGATATAAATAATACTAATGTTGATACTGAAAAAAATCTTATAATCAAGGAAATAATAATTTACCACATTTATATGATTATACAGGGTGTTTACCAAATTGTCCATAACAGAACACATATTTTGTAATTTTAGTAGTTTTTGACTCTGTATTTAAAAAATAACTCAAAAAGCAACTAAAACGACAGTTTAGTAGTTTTGTTTTTAATAATTTTTGTACTTGAATAACTAACGTTAAGTATGTATATGAATAAAAAAGTTTTCCAAGTAATTAATATTTACATAGCAAAGCTAATTTCTCCTTAGATATTACATTTTAAAAGGCATTTTAAATATTTAGGTAAGTGTTTGTGGGAATACGCGTTTTTCAATAATAATTATTATAGTGTTTTTTTGTGTAACGTACGAATACATTTAAATAAATCACAAAGCACAACCGGTTTAAAACAATTTTCGAGTCGAAAACACGGGGTTATTACAATATATACTTCGCAAAAAAAAAACAGTAATCTTTACATAGGGGATTATTATAAAGCCGGACCTGCAGCGTCATCATCTGAGTCAAGAAAAGTTTCTCGTCTCTCTTCTATTCGGTGCATATTTTCTAACGAAGCCGCCATTATTCTTAAATTATCTACACCAGTTAATAATTGTCTAAAAAAAAGGAATTTACACATTAAACTTCAGAAGGTATTTCTTGCATGTGTTGTTTTGCAACCAATATATATGTTATATACTTCTACTAATTTAATCTACAGTTACTTTTTTAAAATAATTTAATGAGTTTATTATTTTGTATTATACTTAGAAATCTCGTAGCAAAGTAAAAATACATGATTTGCTACCGCGGTTATACATAATCTCATATTTTTGTGCAAATTACTACTACTAGTATTTATTTACCCCGAAAATATAAGATTTGAAATAGCAGTGGTTTATATGTAAAGAAAAAACGTTGTTTTTTATTTGTAAACTACGAAATGGATCATTATAAAAAATATATATTAAAACACATAATATGAAAAGTTGAGTATAAAATAAGTTTTTTTTAAATTTTTTTTGTCGTTACCACTACTATATTAGATAAGTAGAGAAGGTAATGATTTTTTTAATATTTTTATTTATTTAAAAATAATTTTGAAAGTTTATTCTAATAAATATGTTCTATATACTGCCAACAGTTGGGCAACAAACCCAACTGAGAAAAGAAAAACTAAGAAAACAAAAATATTTCGTTGTAGTAGTAACCTTAATTAGATTTTTGTGAATGATTGTTTAATATTAATTGCGAAAAACGACATTTTCTATTAAATGTTGAATATCAGAATTTATTAGTTTCAACTACTTGGAGATTTAATTCACATAAATTGGGGAGAAACCAGTTCCGATAAAAAAAAACCTGCTCCAAAACTATGTGACTCACAGCTTCAGGGACAATTCGCCTACGGTTACTTCAATTTACTTAAAAAACAAAACTGTTAATTACCTGAGAGAATGCTCTGCTGAACTGGCAGCATTCCTTAACTCTTGAGCAAGTCTTTGAGATTGTATTTCTGATATACCGGAATATATTCCACCTGTTGCACCCCCACTGCTCGTTGCTTCACATCTAAAACTTTCATTTTCCTTCCTAAGTCGGTTATTTTCATTCTAAAATTGATATAATTTACAAGATCGTCATAAATTTTGCTTGGCATAGAAGAAAATGAACTTTACCTTTAAGGTAGTAATTTCTTGCCTTAATTTTATTATTGTTCCTTCAGCTGATAAAGCTCTTTCCTAAAAAAATATAATAAACATTTTCATTATACTCTTAATGTGATTTCTAGTTTGTTATAAAATTATTACTTCTATTACATTGAATAATAAAACTCAAAATGTAAACTTGAATGAAATTTTAGGGCACATACTTTATTACTTTAATGTAAGAAATAACAAGCAGAAGTCACAAAAAAATAAACCATAGAAGCCTAAAATAAGATAGGTAAAATATTTGTCTGCAAATATATTCACTTACATTGCTTCTTTTCAGATTTCTTTCTGACTTTTCCAAAGCTTTACCCAGATTTTCACTGTACTCATGCTCCCTGCTTCTAACAGCATCCAATTCCCTCTGAAGTTGGTTAGCTCGTCTTGTTTGTTCAGCTAGCTGAGTCTGATAGAATTCAATTTCATGATGTAACTCCCTATCATGAGTATGATTATTGCTTTCTTCATGATTCACTTGAGTTCTTACTGCTCCATCAGCTAGAAAATCTGGCAAACTTTTAGTTACTCCAGCCTACAAAACAGGTATTCATATACAAAGCCATTCTTATAACTTTATGTAAAAAAATAAATATAAATATTTATTATAAAAATATGTAATTTTATATATTTTGTTTACCTCTGTTGATGTGGGGCAACTTCTTGAACTACTAGGCTGGCTGTCTTGGCTGATTGGTAAGTCTAATGGGAATCCTGCCTGAGATCCTCCTGGCAAATCCAGAGGGACAGAAAAGTTAGTGGGACTATTATTAATTCGAGGATGAAAGTTTTGACTAGAATTGCAGTGTAATCTGTTGATATTAATGCTACTTCTACTAGAATTAAATCCTGGCAAATTATTGAGATCCAAACTATAACTATTTTTGGAACTGTCCTTTCCTAAATAACACTGTTCAATTACTAAATGATCTTGAACAAAATCAGGCAAAGCAGATGGGTATTCAGGAATAATTCTAGTTTGTTTAGCGCCCGAATTTCGCAAATCTACATCTGATATTGAAGATATTGGTCTTCCATCACAGTATACTTTTGGTCTTGCTCCTTGATTTTGGTAATTTGTTGAGTCACTCCTTAAAAAGTGTTTAAAGGAAAAAGGGTTGTCTTCTCGTTTACTGCTTTCACTAGTCCCTAGAAAATCATTTTTTCTAAGATCTAACATTAAAACAAACCACACTTAATTGTTTGATTTCAAAAAGCAACAATAATACCTGGAGTCTTGGTTTCTTCAACTGTTTGATTATGTTCTATTTTTTTCTGGCAACTTACTGCTAAATCTAAATCTAAGGAAATGTCATTTTTTTCTGAATCATTTTTATTTGCGGGCGATTTGCTGCTAAAAGTTTTTGGAAAATTTTCATCGCCCTCAGCCATAACAGCAAATGTCAAAATTAACTAACAACGAAGTTGAAACACTGGCATAACAGCTGTCGTTTACTGTCAGAAATACAAATAAACCATTTTCCGAATGTGTTTCTTTACTACATAAACGGTTACATTTGTGGAAATAAAATAGAAATTATATTTTTTAATAAATGAGCTCTTTCTTCTACTTACAATTTTTAAAGTATTAAGATTAACTACTTTTATTCATTGTTAGTTACAATTACATCATTATTTTATATCTATGATTTTAATTTTACTAATCTATGATTTAAAAAACACAAATATCATTCGATTGTAGGCAATTTAGATACAATAAGGCAATTCATCTATAACTAATGATCATTGTAGGTTATGATTGTATAGGTGAGCTAAGAAATACTCAAAAAAATGTTCTTTTCTTTATAAAAGAATTTCAGTGGACAGGTGTGCAAAAAATATTACATTTAATTTTCAATCTGTAAGTAATAAAATGAGCACTCCTGAAAGCAAAGTAGATTTTAGTAAAATAGGAAAAAGAAATTTGGAGCTTATAAGATTCGTTGAAGAACAGAATCGTGCTAGAGTGGAGAAGTTGAAGAAAGTTCGTAAAACTAACTTGGTTACTGCTGGAATAATTGGTTGTAGTGTGTTAAGCATCTACGCCTATTCTATTTTCGCTGTTAAACAGGAAAGGTTTCTAGACGACTTTGAAGAACCTCAAAAAACAATCGAAACAAAGAAGTAGTTGAACAAATATGTGTACTGCTCAAGTGTTAAGATTACCCCCTTTACCTACAATTAGAGATTTAATACGATTATATAGATTAAGAGCATTAAAGCAACTTTCTCAAAATTTTCTATTGGATGAACGTATAACAGATAAAATAGTCAAATCAGCTGGAAATATTTGTGGGAATTATGTATGTGAAGTTGGTCCTGGTCCCGGTGGTATCACAAGATCTATCATTAAGAAACATCCCAGAAAATTGATTGTGATTGAAAAAGATGAAAGATTTTTGCCTACATTGGAATTATTACAAGAGGCCACTCAAGGGTTTGTTGACATGAATATAGAAATAAATGATGTAAGAGCTTTTAATTTTGAAAATGCACTATCAGAGGTATCAAAAGAAGATTGGGTAGGTCCCCCACCACCTATTAATTTAATTGGAAATTTACCATTTAGTATATCAACTAATTTAATAATACGTTGGCTAAAAGCAATATCACAGAAGCAGTCAGCCTGGAAATTTGGAAGGAGTAAGATGACTTTAACATTTCAAAAAGAAGTTGCTGAGCGTATGAAGGCTCCTGTAACTCATAAACAACGTTGTCGATTATCTGTTATGTGTCAACTTTGGTGCAATGTTAATCACAAATTTACAATACCTGGAAGTGCTTTTATACCTAAACCTAAGGTTGATGTAGGAGTTGTTACTCTTGTACCATTGGAAGAACCCCTTGTAGATTTACCATTTGATATGGTCGAGAAGGTACTACGACACTTTTTTAATATGAGACAGAAAATTTCACTGAAAAGTGCTAAAAATCTTTTCCCGGAAGATTTAAGGGAAGAATTAGGTATTTTTTTTCCTTGAATTAAAAGTTACTTTTAATGGAAATTAAAAACACAAAGTTTAACTAAAGATAATTTTCTTTATTTTAGGTGAAAAATTATTTGTTTTGGCTGATGTAGATTACTGTGCTAGACCTTTTGAGATAACGAACGAGGAATATGCTAGGATTTGTTATGCTTATAAACTTTTATGTGATGATTACCCAGAAATTTCTGATTTTGACTTTAGAAGTCGAAAAAAGGCTATCTTTGGAATTTGAAAAAGTGCTAAAAATTTGTATATTACTTGTAGTTAATCTGTATTAGATTTGTTAATAAAATTAAGTAATTATGACTGCAAAGTTTTAATACTGTTTTTCTTTTATAGCAGGTACGATATTTTGAACTTGTAATTTTAAATTTCATAACAAGTTTGACAAGTTACAACATATTTATTAATAAAAGAGTAACAATAGATTTGAATTGATTATTGACTCGCCTATATTAAAAAGAGACTATTTATCGGAGACTGACAAATTACAAAAAATAATAAAGAGACTCACCCCTTTTACCACAAAAAACTAACAATAGAAAGTGGGTGAAACAAGTGTCCGCTATTGTTAGTTTTTTGTGGTAAAAGGGGTGAGTCTCTAATTATTATTTTTCCTCCTATATTAGATAATGATTTTAAAATACTTTTTTGTGAGTATATTTTTTTTTGACAACGAAACTGCTGAACCGATTTCAATGGGATTTTTACAGACATTAAGAGGAAATTGTCAGAAGGGATCTAAGCTACTTTTTTGCACGCCGGTGAAGTAAGATAAAAGTCTAGTCTATATACATATAAATAATATTGGAGTGTTAAAATAACTACTTTTTACTAAATTCATATGGATGTATACACAATACATATACCAAAATAACAATTTTTTTAAATTTTTGTCTGTTCCGGCTAATCTCTGAAACGGCTGGACCGATTTTGACGGGACTTTAACTGGCAGATAGCTAATAGTTAGTCACTGTTTCACACAATTGTAATGTGGGTTTCAGTACTTTATGGTAGGCGTACCATATTACGTAAAATCTATACCGAGTACAATAATTAGAAAAAAGAAAAACTAATAAACCATATTTAAGATTTTTTTAATATGTACCTTAATTATTCTAATTTAAATTAATTTGTTATCATCACGAAAGTTTCTTACTTTAAAGTATCTAATATAAATGACGAAAACGTATCTTAGAAAAAGTTTATAATGTATGAAATAGCTTTTAATAGTAATTAATAATTAAAATAAGTAAAACCACTTTTAAATGTTTCAGAATTTAATTTATAACAACTCTACAATTGTTTCGATATAATTATGCATTTATCAAGAGTAATCAAGTAATAAGTAAGAAACTTGATTACTCTTGAGAAAGGTATAATTACACCTAAACAATTATAGAGCAACATAATTTATCTTCAACGTATATTTTTGCTAGACATTTTAATGTAATTTGTGTGTACTCTAGTAAATATAATTGCTTATTGTTTACATCATCGTATTTTTCTTTACTTTCGAGTGCACTGGTCCTTCGAATTTTCATGTGGTACAGCAGTACACCGACGAATGTTTATTAATGCTATTGTTGTTTTAGTTATCTTCAATTCTAATTTAAATACTATACTTCATTATTATTCATGTTCAATGTTCGACCAATGGTTCATTTAATCGTATGAAAATAATGTTTAATTTAAATGCGAATGTACTGGAAAATGAAGTTATCTAAAGTGTATCGCAGTTCTACTAATTGTAAGTAACTAAACTTTTATTCGTAAGTACAGAGATAAGAATTCGTTTTCATTTTATAGTTCAACAAGTGAAAGAAACGTTTAAAAAAGAGAGACTGGTAGACGTTCGTCTTCCAAAATGTAACTTTACTCCGCAACCTTATTCGGTAAAATTTATAATACTTGTTTTTTTTTTTTAATATATAATATGGAGTCATTTTATTTACATGTTACTGATCAAAAACAAAAAAAAGAACAGTTACATTTTGTACGGGTAGTTGTTAAAACATTCGTGTGATTAACATTAGGTATTTTTCTCAAAATTTTCATTTATTTTTGTAGTGTTACACTTTTCACCATATTTAATTAATTGATTAGTTTAATGAAATTAGTCCTATATACAGTTATAAAATATATTTGAAAAAACAGATATTTATATAGCAGTGGCGGCTCGTGGCTCCAAAAATAGGCAGAGTTGCAAAAAAAACGAGAAAATTTAAATGTAGGAACAGTATTGCTTCGAACATCCCTCAGAATATATGTCACAGAATGTGTAAAATATTAATAATATTTCGAGTTAAGCATAGGTATATTAATAAGGGTAATAAGTATCCCAAGAGTACTAAATGTATGTAAAATATACACATACGCGCCAGTCCCATTGATATCGGAAATGTGAACAACTAACGTACACGTCCAAAACGCATGCAGGTGCAGTGGCCTGGTCGAGCCACCGCGATCTCTTCCTTTTTCGGGAACGAATGGGGAACGCTAGATCTGCAACTTTGTCACTGAAGTTACCGTTACTATGGCAACCCACTCGCGATGGCTATTAAGGCTATTACAAGGGCTATTTAAACATTAGAAAGGTTCTAAGTAGATACAATCAATAATTTTATATACTTTTTTCACGAAAATTCTTCATTTATTGTGAGTATAACAAAAACTCATTATAACAGATATTATATTTATTTTGTGAGAGAAATAAATCTCGGTACTATTCAGAATATAGACGAAGGGGTTCTTATCCCTTAGAGCAATCAGGGGTCCGAACAATAAAACCAACTAATAGAGAAAAAATTTACTGTGGTTGGTTTTCAAATCTTCAACCTTTAAAGTTGTGATTTTATTTAATGTTTTGGCGTCTTCTTTTAGATCAGAAAAAAATAGTGGTGAATATAATTATTTATAACATATTTAGGTAGATATAAATAAATAATTAAAGAAAAGTTAAAAATGATATTTTAATTGCATGAAGTATGACTACAATTTCACGGATCACGAGAGTCAATCTTTGATTACTAAGTATTTTCAATGACCTTTAGATTTTCGATATAAAATTTACCTATCAATATGATTAAATCATTTTCCTTTTTTCTTAAAATTTTTGCTGTCCGAATTTTTAAGAAATTTATTTCTAATGATGTACTATACCTTAATAATACATGTGCTTTTATTTATTTATTAATTTGTTTAATAACGTGACAATAAATTTTATTTTTTATATTTATTTACAAAAAATATTTATACAAAGTACTTACAAGATACCTCGTACTAAAGAACAAATTATTTAAACAAAAATAAATCCCTGTGAATTATTGCTATTCCCATTGGAATTCTTTTAATTGTTTAACAGCGGTAAAAAACATTTAGGGACTACCATTGGAAAGATTAAAAGAGATCAGAAAAACTAGATTAAATCCCGCGTTATCGAGCTATTACAGTACCCCTTTAGCTTTAAGCCATGGATGTAAGCAATGGTTATTTGATATTGATGGTAAACGATATTTGGATATGTTTGGAGGTATTTGTACAGTCTCAGTTGGACATGCTCATCCGTAAGTGTAAATAGGAAAAAATGATATTTAAAAGAATGTATTAGTTTTTAAATTGTTCATTTTAAAGAATACCGATTAAAGTATTCCGTTTTCCCAGCTATTTCTTCTTTGATTCTGTGTGCAAATTTGTTTGTCAAACTAAGACTTTAATTCTAGTTTCTCTCGGTAAAAATAACTCCGATCAAGACATTTTAAATTTAATTTTAAAGGTCTTGAAATGTTTTAGATATTATCTTATATTGGGATATTACTTTGAAAGTTTTCGAAATAAATGCGGAAAATTAGAAAAAATTGCAAATTGTGATGTTAAACATTTTTTTAAAAAAGACTGAAAACTTTTGTTTGGTAATTTTTGATATTTTATCTTATTTGAGTGAGGCAACGGGAACCTTTCTATGATATATTTAATTATTTCCAACAGCAAACTAGAAAACAAACACAATTCTTAATATACGAGGCATGTTTTTTAATAAGTAAGCACCGTTTTGAAATTCTGTCGCCGTAACGCTGCGGTCAGCATTCCGCCTCACCTACATCTCTCACCTACGCACTGACGCCATTACAGCCTGATTCGCCCTTGTTTACGTTGTTTACTGAGAATTTACGATGCCTCCGATAATCGTCCCGCCGATTGTGAAGTCCGGGCTGTTATACGATTTCTTAGTGCTAAAGAACTAAAACCGATTGATATTCATCGTGAGATCTGTGCAGTTTACGGACAAAACATCATGAGTGATGGAATGGTAAGGAAGTGAGTGAGAGCACGTAAGGATGGCTGCACAAATGTGCATGACAATGCCCGTCCGCATGTGGCTAATCGGACCAAAATCTCATTACATTTTTTCACTGGTAAACTCTAAATCATCTTCCGTACAGCCCTGATCTGGCGCCCAGTGACTACCGTTTGTTCCTGCACTGGAAGAAACATCTGGGCGATCAGCGTCTTCAAGACGACGACGAAGTTAAAACAGTTGTGGTGCAGTGGTTAACAGTTAACAAGTCAGGCGGGAGAAGGGTATTCAAAAACTGGTCAAACGTTATGACAAGTGCCTCAATATTGAAGGAAATTATGTAGAAAAGTACATTAAGGTACAAGCTTTCATGTAAAAGTAAAATCATTAAGATATCTTTTCACGTTTTTTATTAATTTCTTACTTACTTACTTAAAAAATATGCCTCGTAGAAAGCGATGATGTAGTCAGAACTATAAATTAAAGAAGAAATAGTCTTTAAAATTCTTCAAATTTATTTATATCGAATTATCATTTTAATTTTGTAAGATTATATAGCTAAATCGTTTTCTTATGTTTACAGAAAGATTACTGAAGCAGTTTCAAAACAAATTAGTACATTAGGTCATGTGTCAAACGTATATTTACATACAAAACTTCACGAATATGCTGAGAAATTAACCGATAAATTCCCTGGAGATTTGAAAGTGAGTTTAATTTTTAAAAGTAAAACAATGTTGAATGTTTTGGGTTGAAAACAGATAGTATATTTTCATATAAAATAGTACTGACCTTTATGTACAAGAAACTTTCTCAAGTTTTATCAACTTTTATTTCGATTTCTTTAAAGGGTTTGCATTTCCAATCTCAAAGCTTGACGAAACAATTATTGTCACGGGAACGGTTAATAAAACTTGCAAAAAGTTCGGACATTTATTACACTACAGACTTGTTTCATTCGCAAATATTTTGTTATCAGATCGTATATTTAGAATAGTTTTTTATAAATGTTTTGATGAGGATCCTCACTTCCGATTTCCTTCAAATTTTTGTATGTCTTGTAGTTCACCATGTTGAATACGAATAATAGACATATATTTATGTATGTTGGCCGCGAAAACCATTCCTTCATTTAGTATTCGAGGTTAGAAGAAACAACAATGAGCTAACCTAACCTAATAAATTTGAATTCGACTAGATTAGGTTAATGTTCGGTTAGGTTACGTTAGTTTGTTGTTTTTCTTTCTAACCTCAAAAACTAGATGAAGATATGGTTTCCGCGTCTAATTCCACTTCTAATTTTTAAACAATGTTCTGTATCTACGAATTAATTACTGGAATATATTAGCATTTGTATTGTATTATAAATAATATTTAAAACATGCAAAATCATTCGGGAGCAAAGGTTAACTTAATTTAGCCCATTGCATTAAAATCAATGGTACAATTTTATTTTGGCTTCGAATTTTTACAGGCAAATACAAACAATAATAATGTGTTTTGCCTAATTTTCTTTACCTATTAGTTAAACATGTGTGCGTATTCGTATGATTGAATATAGTATAATCTAATTACATTTGATATCAATTTAAATAAATAAGGGGTTTTCTTTTGACAGGTTGTTTACTTTGTTAATAGTGGTTCAGAGGCAAATGAATTGGCAATTTTAATGGCAAGAATATACACCAATAATTACGAAATATTATCTTTAAGAAATGGTTATCATGGTATGAGTAATTTAACAATGAATGTGACCGCTCAATCTCATTATAAATATACAACACTTCAGGCCATAGGAACGCATCATGTAAGAATGTACAACGATGAATATTTTTGAAGTTCACAGCTTTCCGAAATAGTTTATTTTTTTGCGTACCAAAGCTAAAATTAACCAAAATTTAAATTAAAACTAAACATATTTTATTAACAAAGAGTGGAATGAGTTGTTAAATAATTTATCGAAACTACCAGACTAGGATATCGCAATTTCGATTTTATTGGATCTCATCAGCACGCCAAAATAAATCACCGACTAAATCGATGGAGCTCTTTGATAAATGCAAGTTGATATAATATTTAGTTATGACAGTATATCGCCATCTATTGATTAATTGTCTAATTACTAATTAATTAGATAAAGATGAAGACATGAAATGCGTTCACTAATAAATCAAACTAAGGCAATGATAGTCTTTTAGTAATAATAATTTTATTGCAAATATAATTTTCAAACAATAAAATTTACGTATGAAAACAACAATAAACTTGCAATGCTAATTCTACATTATATTAATTTGTGTATTAAATTTAGATTTTTTTTTAATGAAGACAGTAATTTAAAATGCATTTCTATTTAATGTATAGGAACCTATTTCTTTTTGGGGTAATATTATTTTCTATGGTCTAGGAATCATATAGTTCAATTTCATCACATCATAATTATAGAGCTAATCATCGAATTTCCCAAAAACTAGCACAACCCACGTACAGTGGCCGGCACCTAAGGAGAATCAGCGACGGTCAGATTGACAAGAAGGTAGGCGGACACTTTTAAATGAAAGAGCCAATAAGAAAATAGCTGGACTGAAACGTCAACTTGTAGTTTAGCGGCGCGAATCACTGAGAGAAAAAGTACTGAACACGGAACACAAGTGAATTCATTCAACTGATTTACTTTCCCTAATGGAGTTTTAATGATGTATGCGAAGTGGACAATTAAAATTTCACTATCATCATGAACATAAGGAGAATATCACGGTTATAAGTACCTAATTATATAAATCTAGGAATATGGCTTCTTTCACAATTCTTGAAATACTTGCAACAGAAACACCTGTTGCTTGGGAAACTTCCTTCTTTATTTCACCCATAATATTTACAGGACCTTCCACTCCGTCAGTTCTTAAATTGACCATAAACAAAAACATTGTAGACCACTTCTTTTGTCTGATTACTCAGTATTTTACTCTTCCCAATATTACTCATTTCTAACACACTTTACAAACAACCACTCCTCTACTCTGTTAATTTGCAACTGTTTGCCACTACGCTACTGAACCTTGCTGAGCAGTTATTATTCTGCCTACCGGTCGATTAACCCCGTCCTAAAGGGGCTAGACTTTGCCACTGCGCATCCGATGATTTATGGCTTTTGAATCTCTTTAGGTGCCGGCCAATGTACCCACTTGCTTAACTATTCGTGAACAGTAATTTAATCTATGTATTCCTCCGGATCTCTTTACTTCTGTTTCGGCTTATAATGAGTCGATAATTTACCCTTTATGTTGAATTGTCCTACAATTCTGCCTCTCCCTGTTGTCTAAACATACACCTTAAACAATCTTTTTCGATTTAATAATGAAATATTTTGGAAATTAATATCATATTCATGTACTTTTTTGATTTAACCATCGTGAACATACAAATAATTCCTTTTTGTAAAAAGTTGAGGAACAGGGAGTCCAGTCTTTTATTTAACGTATACAAGAAAATTATCACTTATTTAATATATCAGTGTTTCCTGATTTCTATTATTGATAAAAATACTATTTCTGCGGAATTTTATGTAGAAATGATGTTTCTAAAGAAAGTTTAACATTGTCAACTTAATTGTTTAAAAAACGCTGACGTTAAAAGTATGTGAAAATTTGAAATAAATCTATAAATTTACTAAAATAAACATTGTATATACCCTTTAGAAGAATAAAGTAAAGAGAAAATTATAGTTCAATAAATTGTAAGCATTACTATTAATTAATAATTATGTGTCTATATAAATTTTTATATTCCTATATTTTTTTAACACTGTCAATTGTTTAATTAAAATTAATTAATTTAATGAAAATATTGACTGGGAGTATTAGTTCTACATAAAATCGTGTAGATTTTTTTCATCGATATTAGAAACCGAAACATTGATTTATATATAAAAATGGGCATTTTATCAAGTTGATTAAATGAAATCCGTCCCACATTGCACCAGCTTTCTAATTAAGCTAATTTTTTTTCTCAATGGGATTATTTTTTAGCAGAAATACTAACATTTACGATAGACAATGGGACAAGAATATACCCATAAAGTGGTACACTTTAATATTGTTTCAAAAGTTTACTGTAAATATAAGCAAAAATTCAATTACTTTTAATTAACGAGTAACATCCTCGCAATTTGGCTTTTTTTCGATCAAATTTTCCAGATTAAGTCTTGATACTAATACCGTAAAGATGGACATGGTCTGTGTCTTACTTTTACTTTTTGACAAAACCTAGACAACGACTAATATTTTTAGTAATAATTAAAAAAGTTAGGGAAAAAGAAAATATTTGCAAATTAATTTCAAATGCCAATCCCTATTACTAAATTAAATCGATTATAGATTATGAACCCTGACGTGTATAAAGGGTTGTGGGGCGGCTCTAAATGTAGGGATAGTCCAGTACAAACCCTTAGAACGTGTTCTTGTAAAGAGTCAGAATGTGAAGCAAAAGATAATTACATAAAACAGTTGGAAGAATTGTTTGACTACAGTTTGCCAAATAATGGTGCTGCAGCATTTATTGCTGAATCAATTCAAGGTGTTGGAGGTACCGTACAATTTCCTAGGGGATACTTAAAGGAAGCTGCAAATATAGTTAGGAAGCATGGGGGATTGTATATTGCAGATGAGGTATGATAAATATTATACTGATATTAAAATCTGTATTTTGGCATACGTTCTACATAATATCTTACAATCCTACAAAGTAGCCCATAAAAACATGTAGGTATTGTTATTTACGAATGCCTTTTTAATTTTTTAATACCATAAGTTCTAATACTTTCAAAAGAACTTGAGTTAAGAAAATTTTAAAAATTCGTAAATAACAATACTTACATGTTTTTATTGGGTTACTTTGACTTGATTGTTAGGTGCAAACAGGTTTCGGAAGAACAGGGGAACATTTTTGGGGTTTTGAGATGCACGGAATCATTCCTGATATTGTCACTATGGCAAAAGGAATTGGTAACGGATTTCCACTTGGAGCTGTTGTTACAACCCCTACGATAGCAAATGCATTGACCGAAGCATCCCATTTTAATACGTTTGGTGGAAATCCTGTGTCATGTGCTGCAGGATTGGCTACACTTGAAGTAAGTAAAAATGATGGGGTAAATACTTCAAAAGTGCACGATTTGCTTACGCTCCAAAACAATAACAAAATTATAACTATTATCACTTACCATAACCATTTCTATGTAATTTAATTTCGATCTTTTTGGTATAGTCCAGTCGTTTTCATCAAAATTTTCATTTGGCGTCTCTTTTACCTTAGATTATTGAAGATGAAAAACTTCAAGAGAATAGTGAAAACGTTGGAACGTATTTACTTTTACAATTAGAAAAACTGAGATCTGAGTTTCCAATTATTGGGGATGTGAGAGGTAAAGGTCTAATGATTGGGGTTGAATTGGTGGCAAGAAGTGGAACAACGGATGCTCTACCAGTTCCTAAATTTATTAAATTTTGGGACTATTGCAGAGATTTAGGACTTATTGTTGGGAGAGGTGGAATTAATGGAAATGTAAGCTTTCTATAGTTGATAAACTAATTTAACTAAAATAACTTTATCTAATAATGAAAAAGATTGATTGTATTAAGTCTATAACAGAGCCCTTAAAATCATTATCTCCTCCTACATAGGTCACCCTTCCTTCTTCATCACCCCTAGTTCTACCATTTAACAGTACTAAGCCCAGTTCCTCCGCTAATTTTATTAATCTCTTTCCATTTTCATTTATCTCTTTGTCCTGCGATTCCCTACTTTTATAAATTACTTCTCCTTCATCAACCACATTGCAGACTTGAGCATTTCCTACTCTCGCATTCATATCACCATAAACAAAAATTACTTCACATTCTCCCATTACCTCTTCTATAGTTATCTACAATACTCATTTTCTCACTTACATACACCGAAATTATCTTCGCATGGTGATGGTACCTGGACTTATAATTTCTTCAGAATTCCTATTTCATCGATGTTCAGTTTCTCGGCATTTGTAATGGCCGTGCAAAGATCTTTGTTATGAGAAAATCTCAAATGCAGTTGCGCAAGCATCAAACCCATAGTTTCCATGTGTAAAGCTTTCGAAGGACCGTCATCGGTTTCAGATCTTTGACATATTTTATCAGCAATTATGAAATCCATCAACAATTTGCTTGCTTTTCTTTATCTCTTCGGATTTGGTCCATCTTGAGATATGTTACCCAAATTAATATTAAGAACTGTTGTGACTTTATGAAAGATCAATTATCATTTCTCATTCTTTCCAATGTTTGAATGACTGCGTCGACGACCCTGATGGAATCTATTAAACCCGACTCTCTAGACTGCAAAATTTTGTCAGCTAGTTCAATTATTTCCAAAACGTACTTCATGTACATATAAAATGCAATAAAACCGGCGTAAATAAATCGCTTTACATAGACTAACGGGAGGGGGATGCGGCGACGGATCGACTTGCTTTTTTTTAATATAAATTCGATGTGGAAATTTCTCAAATTTCCTATAAATGTTGGCTGTTGGCTGAGATCTTTCTGCCTCTGCTAGAATGTAATATTTTGAGATTTTGAGAAAACCGTTGAAGAATATCGTTTGATGATTGGAAAATTAATTAATGCATATATATAGGTTTAAGGGAAGGAGTTAGTTAGTTAAGTCATCAATAGTCTCGGAGAAAAAAGATAGTCTCATTCTTTATAAAAATACTGGAATTATTTTTTTTAATTACAATTAAAATATAAAACCATCGAGAGAAAAAGTATTTTCACACTCGAAACAAAATCTAAAAGCGTTGACTCACTACCCTCCGGGTTGTGGGGTTTAAAAAGTGTGGGTTATTGTTTTTTTAAGATGTTTTATACCCTACCTTTCTAATCGCTTCCTCCCCAAATATAGAAGACCACTGGATCCGCTGCTCCTGCGTATCTTACCACAATTCGGGTGATATTCTATTTTTAAATATTTTTGTATCTCAGTAAACATATTTGAATTATCACTGTTTTCTTTAAGGTATTGCGTATAAAACCTCCGATGTGCATTACAAAAGAAGATGCTGACTTTTGTGTGGATGTTATAAAAAAAGCGTCTGAAAAAGTTCTAGTAGAAGAAGACAGTGTCTATGTAGGTGGTGTGTAAATAATGCAATAAATATGTTAAATAAACAAAATAATAACGACTTTCTGTTCTTCTTGTTATTAAAATTACCCAATTACCTAAATTGAATAAAAAAATGTAGAATTCTATTTGATAAAACAATTTTTTTTGTAGTTTCCGAAAATACGGATACCTATTTAGTTTCCTATAAATAAATATTTTTCTGAAAATTTTAGACACATAGTCATAATGTATGGTATATCAAGGTGGTTCAAAAAAATCAACTATTTCCGTTTTTGTAATGTCAGACGTTTAATAGTCGCAGGAAGAGAAAATACGATGCATGTTATAATTTGAGCTCTTAATATTAATATCTAATAGTTTCTGAACGTGATTTTCCATTTTCTTTTCAATTAACATGATAATTTTATTTAGTTACTTATGTATCTTAACCACTGCATCACAACTGTTTTAACTTCGTCATCGTCTTGAAGACGCTGACCGCCCAGATGTTTCTTCAAGTGCAGGAACAAATGGTAGTCACTGGGCGCCATATCAGGGTTGTACGGAAGGTGATCTAGAGTTTCTCAGTGAAAAGATGTGATGGGACCATTGGTCCGTTTACCCACATGCGGACGGGCATTGTTATGCTTCGAAACGATGCCCTTGTTCAACTTGCCACGTCTTTTGTTTTGGATTGCGTAGATTCCTTATCATTCCATTACTCATAATGTTTTGTCCGCAAACTGCACAAATCTCACGATGAGTATCAATCTGTTTTACTCCTTTAGCACTAAGGAATCGTATTACAGCCCGGACTTCACAGTCGGCGAGACTCACTATTATCGGAGACATCTTAAACACTCAGTAAACAACGTAAACAAGGGCGAATCAGACTGTAATGGCGTCAATGAGTAGGTACTTAGTGCGCATACGCGGAACGCTGATCGCAGCGCTGCGGCGGTAAAATTTCAAAACATGCCTTGTACAATAATTTACCGCTTTATACAAAAGGTTTTTTTCACAAATTGTCAAGGTGAAATTTGAAATCATGTAAAAATTCTTCTTTTTTTAATTAACAGCAAAACTACTAGATTTATTAAAAAAAACGGTTTGTTTCGGAATGTATTTTAATCGCTATAAAATAATTGAATGCTTCATAAAAAATAAACACATGATTTTGTGATAAATCTGTTAATCTCAAAAAAGAGATTTTTTTGCATCATCTAAAATTTAATTATTAATAGCTTTTGAAATAGTTGAATTTTCAAAAAATTATAAGATATCTTTTTTATGGAACACTAAATTCTGTAAAAAATGTGTATTCAACATCTAACTACATTACCAGTAGGCGCCATATCTCTTCTGCCTACAACTATTAAACATGTTACATTTAAAAAAAATACTTAATCGATGTTTTTCCTGACCTTTAATACCCATTATTATTATTATAAAATGTACCTACATATTTCCCTTGAAATTTTAACAATGATATTGGAACACCCTGTACAAGTAAAAATATAAAGGTACTCGCCAACCTTAAGTGTAAGTAGGTTCAAATATCAAAGATACAATTACAGTTTTCTTTTCTAATGAAATAGTAAGAAACTTTTAGAAAACGCTGAAGGATAATTAGGAGACTTAAATTATTTGTTTTTTATTTTTAATTAAAACAAAAAGTAAGCAGTGATTTTTGACTAGAAGATGCACTTATATTTTTCCGGAAAAACAAAATTAAAACTACAGTACATATTACAAAAGGAAAATATTTAAATTATAAGGTAACAAAAATTGTAACCATCATACTGAAATTCAAAGCATATGTAAAGTATTTACGTAATAAAGCACAATAACTGTTTATTCTTAGAATAAACCATTATGATAAGCACCACGCTATAATTTGAAAAAAATAATTTCCTAAAAGAAAACCTAAAAATTAATATTCACTAGAACAACTTTTCCTATTGTTTTCAATTGTAATCGTAAGTACTATTGCATTATTCTGTAAAAATTGGGAATTTAATATGGAATGTGAAATACTGAGAAAAAATACTGGAAAATTTTACAGGAAAACTGTACTACTTGGTTCTTGATTTATTTTATTTTTCAGTTTTTCTATTAGATCTGTTGAGAAAAAAAGAAAAAGTGAATCGCTTTAATAATTAAAACAAAAGCATTTTTCAATTTGTAAAAATTTCTAATTGTTTGATAATGACACATTGAATGGAAAAACCGAAAAAAAAAAAACACTTGAAAGCATTTGAAAAAACTTCGTGAAGAATCGAGTAGTACATTTATATTATCTATATATTTTTTGGGAGAACTTTTGGGCCCTACTTTGTACTTCATAACATTAAAAAAATACTTTTCACTAAAACTTTTTCAAAGATTGAAAACACCATTTTCTTTATCTTCTTATCATTTCTTCTACTTATACCTATTACGAACACATTCCTTCGTTTTCATAGCACCATCTTGGAGTCACAGCGTCCGCTTGTATTCCTCTGGAAACCAGTCTTTCTCTGTGTCTGTAAAATCTGGCCTCTGCTGCCGAAGTGGCCGAATTTGGATCCGACCATAATCTTTCAGCCATGGCTGCAGCCCTTGGCCAAATCTTGGAATCGATGGACGTGTCATCTACGTATTCACCCCACATGCATGCTTCACCACCAAGCACACTTGGACTATTTAAAATTCGATTTTGGTAGACCTTTCTCCAATTGTGATATTGAGTCGTTCCCCAAAATCCGTGGTCGAGGTACCAAGCGTCCTTAGTCGCCACTATTATATTGTATCCTTTCTCCACTAATTTAGAGGGTAAATCGTCGTCAGATGGTACCCATGTTTCGATTATATATCTAGGGATGAGAATTATTTTGATATTTCCCCAATTTCCTTTTTTAAGATAATTTATTTTGAATTTTCAGATCACTTAATTTTCGTTATATTCTCTTAATGTAAACCAAAACACTTTATTTGAAGTAAGAAGTTAGGTTATGTTGCATCAGTCAGGAGATTGGGTTTGATTAATGGGGTTTTGTTAAAAATAATGGTTATAGAGTTTTATATTCACCTGTCTTTGGACAAGTATTTTTCAATTATGTCTGGGTCAGTTAAGGCACTGGACCAAAGGACGATGGGTGTGTTTTCATTTCCAACTTTTGAATCGAATTTTTTTAATGCTTGCTGCTGGAAATAGCTCCATAGTGCCAGGAAGGACTCATGGGATCGATCTTGACCCTGTCTCTCTAAATGGTTTACAATCTCTAGAGTGGAATTCCAACAGGGTATAAACACCTTTAATAAAAGTATTAAAAGTCACCAAAAGTCATCTTTAAACTAATATAATACAAAATTGGGATTAAATAAGTTTTGTGCCTTTGAAATTTTATATTTTTTAAGTAGGTGACAAAAAATGCCTAAATTTTTTCAATACCTCATCACCGCCCATGTGGAAGGTTTCTCCTTTTGGTAAAATATCGACAATGTCAGCATAAAGATCGCCCAAAACTGTGTAAAGATTCGGATTAATTGGATTAAGTTGTCCACACGGTGGTTGGATGCAATACGATCTCCACGGATCTTGATTGACACAAACAGCTAGATCACCAAGTCCTGCTTCTCCACCCCATTGCCACCCATTTCCGGAATGGGATGGCGCGTCTATTTCGAGAATGACACGAATTCCTCGAAGTTTTGCGTACCGAATTATATCACTGACATCGGATAAACTATATGTATTCTTTGAGGAATAAGAGCCATATCTAAAATTTGGACAATAATTGTAAATAAAACAAAAAGTTTACTTTGAATTTCATTAATTGACACAACTAAAAAATATATTATTCTTTGTCTTTCGTATTGTTTCATATTACAGTCAAATAAGCTGGGAGGTATGTTATGCAGCGCAGAAATTTAGATATGACTTACGTTTATTCTACTATTAGACGATTTAAAATAAGAAAAGGGGGCCATGTTCGGTACTAAATATATTCAGGATTGTGGATTCGCTGATAATGGGTGCCAAGGTCCAAAGGAATTTCCAATAAGAACATACAACACGAATGAGCGAGTTAATGAGTGGTCGAGTTAGTGAATGAGTTAATGAGTGGGTGAGTTAATAAGCGGACGAGTTAGCGAGTGAGCTAATGAGTGGGATGAGTTAGTGAGTGAGTTAATGAGCGGACGAGTTAGCGGACGAGCTAATATGTGGGAGAGTTAGTGAGTGATTTTATAAGTGAGTGAATGAATTAATGAGTTGGTGAGTGAATTAATGAACGGATGAGTTAGGGAGTATTTAATCAGTAGTAGTTAATGAGTGAACGAATGAGTGAGTGAGTCAATTCATGGGTCAGTCAGTGAGTGAGTTAATGGATGTGTAAGTTAGTGACTGAATTAGTGGGCGTGCGAGGTAATGAGTGGGATAAGTTAGCGAGTGAGTTAATGAGCAGACGAGTTAGCAAGTGAGTTAATATGTGGGAGAGTTAGTGAGTGATTTTATAGGTGAGTGAATGAAGTAATGAATTGGTGGGTGAATTAATGAACGGATGAGTTAGGGAGTATTTAATCAGTGGGGGGTTAATAAGTGAACGAATGAAGAAGTTAGTGAGTGAACGAATGGGTGAGTGAGTTAATTCATGGGTAAGTTAATGCATATGTAAGTTAGCGAATGAATTTGCGAGCGAAACAATGAGTGAGTTAACAAGTGGATGAGTTAATGAGTGGGGTGAGGTAGTGAGTAAGTTAGCGAGTGGCTAACACAATGCCGTGTTTATTTTTAGTGTGGTATATGTTTTTGTTTTACTTACTTTGATAACTGTGGAACTCTAACGGATTCCAATGGAAAACTTTGACTATCAGTGGCATGCCAATGAAGCACATTAAGTTTCGATGATGCCATTGCATTAATTTGTCGCTTGATTGCGCGAACCGATAAGAAATTTCTTCCGGTATCTAATAGTAAGCCTCTGTATGGATATTGAGGCTTATCCTTTATCACTGCCTTCGAAACAATAACAAATCTGTCGCGGCTAATACCGTTTTCTTTTATTTTATAAGAAGTAATCAACTGACTAAGTGTCTCAAGGGCATGTCTAGCCCCGAAAGCTGATGGGGCTGTTATTGTTACATAGACTCCACCTGCTGGTGACATTTGGAAGAAAAAAAATTAAAATAAGATGTTAGGAAACGAATACAATTAAATGTGTACAACGTCTACTTGAGCGCGTCGCTAGTCAGGAAACAAAAACGAAATTTTATATAAAGTTGAAATCAATGTATAATAGACAATATTTATTTAAAAAAAAAATCAAAATCATTCAAATAAAACAATAGGAAACATCCGAATGTATTGAATGAGTATTAAAAAAGGAATCGAATAACAAAATCAAATATGGTAGGTGCCATTTGAAAAAATGAACTTATTCGTGTTTGAAGTATTTTTTTGAACGCCCTGTATAAACTATGATGCTTAATTTTGGCATGACGTTAACCTTAAGACTTAATTATAACTAGTAGAAATTTCAAAAGTTTTAGTCATTTTTATGGTTGATTTTTTATAGTTTAGATTGCGGTAATGATCATTGTTCTACAAGTTAATTAAATTATCTCAGAAACTATTCATCAAAGACATATAAGTTGGTTATCAAAGTCACCTTAAAATGTTATACTTCATACAAATTTGTCGTAAAAGTTATACCATTCCATTTAAAATAACAAAGTTGGCATCAACTTCCATTATAACCGAAAGTGTCAGACAGTTGAAATTAATGGCGTACATCAACTCCCGTCCAAATAATTGACGTACCTTTTTCGCCATAAGTGGTACTTAATCCGCTGCATTAAGTCTCGTCCAAGTAAAATAACAACACCTTCGCTTAATTAGTTTATTATTTCGAAAAATCACATTTACGGACATATACAGGACGACTTAAAAACATTTCCTCATCTTTTTATCGCCGGAAGAAGTTGGGAATGTAATCGCTACAGAATTTGCAGCAGAACTTCTGCATACGTCGGAATCCCTCACCCAAATATTGTTACATTTCTGAAGGCTTTATAAGATATGCAAATGGACACATACACGAAAATCAACAGTGTTCAAGAACAAAGAAAAAGACGAACTGTGAGGAAAGAAGTTGAAAGGTCGTTTAAATTTATTTGAGGGAAAATTAAAGAAAACTCGGAAAATAAAATAAATAGGTTCGATGATTTTGTAAAATGTGTTTCTAATTAGTATTCTATTATTTTTTTATAAAAAACATCATGTATATTAATAAAATGAATACATTTTTGCATTTTATTTAGTCGTATAATTATTTAGACGGGAGTTAATGTGTTTTCAAATTCATTATTAGCAGGTAAGAAATTTTGGACGGGAGTTAATGTTTGTCATTAACGGACTACCTGACTTGGACGGGAGTTAATGTGCACCCGAAATTATTTTAGATAAAAAGATTATCCTTGATACTCCTAAATTTTGAAATCACTAACACACTTAGTTTTCCTAAAACATCTAATGTTCCATTCAGATTAAATAACCCTGACGGTTATAACGACCACATTTCATCACGTCGTTAAATACGATATCTACTATACCTATTTGTATTTATATATTGAACATATCAACAAAATTATCGATTTTCGTCAGAAAAATTGAAACTGGCTAAAAGTAATTTATTTAAAAGTAATTGAAGGTTGCAGACAAGTAAAAAATTAGAAATGCAACATCGTAAGTCAACTTGTAAAGGAGGTCATAGAAAAAAATTGTTATGGTAAATAATTCAATGTGGTCTATTTACCTTTTGATATTTCCAAACTGTAACTTTCGTTTGTAGACCAGTTAAGGTCCATGTTTGAGTTACTTATTGAGATGAAGACGGTAATGTCCAATCCGTTGTTTACTGCCGAACAATTCTTCCCACATTCCAAAAATATGTTTTTTATAAATAGATCTGTATTTTCTGATAGAAAATATCCAGCTTCATCCACTGCGTTTAAAAATTCAAACGAAATAGTACTACAAAGAAGTAACATATGTGGTCACAAACCTTTTTGATTTATAGAAAAAAAAAACCGGAAAAAAAGCCTCAGAAAAAAGCTCGCAAAAATTGTCCCCTCTGCATAAAATCTTCAGAAAGTTGTTTTAGACTAGACCTTATAACGTTTCAACAAGTTTTTAAATTTACAGCTAACATTATTCACAATATGTAGACCACAAAAAATTACTAATTTTTTACCCTTTTTAATTTCTCAGTCTGACCTATGTAAGACTTGTTGCATGTACCTCAGTTATGTTAGGTACCTGATTTGCATTATTTCTTAGTAAGGTTTTTATTATTTCTTTTATTTTGTCTAAAGAGTTATTGGTTGTAAACGGTATAAAGGAGCCAGTAAATTTTGAAAATATACTTGTCTAAAGCTAAAAACCAATTAATGTTTGATTTATTCATCTTTGGTGTTAATTTCAATTTTTTTTACTGTAGAACTCACAATCACTAATTATATGATACCGACTTTGACTGTTTTTAGGCTTTTATACCTATGAATTTATTTGCAGGGGTTTTTTTCTCTGGGGGTTAACAATCAGGTGAATTACGGAATTTAATTATTAAAAGGTCTCGTTTTAAATAATTTTTGAGGGAATTTCTGTTGAGGGTAAGTTTTTCCGGGGGCTTCTTTTCGGGGCTTTTATTCCGGAGTTCTTTTCATGTGATTTCTTCCTAGATTTATCATTTTTAATAGAAAGGTATGCTAATAGAGGGTTATTCAATTATTGTTATGTCACGTATAAGGGATAAAGGGTTGGTGTGGGGATGCGTTTGTCATTCAATTAAATTACAATAAAATACAATTTGATTAAAATTTAATATTAAAAAAAAATAGATTGATGTTAAAATAAGAATATTTTTGGAAATAAAAAAATCCTAATATAGTAGTACTCTTGATAAAGGCATCATATGCCGAAACAATTGTAGAGTTAATAATAAAGTTTTATGAAACATAAAAGCTAGTTTTTGTTCTCAGTATTATTTTCATTAAGTTATATAAATTTCCGACTATCGAGTACATCCGTACATTTCCAGCTAAAGGGCCATTTTTGTAAATTAATTATTTAATAAGTTATTAAATAATATGCGACTAACACAGTTTTGTAGTGATTTAAATGTATTACTGAAAACGAAAAAAACTTATGACGGAACTATAAGGTAAGAAAAGGGAATCGAGCTTTTCCTTTCTTTTTCTTTTATTTGTGTTTCATTCCCACCAGATACTCGTACTGGTGGGCGGGCAGTCCCTCCGATCTACACTGCAGTGCAAAGCCGGAGGGTAGGGCGTAAGGCCCTCTTTAGTATCCTTTCAGGAATCGTGGGAATGGGTGGGTGGTGTGGTTAGGGAGAGAAAGATGAGACGGACGAAATGAAAATAGAAGAGAAGTAAAATCGAACTAAAAATGTAAAGTAATACGTATTTTAGGGAGAAATTAGGATAACTATTATAAAATAATATTTGAAAACAGCATAAGAAGCAATTTTGATAAAAAACTGAACTCTTATATCTTATAGAAAAGATATTACTTTTGATTTTTTATTTTTGTTTTCTTACTTCGGATTAATATTGATAAGGTCCTGCGACAGATCCACTTCCTTAGTTGGCCTAGGCCAAAGTGCTCCATACTGTCCACAGATCAGTCTACACGCTTGTAAAGAATATGAAGGCGCTTCTTCTAAAAAGTTTTTATTGTTTATTGCGCTGCATATCTGTATATTTTCCACCAACAATAAAGAACAAAGTAGATTATGTACCAAATAATGTTAAAATAAATTAGAATAGCAGTTATTAGTCATCATCCATAGAATACAAAAGCAGTTAATTAAATTAAAAATTGCATATACCAGACATATTTCTTAAGTAAGTACCGTTTTGAAATTAATAAAAAACGTGAAAAGATATCTTAATGATTTTACTTTTATATGAAAGCTTGTACCTTAATGTACTTTTCTACATAAGTTCCTTCAATATTGAGGCACTTGTCATAACGTTTGACCAGTTTTTGAATACCCTTCTCATAGAACTCTACCGCCTGACTTATTAATTGTTAACCACTGCATCACAACTGTTTTGACTTCGTCATTGTCTTGAAGACGCTGATCGCCCAGATGTTTCTTCCAGTGCAGGAACAAATGGTAGTCACTGGGCGCCAGATTCGAGCTGTACGGAGGATGATCTAGAGTTTCCCAGTGAAAAGATGTGCTCGAAGAGATCTTTGGTTCGATTAGCCACATGCGGATGGGCATTGTCATGCACATTTGTGCGGCCATCTTTAAATGCTCTCACCCACATCCTTACCATTCCATCACTCATAATGTTTTGTCCGTAAATTGGACAGATCTCACGATGAATATCAGTCGGTTTTATTCCTTTAGCACTAAGGAATCGTATAACAGCCCGGACTTCACAGTCCAGTCAGACTCACGATTATCGGAGCCATTTTAAACACTCAGTACACAACATAAACAAGGGCGAATCAGACTGTAATGGCGTTAGTGCGTAGGTCAGAGATGTAGGTAGGTAGTCAGTGCGCATGCTCGGAACGGTTACTGAATTTCAAAACGGTACTTACTTAAAGAATATGCCTCGTATTAACAATGTTGTTTATTACCTAATATTTATGTATAATAGCACGCTTAATTTTGTAATTTTTAATTCAGTTTGAATAACCCTGTATATGATATGAGTCTTAGTTCTCGATAATCTGACTTATTATTTTAATATGGACTGTAATCTTCAAAGTATAAGCACTGTATTGGTGGTATTTGTACACTGAAAATTGGATGGGTGCAACCAGTATGAGAATGTCCTTATTACAATACCTTTTAGATTAAGTTTTTATCAATAAACAACATAACCAAAAATGTATTTTGTTATTAACTTTTTCTTAAAGAGTTAATTATATAAAAATCAAATTGGGGTTAAAACCTGATTATGTTATATCTATGGTTGTTAAATTTGTTATAAGCTGATAGTTTATGAAAGAAAACATTATTTAGTTAATAACACTGTTTCATAGAACACAAAAGGGCAACTTTGTCTTAGAAAATAAAAAACACCATTTAAAAGAATCACATTATTTTGTAGCTACCTTGTCTGTTATAAACAAATTTATGAACTGGAACATCAGGAACTTTTTCGCATTTTCTAGATGTGTTACATATCCAAGACCATTGTTTTCTAAAAAAAGAGTTATTCATAAAAATGAGGCTAACAAATTAATAAAAGTCTTAATCTTATATCTTATATCATATAATGCGTAGAAAAAAATAATTGAAACCAGAATACATAAATGACAAAATGAATAAAGAATGAACAAAATCCTTGAGATTATTTTTGAATTATTATAGATTTTTTGGCTTTACTTTGATTTTAGGTTGGTCTCGAAGAAGTGATTGTTTTTAATACAACGTGAACATATGAACATAGGCTTTCACGGCCGGAATCCATAGTGATAGACTGATACGAAATGAACGATTAGGTTCAGATTAGATTCATTTCAGAGACTCAGTCACTAACTACTGAGGCTTCGAGGTTTTAAGTATAGATAGCAAAAACAATTCTAATTATTGAGAAACTCTCATAAAATCTATCATCATAATCATAAAAAATAATAAGCAAATAAAGCTATGCATGTAATGGAAATTGCTGCAGCTATCTTCTCTGACGATACGACATTTTGAATGATCTGTTTAATAAAACGTCTAAAAGTATATATCGATAGAAGGTAGAAAATGTTGGCTGCATTTGTACGTTTTATGATTGGTGTATTTGAAGTGCCATGTGTTGGATACCTGTTAATCATTTAGGATACAATTGCTAGAAAGTAATATAATATAAAGACAAAGTATTGTTTAGCTACAGGAAACATATGTGTAATGTCCTGCTTTTACCTAGTGTCCTGCTAATAATTATATTATTATTCCAAAATTCCTGTGAATGTAAACTGGCTATCTGTCGTGCATTAATGTTTGGATGTTATGTATAATTATTTTAAAGTTTCTGTATAAAAATTGTTTACTGTTTACTAGGTACATCCTGTGTAAGAAATATGTCATCTATTCATTCACGGATGTTCTGTATTACTGTTTTAGGGATCTTGTTATTGTTTATCAGCTATATCCTGCTTATTCGCGGATGTTATTTTTTTTACTAATGGAAATTAACCCCGAAGTTAACCAGAACCAATTTTGTTGTGCTGTTCATAAAATTCACCCACGCGACAAATTTTTGTTTAATAACTGTCATTAGCATTTCCTTAGAACACGCAACCTCAATTGGAGATGTAATTCAGCTATTCCATTGGACATCATCTAGTACTAGATTAACGGGCGTAACTTAAATTCTGTAAAAGACGCAAATGGTTTGCAGATATAAAGAAGTTTTCTCATACGAAGCAAGGTTCAGTTTGGGGTATAAACGAATCTTGTGATACGATACAACTTTCGACTCGGGATAGGTCTATAAAAAATTAAAGCTTTTAAAAGATAATAGCAGGCAGATAAATGGTTAGTTAGTTATTTAGTTACATAACTAGTACACTAATCAACTAATCACTAATCTTTTGCTATTAACTCGGTTCGATAGAACGTGTAATTAAGTATTAATAAATTTGTTAAGAGATTCTATTCTATCATTCTTTTCAATCCTGTCTGTTTATTACATGACTCATTTTCATTCCTATATGTCAGTTTTAATTTTTACGTGTCTGTTGTATATAAAACATGGTGGGCACGTGATGGAAGGCTTTTGATGGACTATGTTTTCACATTACCTAAGGGCGGTTGTTACATATTCTTCATAATCATCATTATGGTCGATGACATATAATGGTACAATCAATTTTAAGAGCGTTGAAGGAGCAGAGTTTGAATTAAATGTTCAAATTTAGGATTGGCGTTGAATTCAGTTTCAAAGTAAGGTCGATCGTTCGATAAAATGAGCACAAAAACCGCGTCCTGTCCAGAAAGCTAACTATGTATGTAGTAAGTATTTATAGCATTGCCAACTTGTCAAAATTGATTCTTACTTAATATATTCTATCTTTGTTTCTACAGCTAGTACCTGAATTTAATTATTACTCTGTTTTTTGTTCTTATTTCTGTTGAATTTAAATTTCTTACATCGTTGAAAGTGTCTCTTTCGTCGGTTTTTTCTTAAGAACAATATGTTCTTGTTAATTGAAGATGGTTATGGAATAATAATTTTGTAAAGAACAAAAGGCCATCATCACTGATTGTTGCTACGATATGTAACGAGAATTGAATAAAACTACAAGGCCATTCGAGCAATTGTTTGATGAGATTGTGTATCTTAAACGAGTGGAGATGCATCCAATTTTTTTGGAATTTGCACTTTCGAATACCAGTTAATAGAATTTGAAAAAATATAATTTGAGATAATAGTTGCACACTACCTACAAGGAATCGAATGAAAAATGGTTACAGAACAACATTTTATTTTCAGATGAATTACAACCTAATACAATAATTGTTAAAAGAAAAAAATTTAAGACAAGCTGTCATTTCGAAATGAACAAAGAAGTACAAATGATATAAAAGTAATTATGTACAGAATTTTTAGAATGATGAACTTTATTACAAATTAATACTTTGGTATCAATTTTAATGTAGTGACAAAAAAGTATAATAGTTAATAATAAAGTACCACGTATACTCAACCAGAACTTCGACATCCCAAACCCATTTAATATCATTTCGAACAATCCCACATTCCAACCCATTCAATTAAAAGTAACCTTCATTCACTCTAATTTTTATCACAATTACTCCCATATTCTCACACACCTCACCACTAAATGTCTTTACAATTGAAGCCTATATGTCGCCTTACAATCTGTCCCCCTTCCTCTCTTTGACCATGCATGATATTTTCACAACAGAACAAGTGAACTAATGTCTTCTCAGTACCTCTACATAACCTTAAAAAACTTATGGGTGTTTCACACTGTAGTGCAAAGCCGGAGGTTGGGGCGTAAGGCCCTCTTCAGACTCCTTTAAGGAATCATGGGAGCGGTTGGATGATGGTTAGGGAGAGAAAGATGAGGCACACGAAATAATGACAGAAGAAAAGTGAAAAATTATCTGTGGAATATTGCTGCCCAGTACTTGCTTCAATGATCCAAAGGAATTACAGAAATCTTGGACTTGAAATTGAACTGGTGACCCGAAAGGTAAGATAAGATCACGCCACTCGGACATTTCTTCCTCTTAATTTAGGATAATTTAGATATCGGAGCTTACAGAACCTACATTTCCAATCTTTGTATATGTTACGGGTAAAGTTAGATAAGCGAGTTAATCTAGGTTTACCCAGGTAAACTGCGTAATACCCAAGACTGTTGGGTAAAGTTCAAAATATATTTGGAATTGTGCACGTTTCGGGCTTTACCCGGGTAAACTGCGTTTTATCCGCTTTCGCTTGGTTAAAGTTCGATGTACCATTAATGACTCATATAACTCAAGATTTTATTAAGCTATATTTGCGCTTGTATGAAGGGTGTCAAAGAAAACTGAAATCTGTCAGAAAAGGACTTGTGGTTAAGTTAGGTTGGGTTAGGTTAGGTAGCTTGTCTTTATTTGAACAAATAAGTACTTGTGAGTAGATTACCTTTGAGAGAAGAGTGTTTTAGAATTCTAATTTTTATTTGTAAAATGTGTTTTTTGAATTAAATATGTTTTTAAAACATTAATGACCTTGTCATTTATGGTACATCCAACTTTAACCAAGAAAAAGAGGATAAAACACGGTTTACCCGGGTAAAGCACGAAACGTGTACAATTCCAAATATATTTTGGGCTTTACTAAGAGTCTTGAGTATTACGCAGTTTACCGGGGTAAACCTAGGTTAACTCACTTATCTAACTTTAACCGTAACATATATAATAAAAGAATATAGGTAATCTTCAGTAATAAATAAGTATCTGTATGTTATTGGCCAGACTAATTTGTTTATTCTGAAATTCGATAAGATTGAATTTCAAATCAAGACGACCTAAACTAATCTAACCTTCAAGAAAAAAGATACTTAGTAAAAAATAAATAACATATGTTATTGGTTAGTGATCTTTCCAATCTGTTAGAGGTATATCGCGATTTTAAATTACAAACACCGTTCAAGCAAATAAATAAATAATTAAGCAATGATTAGTTTAGGTTGGTATTTGAAATTTAAAAACCACTCTAAAACCAGTTTGACCTAGGCAAAACTACTTAGATTATCCTCAAATTAGGTTTGACCTAATAAATAAAAATATACGTAATTGTAATTTAGAAGTTTAGAATTTGTGTAGGTCGCAGGAACGTCTACCACATATCAAATTAAAGGACTCGGTATTTCTACATTAATTAACCCAAGAGTCTTGGGTATTACGCAGTTTACCCGGGTAAACCTAGGTTTGCTCGCTTATCTAACTTTACCCGTAACATATACATTCTTGTATTCTTTCCCTATGTTACCACACCTCATTCTCGCCCCACATTCCCTTGTTCTCTTTCCTTTCATTCAGATATTCTGCGCTGTTATAACCTGGTATTATTTCTCTATAAATCCAATTGTAACACGATTCTATTCAATTCTTTTCCCACTACATTTATTTGGTACAACTCTCACTTCTTCATTTAAGCACATTGTAGGCCATCTCAATAGTTTATTTTTCTACCTACAAACACGTTCTCTAATTGTATCTTCTACACCCCCCCCCCCCAATTTCTTCCTTCATATGTATTTTGTCATATATTTAGCCATTCGCGCGAATAATTAATATGGGCTGTATGAAAATGTGATTTTAATTATTGAATTAATTTGTATCCACTACATATTACCTCAAATTAGTGAGGAAAATTTTTATTACTGCTGTCACGCCCTCGCTGGGATACGAACCCGGGATCTTTGGCTTTACGCGCCAATGCTATTACCACTAAGTAACGAGAGGTGACAGCAGTAATAACGATAAACGTACCTACTAAGCCACAGAACGTCGGAATCAATGTATAGTGGTAGAAGTATTGAGGCGTAAAGCTAAAGATTTTTTAAAAATATAAAAATTTAAATATAAATATGGATTCAACAGAAACAACTACTCCGATGGCTAAAGATTTTTGTTGATTTGAGTTAATCTGTAATGGGTACAAATGGGTACAAATTAATTCAATAATTAATATCACATTAATTTATTTAAAATTTACCTCTACTAAAAATTCTTCAAATATTCCAACCTTTTATGCCACTAAATTAAAATTGATACAAAAGTGTTGATTTGCAGTAAAATCCATTATTATGGTGACCACATCTTACAAGTTCTACAAATTCTGTACATAACTATTATTTGATATATATTGCTTATTAGTTCATTTCAAAATAATAGCTTGTCTTAAAATATCCTCCAGTAGAATCGTAAACATTACATAACGGAGATTCCCCATAATGTGACTGGCATATTAATTATGTTATGTATCGAACACTTGAATGCACGTAACGAGGTATACAAGACACACGATGTTTGTAAAATAAAACGTTTACTTAATAAATCGATTAATATCATAAAAATAGAAGAAAATTGTTGAATGCTTACGTGCCATCGTTGTAAGTTCCATCAACAATCAAAAGGGATACTTGCAATAACAAAAAAATCCTTTCCATCATATCACAGATTTTCTGTATCTGTAACAAAACAATTAATGTTTAATTAATATTGACGAATCCAAGTACTCTCTTCTACTGTTATTTCAATTAATTGTACAGTATTAATTTGAATTTCACGTTTGTATTACATGTATTTTTGCAGACTCTATATAAAACATTCCTGAGGATTTTGAGAATATTTTTCACTAATCTCAAAGATATAAGTTACTCTTATTTTTATTTACAAATATTTTTACTGTATACTTACATTACACTGTGCGTTTATATAATTTCGTAAAATGCTAGTTATTAATAGGGTCGACTATTTTGAGTTTTTAAATTTAGCGATTAATGAAATAATCAATTATTCGATTATTCCGTTTAATCGCAATAATCAATTATTTTCAACAATGGACAATCAATTGTTAAATTTAATAATTGACCAGCCATTAGGGCATTAGTTATTAACTGTTTCTTTGCTTTCTTGATTTTTTTAGTCAAATTCATGTGTTTTTGTTTTTAGATAATTAAAAATAGTATTATCGTTCAGCAAAATTTTATTAGATACTAAAAATATCTTGACGAGAAAGGATATTTAAGCGTAACATGCTTTCTCCGTGAACTTTCAGACTTAACCCCGTATTTACGACCCATTTATGGCTGCACCTTAAAAACATCTGTTATAAAATGTGCATCGATTAAAAGTCTAACGTTACATAAAGTGAATTAATGAGTCCATCACGAATGCAGCCGCAGATGTAATAGTAAAATAATGTAAAGTTATGCTTATATGCAGACGCCTGTTGAAAACCATTAACGGTATCGAACACACCTTATTTGCTTTCTAAATGTTATGACTATCTATGTAGCATGCATACAAACCTACCTGAACAAACATGTACCTATCAAAGTTATTAAGTACATGGAAAAAATCATATGTGGTTTTTGAGACGTTAAAAGGCGCTTTAGAAAAAATTGTTGGTCAGATTCGTGCATATACGTACGACAGTACAATTCAATGTCAAGGGTTAAATACGTTTTAAAAAAGTCAATTATCTACATAAAACACACCGTTCGATTGTTTATGGAATACTACAAATTGTTTTCCTTTTACGTTGTTTGATAGTCGAGAAATTAGCAATTAAAAATAAACTACAAGAGCGAGTTTGCCTCAGGGGCGGGTCCAAGAGGGTGCGATAGGAGCGATCTCCTCCTAAACTTTGGAGCAGGGCCGTAGCCAGCCCATAATATCAGGGGGACTGAGGGACTTTTTGAGTGGGCGCAATTAAAATAATTGGAAAGTCTCAAAACTGTTGTAATTTTCGCAATTTACAGTCATTAAATTTTTGCATTAATTCAAACAAATCAATAAACTTTTTCAAACGCCAAATGAATTAAATTAGCTTGTCGTTGGTGCTTCATAGACATTTTTTAGGGTCTGTGCTACATCCAAAAGTACGGCTAAAAGCTTGTAGGTGTCCTCAAATGCAGTTCATTGGTTATAAATTTCAGCGAACATGTCGTCACGCCACAGTATCTACAGATAAATGTAAATGTATTCATAATCCTAACTTTATGTGATTGTCTTATTAATAAATGACTCCTTCCTTGTAGAAGTAATAATCACGTCCGTTGTCTCAGCTAATAATCGATCTCGTCGTGGTGACGATCGCTCCTATTCCGTCCCGTTCGAGCCGAAAACTAATGAAGATTGGGGTATTGGCGGAATGGCAAGTGTTATTACAGTGAGTTGGAGACTGCCGCAAACGCGTAATATGCAACAAAACCGGCGTAAACAGATCGCAGATCTCAAATTTACTATAAATGCCGGCTTTTGACTGAGGGGGCTGAGATGCTTCTAGGGGGGGGGGGTCAGCCTCATGGAGCGCCCTTGGCCCTGCTTCGGAGTAGTACTCTTGGATGCAAAGTAACGCGAAATTCAAAAACCCAATAACTCAAAAAATTAAACTCATCAAATGAGTAATATTAATAGGAATAAAAAGAAAGCGGAAGATATCTATACATCTATACATATAAATAAAATTGGAGTGTCTGTTTGTAATATTAAAATAACCACTTTTTACTAAATGCATATGGATGTATACACGGTACATATACCAAAATAACATTTTTTTAAATTTTTGTCTGTTTGTTCCGGCTAATCTCTGAAATGGCTGGATCGATTTTGACGGGACTTTAGATGGCAGATGGCTAATGTAATAGGGAGTAACTTAGGATACTTTTATTTTAGAAATTAATTATTATTATTACTAAATAAAAGTAGCCTAAGTTACTCCTTATTACATTAACTATCTGTCAGTGAAAATTCCGTCGCAATCAGTTCAGCCGTTCATTAGCCAGAACAAACAGACAGACAGATAGATAAAAATTGTAAAAACGTCTCCCGCCACTTAATATCACAAAGGCTGCCCGTCGCGCAGTCTCAGAACGCGCGAGCGGGCTATTGCTAACGGTTGTGTCTCAACGACTTCGTTTAAAATTTTAAAAATAACTTTTTTGTTAAATTCCACTCGGGCACAGCTAATAGATAATATACACATGAATATAATAAATCTAAATCATTTACCCGAATCATAAATCTTAAATTAGCACACATCGTTTCAATATACAAACGCTGAACATTATACCCTAACAAATCATCGTCCCTCTCTTTGATTTCCAATTTTGCAAAAACATTCGAAAAATATTTAATAAAAATACTAGGTGAATACAAACACGCAGTTGTAACAGCTCACGTAACAGACTTTATTTACATGCCGCCGGCCTTGAAAGCCTACACATCTTTATTAGAGTTTATTTTGATAAAAGTAATTTTACAATAACAGTTTTCTTAGATTTAGCAAAGGCCTTCGACACTATAAACCATACAAACTTTCTGAAAAAATGTGCAAATTTGGGATACGTGGGAAACCACCACTAAAAAGCTATGTTATTTAAAGACTATCCCTCTAATAGAAAACAATATGCAAACATAAACCGGGTGCAGAGTGAAACATGTACTATAAATATGGGAGATCCACAAGGGACCATACTCGAACCCGTACTCCTCCTTAATACATAAATTCGTTTTTTGTATCTAGTTCTAAAAGGTAAAATTTCAGCGTTATGTGTTCTGGAGCATCTTGAATTAGCTTTATGTTGCATGAGCATTTTACTATGAGAATATGAGACTACGACTATCAAAGTGGGTGTCGCATTTGGTCACTGTTGACTAAAAACAAGAATGTGTTAATGATTCTGAACAGTGTTTGCTATTTGGCCATGTTTAAACGTAACAAGCCGGAATTTTTGCGTCGATATATGATGATGGACGAATCACTCCAGAATCAAAACGATCGTCATTTGAGTGGACGATGAGAGAGCAACTGGTGAACCTCGTCAAAAGCGCCCGAAAGCACAACAACCTGGAAAAAATCTGGAAAGGATATGGCCTCGGTATTTTGGGATGTGCGTGATGTAATATTCATCGACTATCTTGAGAAGGGAAATATCGTCACAGTCAATTGTAGTAATTAGATAGCGTTATTGGAGCGTTTGAAAAATTGAAATTGCAAAGAAACGACTGCATATGGCAAAGAAAAAATTTTTGTTTCATCAAGACAACGCAACGCACCGTGTCACAAGTCATTTGTCATCAAAACAATGGCAAAACCACCTAAATGAATCGAACTTCGAATTGCTCACACATCCACCGTATTCTCCAAATTTGGCTCCCAGCGACTACTGGCTGTACGCAGACCTCAAAAAAAGAAAATGCTCGCCGGCAAGAAATTTCGCTCGAATGAAGAGGTTATCGCTTTACCGTTGAAGCTTAGGCCTTAGGCAAAAGATAACTTGTTCTAAAAAAGTGGTATTGAAATGTTAGAATGTTAGAACTGCGCTGGAATGATTGTGTTGCTCTTGATGGAGATTACGTTGATGAATAAAGCCAATTTTGAACAAAAAAAAACGTGTTTTCTTTGTTAGGCCCGGGACTTTTCAGCCCATGTGTTATTACCATAGATCAACAATTGAAATAGAGCGAACACATCAAAAATACTGTGGAAGTGACACATTATACCTAATGTTATTTTTTGCTAAATTAAGTGGAATAATAGCAGATTTGACAACCATGTATTACAGGATTTTCAACGGTATATCCATATATGGCATTGCAGCTTGGGGGTCAGCGTATGAAAAGATATTGAAAGCTATATTAATTTTACAAAAAATATAATTAATATAATGGTAAAAAATTGTAAAATACCTGACCTTAAGAAACAATATATGTTATAGATCATCTAGAACAGAAGTGGGCAATACGATTCTTTCCAGCGTATCGATTCAATTTCATAAAAGGAATTGATTCTCACGATTCGTTCATTTGAACGACGATGGTTTGAGAAGTTTGTGTTCTGCGGCGGTGGTCTCGTGTTTTCCACGAAGGCACGATTTATTTGAACGAGCTACACCGTAAGCAGTGAATACAAAATAAAACGATTTGTATTTACTGTGTATCTGGCTCAGAAATAAATAAATAATAGTCGAAATACAATATACAGATAGCGTTTAACTTGAAATAATTGAGAACGACTTACAAAAAAAGAAAGTTATGTAAGAAGTAAGTAATTTCTATAAAGGAATTTTTCTATTCACACTGTAATATTCAGATTCAACTTTTGGCTGTTACTATTTAGTCTATGCTAGCTCGAATTCTCCAGACTTTGTTTATATGAACGGTGCGATAAGGCCCGAATATGCAGCTCTTTTATAAACACGGGCTGTGCTCTCGTGAGAATTATCCCATACAAGTTAGTTGTTCGTAAGCTATCAATATAGGTATTTATAAATTGTGTGAAATTGTTCATCTGTGCTTTAATTTTCTAAAGTGTCAGTTTTTTATATAATAGGTGAGTTGATTCACCGGGTGACCAATTTTACTATTAAATTATCTATAATTTATTTATTTTATTTATTATAGATTAATATTGCAATTTAATTGAGCATATCCGAGTTGACCCTTAGTGCTTAGTTTTTGAGGATGATGCGAGTTGACCTTTCATGCTCTTCGAGTTGTTATAGAGTGGGTACTATGCTAGTTGACCCTTAATACCTGTGATTTGGAAATGATTGAGTTGCAAATTCATGAATTATTATTTATATTTATTTCGTTATGATTGTGATTTTGGTTTAATTAGTTGCTCACATATTGTTTTTGTTTATTTATTTCAGATAGATAAATCATCTCGGACCAGTCAGGCCATAAATTCCTAATCTAGTATTGTTAGTTATTTTTTTATAATTATTTAACAATTACTTGGTTTTATCTCAAATATTTGTATTGATTTTTTAAATTAAATTTCATTTAATTTTTCCTGACTATTTTAATTTCACCCTACATTAATCAATTAAATTAGCTTACAAATACTAATAGACTAAAATGTTTATATTTTTATTTGAATACTGTAAAATTATGTAACTTAGTTTCACAAACTGTAAAAGTAAAAATTTGTGGCTATTTTTCATTTACACTTCATTCTATAAATATATGATATTGAACAAAACTTTATAATAATTAACCATAATGACTTTGACACAAATCTTAATAATTTTGTTCTCAACAGTTTCTTATAAACGAAAAATAAAAATTATGCCAATCGTTCATTTTGATATAACCTTTACGTCATTCAAATTAGATTTGTTTGTTTTTTTTGTTTTTTTATTAATGTTTGAAATGCTAGACAGTGACTAAGTAATTTACATGAATACAGATCTACAATAATAAACGTGATTATTCACCTTTAGGTACTATTATATAACCTCAAGCGTTTGTCTGTAATCAACTTACAGGAGTGTTGAATTATATGGTCTATAACAAAAGATACGTAGAAGCTATTGTTTAGTTGGAGTTTCCACTTTTACATTATACGTAGTTATATGTAGTAAGTTAGTGTAATATGCAACGATATGGTTTCACTTTGCTTGTTTCCATTTTGTATTTTACAAAATTATCATTATTATTTGTAAAGATAATACTTTTTAAAAAAGCAAAGAAAAGGAGACTGTGGCATGGAAATAATAAAATTCAAAAAATGTCTTACCCCAATTTACCACAACACTTTAAAAAATGCGCACACTGTAGTGCATAGCCGGAGGATAGAGCGTACGACCCTCTTCAGCCTCCTTGCAGGAATCGTGGGAATGGGTGGGTGGTGTGGTTATGCAGAGAAAGATGAGACGGACGAAATGAAGATAGAAGAGAAGTGAAAGATTATCTGTAGAATAAGACATTACTGCCCCAGGATTTGCCTAAGTGATCCAAGGAAATCACAGAAAAGTTGGACTAGAGCAGCCGGACCCGGGTTCGAACCGGTGACCTCCCGAATGCTAAGCAATGATCTAGAGCACTACACCACGCCGCTCGGTGGGGGTAACAATATATTCAATGTCGAATGAGTAATAAATATGTTTACTAAACATAATTCAAGTGTGGCAGATTAAAAATTGGCATGAAATTGGAAAAATACTAAGTCGAATCAACAAATACAGTGCATTATCTTCGAGAAAGAAACTTATGAGATTGATCATTTTTGTTTGTTGTAAAGGCTTGTAATTAAATAAAATAAAAACACAAGTTTCGAGAAATATGTTTGTTTACTGATATTACAACTGTTTTGCTAATAATTTAACTATTGCAGGTGAAGATTTGACAAACTAATTAACGTTGTAAAAAATCTATACGATCTCATATTATTATTAAGGTTTAGAGTGGGGAGTAACATTCATCTTAAGTTTACATTGACTTCTAACAAATAGACTGCAGAGTTTAAATAATATTAGATGTTTCATTAATGTTAGCTAATTAATTATTTGTATTGTATGAAATAAAGCAGGCTAATATGTTTTCGCCTATTTGTACTGTTGGCATAAACATACTAATTCTTTACCTTTAATTAGACACTTTAAATACAATTCAAATTTACAATTTTTATCATTGTTAAACGGTTTGTTTAAATATAACAAATGGTTAAATAAAAAACGACACAGTGAAATAATTTGGCCACTTTTTATTTACAAATTTAACAACAGCTTGTGGTTTCGCTACAAAGCACAAAATCATCTATTTGTAAAAGGTTTTGACATCAACACACCACAATGTGGCGAAAGAGCTCACGATATAATTGATTGACCAAAAAGGAGGGAAGATATTTTAGTGTGTTATTTCATTGTTTTGATATAGTAAGTAACATTTGAGGACAATGATGTACAAAAGTGCTTGTGCTTATTCCAAGCTAAACAAAACAGAAAGGATTTCGCAGTTTAAATCTCACAGTCAATTTTAATTATGTTAATTAATAATTACGACGAATACATTATTGCTGGAAATGCGTATTGCGTTTGAGATAATTATTTTAATAAACAACTGGAAATTACAAATGTATTTCAAAGTAAACAAGGAGTATAGAATTTTTAATCTGACAGCTGATTTAAAAATATTTCGCTAGTAAATATGCACATATATTAAATATTTATTATCTCCATTTTCAAACAATACAAATAATTTACAAATTACTTATTATATTTCTTACATTAATCTGACAACAATTTTTAATGAAGTTATATAATGATCGTAACATCCAAAAGTTTAACCAAATTATTTCTAAAATAACAATTTTAATAAATACTGACAACCTGAAAATGAAACTAGCCCAATTTTAAACTAAGATAATATAATATAATCTAACCTATCCTAACCTAACACAACCAAAATACCTCAATATAATCCTAAGCTGGTGGCGGTTCAGTATTTGGGGCATGCTCACCAGGGGAGGGGGTCAAATAATTGGAAAACTCGTTATTAGGGAAACACAACAGAGGGAGTTTCAATGTGTGAAAATGAGATTGAAGAAAATTTTTGAGAACAAATTTTTTATTCTATTTCTGATATTTGTATATCCAGACCTTACTGGATAAATCTAACCTACTGTATTCCAAAATATACACAAAATTGAAATGAAACGAAAAAGCTTTTTTCAAACAACCGAAATTTTAATGTGATATTAATTTATTCAAAAAAGAAGGAATTAAAATCCTTATTCGTCTAAATTTTAAGATCAACGATCTCACATTTTGAACGCGTCCTAACAAGTAGGCACAACGAACCGAAAGACACATCCCACTTGTTAGGACGCGTTCAAAATGTGAGATCATTGATCTTAATATTTAGACGAATAAGGATTTTAATTCCTTCTTTTTTGAATATGTTATATTTTCGTCTAAGAGTCCATCGTAATCAACAGTGTAATTCAATGCCGGTAGGTGTATTAGCCCTCGGAGTAGTTGTTTCTGTTGATTCCATATTTATATTTATATTTCTAATATAGCATGTAAAGGCCTTTCTGCCAGCGCCACCTGATGAGACCCGATAGGTCGAAACCGGTCGTGGGATATGGCTTTCGGTTCGTTGTGCCTACTTATTAGGACGCGTTCAAAATACGAGATCTTTGATCTTAAAATTTAGACGAATAAGGATTTTAATTCCTTCTTTTTTGAACATGTTATATTTTCGTCTAGGAGTCTCCATCGTAATCAACAGTGTAATTCAATCAAATTATATTGATATTAATTAATTACTATAATAAATATGTTATAAATTTTTTAATAATTTCTATAATATATACACTATAATTTCTCCTTTACACTAAATAATGTCGAGTTAAAGTCTACTGATACTATAAAAGACTTGGGGGTTATTTTTGATTCATCTCTAAACTTTAAGAAACATGTATACCATATGATATGTAAGGCTATGAAATCATTATGGTTAGTTAAACATTACACCAAAAACTTTAAAAATATGAATGCTATTTTATTACTGTATAATACAATGCTTAAATCTATTCTCATGTATGCTTCATCCGCTTGGTCTCCAAATACGAAAAAAAAATTGAGAAAATTCAACATAATTTTTTAAGGTACATTTCCTGTAAACTAAATCAACCAATGAATTATATGGACCACAATTGTACGCCTATAGCCAATCCCATTCAAATATGTACGCTGGAGTCAAATCTAAAATACCATGATCTTATTTCTCTATATAAGTTAATAAATAATCTAGTTGAAGCTGATAATTTAATACGAATATTTGAAATTGTTAGGTCAAATAGAGAATTAAGAGATACGGATATTATTTTCTCAATACCATATAGATATAAACTGTTCGGTGAAAAATGACCCATATTACTAAATTTTCTAAATTAGTTAGGTATCTACTTTGATGTCATTATAGCATATGTATGTATATATATACATATATATATATATATATATATATATATATTAGCAATATTAGCAATACACCTATAATGTATTACAACAATATACTTTTGTAAATGGGAGTTTGACTCCCGTGAAGAAATATAAATAAATAAATAAAAAATAAATTAAAGCAACAGTCCTTTTAACCCAATATAATCTAAGACCAGCAATGATTTATTACAAACTTGCAAAACTGTACGGAACCTTTCGAAATAAACAAGAAATAATAAGAAATCTTAATTTAGAAGAAGATTTTTATAGTTTCAATTATCAATAATTGCAATAAATGTTACTATCTGCTCTGATAAAAATTGTAAAAGACGAATGAATATTACGTTTGTTTGCTTGCCTAGAGCATTCAAATATGTAATGTTTTAAAAAATATTCTAAGTATATTTTTCAAATTTATTAAAAATTAACAGGAATAATTTAATACGAGATAAGTACTAATTAAGTAAACAACTACAGTATATCGTAGTACTAATAATGGTTTTGTGATTTATACAACTTAAAAGCAGCAATTGTTTAGATTACAAAATTACTTATTTTGTTAAATATGTTTTAAACTAAATAAGAAAGGCAAAGGAATTTTGTTTAAACGAAAAATTTTAATCATGTACATTAATAATCATAGCAAACATATTATTGTTCGCAATATGAATTGCGTTGAAGATGTAAATTTTAATAAACAAGTAGATACATTAAAGCGACGTTAACCCAAGGCTTCGTTCGAATGATCTCATGATCTCGTTTGTGGGACTGTTTTTGACCTCTAAACGATTATTTTTATTGGGTCTTGACCGCAGGTAGATACAGTTCGCTGGTAAAATTTACAAAGCAATACGTGCAAAATTGACTTAACCTGAGTACTTGCTATACGTTAACAATTGTTAATAATAAAAATAAGAAAGTAGAAAAGTTCAAACGTAATTAAAACTACTTATTACCTTTATTCCTTCTGATAAAAGTTTCTTTTATTCATATTACGTTAAATTAAAATAATGTTTCAACAAATATTTTTATCGTAAATAGCAATAATATTGTTTCGCCAAACATTGGCAACATTAGGTGATGATTTAGTAAAGTTTCTGTGTTATTCAGAAGTTTTATCTTAATAAATATATATAGAGAGGACAAGTATAATAATTATTTCACTGGGTATATATAAATTTTTAGTAGTTTAATAACCTGAAAAGTACCGGAGATATGCTATCACGTTAGTGAAAATACGATACGTTTAATATAAAATGCTTCCTTTTACCTTGAAGAACATAAAAAATCAGAAATGTATGAAGCGTTTCTAAAAATGGATTCTTATCCAAAAATTGGGAAACTGTATTTCAAAACAAAAACTTTAGGTACTTACATCTAAGTTTTCTTTTTGTCTTTTCTTACTTATTTTACAATAAGGCTTACGTTAATTATTTTCCTTAATACTAGGGTAAATAAAAAAATATAAACGGTAATTTTACTATTTAGCTTAGTACGTTAATTTCGATCTAGATGATTCGATGCTCGAGTGTTGTCTGGTTTATGAGGAGGGGGAAACCGGCTTAGGTACCAGCTGCGCTCGGTTCTGTCCGCAGTACAGCCATAACTGAGTGCGAGGTACCTTCGACTGTTGCACATATAAAGTTTTTAACCAATGAAGGCGGTTAGGTTAAACGATCGGAAATTTTCACTCGTTTGAAGGCACAGTTTGGGGATGCTACACTGTCTAAGAATCGAGTGTATACGTGTATACGTGGGTCAGAGAGATCAGGGATGGACAAGAATGTGTCGAAAATGAAAATCATGATCGACGCCCAAGAACAAGTCTCACATATGACAACATCCGTGCTGTTCGAGAGCTTGGTGAAGATGATCGCCGGCACCGGTTAACTATCGAACAAATCTCATCAGAAGTGCGTATCAGCTATGGGAGTATGGGAGTGTTCAATCCATCATCACTGATGACCTTGGCTTTTTGTTTATTTATATAATTAGTGCTCGCTGGGTTACAAGGTTGTTGATCGAAAATCAAAAACAGGTCAGGTCGGAGATCAGTGAAAGACTTTTGAATCGATATCGTCACTTGTGATGAGACGTGGATTCACCACCACACTGCCGAATTAGAAATGGCGAGTAAGGAGTGGCGAAGAAAGGATGAAGACTCATGGGCAAGGGGAGTTCTACTGATTGATTTTCTTTACGATCAACGAACAGTGACAACAACGAACGATTTATTATTCTGAGTTGCTACAGTCGAAAAAAAATCGTGTATCGAACCAAACGACAGGGTCATTCCATTATCTATTCGAGACGTCATCCTTCATGACAACGCCAGGCCACACACCGCAGTTTTGATAAGGAATGGATTGGAAGAAATGGGCTGGGATACCCTCGAGTCTATATTTATCTCTGACTAATCACAAATCACCCAGTAGTTATTTTTTTGTTCGCGCCCTTGAAAGAATCACTTGGAGGCAAAAGATTTGAAAGTAATGAAGAAGTAGAGGAGTATGTGCGCAATTGGCTGATAACTCGCCCACAAACTTTTATGAAGAAGGTATATTCAAGCCTCCAAATCGGTGGCAAAAGTGTATAGAACACGGAGGTAAAGATAGGATTACAAGAACAAGAGGTAGCAATAAACCGAAAATAATGGCAGGAAAGTCTTTTGAGCAGGGTTTCCCTGTACTTTATAGTAGATAGTCGATGTGGTTAAATTTTTTTATTTCAATCTTCTACTTCTATATTCATCAGTGTAAATTGATAATAGGAAAAACATTAACGATGAAATCAAATAAGACGAAGAGTCATGCGAAAGCCTACATTCAGTTACTAAATGCGAAAGTTTTATATATATATATATGTGATATATGAAGAATAAATGGGTCAGATTTAACTCGGATTACTGTAAAACAACGAGAAAATGTGGTCGAATCAAAAGTATATTGTGTATATGACTGCGCGTTGATTGTACGTTCTTGTAACAACATTTGTCAGATTTGCGGCGCGAGTATTATAAAGAAAAAACCTTAAAAGTATGAGGATCCTCTGTCTCAGTTCTAGTGGTCCAATTCTACTTCCCCAGCTAAGACAGATTAGATTCGTGTTCCGATTTTTTATTTTTACACCATGACAACGTGTGTTTCTAAAGTTTACACTATACCAACGTATACAATAGCTTTCTGTTTCTGTTTCTATTCTTGCTAAATGGTTCTTATACGAGGGCGAAACAAATATAAATTGGACTGTTTTTTTTAAATTACGGGGAGGTCAGTGACCTGGTATTAGTAGATGCGAAGATGGTCTGTATCGCTACGGAGAAGGGAGAATCAACCGCAATTCGCTCGAGTCGTTTTAATACGAATATAAACACTGAGCGAGCCAGAAGTGCATGTCTTCGTGGAGCAACGGATTATTATTAAGTTTTTGACCAAGGAGGGGGTGAATCCAACCGAAATTTTTCTGCGATTACTGGCACAGTTCGGGGACAACATCCTGTTAAGAACTCGGGTGTTTGCATGGCAAAAGGAATTTTTTGATGACCGTGAAAAGCTCGAGAACGAAAGCCAAGAAGCAATCGGTCAGAAGTGTGTGTTATTCTTTTGCATGACAATGCAAGGACTCATACGGCCAATGCTACAAGGTAAAAATTGGATGCATTGGGCTGGTAAACGCTGAAACATCCACTATATAGTTCTAACTTGTCCCCTCGTGACTTCCATCGTTTTGGGCCCCTGGAGGCCAACGTTTCCACAAGAACGATTACGGATTAAGAAAGCTCTCAATCCGATAGGAAAAATGTATTTTTAGGGCGGGAGACTATGTAGAAAAATAGTATATGTATCGAAATATAATTAAATATAGTTCGAATTTTTTACAAAACCAATCCTGTTTATATTTGAAACAGCCTCGTATTATAATTCAGTATCGAAAATTAGGATTTTCCTTTAATAGTTCAATAGTCCCTTACTCAATTCGCTACATCCCCAGTGTTTTGCATTCGTCATTTTCAACAAGAAATCTTTACGACAATCAATTACGTAAAACAAAATAAAAAAACAAGGAAAACACAATGTAGAATTATTTTACAGTTTAGGTACATAAAATAAAATGTAATTGTAAGTTTATGACCCATTACGGAAGAATTCTGCAGGATAAATTGTTCATTAGTATAATTGTCCAATTAAACGTTAGTTTCCAATTTATTGCATACCAACTGTCCTTATATAAGATCATGAATATAATAGTTACTAGTGTTGCAACTAAACGGTTAATTTATTTGAAGCGTGACTTTATGTAATGGATGAGAGTCAATTACTAATTTATTTTATGATAAAATGCACATTTCGATAACATAAAGCCCAAACTCATAAATTAAACTGGCACCCACATGATAATTTATTATCAAAATGTTTACGTCATTTCTTTACTTTGTTTCAGCATTCCGATTTTCATAAAACTTATTTACGCGGCCAGTCGCAATATTTGTAATATTTATTTTTATGTAGTTGAAGTTCAAGCAACTTTGGCGAACAAAATATTTACATAGAATAAATACAAGCAGAACAAACAAGAATCGATGTTAATTATAAGCATTATGTATTTTAAATAAATTTCCTGATTTGAGTGCAGGTATTAGGTACAAACTCTATCATAATTTTAGAAAAACGCTAGGTTTCAAAATTGTTAAATTGTCCACAACAATTGTCTCGCTTAACAATGGCTTCTTCAGATAAAGAAATAATGTTAAGATTAGGAACAAATTGTGTTTATATACTAACAATAAGATTTGAAAACAGGGGATAATTTTGACATTTGTTTAAGAAAGTAAAAATAACATTTAATTTATTGTCTTTATTAATAAATATGCTTTCCATAAGATTATGTTTAACTACTTCATTTAACGTCATTATTATTTTAAATTGTTCGTTGAATTGACGCATTTGTTTTTCAAGTTAATGATTTTTCGATGTTCCTTTATTCATTGTTTAAAGAATCTGCGTTTGTCCAATGTAGATTTCTTTTGAAATCTCCTCAGTCTGTTTTATGTATACTTATTCTTCCTCTAAATAACGAACACTATAATAAAGATTTAAACAAAACTTTATGTATTGCCCAAAACAACGGTTATTTCATTCCACACAAGTAGTAATAATTAATCTATTCAACAAAAAATTAAAATCAAAACCATTAATTTAATACTCGCCACAAAAAAACTAATAATTTCTGCTCTCTTATTTATATGAATTTCACGAAAGATTAGTAGAATAGTAAAAAAGCCAAATATAACAGCTTCCTTCAGAACCAATAAAGACTTTTAACAATTTCATTAAAAGTAATAATGTCTATGCATTAGAGCAAGTCTACATTGGACAAACTGAGAGATCACTTAAACAATAATTAAACGAACATCTTAATTATTCCAAAGATATGTTGAACATTCTGTTTATCGAAAAACATCAATAATCTTATCAATTAAAAGAAATTATATACGTTATCTAATGAAGTTAGACTTAATCTTTTGGAAAGCATGCTTATAATTAAATACATTAAATTAAATATTATTCTTATTTATCAAAACAAATATTAATAATTCTCCCAAATTGAATCTTCACTAACAATTTTAAGGTTACCTACCCCTAGATTTTCTTTTACATCGTATTGTTAATATACAAGCACAATTTGTTCATAATATTAACGTGTCTTCCACCTGATGAAGCCATTCTATGTCGAAACAATTGTTGTAGACAATTAAGAAATTTTGAAACTTGAATATTTCTCTTAAATTCCTGATTTGAATTTAATACTGGGTCAGTTGATGTCAATATTTAAAACTAACTCAAGGCAAATGTTATTTTATTCCTTGTACCTACTTACCAAAAGGATGAACGTGGGTGTTGTTATGAATAAATTGTTTCTTTTAATTTGGTTTTGATTTTTCAATAATATTTTTTTCTTTTAATTAGACTAAGTTTAGTTAGAGCTGCAATTGTTACATCTTATGATAGTTCAATTATGTTATTTATGTATTTAATGTAAAAATAATTGGCACTATTCAGCCTGTAAATTTGAATAAAACAATAAAAAATAAAAGTTGACTGTTAATGTCAATAAAACATTAAATCATTTCTGTAACGTTTTGCTATTTCATTGCAACTTCTTCACTTCGGGAATCAACAAATAAACAACTAATAAAATGTTGTAAAAGCTTGAAAAAGTTACAATAATGGAATGAAGCATTGTAAAAATAACTAAATACATATTTTTTGTTAATTTAATCAACAAATCCTGTAATAGGTTCTAATTAAGTAACTGTTTTTTATTAAGTACTTATTAATTAGTTTTGAATATATGTGTATAAAAATGTAATACTTTTAGATTTTTTTTATTATAAAGCTAAAGTGTAAGCATCTACAATATTATTATTTAATTAATTATCTAATAATTAAACTACATATGAAGGAAGAAAACATTTAATTTAATAAGTATGAATAACGAATGTACTTACATTTTTATTCTATTATTCAGTCTTACTAACAAACGGTTTTCGTTCGATCAAGTATCACAACATCGTAAGACACTATTTCCCATGTATCTTCTGGGTTAATTGTTGCTATTTATAGTTGGACTTTTTTATTTAAACTATACACACGCCTGTTTATTTTTGTCCGGCCAAATGAGATTCTAATGACGTTAATATGTTGGACGCATATAATCAAATACTGAGTAAGTAAGTATATGCTGTACAATACTAAAAGTTGACTTAAAACCTAATGCATGCCGTTGCACCGATGCGACAGCAATGTTTTAAGTGAGACGTGCGCTCCACTCAGCGGTTCAATTATTTTTAAGTGGTGGAAACAGCCGTCTTGGACATTCAAGAACACTATTCGTTTTTCTCGGTCGCGGGAAATTCTTATCAGCCAATTGAGTGCGCGCGCACTACCCGCCGTGCCGACCGCCAAATGTTTTTCATTTACTAACTAACAATGTATGTTACAAACAAACAACGGCTGCGAACAAAGTAACGAATAACGACGATGATCGCTCGCCAGTGTCATTGTTTACGACTGCGGTTTTCTGTCAGTAAGCTAATGACATTCGTGTACGTGGGTGTGTCGTATAATAATAATACAATGCTTGTTCGCAAAATAATGGGACTGGTAACGTAGTTACATTACGATACAAACATAATCCGAGGTTTATTATACCATGAAGCTGTAAATAATTATTTACTTTATAGGATCGTCGGGCGAAGAGGGGAAACAGTTGGAAGGGTGGGGGCCGAGAGGAGGAGGTACAATTTAACCTAACCTATCTTATCCTAACATAATCTAACCTAACATTTCAAACGCTTTTAACTTTTAACATGCAAAGATCTGACTGTGTATAATAATAAATACTTTTATGCTACTAATTAAAATATAATATATGTTTTTTTCGTATACAGTGATACCTCTACAATTCCCAACTTACTGATTTCTAACAGAATTTATTCATTAAAGTTACTTCAACAAATAATTTAATTTTACATAGGAGGGGGTATAAGAATTTTAGAAAGGCTTAAGGGGGGCAAGGCACGAAAAAGGTTGGGAAACACTGGTCTAAATGTTACGTGGAAGACGAACTCTTAAAAAACTTAATGTTAACTGTTAATGTTTTTCTTTAAATTATACAATTGAAATTTGTAATATACACAGAACATACAAAATGTGCTGTTGTTTGTTTATCTTTAAAAATAAATATTTATTTATACATTGAATATTGCTTCGGTTTCTACAAATATTGTTTATGACCATTACAATTTATTTATTGTTTTTATTATAATGTATTTCTGAATCGGCATAAGGACAGTCTCCAGTCCGCACTTTTTTATTTTACTTATAGTTTTGACTGATAAAACACTATCGGATTTGCAAGTGAAATTTTTAGTCCGTACAAAAATACATAAGCTGCTAAACATGATAATTATTGTATCACAACGTCAAAAGGTATTTTGTTAACACAAAATACAAATCCACAGTACCCACAGGATTATGTAAATATTTTATAAAAAAACAAGTTGCAATTTCAACTTTGCAAGATGCTGAATTTTTGTTTAAATTATTTATAGAATCATAGTCATTTTGTTCATTTTCATTTGTATCTACAGTGTACAATTCCGCATAATCGAAAATCTACACTACCCGACAAAAGTAAAGCAACTATTGCCCGCACAGGTATCTATCCATCTCGTATTTATTCCCTTACTTTGGGATTGTATGTAAAATATTTATAGAAACATTGATTGACATTCACACGTTTAAATATTTTATTTAATAATACGGAACAAAAGTAAAGCACCTTCTACAAAAACAATTTTTTATTTGACTTAACCACTGAAAAAGAAACAAATGTGGTTGGATAGTTACAGAAATAACGATATTATAAAAGTATTAATATAAAACTTAATAGGTTACCTACCCATTATTGGATGTAGCTATTTTGGTTCGATGCGGTATTGATGAAATTCAGTTTTGGGCCTTAATAATTGGCAGATTTGTCGAAACCTCGTTAATTTTGTCAATCAAAGATTGTTTTCTTGGGAATCTTGTGGCCTGAATTCCGTGTTTAACCTGTTTCAACAGGTTTTCGAAAGGGTTAAGGCCCGACCATTGCATAACCTGGATTTCGTCGTCATAAAACCACTTCTGAGCAAGGCAAGATGAATGTTTTGGGAAACAAATTGTAAAGGAATCTGCTACTCAGCGTAGACCAACATATAACGTTTTTGAGTATGTCCTCTATACCAACCTATCTACAGTTCTGTGTATAAAGTGTTATGGATCTACTCCATTCCACGAAAAACAACCCCATGAAAAGTAATTTACTATTGATGTAATATATAGTGTAGGTGAAATATCGTATTAGCTGAACGCCTTAATACACGCCTCACCTCGTCAGAAATAAAATTTTTGTAACGTGTTTCATCACTAAATATATTGTCACGAACTATACTTGCGGTTTGTGTTGGTTCAGTCCTAATTAACAACACCTTCCTGGATATTCTCAGCCTTCCTAGATACATCTGGAATATTCTAGCAACGATCAATAAAAAGACAATAGTAACACGAGAAGGTTGTAGAATGTTCTAGAAGGAACGCTGAAAATTATAAAAGCGAGTGCACTGGGCGGACCGAGTCAGTTTGTTTACATCGTGCGTTGACAAGTGACAGGAGCGATAGACAGGCGATAGTCATAGAGTGGCGGCAGTGGAACGCGAGTATAAGTAGTGGCAAAGAATAAGGCGACGGGAGAAGAAGATTTACTAGTGTAAAAAATTGTGTGAACTTGTGTTAATCAGAATTGGTGTTAATTTAATTTTAGTTGTTAATAAATTGCGTTTTTTTGTTTCTTTAATTGTTTTCGTAACTGAACACGTCACAAAATTTTTTCCAGTCTTGAACTGCCCCATTCAAATATTGCCGTGCAAATTCAAGACTGCCACGACGATTTCTTTTAGAAACTAAAGATTACTTGGTTTAATGTCTGCTATAGAGCATCACTTCAACTAATCATTGTTAAACAGTCTTGGGACTAACTTCTAATTCGGGAATTTCAGTAATTATTCTTGGACCTGGCATCCGCAGATCTCTTTAAGAATTTCTATTGATTGTCTTATCCATCCAGAATATAGTTTTTCTAGACCATCATGGTTTCGGATTTTTTTTACAAATCTTCATTCATTGTAACGTGAAATTTTTGGACACAGTCAATTTGCGAAAGAAAAACTGGCTGGAAATGGTTGTCTCAATCTTTAATAGAATAAAGATTCGGGCTGTAGGCCCAACTATTAACTATTAATTTCCGGGATTCCGGCCGTGAAAGCCTTTGTTCTTATATTAGTCACAATCGTCTTTCTAAAAAGACGTTCACTTTAAGTCTATACAAATTGGTGTACCCTTTGGCATACTTATTTCTGTGAAAAAAAAAACAGTCAATAACCTTAATTAACATAAAAAAAAAAATTTTTAAACGTACCTTAATCGTAGACCTTTTCTTTTTGCACAAAATTTAAGAGCTGTTTTACTTTGTTCCGTATGATTTTGCTCCCTTTCATTAAATAAAATATTTAAAGACGTGAATGTCAAACAATGATTCCGAAAATGTTTTGTTATTTCACATAGTATCATATGTGGAAGCAAGGGAAAATCATTAGGTTGAATAATTTAAAGATAGACCTACGAATATACCTAGGGGATTTTTTTAACGGTTACTCAATTTTTGTTCGATATTTTATGTAACTAACTGGAAAAATCTGTAAGTAATTACTTAACAAACACAAATTACACATAATATTATACAATTTTTTGACCTTGAAACGTCGTCATCGGTGTGGTTATGTAAGTATAATAATACTAAAAAACCTTCCACCCCTTAATTGGTTTCAATTTTGGAAATTAGTATATATTTGGTGATTTTATATTACAAAAAATACAATTAACCTTACCTTAAATTCAGATGACATTCACAACTTCAACTACCGCACAATGGTAGCTAATTCTTGTTATACAACCAGCTAAATTATTAACCGATTCTCCTATCAATAGTCTTTAAATATTGATTAGATCCACGATTAGATGTTCTGATGGAATAAATAAGGACTTATCCTTAAATGCTAAAGTAGCAAAAAACAGAGATAAGCTTAAAAATTAGTTGCTGTTATTATTGTTAAACGGTTACGTGGCAACAATACCAACGTCAAAGTACATACTTAAGCAAAATAAATAAATAAAAAATAAGTAAAAACGGTTGTCGCAAATTAAATATTGTTAACATTTATGAAAGACGATAATGCTATATTAGAAACTCGTAATAATATTAAGTACAAACGGTTATAAAATGGTAACTATATTTTAATAATAAATCATATCTAATTAGTGCTATTTGGATAAGAAAAGCACTAGGGACATGTTTATGAGTAGTATTTTACAAGTAATTAGCAGTTTTGTTAATTAACGTAAGAGTTAATACCATAAATAGCAAATAAAAATTAAAATTGTATATTTCCCAAAACGGTATACCGTAGGTATAACAAATGGAGATACCCTTTTATAGAAAAAGCAACGAAGATTCTTTAGTGTAACTATAACCAAGAGCGTCGCCAGCCGATGGGTTTAAGGGGAGGGAGGCAAAATGATAGATAGAGTATATGAATTATAAGGAAAATAAATACGATTTATAACGTTTTTATATCGTAGTTAAGTAAGTAAGTAAGAAAAAAGAAATTTTAATTAAAACATAGTCCTAATAGGTTTCTAATAAAATTTTATACTACTTTATTAGCATTTGGGAGGTCACCGGTTCGAATCCAAGTTTTTTGTAGTTTCTTTGGTTCACTAAGGCTGGGGCAGTAATGTTTTATTCTACAGATAACATTTCACTTCTGTTCTGTCTTTATTTCGACCGCCTCATCTCTCTCTCCCTAACCACACCACCCACCCATTCCCACGATTCCTGCAATCAGGCTGAAGAGGGCCTTACGCCCTGCCCTTCGGTATAACTACAGTTTTTGACTTTTATTTAGTAATTCTCAATACGGTTATACCAATTCCTCTAAATAAAAAACTGCAATACCACAACTATTTTGTTAAAGTTTAACTGTAATTCTAAATGATTAATCTTAACTAAAAAACTTGTCGGTAAATTACAACATAATAAAAAAATGGTGATATTAGAGATTTATTGGCATGTATCGTTAACATACGCTTTCATATATTTTTTACATAAATGCTTTTTATATTTTCGTAGCATTAGGATTTCTCATTTCCATATATAACATGACATTATAATTATTATTTTAATTTGTTAAAAAGGCGAAAGTTAATTATGCATTAGATTAATAAAACAGGTTTACCTTTAGCTGACATTTGATGGTAACAAAGGGATCACGTATGCTCAAGTAATTAATGAATTAATTTTGACATTTACTAAAAAAAAAAAAAAACTTTCAACCGGTTGTTAAGTTTGATGATTATTTGTTAAATAAATGTTTTGAGGATATCTAGAAAATTGTCAATTGTCAGTTAAATTTGTATATAATAATTTTAAAAACGTTGAAGCAATCGTTCACCTAACATAAATTTTTAACTTAATAAAAAAATATTTAAAACAATTTAATTGTAGTTATTTTTATGATATCGTATTCCCTAAAATGAAGTCATACAAATTTCTAGTCCTATATATATATATATATATATATATATATATATATATTTCACCGCAGAATTGCATAGAAGAAATACAATTAAAAAAATCATTAAATTTAATGGAAGAGTCGAATTTTAAATAAGACTTTCATAATGTTGTTCCGTTTGGGTTGTATTAATACTAAAGCTACTTTTTCTGGACTGAATGTTTTTCAAACAACTTTGCAGATTTGCTTTGATCGAATAAACATTACCATAGCCCTCTGGCTCTTCGTGCATGTATATACATTTTCGGGTGTATTGTACTACCTGTACAGTGCTTCTACCTTGGGGTCAAACATTCTTTGTACGACCCGTCGAACGAATACAACATGCTCCGTATCGATGTAGATAAGTTGTCCGGCGAATTTAATGAAATTGGGGTTATTGTCCCTGATACTCTCTTTGCCATGTGTTATATAGTACAAGCAGACCTCTAAACACACACACATAAACATTTTATACATGCACCCTTCCATTCTCTTGTCTATCTGCGTAATATGTGTCTGCGTTTGTATGTTAAAAAAATCTGGTGACCATGTCGCCTTGGGAAAGAAGCATTATAAATCAGTATCAATCAATGACTTTGTCCTTTCAATAAACAGATTGTTGTTTAGTGATAACTTATGTTTTGTACATATAGTGCAATAGGGTACAGCTAGGAATATCTTTGTTTGTACGCCATACAAAGATGGCCTACGTAACAACAAACAAATACAATGCGTAATATAATGGGTGACCACCCCATAAAAAAATGGAATACAGGACAATTGAAGATCTACCTAGACTTCAAAAGAAGGTGTAAGATATGAAATGATTTCTTATTTCAAATACTAAATGTAAAAATGTTCTGAAAACTGTACACATGGGAATCTTCTAACTAATTTATTTATTATTAAATTATTGTTTGTTTGTTTCAAGGTTCAACCGAGGATTTGACTAGTTTCCTAGAATATATTAGTTCATTTTTCTCAAGCGTTAAATTTATTGTAGAAATAGAACAGTTAAATTCGTTAAACTTTTTGGATTTAAAACTGTTAAGAAATGGAAAGTACATAGAATTTGACATTTTAATTCGAATCAATCTCATTCTATTAAATTAAGTGTATTTCATTCTTTTATACACCGCCTATTTAGTCTCCCGTTAAATGCTACAAATTTTGAAAAAGAAGTCAGTACTATAAAATTATTAGCAGTAAATAACCGTTACGATAGTAAATTAATAGATTCCTTGATTAATAAAAAAAGAAAAAAGTTGCTAATGTCTAACTTTTTTGTGTCTCTTGACTTGAAAATAACAAAAATAAACGTATGCTTTTATTAATTTTGTACCTTCAGTGTCTAGTAAAACATAAAGAAAACTAACATCATCCCGATATGTGTAAACAGAAATAATCTAGGTTCTTTCATAGTTAACAATAAACTAGATAAACAAAACACTCATGAAAAACGTGGTGTTTGGCAGTTGAACTGTCTACATTGCTCCATATTCTATATTGGACAAACAGGTTGTTCTCTGAAAACCCGTTTAGAAGAACATAAAAAATCTATCATACAAAATAAAAAATGCACTGGATTAGCCAAACACTGCATTACAAACGATCATTTTATTGATACAAAAAATTCTAAATTATTACATAATTTAAATAAATATAAACGGCTAGATCTGTATGAAATTTTATAAATTAAAAAAGCTTGCAAACATCAAGATAACGTACTAAACGACGAAACTGAATTTTGGACCTCCCCACTCTTAAATTTGTTCATCTAACTCCTACATAGGTATATAAGATCGTTGTACTTTTGTAAAATTATTCTCTTAGATAATGACTTAGCAGCCGAAACAATTGTTGGAGTTTTCTAAATAAAAACCGTGAAACAAAAGTGTACCAAGTGTTTTATTTCTTAATCAAGGGTTTCTCATAAGAATCAAAGAAAGAAATGAAAAATTCAGTTGAATATGTGTCTATGGTTTATTGTAGCTTTTTGAGTAACATAATTTAAGGTCAGAATTTGGATAAAAGAAGATGTAGAGATGTAAGATATATGTTTGAAAAAGATGAAGTAAGATATGAAATAATATTCTATTTCAAATACAAAACGTAAAGTTGTTTTCTTCTAAATAACGAAAGAAATGAAATATTCGGTTTAACATTTCGCTACTTTATTGTAGCTAGAGGGTTATTCAAACTGAGTGGTACATTAGATGTTTTAAGAAAACTATGCATATTAGAGATTTGAAACTTTGGGACTAGGAATTATCAAGGATTATCTTCTTATATAATATAATTTCAACTGTCTCTCACTTCCGGTTATACCTGAAGTAGACATCAACTTAGTTATTTAAAACAGATGGTATATTTTTACGGTAAATTCATATGAAGCATAAAATTCTAAGCAACTTTGATAATCGTCTTGTATGCCTACGATCATTAGTTTCTGAGATAATTTAATTAACTTATAGGACAAAGATCGCTACCGTAATCTAAACCACAAAAAAATCACAACTTCCATAAAAAATGACTTACAAATTTTTACTAGTTATAGTCGAGTCGTAATGCTGTCAGGCCAAAATTAAGGTTCATTATCTATATAGGGCGTTCAGAAAAAAATATAATTAATAACTTAAAACCCAAATAACTTCGTTTTTTTAAATTGTACCTACCATATCTTTTTGTAAAAAACAATTATTATGTTTTTGGTCAGAAATTTATCGAGACCACCAGACACGGATCGCGATTTCGCTTTTATTAGAAGCTCATCAGCGTGCCATAGGCAGTCTCGATAAATTTCTGACAAAGCTGTAATGTTCCATAAAGAACAGTTAATCTAATAATAACAGATAAATATCTTCTGTAGCAGCTAAATCCGTGTCTGGTAGTCCCGATAAATTTCTGACCAAAAACATAATAATTGTTTTTAATAAGCTTTACGTAAATTCACGTATGTAGGCTGGGTTGTTGATTCAACTGGACAAGTTTAAATACCTCAGTGAGGCCTTGTCCAGTTTAATATCTTCTGTAGCAGCTAAAATCTACTAGATGGCAACAATTGTCTCTATGTTACTATTATATCTTTTTGTCATTCGATCCCTTTTTATCTCCATCCGATACATTCGGCTTTTTCCTATTGTTTAATCCGAAAATTTTTGAATGATTTTGGACTTTTTTCAAATAACATAATGCTAAAACATTCGAATGAATTGAAGGAATATAAAAAAGGAATCAAATGACAAAATAGAATATGGTGGGTGCCATTTGAAAAAAATTGAAGTTATTGGTGTTTGAAGTTTTCAGACTTTGTTCTTTTTTCCTAAACGTCCTGTATAAATTAAAAAGCTTAATATTGGCATGGCGTTAGCCTTAAGACTTGACTATAATTTATAAAAATTTAAATACACTGAATCAGTTTTTACGGAAGTTATGATTTTGTATAGTTTGGGTTACGGTAGCGATCTTTTTTCTATAAGTTAAATAATCTCAGAAACTATTCATCGTAGGTAGGCATACATGTTGGTTATCAAAGTCACCTAAAAATTTTATGTTTCATACGAATTCATCCTAAAAAATATACCATTTTATTTAAAATAAGAAAGTTGACATCAGACAGTTAAAATAATTTTTGGTAAAAAGGTCATCCTTGACAAGCCCTACTTCCAAATTTTCAAATCTGTAACACGCTTAGTTTTCCTAAAACGTCTCCACTCTCTCCACTCAGTTTGAATAACCCTGTATATTCAGTTATCCACGTACCCATATGGTAACTTGGTAATATATTCCAATTCCAAACATTATTATTTTACTCACACTATTATTTCTTTAGGTTTTGAAAGTGAAGTCAACAACTGGTCTTAATAGGTGTATTTAGAATCACATATAGATGTTATATAAAGTTACCAATACTTGTTCGGAGATATATAACCTCAGGTAACCTTCATTTGCAAATAAAATTAAAGTATCAACTGAAGAAATGGCATGTATTCGGTATCAGCATTGACCAGTTATTGCTTTTTTGGAAATGTTTTTAAACAAGCCAGATTTATTCGTTTTCCTTTAAATTATATTTACGTATACATACATATATATATATATAGTTTATTATTTAAATTATGATTAAAAAATTCAAAACACAATTTTATTTCAACAAACATATTCAAAAATTACTGTACAATTGTTTCGGCTAAATAGCCATTATCTATATTATCTATAGACTACCAACTATGCTAAACTTAAAATATAGGATACACAATTTTTTTTAGGTACAATCATAACCATATTACAGGTTAAAAAGGAGTGGGGTGTTTAGCATATACAACTCTTTTTGGTTGTTTACAACATTTTTCTTCGCTGTTAGAGCCTTCTTAATTTCAAGGACTTTTAGCAGAGTTAATTTTCTATTTTTGGATTGACAGTATAGTAACTTCAAATTATTACAGTTTTAACTATGATTTTTATGCAAATAGTGTTCTGTCAGACCCGTAACATATTTTTTATTCCTAATACTAGTTAGGACTTCTAAAGAACTACCCGTTTGTCCAATATACAGGGCATCGCAGTCCTGGCAATTTAGCTGGTAGACCCCACGTTTCTGTGTTATATGTAATCTTCTCTTATTGTTTACTAACATGAAACCTGTATTAAATTTAATTACTTCTGTTGTAATTAGATTAAACTTGCTTAAAAGTTCTTAATTTTGTAGCAAGAATTTTTGATATAGTTGATACCTATATAAATTGTGTATCCTACATATTATGTTCAGTATAGTTAGTACTTACTCTAGCTAATGGCTATTTAGCCGAAACAATTGTAGAGTTATTTTTGAAAATACGAGGGTGGGTCAAATATAAACGGCTTTTTTAAATTGCGCGCCGGATAGTTCTTCAAGGCGCATGCGGACGTTGGGAACTAAAAGTGGGGATATTAGGTGGCACAGAAACGACGCGTCGTATTGTTGCGTTCGCTTGGTTAATAGCTATCACAATGAGTGAGAAAGAGGTGCATAGCAGCGTTGCGCAACGAATTATTATTAAGTTTATTACACGTGAAAACATGAAATCAGCTGAAATGTTGCGCAGATTGCAAGCACAATTCGGAAATGAAACGCTTTCGTGGCCACGTGTAAAAGTTTGGTGCAAAGAATTTAATGATGAGCGTAATCGTGTCGAAAATGTAAATCATTCTCGTGGTCCGCGCACCAGCATTTCGCCGGTTAATATTGCAAGCGTTAAAAACCTTATTGAAGGGGACCGCGACGCCATGCGACGCCACTGTTCTTCAGAAATTTGGTTATCTCTGCATCAGCTATGGCAGTGTCCACGCAATCATAACGAAAAACTGGGATTCCGAAAAATTTCAGTTCGTTCCGTTCCAAAGTTGCCGAGTTAAGATCAAAAAGCAGCTCGAGTTGGCATCTTTCAGGCGCTTTTCACTCGATTTAGAGAGGAAGGTGATTTTTTGGCACAAAATTGTAACCTGTGATGAGATGTGGGTACACCATTACACTCCAACATCAAAACGGGCAAGCATGGAGTGGCGGCGCAAAGATGAATAAAACCCAGTGAAGCCGAAAACACGTCTGTCTGCAGGCAAAGCTTTAGCAACGGTATTTTGGGACTGGAGAGGGATGCTGTGGTCGATTTTTTGCACGACCGAAGAACCATTAATGCAGCCTACTACTGTAACTTTCTTAGTCAGGTAAAACTTGTTTATCGTCGAAAAAGGAGGACGCACCCCATTCGTGACGTGTTACTCTTGCACGATAACACTAGGCCTCATATGTCAGCTTTAACGCAGGCCCAAATCGGTGAAATGCACTGGACTCAGCTGGAACACCTTCCATATATACCAGACCTATCCCCTTGTGTTTTCCACATGTTTGGGCTCCTCAGAGAATCACTAGGAGGCGAGCCATTTCAAGCCGATGAACAGGTGGAGGCGTTTGTGCGCAACTGGATAACCACCCGCCCTGCTTCTTTTTACGAAATCGGAATGAGAAAATTACCAATACTTTGAGAAAAATGTATAGACACATAAGGAGGATATGTCGGAAAAAAGAGAAAAATTTGTTTTTGTGAAACTTTTCAAAATAAATGTTTTATGAACAAAAAAGGCTCGTTTATATTTGATCCATCCTCGTATTTGTTGAAGTAATACTGTGTTTTGAGTTCCTTAATTATCAAAACATGCTTCATCATCTATGCACCATCTGTTCTATTTAAATTGAATTCAGATTAATAATAAAACATAAAATTAAGGTGTAATAAGATGGTTAACTAATACAAAAATAGTTAATTTTCAGTTTTGAAACTATTTATTTTTAACAATTGTTTCGCTCAACTAGCGTATCTTCAGTAATACATCTTCTGAAGATGACCTAGTAGAGTCAAACAAGAAATAGTTTATTTGCATTTAAACTCCGAACATAAATTTCGTGTGCACCCTCATAGGAAAAAGAGCAAAACAAATAAAACTATAACCATTCCACGATTTCGACTTAATTACTCAGAAATTAATATGGTATATAATCAAAATAAAATTAAACATTGAAGTTACTCATTGAATAAGGATTCAATATTCGGGCTTGACGGTCACGGTAAAGGATTGACGCTGGTCCTTCGAAGAGTCCAAGCACCATCCGCAGCACTGGAGAAGCGTCGAACAAACGATTCCATCTACTAACTTATCTAAGGAAAAGAGATGTTCAGATATTATTAATGCTGGCTGTGGAAGCTTTTCCATTACTCATGAAAAGATTTTATTTAAATTTGGGCTAGCTGTGAGATATTCTCAGTCTAATTTCTGCGATATGTTTGACCCAGCTATAATCTTTGAGGCTGTCTACTACAGTTGCCGGAGAAACGTTGGAAAGAAAACTCATACTAGGAGTCTCCTAGAGAGGAAAATTCCACGACCATGGCCATCAAGCTTGGAAAATAACATTCTACTAATGGACTCCAGCCTTTTTAATAATTCCACCCGTCATTTCTGTTTTGGATCATCGATCCACCTCCCTATACCGAATTGTGTTTTCATAGGTATTGTAAAATTTCTGTAAGATTGATTGTATTAACATCATCAGTATAGTCTGTATGAAACAATCCAAAAAGGCCACAACTTATTGAACTCAAGTGTGGACATGTAGCGGAACAGTAAATTGTTTTTTTGTAATATTGTAAAATGTGTAAATATTATTTTTGTAAATTTTAAATATTCTAAATTTCATTTCTATTTCAATGTAAATATTTTCACTTCTTATCTTGTGCATGCCTTTGATTCCTTTCAAACCAGATACTATTGTTCAGTTACGTAGCCTCTTCGTTGAAATCTATCTTCACCTTTACCTGCATGCACCCTGTACTAATAGCTGGTTTTACCTTCAATTACTTCAACCAAACTTTTCCATTGTTTATTTCCAGGTTTTTACCGTCTGTAGACTTGTACCACTCTTACTATCACTATTTCTCCCTCTATAGAATAGCCCCTCTTTCTACTAACAACCCTATGTATAAATTCTTCTATAAAAGTTACCGAGCGGCGTGGTCTAGTGCTCTAGATCATTGCTTAGCATTCGGGAGGTCGCCGGTTCGAACCTGGGTCCGACTGCTATGGTCCATGTTTTCTGTGGTTTCCTTGGATCATTTAGGCAAATGCTGGGGCAGTAATATTCCACAGATAATCTTTCACTTCAGTTCTGTCTTTATTTCGTCCGTCTCATCTTTCTCTCCCTAACCACACCACCCACCCATTCCCACGATTCCTGAAAGGAGGCTGAAGAGGGCCTTACGCCCTACCCTCCGGCTTTGCACTATGGTGTAGGTCGGAGGGACTGCGCGCCCACCAGCACGAGTAGCTGGTGGGAATGAAACACAAAAAGGTTTTTTTATTTTATAAAAAGTTAAACTACTGTATTCTACTGTTCTCGACCTTCCTGTGATATCGCTACTGTAAGTTTACCTTGTTAATTTTTGCATTTATTTCAATTACGTGTTTTCAACTTGTGTGTTTTCTTCTTCGTGTGGTTTTTTTTGTTACGTGTACATAAACTGTTATGTTTCATTAATGTTTTATTTTTATCAGTTATTCATATAAACTTATCAAAACGCTAAAGACATGTAAAGTGATCGTCAATCATAATTTGCCTGTAGTAATATGAGGTGCGTGTCGTTTGTCCTTGTTTATTTATTATACTAATATAGAAATAAAAGAACCTTGTGGTGTCATCTAGCAGTCTAGAAAATAACTCAGAATTCGGGAGGTCACCAGTTCAATTGTTTTCTTGGATCATTTGGGAGTAGTAATATTCCAGAGATGATCTTTTATTCCTTTTTCGTTTTCATTTCGTCCATCTTGTCTATAATCACCCACTCATTCCCACGATTCCTAAAAGGAGACTAAAGAGGTATTCCACTCTACCGCCCGGCTTTGCACTAAAGTGTAGGTTGGAGAGACTGCCCGCCTACTAGCATTAGTAACTAGTGGAAATAAAATCTTAAGCTCCCTCACTTTTCAATTCCCATTCTCTGACACTAATTTTTATTTAAACCGAAACTAAAGGGTTAGGTAAATACTGCATATTATACGTAGTATTTCGATATATTAATAACTAGTTAACTTTTTATTATTGCATTGCTGATTTAATTTGACATGTTTTTATACAAATTGAAACTATCGTAGATGTCTGCTTTTTTCTAACAAAGCGTTTACAGAATATCCAATAGTTCTTTCCACAAGCCACGTTTATATTAAGTGCAAAAACGGAATAAAGAAGTACAAATAAATAAATGAGATGTATGTACATTATTTAACAATCAATCAGTAATTATCGTTAAGTATTTCATAAAACGTCCTCATATTTGTTTTGTCATCTTATTCAACACCTGCACGACTGCAGCGCTTTACTGTGACCATGTCACGTATTAATGTTTACATATGTTAACTTACCGAAAACAACTGCTATCGTTTACCATTATGAACTTACGATTAGTAGGCTGTTTTCGTATGTAATAATCGTCGACAATTATGTTTTATTTTTTATTAACGTCTAAGTAAGAATGTTTTCTCGACTAATAACAAAGTAATTAATATCGAAACAACATAACCATTTTGCAAAGCGCATGCTGATCAGATTTAACATAACCTATAACTATATACCTATAGGAATTAATCTTAAGAGGAAAAAATTTAATAGGCAAGTTTGTTTTGTGCCATTTTGCGAAACAATAAGTAATGATTAAGTAGACAAATGTCAATAAGAATTAGTACGCTTAGTACAAGTAGATAGTTCCTTAAGTAATTGAGGTTATGTTCTAATGCGCATGCGCATACAAACATACCTTGCAGGACACTATTAATGTTTTTAGATTGGTCATGCATTTGTTGAATAAAGTAAAACACACTTCCAATGTTTGTGTGATTGGAGGCGTGCTTTTAAACGGTATGACATCTTATGTATTAGGGTAGTACAGAGGGATCTCTCTGTAACTAAAATTGCATTGTTTTTTTTAGTGAACTTTATAAATAAGGATTTATTCATTTTCATAAAGTTTGTCCAAAAAAATTGTTTTCATGTACTTTCAATAGAAAGAAATAGACCATTTGACAACGATCTTACCTCGTCAACTTTATATTGTTAATTACATATATACATATTTAATAGGAATTCGGATGTCTACGATCATTAAAAAAGAGTGCGGTACGATTGGCCATTCGGCTCGTGAAATTTTTGTGCGAAAAGGTTCGAGTTCTTGAAGACGAGAGTGTAGCGAGTATTATTGTGTATATGTTACTGGCCAAACCCGATTTCAGGACAAACTAGTTTTGCCTAGACTGAACTAGTTCTTCATATACGCGATAGTATTAACTAGTATAGCCTAGTCCAAACCTATTTGTCCTAAGCCCGATAGGATAAACCGGTTTAGGTAAGTCCAAACTGATTTGTCTTGATATAAATAAGTTAGGTTATGATAGATAGGTTTTGTGAGATGCAGCTGCAAAAAAAACTGTTCTACAAACAGATGCCAGTGCAAGAAGGCATGATACTCTTAAATTCTAAGTGCCACCAAAGCACTCCATGTAAAAATAAATAACAATTTTAATAATTGAGATTGAGAAAAAACACTTATTATTTATTATAGTATGATTGTTTGTATTAGCAATTATCCATAATTTTTTCATTATGGTTTTAATAAAAATGATTATTTTTCCAATTACGGAGTATTTTATTCAGTTATCTAGATATACTATAATGTTTACACTAGGCCACACAGGCTTATCCTATAGTGTGCGTATTTATATCAGGACAAATCAGTTTGGATTAGCCTATACTGGTTTATCCTATCGGGCTTAGGACAAATTAGTTTGTACTAAGCTATACTAGTTAATCCTATCGCGTATAGGAAGAATTAGTTTAGCCTAGGCAAAACTAGTTTGTCCTGAAATCGGGTTTAAAAGGTATATGTGTCTACTATATATACAGAAAATCAAAAACATCAAACAAGGTCATAATCGTAGGTACTGTTCGCTTGTTTAGAAGTACAAATTGTTTTGAGTAAAATCATTGAGTGCCTCTTCATCCTTATTTACTAATAAGTTTCATACAAATCCCTCTGGTAAACCCCATTGAGAGAAAATATTTATTTTAGCTCACTTAGCACATAAAATGTAATGTACTTTGTCATCGTCTAAAAATTGTTTGGACAGAAAAATTCGGTACATCCCCAGATGTATGAATGTAATCAATTCTCTCATTATTTCACAATTATCCTCTAAGATGATCATTTACAATAATGCCATTCTACCACCACCATTGTGACTTGGTACCATCGGATCCTTTGGATGGATCTTCCTCGGTATGGAGAGATCGTTAGGTAAAGATGGCGATGGTGATCGTGGTTTTTGTGACAATTCCGTTGTTTGTGCAGTTTCCGATGACGCTAGCGAGGTGTTCTTTAGTTCTGGCGAACAGGAACACTGTCTTGGAGGATTTGAAGTGGGTAACATGTGGGTGTAAGGCGGCGGTTCAGTCGGCTTGTCGAGGGGCGGGGGAGCTTCACGAATGTTGGAATGTGAAGGAGATCCTGGAAATACAGCAGAGAAAAAATAAAAATTGTACTGTTGTTGTTACTAATATTTTGTTGGCTTTTGATTCATATGCACAATTTTACTATTTCACTACTTGGGTGAATCTAAGGGGTGGGGGCGATAAGGGAGATTCTCCACCCAAAGACTTGACCTAGAAGCAGTTATCTTTAATGCTTTTGAAAATTCAATAATACTTAAAGTATCGTAGTTGTGTGTAGTCGTGGAGAAAGATGTTAATAAATAAATTGAAACAAAAATGTTTCTATCGACTTGTTACTATTGTAGGGTGTGCTCTACCGACTTGCTACCATTGTAGTGTGTCCTCTACCGGCTCGCTAACAATTCGAATGTTACAAATTTACTGTCAAAAAAGTAATATACTGTATAATACAACAACAGTCATGAATTCAATGATCAATTTACAGTATTACATCTAGAAACCAATAGCTATAAATTGTCTTTTTTGGAAATGTTAGAAATTAATAAATTTAAAAATAAGGATGTATAAATAATGAACAAACAGAGTTAAGTAATTTCCCATTATTGAATATGTTTCCATGCCCCCACCCTCAACAATAGTATATAAATAGACCTGTAATAATTATAAGTTTAAGTCTTGTATAACTTCCAAAGAAGTCAAAGTTTGGCGAAACAATTGTCAAGTTACAATAAATATTTGTTGAAATTTTATACTTGTGTATGTATTCTTCGTGTATTGTATAATATACATACTCGTACAGTCAAAAAAACAACGTATTTAATTTTATGAATAACATTATAGCGTTTACACAGTTTTAATGTCTTACAAAAATGCTAGAAATTTAAAGTAAACATCATTTCTTAAATTTTCCCATGAAACAAAATCCAAATGACTTTATAAATGTTGTAAAGGCACGCCTCGCATTTTTTTCATAATTTTTACTTTTGCATCTAACTACCTCTTGTCTATTCTTTAAGGATGTGCTCCAGATCTAGGATCTACATAATTTTTAATTTAAGAGTCATTTCAGATGTTTGACCGACAGATGTATCCAAAAAAAACAAGTGCACAATTTCCAAGGTATGACACAATGTTAAATTGCAATTTAAATTCTGGTTAGGTTATGTTAGGTTAGTGTTAGGTTGTATTAAATTTATTATGTTATTTATAGTACCTATATTATTATGTGGACGATATAGCAATTGTTGCAGAGAGTGCCAAAGAGTTAGAGTCCATGCTGGGGTCATTAGAAAAGTATGTTGACAGAAATAAATTGACAGTTAATACGAGAAAGACAAATGTGATGGTGTTTAGGAATGGGGGAAAAAGAAAGAAAGATGAAAAGTGGAAATTTAAGGGTGAGGAAATTGAGGTAGTTAGCGAATTCAAATACCTGGGATATTGGTTCTCTACAAAAAATAGCACTGAGGGTCATGTAAGAAGACTTGCAGGGAAGGCACAAAAAGCGGCAAATGCCACTTGGGGGGTCGCAAAAAGAGCTGGTAGGGATCTACGAGACGACCGGGTTTACTTAATGAACTCGCTAGTGAGAGCGGTGGCACTATATGGGGTAGAGGTATGGGGATGGGGAAAGTTGGATAGACTAGGTAAGGTTCAAGGAAGATATTGTAAGATGGCTTTGGGTGTAGCAAAAAACACGCCAAAATATATTTGGAGGAACGAGTTAGGCGTAGAAGATATAGAGTACACAATTAGGGAACGAATTTGCAGGTACTTAAAAGAGATTGTAGGGATGGGTGAGGGAAGATGGCCTAAAGTGTGTCTAATCGAGGAAATGAGAGGTGTAATAAACAAAAATGCATCAAAATGGGGAAAAGCGGTGTGGGAAATGTTTGCTGAGATGGGTGTAACGGATGTGTGTAAAATGATTTGGGAGGGAAAGAGTGGGGAAGAAATTTATAATAGATGTAGAGAAGGGTTAAATATGTGGTGGGAGAAAAAGTTGGAGGAAGAGTGGGAGGCAATTACAAATTCATCCTACAATCAAATGTATAAAGAACTAATGCCAGGTAACGGAGGGGCGAAATATTTAAACAAAGCAAATAAAAAGAAAGACGATAAGGAAATGTGGGCGAAAATTAGATGCGGGAATATAGGGAGAGCGAATAAGAAAGGATATAAGGACTGGGAATGTAGGCTATGCGGAGGCTCTGAGGAAACTTTAGCCCACCTACTTTGTTGTGGAGTAGCCATACAGAGTCAGGGTGAGAGAGTTAAAGAGTTTATGAGAGTATGGAGAGGTGACAGGTGTGAACAGGAATTGGGGGGACTAATAATAGAAATGCTGAGAGGAGAAGTGTGCGAGGAAGTATGTGAGTATATAAGGGTAAGTGAAGAAAAAATGAGAGAGAGTAATGAATAGTGTTAAGTTAAAACGTTGTAACATAGTATGTAAGTAGTTTAAGACAGTTAAAATGTACAAGGACAGAATGTAAAGGCTCATTGAGCATACATGAGAAATATATATATATATATATATATATATATATATATATATATATATATATATATAGTACCTATATTATTATAATATGTAAATAATTAGTATTTTCATAATTAAAGACAAACAATTTACTCAGGTAGAGCGCCCCGTAGAGCTCTTATTACGGTATAGGGCACCTTATACCGACACCAATGTTTCTGCAGTTAAAATTTTATTGAACAATTAACAATTGTTTCGACCTAGTCGGTCGTTATCAAGAGTACAATGAATGTAACTAATTTTAAATTAGACAAATAGTTATAAAATAAGATGAGTAGAAAAAAAAACATTGGGTTTCGTTGTACCAAATATTTATTAAAAAACTCGACAAATTTGTTTCCACCTTTTCAGATCATTCTCAAGAGAGAAATTCTACTGCTACATGTACTTTCAATAGAAAGAAATAGATCATTTGACAGCGATCTTACCTCATATACTTTATATTGTTAATTACATCAATATATTTAATAGGAATTCGAAAGTCTACTAGAATTAAAAAAGAGTGCGGTACGATTGGCCATTCCGCTACATTCTACTACTAGAATTTCTCTGTGAATTTATAAAATGTTGCACAACGAATGAGATATACATTCAATCAACTTTATAGACAAATAGTGGTTATATACATAAATGGAGGGGTGGGATTACAAATAATGACGACTTAAATTTTGGGAATGACCAAATGTGTGTTACAGGATAAATTTTCTTTTTGGTTGTTTATTAAATTTTTACCTACTTGAAGAGCATTATTAATTTTCTAAGAGCGTGAGTTTCATACCTCTTCGTTGTGTATGAAGTAATGCTATATTTTCTGAATATATGCTATCTTTACTGTTAATACAATGTTTTGCTATTCCTGTTGAAAATTTTAACATTATCTAAATGTTCTTTTAACCGTACATTTAATGAACATCCGCATTGACCAATATAAATAGCATCACATTGGAGGCAACTTAATTAATAGACATCACTTCTTTTTTGTTTTTTCTAAATTTAATTTATTGGTAATGTCGGTTGTGACGGTATCGTGTATTTTCTTCCTTTGGTTAAATAATTGGTTCTAGTGGACTGTAGTTTTTGTTTTTCTTCTTATTTACACACAGGAGGTTTTACACTTATTAAACTTACAAACTATCGGTATACTAACCTATTGTGTTAATTTTAACTTGGTTTTTGTATTGGTTTATTTTGAATATTATATGCGACGGTTATTCGGTGTCTTTGATACTGTACTGGTAAATACCTTACTACTATTGGTCTCTATAACTGACAAAAAAAACTTTTTTGTGTTTCATTCCCACTAGCTACTCGTGCTGGTGGTCGGGCAGTCCCTCCGACCTACACTATAGTGCAAAGCCGGAGGATAGGGGGTAAGGCCCTTTTCAGCCTCCTTTCAGGAATAGTTGGAATGGGTGGGTAGTGTGGTGTGGTTAGGGAGAGAAAGATGAGACGGACGAAATGAAGACAGAAGAGAAGTGAAAGATTATCAGTGGAATATTACTGCTCCAGCATTTGCCTAAATGATTCAAGGAAACCACAGAAACTATAACTGTTATAAATATGAGTATTTATATCTTTTAAGAATGCGATACTCCCTCAATATGCGCCTGTTGGGGTAGGTAGATGACCTGACTGGTCTTACAACTGGTAATACCGAAACCCCAATAAATTTGCTATTTCCTCTATTCTAATATTATTGAATGAACACGTAACGGCTAAATTTACAACTACAACCTAAGCCTACCTACCTACTAAAATAAAACTATATAAACCTATTGAAACTATTTATAAAACTATATACCAAGGTACCGAACAGCTAACTAATAATTTTTAAAATTAATATTGTTTATATCAATACATTGAATGTTTTTTTTTATAGTATTGCTTGTCTTTTTAATATTTTCAATGGCACAAAAACTATTTGATTTAAGTTGAGGCTTGTCTTGTAAAAATTCTGGGAGTAGTTTTTTAGGTTTTTTTTTTTATAAAGGAGATTATTATATTATTAACTAAATTGACATCATAACCGTTATTCACAGCGATTTGTTTAATCATGTTCATTTCTTCTGCATGATGGCATGTGTCTGCATCTATGTATATAAGCATGTTTGTCTAATTTAATCTTAGTTACATTCTTTGTACTCTTGATAATGATCGACTAAATCGAAACAATTGTTGACTGAATCCAATAATACAAACCATAGATATAAGCTTAAACGTACGGATTTAGAACGTTGAGGTTATAGGATTGCGGGGTTTAAATCGATTTGGTTTATGTATTGTATTATCGGTTTCTAACCCTGCTTTCACCGTCGCCCCCTAAAGAAGACTTCTGGATCCAGTCCTGGTGCACTGTGTTTCTATAAAAGGATTAGGAGACTCCTGGAATGCTAATGATTTGAAAAATATCGAATAATTCGGTTTCGAGTAATTAAAACTAATAAAAACACTAATTCTTCGTTAGTAATTTATAGAAACTACCAGACTTGGAGGGCCCTCGTGTAATAAAGTATTTTTATTGGAAATTGTATTTAAAGTTTTAAGGAGGAATATGATAAATCGTCACGTTCAGGATTCAAATAAGGATTCATGTTAGGAAAAAAATATTTGGGGTGTACTATACAGCAAAAAGTTGGGGGTGATTTTTTAAGGTCTGTTCATTCCAATACAAATTTAACAGGTGTTGCTTCATCCGTATTTAGAAATAACTGAGATACAGGGTCGTTCAAACTGAGTGGTACATTAGACGTTTTAGGGAAACTAAGCATGTTACAGATTTGAAAATTTGGGAGTAGGGAGTAGGGGTTATCAAGGATGATCTATTTAACTAAAATAATTTCAACTGTCGAGTACTTCCAGTTATACCGGATGTTGATGTCAACATTCTTATTTTAAATGGAATGGTATATTTTTTACGATGAATTCGTATGAAACATAAAATTTTAAGGTGACTTTGATAACCAACTTGTAACTTGTATACCTACCATACATAGTTTCTGAGATAATTTAATTTATTGGAAAAAAGATTGCACCGCAACCCAAACTATAAAAAATCATAACTTCCATAAAAAACGTCTTAGAATGTTGAAATTAGTTATTTATGTTATAGCCAAGTCATAAGGCTAACGTCATGCCGAAACCAAGGCTTATAATTTGTATAGGGCGTTCAGAAAAAAATCAAAAGTTAAAAACTTCAAACACGAATAACTACATTTTTTCAAATGACACCTTGCATATTTTATTTTGTCATTCGATTCCACGGCCCTCAAGCCTGGGAAATCATCATAGTGTTCCCGGCGACTTCGCCAAATACTTTACTTAAACATGTAAATTATTTTGGTAATAAAATTTAAATAGTTATAAAGTCAATAATAATAATAACGTCTGCCAAAAAGTACCATTGTTCAAAATATATATATATTTATTAAATATATTACTGTTTAATATAAATAACAGTTGAAGAAAATTGTTGAAGTTTTGATCAAGTGTCTTTTCTTGGATTTATTAACAGCATTTTTTCATGAATCTATTATATAACATATAATAATGTTTCGAGAATGTATTTTTAAGTTTTAAGCACAATTTACCTGTTAAGATAAGGGGTGGAGTGGGTAGACCTAAACATCGCATCCTCCAAGCGTCCTGGAGGAGTTGCAGTCTGGCCTGTTTGCGCCATTTAGCCCTTCTGTTTTGAAACCATACCTAATATTAATAATAAAAAAATAATTAAAATCGCGAGGTACACAATTCTGATTTTTAAATAACACCACAACGTCTTTCTTGCCGCCGTTTGGTAGCAAAAAGTGAAAAGGAAAGAAGTTCGAGATGGGCTTGTAGCGACTATGGAGATGATAATATTTATTTCTAAGTTGCGCTTGTTTAATTTAGTTATTATTACTTTAGCTAGATGCTTCTAATGATTTTTAAAAAGTATGGCATTTCTATTGTATGCATCTTTATGATAAATAAATAAACACTACTTTATAAATATAAATATAAATAAGGAATCAACAGAAACAACTACTCCGAGGGCTAATACCCCTATCGGCATTGAATTGCATTGTTGATTTCGATGGACTTCTAGACGAAAATATAACATACTCAAAAAAGAAGGAATTAAAATCCTTATTCGTCTAAATTTTAAGATCAAAGATCTCACATTTTGAACGCGTCCTACCAAGTAGGCACAACGAACCGAAAGCTACATCCCACGACCGGTTTCGACCTATCGGGTCTCATCAGGTGGGCGCTGGCAGAAAGGCCTTTACAGGCTATATTATAAATATAAATATAAATATGGAATCAACAGAAACAACTACTCCGAGGGCTAATACCCCTACCGGCATTGAATTACATTGTTGATTTCGATGGACTTCTAAACGAAAATATAACATATTCTGCCAGCTTCCACCTGATGAGACCCGATAGGTCGAAACCGGTAGTGGGATGTGGCATTCGGTTCGTTGTGCCTACTTGGTAGGACGCGTTCAAAATGTGAGTTCTTTGATCTTAGAATTTAGACGAATAAGGATTTTAGTTCCTTCTTTTTTGAAAACACTACTTTGTTTATTATCACTTTTTTATTTACAAATCTTTTCCTTTCATAGTTTCGACAAATAGCTTGTAATTGTCAAACAAATAATTCAAATTGAATGAATATAAACAGATTTGTCAAAACAAATGATTACAAATTGAATGAATATAAACAGATGTACAGTAGTGTTTATATATATTTTTTGGAAATACCATTAATTATTAAATGTACTGAATAGAAGTGGTAGAAATCTACCTGGTCGTTTAACAGGTTATTTTCGGAAATTTTTGATGCTTTATATACTTCTAAGGATTCTAAAAATTAAGTGTAAAGCCTTTATTTAGATTATGAATAATTTTAAGATTTTCTATAGTAGGAAACTGATGACCTGTTTCTAAAAAATGGTTTGCAAAATTGGAATTATCTTTTCTTAATCTAAATGATCTAAAGTGTTCATTATAACGAGTTCTAAATGACCTTCCAGTTTGGCTTAAGTAAAAGGAATCACATTCTGTACATTCTAGCTTATAGACTCCAGTTTTTTCAAATTTGTCAGTTTTATCTTTTGAATTAAAAAGTATGTGTTTTAAATATGTTTGTCTTAAAACTAACTGTTAGGTTGTTTGCAGATAGAACATTAGCCATTTTTATTGAAATATTACCAAATTTCGTCAAAGATATGTATTTGCATCTTTTTTTTAGGAAGCTTTGAGTGATTAGAGAATGAGGGTGAAACAGGGAAGATAAAAATTTCAAGAAGTATATTTTGATAATCTACGAATTATCACAATTTTTTATTGCATTAGTTATTTAAACTAAATATTATACATATATGTGCTATTAAGGAAAATGCGTTGTCACTATTACAGATGAAAAATTAAAAAGCCAACATCTTCAATTGTTAGTACAAGGAAACTTCTAACTTTACATAATCCTACAAAATAAATTGATTTATAAATAAATAAAAAACACACCTGGGGTTTACAAATAATTAATGTTTCCACTATAATTATTGTAGCACACTGTGCCTTCTTCAGGTGGTGAAGATATAATCATTTTGAAACAAAATTTACGTTAAGTGAAACTTTTTATTAGGTAAAATGTTAATAATTAAATATTTAATTTTAATAATCATAGTTTTGATGACAATTTTAAGATTTTACATGTTGAGAAGAGATAAAGTTTAAAACTAAATTTACTCGAAACTGTAGAAATTAATAAATTAAACAGACTAGGGTTAATTCTAAATGGTAAAACTGATGTTGTATATTCTCCCCTTTTAAACATTAGTCTCTATTCATAATAATAAATTTTTATTGTATTTCACATAATAAAAAGTTTCACATAATGTAAATTGTGTTTCCAAATGATTTCCCCCACTTTTTTGTATCTAATATATAAGTTGGTTTAAGTATAGTTTCAGTTTATATCTTCATTACCTGAAGAAGGCACAGTGCGCTGAAACAATTATAGTGGAAACATTAATATTTGTAAACTTCAAGTGTGTTTTTTATTTATTTTTAAAGCTGAAAGCTTCATCAATTCTATTTTTAAAATAGTTTGTATTAATGTGTGTAATGTTTACTTAAGAAAAAAAAAACAAAATAAAATAATAAACCTCTATAATATTAATTTGTTTCATACATTGAAAAGCTTTTGTGAAGGACCGCAATTGCAAATATGTTTAAAGTTTTAAAATTTTAGTTTTCGATTGATTACATTTTCAAAACATGTCTATTTCAAGTATTATATTACTTTTTAGTGATAAAAATTTACAAAAAAATTAAAAACCGACTTTAATACTTTGCCTTTTATGTGTATCTACAAACTTAAACTAATAAACGGGATCACTCCGTAATTTTACACCCATAGAGGTGAAATATGTTATATTCTTCAAACTTAAATGGGACTAACCTTGATAAACGTTATATTGTCGATTCAATAAAATAAAAGATATTTAAAAACGATTTATTTTTCGGATGGACACTGGCCAAACGATTTTCTATATAACTTTTTGTTAAATTTCCTGTTTGAATCAATAAATTAAGTTGGTTGGTAAAACGGATTGTTGTTATTGAGAGCGGGAGCAAACCTAGCAGCGTTATGCAGGGCCGTCTTTCACGATCAGGGGGCCCTAGGCGCAGAAACGGTAGGGGTCCCTTAAAAAAAGTCTGCTATTGACATTTATGATATTATTACATTTTTAATACGGCTTTACCATTCGACTCTTTAAATATTTTTTTAGAATGTATTTATCTATGATGATAACGAATTGCACCGGAGAAAAGTCATTTTCTGTTTTAAAACAATTAAAAAATGAATTAAGAAATACGATGTTCGATAATAGATTGAATTACCTTGCAATAATCTTTACTGAATCCGATATTTTAGATAGTATTTGTATAGATACGGTAATCAATCAATTGATTGAAAAAAAGTGCTAAGTAAATTGTAATATATTATGTAAAATAAATAATAAGGTTGTTTTACTTGAATTTTCTTCTTGTTTTATTAATATTTCATCTGAATTTATTAAAAAGAAATTTTATATTCCTTTGTCGTTACTCTGCAGGGGCCCCCCAGAACACGGGGGCCCTAGTCCTAGGCCTCCTAGGCATATGCATAAAGTCGGTCCTGGTGTTATTGCTTTTTTGTTTTTCCTCAAAGGGGACTTGCACCAAGGGTAATTTGAGAGTTTTGGTACGAATATTTGCTTATGGGTACATGTTTACTCGTATTTCGTTGTCTTGCTAACAAATTTTTAGTTTTAAGTCGCGATGGACATCACTAACAACCGGCCTTTATTCTCACCTAGAGATTTTAAAAAGAAAAGATCTGATGAGACCCGATAGGGATATGGCTTTCGGTGCGCTGTGCCTACTGTGTAGGACGCGTTCCGAATGTGGGATCTGTGATCCTTTATAATTAGACGAATAATGATTTTTATTCCTTCCTTTTTTGGATGTCTTTTGTATTTTCGCCTAACAATATTCAATCGAATCAACAGTGTAATTCAATGCCAGTAGGGGTATTAGCCCTCGAAGTAGTTGTTTCTGTTGATTCCATATTTATATTTTTAACTCGTTGATAAACTATTGAAGAAATTAAATTAACGAAACGTCTTCGTTTCAAGTCTCAGAAACCTTTGATTTCGTTAGACCATATTACAGTTAAGGAAATCTTAAAGAGTGTACATTTCATAGTATAATAATTTTCTAGAAAAAGATTCTTTAGAAAATATTAAATATTATAATTTCCATATAATAATATTAATAAGAACAAGCTCTTCTGTTATATAATTTTCTAAGTCAATGACTAAATCACTTGATTAGTTAATAGTTAAACAATTAATAATTGTAGATGTTACCTGTTCGAATAAAACTGAAAAAGAACAAAAGTTTCAAATTTGTTTTTATAGTTAACCACTGCAATTGTTTTGTCAGACATTAGCTTCTTCAGGTGGAACAATAGTAGTGGTGGACTATAAAAAAACCATTTAAACGTTTCGTTCTTTTTTATTTTTATTGATTTATTACTAGATTTTAGTTTTGTAAATTTTTGCAACCCAATAAGTTTTATAAAATATTATTAATAACTTCTGTATCTCTTATAGAGCCTTCTTTTGTTATGTACGGAATTTAACAAATGAAACAATTATTTGAATAGTATTGCCAAATATTTTACTGGTAAACGAAATTTTACAACTGGTTTGTTTTACCATAAAAATATTTTACAATCCTTAAACTGTTTTAAATATAGCGAAAAATTAGTTTCTTTTGCATATAAAAATAGTAATTGATAAAATAAACGTAGAATTGTTTTATTGGCAATACAATAATTTGATGATTTAAATGAAAATTTCAATAATGTAATTTAATAAAAAGAGCGAAGTTTTATTAAAAAAAAAAAGCTTTCAGAAACAAATAAACATAGATGAAATTGATAACTAACCTGCACCCTGGCTTCGGATAAACTGATTCTTAATGCGACTTCTTCCCTCAGGAACACGTCAGGATAATGCGTTTTTTGAAACAATGCTTCCAACTCTTGAAGTTGTTGTGGACTGAAAGTAGTTCTATTTCTTCTCTGTCTTCTTCGTCCAAACATGTACTCAGTTAACAAATCACCTGGTAGTGGAGATAAATAGGGACCAGCCATAATTACTTTGAATAATTGTTATTAATCAAACGTTAAACAATTTTATTAAATGGTAAAATATCGCTGTAAACGGTTGTTATACGGAGGAATGCTTATCCCCTACTGAAACAGGAGTTTAAAGTACCTGTTATCAAAACAGTTGTTAGCTTTGAATAATCTGATAATTTTGATTATACTGAAAATTTAAATAGCGTCTGGAGTTGATTGCTAGGGATGCTCCACCCCCGGATTATTTTCATTGGTCGGATAGGGAAGAGGATGACCGGAATACGGCAGAGCGCCGGCTCCGTTTTTACCCTAATTCAATTTAATAACTTTATCCCTAAATTGCAAAACGGTTAGTGGTTGATGGTGATATAGATAAACCTCTAATTCTGTTTTCTCTTTTCAATATTACAATTTCATCTATTTGTTTCTCAACTGTATACTAAACTCGGTTTAATGGTACATAATAAGGGTGCGCAAATATACAACGCTTTCGAATGTTGTGAATTGAACAATAACATTCAATTCGAATAATTAATTAGAAACTTCTGGGGTAATTTGAAATTTTGAATAATTCGATCTTTTCGAATAATAACAGTTTTGCAATTTATAATTGGTCTAGAAATAACTTTTCAGCAGAATTATAGACCAATTCAAATGTTAAATTAATAAAACACAATTTCCACTATAATTTTATTTTGTTTTTCTTTACAATGAATTCGTGTGGAGTATACAAGTTAAATTACCACACTTGTAATTCGCTATATATTGGTCAGACAGGGAGATCGTTCAAAGAAAGAACTCAAGAACATATTCACTTTGAAGACAACAAACATGAATTTAATATAGAACAAAATTTCAAAATTTTACACAAACATAATAAAAGTAAAAAACAAGACATTTTAGAAATTAAAGAACAGATTTTAAATATCATAAGAATTCTCAATGAAATTGAAAATCTCCACAATTCAATAATATTAGACAAAATAGTAGAAATTTCTCCTCGCCCTTTAGACTAACATTGTAATAATACATATAAGGCAAAAATTGTAACATTCGATGTAAATACTTCTCCCGAAGATGCCCTAGTAGGGTGAAACAATTTTAGAGAAAAATAAAATAAAATTATAGTGGAAATTGTGTTTTATTCATTTAAAATTTCCATAAAGTAGAGGCTGATACAATTAATTATAGACCAAAAATTATTTTTTATTTTTTTGAAATTTCCACGTATCGATATCATCCTATAATTTTTTTTTGTATTCGATATTGCAGAAAATGACTAAACATATATGTTATTTATTGCGGTTTCGGGTGAGCTTTTGTAAGATACCAATTCATAACGACTAGAATTCAAAATGCTTGGTTAGATTTTAAAATACCGCATTCGTAAGATGGGTAACGGGCTTCTGATCCTTTTTTGTTTATTTTATAGATGCCGTATTTTAACAACTGGTCAATGATTCATATTACGTTTTTTTAAGAGTTATAGATATACACCGATGTTTAGTAAAGACTCACTCTAAACTGCTGTATTTAAAATGATTTATGTTTTGAGATATAGACTAGAATTTACTTTAGATTAATTTAATTTTATTATGCAATAAATATTTTATATAAACGCATTACTATTGTTTTAACTATATCAAGTTTTTGAAAACACTAGGTATTTATCAGGAAATCCTGGCCAGGAAAATATTATCAGTTCATCTTCGTTAGATGCCTTACTCTATCCTAATCGGGCACGCGACGCATGCCTGACTAGGTCCTGATCATATTCAGACCATTCTTTTTAGTCGGGAATAAAAAACTTCTAAGTCGAATATTTCGCTTCCAACATAACTACTTTGGGTGTTTCATTCCCACCAGTTACTCGTACTGGTGGGCGGGCAGTCCCTCCGACCTATACTGCAGTGCAAAGCCGAAGGGTAGGGCGTAAGGCCCTCTTCAGCCTGGTTGCAGGAATCGTGGGAATGGGTGGATGGTGTGGTAAGGGAGAGAAAGATGAGACGGACGAAATTAAGACAGAAGAGAAGTGAAAGATTATCTGTAGAATATTACTGCCCCAGCATTTGCCTAAATGTTCTAAAGAAACCACAGAAAACATGGACTAGAGTAGCCAGATCCGGCTTCGAACCGGTGACCTCCCGAATGCTAAGCAATGTTATTTTATTTACACTATTCTGTATATTTAAGGGTGGTTAGTTAGGGTGGGGATGGAGGAATTGGCCAAAGATTCAGTAAAGGGAAATTATTTAATTCTATTTGTTCATTTAATAATAAATTACTGTTATGTTTAATGACTTCTAAGGTTTCCAAAAGACAGAGTTTGAAGCTTTTTCCTTCAGTATGCATTGTTTTAAAATTTCAATTAATCGTGTATTTTTCAGTAATTAAGTGGTTCGCATAGTTGGAATCGTTTTTTAGTTATTCAAATGACTTCTTATGTTCGTTTATCCACGTAATTAATTCTCTGCCAGTTTGTCCTATATAAAACTTGTTAGATGTTCCACATTTTAGTTTGTACACATCGAATTTATTGTTTTGTGGAGTTTTATCTTTATTGTTTTTAATATGCATTTGTTGCTTGTTTTAAATGCTATGTTAATATTATTTTTCTTTAGTAAATTTTTTATATTCAATGAGGGTTTGCCTAAAAACGTTATTGTTTTGTATGTGCTGTTTTTTATGTTTTCTAGTGGGTAAATTTTAGACAACGCTGTTCTTAATTAAATTTTATTTAAAAGGTTTGTAATTATATCGGTATTGTATCCGTTTTTATTAGCAATATATTTAATAATATTAAGTTCTTTCGCGCAATTATCGGAGTCCATAGGAATTCTTATAAGTCTGTGTAGCATATAATAAAAGGCTGTTAGTTTTTGTTATTGTGGGTCGAAAGAACAGTTATTAATAGTGATATCTGTGTGTATCGGTTTGTGGTATATTGCAAAACTATGTTTGTTGTTGATTTTGGAAATCGTTAGATCTAAAAAAGTAATTCTATTGTCTTTCTCAATTTCAATTGTTAATTTTATATTAAGATGTACTTTATTTATTTGGTATAAAAATTGGTTTAATTGCCTATCTGCCTATACAAACTAGAATGTGGAACATGTAATAAGTTTTATATAGGACAAACTAGCAGAGAACTTATTACGCGGATAAACGAACATAAGAAGTCAACAAGAAACAATTTCAAGTACGCGAACCATTTAATTACTGAAAAACACACGTTTAATTCAAGAAAAAGCTTCAAACTCTATCTTTTGGAAACCTTATAAATCAATAAATTAAAAAACAGTAATTTATTATTAAATGAACAAATAGAATTAAATAACTCCCGTTTACTGAATCGTTAGCCAATTCTTCCATCCCCATCCTAACTAACCACCCTTAAATATACAGAATTGTGTAAATAAAATATGTATCTTTGTATCTTCTGATGAAGCCGCAAAGCGGTGAAACAATCGTTAAGAACAGTAAAAAAAACTGTAGAAATTAACAATAGTGTTTGTGTATTTATGTTCAACATGAATTTCCATCAAGTAAGAGTAGATTCGATCAACTATAGTAGAGGCCAACTCTATCTATCGATTTTTGCAAGAATAGTGATTTGCACATTACGTTGTGATTAGTATAATAACACACACTATGCTAATAGTAAAAGTGGGCTCATTGTGATCTCGTTGCGTTGTGGTTTTATAACCTAAAACTTTTTGGTTTGTACATTAAAGAGGTGTGTTGCGGTTGAGTATAGGGTGCGTTGTGGTCAAGTTTAATTTGAAATAACGTTCAAATTAGAATGTGAATCGGTCTGTATATCGACCGAACTATTTAGTTTCTGGTGATGGTGCAATTGGAGGCAACGCTGCCTGCGCCTTCGTCGAACGAACGGAGGTGGTGGAGGGTGTTGTTCTCCGTCTCAACTTTATTAATTACGGAACTCGCTGATGTGACACGACCATTGTTGTAGATCCGATTGTCGTCGTCATATCGCATCAGCGAGGCGCTTGACATCGCGCCACATCTGGTGCCAACTTAAAAATAATTAAGAGATGCTATAATACTCTCACCACCGTCGTCGTATCCAGCAGGCAGCACCACCAACACCACCATCACCGTTGTATTCATCGTCGCCACCGGCTGAAAGAATATTCGGTTTGGCGAGGATTAAATCAGCGGAAGTCATTTAAAAAATTGTGTTTTATCCGGGGTCCATGTAATAAATATAAAAACTTCTTCGCTTCCCAAGCCGAGACAGGACCTCGGTAACGTTTCTCTTTTCGCCAGGACACGAACAAAATAATGAAATCATTGTAAGTAAATCCTGCTTGTGTTTTCAATTACTAGGCACTGGTGTATAGGAACTGGCGACCTTAATAATGGTAATGGATTACGCATTAACTGCATGATTTTAAAAGGGATGTTTACCTACCCCCACCATATGCATACAAACACACACTAACGGCTCTCGTGCTTGTGCCAATTAAAAAGCTCTGATGTGATTAAATTTCTAAACAATCTTTCTCTATTGTTGGGTTCTGTTTGTACCCATTTTAAGAAGAAAACGTATCTATTCATGAAATGATAACAATGGTTCCCATTTTTTATTTATAGAGAAGGGGTACATAGAGGACCGCTTCTACAGGATTTATTTCACTCTTACACAAGATTTGGAACACAGTAAATGGCTCAAACCCCAACATCAAAACACGACAGTAAATGTAAAATGTGCAAACTTAATTGTCCTAACTTCTAATGTTATTTTTCAAACTAGAATAGCTCAAATTGATGCGAGTAAAACTGCCTTTCAACTTTTACTTATTTAATAACAACTAAAATTACACTGGTATTTAAAATAAATGCGATGCTACAATGTTTAAAATGTTTTTTGTGATGAATGATGAATGTTTAATGATTGTGATTCTGGATGTTTGAATATGAAATTTGCCGTCTTTCCAAGGTATAAATACTGATAACGCTGAAGACTAGTAAGCGTTACTTAAATTGGTAAACAAAGTTATTGGATGATGTTTCAAATATACAGGGATGAAACGCCCCTTTTCTTTTAATAATGTTGATGACTTGTCTGGGTAATGTTATTGACCTAGAAGGTAAAATTGTATCTAGTTCTTTTGATTTTATGATAGACGGACTTTCAAAAATACCCGGAACGTGCTGTAACATTGAGTATCTTGTAAATTTAATGGTATTCAATAAATCTAATAATACACTTAATCCCAAGTTTGCTTAAATGTTTATGAATATAATAACTGTTTATATGTTTGTGAAGTGTACAGAACTTCGGACGTTTAGAAGCACTTTTCGGTAACAAGGTTACCTTCTTCAGGAACTGAAGGGAACTAAAAACTAAAAGTAGTTTAAACAATATAAATACTGACTAATGTTATTGTCCGGTGAACATGTAATGTGCAATGCAGTGTACCTTACAAAACATTAATAAAGTAAATTAAGTTAAACTAAATATTAAAGAATTAAGGATATGACCTCTGTAACTGTTAAGAAAGCTTAACCTATTTTTAAAAATATACATAGTTTTATTTTTGTTTTTTTATTTAATGTATTTTATAAAACTTTTATTAATTGCCATAATAATCATAATGTTGCCAGTCTGAAGACTGCTTGGACACTCATCTCCACTCCTTCCATCCTGAGCCAATCTTTGCTACATTTCTTTAAAACTAAATATTTTACATCCTTGAACATCGAACAATCGAACTCGGGTCGCCCGTGTGGCAGGTAAGCATCAAGAATAAATTAATTTAAAGCAAATTTTACGTTCCTTTGCAGCAATAGAAAAAAATAATTGTTGTTTTGTTAATATTTATGGTTTAGTAGCTTTTGAATGACATAAAGTTACATTCTTCTCCTTTTATAATAAATACTAAAAATGCTTAGGATAACGTTGTTATTAATATACATTTTCATAAAATATATTATAATTGATTAATTATACTTTTACTTGATGAAAATTCTTTGTAAATATATTCATAAAACACTATTGTAATTTTCTACTGATTTTATTAGTTACTTGACACATGTTTCGCTACTTTGTAGCTTCTTCGGAAGTTTTAAGTACACTTAAGCTATTGATTCTTCTCTATCAATATATATGTAGGTTAGTTTACATTGATTTGTTAAGGGGTAAATAAATATTTTTGTATTTATTGATTTCCATTGACTCAAGTAAATTTAATTTAATACTTTCTGTCCGTATTTTAAACATGTTTTTCTTCTATTAAATGAGTTGCATAATTCAAATAATTTTTTAGATTTTTAAATGAATTAACGTGTTCTTTAATGTGTTTGCCAAATGCTCTACCTGTCTGTCCTATATAAAATTTCTCACAGGTTCCGCACGTTAATTTATATATAGCAGATTTACTATATATTTTTAATTTATCTTTGTTATTTTTGATATGGTTGCTAAGTGTGTTGTTAGTTTTGAATGCTATACATATATTATTTTTATTCAAGAATGTCTTATTTTTTAATGAAGGTTGTCCAAAATACGTTATTGTTTTAAATTTATTTTTATTAACTTTTATTTGTTGGGAAAATAGTATTTAAAGCTATTTTAAATAAAATTTTATTTAGTAATTTGTTAATAATGTTTAAATTGTGGTTATTTCTTTTTGCTATGTATTTGATAATATTTAGTTCCTTATTGTAATTAGTTTGGTAAAAGTAGAAAAGGCGGCTAACTTATGTTGTTTACTTTATGATTCATATACTTCTAAGAATTCCAATGGACCAAACTAATTACAATAAGGAACTGAATATTATTAAATACATAGCCAAAAGAAATAACTACAATTTAAACATTATTAGCAAATTACTAAATAAAATTTCATTTAAAAGAGCTTTAAGTATTGTTTTCCCAATAAATTAAAAATAATAACGTATTTTGGACAACCTTCATTAAAAATTAAGAGATTTTTGAATAAAAATAATATAAGTATAGCATTCAAAACTAACAACACACTTAGACAACAAATCAAAAATAACAAAGATAAATTAAAAGAAGGTAGTAAATCTTGTGTATATATAAATTAACGCGCGGAACCTGTGAGAAATTTTATATAGGACAGACAGGGAGAGCATTTGGCAAACGCATTAAAGAACACGTCAATTCATTTAAAAATCTAAATAATGATTTGAATTATGCAACTCATTTAATAGAAGAAAAACATGTATTAAGTACAGATTTTGAAATTATACACACAGAAAGTAAAAGTCTTAAATTAAATTTATTTGAGTCAATGGAAATCAATAAATACAAAAATAAAAACATACAACTTAATGAACAAGTAGATCTTAACAACTCCCCTCTACTGAATGTACCCCCTAACAAATCGATGTAAACTAACTTATAAATATAGATAGAGAAGAATCAATAGCTTAAGCGTATTTAAAACTTCTGAAGAAGCTACAAAGTAGCGAAACATATGTCAATTAACTAATAAAATCAGTGGAAATTACAATAGTGTTTTATTTATATATTTCAAAATATATTAAATCGACAATTAATAAAAGTTATATATATATATATATATCTAAGACAGTTAGGGTATAAATAAACGGATTGTTATTATATGCAAAGCCATTATAAGCGAGTTTCACTGTATGAGTAATTCCAAAAATAATAATTTCCGGGATAGTTTTTCTTTACAGTATTTAGTGTAGCCTTTAGACAGGGAAGTAGATACATATAATATCACTTGTCCTTAATATGAGACGCGTCCATTTGCAAAGCGAGCGTTTGTTTTCTTTTTTGTTGCATTTAGCCAGTATCTTGGCACAACGGTCCATTGTTCGCGGGAAATAAAATAAAACGGTCTTTTAGGAAGAAATTTGCATCCATTGAGGAAAGTACTTACTATACCTACCTAGGCGAGCAACCAGGTAGGTAAATATACACAAACACATACAAATTCCTATATATTTATATATATATATATATATACATAAATACAACAGTAGATACTAAAGCAACGGCGTCGTCGTTGGGTAACGTGTATTTCCGTAGCCTGCTTAGCTTCTTTTCCTAATTACGAAACTCACTCTCGAAGTAGGTATTCGAGTTGCAAAAATTTTAAATTAAGGCGCATCAGAGAGATGCAGGTTTGGTTCCATGTTTCACTAGAAGTATAATACAAAGGACTCGTAACAGAATGTCGGAATCGTATTTTCTTTTCAGACGCTTCCATTGTTGCCAGGCAGAATGAGAGCAGAATAGCCGTGTATATAACGCTCTAATGAAAATTATGCATTACTTCATATTTGAAAGAGTTTGGGCGGAGAGTTTCGTAAAGTGCCCGCCCCTACCTTCGCTACCCTTCTTTCATTCCGCTACGAACACCCTTTCCAATCCCAATCCAGTCCCCCTTGTTTCCTAAACATCATATTATTGTTATTCCGATATTAAAAAAAAAACTTGAATAGCCGTTCACAAACTACGTTACGTTGCGTCTTCTGCTTCGTTTCTTCATCGGAAAATGAACATGATTCCAAAATCGAACAATTGTTAATCAACTTTTAAAACAAGAAGACGAAACTTGAATATAGAATTAAACAGAATCTACAGAATTGCTGAAAACAACCTCCCGAATGCTAAGCAATGTTATTTTATTTACACTATTCTGTATATTTAAGGGTGGTTAGTTAGGGTGGGGATGGAGGAATTGGCCAAAGATTCAGTAAAGGGAAATTATTTAATTCTATTTGTTCATTTAATAATAAATTACTGTTATGTTTAATGACTTCTAAGGTTTCCAAAAGACAGAGTTTGAAGCTTTTTCCTTCAGTATGCATTGTTTTAAAATTTAATTAAGTGGTTCGCATAGTTGGAATCGTTTTTTAGTTATTCAAATGACTTCTTATGTTCGTTTATCTCTGCCAGTTTGTCCTATATAAAACTTGTTAGATGTTCCACATTCTAGTTTGTACACATCGAATTTATTGTTTTGTGGAGTTTTATCTTTATTGTTTTTAATATGCATTTGTTGCTTGTTTTAAATGCTATGTTAATATTATTTTTCTTTAGTAAATTTTTTATATTCAATGAGGGTTTGCCTAAAAACGTTATTGTTTTGTATGTGCTGTTTTTTATGTTTTCTAGTGGGTAAATTTTAGACAACGCTGTTCTTAATTAAATTTTATTTAAAAGATTTGTAATTATATCGGTATTGTATCCGTTTTTATTAGCAATATATTTAATAATATTAAGTTCTTTCGCGCAATTAGTTTCCTAAACATCATATTATTGTTATTCCGATATTAAAAAAAAACTTGAATAGCCGTTCACAAACTACGTTACGTTGCGTCTTCTGCTTCGCTTCTTCATCGGAAAATGAACATGATTCCAAAATCGAACAATTGTTAATCAACTTTTAAAATAAGAAGACGAAACTTGAATATAGAATTAAACAGAATCTACAGAATTGCTGAAAACAATGGTTACAGTAAATATTTAGTATAACAACTTGAAATAAAAAGAGTATTTGGAAGTTTCAACTAATTAAGTTATCAGCTTTCCATAGCTTTATCCACCGTTTAGTTAATGTTCCAATGTCTTCAGATAATTTCAATAGTGAACTAAGTATCATTAAACAAATAGCCACAGCTAATGGTTATAAAACAAGTGTCATTGGTAATATTTTAAACAAAAAATTAAGAACCCAAGCAAGATCGATATTTACTTCCGGTTTACAAACAAACCAGGAAAAAGCTACTTTTTGTGCTATTAATTTTGCAAGGAACATTAGTTCAAAATTTAAAAATAGATTTCATAAATTAAATTTATACCCAATTGAAGTCAATAAAGCTACCATAGGCTCTTATCTCGTAAACAATAAACAAAAGGAAATACATACTAATAAAAGTGGAGTCTACCAACTACATTGTGAAAATTGTGATGTCATCTACATCGGAAAGAGTGCTAGAGCTATAAAAAAACGTATTAATGAATATGTCTATAGCATAAAAAATAAAACGTATACAACATGGTTTTCGGAATATTGTATAGATAATAGCCATAATTTAGATTTAAATAACGTTAAAATCATCCATGCTGAAAATAAAAACTATTTACTAACATTATTAGAAAATCTTGAAATCAAGAAAGCAATACATAATAATAAATTTCTTGTAAATAATCAAACAGAATTGTGTACAAATCCCACATCCTTATTGTCATCAGATCTGTAATGTATACTTGGTTATCCCTTTAATTATATGACGTCACTAACTATCTAACTATATAAGGTTTAGTATGTAATAATATCTTCAGTATTTGTTAATGTACTCTTCGATAATGACCGGTTAGGTCGAAACGGCTGTCAGAGATTGATTTAATAAACTAGTTGAAACTTCCAAATACTCTTTTTATTTCAAATTGTTATTGAAAATGTTTCATCAAAATTACACCTGTGAAAGTGATTCCAAATATTTAGTAACCAAATCAGGTACAACCGGCAATAAACAAAAAGCACTTAGTTCAGTTACGTATTTTGGCAACAACATCAAAAAAGAAATTGAAAACATATCAAGAACAAATAGCGAAAGTCTAATTGCATTCAAAACAAATAACTATTTGTGTAGCAAAGTCAGAAATAATAAAAACAAAACAGATAAGAATTCTATATAATAAAATGTCGAAATTGCGAGAATGTCTATATAGGACAGACGGGTAGATCATTTCAAGAAAGGATTAGCGAACATCTTAAGGCATATATAGTCAAAAAGTTACATTCCACATATGTAGAACATTTAATAGCGGATAATCATCAATTTGATATAAATTTTGAAATTTTGCATTGTATTGATAAAGGCCAAAAATTGAATCTGTTGGAAATATACAACCCTACCTCTACTCTTTGAGTTATTCCATTTTTTTTAAGAATTATTCCGTTTGCCGCATTTATCGCGGTTATCTTCAAAAGTAGTTGATGGTATTTAATGATGTTTCAGTAAGGTATTAATTCATCCAAAAATTTTTGAAAAAAAAATCAAAAATGGAGTCAAAACGTGTTGAATATCATAAACTAGAAATAAAAAAACTCTTTTTTTTAAATAGCAGCCCATATTTTTTATACAGTTACATCAACCGCTTAATCTTCAATAAAAAAGCATAAGACACTATGCCTCTATAATTTATATCTTGTGAGAAAATTAAAAAAAAAATGATTTAATACAATTTTTTATATGTAGAGTGTGTTAATAAACATATTTTAAACATCTAAAAGCATTTTGTTTATATATATTTTCATTTAATTGTACACATTTTTCATTTAACATTCATGTAAATTATCCCTTAATTTTTTTCAGCAGTTATGTAAATAAATCACATAAAACAACATTTACTATTTTCAAGAAAATTGTGATGAGAAGGGGAAATCTTCAAAAGAGATCCAGTACCTGAACTAAGAAATATTTAACGACCAACTGGAATTTGGGATTTCCTTCGTATTAAAGTCAGTCTTACAAATATGACAAAAAAAACTTTTTTGTGTTTCATTCCCACCAGCTACTCGTGTTGGTGGGCGGACAGTCTCTCCGATCTACATTGTAGTGCAAAGCCGGAAGGTAGGACGTAAGGCCCTCTTCAGCCTCCTTGCAGGAATCGTGGGAATGGAAGGGTGGTGTGGTTAGGGAGAGAATGATGAGGCGGACTGTCTTTATTTGACAGAAGAGAAGTGAAAGATTACCTGTGGAATATTACTGCTTCAGCACCTAAATGATCCAAGGAAATCACAGAAAACTTGGACCAGAGCAGCCAAGAACAGCCAGACCCGGGTTCGAACCGGTGATCTCCCGAATGCCAAGCAATGATCTAGAGTACTAGACCACGCCGCTTGGTAAATATGACAAACAACTTTCAACCCTTAGTAATTATCGTTTACTCATCCTTTTGAAACAATTGTTAAGGTTCTTTTATAAAAATTTTATGAAACTTATACCAAGTGTTTATTTCAACTAATTAGTAAATATGTACCGAGCAACCAATCTATTTCTAAAATTGAAATTTTGTTTTTCAATATACCAACTTACCCTACCACTCTTTCCCTCCACCTGAATCAGTTCCGCCACGTCAGGTATCGTCCGTTCAGAAGATCAATTCCGAATCTTTTCGATACCACCCCGTATGTTTGTAGGTTTAGGTGTAAGTCTTTGACAGGATAATTTTTCACATACCTTAATTCCAAGCTGAAGGACACCGTTAAATGGAAAAAGGGAAATATTAACAAAGCTGTCCCAGTTTGGCAGCGCGAAAGGTGCAAAATAAACTCGTCTCCTTGTCTTTAATAATTTAGTTCGTGTTGATGATGACACCTGATATTCCTTTGACTTGTTAACTCTTAGAGAACGTTTGTCGGGCCGTTCATACGCTAACGCTTCCGTGGTCTCACGGCTGTCGTGACGCCAGGACACGATATGATGTGGAGCAAGGCATTTAGGATCTTAGCATCCATCCATCAACAGAACGTGACACAACAGAGCGACAGTTTATTTCTTTGGCTTCGAATGCTTTCGAGGTAGCGTCACTTACGAAAGCGCAGGAACAAGTAGTACGTGGGTTGCTATTTATGTTATAATAGTAAACAAAAACAAATTCTTCTTTTGTTATTCAAAATGATTGACATATGCTTTTGTATACGGGGGTTTTCAGGTTGATGGGCTATTAGAAGTACATATATGAATTAGTAGAACGAATTAAATTCTGAAACGTGAGCTCCTTTAGTTATTGTTTATGCCGCTTCTTTTAAAAATATTTTCAAGTTCGATTTACATCCGGTTATGTTATTTTAACTTTCTTATTTTAAATGAATGATATACTTTTTTTTACATTTTCCGATAGAAAATCTGAATTCATGCATATTTTAATGGAGGCACTACCCCGAAAATATTGATGGATTTTGAGTTATTTAATTTTTTGAATTTTTTTGACATTTGCACGTAAACATTTAAAAAACCGTAATTTAATTAATTTTTGAGATTTTGCTTTCTAACTCAGAACAATGATTTATAACTATTCATATTATCGAATAAAAATTGTGGTTTTGAACTAAAATGTACAGGGTGTTCAAATTTTGTGGTCAAAGTTGGTCAACTTCAAATTCTACTAATTCATATACTTCTAATAGCCCATCAACTTGAAAAACCCTGTATGTTTAATAGAATTTAGTAGTTGTACATTCTTTATACCGAACCAGGTGTCCCAACAATTTGTATTTTGAACGCACGAGTCACTTCTTGTGGTGTGGACCACGTAGTATTATTCACACACGGAAACAAAAAGAAATTATTGGGTGCTAAATCAGGGCTATACAGCGGATGATCCATTAATTTGCCCCTATGCATTTCATGGTGATAACGATCCAGCGTTGCTAATTGACTAAAGACTTTTGAGAAACAAGTAGTTGTATTCTACTCAGAACTGACCATTTTACAATCCTCTAATTGCACTGTATGTCCATATTTACCAAAAAGAAGCAAGTGACCATGTGCTTTGAAGTGTTTCTTGCTTTTGGTAAGGTTTGGCTTATTTTGGAACACTTACACCATCGATTGCTATATGGTTTCGCGCACATAATATACACGTAGATCTAAAATTCACGACTAGTGTGCATAATAGACGTTATACACAGTTATTGACGCACCACGCTTGTATTATTTTAACATTTCTTTTGCATCAATTGACACGAACTGTTTTTCGAGCGATTGTCAAAATGTTGATACAATACCGTGTCATACCAGTACCCAAAGATGCCTCAATCTCAGGGTATGTCACATGATGATCTTGCATTGTCAGTTCGCGCACATCATCGATGTTTGCTGACGATTTTGGACCACCTTTTTTCAATTCTTAAACTTTCTTCGGTGCAATGACGATGAAACATCTTCATAAAGAGTAAAAAACACTTCGAAATATTTCAATACACTTTTATTCACCTCAACAATTGTTTCGATCAAATGATCATATTCAAGATTACAAAAATAGTAACTAAAGCTAAAAGTGTACAAGAGTAGCAGTGAATGAAGGTGGGGGGGTAGTGCATAAATTTAGAAATCAGTAATTAAGAGAAGTGTGTTATAAAAAATTAGTTCCATTTGATTATAAACAAGATTTTTAACTTTTTGGATAGCTTTTTTAATTTAATTTCTAAGTTTTCAAGTAATGTAAGTTTTTTACTTTTCGTTTGTGTGTGTAAAAGTTTTACATTACTCATATCTCGATTATGTTTATGTATATTGCAATGTTCTGCAATCCCTGTTAAAGTTTTTTTTGTTTTTTATACTATCCATATGTTCTTTCAAACGTGTATTGATGGAACGACCAGTCTGACCTATATATATGGCGTCACATTCTCCACGTCTTCCACTTATTTTATTTTTATCTACGTTTAACTTATTGTTGACTAATAGTGAATTTAGATTGTTTTTATTAATTTCAATAGCTTGGATATCAAAGGATTTTAGTTTGGTTTTAATTTTATTGCTTGTATTTTTTATAAATTTTAGAGCACAATAATTGATTTGTCTCTTTTTTGGTGGGTTATGAAACAGTTCTGAGCGCATTTTTTGTTTGAGTTTTTTGTAAAGTAAATTGATAAATAAGGGAATTTTGTAACCGTCATTAAAGGCAATGTTTTTAATTATGTTTAATTCACTATTAAAATCTTCTTTGGATAGAGGTATGTTGACTACTGTGTGGATTAGACTACGAAAAGAAGCTAATTTAATTTGAGAGCACTGATTAGAACAATAGGGGATAACGGTGTCTGTTGTTGTTGCTTTTCCATATGTTTTAAAAATTTTCAGTTCGTCCGTGAGTGATCGACGGTTACGGTTGAATTTATTAAACCAATGGTTTTAGTAATTGCTAGATGCTAATCGCGATTTCGAACTTATTAGATCTCATCATTTAATTTACTCCTACTAAAAATTTACTAAATTTAATTTACCCCTACTAAAAATTGTTCAAATATTTCATTATTAATGATTAATATTATAACATTGATTCCACGTTCTGTGACTTAGTAAGTACGTTCGTCGTTGTTGCTGTTGACACCTCTCGTAGTTTAGTGGCTAAGGCATTGGTGCGTAAAGCCGAGTCCCGGCGGGGGCGTGATAAGAGCAACAAATTTTTTCCTCATTAATTTGAGGTAATCTGTAGTGGGTATAAATTAATTCAATAATTAATACCGTTTTAATGTATTTAGCATAATATTAGTTTAATTATAAAAGAACAGATTGTACCGCTTCGTATTTAAACAAAATTATATTATTTTTAATTTATGAAAAGTATCTGTCTTCCACCTGAATAACGAAACAATTAATAAAGTGATAAAATGTCTCTCCTACAAATTATATAAAGTAAATTGTAAAATTGCAAGAGTAGAAAAAGAAACCCTGAAAAAAGAATAACAACATTCTTTTTTGATGGAGAATGGTAATTTCAAGAATTTGTTTTTAGGAATAATAATGCGACGGGTTGTATATGCTACGGGTAAAGTTAGAGAAGCGAGTAAACCTAGGTTTACCTGGGTAAACAGCGTAATACCCAAGACTCTTGGATAAAGTCCAAAATATATTTGGAATTGTGCACGTTTCGAGCTTTACCCGGGTAGGGTAAACCGCGTTTTATCCGCTTTCGCTTGGTTAAAGTTGGATGTACCATAAATATGACAAGGCCATTAAAGTTTGAAAAACATATTTAATTAAAAAACAAATTTTACATATAAAAATTAGAATTCTAAAACTGTATTATCTTAAAGGTAATCTACTCACGAGTACTTATTTGTTCAAACAAGACAAGCTTCTGTGACATTTCGAGTTACAAAGACTTCTAATATCTTTACCTAACCTAACGTAACCTAACCTAACCAAAAGTCCTTTTTTGACAGATTTCAGTTTTTTTGACACCCTACACACAAGCGCAGATATAGCTTAATAACATCTTGAGTTATATGAGTCATTTATGGTATATCCTTTAACTTTAACCAAGCGAAAGCGGTTAAAATGCGGTTTACCCGGGTAAAGTCCGAAACGTGTACAATTCCATATATATTATATTTTGGACTTTACAGAAGAGTGTTGGGTATTACGCAGTTTACCAAGGGTAAACCTAGGTTTACTCGCCTATCTAACTTTGCCCGTGACATATATATATATAATATTATTTCATGCAATACATTTATTGTCAAATTTGGAGACTCGTTGACAGAAAACTTCTTCATGCGTTTGTCAATTTTGGAATTAATTATTTGTATGAATCTGTTGATTTGCCCTTGTTTCGTTTATTCAAATGTCGGGTCCATAATGGCACGTCTGCGTAATGATTGATTTCTGTATGAAATGAATGATTTTTAATTTCGAATCGAGCCCTTTGTTCGAGGTTGGAAGCGTGCTTTGCAGCAGCAAAATGTTGGCAATAGCAGCGGCAGATGAGTATATGATTTTATTCATTCATTGTGCTCTTTATTCCATTCCCGATACGGACTGCCCGCCCCCGCCTCCAACGCCGTCACTGCACTGCTGCCGCCAACCACCACTGGCACGGGGAAAACCCCGGCGCGCAAATTAAAAAACACAATACTTAAGCGCAGGCCTTCTGGATTAATGCTTTTTGTTTCGGGGAGATTAAAAAAAACAGCGAGGCTCTTGCTTCTTGGATTCATTACTTGTGCATCGGAAACGGAAAAATAAATGCGTTTAAATTTCGGAACAATGCCAGCTAACGGAAACAGTTTTCTACCGCAATTACGGCATTAAACCTTTTTTGTATTATTTTGTTACAAAGACCAACAAACTTACGATTGCAATAATGTGAAGGAGATTAGAAAATGGTACAGTCGTACAAGAAATGCACCATTTAAAGATTAACAATAATTACTTATGTAAATAAAGAAAATAACAGGCGGACTGAAAAGTTCGTAGGCTAGCATAGAAAAAAAATATATTTTTTTGATAGAATTTGATTTTATTATTCAATATAGTTCCCTTCGAAGGTGATACAACGATTATAGCGATCATACAATTTTTCTATACCATTTTTATAATACGATTTGTCTTTATCCTCAAAATAGGCTTCAGTTTCGGCGATTACCTCTTCATCGGCGCGAAATTTCTGTCCAGTGAGTATCCTTTTGAGGTCTGAGAACAGAAAAATGTCGCTGTGGGCCAGATCTGGAGAGTACGGTGGGTGCGGAAGCAATTCGAAGCCCAATTCATGGAAGTTTGCCATCGTTTTCATTGATTTGTGACACGGTGCATTGTCTTCCTGCATGAAACAGCACTTTCTTTTTCTTCAAATGAGGCCGCTTATCCGCAATTTCGTCTTTTAAACGCTCCAATAACGCTACGTAATACTCGCTGTTTATGGTTTTCCCCTTTTTAAGATAGTCAATGAATATTATACCATGAGCATGCCAGAATACTGATGCTATAACCTTGCCAGCCGACGCCGACTTTTGCGTCTTTCCACGCTTTGGAGTCGGTTCATCACGTGCAGTCCATTCGGCTGACTGTCGATCTGTCGATTGGACTCCGGTGTGAAATTATGGAGCTATGTTTCATTCATCGTCACATATCGACGCAAAAATTGGAATTTATTACGATTGAACAGCTTCAAACACTGCTTAGAATCATCGATTCGATCCGTTGTTGTTTTTGGTCGATTGTGAGCTCGCGCTGCACTCACTTTGTACAGAGCTTTCGTATATCAAAATATTCATTCACGATATGACCAACAGGTTCCTTTGATATCTTTAGGGTCGGGTCTCAGCCATCTCTATCAACTTCACTTCACGGTTATCAAAAATTATTTTGTGGACTTTTTTGATGTTTTCGTCGGTAACAGCCTCTTTGGGGCGTCCACTGCGTGCATGCGTGCATCGTCCTCGGGGCTCATTTCGCCTCGATTAAATTTAGCAAACCACTTTTCTACGGTTAATTTTCCTGGTGCAAAGTCCGAATAATGTTTGGAGCTGGGAACCGTTCAATCGTAATAAATCCGAATTTTTGCGTCGATATGTGACGATGGCTCCATCATTTCACACCGGAGCCCAATCGACAGTCAGTCGAGACGAGTGGACTGCACGTAATGAACCGACTTCAAAGCCTGGAAAGACGCAAAAGTCGGCTGGCAAGGTTATGGCATCAGTATTCTGGGATGCTAATGGTATAATATTCATTGACTATCTTAAAAAGGGGAAAACCATAAACAGCGACTATTACGTAGCGTTATTGGAGCGTTTAAAAGACGAAAGCGCGGTAAAGCGGCCTCATTTGAAGAAAAAGAAAGTGCTGTTTCATCAAGACAATGCACCGTGTCACAAATCAGTGAGATCGATGGTAAAATTCCATAAAATGGGTTTCGAATTGCTTCCGCATCCACCGTACTCTCCAAATCTGTCCCCCAGCGACTCTTTTCTGTTCTCAGACCTCAAGAGGATGCTCGCTGGACAGAAATTTCGCGCCGATGAGAAGGTAATCGTAATTGCTGAAACTGAAGCCTATTTCGAGGCTAAAGACAAATCAAATCGTATTATATAAATGGTATCGAAAAATAGTATGACCGCTATAATCGTTGTATCGCCTTCGAAGGGAACTATATTGAATAAAAAAATTAAATTCTATCAAAAAAAAAAAAATTTTCTATGCTAGCCTACGAACTTTTCAGCCCGCCTGTTACGTATGATTCGGTGTATGACTTACGGAAATGCTTCCCATATTACTGGCTTTTAAAAAATATTTGAAGATGCTTCACTATCTTCATTTATTCTAACTGGAGCAAAAACAGTTTCATATAGATTAATGTCATCAATATTCATACATGGGTTATCTTCATTTCTAACATTCCCAAAGTCTGGATATGAATCCTCATTGCGACCCAGAAAGTAAGACTTGAGCCTATATTTAAATTCTAGGGCATATGGATGGTCATAGAGTCCTCCTTTTGTCCGTATGGCACCAAAAAAGCTTCTAATATGTCTTGGTTCAGTCTGTAGGTCAAGATAAAACAAAAACAATAGAAACTCTTAAAGTATGTATAGCTCAAAATCTTTTTTAAGGGTATAACGGTTTAAATATTTAATTCGCTGAAATTGCTGCCACGGAATAGGTCACATAGCGATGTCTTACCTTGCTTTACTGTATCAGGGTGAGTATCGTTGTAAAATGAATTCCGTCTCTATTTCAGAGGACAGTGCGTAGCGTATGCAACAAAATCTTACATGGCCGATGTCGCAGTTACGTTTAGAAAACAAACCACCTATTCGCATATATTCATCTTTTTATTTTTTGTCTATGTAATATATTAGCCTTATTAGTCATGCATTTTTTACTTCTCGAATTTTTGTAATTTTTCTATTGTCATGTGCATTTGCTGTCTGTTCCTTTCTTTTGGAATTTATGGTTTTTTGTATGTGTCATATTTTTTCCCTTCTTGGTATTGCCGTTTAGCTCTATTGTATTATATTTTATTTGTTTCCAAATGTTCTTTTAGAGTTAAGTTATTGAGGTTCTTATTTTGACCTATCGGTCCATTCCTAGGAAATAGATGATGCACCGACAACACATAGCTTGCAATGTTGCATTTTTGTATGTTTACGTTTCCCTTCCTTTTTTTGTTGTTGCAAATGTCGGTGCATCGGAATAACCCCCTCCTTTGGGGGTATTTTTACATTCAATTGCAGAATCAATTCATCATTCAATCATATTAGATTAAAACCATTCAAACATCAAACATTTTTAGCAGAGATCGTTTTAGTACATTAACATATAGCACCAATCACATCAAGATCTCTTTAAACATATAGTATTCAATAACATATAGTTTCATATAATAAATCATAATCTATAGTCATTAGTATTTTCGTAAAAATAAGTAGCAATCGCGGCGTACAATAAAATTAGTGTGTATATAGTTTGGGTGTAATAAACTTTTAAAACACAAAATCCGTTTATTGCATCGATTCCCCTATAGGAATCAAAAGAAGTGGCATATGTGTGCACCGGTGAAATAAACTTATTTCATCAACTAATAAACACCACCCATGAAAGGTAAAAGCATTTATAAGTGGATTTATAGTTGCGTTGCGACGTTAAAAACGCTTTATTATATTACTTGCTAATTTTGAAACTATGTACTTCTGTATGAACCATTTCGAGTCGACACTTCGGACGGGTTAGGAGAATATTATTTTTCGACGCTATTTGTTATTCTGTTAAAAAGTTCTGCCTTGTGAAACGTTAATGCATTTACAGTTACCGGTGTGTATACAAATGTATAGGTACATATGTGAGCAGCATATCTGCATGGGTTTTTAATTAATCGAAAACCTATTCTTTCTATTTATGCACTACAGTGAACTGTTGGCATAGAATACGATTTTACGTAACTAATATACGTAGATATGTACATCAATCATGAACGGCTGCATTATATAAAAGCAATCAATTTCAGAAATGGAACAAAGGGACAAAACAAATTTCTGTGAAACGTATAAATCAATAAGTAGTGTTGTAATTGTTTTAATCAATAGTCAGATGTATTCAATAAGTTATAATAACTTATAAGATGCTATTTACAATTTAGTATCTAGTTATTGAGTATATCGCCGTCTACTGATATGTGTTGCAAGCTGAAGTACTTCATATGTCAGCATGGGCTATACCAAGGTATCTACTTCTGCAACTGAATCGACGAAGCAGCTTACACTTGTATGTGATAGACACGTAAACGGAATTACTAAGAACAGTGTAAGTTCTTAATCAGTAATGTATCGAAACTATCATACGTGGATCGCGATTTCGATCTTATTATATCTCATCAGTATACCATGGGCAGCTGATGAGGTCCAGGTCTGGTAGTTTCGATAAAGTATCGACCAATAAGTTATATTGGTGGATTACTCAACTCAATCATTTTCAAACAGTCAAGGTTTGCCTGCAGACAGACGTGTTTTCGGCTTCACTGGGTTTGATTCACTTTGCACCGCCATGCTTGCTCGTTTTGATGTTGGAGTGTAATGGTGTACCCACGTCTCATCACAGGTTACAATTTTGTGCAAAAAAAATCACCTGCTTCTCTAAATCGAGTGAGAAACGCCTGAGAGATGCGAACTCGACCAGCTTTTTATCTTAACTCAGCCACTGAGGAACCCAACGAGCTGAAATTTTTCGGAATCCCAAGTTTTTCGTTATGATTGTGTAGACACTCCCATAGCTGATGCCGAGTTCACCAGATATCTGAAGCACAGTGGCGTAGCGTGGCGGTCTCCTTCAATAAGTTTTCTAACGCGTGCAATGTTAATCGGCAAAATGCTGGTGCGCGGACGACGAGGATGATTTACATCATCGACACGAGTAATGGGCGTAAGCCCATCGTTAAATTCTTTGCACTAAACTTTTACACCTGGCCACGAAAGCGTTTCATTTTCGAATTGTGCTTACGATATGCGCAAAATTCTAGCTGGTTTCATGTTTTCACGTGTAAGAAACTTAATAGCAATTAGTTGAGCAACGCTGCTATGCATGTCTTTCTCACTCACTGTGATAACTATTAACCAAGCAAACGCAGCAAAAGGACGCGTCGTTTCCGTGCCACCTAATATCCCCACTTCAAATTGCTAACGCCCGGATGCGCCTTAAACAACTATCCGGCGTGCAATTCAAAAGGCTCGTTTATATTTGATCCACCCTCGTATTTACTTGTAGTATCAATTTTTGGTATGTCTGTAGGCTAACCGAATCCTATAAGTAGGGTAATTCCCGTTGATGGGATTAATTTCTACTCCAACACACTTCGTGAAAAACTTAAGTTCTCTAAAATTTATAAGTCACAAATAGGTTAAAGTGAGGTAAATATAGGCCACCTTTTGCAGAACAGTGTGTAACATGTTTACTTAAAAATAAAAATGTGTAAAAAATGCAAAAGACTATTTTAAGTTTTGGCATTACTTTAGCATAATGTAAACTACAAAAACACAGGTTGTTATACTGTAAACATAAAAAATAGAAACACGAAACTGATTTCGTTCTCCTAGCTAGGGATGGAGAATTGGACCACTAGGGGTAGGACATAGGATCCTTCAACTTTTAAAGTTTTTTCTTTATAGTACTAATATCGTAAATCTGAGAAATGTTGTTACAAGACGTATAATCATCATGCAGACATATTAAACTCAATAAACATTTGATTAATTCATTTGTAATTCTTGTTACTACCAACATACATTCATTCTTATATTGCTACTACGTTCGATCATTTGTTATTGTCTATTTGCCGTCTCTCTTCCGATTCTTTTCTTTTATCATTACATACTGGTGAATATAGACTCTTCCAAGATTGGCAGAGGCTCTTCTAATTTCATCTTCTACTACAAAGTAGAGGACAAACCTGATCAAAAGCTTTTCCTAACCTTATTTTCGGATAAATGCAACTCCTTGGTTTTGTTATCACATTTTTACCCGATATTCTGCCTGGACCTTGTAAAAAAATACCTTACAAACAGAAACATCATGGATAGTTTGTCTCTTCTATTGGTTTATCTCTTCCAGTTTTGCGATATTATAATTTGTACTTTTTAAGAGAATTAGGAGGATAACAAACTGATTTAAAATGAACTTACTTTAAGGTAGTGAAATTTATCTTTTTGGTGTTATCATATCACTGAAGTATGTATTAGAAATCCACTTGTCAAAAAGGATAATATCAGTTTCGCTACTGAGAGCCACAATTCCACCCTTTAAAGTACCACATGTCATCAAATTATACACAACTTCTTTGTAATTTAACCCTAACGATGTTTTACATAGATTAAGAGCCAAGTGGCTTTCGATTGGTACAATGCATTTAGGGCATATCGGTAATTATAGTTTTGTATTTCTAATTTCCTCTTACTCTTTCATTTGATACCATTAATTACGAAAAAGAATTGGTGGTTTCTACTTAAAGGTGGAAAAAAGAATGAAAATCAAAATTAATTATTATTATTATTATTCGTCAGTCTCTTTCTTATTGTTATAACCGGCCGGAAATTACATAGTATAATTTATCACAGATTCTATTTACTTCATGACATTTTTATTTAAATGAGGTTTTTAATTTTCATCCGGTACTTTGTAATAAAATATATTTTATGAAATGTAAATCTAAATTAAGAATTAAAATCGAATTCGTCTCCACAAAGTAGGTACTGCTGGGAACAGTTTGTAATTATGAAAAGTAAATACACGAATTCGTACCAGCGACAGTTTTATTGGAAATTCCCAGAAAAGCAAAAAATAAAACAGAATAACGTACATGGTTGCCATGTATCATCGAAGTAAATATCTTCTTGTAATTCTTTTGTAAGTTGGAATAAAAGAGTGGTAAATATCATATATGAATTTTATTTTGTCAAAATGTAAAAATGAGGTAACGATAATATTAAATATATGTCAGAAATCACAGCATACAGCCACAATTAAGTCTTACCAAGCCTTACAGTTTTAAGTAGGTAAGTTTCTTATAACGATACTGATTTAACATACCGTAACCTCCTTCCTAAAACCGCTTCCTGTTGCCAATAGGGCATATCAATAATGGACTATTATTATTATCAAATAAAATGTTATTTATTTTACCCCTTTTTAATTAGGGCAACAACAACAAATGTATAAATAATTTTATTTTTGTCAAACTTTTAACAACATTTTTAAGTAAATGCAGTTTATTTTATAAAAGTATCTTTCTAAAAATCTTTCAGAACTTCAAAGGATTGGAAAATGTTAGGATAGGCCGAATAAAATTAAATTCAGATATGGCAACGCTGCCATCGTTTTCTGGGTAATAACGTGTAAACTATGGGAGCCAATTCGTGTATAATTAAGAAAGGATTGCTTTTCGAATGAAGACGAATTCGTGTTGCTGATAAGCGCTAATTACCTCACCGAAAAATATACATTCTGGTTTTTTCCTAAATTGCAGTGTCGTTATTATCATTACTTCATGAGATTTTACCAATTTTGTTTTAATGTTTCAATGTTCCTGCTCGTATTAAAATAATTACAGAAATTCAATTTACACCGGTTTCCTCTGACATTTAGTTTCATGGCGACAAACAGGATTTTAGTGGACCTTTATAAATCATTAAATCCGGATATAACGACAGCACGGTGGCCTACGTTCACAAAGTTCGAAATTAGAGCTGCTTGCAGTGTTGGTCTCGTCGCCTATGACAAACGAATTTCGTCAGTCTCTGCCGTTGGTATAACCGAATATTGCATACTATAATGTATCATAGGTTATATTTAATAATGTTTTAATTTAATTGAGGTTTGCAGTTTTCATAAAAAATAAATGTAAACTTAAAATTAATTAAAATTACAAACAATGAGGTTAGGGATCTCTAAAACATTAATTTTCAAGAACATAAAAATTTAAAAAATTATCAACTTTATTATCACGACGGATTTTAGTGAACTTTTTAATGAATATTTAATTCCGGATATAGCGACAGCGCGATGGTTTGCTCAAAATTCAAGTAAGAACTGCTTATAGCGTGCGTCGTGTCGGCTATAGCGTCCAAATTTCGTAAGTCTTCTTGCTATTGTTATAACCGTATATTGCATACTTCATAACGTTTTATTTTGATTGAGCTTTGTAGTTTTCATCCGGTAAGTACTTCGCAATAAAAAAACGCAGTCGCACTAATTTTTACTTTATTTTCTTCTGTTTAGCCATTGAAGGTTCTTTGTGTCGTATAAAAATTTTCAATCAGCGCTGTAATCCATTAGTTATATTATTCGCAGGCTGTTTAAGTAAGCCAAACCTCTGCGTCGCGTCGCACTGCTGTCATCAGTAAACATCAGTATTAGCAGTAAAAAGCTAAAGCGAAAGACAAGGAAACCTTTTTTTTTATTATCATAATATAAAAGAGCTGCTTAGGTGCCGCAGTACATAAGGGCGCGATTCGCTCGACTTAATCAGACTATTTTATAAAGCTATCTGAAAAAAGAGGCCTTTGTTGTATTTTAACGACTGTAAACAATGAAAAATACCTACAGCGTACAAGTTGAATTGTCATTTGGACTTGAAAAATGAATCATGTCGCTCCTTATGACAAGCAAATATTTGAAACTCTGCCCATCCGGCGATACCCCACAGAAATGCTTTTTATTAGGGAAAATTTACGGTTGTTTCGGTTTTTTCATAATTAGGAATATTCACCGTAAATAAATAATGAGTGTATACAAACAAAATTATCCAATTGGAAGTAAAGGTTCCGTACATATTTTTTTCGCAATTATTGTTTGGGCAAAAGGTATAAAAAGTAATATTGGAGATGAGTCGTAGCTTCGTTGTCTGTAACATTTTGGTCTTTAAAGTCGTTATTTCTTGTTGAACAAGTTAATAAAATATTTTATCGAGTTATTATCAGTGTATCGCCATCTACTGGTGTTTACTGCTGACTGCAATATTTCAAATGCTTTACTATGGGCCAGCTGAATCTGTAATCCAGCTTATATACGTGATCTTGGTTAGTAATTTATCGAAATTACCAGACGTAGATCGCGATTATGAACTTTTTAGTTCTCATCAATTCGCCATAAGGTAAATGTATCAGTAATTGGCACCATAAACCACAATTTCGGTAAAAGCAATTATTGTCTCAATTAAAAGGAGTTATCCTAATTCTATAGCAATTTAAATATTTTGTTTTGGATTATCTAATATCTTGAAAAGAAATTTTTATAATTAAAACAAAAATTAATTAAGAACTTTTCAATAAAAGAAAATGCAAAAAATATATGTTCTATTGAGAAAAAAGAAAGCCTGTGTGTGTTTCATTCCCACCAGCTACTCGTGCTGATGGGCGGGCAGTCCCTCCGACCTCCACTGTAGTGAAAAGCCGGAAGTTAGGGCGTAAGGCCCTCTTCAGCCTCCATTCAGGAATCGTAATATAGCGGAACTGTAAAAATTGTAAAAACTGAATAGAACATTGCTGCCCCATTTTTAAAGTAATACCCATGAGTTATAAATATCAAATTAATTGTAAAAATTGCCAAGCAATTTACATTGGACAAACTGGTAGAGCCTTACAACTAAGAATACGTGAACATCAAAAATCAATTTTAACCAAAAACCCCTGTACTTGCTTCGCTGAACATTGTATTACAAACAATCACCATTTAGACATTGATAACATTAAATTAATCCATAATTGTAATAAAAGCAAATTGTTAAACTTACTAGAAAATTTTTAAATTAATAAAGACCTTAAAAACAAGAAATTACTAACCAATGACCAACTCGATTTTAATGTATCCCCACTCTTAAAATCCATCATGTAAATCAAGCGTTTAGGCTCAACTTATCATGTAATTATTTAGTATTATTTTGTACTCTTTTGACAATGGCATAACAGCCGAAACTACTGTCGTCAAGATTTTTAATAAACCTGTGAAACTACCAAGTGTTTTTGTATTATATTATTTATTTTTGTATTATATTCCTTATAAATATCACACTTATCTTAGCACTTTCTTTAAGGATGTTTAACCACAGTGAGAAATGGCGCGAACGTCTTTATTGAACACGCTTTATCATACTAAATATTTAATTGTCAAGCTTGGTAACTTCCTAAATTAGCGGTCGATATGTATTGGCAGTTTCTTATAAACTCAGGCCAGTATGTAGTTTATATTTGGTGCTAAAGCTAAAAAGTGTCAATTACCAGGGCGGTGTTAATAACTGGTGCAGTTGCCATAGGAAGTTTCAATAAATTACTGACCAAGCCTACGTTTGGTCTACCTTTGCTTGTGAGTTATTATTGAAGTAACTTTTGCAAGCAAAACACAAATATATTTCGACATTCGGGGGCTATCAAAATAATGGCTTTTAGATACAGAAGCTACAAACTTACCATACACTATTTGAGAACTCAAAAAAAAAAAAGAACAGTAGATGTTTCAACAATTTTTTTATTATTCATTCGACAATTGTTTCAACTAACAAGTCATTTTCAAGAGTACATTGGCAATACCAAAGTTACTTTTTTTTTCGTGGAGGAGAGGAAATCTTCAAAAGACACCCTGCCACCCGTGCGATTGGGTAGTGTCGGATTTCTACCGAATAAAACCTCTCCCCCTCAGGCCGTTATAGGAACTTTAATTCCTCTTCAGCCGAAAAAAAAGTTACATTAAAACGAGATTTTATTTAAAAAACTATTCTAAAAGCGAAAGACTAATTAACGTACATACATAAAATTTCCCATAATTATTACAGGTTTAATAAGAGAGGTGTATTCTGAACAAACAATTCTGTGTGATTATTAACGATTTTTTTGTTTAGTTTCTGGGCATTTTTAATGTAAAGAAACTCCAATAAATTTAATTTCTTGTAGAGTGTGTTTAACTTAATATTGATATTTATATTTTGGTTTTTATTAAAACAATGTTCTGAGAGACCTGTATTACATGTTTTCTTCTTTATCTAAGTAGATAGTGTGGCGATATTTAATTTACATTTAATTTTATTTATTTTATCTGTCTATTTATATTGCAATTTATTTCAGGTGTGTTGAGATGTATTTATGGTATATTCAAATTTTATTTTATTGTATAGTGTATCATTGTTATCATGTAAATATTCTTTTCTTACAATTCTATTTCTGTACTTGCTCTTTACCTGCTCTGTATCTATTCTTCCCTTAACGACAATTTAATTGCTTCAGTACTTTCCTAGGATCCCTCTTAACAATTCAACTCTGTATACTAACAGCATACCGTCTATAATTCTTACTTTTCCTAATAACAATTTAACAATGGGTTTCTTCCCTACTATGACTAACAAACTTCTAGCTCCCCTGTTATCTATTTTTCTACAATATTATTTTAATAACTACAATCAGTTCTCTTTCGATCTTCCTTCGTTCAATTGTATATTCATTTTTACACCTAGTCTACATTTAAATTTGAATTAGTCAATTATATATTTTTTTTGGTTCAGTGGTATTTATTTTCTTCGTCACCTATAACATATAACTCAAAGAGTCTAAAATAGCATTGCAATCGTTGCAATTTATTTGGTAAACGCCATTTTTTTTGGCCGTTGCTTAATTTACGATTGTGATTTATTAGAAAAGTTCCTAAATCGTTTTTATTGATCTCTATTGCATTAATATTGAATTTACTAAGTCTTTTTACTATTTTAGAACTAGATTGTTTGAGTGAATAATAAAAAATCTTGTTGAAACATCTACTATTCTTTTTTTGATTTCTCAAATATTAAACATGTTTCATCACAACATCACCATAGTTAGTTTTAATATTACCATATACTTTTAGGGTTTTCTATAGTAGCTTCTGAACTGTCAGTTTTCGAAATGCTACTATCACTTGACCGGTTTTATTGTTGTATCGTTTTCAATAATTTCTCACTTTAAGTTACGAGATCGAAGTTGCGATGTTTCGTCTATTATGTACGACATATGCCAATATAGGTACCGATGAAACGAATGGGCTGACATGGGTTGGCGTTTACAGAATTAGTCCTTTTGGGGTTAGAACAGAAGAAGAATAGTCGTTTTGATCTCGTATGCGGTTGGTTGTATGAATACGCCAATGATCAATGCTGTTAACAAACCAAGCAAGCAACTCGAGTTGATTAATTAAACATCAATACTGTGTGGTGGTGAAAGCCTTCTCCTTCCTCAACTTTTACTACCCCATTCGCAATCTCTTATACCGTTCATAACAACATTACTTCTACCTGTACGAATATACACACAAGGGTTCTGCTCCACTTTACAAGGACTTAAAATAAAATTTAACACAAAAACCATATAATGAATATATGAGGCTTATAACTCTTGTAATTCCATTAAAATAATAAACACAGTTATAGTAACAAATTATATTTTTATTACACTATTTAATTTCACCACATTGCGCTTTGCGGTTTTTTATGAAGAGGAATCTTAATTTAAGTAGATACTTACATGGTAAAATGCATTAAAAATTTTTAAAGGGGGAGGGCAGATTGTTAGGGTACATAAAACATAATAAAGATTATTCTGATAAAGAATCAAAATCTGGAGTTTATTTACTGGAATGCGCAGACTGTGATCAAGTTTATGTGGGACAAACTGGTAGATCCTTCAAACAAAGGATTAGTGAACATAGGAGAAGCTACACCAATGGGAATGTTGATTCTACATACGCAGAACATTTAGTAACGAAAAACATAATTTTAATGATAATTTTAGGATTTTAGAAGAATTGCCAAAAAGTCACAAACTAAACATAGTTGAAAGTTTTTATATTAGTAAATACAATAAATTAAAAATTTTACTTAACGATCAAACTGATGTAAATAATTCTCCGATATTAAATTTGAAGCTTTCTTCAAAAACTTAAAGTTTAACCCACCCCCCTCCTTTAGATGTTACTCACCCCGTTAAATTAAGCGTTTAGTATTTAGGCCTATTTTGTAAAGATTTTATTCAGACCATCTTCACCTGAAGAAGCCAATGTTTTGGTGAAACAATTGTTGTGAACAATTAAAATATTTTTGAAACTTTTCTTCTGTTTTATTTATTTGACATGGAGTTTCAACAAGTAAGGCCTACCACCATTCATTATTGTTAGGGTAGTTTACACTTTATTTATTATAGTTTAAAATAAGGTTAGGTTAGGTTAGGTTAGGTTTGTTTGTTATTAAAGTGTTTATTTTAAAAGAATTTACAATTTCTAGCTACTCAAGGAGGTATAATCTAGGACCATTGTTTTCATCCTTCTTAAGATCTTCAATAATACTATAAATAACTTAAAAGTGTAACCTTCAATTAATATACTTTTGTAGTCTTGAAAAAGGACAAGTCGTTCGAAGCAATTGAAAAGTTATTTTTAAATAATTCGAATTTATTAACTAACGTTTCATAAAAAATTATCATTAAATGTATTCTGTGTTGGTAAAATATTTTTGGAAAGGTTTAAACAGATAAAGAAACTCGATTTATTTCATTATTTTTTTTAACACATGGGCTGAAAAGTCCCGGGCTTAACAAAGAAAACAGTTTTTTTTTTTGTTCAAAATTGAATTTATTCATCAACGTAATCTCCATCAAGAGCAAGACAATCATTCCAGCGCTGCTCACTTTTGTAGAACAATTTATATTTGGTCTCAAGATGGGCCTCAGTCTCAGCTTCAGCGGTAAGCTCTTCATTCGAGCGAAATTTCTTTCAGGTGAGCATTCTTTTGAGGTCTGCGAATAGCCAGTAGTCGCTGGTAGTAGTCTCCAAATCTGGAAAATACGGTGGATGTGGGAGAATTTCGAAGTTCAATTCATGTAGTTTTGCCATTGTTTTGATTACAAATGACTTATGACACGTGCGTTGTCTTGATGACACAAAATTTTTTTCTTTGCCATATGAGGTCGTTTCTTTACAATTTCAATATTGCGGCCTTCAAACTACAATTCACTGTTGATGGTATTTTATTTCTTAAGATATCAAGACAGTCGATGAATATTACATCACGCATATCCTAAAATACCGAGGCTATAACCATAAACATTCCAGCCTATTGTTGTGCTTTCGGGCGTTTTGGACAAGGTTCACCAGTTGCTGTCCACTCAGATGACGATCGTTTTGATTCCGAAGTGAAGTGATGGATCCATGTTTCATTCTTTGTCACATATCAACGCAAAAAATCCGGTTTATGTTACGTTTACGTTTAAAAATGGTCAAACAGTGCTCAGAATCAACAACACGTTCTTGTTTTTGGTCAACAATGAGTAAACGCGGTACCCACATTGAACAGAGCTTTCTCGTAGTCAAATTCTCATGCAATATAAAGCCAATACGTTCTTTTGATATCTTTATGATGTCAGCTAACTCACGAAATTTCAGTTTTCGACCATTCAAAACGATTTTGTGGATTTTTTTTATGTTTTCTATATCGCCTCATTTGGACGTCTACTGTGTTCTGCATCATCAGTAACTCTGTCTCTACGACCACGTTTGAAGTCATCAAACCAACGTTTTATTTTGTTTCGGTTGTTTCCGATGGAGCGGAGTCTCCATAACACATTTCCACTTTTCAAGTCATTGCTTCACCTGAACAGTATTTTTTTCCATCGAGAATCAGTGTAAAATTGAAACACGAAATTGTTTTTGATGCATTGTTTTTGATAATAACAAAAGTAGCGTCACTCTCTAGCGTCAGCACAATAACTCACAAACTAATCAATAGAATATCATGAAATTTTAACAGCTGTCTTTTGAAGGTTAGTACTGACTGAAAAAGAAGTGATGCAGTAAAACTATAACTATGTGTTAGGCCAGGGACTTTTTAACCCATGTGTTAAAAACACAGCCTATGGCATTATTATTTTGGGAACGGTTTCAACGATCCTAAAGATATTTTAAAATTTTATGAAACAAATTAAGTACTGTCTTCGGTTCAAATCAGAAGGTAGGATCAAAAAATAATAAATAAGGAAGCCTTTATAATTTCTACAGCTTCGTTATTTTTTTACAAGAGAACTCTAGTAATAATTTTCTATTGTACAAATTTAAAAAGTACTTTCATATTGACCGAGTTTATCAATTTTTATCTAGTTATCGTATAGTCTTGACTTGATTCCCAGTAACCATTTTTATTTAACATCATTGGGCTATGTAGACAACAAAATGGAAACAACTTCGATGTTCATTTTCAAAAGTAATTCTGTTCAGATGACAATAACGAGAGATCGACTATACGTAAACTAAAAACTAAAAATATAAGATACTTATATAAAAATGATTATGAAGCTTTTGTAATATACAATATTATTGTTTTCCTTTTTTAATCAATTAAAAAACTTTTGCACCTTTTCAGTTTGATTTCATTAGCTTCATCAACAAAACATTCGATACAAAAAACATTAAGAATAAAAGTAGAAAAAGATCGCTTGCAAAGTACGTTAATATCGGTTATGGTTTTAGTAATTTGCTTAGTATAGAAATCAGCCTAATTGAATTATATTCGTATACACTTTAGTATGTTTAATTAATTAATCATATTTAAAAAATATCTTGATAGTATGATAGTATGAGTTAGAAGATTTATTAGAAATGAGAATTCAAACAGGACATTTTGAGTATGTTTTCTATGTTCAAAAGTTTTTAATGTTTTGTTAATGCTTTTCCGGATATCCTGTAGTGCGGGAAACAATAAAGTAATATAGGTTTAATAAAATCAAATGTTTTTGTTTCAAGTTTTTGTTTTTGGATAGTGTTGGGAGCTTTCATGTATGCAGGGGTTGGTTTTACCCCTCCAGAGGTGTACGACAATTTTTTGAGAGCGTGAACGTCAATACTCTAGATTAATGTGCCTTAAACACAAAAACACCTATTATACGGCTTATAGATACCGTGAACCTTATCGTCACAGTACCGAGCGGCGTGGTCTAGTGCTCTAGATCATTGCTTAGCATTCGAGAGGTCATAGGTTCGAACCCGAGTCCGGCTACTCTGATCGAAGTTTTCTGTGGTTTCCTTGGATCATTTAGGAAAATGCTCGGGCAGTAATATTCCACAGATAATCTTTCACTTCTCTTTTGTGTTCATTCCGTCCGTCTCATCTTTCTCTCCCTAACCACATCACCAACCCATTCCCACGATTCCTGCTTTGCACTACAGGGTAGGTCGGAGGGACTGAATGAAACACAAAAGTTTTTTTTATCGTCACAGTTGAACCCTTTTCTAGCCCTATTTAAGGGGTGTTATTGAGTATATTATTTATTGTATTGAGATTCAGAGGATTTTTATTAGATTTGTATTCAGCATAGAAAAATCTCTTAAATCCGAATGAACTTCATTTTTCCAATGTCTTAAAATTTTTATTGCTTATTTAAGGCTATTGCAGAGGGCAAAATAGGGCGTAGCAGGCGAGGCAATATTCTGTGTAGGATAAATGGTATATAATGGATTTTGTTTTTAATACACATTTACATACAATTTTACCCTTCCCTTTTATAGCAAATTCAAAACTTGAAATAGATTTAATTAAATTATATAAATTAATGTAATTCAGAGACCGGAAAATGACAATTAGAATGTGTCAGTGGTAATAAAATAATTAATTGAATTATTAATATGAATATAAGTATAAATATGGAATCAACAGAAACAACTACTCCGACGGCTAATACCCCTACCGGCATTGAATTACACTGTTGATTCCGAAGGATTCTTAGACGAAGATATAACATATTCAAAAAAGAAGGAATAAAAATCCTTATTCGTCTAAATAATAAGATCAAAGATCCCACTTTTGGAACGCGTCCTACCAAGTAGGCACATCGAACCGAAAGCCATATCCCACGACCGGTTTCGACCTATCGGGTCTCATCAGGTGGGCGCTGGCAGAAAGGCCTTTATAGGCTATATTATAAATGTGAGATCTTTGATCTTAATATTTAGACGAATAAGGATTTCAATTCCTTCTTTTTTGAAATTGAAATATTGTTTATTGTACATCAACAGGCGGGTTTATGGTGACGTGAAGCAAGGTAAAAGATGGTGCGAATGACGCGCTTAGATCGTTTCTAAACGAGATTTTCATTAAATGTTGCAGTGTTTGAAATAAACCGCCTTGAAGCTTGCTGCAGACTAATCTAACATAAGAGTAATTAAAGCACTTTGGAGTTGCTAATCTTTAAAAATTACTTTAAAGGAACGAAAAAGCTGCGGGCGGAGATGTTCTTTATTCACGACTAGCTGCCCTGAAAGCGATGTGGTTCTTTTTTCCAGTAAAATAGGAATAGCGTAAGAAGACCGAACTACAATTTACTTCCCATTTTGAATTCAATTCGTTGTTTTAATTCGTCGAACTCGAACTCTGTTTGCAAACTAACAAATGGCCTTTGCAAAAATTCCTGTTCAGGATAACAGGTCAAGCAAAAAAGCGGACGGAACCGCTACTAAAGTTAAACAACGATTAAAAGATTGGCATCTTTTTAGTTAAATAGTAGCCATATCATGTTTTTAATTTTAAACTATACAGTTAAATAAAATTGGAGTGTCTGTTTGTAATATTAAAATTATTAAAATAACTACTTTCTACTAAATGCATATAGATGTATACACGGTACATATACCAAAATAACATTTTTTAAAATTTTTGTCTGACTGTCTGTTTGTTCCGACTAATCTCTGAAACGGCTGGACCGCTTTTGACGGGACTTTCACTGGAAGATAGCTACTGTAATAAGAAGTAACATAGGCTACTTTTATTTTAGAAATTAATAATTTATTTTACAAATTAATAACTATTCATTAATAATAATGATTAATTTCTAAAATAAAAGTAGCCTAAGTAACTCCTTATTACGTTAGATATTTGCCTGTGAAAGTTCCGTCAATATCGGTTCAGCCGTTTCAGAGAATAGTAATAGTAGAAAAAAATGTCATTGTGGTATACGTACCGTGTATAAATCCACATGCATTTAGCAGAAAGTGGTTATTTTAATATTACAAACAGACACTTTATTTATGTGTATAGATTAAAATAAGGAACAAGTCTTGGGGCCATGCGGTATACACAGATATAGAGATCTGCGTTTCTAAAATAAATATTATTTTTATTTTTCAGGTCATTCTCCAGAAGTCACAATTGGAATCATATTTGAGTATATAAACCGTAAGAAGAAACAAAAACGTACAATTAAAGGAAAAATTATAAATAATGAAAATTGATTTTCATTATCTACCAAAATTGTTTATACCTACTTAATATTTTTGTTTGATAAAAGAATGTTTATTCATTAATATTATACAATATAATACAAATTATTTTCTTTGGCATTCTGTCAGATTGATAAAAGTTAAATGAGTGAGTAATTGTAAATAAAATGAATAATGATATTTATTTATTTGAGAAATGGATTGATTATGTTACTTTCGAACCAAGTCCAGTTAAATTTCAAATGATCCGAATCGATCGAAATAAAATGCATTCGTTGATTCTCATACAGATATTTAAGTCCAAGACGGTCCTGTAATTAAATTAAATAATAAAATTATTTAGCATTATGCTAATATTATCACATATAAAAATGATTAAAATATTATTATTAATTAATAATTAAATATTTGAAGAAGTTTTAGTAGGGGTAAATTTTAAATACATTAATGTGATATTTATGAGGGAAAAATTTGTTACTGTGTACACTTGTTTTTTTTTTTAGTGGCAAAAGCATTGGCGCGTAAAGCCAAAGATTCCGGGTTCGAGCAACACCTCCTTCAATCAAGCCTCACAGCAAATTATCAGAATACGTATGACGTCACAATTAAAAGGCCGATTGTTTTACATTAGATAGAGTGCGAGACAGCGTCGGCGGAAGATACGGTGTCGAAATGAAAACGTTTAATTGTTTCAGAGCTACTTAAACCTTGCTTACAACACGGAAAGTATTAGCAAAATCGAAGCTGGTGCTAATTAAAATTATTGTGTAATTTTCCAATATTTAGTGATCATACTGAGACACTGGGAATATTTTCAGTGTATCGTTTATTATAAAATGTATAAGATCGAGCATGGTGAACAAATGTTGTGTACCAAATTGCAGCAGCAATTATGAAACAAATAAGACTAAAGTTCATATCTTCAAGTTTCCCAAAGCTGAAGATCATCGTAAAAGGTGGTTAAGTGTAATACACCGAGAAAATTTTATAATATCGGAGCATTCTGTAGTCTGCCATCTTCACTTCCAGGTAACCGATATTGTTTACACTATTTCTTAAGTTGATTGGAAAATAGGTAAGGTTTTTACAGTTGATTTGAAAAATCCAAAATTTAAAGAAAATGCAGTTACTTACATTTTCCCGGAAGCTACATCTTTTGGTGTACATGTCATTACTACTCGTTTATCTGTCTTCGACAATTTAAGGTAATTTATTAAATTTATTTCTAGTTTATATTTATTTATAAAATATGGGACTAGGGCTACTGGCGGGACCGCCATCATAATAGGTCAACGCACCAACGAAGTGATACCTCAAAGGTGGTGTGGAAATCACAGTCTTTCGTTTCTTTCTCCATTAAAAGTAGTTAAAATTGCTGTCGTAGAACCATCTAAACTCAACAAATTGTAATAGATGTGTCTTTTTTACATTATTTGGAGGTTAAAACATAATTTTAAACGTTATATTTTTCATTTCTATTCCGATCCGCGATGTTTTTACTTGCATGTGAACGTATCGTTTAAATATCGGTGTCTGACGTCAGCCTGAATTGACTGACGTCATATTTTGGTTGTCGGGCCATGAAAAGGAAGGTGTTGGTTCGAGTCCTGGCGAGAGCGTGACAACAGTAACAAATTTTTCACTCATTGTACTGGGTAATCTGTAGTGGGTATAAATTAATTCAGTAATTAATATCGCATTAATGTGATTAAAGAATGTTTAAAAAATGACTTTTCTGTCATACCTCCGTATATAATGTCGTGTTAAACAGGCTTTCGACGTCCTGCGATTGTCCAGATTTGTAAAATCCGAACCATTCCGATTCGATCGGTTGTACCATTGTGTCTTTCAAAAATTTAACCATTACAAAATTTTCCAAATTCTGCACCCTTTCAATGTACGTTTGATTCAGCTTATTCTCGTTATTAATATCTGAAAGAAATGAACTTTTTTCTCGATACTCTTCTTCGTTCAGGGGATCATGCCAGTAAGTTGCTTGCACCAAGTAATCCTGCAACCAGCTGAAACAAGAAAAATTAGGAATGTTGTATTTGTATGTAGATGGTGTTTCAATTTCTGTAGACATAGAGCAACCGCAGGATTCTTATTAACAGACAAAAAAATAATAGTTGACATTGAGGTTTCGTTGATCAATTGGTGAATCATAATGAATAATTAATAAAATAAAACACACGGTATATTTCACAAATGTATTAAACTATCTTTAATCTATGTTTCGGTTTTTACACCATATTCAAAGAGCTATAGATAACTGAGGTACATTATTTCCTTACAAACTGCTTATACCTAGAATACAATGGATTTTAATAACGGGGAAACCCCAAAATCGGTCTGGTCATTTGTAATAGGTGGACCGTTTGCAATGGCCTGGTTTATTTCGACTATTTTTAAGAAATTCAGTCTTCTCCCTTTACTTTCTGTATGTATTATTTTTATATTCTCGTTATCTATTTCATGATTTTGGGAAATACAATGGTCAGCTATACCTGTACATTTGTTGCCATTTTTTATGGATTTTACGTGTTCGTCTAAACGGTCTTTAAGGGCCCGCCCCGTCTGTCCAATGTAAAACGCTTCACAGTTCTTGCATTTATTTGATAAGAGAAAACTGAATTTCTTAGAAATAGTTGAAATAAACCAGGCGATCGTAAGGAAATAATGTACCTCAGTTATCTATTGCTCTTTGAAAATGGTGTGAAAATCGAAACATATGTCAGAGATAGTCTAATACATTTGTGAAATATACCGTGTGTTTTATTTTATTAATTAGGCAAAAAACAGGTTAAAGAAGTGTTATTATTCTTTTAATTATTTCCATATATTGTATTAACTATTTATATACATAATGTTTTAAGAATAGGTATATTTAATATTTTTTTTTTGTTTTTCCAAGAAATACCGACACAAACGATTCTTTCGCATAGCATCAACACCATAAAAATCTCTCTTTTACAGCTTTCTTTAGAAAATATTCCTTCATTGCTACTTTTACAACCACCCTCAATATTTCTTCAACTAACCCTTCTATAAATCTTCTTTCGCTTTGGCACTCCTGCTTTCAATTTACCATTAACGGGCATCCCATACGAAATTTATAACACTTCTTGTGAACAGTCTTTTATACTTTTTCTTTAAAAACTTTTTCTTTTATCTGTCTTTTGCCGATGTACATTTTCTTTTAGTTTTATTGTATCAGAACACCTCTTTGTACCTAGCCAAAAAGTACCCTTGCCAGTGGCTAGTTTTTTCCTCTTTCTATTTCAGTATAATTTTTAATAGTAATATTCAAAAATTTCTTTAAAAAGGGAAAATTTTGTAAGAGCAGAGAGAGAGAGAGAAAATAGATAAGTTACACCAATCATAGAATAAGAAAAAAGATAGATAAAACAGATCATGTAGGGAATAAAGACATAAGTTAATAATTCGTAAGTGTAATTGTAATTTTAACAAAGAAAATAAAAATCCATAATAAAGTGAAGTTAGTATATTCGTGTAGAATTAGTATCTCAAGATCCCAGGTTCCTAACAGAATTATCTTTCGAGAAAAAGTTTATCGGAGTAATAAATCAATCTCAAAAATCAATTACGACCAAATTTGCTTAGCGATGAGGGTAGTTTTGGCTTTTTCGTATCTTGATTGATAAGGTTGCCAAAGTCTAGTACTTCCATAGTAATGTCTACGTATCAAATTTTATTCAAATCTGAAGAATCGTCTTCGACTCATTTCAAAAACATTCTATTTTTCAATAATTGTTGTCGGAAATTATCGAAATCATCGTTACAGGATTTGTTTCTCTGTAACTGTTGCAGATATGATTTTTCAATAAGAGATAAAAGATAAAGATAAGGTCTGTATCTTTCCAAAAAATAAAAAATATTTGACGTACTTATTCAATCCTCTAAATATGTTCCGAACAATTGTATCTAAGGGTTGAGATAATACTCACCTTTGACGTGCTTTAAGAAAAGTGTTCTTTACATCAGAAACTAGTACAGTGGCCGGCACCTAAGGAGATTCAGAAGCCATAAATCATCGGAGAGCAGTAGCAAAGTTTAGTCCCTTTAGGGCGGAGTTAATCGACCGGTAGGCAGAATGATAATTGCTCAGCAAGGTTCAGTAGCGTACTGGCAAACAGTTGCAAATTAACAGAGTAGAGAAGTGGTTGTTTGTAAATTGTATTCGAAATGAGTAATCTTGGGAAGAGTAAAAAACTGATATAAAAATAAAATATAACTTGAAGCTTATATGAAATTAATTGAGTTTTCTTATTTAATATTTTTCCCATATACCTATCCTTTACTAATAATTTTTAAATTAGTTATTATTCCTAGATTTATATAATTAGGTACTTATAACCGTGATTTCCTCCTTATGTTAATGATGATAGCGAAATTTTAATTGTTCACTTCGCATATATCATTAAAACCCCATTAGGGTAAGTAAATCAGTTGAATGAATTCACTTGTGTTCCGTGTTCAGTACTTTTTCTCTCAGTGATACGCACCTCTGAACTACAAGTTGACGTTTCGGTCCAGTTATGTTCTTATTGGCTCTTTCATTTATTGCTATGACCTACCAGTCAATCTGACCGTCACTGAATCTCCTTAGGTGCCGGCCACTGTACATTCAATGATTTATATACATACCAAATTTAATTGAAATTTTACTAATTATTTTTTAGTAACAGAAGAAAAATGATTTCTTTCTATTCAATCGACTTATTTTAATCCCAGGAACTTGTGGTTGCCCTATGTTCACGAAATTTTCCGACACCATGTATATATACCAAAATTCCAACATGGTACCCAAATTCAAAAAAGGTACTACCCACTTACCTAACTTATAACAATATTTGTGATCGAGGACATGATTGTTTACGTTTACAAGCGTACCAATACTGTATTAGTTTTATGAAGGATCTGTTATTTTTTTACTGACCTCCTGTAAGCAGCATAATTTAGAAGTCTTCTGATGTAGTCACAGGCTCTAACTGAAAGTGAAATACATCTTGGTAATCCATAAACTCCTTGATGTTGACCGCCAAGAGATATATAGGTCTTAGCTTTAGGATAAGGGCAACGTTGTATTAGACCACGTCTGAAATGTTGTTTTTGATATATATATATAACAGTTTTCTGTTTTAATAAATGAGAAATTGTAAAAATGCTTGTAAAATTTTTTGCATTAAAGGAATGTTAAATAAATTTTTACAATAATATATTTGTATCTATGCTAACATTAGCTAAATGAAATAGAAGCAGCTATATTTTATTATATTTAAAAAGAACTGGAAGCTTAGTAGATTCAAAGAAATATTTACAGAAAACTTTTTCTTATAACAACAATTACATTCGATGTTTAATAAAATTAATGCGCATTTTGCCTTATCTAGGTATCTTCAGGAGTACTTACAATAGAATAGCAAAAAATTTGTTTTACAAGTGTATTTTAAAAATTATTGAGATATTTATATTATACAGTAGATATCGTTTATAATGGTATATGATATAACGATATAGCGGTTATTGCGACATTTTCCGAAAGTCTCGAACAGCAATAATACTTTTTATATACGGGGCTCTTAGCTCTTTTAGTTTATAATGGCATCGGATATTATGACAAAACTGATACAGCGATGCCAAATGAGTTGTTTGAGTCAAAGTATCTTTTATAACGACGAACTCTTTTGACACAAAGTAAATTTAAATGAAAACGCCTGGGAGGTGTTTACTGTACCGAGGTACCTAGAGATATTACTGAGTTACGAATTTGGTAGCGTTTACTATAAAGGACGCATTTTGGACAGTGCAAACAATTCAACAATTTTTTACATTTGATCAAAATTTAAAAGAAGCTTTTGTTTTGCAAAATTTGGAAAAAATTAATAAACAAATCAAAATGACGGATTATTTAATTAATTTGTGGAAAATTTAATTATTTTTTTATTTTTATTACGTACGTAATGTGGCGTATTTCCAAACAACAGTACCAACATCGCGTAATTAGTATAACCGTTACTATAAACCGTGTATTTTCGCTAATTAATTTTTAAACAATACTATGATTAACAATTTATAACTCTCTCGCCTACTATTTCACTTCTCCGCTCTTCGCTATTTGTCTTCTATCGCCTGGTTATTAGAAGTAACTGGGCCGACTAAAACTTTAAAAACTTTTTTGTTTCATTCCCATCAGCTACACGTGTTGGTGGGCGGGCAGTCCCTCCGGCCTACACTGTAGTGCAAAGCCGGAGAATAGGGCCCTCTTCAGCCTCCTTTCACGAATCGTGGGAATGGATGGGTGGTGTGGTTAGGGAAAGAAAGATGAGACGGACGAAATGAAGACAGAAAAGAAGTGAAAGATTATCTGTAGAATATTATTGCCCCAGCATTTGCCTAAGTGCCCCAAGGAAACCACAGAAAACTTGAACCAGAGCAGTCGGATCCGGATTCGAATCGGTGACCTCCCGAATGCTAAGCAACGATCTAGAGCACTAGACCAAGCCGCTCGAGCCGCCATTACAGATCTCCATATCTCTCGTAGATTACTTATTCGTACGTAACAATAATATTTATTCGAATTTTTTTGCTGTTTCAGTTTTTTTCCACTCACATGTACTTGTAAATGCATTCATTTCTATTGTAACGAGTGCGCGCTTGCTTGTGTGCGTTCGCGTGCCCATGTATGTGAGCGAGCCGGTCGCGGCCGAGTGATTGATTTGGCCGCGAAAAATAAAATGGTCTCTACTTTTCTGTGTTTCTCGGGAATGTTTCGGAAATTTAACGAAACTGTATATAAGGGCAAAACGATCGCCGAGGGGAGTTCAGATATAAATTGACGGTCGTGAAAATAATGTTAGAAATAAATCGAGACGCGTAGTAAATAAATAGAAAAGTGAGAAGTGTTATACAGACAGTAACTGTACATAAGTAAATAGTGTAATTGGTAGTAAAGTAAATTAATATTAGTATAAATAAATTGTTGTTCCTGTTTAAAAGTCTTCGAGTTTTGATTGTTGAACCCCCGAACGTTACACTATCATAAATAAAATATACACATTATACGTTTTGGACATAGCGACCTTTAGTCGGAGTTGTAAACGATATCTACTGTGTATTGATTGTAAAATACTCATGACGTCTTTGGCTATTTCTCGTTTTCAATATTTCAGAAGGATTTTTTTCAAGACAATTAAAATTAGATTAATGATTGGTTTTATATTTTTGCATACAATCGGTCTTGCTGGTCCGTGTTGTTTCGAAACTGTCAGATGTGGATGGTGATTTCGAATGCTTCCAACAAGAACACAGACGAAATTACACGCTACGATTAAACAGCAGTCAATGAATATGTATAGATAATGTATCGAACGCCATCTGTAGAAATTTACTAGTAATTGTGGGATTCAATAATGTTCTACTAATAAGGATATCGGCTTGATAAGTTGAACCCATTGCGAGGGCATATACATATTATGTACTAGGCATATAATCAAATCGAACAGAAAAGTTCTTGGTGATCGGCGTTTTGTTGAAAATGTTGGTCTTACTAGGAAAGGACTTTGTAGAAGATTATTCAACTCTACAATAAGTAGCAAATTTCTACAACTAGGGTTCACTACGCTGTCTGAATATTTTTTTTGGAAATTATAATAGAGCTTTTGAAATTTTGCAAACAGTGACTCTGAAAGAAACTCCTTCCGCTTTCAACATTTTTGAAACTTTTTTAGTATCTATTCCAATATTTTTCTGATTAACGTCTTAGAAAAAAAATCAAAAATTGGGGACCTTTAAAGGGGTTAAAAAAATTATTTACTTCTATTAAACACATTTTCCCTCTTATTTACACTGAAGACCAGACACCTTATTATTTTTAGGTAACTGTTAACAAAAGGCACGTTTTTTAAGTAAGTACCGTTTTGATATTCTGCCGCCGCAGCGCTGCGGTCAGCGTTTCGCGCATGCGCACTGACTACCTACCTACATTTCTCACCTACGCACTGATGCCATTACAGTCTGATTCGCCTTCTTTTACGTTGTTTACTAAGTGTTTAAGATGCCTTCGATAATCGTGAGTTCCGCCGACTGTGAAGTCCGGGCTGTTATACGATTCCTTAGTGCTCAAGGACTAAAACCGATTGATATTCATCGTAAGATCTGTCCAGTTTACGGACAAAACATTATGAGTGATGGAATGACAAGGATGTGAAGGTATGACAATGCTCGTCCGCATGTGGCTAATCGGACCAAAGATCTTTTCACTGGGAAACTCTAGATCATCCTCCCTACAGACCTTATCTGGCGCCCAGTGACTACCATTTGTTCCTGCACTTGAAGAAACATCTGGACGGTGAACGTCTTCAAGACGATGACGAAGTGGAAACAGTTGTGATGGAGTGGTTAACAGTTAACAAGTCAGGCGGCAGAGTTCTATGAGAAGGGTATTCAAAAACTGGTCACTGGTCAAACGTTATGACAAATGCCTCAATATTGAAGGAAATTATGTAGAAAAGTAGATTAAGGTAGAAGCTTTCATGTAAAATTAAAATTATTAAGATATCTTTGCACGTTTTTTATTAATTTCAAAACGGTACTTAAAACTACTTAAAGAACATGCCTCGTCTTATGACCACATAAATAAAAATAAGTAGGTAGGTATTAGGTTAATAACAATAACTTACAAGAATTGACTGCCTTGTGAAAATCCGATAGCGTTGTACCCTTGTGCGAGTTTTGGATCAGATTGGATTATTGAACATGCCTCTTCAATTTGTTTATTAGGGTGCATGAAATAGCTGTTTTCAAGATCGTCTATTACTGAACTTCCAATTTTAAGTGAAACAACGTGAACACCTGGCAAGGACTCATTTAATTTCACTTGTACTTTACCCAAACTGTAAGGGAAACAGCAAGCATCTCCTGTATGAATTGAAATGTAAAAATCATATTAACCACACCACTTAATACACTACAAAATTCTAAATCTTATTTTATTTTGTACTTCTTAAATTCATAAAAGACAGGGTGCAGAAGATGGTTGATAAAATTTATGACTTTAATGTTATTTAATAGCTGATATAAGCCAGAATAAAAACACATGTTTAGAATTACAACAATTTAATAAGAAAACTCTTACAATATCGTTTCGGCTTATTAGGCCATTATCAAAGAGTTAAATCGAAACTAAACTAAAAATCAGAAACATGACAATTTATACAATATGAGTAGGTGGGGAATTACAATTTTTGAAGTGTGGCAGGAAAGATAGGGCTTTTATGCCCTTCACGCTGTTCATTGGTAATATTTTTATTCTGAAGGAATGTCTTTTGAATTTCAAATTTTTCTAATAAATCTAATCTTCTGCTTTTATTAATACAATGAAAATATTTCATAATATTTTCGTTAAAATTATGTTTATTTACAATACAGTGTTGGGAAAATACTGTGATACCTTTTTTTAAATAAATTATAGACTTTTTATGTTCGTTACATCTAATCTTAAAGGACGGACCTGTGTGTCCTATGTAAATAGGACCACAATCCTAACAATTAAGTTCATAAACTCCAGATTTACAAAATATATCCTTGTTTCATATTTTATTATCAACTAACATTTTGCTTAAATTATTCTTATTAGAACATATATTACTAATGCCAACTTTAGAGAGTCTTTTACAAATGGCTGAGCTAATATTTTCATAAAAATAATGAAGGTCCAATTATTCTTTTTAGCTCTAAACTTTTACCAAGATATATTTGACTGAAAGTTCGTTTTTTGAGCTTTTTCTTTAAGATATTATCAATACATCAGATTTATATCTATTATTAATTACTAATGTTTTAAGTAAATTAATCTTTTTATTATAGTTTTCCTAATTGAGGGGAATTGAAATAAAAGTTGACATTTTAATTTTATAATTTTGATTAGAACTAGCCGGAATAATAACATGTATTTTTCCTGTAAATATTGAAATCTAGAGTACAATTATTATTACGTGTTATTCGATTTAACTATTTGATAATAACCTAATAAGCTGATACAATATTGTAAGAGTTTTCTTATTAAATAGTTGTAATTCTACCTAAGCAAGATAACATCATCCCCAAATATCACTAATAAAAATCCAGGTATTTCAGTCTATTTAAGAAAAAATTTTTACCCATTCTGATTTAGTTACTTTAAAACTCGTTGATAATGGCATAATAGCCGAAACATATGTTAGAGATTTTTCAAATAAAAATAGTGAAACAAAACCAAGTGTTTATTTTCTTGAATTTATTTTGAATAATGTTTCACCAAGAGTTAAGCCAGAACACAATTAATATTATAAAAAAGTGTTTTTATTCTGGTTATTAAAATGTTTTTCAACTTCCCAACCGCGACTTCCTTAATATCTAATATAAACCTTGCAATCGAAAACTGGAAAAAGTCGCCAATTTTGATATCTAGGAAGTTATATAAGTTAGAATAATAAAAGCGATAGAGACTTATCACATAGAATTGCGAAGTGTTGGGTCCCTTCCAACAAGTAGAAATCACTTCTGTATTCACGATCAGTTCATTTAAAAACTCAAAAAAAGGTTATTCATGTATATGCTTGAAGCATATTTCCATATGGGTGCGAAACGTGAACGGTGGGCGTGGCGAAAAAGAATAGGAAGAAGCGTTTGATGTGGTGTTATGGGAGGATAATGAAAATACTGTGAATAAAAAAGGTATTGGAAAAATGAAACGGAGAGATAAGTTGGTAGATCACCTTCGCAGTGATGAAGAGTTACTTAAAGACATAATAGAAGCAGAAACAGGCGTAAAGAGAGGCAGAGGAAGAACTAAATTAGATAATGTTTCACAAATAGTTGGAGATGTAGACTAAGTTTTTGATTTTCGGTATGCGAACATGATTTTTAATGTATTATCAGCAATATAGTGAAAATTGTTTTTTGTTTTTTCTTCTACGGTATAAGGATCCTAGTTCAAAAAATAAATGGGTGGAATTAAGAATCTTTTGAGATTGACATCAATATAACGATTAATTTTCGTAGAAGTGTTTTATAGTATTATTCCTAAATTTAATAATAAACTGTGAAACAGCTGCATTGTAGGATTTATTATAAAAGAAACAGTTCTGACATTTATTATACTCCAATAATTATTTGACCTGTTTCTTATGTGTAATTAGTATTATATTATAGTTCAAATTTTCTACTATTAACATGTGCAATTGCTTTAATTATATACGTAATAGGTAGAATTATGTAAATAATTGAGTAATATGTTTATAGTGAGTGAACCTTTTTCCAAAACAGTTTCTCAGGTGTATAATACGTAATTACGGTAATTTATATACAAAACGAACAGTTTTCTAAAAAAGTAAAAGTAAAAAGATTGTTTATTACTCTATTTGAATTTGACGATATTTTAAATTTTAAGTTGACATATGGTTTTGGCAGTGCTATAAATCACTTTAAAAATTATTCAAAAATGGTTATGACATTTAGAGGCAGATATAAAGGTACCTATATTTTCTAAATGAGTTAGAATTAACTTTAAATACTGTATTTGCGGTGGTAAATTTGTAAAACATATTTATTATTAGTTTAAATAAATAAAACTCAAATTGTTTAAATTGTTTTATTGATAAAGTAATTGTCCCTTACAATTGTTTTGGTTTCTCTACAATTCTCAAAAGGTTCTTATTGGAAATTGAACTTAAAAAAAAACTTTTTTGTGTTTCATTACCACCAGCTACTCGTGCTGGTGGGCGGGCAGTCCCTCCGACTTACACTGTAGTGCAAAGCCGGAGGGTAGGGCGTAAGGCCCTCTTCAGCCTCTTTGCAGGAATCGTGGGAATGGGTGGGTGGTGTGGTTAGGGAGAGAAAGATGAGACGGACGAAATGAAGACATAAGAGAAGTGAAAGATTATTTGTGGAATATTACTGCCCCAGCATTTGCCTAAATGATCCAAGGAAACCACAGAAAACTTGGAACAAAGCAGGCGGACCCGGGTTCGAACTGGTGACCTCCCGAATGCTAAGCAATGATCTAGAGCACTAGACCACACCGCTCGGTGAACTTAAAACTAAATTATTTAATAACAGCCATATTTGTTATATATAGGACTCTAAGGGCAGGTATACAAATTATTTAATGACTGCCATATATGTTATATATAGGACTCTTATGGCCTTTTGTTTGTTAATTTGTAATAATTTTATTAATGTAGCTTTTTCAATTTATATATATTAAATAATTTTAATTTTGGTTTCCAGTAAGAACTCTTTGAGAATGGTCGAGAAACTAAAACAATTGTAAAGGACAATTACTTTATCAATAAAACAATTTAAACAATTTGAGTTAGAATTAGTACAGTGATGGCTCATATATATGTGAGCGTTTCCGCTAATCTCTAGCTTATCACACTGACTATATTATTGTTTTTGGCGTCGACCCATCATACGATAACCGGGCCTAATAACCCATTAAGAATGTTCAACATTCTTTGTTCAATATGATTGCATTTATTTATTCATTCAGTTCACAACAATCATTGTAATATGATGCAATATAGATTTACAAAATATTAATAGTAGTTATTATATTCTTTTAAAAAATCCGCGAGATTTTTAAATTCGAAATCTCTAATATAACACATGGACTGAAAAGTCCTGGACCTAAAACAAAGATGGCGCTAGTTTTATTGCATTCACCTCTTTTTCAGTTAGTACTAACCTTCAGAAGACAGCTGCTAAATTTCATGGGTTATTGTGCTAAGAGTGACGCTACTTTTGTTATTTTCATAATAATGGATCAAAAACAATTTCGTGTTTATTTTACACTGATTCTTGATGGGAAAAAAATACCGTTCAAGTGAAGCAATGGCTTGAAAAGTGGAAAAGTGTTATGGAGACTCCGCTCCATCGAAAACAACTGAAATAAAATAAAACGTTGGATTGCTGACTTCAAACGTGGTCGTAGAGACAGAGACACTGATCACGCAGAACGCAGTGGACGTCCAAATCAGGCAATACAGAAAACATCAAAAAAATCCACAAAATCGTTTTGAATGAATTGACGAAAAGTAAAATTGCGTGACTTAGCTGACATCGTAGAGATATCAAAAGAACGTTTTGGCTTTATATTTCATGAGCATTTGACTATGAAAAAGCTGTCTTCAGAATGGGTGCCATGTTTGCTCATTGTTGACCAAAAACAAGAACGTATTGATGATTCTGAGCAGTGTTTGGTCATGTTTAAACGTAACAAACCGGAATTTTTGCGTCGATAACATATGTGATAATGGATGAAACATGGATCTATCACTTCACTCCGGAATAAAAACGATCGTCATCTGAGTGGATTGTCATCTGAGCAACTGGTGAACCTTGTCCAAAGCGCTGGAAAACACAACAATAGACTGGAAAGTTTACGGTGATGGCTCGGTATTTTGGGATGGGATGTGCGTGGTGTAATATTCATCGACTATCTTGCTATCTTGAGAAAGGAAATACCATTAACAGTGAATTGTAGTAATTATATTTTGAATGATCGAAAAGTAAATTGCGTGAGTTAGCTGACATCGTAAAGATATATCAAAAGAACGTGTTGGCTTTATGTTAAGTATATTGCATGAGCATTTGACTATGAGAAAGCTCTCTTCAACGTGTTTTCTTTGTTAGGCCCGGAACTTTTCAGCCCATGTGTCATGTAACTTGACTGAAGCTGAAGAAGCAAAGAAAACTGTAATTGGAACCTTACTTGTTTCAAGAATTAGGAAAGACTTGTAGTTATCATACCGCGGATTGTTCTATTATTTTTATATCATCGAGCCTTTGTATTCACATATAAATAATGAGCACATCAATGTTTCAACTGTTTAGTGGTTATTATTAATAACTCTACCAATTGTTTCGACCATACGGTCATTATCAAAGAGCAATTACAAGTATCTAGGCTAATATATTAATATTAAACACTTATAACTTTGAAGTGTTCATTATTTATATTTATTAAAATTTTGCATCATAATTGCACTATAAAGCCTATTTCTACTTCGTAATTACCTTCAGTATGAATAGTTTATGAAAACTCTGTGTTCTATATGTCTCTATTTCGAAATAAAACTATCTAATAATTTAAAAAATGTCTTGGTGGTAAGTGTCAATAAGTATAGTATTCGCGCTTTCACGCGACACAAAACGATACAAGTGGGATGGTTGGTAGGTACTGAGAAAGAAAAAGCTAAAGCACACACCTGCTAGTGAGAATAATGCTTCTGCTTACCAGTGGCGTACGGTTTTTATTATCGTTTGGATATCGTCATATTTTTCGACACCACTGATTTAGGGTCACTTAAACGTCAATATCGTTTGTGTCTTTAGTTGTACTCTTTTTTTGTGTCATGATAAATTCCAATTTTTTTATTTCTCTGCTAAACTTAATTTACGATTCGGATAAGCTACGTTTATTTAATTTTATAGTGTAAGAACTTAGGCCCCTGACACGTAGATACTATATTTGAGATACGCGTATCTTAGATACAGCTTGTACATATGTGGTTGCTATTTATATTTTGAACCTTGGCAATACTAAGTGTTTTTCAGGCGCCATCTGACGTTTTTAATTGAAAGTTTGACAGTTTGTGTCGTTTACAGCGACTTTTGTCTCAGCAAAAAAATAAAATTAATTCGTGGACATTTTCGTGCAATGATTTTTTACGATTTTCGACGTGGATTATCAAGATTTGTCCGTGTTGGATCCTGTATAGTTTGACAGAAGGTCAAGAAGGTGCATCAACAGCTGTTTATAACATCTACACAGGTGATGAATCTTGGATCTATGCATATAAGCCCGAAACAAAACAGAAATTCACCGTATGGGTCTTCCAAGACGAGCCAAATCCGACAAAAGTAATTCGTGCGCGAAGCACTGCGAAGCAAATGATCGCCTGCTCCTTAGAATAAGTGGACATGTGGCAACCGTGCCGTTAGAACAACGTAAAATGATGAATTATGACCTGAATGGTACTCAACCATTTCTTTGCTTGGTCAAGAATGAAAAAAGAAGCGGCAACGAAGGATCATTCTCAAGCTCTCACACATTGGCTGGAAATACTACCTATGTGATTATTTGACTGGCCAAAACGTCGAATTGATGGGTCATGCTCCTTACAGCCCCGATTTGTCACCAAATGACTTCTTCTTATTCCCGCATCTAAAGTATAGATGTAATCAGATATTACATTACTTTATATGGAGCTATCCAGACTTGCAAATACTTTCAAACGATTGCGAAAAGTCATTTTCGTACGAGGTAATTTTATGAAAGGAAGAAAAGGTACCGTACTTTTTTTGACAACGAAAAGTTTAGTAGTTTGGTGAAGTTGAATACGTATCCATGGGACACATATCATAAACAGTATTCAGACAAAAACAAAACAGCAGTGCTGGGTGCATGTTACTTAACAAATTTTGAAGTCTTGCAGCAATTCTCCATACAATAAATAAAAGTTTCCTTTGGTTGTCATTAACTCTACTATTGAAGGGATCTACACAATCATTTTTTCTTCTGTTTTTCTTTTTTGCCGTTTTGAAATTAATAAAAATATGCAAAGGTCTTAATAATTTTATCTTTACGTGAAAGCCTGTACCTTAATCTAGTATTCTACATAATTTCCTTCAATATTAAGGCACTTGTCATAACGTTTGATCAGTTTTTGAATACCCTTCTCATAGAACTCTGCCACCTGACTTGCATCATCATCACTGCATCACAACTGTTTTGACTTCGTCATCGTCTTGAAGACGCTGACCGCCCAGATGTTTCTTCAAGTTCAGGAACAAATGGTAGTCACTGAGCGCCAGGTAAGGTCTGTAGGAAGGATTATCTAGAGTTTCCCAGTGAAAAGATGTGATGAGATCTTTGGTCCGATTAGCCACATGCGGACGGGCATTGTCATGCACATTTGTACGGCCATCTTTAAATGCGCTCACCCACTTCCTTACCATTCCATCACTCATAATGTTTTGTCCGTAAACTGGACAGATCTCACGATGAATATCAGTCGATTTTAGTCCTTTAGCACTAAGGAATCGTATAACAGCCCGGATTTCACAGTCGGCGGGACTTACGATTATTGGAGGCATCTTAAACACTCAGTAAACAATGTAAACAAGGGCGAATCAGACTGTCAGTAAGTAGGTGAGAGATGTAGGTACTCAGTGTGCATGGGCGAAACACTAACCGAAGCGCTGCGGCGGCAGAATTTCAAAACGGTACTTACTTAAAAAACATGCCTCGTATATCTGAAATACACTATCTATGTGTGTCAGAGGTCTTAATGTTGGAGCTACGCATTACTTTTACCAACAAAAACTTCCATTTTTTATATCTGTAAAAGCATCCTAACTTTGCAATTGACATTGATTGTTAATTGGTTAATCCTGTGACATTTTTAACATTTATTATTATGTTTGATTAATCTGCTTTTTTTAAAGCAAAAATTTATATTTGATTGGTTTAGTGAATAATAGTGTAGAACAATTTAATCGTGTTTTATTTGTTTGATTAATCTGCTTTTTTTAAAGCAAAAACTTATATTTGATTGATTTAGTGAATAATAGTGTAGAACAATTTAATCGTGTTTTATTTGTTTGATTAATCTGCTTTTTTTAAAGCAAAAACTTATATTTGATTGATTTAGTGAATAATAGTGTAGAACAATTTAATCGTGTTTTATTTGTTTGATTAATCTGCTTTTTTAAAGCAAAAACTTATATTTGATTGGTTTAGTGAATAATAGTGTAGAACAATTTAATCGTGTTTTATTTGTTTGATTAATCTGCTTTTTTTAAAGCAAAAACTTATATTTGATTGATTTAGTGAATAATAGTGTAGAACAATTTAATCGTGTTTTATTTGTTTGATTAATCTGCTTTTTTTAAAGCAAAAACTTATATTTGATTGATTTAGTGAATAATAGTGTAGAACAATTTAATCGTGTTTTATTTGTTTGATTAATCTGCTTTTTTAAAGCAAAAACTTATATTTGATTGGTTTAGTGAATAATAGTGTAGAACAATTTAATCGTGTTTTATTTGTTTGATTAATCTGCTTTTTTTAAAGCAAAAACTTATATTTGATTGATTTAGTGAATAATAGTGTAGAACAATTTAATCGTGTTTTATTTGTTTGATTAATCTGCTTTTTTAAAGCAAAAACTTATATTTGATTGGTTTAGTGAATAATAGTGTAGAACAATTTAATCGTGTTTTATTTGTTTGATTAATCTGCTTTTTTAAAGCAAAAACTTATATTTGATTGGTTTAGTGAATAATAGTGTAGAACAATTTAATCGTGTTTTATTTGTTTGATTAATCTGCTTTTTTTAAAGCAAAAACTTATATTTGATTGATTTAGTGAATAATAGTGTAGAACAATTTAATCGTGTTTTATTTGTTTGATTAATCTGCTTTTTTAAAGCAAAAACTTATATTTGATTGGTTTAGTGAATAATAGTGTAGAACAATTTAATCGTGTTTTATTTGTTTGATTAATCTGCTTTTTTAAAGCAAAAACTTATATTTGATTGGTTTAGTGAATAATAGTGTAGAACAATTTAATCGTGTTTTATTTGTTTGATTAATCTGCTTTTTTTAAAGCAAAAACTTATATTTGATTGATTTAGTGAATAATAGTGTAGAACAATTTAATCGTGTTTTATTTGTTTGATTAATCTGCTTTTTTTAAAGCAAAAACTTATATTTGATTGATTTAGTGAATAATAGTGTAGAACAATTTAATCGTGTTTTATTTGTTTGATTAATCTGCTTTTTTAAAGCAAAAACTTATATTTGATTGGTTTAGTGAATAATAGTGTAGAACAATTTAATCGTGTTTTATTTGTTTGATTAATCTGCTTTTTTTAAAGCAAAAACTTATATTTGATTGATTTAGTGAATAATAGTGTAGAACAATTTAATCGTGTTTTATTTGTTTGATTAATCTGCTTTTTTTAAAGCAAAAACTTATATTTGATTGATTTAGTGAATAATAGTGTAGAACAATTTAATCGTGTTTTATTTTGTTTGATTAATCTGCTTTTTTTAAAGCAAAAACTTATATTTGATTGATTTAGTGAATAATAGTGTAGAACAATTTAATCGTGTTTTATTTGTTTGATTAATCTGCTTTTTTTAAAGCAAAAACTTATATTTGATTGATTTAGTGAATAATAGTGTAGAACAATTTAATCGTGTTTTATTTTGTTTGATTAATCTGCTTTTTTTAAAGCAAAAACTTATATTTGATTGATTTAGTGAATAATAGTGTAGAACAATTTAATCGTGTTTTATTTGTTTGATTAATCTGCTTTTTTTAAAGCAAAAACTTATATTTGATTGATTTAGTGAATAATAGTGTAGAACAATTTAATCGTGTTTTATTTTGTTTGATTAATCTGCTTTTTTTAAAGCAAAAACTTATATTTGATTGATTTAGTGAATAATAGTGTAGAACAATTTAATCGTGTTTTATTTTGTTTGATTAATCTGCTTTTTTTAAAGCAAAAACTTATATTTGATTGGTTTAGTGAATAATAGTGTAGAACAATTTAATCGTGTTTTATTTTGTTTGATTAATCTGCTTTTTTAAAGCAAAAACTTATATTTGATTGGTTTAGTGAATAATAGTGTAGAACAATTTAATCGTGTTTTATTTGTTTGATTAATCTGCTTTTTTTAAAGCAAAAACTTATATTTGATTGATTTAGTGAATAATAGTGTAGAACAATTTAATCGTGTTTTATTTTGTTTGATTAATCTGCTTTTTTTAAAGCAAAAACTTATATTTGATTGATTTAGTGAATAATAGTGTAGAACAATTTAATCGTGTTTTATTTTTCTCTTATTGAGGTATATTTGTGTTTATGGTGTGTATGGTTTTGTAGATGATAGTGAACAAAATTAAATCATAGATATAATAAAATTATTTCGCGCCTGTGCAAATGTTACAGATTCGAGTGACTTTTAGCGTCGCCTTAAGAGAAAGGGTAGTAAATAAGAGTAGGGTACCAATAAAAAAGTACAAAAGTATGGAAATTTTTGAGACGAGAAATATCAAGAGATATGACGAAATAGAGCAACGACCCAAATCAGCGAAGAAACCCATCGTAAAATTGCAATTAGGGAGACCAGTTGAAATGTTAGCAGGGATTGTAGGTAAGTACAGCAATAAAAGTTATTGCCACAGATAGACAGAATACAAAAGCTTTAACAGATAATGTTAAGAAATATTTACATAGATACACAACGAAATATACTAAAAAAGAATATTTACACAAAAGAATTTTGAACATATTTGTGTTATTAATGTGCGGCGTTGACCGCCACAAAACAATTATTTTATTGTTAACATCTCAGTATCTAAGTAAATAAAAATAATATATTACGCTATTTGTTTTGTCCTAAAGCTAAGTCTCGTCCGGCGTTATAAGATGTCAAATGTCACAACAAAGACATTAAATCAAACATTGATAAAAGGCATATCTACCTAGTCCAATTTATTATAAAGGAATGTCAATGGTTCATCTTTCAACTCTTTAAATGGTAGGTAGTATGAAAATCAAAAGAACATTGGTATTTGTGTTTTTCATTTCCCTCGAGAAAACTAAATTAGATAGAGGGAACATGGACAAGACCATTTCCGTAGAACATGAAATGGGAATAAATACGTAAAATTAACAGTTATAATGAATTATCACAAACTAACAGCCGAATATATTCAGTATTTAAAAGTTATAATTACAAAAATTATAACGATTATAACAAAAAAAATGGCGAAATTAATTCTATAATGGTTTTGTCTTTATGATTGAAAAGCAAGCCATAATCAAATATATTATTATTAGGTCATTAATATTAATCGAAAGATAAAAATACGAAAAAAAAAATTCTCTCATCTTTTTTCTTGTTTAATATAATTATTTTTACCAGTGTTGCGTATACACGAGCCACCATTGTAAAACTACAAACTCGAAATTCATTTGTTTATCATCATTACCTTAAAAATAATTTATTTCTGAATATAAATTCAGTAACTTACCCATTCCATGCCATAGCACAATCGGTGTGTATTCTTTACTTAAGCAACTGTTAAAAATGCACAATACTACAAGCACTTTTAACGCGATACAAACCCTTTCACGCATTTTGGAATTATGACAGAAACTTATAACACATACACAAAATGTATTATAGTTAGTTAGTTACATTTACGAGATAATAATTTAAAACGTTAAGTGCGGTCAGCCAGAGCTGTGATCAGTTATGGTAATGAAATAATTGGATAATTGTACCGCACAATCGCCAACCTTTGTTCGCTTTTATCTAAAACGTTCGAACAAATACGTATATATACGAACGCTTAACTTATGGTAGAAGAAGCTGCCAGTGTTTATTAACGAAATAAGTGGTTTATAGAACTATAAGAATAAAAGAAGAAAACAAGTAAGTTTCCCTAATTTATTTAATTGTAATCGACAATATTGTTTCGTTATTATTATTATAAAAGTATTTTTTTGTAAATTTAAAAAGAGTATAGATCTTTTAGAAAAAAGCTGAATCTATTGTTTAAGTTGTAATTCTTGGATTACATTCTTACATTGGCCAAAGTAGTAGTCCTATCAAGAATCGGATTTCCGAGCACAACTATGCCATAAACAAAAAGGATTGCATTACTAAAAACGACCTTTTAGTTGTAGACAAAGTTAAAATTTTGTATTGTAACATCCTAAAAAGCAAACAATTATCACGTTTGGAAAATTGTGTTAATTTAGCGAATACTTGATGGAAGTCTAACATGTTGAAATAAACACACAATTGATAACTTCCACAATGTATTAAATAAACTTGACACGTGTTTCGCCAACACTGTGGCTTCTTCAAAAGTACAAAATCTACTTAACACTACCTAAGAGTAGATGTTTATAAATAAGGTGGTGCATCCTCATTAGAGTGAGGGAAAAAATTTAATAGTTGTGAGAGGTTTATATCTACTTGGTCATTAAGGAATATGTCTGTATTTTTATATTTATTAATTTCTTTAGATTCTAATAGTGTAAGTTTCAAACTGTTATTTTCTATGTGTATTTTTTTTTTAATTTTTTAGATATAAACCTCCCACCACTATTAAATATTTTCCCTCACTCTAATGAAGATGCACCACCCTATTAATAGACATCTACTCTTAGGTAATTTTAAGTAGATTTTGTACTTCTAAAGAAGCCACAGTGTTGGCGAAACACGTGTTAAGTTTATTTAATAAATTGTGGAAGATATCAACTGTGTGTTTATTTCAACTTTTGGAAAACTTAGTAACTAGAAAAGCATCAAGCAGTAATTTTAACCTAGTTAATAATCTTTAATTTAAATGAAAATATATATAAACAAAATGCTTTTAGATTTTTTGTAATTTATCGGTTTTTTGTTTGTTGTTTGTTAAAATGCTTTTTAAATTAGTTTTATTGATCAAAATTGTTTTTATTCCTGATTTTTTTAATTCAGTACAAATTTTGTTGTTATTATTACTAGTATAATTATACTAGTAATATAATAGTAATATAATAGTATATTTATACTAATAATAATAACAACAAAATTTGTACTGAATTAAAAAAATCAGGAATAAGAACAATTTTGATCAATAAAACTAATTTAAAAAGCATTTTAACAAACAACAAACAAAAAACCGATAAATTACAAAAAAGTGGTATTGTATAATTAGATGATGAAATTAATTATTTCACCTTTGCACAGATGTGCCACTTCTTTTGATTCCTATGGGGGAATCGGTGCAATAAACTGACTTCGTGTTTTAATTGTTTATTACACCCAACTATTTACAAACTATATACACTAATTTTATGGAACGTCGTGAAGCCTACTTATTTACGAAGATTAATTGATTAGGATAGATTGATTGAACTATATGTTATTGCTAGTTTATAGAGATCTTGCTGTAATTGTTGCTATATGTTAAAATATACTAAAAATGATCTCTTATAAACGTTTTATGTTTTTATCTAATGTGAATGAATTGAATGATTTTGAATGAATGAATTGATTGGAACTGATCGAACTGTATTAAGTTAACTATACTATATATGAATTTAAGAACCGCCCCTAGAGGAGGGGTGGTTCCGATGCACCGACACTTGAAATAACAAAACAAACAAAAAGGATGGAAAACCGTAAATACAAAAAATGCAACATTGTAATCTATGTGTCGGTGCATCATCTACGTCCTCGAAATGGACCAATGGGACAAATTACTCCCAATAAATGTATAAACTAACTTAAACTCTAGATGCACATTTGAACACAAAGAAAAAATAATACAATGGGAGACGGCAATACTAAAAAGGGAAAAAATACGATACATACTATTATAAAACCATAAATGGCAGAAGAAATAAACGGACAGCAAATGCACATGATAACACAATAAAAATTTTGAGACGTAAAAAGAAATGCGTGACCGACAAGACCAATAAATTACAAACAAAAATGAAAAGTTAAATCCGAACAGGTATATATAAGCTGAACTGTAAGGATCGTAATTCTTTTTACATTGGTCAAACAGGTCGTAATTTCAACATACGTTTAAAAGAACACGAAAAAGATATAAAAGACAAAAAGGTATCTACAGGCATAAGCCTACATTGCCTAGAAAATGGCCATAAAATCGACAGAGATAACTTCAACCTATTACATATAGAAAATAAAGGTCAACGTCTAAATATTTTAGAGCAGTTCGAAATTAAAAAAGCCTTTAGAAATAATTGTAACATAACAAATGATAAATCCGAGTTCAAAGACACACCGGTGATTGACCAATTTCTGAAGAATTACAACCCGACAAGGGTTTTTTTCCTAAATAACTATACCTTTGTATAACTACCTCTAATATACTTGTACCTGTACATCTTATTACTTGCAATACCAACCATAAATACTTTTTGACTCTTGTATAAATAACATTAAGTTACAGTTTAAATTTAGTAAATATCTATTACTCTTGAGAAAGACTTCGGAAGTCGAAACATATGTAGAGTGTGTTAATAAACATATTTGAAACATCTAAAAGCATTTTGTTTATATATATTTTCATTTAATTTAAACGATGTTTCATAATTATCCAACAGACAACTCAATTGAAATTAATAATCTTTGGTGTTATACGTGTTCGAAATAAAATAATAATAAGGTTTTATGAAACAAACATTTATTGAACACTGTAAAGAAAATAAGAAGGGTAATAGGGTAAACGAAAGCTGAATTAGAACTGATGATTTTTGAATTTAAATAATTTAGGAAAATTATGAAGGTAGGGAATCAATAGTAAGAAAACATAATTTGGAAATGCCGAAGATAGAATTTCTAGAATTGAACCCAAATCACCGAAGGAACCCATTATTAAAAAGTAATTAAGACAGGTACAGAATCACAGGCGTTATGCAGTTAATAAGTAGAATAGTACAGAGGTAATAAAGTTATTTGTAAAGAGAAGAATACGTAGAGAAACTAAGAAGTAAAAAATACAAAAGACATTATTTACATATTTACACAAAGAAATTACATATACAGAGTGTTATACATGACAAACCATTTGGAAGTATTATCTCACAAATTTTAAGTAGCCCCCTCCATCTTTTTTGTTGAGTTATATATTGTTATCATACATTTTGTAACTTTAGCAATTTTTTGTTTTACTCTAGGCAATGATCGCAGAGACTGAAACAATATTGTCGAGTGCAATTAAATAAATTAGTGAAGTTTAGTTGGTTTCTTCTTGTATTCTTATAGTTTTCATAAAAAGTGCACCATTCAAAGTTTAAGTTTATTGAAGGTGAATGTCTTTATAAAATGTGCCAAAATTACATGTTAGCAAATGGAAGAAATTGATCCTTTACTGAAATGTCAAAAAATAAGATGTGGCCGGTGCACTTGCTAGTCTAGGGTCCAATCGGGTGTAAGTAGCCGATGTTATATAGATTGAACATCCATCAGAAGTGAAAGAACATGGGGAGATTGCATATGAAAATTGCCCTTGGAACATTGGATCGAAATTTTCAGGATACTATAAAATTATTAAGATCGAACCATGATGAAAGCATCGCTGCTATGCGAGGGTAAATCAAATATAAACGGTAATTCTACTATTTAGTTTCGCACGTAAATCCGATCCAGAGGATTCGATGCTCGAGTGTTGTTTGGTTTATGAAGAGGGGGAAACCGGCTTAGGTAGCAGCTGCGCTTGGTTCTGTCCTTCTTTCCTGCCCCTGCTCCTAAACTGGTATCAGAGATGGAAACTTTCCATCAACGAAGCCAAGTCGGAAGCAATCTTCTTCTCGCGGAGGAACCGTACACCTCCGCCCATCACTATAAACAACCATCAAATGGAGCAACTCAATCACCAACCTCGGCGTCGTGTTTGACAGGAGACTTACATGGCGTAAACACATGCAAGCCACCCGCGCAAAGGCCCTGGGCGCCTTTATTTCACTCAAGCCCTTCTTCCAAAATAGGTTCATCTCCGACCAAACTAAAATTCGTGCATTCAACGCAATAATCAGGAGCATATGCTCCTACGCCATCCCAATTTAGGGCTGCCAACCCCGTCGACTCAAAACCCTTCAAGGCACTTACATGCGGATCCTTCGCTCCGCATTAGGCTACCCCTGGTTCGTCAAAAATTTCCAAATTCTGAAAGAAACCGGGCTCCCTTCACTTACCGAGGCTGCAAACAAATTCGCAGCAAATCTCAGGGCCTCAGTCTCAGGCCACCCAAACCCATCCATCTCATCACTTTCCAACTTCGCCCCGAAAGCTACCGACCGCTTCAGAAGGCCTTGCCACCTTCTACACCGAGCCGTTACTTCCGCTCAAATTCTAGCTTCGCTATTTAACGCGAGCACCCATCCAACATTCGAGATGGGTCACCTGACAATTCTTACACCTCCCCAATCCCCACCAACACCTCAAACAACCCACTTCCCGATCCCAACCTCCCCAGGGATGAAAAACCTTCGGGTTGCACTCCCGTCTCGAGGAGAGGTTTTAGTCGGTAAGAATCCGACACTACCCCCCACCTTCGGGGGTGTCTATGAAGATTTCCCCTCCTCGAGGTTAAAAACTAAATAAAAAAAAAAGGTTCTGTCCGCAGTACAGCCATGACTGAGCGTAAGGTGCCTTCTACTTCGTCTGTTGCACAACGCATCATCATAAACATTTTAATCAATGAAGGCGTTAAATCATCAGGAATTTTCACTCGTTTGAAGGCACAGTGCTTGCGACTGCTTACTTTGACTCAAGGGGAGTTTTACTCATTCATTTTCTTCACGATCAACCAACAGTGACTGCGGCTTACTATCAATCTCAATCAATCATCCTAACAGTCATTAAAATCTCTCTCACTATTTTTTACCTATCTTCATTTTTGTGTAACAGACATATATTTCGCACTAGCTGTGCCCGCGACTTCGTCCGCGTGGAATTTAACAAAAAAGTTATTTTTAAAATTTTAAACGAAGTCGTTGATCATGTTTAAGTAAATGTTATAACTTCTGAAGAAGCTACAATGTGGTGAAACACATATTAAGTTAACAATAAAATTGGGGAAATTAAAATTATTTTATATTTTGAATTCAACAGTACCTTTAATGCAATTAATTAATCATCAAAGGTTTCTACCGAACCTGGTACTTACCTTACAACTTTTTCATTTTCACTTATTCTATCACTCCACCTCACTATTCCTCACGTGATTAGCCCACTTTTCAATCACTGAATTAAAAATTATTTACTTTATAGATTGCCGATTAATAAAAGTGAAGTAGGGTAGCTTAAGGTATACAATAAATAATCGTAAGCATATTAGCATATACGATCCAGATAATCATACATTTCTTTCGGTTCTTATTTAAAAAAAATAATTTCACTTACGTACAGGATGTCAAAGATAGAACCTGAAAGGAAAAATAGTAATAAAAAACATTGTTCGATTTTACAAACACAAAGTTATTGTAGGGAAATACAATTCAATAAATTCCTTTCTAATTTTATATCTATAAATAGTTTTGTTATTCATAGTTATGACTGACCACTCGGGTCAATTTTACAGCCCTACCGGCTAGTAACCCTCATCTGGGACTATCAATTATTACTTTTATAGGTACTTAGCCTTTGTGACTGGTGGTAGGTACCTCTTAATTGTGTATCGCATTTAGGTATTTTAGTATATTTGTATTTAGTAAGACATTTTGGGTAAGTTTACAGACTGAGCGGCGTCATCGGTTCGAGCTCGGGTCTGGCTGCTCTGGTCCAAGTTTTCTGTTGTTTTCTTGGATCACTTAGGCAAATGCTGGGGCAGTAATATTCTATTCCACAGATAATCTCTCACTTCTCTTCTGTCTTCATTTCGTCTATCTCATCTTTCTCTCCCTAACTACACCACCCACCCTTTCCCACGATTCCTGAAAGGAGGCTGAAGAGGGCCTTACGCCCTATCCTCCGGTTTTGCACTACAGTGTAGGTCGGACGGACTGCCCGTGAAACACAAAACAAAAGAAGAGAGTAAGTTTACAATCAGTATCGGTTTTCTACATAAGACGGTTGGTAGCAATTTGTTCAACCATGAATACATTTTTCAAAAATAGTCGCTAGCAAGAAGTCTTGTTTTATTCCATTCTTTATTTACTCGTTCGATTACATGTAGTTTCATGATAGGTTTAAGTTTTGTAATTATTGTAAATATCCGAACTTTGGTAAATTAAACTTGTGTAAACCGTTATCGAGTTAATTCATTTAAAGTGGTACAGCAGTACAAAAGGAAAAGCCAGCATCACGCGCTTTTTATTACAAACATTTTAAAATGATAACATGGAGGAATAGATACGTAAAGTGATCTTTTTATAGTAGTAGCTGGTAAGTGTTGAAACTTACTTAACCATCATTCACGAAACTAAAACGTTACAGGGTTTCGAGAAAGTTATACTATATAATTTTATTATGAAAACCGAAATGATCATTATATTTGAAATTCCATTTGAAACCAAATTTACGAATAATAGGAGACGATAAGATGGCGAATTCGCCATCAAAGGGTTAATTAGAGTCATATTAGAAGCAGAAATAGGAGTGAAAAAAGGTAGAAGGGGGCTTCGATTGGATTACTGTTCGCAGTAGTTAGGGATGTAGGATGTTCTAGATTTAGGATCATACGAAAATTAGCGTAAGGAATAGAGGTCGTTATCGTGATTACTGTTCATTCATTTGTTCGTGTTTTGGAATGTAAATATAAATATAAATATGGAATCAACAGAAACAACTACTCCGAGGGCTAATACCCCTACCGGCATTGAGTTACACTGTTGATTCCGATGGACTCCTAGACGAAAATATAACATATTCAAAAAAGAAGGAATTAAAATCCTTATTCGTATAAATATTAAGATCAAAGATCTCACATTTGGAACGCGTCCTACCATTTTTATATTTATATTTATAATATAGCCTGTAAAGGCCTTTCTGCCAACGCCCACCTGATGAGACCCGATAGGTCGAAACTGGTCGTGGGATATGGCTTTCGGTTCGTTGTGCCTACTTGGTAGGACGCATTCCAAATGTGAGACCATTGATCTTAATATTTAGACGAATAAGAATTTTAATTCTTTCTTATTTGAATATGTTTCGTCCACTTAGCTAATATTAATGGTAAAATGACGAACGAAATTTTTTAACTTGTGTAGCAAAAAAAACTTAAATGTAAATATTTTTATTTTAAATGTTCTTAATTTTATTTTTGTGTAAATAGTTTCTGATTTCAATGTAGACAACTTTTTCTTGTGCATGCTTTTGTTTCCTTTTCATGTAAATTCTATTGTTCCATTATTACTATCATTTACTTCTACCTAGTATTTCTCCTTTCACTTATTCCTGCATACACCCCTTACTAATAGCTGGTTTTGCTCTTAATTACTTTCTCTTAAAATCTGTACTATTCTAAGTACTCAATTCTGCGGATTTCTAAACTATCACTATCACCATTATATTAGTACTGTTCTTTCTAGAACATCTTTTTTACTAACAACCAACATTGTCACAAAATTTCAAATCTCCTCTCGTCCGATACTCAAAAGAACATCGTACATCGCTCGCCCGCTACTACTTTAGACAGTTAGCAGCAGCAAAGACCAACAACATATGAAGTCTTTTTCAAGACTCCTGCGCAACATGGACGCAGATGTTAGCGAAGGTCTCAGGAGGAAGAACAACCGGATATTCGTTATTAACAGTAAATACCTGCCAAGTATTAGACAAACCAAAACCACCACCAGTAGTATTTATGGATAATAAGTTTGTCAAAATAAAGTGAAAGGAAGTTTTTGGCCATTCAAAAATCTATATCAAGGGTCGATTTTTGCTGTTTTGAACTATTTTTTATCTCGACTTCCCTGCTGCTTCGATAGTACAAAATTATCAAAATTTCCCTCAATAGATTCCCAGAAAAGCAGTCAGTTTTACGTAACACTATGTCCTACATATTTCATATGATACAAATAACTAACTAATAATATGTAACCAATCAAAACGTTATTGTATACCTTAAATATGTTCTGTAACTAATGTATTTCCCTTAATTTATGACAGTTCCGTACACTTTAAAGTCACCCACGACACTGAACATTTATTTACTATCACTGCAACACGTCTAACCACAAACAGTAAAAGCTATGCGACCACGAGAGCACGTTACAGCAACTAAAGAAAAATAACGAGTGAATAAAGTTAAAATTTGTGATGTTAACATCAGTATTGCGTAAAACCATTGAAGGGTTAACCTTGACGAAGTTACTGTTTAGTTTTTGCCTCGATCTCTTATCTCTGTTGGACCCATTCTACGATAATATACAAAGCAAGCAATGAAAGCTAGCAGAAGGAAACAATATTTATCTTGTTATACATATCTAATTGAGAATAGAAACAGGTGGTTTCATTTAGTACGAAGAACGACTTTGTGTATACATATATACAGGCTTTTTCAAATTGATGGGCTATTAGATGTATATGAATTAGTAGAATAAATTCAATTGTGAAACTTGGGCGCATTTAGTTATTGTTTATGCCGCTTTTTTTAAAAATATTTTCAAGTTCGATTTACATCCGGTTATGTTATTTTGAAGTAGATATTGACTTTCTTATTTTAAATGGAATGAGATACTTTTTTTACATTTTCCAATAGAAAATCTGAATTCATGCATATTTTATAGGAGGCACTACCCCAAAAATATTTATGGATTTTGAGTTATTTAATTTTTTTCAAATTTTTTGACATTTACACGTTAACATTTAAAAAACCGTAATTCAATTAATTTTTGGGATTTTGCTTTATAACTCGTAAAAAATATTTATAATTACTCACATTATCGAGAAAAAAAATGTGGTGTTTAACTAAAATGTACAGGGTGTTCAAATTTTGTGGTCAAAGTTGGTCAACTTCACAGGGGCATAAGTCAATTTTTTAAATAGAATAACCCATTTTTGACTGCATATTCGTATTCCTCATTGAATTTGGCGTCTATTGATATGGGACTATCGTATACCTTTGTTTATACTTATTGAGTAAATTTACAATTTGTGAAAATGTTGCTTTTTTGCACTGCATACGTATAATGTTAATGAATGCAGTGTGCTGTGATTTCGAAACAATTGAACACTCAATTGTTGTTAAGTATCTGAAAGCAACATTTTAACAAATTGTAAATTTACTCAAAAAGTATAAACAAAGGTATACGATAGACCCATATTAATAGATGCCTAATTCAATAAGGAATTCGAATATGCAGTCGAAAATGGGCCATCGACTTGAATAACCCAGAAAATGATTTAGTTTTTTGTTTTGAATTATGTATTATTGTTTGTGTGTTAAGTCCATCAGGCTAATTTCATTTGTTCCAGATGTATCAGTTTGTTTGAATAAGTACTTATGTACATTATAAAAAAAAAACGAAATGCTTCAGTAAGAATATTTATGAGAATACCCGACAATTGTTATATATTGTTAAAGGTTATAGATCCAGAAGGAGTGTATGGGGTATTGAGAAATTGTAATAGTTCTTTTTAATTACTGAGTAATTTTTATTCGAATGAAAGGCTTTTTTAATTTATAAAAACTCAAAAAGTAAAGTTAGGTTTCTGGTTGACAATGAAAAATATATGGTGCTAGACTATAGGTAGTTTTGTAAGGTAATTTTGCGCATCTATCTCCTCCCAAGATACAAAATAATGGAAATGCCTAACTACACAAACGAATGTAAATTTCTCTATTGCTAACCAGAAACAGAAAATTAAAAAGCTTTTCGTCCAAATAAAAAGTATATTCATTAATCAAAAAGAACTACTGAACTTTTTGAATGCCCCTTGCACTCCTTCTAAATGTACAACCTTTTGGGCATCGTACATACTAGGTATTTAAAGAAATAATAGCCGCTTTATATTTTACTATATTATGCTCTTGAAAATGACTTTTCAGCCGAAATAATTGTCAAGTTTTCTAATAAATATACTTTTTGAAATATTTTGTGATTTTTACTATTTACGTATGAAAATAATTTCTTCATTATAAAAAAACTTTATCTTGATTACAAAGACGGTATAAAGGGGGTCCCATTTTTCTTTTAATTAATATAAGAAAATATCAATTTATATAAATTAACATTTATCGGTTTCTATCACCGACTAAAAATTTCTTCTAAAGGATTTTATGTAGAATTGATATTCCCAAAAAACTTTAAATATATAAAAACGAAAAAAAAATATCTCTTTTTTTATAGAAAATGTGTTCCTTTGCAAAACTATTAGACATATTAGAAACACAAACAGGAGTAAAGGGAGACAGAGGAATACCTAGATTAGATTACTTACTATTAGCAAGTAGTTATGGATACGGAATATTGTAATGAGAAGATTGGTCCAGAAAATCAATAAGCAAAGTTGTCATGATAATCAGTTTTGAAAATTCTTGTTCATATCAAACCACTCCAATTTTAATTTTAACGTGCTGCTGTATATTTTTCATTTCAAAATAAATGAAAACAGATTTTAAATGTAAATTTATTCCATAAATATTTTTATAATCCTACATTTTTTTGTTAATTTCCAGAGGACAGGTCTAACAATTTCTCATCTTCGTCATGTTTTTGGACTCCGTTTATGTTTAAAGATGATAATAGAGTTAAATTATCCATATTGCTGTAATCAGGTTCCTCGTTCTGATTGATTCCTAAATCAGGAATTAAGGGACTAGAGTCAGACCCTAGAGGTATGTTTTCTGATAAAATAGAAGACTTAAGGACTTCACTTATACGAGCACTGGTCGAAATTTCTCGAACTTCTTCGCCGTTTTCAATATCATGTTCATCATCCTCGTCATTTTCTTGCTAAAATATAATACCACTGTATTGTAATTTCAAAATTAAATTAAGACTAATTTAAATCTTAAAACAAAAAATCGAACACTTTTGAAATAAGAAATGTAGTTTTCAATTGTAGCAACGTTCAATGAAAAATAATTAACTGATTCGATCCACTTTTGTCTGAATGAAATTCGTGTTCATGTAAAACTCAAAGTATTATATATCAACTCAGTTGCGGTTCTTGTTCAAAAATTTATATAGGTCAGACGGGAAGAAATTTTAGAATTCGTTTGAACGAACATTTTAGATCATATAGAAACAAAAAAAAACGATTATAACTATGCAAAACATGTGTTAGAAGATAACCATACATTTAATTTAGATCAAAAATTTTACACATTGAAAATAAAAGTTTAAAACTTACACTATTAGAATCTAAAGAAATTAACAAATATAAAAATACAGACATAGTACTTAAAGACCAAGTAGATATTATTATATTATTTATAAACAGAATATTGTTTTTTATATTAAAATAATTGAAATTAAAACATTTTTCCTCTGTTTAATATTTTCTCATTGGCCAGTTAGATGTGATGCAGGTAAGGCAACTACTGGCGCCACTGAGCGTGCAAGATGACAGACAGCTCAGACGAATGTAGTATGACTCTTTCTGGTACGATATCATTGGTCCAATTATAACATACGTCAATAGTGAGTTGTACGAGGGTGTATCAAATATAAACGGGATTGGTTTTGTAAAATTTCGAACTATATTTAATTAAACGTCGATATGTATACAATATTTCTACAGAGTCTCCCTCCCTGGAAATGCATTTTTCCCATCGGATTGAGAGCTTTTTTATGCCATCATCTTAGAAACTCTTCGGACGTTCTTGTAACAATTGAAGCATAAATGCTTCCAATGCGTCGTTCTCGTGGCAACGTTGACCTCCACGCGCTTCCTTCAGAAGCACAAAAAGAAAGTCACAAGGGGATAAGTCGGGGCAATATGGCTATATGGCGGATGTTTCAGCGTTTCCCAACCTAACGCATCCAATTTTTGCTTTGTGGCATTGGCCGTATGAGACGTGGCATTGTCACGCAAATGAATGACACTTCTGACCGATTGCTTCTTCCTTTTCCTTCGAAATGAATATTTCGCGGCATCCATTACATCACAAAAAAATTGCGCATAAATCAGTGTGTTGATCATGTGAAAAGCACCTTGCCGATCAAAAAACACTGTTACCATTACCTTTCTTTCTGGCCGATAAGTCCGTCTTTGCCTTCATTGGTCACCTTTCGCTGCTTTTTGTGGTGGTGTATTCATGTGATGCGATTAAAAAATGTTTCACCCTTTTGTTGAGATCGATTGAAGCGTCGCTGCGAAATCTACAATAGATGTTGCTTGTGATCCTCTGATAACAGTCGAGGAACCCGAACCCATCTAGCGGATTCTTTGCGCATTTTCAACTCATCTATCACGATCCCGTGGATACTCCCATAACTAACTGATGGTCAATTCATCAACGATTTACCAGAGAATTATGCGTCAAATTCGCTCAATGAGATTTCCGACCGCGTGAATATTGACTTCGGTCACACTTGTTCTTGGACGGCAAGCATGTCTCTTGGTCTTGACCTTTTCATTGTCTTCAAAAAATTCCTTGTACTATGCAAACACCCTAGTTCTTGACAAGGTGTTGTCCCCGAACTGTGCCTGTAATCGCCGCAAAATTTCGGTTGGATTCATCCCCTTCTTGGCCAAAAAGTTAATAATAATCCGTTACTCCACGGAGACATGCAGTTCTGCCTCGCTCATTGTTTCTTTTCGTACTAAAGCAAATCGAGCGAATTGCTCTCCATAATTTAAAAAAGTCAGTCTCGTTTATATTTGATACACCCTCGTATGTACTGTAGCTCTTACTTTTTGAATTGATTCGTATGGACTACGTAATAGCAAATTTTCAACAATGTTACAGTACGTATCGTTTTACTTACTGTTGTGATTGGTGTTGTTGATTTATATTGGAATGCACTATTGGACAAGTCGACTTCAACAGGAAATAACGCTGGGCCTGACAGAAGTTCCAACGTTTTCTTATGTAATTCTGCGAAAGCTTCGATTAGTTTTGTCAGATGTCCGCCCAACGATTGAACGTGTTTGTTTTCCAGCAGTTCCATTTTCACCAAAACATCTGAACGTAACTTGGCAAACCTCGATCGGGCTACTTGCCGACAACGCAAAATCAATCTAAACCAAAATTTTTGTTTTTAACCGTAATTAAATTATTGAAGATTTTTAAATGAATTGATTAATGAAAATATATAACCTGTATTCATAATTTCCGGTTTCGACTCGATACAAAGGTTCTTGTAAGGCAGCATAGCTGCACTCTTCGTCGTCCATTTCTTTGACTTTTAAACAGTATGCAAGATATTCAAACTTCGCATCGGCATATTTTTTTACCGTCAATCTTGTGTCCGGAATAGCTTTATGCAAGTAGGTTCCCATATCTGCCAAAACCTGAGAAAAAGAACAATAAGACTATAATATAGGAACTATTAAATATTAAATGGAAGAAAATGGTCTTTAAAAAAAATTGGTGCGTTTTTGGGATATATAAAAGTCTGTAATATCTGTGTATATGTATTTGTATCTATATGAACGTATAAATATTACCAGAAATGTATGCATTCTGAAAAAAAAAACCTTTAGATGGCTATGCATTTGGGTCATAAGAAAATAATTAAATAAAATAAGTAATTTGTTTGAAATAATAATATTTTTAATCATTAACAATGAAATACTTGAAAAATTTTTAGTAAGTGTAAATTTTAAATACATCAATGTGATTGTATTAATTATTGAATTGATTTGTACCCACTACAGATTTGTTACTGAACTCACGCTCTCACCGGGACTCGAACCCGGGATCTTTGGCTTTATGCGCCAATGCTTTTGCCACTAAGCTACGAGATGTGACAGTAGTAACAACGACGAAAGTACTTACTAAGTCATAGAACGTCGGAATAAATGTATATTATTATCAAATATTTCATTTAAATGATAAATAATAATACACAAATACAAATTAATTCAACAATGTATTTGCTATTGTACTTGTGATCATGTATAACACTGAACACGAGTTTAAATTTGCTTAGAGTAAGTTTTAATTAAAGTTCATCAATTACCATAGTTGTACACGTATAACAATATAACAGCAATAACAAAATTTTCTTCATTAATTTGAGGTAATCTATAGTAAGTACAAATTAATTCAATAATTAATATCATATTAACGTATTTAATAATATTTTTGTGTTCTGTTAATCGATCTTGACACAAAGGTCCCCGAATATCGAAATACGCTATAATTTTTTATAGACTTGTTGTTATTAATTGTGTGCTTATTTTGAGTTAAAAAAAGAATAAGTACTATTTTTCGTTAATTCCCTTTATACACTTTTTAATGGTCGAGGTACAGTTACAATCTAATGGTCGAACAAAGCAATATTCTAATATTTATGATTATTGTGTCCAATGGACCACCCAGTATTCTACCGATTTTATTATTATTTCAGTCATTCTGCTAAACAGTACAGTGTGTTATAAGAAATAATTCTAAGAAATATAGCATTTTTTGCATTGTGATAGTTGTTGTTTCTACCTATTAGGTATATAACCGAAATATTAAACAAAACGAAGAATCAGTTAATGAGGCATTCTACAAAAGAACAATCTCCGGGAGAGTTATAGATAATTAAAAGCCTATCGAATGAGATCAACAGAAAAATAGTTTGTTACTTATTTACAGAGAAAAACAAAAACCGTCAAAAATTGTGTTTTCTTCTTTTGTTGTATTTTGCAGTATACCAAATTATTCCTTGTTTATGAATGACTGGACTGTATCGTTTATGTGTAAAAAATTGCTTATCAAAATCGTAAACAATTTAGTAATTACAAGCTGGAAAATAATCCATAACGCTGATGAACTTGGGCCTTTCTATAAACTAATGCTTGATAAAGCATTGAAGTTTCACTGATATAAAATTCTTATTTTTGAAATGTAGCATTCGATTATAATTTTTTTTTCGACGTCATTGTAAGCAAACTTAACATTTGTTTTATTACTTTCACTTACCGGTTTGACCTTTTTGACCATTTCATGTCCAAGTTTCTCCATGCTCCGATGCTGTTCCCCGAAAATCCTAAATGCTTCACTCGCCCTAGGTTGTGGTTCTCTTACGGCTATATTTGAAAATATATCCCCCATTGCCTTCACCATTTGCATGAGTTCCAGATGGGCCTAAAAATTTTATTAAAAATCGTCGTATCTTCATTTTTCCTTTTATCAAAAATTTGAAGTTCTAATTTAGCTTACGTGAAGGACTCTTTTACAATGGTCCACCAACCCTTTGTACATAAGTTCGGTTTCCTGTAATTCTTGCATTTTCTTTACTAGGGTGTCATTGCATAGAATGGCCCTGGAAAGACCCAGGGCATCCGCAGTCGAAGAACTCATGTGTTCCACTAACCGATGTTTTACTTTTTTCAGAACTATGTCTAAACTTTTACCTTGCTGAGGGTCCGCATGGAGTTTGTTATAATTAATCACCACTTCGTCCTGAAGTTTTATATAAAATATTTAAATTAAAAAAAAAATCTTACTACGTGGAAACAGTTTTCGAATTGAAAATAACCGAAAATAATTATTTGTATAGAAAAGAATAAACTTCAGCACATTTATATCATGCTGAAATCTATTCAAAATAATTTTTGATGCAAAAAAATTAAAAGAAGTTATTGTTGCAACGTTTTGAAAGTTTGCATAACCTAATATGTCCTTTACAATATAAAATTAACTGATAAATATTTATAAAAAAACTAAAAAATTAAGGAAAATATAGAAGACACCACAAATGCTGTTTCAACAAAAATTTATTAAAAAGTCAGACTTACTCAACTGGTTATTTTCAAGGTTATATATGGTTACTAAAAGTAAAAATACTCTGTGCATGAAATTATACCAATAACATGTAGCTTTAGAGAGGACAAAACGACGGATACCTAAATATTATATTTAGGGAACATGAATATAATACTAGAAACAACTTTTATATTTATATATATAACATACTTGTACCAAAAAGCTTTAAATACAATTTAGAAATAAAAAATCGCTATTAAATAAGAAAAACATTGTACGTAACTATATAGAACTCACTATAATGAATACAGCACTCATTTTGTCTACCGATCAATGTACAGTTGTTTTACTTCATCACCGGTTTGAGTCATAGTGTAAAATATATATAAATAAAACAAGTTGAAAATTTCACCAATTTTGGTCAACATCACAAAAATATCCAAAAAGACATCATTATCATAAGAAAGTGGTTCACGATATGGTGGATGATTCTTAATACAAAAAAACCGAGGCAATAATATTATCCAAGAAGAAGAAAAGACAAATATCCACCTCCCAAAGTAACAATAACACATAGGCTGAAAAGTCTCGGGTCTAACACATAGTTTTATTGGATTCTCCTCTTTTTCAGTTAGTACTAAGCTTCAAAAAGCAGCTGTTAAAATTTCATGTTATTTAATTCATTAGTTTGTGACTTATTGTGCTTAGAGTTATTTTATCTAGCAACTTTTGTTATTTTTAAAATAATGGATCAAAATCAATTTCTTGTTTTAATTTTGTGTTTGCTCAATGTTGACCAAAAACAAGAACGTGTTGATGATTCTGAACAGTGTTTGGCGATGTTTAAACGTAACAAACCGGAATGGATTCATCACTTCACTCCGAAATCAAAACGATCGTCATTTGAGTGGACACCAACTGATGAACCTCGTCCAAAACGCCCGAAAGTACAACAATCGGCTGGAAAGGTTATGACCTCGGTATTTTTGGATGTGCATGGTCTAATATTCATAGACTATCTTGAGAAGAAAAATGCCATCAACAGTGAATGATAGTATTTATATAGCGTGTGGCAAAAAAAAAAATTTGTTTCATCAAGACAACAAGTCGTTTGTCATCAAAACAATGGCAAAACCACCTACATGAATTGAATTGCTCTCACATCCACCGTATTCTCCAGATTTGGCTTCCAGTGAATACTGGCTGTTCGCAGATCTCACCGGCAAGAAATTTCGCTCGAATGAAGAGTTTATTACTTTATCACTGAAACTGAGGCCTATTTTGAGGAAAAAGATATATTATTCCACAAAAGAATTGAAATGTTAGAGCGCCGCTGGAATGATTGTGTTGGAGATTATGTTGATGGATAAAGTCAATTTTGAACAAAAAAGAACGTGTTTTCTTTGTAAGGCCCGGGACTTTTCAGCCCATGTGTCAGGAGACAACCGTAGACTAGTAAGAAAACTCTAGGCATTACACTAGACAAGTACCTTACTTTCACGTAACACACCACCAAGATCATCAAAAACTACAAGCAAAGGATGAACCAATTGCACCCTATACCTCAAAAAGAAAAGAAACTACATCTACGCCACAAGGTCGTCAACGTAATTCCAGTTCCAACAATTACGTATGGATGTCAACTCTGGAAAAACTGCACCAATAACCAACTGACCAAGCTCAAAGCCTAGATCAAAAAGTACAAAAAATCAACAAACAACCAAACGATCCAGAGGAAAGCAACACCAGGCATCCTCAAGACGGACACGCGAAAGTATATTATGGACGCATTATAAAATCAACCACTAACAAAAAACACCCAGGTTAAAGAACAGACAAGATTTAAGGAATATATCCTCCAGAACCTAGCGAAATTGCACGTGCTTTTTCATTTTAATATTCTTGAGAATGACCAGTTAGGTAGAAATATGGTTTTCTAAAAAATTTATGTTGAAACCACGTTATTAATAATGTTTCAAAAACCCTATCTACACCTTTCTAGCTATTGATTATTTAAAATTAGTGAAATCAGGTAATTGTTGTTATTCTATATACCTATGAAATTAAAAGTTGAATTCGGTTTAATTTACCTTTGTGGATTGTATCATTTTTGCAACTTCAACTTTGGTTTTCCCCTTGACAGACTGGCCATTTACTGCAATTAATTCGTCTCCTGCTTGCAACGTCCCATCTCTTGCAGCAGCAGTGTTATCAAATATCTGAACAATATACAGACAAGGACATAGTGGAGCACCGCCTCCAATACTTATGCCGATTAAATTGTTTGGATCTTTTTTAATTGTCACACTCCCGGAGGTGACAGTCATGCCCCTAAAAGAAATGCATCTTACTACATTACGTAATTTATGATTAGGTACCTAATTAATGTAATCCTAGTTATCGATGTCAAAAAGTCATCAAAAACAGGTTTAGATATGATTTGGTTGCTCGGCATATATTTTATAACTTTATTGAAAAGACCTGACAATTTTTTCTATTATTACGTTTTTTAATGACAAAATAATTATTAAGACTGATTAAAATGTGTAGGCTTTTACGATCGGCGTTATTATAAGAATGATTTTCCGGATTTGATGGCCGTGGTCTAAAGGCTTGTTTTCTGCCTGACGTTACGTCAGCGACTGCGGCTGAAATTTTCAGAGTTATTGAGGACGTCGAGAAGAGAACTTCGAGACAGGAAGCTATTTCGATGACCTCTATACCTCTGAAGATGTCAGCTGCAGTTGCTGACGAAACGTCAGGCAGAAAACAAGCCTTTAGACCATGGCCATCAAACCTGGAAAATAATTCTTAGGACTTTTCAATAAATTTATGAAACATGTCCCCAAGTGTTCTACTAATTAAAATACTATATCTAGTTGTAGCAGTATATCGCTATCTACTGATATCTATCGATACTGCCTATGGCGTGCTGATGAGATCTAATAACATCGAAATCGCGATCAACGTCTGCTTTCGATAAATACTCACCAATAATTTATGCTGTTCTTAAAAGGCATTAGTTGTATTTATGTAAAAATGTTATATTAAATGAATCAAGTATTTTTGCTATAAAATATATAAGGATGATTAAGTGGTGGTACAATGCATTTATTGTTATTGATAAATGTTCGAAATCATAGACGTTTTTCGTGTCAAAAAGAATGATATAATATATTTGTTTGTTTAGGTGCCGATGTAGGTTATTTCTAAACGTATTAGCAATTCATAAAAAACCCTTTTTCTTAAACAGTGTCTACATTTTATTCTTTCTAATTCAGTGTAAACTCTCTATAACAAAATTTTTCCCTGTCACATAGACATTACTATTAAATAATAGAAGGTACCTGCCGTTAACCCTTAATGAACCATTATGAATAACTAAATGAATAAATAAAACACTTGGAAGTTGGTCAGAATTTTACTAATTAAACTCGATGCGCATTTGGCCCTGTTAAGTCATTTTCAAGACTATTACAAGTACTAAGGTTAATAACTTTTTTTACTTTTTTGTGTTTCATTCCCAACAGCTACCGTGCTGGTGGGCGGGTAGTCCCTCCAACCTACATTGTAGTGCAAAGCCGGTGAGTAGGGCGTGTAAGGCCCACTCCACCCTTCTTCAGGAATCGTGGAAAGGGGTGGGTGGTGTGGTTAGGGAAAGAAAGATGAGACGGACGAAATGAAGACAGAAGATAAGTGAAAGATTATCTGTGGAATAGAATATTACTGCCCCAGCATTTGTTTAAGTGATCCAATGAAACCACAGAAATACAGAAATAGATAAATATAACATATATAAGTTACAATACAATAATAGGGTGGGAGGTTACATTAAAGATGCGCTAAGTAGAGGGTTATTACCGAACTCAATTTGATCGGTAGTGGAAGTTTATTTATTTCAACTATTTCGCATCTGTCTAGTATAGGACCTCTTTTTATATTTTTTAGCAATTTGAGATTTTCTGAGTCAGGTTTGTTAGATTTCATGTAATTGAAATGTTCTAAGAAACGAGTCTCAATGCTTCTTTTTGATTTTCCTATATATATATCTACATAGCATTTCAATCGTTATAGGTAATTTCGTAAATGCTGCTTTTTTGTAGAAAATTATTGTTTTCGCTTAAATTTTTGTTATTTGCTAATTTATTGCTTGAAGCATTGTTATTAATAGACGTTTGTCTAATATTGTATTGATATAAGGTTTTACCTACCGTTTCGCTTTTCTTACCTAAATATGGTAATTTTCTCCAAACATTATCATTAGAAATGGAATTAGCTGGATATATGATGTTATTGAATTTAGATTTTTGTCAATGATATTTCTGTTGTGACCATTATGTTCTGCTATTAATTGTATCAAATTTACTTCTTTTTTATAATTGCTGCCCATAAAGGTGTGTTCACAATTCTATTTATTCTATTTAATATAATATATACTGCTAATTTTATATTACGGGGATGACAAATCAGAAGGTATGATGCAATCTGTGAATGTATCTTTTCTATAAAAATATAATTCTAATTCACTTTCTTTGTTGATAATAATGTTTAAATCTACAAAGTTTAAAGTTTTCCCCCAATTTCTAGGGTAAATTGAATTTGTTTGTTATTATTATTGATTAAATTTTGAAGTTGATCTAATTGTGACATCATCGACATACCTATAGCACCTTAACAGGGTGAAACGCGCATCGTGTTTAATTAATAAAATTGTGACCAATTTCCAAGTGTTCTATTTATTCACTTAATTATACATTACTATTGTAGTCTAGGTCGGTTAGTCTTACAACTCTTTGTAACGAAACGACGATTCCCCGTTAACGAAACAATCCCCACATATGAGCAGTAAGCATGGACTAAAAACTTTCTTCAAAAGGAAGAGAAGAATAATGTCCGGAGACATTTCAATCTTAGGCCATCGTCATAACTTTGTTCTAGTGCAAGCATTGAAAATTTTATTTGTAAAATTCGGGTGTTTTCTAATGCCCCGTATTATCAAAAGAAAATAATGTTTTTTATATATATTAGGTGGATAAAATATAAACCGGAATGTGTTGTTAATACATTTATTAACACAGAAACATAACTTTTAAATACGTGCTAATTTCCAACGTAGTTTCCCCTTTTAGAAATACATACATTTTTTCCAACGGAATGCCGTTATTGAAAAATTAATGTGAGTGTATCGTTACACCCCGAAATTCAAATATGCTATCATCAAATGGTGAAATCCTGGAGAACCCCCACATCGAAAAGCCAAAACTCGCTTTTCTGTAGGCAAAGTTTGTTGATTTTCCTCATGAGCAGCGTACAGTTAATGCCGGTTATCAGTGCCAGCTCTTTGATGAAGCATAACTGTCTTATCGGTGACGTGTGCTTATTCTCCACGATCACGCTTGGCCACATACAGCTGCATCGATCTATTGGGAAACACTTGAGCATCCTCTCTATAGTCTGGATTTATCAGCATGTCACTACAAAGTTTAAAGAAAAAATTGGAGGAGACCATTATGATAGCGAAGAGGCACGACCACATTATTTTTCGATAACGGTATTAAAAAATGTATCCCTAAAAAGGAGAATTACGTATAAAAATAGAAACTTGCTTACTGTGTTAATAAATTTATTACAATGTAGTCATTATTCGGGTCTAAGGGCCGTCGTTGGTTGGAATTGCTTCCTAACGTTTCACTAGCGCGAGTGGCGAGCTTCTTCAGAGGTCTGTCTAATCTGTCTACATCCAGCATCGGAGATGGAAGGACCTCTGAAGAAGCTCGCCACTCGTGCTAGTGAAACGTTAGGAAGCAATTCCAACCAATGACGGCCTTTAGATCCGAATAAGGACTATACTAGTTCATCAACTGGCCGCGAAAGCCTTAACCAATTTGTCAAATTTATTATAACCGAATTCAGGTATACATTAGATAAACTCATTTACATAGTTTCTTTAGGTTTGTTATAGAGAACATTCACTGTATGTAGAAAAGGGTCAATTTAGCATGGTGAAGTTCGCAATTAATTCTGAGACTTAAAAAGGGGTAAAACTTTTGAAGAAGCCGCAATACGTACGAAACAAACGTCAAGTTAAACATAATTTTATGGAAATATACCAAATTGGTATTTTATGTTAATATTAAAAAGAATTATTTTACTACCTTTACATCCAGACATTTGTTGGAGACATCGCCTTTCCAAACTAATCCGATTTAAGTATTTTCAAGTATTCTAGCGATTACCTATTCATCTACAAATATGTTTCTAAGACTAATCATTTTCACTTAAAAATGAAACTATTCTTGTGATGGAAATCTTTATTTGTCACTTTTCTTACACATGATTGAAAACTACAGTATTTTTTTTAGATGCTATAATGCTAATTTACGTAATTCTAATAGATATTTAGTAATGATACCTATTAAGTTGCAAACTACAAGCTACAGCTGTTGCAAATGAACAAAGTTCTTTTGACCAATAAAAGAATTACTTCCTTAACAATGATTATTGTTTTTAAAATAGGACGAAATAATATATTTTGTATATACACAAATAATAACAAAAATGGAAAATTGTAATCGTTAGAATATGATTTTACTAATTTGGAATAAAAAGGAAGTACGGCAAATCATTTACTGTTGTTAAACAAAAGAACTTTGTTCAAAATAAGTAACTATATTTTGTAAAAGCCATCTAAAGAGCAATTCTTGTGTTTGAAAGATGATCAACTAGTCAAGACAGCGTGGTGGAAGTGCCTTCTGTAAAGTATCAAAATATCATTGTCAATAAATAATAAACTTTTGAATAAATCTTTCGACATACCTACCTAAAAGGAAAATACATTTAGATAAATGATTTTTCTGACATTCCATAAAAGTTAAAATATTGCTGGTTAATAGATATTTACTATCTAGATAGTTGATATATCATGAAAATAGTAATTTCTTTGAGAGCTTTTGGAAAAAGAAATACATAGGTTTGTTCATAAATCTGAATGGATTAGATTAATTCGCTAATTAAATGGAAATAGTATAATTCTTGTAACTCCATTTTAAGAGTGAAAAAAAGGCCGAGTTTAGATTATAAAATTTTTTATTGTAGACCACAGTAACCACTTCGCCACACATTGGCTTCTTCAGGTGGAAGTAATCTAAATTCAGCGTTTGTTTTCGTACCTTAATTATTATCTACCAGACTCGCTTAGGAAATTAACAAAAAGATGTTTTACGAGCACTGCCTAATGAAGTCAGCCCAGCTGCTTAAAGTGTAGAATTTGTAGAATTATAACAAAATTAGATTCCTATTTCTGACCTCTGGTTGCGAAAATGAAAAAAAAATCATCAAATAGCTTATGAGTAAGTGCAATGAAGAATTAAATATTTATCAATAAAATTTTATTTTGTTATTTTTGCTTTAATTTGGCTGATACAAACCCAAACCAAATAAGTTCTGTAGAAGGAGAAATTATTATAAAAAGTGGACATATAATTAGATGTGGAATAAATAAAGAATCCCACACCAGTAATGTCAATGTCATATCGTTTTGTTTACAGACACTCAAATTAATTAATAGGAACTTATGAATAGCGTTACAGTTAAATCAATTGTTAGCGTTTTAATTTAAAATCAAAGCGCACTGTTGTCTATATTTTTTGTTGTGGTATTGAGACTAGATAAAAAAGGCTAAAGACAGTATAGGAGCCCTTTACACTGTATTATGTACTTATTTTAAAATAATGTTTTTATTTTTTGGTTCTCGAAATATTCCTGAAGTATTTTTTGAAGTATTTTGCCAAAATAGCATACAAAACAAACAATACAATAAAGAAAAAAATAAAAAAACAAGATAGAAGAAGAAGATAAATACAACAAATCAGGAGTCTACAAACTCAAGTGTAATATCTGTGACAAAAACTACATAGGACAAACTGGAAGAAAAATAGCGCAGAGATACAAAGAACACTTAAAATCATACAGAGAATGGAAAAACGACTCTAATTACGCAACACATTTGCACCAAAACCAACACAGCCCAGGACCCATAGAAGAAACACTACAAACATTACACTATGCACCAAAAAGCAAAAAACTCAACATCCTAGAAAACATGGAAATATACAAACAAAAAATAAACAACAACATAACCACACGAAACAGTATAAATACGCCACAACAAATAACCACAAATCACACAGCTTGATAATGCCGAGAGGCGAAATTCCCAAAATGGAAAAACAAACCAACAACGAAAATATTGCTTTACTTTCTGAACGAGGGGAAAATTTTACTAATTCCATTGTTTAAACATTTCGATGACTTACACTATTTTTCATTTTCGCCAACAGAGGTCAAGAAAGGGTACGTCAGAATCCAATAAACAAACATGTTTGATTTTGTATTTATTTACATGAATTGTTAAAATATCTTCCGATGTACTTAACATAGTTTCAAGTGGTCTGTTAAGTACGAAAATTTGTTTTTAACAAAATACACGACCAAAACTGGAAACCTGGAAATACTCACATTGTATTTTCGTGATAATGAAATTGGGCTGTAAAAGGGTCATGAAGGGTGACTTCTTCAATAATGACGTTATCATTTTCTTCGGGTTCTGTTGTCTTTTTAACGTCCGATTCTTCTTTAGCTGTTGTTTGTTCATCATTATCCGACAACACACATACCGTAGCAACACTATCATTTGCGTTGCTACGGAAACACGAAATATAATTATTGTGCGTGTTATTAAGCTGAATAATGTGATAAGTGTAATATTGAAATAGCATTAAATGTACTTACATGTTTATTAAAGAAGCAGCCGAACTCATTCTTTCAGCTCACTGTTCCGAACGACCACAATGATTGTAACATTAAAAAGTAACAAATTAGTTTAGTAATGTGACATAAAGGAATTAAAATGAGAACGAATAATTTATTATATCAATAAATATTTCAATGATAAATAATAATACCAAAAATGTGATTAAAATTTATTGTTAACACAGAACTTTAATACTGAAAAATTAAATTCAATTTTTTGCAACTATTACGAATTTTAAAACAGTTTTTTCAGAATTTGGAGCAAAAACATATTTTTGTCTATTAGGATACGTGTCTATCACGTAGATAACTACACCGTGGGTTCAGATTGGTAATTCTATATATAAAAATAAGTAAAGCAGTGTATATAAAATAAATTGTAAAGATTGTGATATTGGTCAAACAGGACGCAATGTAGAAGCTAAAATTAAGGAACATTTTATTAGATATTGCCTCAAAATGAACGATCATTGTACTTCTCATAACCACTACATAGACCCAGAAAATGTAAAAATTTTACACTTTTACACTCCGAAAACAAGTGTCGAAAACTAAATGTATTAGAACAACTCGAAATTAAGAAACATATACTAAACAGGACATGTATTATCAATGATAATACAGAATTGAAATATGCACCAATCATAGACTGCTATTTAGGGTTTTCCAACAATTAAGAAGAATAATTGATTTGTATACATGTACATATAGTATTAAGATCCTTCAGCATTATTATACCTGTAATACTCTTGATAAAGACATAAAATATTATATAATTATTAATTCTATATATAGACATATACTTATACGGGGGTGTGTTAGACGCCATAGGAGTACTAAGCATGTTAAAGATTTCAAAATTTAGGAATAGGGGTTATCAAGGATGATCTCTTAATCTAAAATAATTTCAACTGTCTGCGACCTCCGGTTATACCGGATTTTGACGTCAATTCTGTTGTTTTAAACAGAATAATAAATTTTTTACCGCGAATTCGTACAAACCAACTTATATGCCTACGATGAATAGTTTCCGAGATAATTTAATTAATGGAAAAAAGATCACTACCGTAACCCAAATTATAAAAAATTGTAACTTCCATGCAAAATAACTTAGAGTATTGAAATTTTTCTCAAATGGCACCTACCATATTTTATTTTATCATTCGATTCCTTTTTTGTCCTCTTTCTGTGCATTCAGATGTTTCCTATTGCTGTTCTTGAAAATTTTTTGCAAGTTTTTATTTTTATAAGTTATAAATTGTTTTGCAATTTTTATAATTGTGAAATAAATATAAAGGAGACTGTGGTGTAAGAATAAACAAAAAAAGGCCTTACCCCAACTTACCCCAACACTTTAAAAGCGCGTTTTTAAAAGCCATTTCCGTTGTGCTGTTTTTAAAATGTGACCTCTGTTACAATTTTTTGAAATTGAAATCGAAACGAAACTAGGAAATAACTTATTGCGCAGGCATTTCTTTAAGAAATAATTATCAGCGTCAGTCAACTTAATGTTAACCTTAATCTTAAATTTGTCTAACTTCTTTGACCGGGAAGTTATATTGGAAATAAATATAAACGCGTTTTTAAAGTGTTGTGGTCAGTTGGGATAATATCATTTCTTTTCTTGTTTTATAATTGTGTTACGTAAGTCACCGAATTGAAAAGGCCAAAACAAGGGGTCAAATTATAATGCACTATTCTAGTATTCTTATCAATGATACCCCAAAAACTTAGATAAGTAATAAAAACCTCTTTTGCCTAATGGAATTGAATAATATATAATACTTTATGGAAATTTAAATACACATTGAAATTTTAAATTAATAAAACACAATTTCCACTATAATTTTATTTTATTTTTCTCTACAATTGTTTCACCCTACTAGGGCATCTTCAGGAGAAGTATTTACATCGAATATTACAATTTTTGCCTTATATGTATTACTACTATCTTAGTCTAAAGCGTGGGGAGAAATTTCTACTAGTTTGTCTAAAATTATTGAATTGTGGATCTTTTCAATTTCATTAACAATTCTTGTGTTATTTTTAATCTGTTTTTTAATTTCTAAAGTCTAGTTTTTTACTTTTATTAGATATATTTGTGTAAAATTTTGAAATATTGTTCTAAATTAAATTCATGTTTGTTTTGTTTGATAAAATTAAATTAATAGTGGAAATTGTGTTTTATTAATTTAAAATTTCAATGATTAAATATTATAATTAAATCTAAATTGTAAACCATCATTTCATTTAGTTTGTTTTCTTTAAAAAAAAAGTAGCATTGTCACTTATAAGAAACCCTTAAAAGTGTATTAATCTGATGGTATGGAAGCCCTCGTGATATGAATCTAATTTACATATATGGAATTTTGTTTTTAATATGTGTATGTAGCAAATTTACAATCTTATAGATTAGAAATCATTTTATAGAACGATTTAAACATTTAATATATTAATTTACGTACATTTTATCTTCGAACGAATTGTAATATCTGTGCCAATACATGTGGTTCAAGTTGGAGCTGGATTCGTATGAATTAACGGGATACCACATTTCCGTACAGCACAAAATACGTGTAATTACAAAGCAAAACTATATAAAATATTCGTTTAAAAATAAAGAACAAAACTGTCAAATATACAGTTCGTGTTGCCGTAAATCTGTACTCACTTCTCACTAAACCGTTGACATTATTATTTATCAAATCGAAACGGAAGGCTATAAACAGCTGTGTGCACCTATTATTTATTATCAAACTGGAATTGTTTGATAAGGAGAACTTTTATGTGTTATTCACCACCCACGTAAATTTAATGTGGCAAAACAATGGTATATGTTATGTCGTCATGTATAAAGTATTGATAACTATGAAGGTACATTCAGACATACGTTGCACTTTAAACTTGAGAAATTAGGAATTAAATATAAGGAATGACTAATTAAGTATTAGTGCCATTTATATTAATAATATTAGCCGATAAACATGGAAACAGTGCTATAAAGTTATGTCAAAACAAAAACTGAGGTTAGAATAGCACCTGTCTAAGTTGGTTTACTTTTTTTTAGTTAAAATCCGTAAAATACGAATAATAATGAATTAGAATGATTAATAGTTGCACTAAATATACAATCGATGATAACAGATAATTCTTGGAAGCCACCTTGACATTCATTTTAAAAAATTGTAGGTTATGTTTCTCGTCTTTCTATGACACTCTATAAGACTAAGTAAAGTTTAATTTTTTAATTTCTAATGTTTATGTTTATGTCAATCTTGGATGTACTTTAAAAGACACAAATATACGATAAACCTACAAAAACCGTATTACACTGTGTGTTTTGTCTTCAACGTTTCGTTCTTAATGTTTAACATCGTCAGAATTATCTACAGATGCACAAAACAATAAATACTATTTGGAATATTTACTTAAAAGATAAACTCAATAATTTAATACTAGATTCGATTTCGATTGTTTAGTATAAAAACGGTACTGGTTTTATTTAAATGGTATTGTTTCTGGCGTTTATATGGAGTTCCAAAGAAAAATTGAAATTAAAACAGTTAGTTTGTGTTTAGGTACAGTATTAATTGTAACCCAGAGAGTTTTGTATATACGCTAAACACCTTTTATTTTAAATCAAATATTTTACTTTAATATAGTTCGGAAACTCTAAAAATGAACACAATAATTAAAGTGTTTTATGTTGGTACCTATTTTTGTTGGAAAAATACCTATAGATATGCACTATTTAAATAAATTATTTTCTATATCCGACAGTGACAATATGTTTACAAATTGATTTACAAAGATTAACAGACCGTTATCACAAAAAATCTAATTAAATTTATTTATATTTGTGGTACATACATTTTATCTTCTTCTAAAAAATATTCATCGTCATAGTCCAACATATTTATTTTTATTGGTTGGCGATGTCACACAACTCGATCAAATACTTTTTCACTATCGTAAATAACAGCATTTTAAACTATTTAAGCATAAATGCAAGACGCTCGCGATCAATACAGGCGTCGCGACGTCTGACAGACGGCCTGTGACATCTAACGTTAAAAAAACTATTTAAAAGGTTTAAAAGTAGAAAAGCGGTATGAAGTTTTCTTCTGTAACTCTAAAATAAATAATAATATTAAATTAAAATTAAATAAAAGAACAGAACGTATTCAATAACGTTACAAAATCACAAATAATAAACATGTTAAGAAAATAAAACACTTGGTATTTTTTGTACCACAATTTTTATTTAAAAACTGACAATTGTTTCGGCAGTTCTGTCATTATCAAAGTGAATCTATAAAATTATTTTACCTGGTAAAAAATTAGCTGTTGAAGCAGACCGGTAATTCATGTACACTTATAGTAGTATTTAAGTTTGTAATAATTGTAATAAATACGCTTTTAACTCCTTTATATATACCAGGTAAAATAATTTTATACATTCACTTTGATAATGGCAGAACTGCCGAAACAATTGTCAGTTTTTAAATAAAAATTGTGGGACAAAAAATACCAAGTGTTTTATTTTTTTAATATTAAATATGTTCCACCAAGAGCCGAGCCAGAAATCAATTTCGTTAATAAACATACATGTGTGTACCTAAAGCAGGGCCTAGCCAAACTGTTACCAACACAGGCTCAAAACAACACAAGGCAGGCTGAATGTTTTTTTTTAATGTTTTCGTGGAAGAGGGTAAATCTTCGAAAGACACCCAGCCGTCCGTACGACTGGGTAGTGTCGGATTCCCGAGGAAGGTGTCCTCGGACCTATCGACTAAAACCCCTCTACCTCAGGCCGTTATAGGAACTTACGTTCCTCTTCAGCCGTATGGGGTTATAGGTTTAGTTGATTAGTTTTGGATGTTTTGAGGTTGGGATGATTCGTTGATGGATATTGTGAAATTGATTGCATTCACGTTGAAGGATAAACTAACGGAAACAACTACTCCGAGGGCAAATACCCCTACCGGCATTGAATTACACCGTTCGTTTGAGGTTGGGTTGGTAGGTTGGTTTGTTTTGTGGTGGAAGTTGTGAAATTGATTACATTCACGTTAAAGGATAAATTAACAGAAACAACTACTCCGAGGGCAAATACCCCTACCGGCATTGAATTACACCGTTCGTTTGAGGTTGGGTTGGTAGGTTGGTTTGTTTTGTGGTGGAAGTTGTGAAATTGATTACATTCACATTGAAGGATAAACTAACAGAAACAACTACTCCGAGGACAAATACCCCTACCGGCATTGAATTACACCGTTCGTTTGAGGTTGGGTTGGTAGGTTGGTTTGTTTTGTGGTGGAAGTTGTGAAATTGATTACATTCACGTTAAAGGATAAACTAACAGAAACAACTACTCCGAGGGCAAATACCCCTACCGGCATTGAATTACACCGTTCGTTTGAGGTTGGGTTGGTAGGTTGGTTTGTTTTGTGGTGGAAGTTGTGAAATTGATTACATTCACGTTAAAGGATAAACTAACAGAAACAACTACTCCGAGGACAAATACCCCTACCGGCATTGAATTACACCGTTCGTTTGAGGTTGGGTTGGTAGGTTGGTTTGTTTTGTGGTGGAAGTTGTGAAATTGATTACATTCACGTTAAAGGATAAACTAACAGAAACAACTACTCCGAGGGCAAATACCCCTACCGGCATTGGATTACACTGTTCGTTTGAGGTTAGGTTGGTTTGGTTGTTTATGGTTTTTTGGTTTTTTTTAGGAAGTGTAAACTTGATTAGGATCACGTTGATTGCCGTTGACCGGGAACAACGGGTGTGTTGAAGGTATATTAGTTTGTTTTGTTAATTGTGTTTAAGTAGAGGTGTTAATCTGTTTTTTTTGTGAACTTGACCAAGGTTCACGTCGATTACCGTTGACCGCTAAAAACGAGTGTGTTGAGAGTTTTAGTTTTTTTTTTTTGTTTATTGTGTTTAAGTAGAAGTTTTGAAACCCGAACAAGACACATGCTGATTACCGTTGACCGCTAACAACGGGTGTGTTGAGAGTTTTAGTTTTTTTTTTTTTGTTTATTGTGTTTAAGTAGAAGTTTTGAAAATGTTTTGTGTGAACCCGAACAAGACACATGCTGATTGCCGTTGACGCGGTAACAACGGCGTGTTGAAAGGAGTTAGTTTGTTTTGTTAGATGTGTTTTAAGAAGTATTAATATGTAGTTTTGTGAACCTAATCCGTTTACATTGTTGGTTGAGTTTGGACTTTGGATGGGTTGGTTGGGAGATCTCCCTCTTCCTTGCCGTTGATCGGTGGAATGTCGGAGATGTGGTTAGGTTTGGATGGTTGAGAGATCTCCCTCTTCCTTGCCGCTGGTGGGTGGAATGTCGGAGACGCTCTAAGGCTGAATGCCGAATTTTTCACATTTATATCTACAAATCTTGCAATACTTTCGTTAATTTTATTTTGTATTACATAAAAGTGAGCACACTGCAACAGTAAAAGTTTATTTACTATCATAAAGTCGGTGGGACCGAAGTTGCCACTAAAAATAAAGATCTACCTGCTACAAAATTGGAGTTTTAAAAGTAAACAACTAATCTTATATATATTACACCACGCACATCCCAAAATACCGAGCCTTTCCAGCCGATTGTTGTGTTTTCGGACACTTTGGTCAAGGTTCACCAGTTGCTCTCTCATTGTTCACTCAGGTGACTATCGTTTTGATTCCGGAGTAAAATGATAGATCCATGTTTCATTAATTATCACATATCGACGCAAAAATTTCGGTTTACGTTACTTTTACGTTTAATTATGGACAAACACTGCTCAGAATCATTAACACCCTCTTGCCTTGTCTCTGTTCTGTCAACAGTGAGCGGAGTCTCCATAACACTTCTTCACTTTTCAAGCCATTGCTTCGCTTGAACGGTATTTTGTCCCATCAAGAAGCAGTGTAAAATTAAAACACGAAATTGTTTTTGATCCATTGTTTTGAAAATAACAAAAGTAGCGTCACTCTTACACACTTAGCACGATAACTCACAAACTAATAAATAAAATATCATGAAATTTTAACAGCTGTCTTTTGAAAGTTAGTACTAACTGAAAAAAAGGTGAGTGCAATAAAACTAGCGCCATCTATGTGTTAGGTTATGTTAGAACTTTTCAGCACATGTGTTACATCCCAAACTATTTGCAAACTTCTGACTTGTCTTCAACGGACTGATCCTTAATTTCTCAGAAGGAATCCTATTAATCCACCTCTCCTTTTCCTTGTTGACTTTCATAGCGCCCTTTGTTCTCCTATTCATTCCAATATCTCCTCATCTTTAACAATTTCTATCCATCATATTTATTTCCATCATCCGCCTATAACACCACACCTCAAACGCTTTCAACTTTTTCTTTTTGTACTCATACAGAATCGCCAACTTCTTCCTGTCTATCATCTCCAAAATTTTTGATAAAAATATGTTGCCAGAAAGGCAAACCATTTATTAAGGTAGTTTGTATTACTGTAAATTAAATTAATATGTTAAAGAATACTTACGATGGTTTATATAGTACATATACAAATGCATATTTATATCCATATACAAAAGAAATCGCTACAATGTCATGTGCAAATAAAATTGATTAGCGAATGTACATCACTAGCTTTTAGTTCACATTGATCTGTTGTAGAGTAAACATCTACCTATAAATATATATTTTTTGCTACTAAAATCAACAATTAGCTTTAAATACTTATATTAAATTAATTCAATAAGTATGACATATATAATATTTATTAATGTTTTATGATTTCTGATTTGCATATACAACTTATAAAATTTTTTCTTCGTTAATGTGATGAGTAATATAAAACTTGAAAATCAAATATAAGGTAATTTTATGAGTGAAAACCCATCGCATATTCATATAAAAGTTGCTATTGTCGAATTGTGAAGAAGGTCAAGGTTTCTAGTTAATGGTTTTACTTCAGTTAAAGTGTACCTCTTAACAAATATGCAGAACAAATATAGTGTTATTACTACTAAAGTGTTTCTATTTATCACATGGATATTTTGTGTAATAAATGTGTCAGGTTATGAAGTTCCTACAGTTAAAATGGAAGCATTTACTCCTACAGGATTCAGGGCTTCTATTCTTGGTTTGTTAATAATTAATAATTAAAATATTGCTTATCTTAGTAAATGTTTTTATAAAAGAAAATAAATAATTAATAACTATTATGTAAAGTAAGTCCCCACAAGACAATGGTCTTTTGAAAAATGATGTAGGAAAAAAGTGCAAAGTAGTTAATAATGTACAAAAGTAAATAAAACAACGTAGAATGTTTCACCGATTTAATATATATATCCTAACTAGTTTCGGTCACACGACCATTATCAAAGGATTAGAGTAAAATTTTACAAGCTAGTGCGACAATATATATAATTAATCTTAATTGCCTAAAATAAGTGGGGAGTTTACAAAATCTAACTCCGTATGGTTATTGACTAAATTAAAATTTTGGGACAGGGAAATTCCTGTGGATTCTAATAACCCAAACAAACCAAATTAGCTGTTTTCCATTCATTAATAAATCACCTTTTAAGTATATCTTTATCCGTCTCTGACTTCAACTTAGAACTTATTGATATTATTTATTAAACACATCGCTGTGAACAATGGATTCAATCCAATGACAATAGATAACCTACTTAATAAAAAACAGAAGAAAATCTCATCTCGGCTTCTTTATAACAGTATGTCGTCTTCAATTGTAAATAACAAAATGTAAGCGTCTATCAATTTTATTAATAACATTAACTTTAAGTTTAAAAATGTATTTAACAAATAGAATGTAACACTTGTCGAAAATAACAAGTGCAACTTAAGGTCAATACTTTCAAGAACCACACCAAAACCAAATGTATTGGATACAAGTGGCATTTATAAAATACATTGTAACAGTTGCGATGTTTGCTATATTGGACAAAGTGGTAGGGCAATCAACGTTAGAATATCTGAGCATGTAAAAAGTATAGACAAAAAGGACACCAAAATGGACTTTTCAGAACATTGTGTCTTATCTAATCACCACTTGGACATATAAAATGTCACTGTACTTCATAGTGGTATCAGAAAAAGCAAAAAATTTTCAATTAAAAACGCTAGAGTTTAAAACAGCCTTGTCTTAAAATCTTAATTCAGTTAATAACCATACGGAGTTAGATTTTGTAAACTCCCCACTCATTTTAGGCAATTAAGATTAAGTATAAATATTGTCGCACTAGCTGTTTTTTCCACTGTTTATTTTCCTATCCTGACAGTTGTAAACTGAAGATGCCCTTGTAGGACAAAAGAATTGTCAAGGTAAGAAAATTAACAGTGGCAAAATCAAATTGGATTTTGATTTAGTGTTTCTTTAAACATGTTTTTCCATAAAGTAGAGGCATAAACAATCAAGTAATTGTATTTGTTTTTTACTGTGTTTAAATTCTTTTAAAGACCTTTCTTGATTTCTGTGTTTTCCAACATTATTAGTATCTTGTCTTTATTTATGTTTATATGTAGAATATTGAACTTTTAATATTGAAAAAATGGTTAGAACCGATATAATGATCCACGAATTTAATTTGGTTTCGATTGCTGCCTCGCCTTTTCATATTAGATGGGACGTATGGGTGAAATAAGTAATTGATTCTCTTGTCAGCTTCACCAGGTATAAAACTCTTCGCATTCCATGGAAATATTAATCGGGAAATCGACCTGGGCGAAGGTGACGTATTTGGAGAAGTTCGATTTCCTACAGAAGGACGGTTTGTTGTTTATGACAAAAATATTATACTTAAACCGGGTGATGTCATTTATTATTGGGTTTACGTCCAGAATTTTGCGTCAGGTCATAGAGTCGACGGAAAAAAGTATGTAATCGAAGGTAAGCTTCAAGGAATTGAAATGGAATCTGTTTTTACTTGATGAAACCACTGTGATAGCAAAACAATTGTTGTTTTTTAAAATTCTGTGACAAAACAGTATTTGTCTTATTTCTACTACGACGCCCAGTACATTTAGATTTCTATAGAGCCACAGAGTAATGTAGTTTCCCGTATAATTATAAATTTAATTATGGTAAATTAAATTAAAAGGGACTCACCACCCCCTTAATTCCCGTAAAATACTGTTAAAAGAGCGAACACGTGTTTCGCCCACTTTGAGTGTGGGCATTTACAAAGCTAAAATTCTACAACAATTAACTATTATTTACGTAATCATTCACAAACACAGTTTTAATTTAAACTACACAACCTTTAGTGCTTTAGTTGAACTCATATTTAAACAATTATCAGTAAACGAATTTTTAACAAATAATGAGCATAGCATATTCAAAAAGAGAAGGCATTAAATCCCCACTCGTCTAACGATCACAGATCCCATATTTCGAACGCGTCCTACACAGTAGGCATAGCGCATCGAAAGCCATATCCCACAACCTTTACAGGCTATATGATAAATATAAATATAAATATGGAATCATATAGCCTTTCTATCAGAGCCCACCTGATGAGACCCGTTAGGTCGAAATCAACAGTGTAATTCAATGCCGGTAGGGGTATTAGCCCTCGGAGTAATTAAAGAGCCTTTTCTTTAAAATAGGTAAACTAAATTTACCAATTTTCATCTATTTAGATGATTAGATGAGTATAATTATTTAAATGTTGACAAATTTTTATTAATTTAATTGATTTTCGACTACGTTATTTGTAGTGCTCAAACCATATGAAGAAATAACAGGTTTTCCGAATTCAGATTTATTATGTGAAGGAACAGTTATATTTGAAGACACCTTCAAAACAAAATCATTAAACCAAAGTATTTGGCAGATAGAACACAGAATACCAACTTATACTGGACCCGTAAGTAAGGAATACAGTATGTTCCAACATTTATGGTTAACGATGAAATTGAATCAGCTTTTACTTGGTGAAGATTATTATTTATAATGGAAGTAAACCACACACAGAAACATTCACAAAACTTATTTAAAAAAACAACAATTGTTTCGCTAGCACAGTAGCTTCTTCAGGTTAGTTTGGTATGTATATCTATAACAGGGTGGTTACATCTATATATAACAGTAGTGAGAGAAACTAGAATTAGGTACGAAAAAATTTTTATCGTACCATAATATTAATGTAGCCTACAAAATCAATAATACCTAATTTAAGTTTGTTCATTAAAAATAATAAAGATAAATCTAATAAAGAAAATAAAAGTGGGGTCTATGAATTAAATTGTGGATCATGTAACTAATTTTATATTGGTGCAACGGGGAGAAATTTAAAAACAAGAATTTTAGAGCACAATAAGTCGTATAACGATAAAAAAAATAGTTCTAATTATGCATTCCACTTAATTGAAAGAAATCATAGTCCTAACTTTAATTTCGAAACTGTACATATTTCAGAAAAAAAGTTCAAAATTATATTTATTATAATCAATGGAAGTAAATAGATATAAACCATCAATGTTATTATTAAACGAACAACTAATGTGAATTTATTTAAAAAAGAAGGCAATAAAATTCTTTTTCGTCTAAATTTCAAGGATCACAGATCCCACATTTCGAACGCATCCTACACAGTAGACACAGCGTACCGAAAGCTATATTCCACAACCGGTTTCGACCTAACGAGTCTCATCAGGTGGGCGCTGGCAGAAAGGCCTTCATAGGCTATATGATAAATATATATAAAGATATTTATATTTACATTTAGATGTGAATTCTTCACCACTTATTAATTTAAAATTGTAATTGTTTGATTTCTAAAAAATACTATTAGTTTAATATTATTTAAAAAGATAGTTAGGCGAAAACTCCCTCACCGCTGTTCCATATATATAAATATATATATATAAGTGTAACCACCCTGTTATAGATATACATGCCAAACTAACCTGAAGAAGCTACTGTGTTAGGGGAAAAATTGTTGTTTTTTAAATAAATTTTGTGAATGTTTCTATGTGTGATTTACTTCCATAATTAATGGTTAAGCGTAAGCAGGAAGATACAGGCTCTAGTGGACTATCGGAGAAACATCTACGTATTTTAAGCTGCGCCTTGCGTTTATACAGTGATACCATTTGGGTAGGCAACACATTTTGCGAATTAAGGGACAGAAACGCGAGAATTATTAAGAACGCTCGTAACATCACTCAGAAAGTTTGAGGCAGTTGAAGTGTTAAGTGTAGTTATTTCAAATAAATGTTGTGCGACACTATTTTTCTTGTACATAGGGTTTTGTGAACACTTTTATGAACTATTTTTTGTTAAAGTAATATAAAACTAGTTTAATATTAGAACAATATGGTTACGTATTATTGTACATACGGTTGCCGTAAAAAGAGTTATAAAGGTTTTTCCATTTCATTTCATGTGTAAGTACAATTTAAACATAAGACACACTGATACATTTGTTATTTCTTCGAAGGTTCCCTAAGGATCCTGAATTAAAGAAAAAATAGTTGAACGCAATAAGACGCGAAAGTTTTACACCGTTAAAATATCCAGTTGTGTGTTGTTTGCAGCAAACATTTTGAAGAAAATGACTTTTTAATATCAATATCCGTGGGAAAAAGAAAATTAAAGCAAAATGCTGTACCTAGCGTTTTTGATTTTTCTCATACTTCTTTTCTTCTCATGATTAACATACTATTTTTCTAAATTTCCCAACAGAATACACATAATGAACGACTTCACATACCTTAGATTTTTTTACTATCAAAAACTTTTTTATCAAATTAAATTTACCAACTATTATTTAAACTATAATATCAAACTGCAAAATACATGTAAATAGCAGTACCGTTAATATACATCATTTTAATCACAGTCATCACATCTTTTTTATCAACTTCATACACTAATCATTCACACAACGAGAAATCTGCTTGCGTTACTAATTAACTTTATTTTCACTTATAGCATATATATTATTGTAAATAACAGTATTATTCTTTTTTTAAACAAGTTTAATTATGTTTGCAATATATTTGGTTTGTATGTTAAATGCTATTGTAAATGATTTTCAATCTTTAAAGTCCGTAAATTTCTGTTTAGCGCATGGGAAACTTAAATGTGTCCCCGAATGTGCATTGTGGGTTGCATACCCAAAGTACATCATTTTCTAGTACAGAGAGTATTGGTCCATATTATAATCACGTCTCTGGGGTCTCATCTTGTCTAACTGAATCGGCGGCACGCTTATATACGTGATTTGGCACGTAAACCAAATTAATTAGAGTTTATTTTATTTATTTATTTTTATTAGTCAATAAACTACTTGATAAAATGATTAAAAAAATAATAGTGTAGTTTAATTTACTATTGAATAATGACAATTTTGAAACTTTCAGTTATCGCTTAACATATTTGAGGGCATTCCGAATGGTCCTTGGCTTCATATTCTTCCTGTTTCCGCCAGCCACATACTCTATTTATGTATATGAGTATTTTTGAAACTTATCACTAATTACGTTTTTTCTTCTCTATGTATTATTTATTACCTACCCATTTTTATTTTGAGGATTACGAGTTTAATTCTTATCTAAATAGTGAAGAAACGATTTTTATAAGAAATTCAACGCTATTCCTTAGACCCGTTCCTCATAGAAACGAAGCAGACGTGCGAGGGCAATTGGATCTCCGAAATGGGTAACGCAAAACATTAATACTTCTAATAGAAGTCATGCTTTACGAAGCTAAAATCACATGTTGTTTTTAACGCAGCTAAAAGAATAGAAATCATGAAGTGGTGTTGAGAAAAAACAAAACACATGGTATATATTCAGAAAAGAAGGAATTAAAATCCTTATTCGTCTAAATTTTAAGATCAAAGATCTCACATTTTGAACGCGTCCTACCAAGTAGGCACAACGAACCGAAAGACACATCCCACGACCGCTGGCAGAAAGGCCTTTACAGGATATATTATAAATATAAACATAAATATAAATATGGAATCAACAGAAATAACTACTCCGAGGGCTAATACCCCTACCGGCATTGAATTACACTGTTGATTTATTGATATTTATCATATAGCTTGTAAAGGTCTTTCTGCCAGCGCCCACCTGATGAGACCCGATAGGTCGAAACCGGTCGTGGGATGTGGCTTTCGGTTCGATGTGCCTATTTGGTAGGACGCGTTCAAAATGTGAGATCTTTGATCTTAGAATTTAGACGAATAAGGATTTTAATTCCTTCTTTTTTGGATATGTTATATTTTCGTCTAGGAATCTATCGGAATCAATAGTGTAATTCAATTCTTGTAGGGGTATTAGCCCTGGGAGTAGTTGTTTCTGTTGACTCCATATTTATATTTACATGGTATATGTTCCACAATTTTTATTAAATACTGACAATATTGTCAGTAATATGTACCATGTTTTTTGTTTGTTCTTAAAATTAAACAAGTTCCACCAAGAGCGAAGTCAGAACTCATTTTTTTTAATGAAATGATGAATGTGAGTATTCCATTGTTAATTATAAACCTCTTGATTCCACTTACAAACAATTTATTCTAAAATACTTTTAATTAGAGATGAAACATTGGTTTAGAAATATTCTTTTTCGCTTCAGTTTACTGATATTAAAATCCACTCAAGACAATATTTCAATTAATAATTATATCCCGGATTCGAGTCCCGGAGAGGGCGTGACAGCAGTAACAAATTTTTTCTCATTAATTAATTAATATCACATTAATGTATTTAATAATTGTTAATTTGTATCTTTTGAATAACATGTTTTCTTTTCGTAGTTGTACAGCCGGAGATAAGTCTCCTCTTGAATGTTTCTACCAACAAAAATCTGCATTTTTGTTACCTCTTGTCAAATCAGCTAGAATTTATTCAAAGAAATCCTTCAAATTTGGAACTATTTATATCAGATGTAAATTGCCTGCTGGAGACTGGATTTACCCTAGTAAGTACAAAGCTTATATAATAATTTTTACTCCTTCTATATCCTGTACTACAGTTTGTCGCACATTTATATAAAAATTGGATAGATTTGTCCGTTACTTGATGAAAACCTGTTATCACCATACAATAACAAGACTGAACATTTTCACAAACTTTTATTAAACAAATTAGCAATTAACGATAAATGAATAAACACTACTTTGTTTATTATCACTTTTTTATTTACAAATCCTTTTGACTATAGTTTCGACAAAAAAGCTTGTCTTTGTCAAACGAATAATTCAAATTGAATGAATATAAACAGATTTGTCAAAACAAATGATTACAAATAGAATGAATATAAACAAATGTACAGTAGTGTTTATATATATTTTTTGGAAATACCATTAATTAATAAATGTATTAAATAGTACTGAGTGGTACAAATCTACCTGGTCATTTAACAGATTATTTTCGGAAATTTTTGATGCTTTATATACGTCTAAGGATTCTAAAATATTAAGTTTAAAGCCTTTGAACTGATGTTGTCATTCTTCGGGTGTACAGGCCGTCGTCGGTTGGAATTGCTTCCTAACGTTTCGCTAGCACGAGTGGCGAGCTTCTTCAGAGGTCTCCTCCTTCCTGTTGAGACCCTTAGACTGAATCAGATCTGGAATCCAATTCTTAGGAACGCACGAACCATACCAATCGACACATCGAAATCTACTGAAGCGGAACAAGCTCCGCCCCCTACCCACAGGCATAAATACCATCTGCGTAGGAGAAAGGAACAGTCTACAACCAACAGCGAAAATGGATAGACCTCTGAAGAAGCTCGCCACTCGTGCTAGCGAAACGTTAGGAAGCAATTCCAACCGACGACGGCCTGTACACCCGAAGAATGACAACATCAGTTCATCAACTGGCCGCGAAAGCCTTAATCAATTTGTTTAAAGCCTTTATTTACATTATGAATAATTTTAAGATTTTCTATAGTAGGAGACTGATAATCTGTTTCTAAAATATGGTTTTCAAAATTGGAATTATCTTTTCCTAATCTAAATGATCTAAAGTGTTCATTATAACTAGTTCTAAATGATATTCCAGTTTGGCCTAAGTAAAAGGAATCACATTCTGTACATTCTAGCTTATAGACTCCAGTTTTTTCAAATTTGTCAATTTTATCTTTTGAATTAAAAAGTATATGTTTTAAATATGTGTTTGTCTTAAAACTAACTGTTAGGTTGTTTGTTTGTTTTAAATTAACAATTGGCTTCGTCAGACTTGAAGTACTTACTACTGAAGATAATATACAACGGAGGTGTTTATATAGAATTAATAATTAAGGGTGGTGGTGCTATTAGAACAAATTGAGAAGAGGAGAATTATTACATTCTGTTTGATCGATTAGTAAATTATATAGTTTTTTTATTTGTTTATTCCTAAAATCTCTAATAATATAAATTTATACCCTTCCTCTCCTAAATGTAAAATATCAAAACAATTCTTCTGTAACACGATTAGTGTGACACATTAATAATACAATTCTTTTGTGTAAATATTCTTTTGTATTCTATTTCTTTTTGTCTCTGTGTCTGTGCAAATATTTCTTAACATTCTATTCTAAATCTTTTGTATTCTATTTATCTGTACCAGTATCTTTTGTTACTGTACTTTCCTATAACCCCTAATAATATTTCAACTTCGCGTACTAACCGCATGACATCTGTACTTCGCTGTCCTTCCTAATTGATATTTTATGAAGGGTTTCTTCGGTAATTTGGGACGTTGCTCTATTTCGTCGTATTTCTGATCTTACTTCACAATTTCGACTTCACTTTCACTCTCAGTAATCAGTTCAGTTCTTACCTTGCGTTGCTGCCTTCAAGTTCACTTTTCTATTTTCATTGTTGTTCATTGTTAAGTTTGTAAATATATGTTGATGGTTGTGTTGTTGTTATTTAGTCTTTAATTGTGTTCTTCCTAAAAACCAACACAAACTAAAATTAGCATATGTAGAATCTGTATTATTTTTAATGTAACTGTTTTTGTGTTGTGCCAAACGCTTTTTGAAATTCCTGCCCGTCTGTCCAACATATAGTTGCCAAAAAGTAGACGTAGATTTTAAAAATGAATAGAATGTAATAATACCCCTCTTCCCAATTTGTTCAAATAGCACCACCACCCTTAGCATTAATTCTATATAAACACCTATATTGTATATTATATTCAGTAGTAAGTACTCCAAGTCTGACGAAGCCAATGTTTGGCGAAACAATTGTTACTTTATTTAATAAATGTTGAAGAAAAATAGCTTTAATTTAATTATACTCATTGTTCAACTATACAAATTATCGAAATTTTTATACTTATTATTATAGGTACAATATTGATTAATTTATTAGGCATATTATCCTATGTTTAAAAATTTTACTAACAACTTATTTTACAATTGGAATAATTAAAGATAATGCGGTAAATAAATAACTGAAATAGTAAGAAGGGAGACTTTTTTGTGGGCATTATCAGTTTAACGGTGATAAGCTGTTAAACTACAGTATTGCTACTGATTATTTTTAAAAATTTTCCAGTAATACAATTTGAACCGGTCAGTTCAAGCAGTGATCTTCCAATTATATGGATAGCATTCTCAAGAGGAAATGATCGACTTTACGGTGCAAGTAGTAGTGATTTGGGTTCTAGGCTATTGTTCGGAGGACCAATTTTTGATCATAGTGAGCCTGGACGGAGTAGATTTTTGAGAACCGTCAGATCGGATATACCTTTCTTCAATGAATTCCATACTTACAAAGTGGTGTGGAAACCAGGTTTGGCAATAACATTGCACTATTATAGATACACACTACACAAAGTCAGTTAACTTAGTATTTATGTAACAAAACACATGTTTGCAGGACGAACTGAAAAATTAGGTAGTATCTGATTGTTCAATTATTTTTTTAATTCTCTGTACTTTTATGAGTCATTTAGAAGGGCGGCTTGTTATGAAATATACAAATAATTTCTTCGTAATTTTATGTACCATACATAAAAAGGTATTCTGAGGAATAAAAACCTCTAGGTCTATTCTATCTAATAGATTTATAGAAATTAATTTTACATCCTTGGTATTTTTTATTTGCTGTCTATTGCGATACAAAATCAATTACAGACAGTACTTACCTATATGTTTATTTGAAACTTCTACAAGAGTGTATCAAATATAAACGGGATTGATTTTAACGATAAATGAGTAAACACTACTTTGTTTATTATCACTTTATTTATTATCACTTTATTTATTCATAAATCCTTGTGACTATAGTTTCGATAAATAGCTTGTCATTATCAAACAAGTGATTCAAATTGAATGAATACAAACAGATGTATAGTGATGTTTATATATATTGGAAATTCCATTAATTATTAAATGTACTGAATAGTACTGGGTGGTACAAATCTACCTGGTCGTCTAACAGGTTATTTTCGGAAATTTCTGATGCTTTATATATATACTTCTAAGGATTCGAAAATATCAAGTTTAAAGCCTTTATTTACATTATGAATAATTTTAATGGCCTGTTTCTAAAAAATGGTTTGCAAAATTGGAATTATCTTTTATTAATCTAAATGATCTAAAGTGTTCATTATAACGAGTTCTAAATGACCTTCCAGTTTGGCCTAAGTAACAAGAATCACATTCTGCACATTCTAGCTTATAGACTCCAGTTTTTTCAAAATTGTCAGCTTTATCTTTTGAATTAAAAAGTATGTGTTTTAAAAATGTGTTTGTCTTAAAACTAACTGTTAGGTTGTTTGCAGATAGAACATTAGCGATTTTTATTGAAATATTACCAAAGTATGTCAATGATATGTATTTGCATTCTTTGTTTTTTATGTATGGGTATATAGACTGGCATGCTATTTTAATTTGTTTTTTACGTATTAAATTTTGAATTGTTCTTGGATCAAAACCATTATTTTTTGCAATTGTTAGAATGATGTTAAGCTCATGTTTTATTTTTTCGTTTGAAAGGGGGACTGAAAAAGCTCTGTGTATCATAGATTTATATGTCGAAAGTTTGTTTGAAAGAGGGCGATTTGAATTATAATGAGTTGTTACGTCTGTTAATGTTGGTTTTCTGTAAATATCAAAATTTATTTTATTATCTGAATATTATAGGGTGAGGTTGAGAAAATTGATTTTGTTGTTCTGTTTAATTTCTTTTAAATTATGGAGAGGTCAGTGACCTGGTAGTAGTAGATTTGAAGATGGCATGTACCGCTAGGGAGAAGGGAGAACCAATCACAATTAGCTCAAATCGCTTTAGTACGAAAAGAAATAATGAGCAAGATAGAAGTGCATGTCTCCGTGGAGCAACGGATTATTGTTAAGTTTTTAGCCAAGCAGGGGGTGAATCCAACCGAAGTTTTGCGACGATTACAGGCATAGTTCGACGACAACACCCTCAAGTGTTCGCATGGCACAAGGACACAAGGAATTTCCTGAAGGCCGTGAAAAGCTCGAGAATGAGAGCCAAGAAGCAATCGGTCAGAAGTGTGTGTTATTCTTTTGCATGACAATGCCAGGCCTCATACAGCCAATGCCTCAAAGTAAACATTAAGTGCATTAGTCTGGGAAACGCTGGAACATCCGCTCTATAGCCCCAACTTGTCCCCTTCTGACTTCCATCTTTTTGGGCTCCTGAAAGAAGCGTTTGGAAGCAAACGTTTCCACGAGAACGACGCTGTGGAAGAATTTGTGCTCCAATTGTTACAAGAACGTTCGAAGAGCTTTTACAATAATGGCATAAAAAAGCTCTCAATCCGATGGGAAAAATGTATTTCTAGGGCCGAAAAATAATATATATATCGAAGTCTAATTAAATATAGTTCGAAGTTTTTACAAAATTAATCCCGTTTATATTTGATACAACTTCGTATATATACCATCGCTTGAGTCAATGTTTCTTTTTTAGATAGAATTGCTTTTGGTGTTGATAACTACACATATGGAACTGTACAATCTGACGAGTTTTCTGCATTTTGGAACTTAAATTCGGAAGACAATGACGTATGTTTTTTTATTATCTAACAAATATTAATATCCCGTGTCGTTTCTAATCTGATAGTTACGCAGAATGTTTAAACTATTATCTACTGTTTCCTGTTTCCTTTGGAAGAGAGGAGAAGATAATAATTTTCCGGTTTTAGTTGCAGTTTCGATTAAGTATAGGAGTGGGAGTAGGTGGGATAACAAATTTCCCGGACGGTTTCAAATCGGGAGCAGTCGACAAGCCTTGGAACAACCCCGAGAGGAACATGCTGGTGCATTTTTTCAATAAAAGAAATGAATGGTTGAAAACATGGACAGAAGATGGATCATCATTGCAAATTGACTATGTTAGAATTTGGACCTTATGATAATAATTTTAGTTAGAAACTTTAATATTTCTTTTTTTCATATTATCATTTTACTTATAATAATATATTACAGATATTTCACAGTTTACAATCAAAATGTGGTTTAATTTTGGGGTTTATACACTAATAATGTTGACAAATGAACATCGTTCTTTATTAAATAAAAATGATAGTGAAAACAACTGAATAAAGACTTCAACAAGTAGTTCGACAATTGTTTCGAGATTTAATAAAATTTCAAGTGTGAAACATAAAAACAGTTTATTTATTTATTTCCTTTCTTTATTTATAAAATGTTTCACAAAAAACCAACTGATTAATTAATTAATATTCAAGCTACATCTTTCCTTATTTACTAACTTGTTATGGTGGGCCAGGGAACATATTAAGCAAGTATATAAAAAAAAACTTCATAACAAAAATCATAATTTTAATGAAGATTTCAATATAGGTACTACATACTGAAAATAATGGGTACAAATTGTCATCCCTAGAAGTACTAAATTATACTACATCCCTATCCCCACTATACCAAATTAGTAAATAAGGAAATATGTTATTAACTTAGGTTAAAGTTATTTATGATCTTCTGGTAAAGCCAAAGTAATAATAATTAAATCTGTTGAATTTTTAACCTATGTTTGTTTTTATTCTTCAAAGCTAATATGAATTTCAACCAAGTAACGATAGACTTAATTATATATATTCGACAAGTAGATTCATAAAACTCGACAATTGTTTCGGCTGAGGAAACTATTATCAGGAGTACAACTATATTAAACTGTAATGTGATTGTTACTGCTGTAAATATATAATTTTTGGGATTTTCTAGAGTTACAGGTTCAAAAGGAGTGGGTATGCTTTTTAAATCATAATTCCCGTCGGTTGTTAACAATATCTTTGTTTGAGTGTAAAGCATTCTTAATATCCAAAAACACGATCAAAGTTAGCTTCTTACTTTTCGTCTGGTAATGGAGAAACTTACATTCATATTCGTTGTAAAATGTGCAAACTTAATTGTTCACACTTCTAGTGTTATTTCTCACACTAGAGTAGTTCAAATTGATGCGAGTCAAATTGCCTTCCAACTTTTAATTATTTAATAATAACTAAAACTACACATGTAAATAATGTTGTACCATGTTTTTTTATGCTTGCAAATTGTTTGTTAATTAGAATTCCTAACGAACGACAAGTTTTGGACAATATAAATCGTATCGTAATTCCTGTATTATAAAGTTTACACTAATTATGAAGATGCCATTTTCTGTATTTCTCCTAGTAACTTAACTAGTCGTAAGGAGCAGCACATATCGGGTTGTATTTTAATTGGAATTTGGAGGAGTCTTTCTTTGATAAACTTAAATTCTCTTTGTCGATTTTCTGTTAGTTCGTTAATTTATCGTAGTAAGCAGCATCTATTGGGTTATTTCTTTATTTAAAGTTGTTTGTGTTTGATATAAATTCAAACAGTCATATGTCCATAATCTTTTCGTTTCTGAATTAGTCTACCGGATTACCTTTTGATTGTGATTTAGATCAGTCGTATCCAGTGGCGGGTCTAGGATGTAGAATTATGGGTAAATAGGATGTAGAAAAAATTTAAATGTTGCCTTTCATCTCATCAATATCTGTATATGAAAAATTATACAGAATTAGTTCTGTCTGAGCACAAATCATAAATTAAGTAAAATTACGTAGATTGGTTTTCAGTAATTGACTATCTCTAAATGTAATCCAGAGTGAAATTAATTAGTTTTAATTATTTTTCGAAGTACAATATTTAATCATTAAACTGTCAAACCTAATATTGAAAAAATAATATCATATTTTCTCGTCTCTGGCGACGGACAAGCTATCCAAAGTTTATTTAACACTGGTTATCAACGTGATATTATTGATAATTTCTTATATAAAAAACTAGACAATAACTTAACAAAACGTTAATCTGCATTTACCCGATTTTAAAACATAAACCTAGTAATTTTAACTGTATCTATTAATTATCTGCACAACATTTCTGTTAAATTAGGATAAAACATTCAACAAATTAATAATAGCTATATAGCGTATAATGCTAATATTAATTTAAGTAAAATTATATTAAATAATAAATTAGAAATACTTAAATGTTTATCTATTGAATTGTAACGACCGTGCAAAAATTTTATATTGGTCAAACAGGGAGAACTTTTAAAACTAACATTATAGAACATCATAAAAGTTTTTTAAATAAAAAATCAGACTATGCCAACGCAGTTCATCTAAACAAATTTAAACATAATTTTAATCTATGTTATAAAATTTTGTGTGTTCAAAATAGAGACAATAAATTAAACCTACTAGAAAGAATAAATGTATCAGTAGATACAACAAAAGTAATAATAGTAAATAAACAATTAAAGATTAAGAAATCGTCCTTTTTAAATTTAAATTTATTTAACTATATCCCCTCCTTTCATAGTAACTAATTTTGTTGTATTTACGAAATTTGAATGATCTTCGCCTGAAGAAGCTAATATTTTAACGAATCAAATTTGTAGTAAAAAACCTTTTTTGTGTATCATTCCCACCAGCTACTCATGCTGGTGGGCGGGCTGTCCCTCCGACCTACACTGTAGTGCAAAGCCGGAGGGTAGGGCAAAGGCTCCCTTCAGCCTCCTTTCAGGAATCGTGGGAATGGATGGGAGGTGTGGTAAGGGTGTGAAAGTTAAAGTTACTAGGTTTATGTTTTACAATCGGGTATATGCAGATTAAGGTTTTATTTTATAGTTTTTTATGTAAGAAATTATCAATAATATCACGTTGATAACCGTTTTTAACTAAACCTTGGAAAGCTTGTCCATCGCCGGTGACGAGAAAATATAATACTATTTTTATCAATATTAGGTTTGACAGATTGATGATTACACTGTAGTGCAAAGCCGGAGCGTAGGGCAAAAACCCTCTTCAAAATAATTTCACTTTGGATTACATTTAGAGAACTAATTCTGTACAATTTTTCATATACAGATATTGATGAGATGAAAGGTAACATTTAAATTTTTTCTACATCGCATTTACCCATAATTCTACATCCTAGACCCGCCACTGGATACGACTGATCTGAATCACAATCAAAAGTTAATCCGGTAGATGCTTCCCTTCGCGACAAATTCAGAAACTAAAAGAGGAAATTGACATATGACTGATTTGAATTTATATCAAACACAAACCGACAGATGCTGCTCGGTACGATAAATTGAGGAACTAATGGAAAATCGATACGGCGACCTGATGTCTGGTTTGAATTTATGTTCATCAGACAATGACTCCTCCTAATTTCAATTAGAAGGCAACCCAATATATGCTACTCCTTGAATAATTATGAAACTAACAAAAAATTAGAAAATGGCGACTTGAAAACTAAGTTGAATCTACTTAGATTTTCGGCATAAGTTGCTGCTCTACATGTTGATTCCAGGCTGGTGATATTTCTACAGATTTTTGTTTTTCTAAAATTTAGCCAATGAGGCCATTTACAAAAGTATAAAAGATTACTGAACCTTAATCCTACTAGTAATATTTCTTTAGAAATTTCTAGAAATGAAAGAGCCTTAATAATTAAATGTAATTTAGTAAATGACCAAACAGAGTCATCAACTTACAATTCCCCACTACTCCTGTGTAAGCTTTATATTACTGTATATAAATGTTACTAAGTAGGCTTAAGGTTCAGTAATGTGAAATTTTCCCTGTTTTCTTTTTTACTAAATGCTTGAAATCATGCAGTTTCACAAAAGTTGTACCAAAACCGGTTTTCTGTTTAGACATACTCATAAACTCACTCGTCTCTCCATGTTACGTCTCGATATTTATTATCGTTTTATAACTTCACTTTTATAGTAGGTATTTGTTGCAATAACTGACTTATCATGACCATGCATAACACCTATTTATTGTTTAATACTTTATATTGGTATTACCTCTTCTTAGACTTTTAATGTACATTTTACGTGTTATTTTAGAGATAGCCGAGCATCTGTTGAAATAATGTACCTAAATATAAAGTAAATTTAAGTCTTTGATCACTAATCATACGCATATTTTCTGTATCTGTTAGAACTGTTTGTATAACAAAGTACTGTAGTAAATTTTTTATGACTATAAATCATTTTGTCTTATTAATATCTAGTATTATCTAATATTATCCGTACCACCGGGAAAACTAAACTTTGTGTTTCATTCCCACTAGCTACTCGTGCTGGTGGCCGGGCAGCCCCTTCGACCTACATTGTAGTGCAAAGCCGGAAGGTAGAGCGTAAGGTCCTCTTCAGCCTCGTTGCAGGAATCGTGGGAATGAGTGGGTGGTGTGGTTAGGGAGAGAAAGATGAGACGGACGAAATAAAGACAGAAGAGAAATGAAAGATTATCTTGGACCAGAGCAGCCAAACCCGGGTTCGAACCGGTGACCTCTCGAATGCTAAGCAATGATCTAGAGCACTAGACCACGCCATCGGTACCACTGGGGAAATAAAAATCCATCTACCCTTGTCTAAGTGGTTTACTTCGATTATTTTAAATAATATTACTTAATAACTTCTTTTCTATCTTTATTTCATCTGTCATGTTTCCCATTTCATCTTAATCACCACTACCCACCCATTCCCTACTTACCATTTTGCATCAGAGTAAAGGTTGGTGGGACAGCTTGCCCAGCAGCATTAACTGATTGGAATGAATCACAGTTTTTTTCCTCCATATGGGTTTAAACTATGATACTTCATCATTATTACTGAGATTGATCAGAAAAGGCATAAGGATTTCTTTTTATAGATAAATCAATAACCCCCAACCTCAAAAATTTCCACAATCTTCTCAAAGGAAATCCTTTTTCACTTCGAAAATAAACATTGTGTATCATTTAATTGAAAATTGAATAACCTAGTATAGAACCATTAACGTATTTCATATCCTGAGGAACCAACATCAAAAATTCTCCGATCAGTACGTATTCCTAATTCAGAAGGATACGTGAGACAAAATAATAATAATGGTGATTTGGAAGTTTCTGATAATTAATAGTTATCATTGATATTGTGTTTAGAACTAATTTGTTCATAGTGAAACTTCGACTGTATAGTTGACGTCTGTCATGTAAATTGTTTTTATTTACCTATTAAGTTTATTTCAAGTTTATTTGGTATTTAGACATTAATGATAATTGCAAATATACAATGGTTAGGAGTGTTTGTAACGTGTCTTACTCTAGTCAGCATGTGTCAACTTCTATTTACCTTCTTTTTGTCCATTATCTTCTCAGACACTATTACGCTTCTTGGATGTCACTATTCTACAGGTTTAGGTGTAATAGCAGGATTCATCACCTTTCCAACATCAATACGGATGAGAACATCGCAATTGTGAGTCTTATTATACATTTATTACAATTAATATTAGATATCTATTATTATTATTGAAACCAATCTGTAAAATTTGACGTCTTCTTATACGACTAAGAAATTAAAACAGCGTTGTTTTAGTTAGAGATTAACTAAATGTTTAACTGTATTGTCAACTATTGCCTTTTGTATTAAGGTAACTGATATTTAAAAAAATGTATCTTTTATTAGAGGAAAACACAACAATTTGTTTGTTGCAAAATATTTGTCGTTAATCCACAATAATAAATAATTAGTGTACCACACTGTGGTTTCTTAAGTTAAACGAATATAATAAAAATATATAAATATGGAATTAACGGAAACAACTACTCTGAGGGCTAATACCCCTACTGGCATTGAATTACATTGTTGATTTCGAACGATTATTGGACGAAGATAACCATCCAAAAAAAAAGAAGGATTTTAATACCTTTTTTTTAACACCCTTAAACTATTGGTTTATTTTTATTTAACACTTACACGCTACTTAAAACGCTTAAACACTAATGCAACAACATTATTTATATGACAAGGAAAATGTGTTATTTATATCACTCGGTATATCGTATTTATATTACCACTCGGAAGCTAATTGTAAACTGTTCAACTATAAACCGTAAACTGTAAACTGTAAACTCTAAACTGTTGCTGACCGTCGACAACATAGTATTTATAGAGGTATCGAAGGTTCTAGAGTAATCAGGAACGACCTTCTGGTATTTTCTCGAACTCCTATTATATTGTTGTTTATTTATTGCTATTAAAGCGCCGACCGACGACCGTATTCGAGGAACCCGTCTTATCTGTTTCCGGAACTCGTCGCCGCTCTTGTACACACACATACAGGCTCGTTACAATGTAATTACCCACTTCATTACTGCTAAATGTTCAATTATCCATTATACTATTTCTTAAGTTGCCTAGCTATATTGGAAAAAAGAAAGACCATTCAAATTGACTACGACATTTAAATATTATTATTTATTTAATAAAAAAATCAAAACCTGTTACATCTTGTTAGCGTATTAATAATTTATATTACAGATAATTTTTTATTCATGTTTTTACCATTGAATTAAAAACCACAACAAAAAGGATTGCAAGATTAATATTATTATAAATTTCAACCAATATTTTTAATTTTTATTTTTTAAGTTCTCCTAATATGAGCAAGATCTATGGTTATACATTTTGTTTTCAACGTCTTGCGATGATTGTTTGTGGAACACTGCATTTATCGGCCACTTTCGTTGCCATTCTACTGGTAGTTTTCATTATGAAACATAGGAGTAACATAGGAAACGATTTCGTTAAATTGATGAAAAGTTACCATGAGAAAATATCATCCAAAGTTGTCGTCGATAACATTCAGTTTGTACTCCAATGTTGCGGAGCTACTTCAACTAAAGATTGGTGTCCAAATCGGTAAATTATTTTTTTATGCGCCAATGCTTTTATCACTAAGCTACGAGAGGTGACAGCAATAACAACGACGAACGTAGTTACAAAGTCACAGAATCGTGGAAATAAATGTATATTATTATTAAACATTAATAATGGAATATTTGGGGATTTCTTTTAGTGGAGGTTACAATGATTGTTTTTTTTTTGCGAGTGCGTGACATCAGTAATAATTTTTCTTTATTAATTTGAGGTAGTAGTGTCTCCAAAAAGCTCAACATTTTCATGTAAAAATCATTTAAGCCGTATGACTAGTCGTCCCGCATTCTTTTCTAACGAACGTAGAGTGCTGGAATCTTCGATATGACATCTATACGTCTATATATATAAGTAAAATTGGAGTGTCTGTTTGTAATATTAAAATAACCACTTTTTATTAAATGCATATGGATGTATACAGGGTACATATACCAAAATAACATTTTTTTAATTTTTTGTGTGTCTGTCTATTCCGGCTAATCTCTGAAACGGCTGGACCGATTTTGACGGGACATTCACTGGCAGATAGCTAATGTAATAGGGAGTAACTTACACTACTTTTATTTTAGAAATTAATAACTATTTATTAATAATATTTAAATTTTACTGACATAATATGTAATTCACGAAGTAATTAGACACTAATTCGATGATTCTAATTTATGTTTATTAGGGTTAATGATTACTTGGAAGATAACTTCGACGATGCTTTTAAAATACCCTTTTCGTGTTGTTCTAAATACTCGAATGAGTTATGTGACCCTTACGACCCTACCTCATCCACAATTAATCATCAAGGATGTACAGCTGAATTAGAAAGGAAAGCAATTTTATTGCTTTGGATAGAAATATCATTAAGTGGATCCTGCTTAATTATCGAGGTAGCGAAATAATATTTTAAAAACTATATAACATATTAATCTCTCGTCTTTCACATATATAAAGATTGACTAATTAATCTTTCAGATGGCAGTGCTTTTTTCTTTAAAAAGACCCAGCGAACGAGATGATCTACACTCATCTTCAAGCACTCTAAAAACTGTCTATGTAAGGTAATATATTAGATAACAAATTGTTTAATGAAAAATACAAAAGAACTGCTTTTAAATGTTTCAATGTTTTATTGTATAAACTCTACATATGGTTCGGGTGATTAGCCCTTTCTCAAGAGGAATGTGTTACTGAGTAACATTTAAAAGCAGTTCTTTAGTATTTTTCATTATTTCTAAAATGTTTCACAAATACATCACCGATGAATCAAACATAAAAGACGGTAAAAAGTGCACAGGTATGAGCACTCATTGCATAGACAATCAACATAATATAGATACAGAGAAAACAGAATTATTACATCATGAGAACAAAGGGAGAAGATTAAATTTACTAGAACACCTAGAAATAAAAAGAGCATTGTTAAAAAATTGTAACATCACTAATGATCAGCTAGAATTTAAAGAAACTTTTGTCATAAACCAATATTTAGGAATCACTCATAACGATCGCACACATACGTATTAATGTATAGACTTGTTTGTATATGTAAGACCTACTTCCAATTATCATCTTTAGTAACACATTACTCTTGAGAAAGGGCTAATCACCCGAAACATATGTAGAGTTTATACAATAAAACTTTGAAACATTTAAAAGCAGTTCTTTTGAATTTTTTCATTATTTCTAAAATGTTTCACAAATACATCACCGATGAATCAATGTCTTTTATTAAAAGCACATTAATTTTGCAACAATTTTAAAAAAACGAAGATTTTTCATTACACTTACAATTGGTTTTTTTGAAATTTATTTATTCCTCAGGAACAAGACCTCTGGCACTAGAATATAATAATTCTTACTAATTATTGTTTAAATATTTAGGTCAAAATGGGGTGATTTTTCAAACACCACCGACAAATGTAAATACGATGATGGTACCGATACCAATACTACAGCTCAATTATGTCCCAGTCTTCATTCAGAAGTGTATCTATCTTACAAAAAATCTAAAGAGAACAAAAGGATAACATGGAACAAATGAAATATAAAATGCATGATGATTTCATATAAAAAAAGTTTAATTAGATTCCATATTTAAATAAACGAATTTTCTTACGATTATTTGTACACGTCTTAATATCTCCTATTGGCAAGGGTTTTATCATTAATAACTAAAATAATAACTTAAAAACTAAAAGGGCATGGCAGGTTGCTACAATAGAAAAGAGGACGAGGAAAAGTGATCAAACAATATTGTCTATTCTTTTCGAAATTTGTCGATTATATAAGTATAGCTAATAATTAGCAAACGCTATTGTTTTATTTTCGATTTCAATGCATTTAAATGGAATATTGGGTACCACAGTTCTCAATTTTATGGAGGATCGTAGGACTAACAGTTTACTTACATTAGTATCGAGTCTTTAAACTTTTAAAATTTCACTTCAATTTTTATCGGTTTCAATCTGCAGGTGCTATTATTAATTTATCTAATGGTTATGGTTGGTTAATAAACTTGAATAATAATATATTTGAAATGTCTTCAATAAATTTAAATAATATTCAACTTGGATTGGCAGAGAAGAGGAAATACTGATGTAAAATTACCTATCCCACCATAGGTGTTACCGTTTTCTCAGAGAAACAAAAATAGATGAGAAATTAATTTAGTAAAATTTCTTAGAGGTCTTTTTACGTATAATATGCATAATTTTTATAAAATTGGGTACACAAAATTTTGTAATGAATTTTGGGAACAAAGTCAGTAATTTTTACCTGTACTTTAAAAACATGTAATTTGAATATAAATTGTAGAACTACTGCAGTAAAGTGTTTGTTCTTTTTTAATTTTTATTTAACGAATATTCAACATTTATTTGATCACTTGAAGCGTATATTGACAATGAACACAATCATGTTGATAAATAATATTAGTACATAACGTCGAAACATTACTTACTACAATTACGGTAGGTAAAATGATGAATGAGACAGAAATGGCTTATTAGATGTTTACACTTTGTTTTAATTCCAAATACTGAAAAGGTACGTGTAAAGTTAAATGTTTGTGTTCAACTACGAGATGTCCGCGTTTATGGGACGCTCCAACAACTACAACGGTTTCACCTTTTACAAGAACCGCATCGCCCTTCCCGTCTTCAGGATACGACATCTTCATGAGTCTCGTTTGAGGATATCCGAGTTTAGTGTTACCCGCAACGGTGTAAGACCTACTGGGTGGTACTGGTGGCGGCCTTTCCAAATCCAAACCAAACAAGTGACACGTCTGCTGAATTATTTTATTGTCGCATTTTTCATTTGGATCTGGCGGTGGAGTCCCAGCAATGGGTTGAGGACGGGGTCTAGGAATAGCTCCAGAATTAGCACCGCGATTCACATTAGGCTTTCCTAAATTGTTATTATTATTAGTATTTTTGTTACTACTGCTGTTCTTGTTATTACTGTTGAGTTGAAGTTCTTTTTCTCGCTTTAAGTTCGGCCATTTGCATCGCAGTCTGTATCCCCTCCACGTTGCCTGTATTATAACAGCTGACTTATGTCGACTCTCGTTTCTTAATTTTTCCAGCTGTTGTCGAATGCTTTCGCTCAAGAAAATGTGTCTCTTTCCTACAGCCCAACTGGTGGATATTGTAGAACTTTGCTTCTGGGTTACAAGATCTATAACATATTGCAAGATAAGATTGCAATCTTCCAGAACTTTTTCTTCAGTTCGATGAAGACGGGCGAATGGTGCGAGTAGGCGGTAGCGGGAACTGAAAGCTTTGAACCTCATCCTGTGGGGATATCCGCCTGCCATTAGATTAACAGTTTCCAGAACTTGTAACGATCGTATTTGACGCATAACAACACCACGGTCGAATCTTTTGGGAGTTTCCATGGAATTGCTCCTAATACACCGGACGAAATGAGGTCTGGCATGGACCAAAGTTCTTAATAGGTTATCCAGTCTGGTATGAAAGTCTTGAGTGAGCGTCGACACTGGTTCGTCTCCATTGAGAAGGTCTGTGTGTGACGTTGGAGATATTCGAAAACTGATTCCTCTCGGGACGTTCTCCGATGAGTATAACGCCTTCAGTTCGCTACCGAATAAGTGAGTTGCAAAACCGAAATTGCAACTGTGTTTATAGAATACTGCCACTAAATCGTCCGGCACAACGTCCTTGTTCGTATCTAAGAAATCAGTCGCGTCATAGATCACTCTCCCGGCGAAATGTTGGATACCAAAAAGTCTGGCTTCCAGTGGCTTCGGATCGATCAGTCTCGAATTGTGTTTATGTTGAACCTTCATCTTGGCCACGTACGATTCGGCGGTTCCACGGATCGAACATTCTACGTCCAGCATGCTCAGAAGTCCCGTTCGAAGTGACGATATCAAATCGATACATGGTACGTTGTCAACATAATCGACTTCCACTTCGCAGTTGATCCCTTCGTCACGACACGATTCGATGCTCGATTTGAATATGTGAGTGTTATAAAAATGTTGCATCGTTTCCGCACACAAATTGATACACAAATGTTCCAACTGGCTCGGTTTTGGATCTTCGAAACCAAACATGTCGAGAATTCCAATGAAACCGTCGGTAGCATGACGGACGGCGTTGTTAAGTGCTGCCATCGATTTACTTCCGGCGTTGGTACTTCCACCGATCGTGGAAGCATGCTGGCTATTGATTTCCGCTTGATTGTGAACGGATTCGTTTGAATCTGAACTGAGTGTACCCAAAGTTGATCCCAATCTCTTCAGACTGTTAGCTCTTCTAACGATGGTGGCGACAGTACGGCAATATAATGCCTTTGCTAAGCAGTCTCTTGTCATGTTCGACATGTTGGCGTCACAGACCGATTTTACAAGTTGACCACGGGCGTTGTGAGTTCTCGTGGTAAGACCCCGGAAGAGAGCTGCTCCAGATACTCCTAGAAGGGCTGCCACAGCGTTCAGTTCCGATTCACCCTTAACCTCTACCTCCAAACCTTTCCCGTCAATGAACTGGACGTTTCCTAGAATGAGAACTGCAGCCAAAACCCTTACGACGTCGAGAAAAGGGATTCCTAGTACTCCAAGGCATGCTTTCCACGCTTGGAATCTATGTAACAAAATATACACTTATGAATGCATGTAGGTGTAAAGAAGAGATTAATTGATTCATATAAATGTGGTGATTTGTATTACCTGGATGCGTCTTCAGCAATGTCTTGTCTGGTATCACCATGCTGAAGATAAGACAGATTTGAAGGTGAATACCCGTCGAGGTTGAGTTTGGCCCTTTCTTCTTTAGAAAGCCCAGCCAACATTTGATAGAAAATATGATAGTTCTTTTCACCAGGTAATGGTCGAATAACACGCGTTTGGTCAAGGAAATAACAATGAATTTTTGTACGATAAAGTGCTCCGTCTGTCACTTGAACTTCTATAAACTGGCCCTGAAAATAATACAAGGGACGTCGCTTAAGTTTAAGCTGAATAATAGTTTCAATTGCCTGACTCGAAACGTTTACAAATATGAAAAAGACAAAAAAAGCAACTAGTAAAAGCAATTACGTAATTTATAAAGGAATTGAGACAGTTTAACTTAAAAATTCGTTGATGAAATTGTATGAGATGTAATAACTTACAATGCGGCTAGATTCGGAGTTCGTGGCGGTCTTGGCTGAACCCAGGGACCTAAGGACCGTGAAAGCGGCCGCCAAATGCTTGAAGGCATCGGTCTCAGGGCCTCCGCCCGCCACCGCAAAAAGTTGTCGCAACAACAACATCGAAGCATGACTCTTTCCCGAACCGCTCGTACCTGAAACGGAACAATACAAAGTGCAAAATGAAAAGAAATAATCGAGACACAACAGCAGCGAACAACTACGATAGTACCTATAGGTTACCTACAGCAGCGGTGTAGAAAAAGGAGAATTTTCAGAAAAAAGTATTAATAATGTTAACAGGAATGGCGTCACCATTTTTATAGGTGTGTTCTACATACTCTGTTGTAAACTGAAAATATTACGTAATTAGTAAGAAAATACAATAAAAAACTTCAACAAGTATATTTAGCAAGGTATTCAAAAAAAAACAAACACTTGAAAAGTTTCACTATTATTTATTATCAACTGTATACGTATTTAGCCTGCTTAAGGCATCTTCAGGAGTAAGACTACTACTTATTATACAATTATCACATTTAAATACAGACCAAAGACATAGGTGGAAGGGGATAATATCCTAATGGTTTATACATTTTCTGCAATACTAAGGTTTAATAAAGGGTTAGGGCCAAAATCCAACTGATCATTGGATAATACCTTATTTTCTGCTAATGATCTCTTTATTTCAACAATTTCATTCCTGTCTAGGATGGGACCACCTTTTAGGTGATGTAAAGGTTTTAAATTATCTCTATGAATGGTATATATATATATATAGATATATGTACATATATATAAATTATTGTTCTTCGGTAACATGGTTTGAATATGTCGAGTCAGTTTTGTTTTTTATATAACTGTTTTTATGCCCTGACAGACGTTTCTTAAAGTTTCTCTCTGTTTGACCTATATACACTTTAGGGCAAGACCCACAACAATTTTTAATTAATTTATCGACGGAGAAATTGGTTTTATAAGCCATTTTTATTTATATTATATACTTATTCGTATTTAAAAGTTGTTAAGTTTTTCTCCAAGAATGTGTATGAAAGTATAGTCAAAAGTCAGTTTAAAAATTGTAGTCATTTCGATCGATCCACAACTTTGTTGTACAGTGGCCGGCACGTAAGGAGATTCAGCGACGGTCAGATTGACAGGTATGTAGGCGGAGACTTTTAAATGAAAGAGCCAATAAGAATATAGCTGGACCGAAAAGTCAACTTGTAGTTCAGCGGCGCGTATCACTGAGAGAAAAAGTACTGAACACGGAACAGAAGTGAATGCATTCAACTGATTTACTTACCCTAATGGGGCTTTAATAATGTATGCGAAGTGAACAATTAAAATTTCACTATCTTCATGAATATAAAGAGAAAATCACGGTTATAAGTACCTAATTATATAAATCTAGGAATAATAACTAATTCAAAGATTATTAGGTATGCATAGAAATAAGTTATTGACAAACAAAATAAAGTCGAATGAACAAAACTTGATAATATGAATTATGTAGTGTATCTTACCCAGGTCTATTTGTTAAGGCATTTGTTAGAAAACTTAGTTTGTACAATCGATCTTTATATTTGTTATTTTTATATTTCGTAGTTTCGTTTATAGTTGTACGATATGTGCATGTACCAGATATCATAAATAATGTTGTTTAGTCTCGGTATCAGTTTCGCTGACGGCGATAGAAGAATACCGTGGTTAGTAGTTGTAAATATATTATTTCTTTACAAACAACCACTTCTCTACTCTGTTAATTTGCAACTGTTTGCCACTACGCTACTGAACTTTGCTGAGCAGTTATCATTCTGCCTACCGGTCGATTAACCCCGTCCTAAAAGGGCTAGACTTTGCCATTACGCATCCGTTGATTTATGGCTTTTGAATCTCCTTACGTGCCGGCCACTGTAGTTTCTTTTACTTGTAGCACGCCTTTAAACAGAATCTAAAAAGTTGTCGTTAAAAACAAGTGTCGTTTATTTCCTTTAACAATAAAAGGAAAAAGAAAAAGAATATTAAGGAAATGAGCGTTGCTGGTACAACCGTCCACGCTGTTTTGTTTATTACACGGTTCTCACCAGAAAGAATGATAGCTTGAGGATAACCAGTCTCTGACTGTTGTCTGACTGCTTCCTGGACCACCTTGTTAAGTTGGGAACTGAGTGGAAGGTTTCTGGTGCTGTTTAACGTCAATGGGTTGCCAACGTCGCGGTATGGGTTGACACACAACAGAATTGGTCCTACGTTCGTCTGAAACAAAAAAAAAATTAAATGAAAAATTCTACTCTTACTGTGACACAATGTAATGCCGCCATATTATCCCCGTTTTTCAGCCGATGTGAATGTAAAAATTCGTATTTAAAAAAATATTAAAATAACAACGTTCCTTAAAAAATCGATTAAATGATCATTTGAGATGTATCCAAAATTTAAATAAATGTACAGGATTTGCTAAAAATTGTATTTTAAACAAACATTTCTTAGATATTGATAATATTTAATCGCTGAATAATGTTCCTAAGTGTAAACAACTCAACTTGTTGGAAATACATGAAATAATTGGGGCCAGTTACAATAACAAACCTGTCACTAATAATACTTCATCTTTATTGAATGTCATCCCCTAGTGAACCAAGTATAAATTTTGTACTTCACATCGGTACACTCGGATTCGTCCCCAAGAGGTAATTAGCGCTTATCAGCAACACGAATTCGTCCCCGTTCGAAAAGCAATCCTTTCTTAATTATACACGAATTGGCTCTCATGGTTATGGTAAGGCTTAATTGTTGCTGTAGGCTGTGATTTCTGACATTTATTGAATATTATCGTTACCTCATTTTTACATTTTGACAAAATAAAATTCATATATGATATTTACCACTGTCTTTTATTTCAACTTACAAAAGTATTACAAGAAAAAATATACTTCGATGATACATGGCAACCATGTACGTTATTCTGCTTTATTTTGTGCGTTTCTGGGTTTCCAATAAAACTGTTGCGGGTACGAATTCGTGTATTTACTTTTCATAATTACCAATCGTTCTCAGCAGTACCTACTTAGTGGGGACGAATTCGAGTGCAACCCTTCACATTTATTTGTAGTATTTAATCGATAATGGCATACAAACCGAGACAATTATCAAAGTTTTGAATAAATGTATTTTAATTAAATCAGTCATGTATTATATCATTTTTATTTATTATTTTTTTTTAATTTTAAAAGCATATTTCACCAAGTACCTTGCGAATACTCATTTTTTCATATCTTTCAAAGAAACTGAATTTTTATATTTCGTGGAAATTTAAATGAATGTATTCAAAAACTGCATTATAAGAACAACATTAACAAAATTTTTAAGGGATTACATAGGAGTCAAAGGCTTTTTCTAACACTTTTTCGGTTATTTTTATTATAAATAATAAATATTTTTAAGGAAATGTATAAAATATGTGTATTATTGTAATGTTATTATTATTATTATAATTAGCATGATAAATACAACAGATAGAATCAATTGTATGCTCATACACTTTTAAACACTTTGGTTATTTGAAAAAGACCAAATAAAGTTTGCGGTTCTGGATCAAAAATTTATATAGGTCAGATGGGAAGAAATTTTAGAATTCGTTTGAACGAACATTTTAGATCATATTGAAACAAGAAAGCCGATTCTAACTATGCAAAACTTGTGTTAGAATATAACCATATATTTAATTTAAATCTAAAAATTTTACACATTGAAAATAAAAGTTTAAAACTTACACTATTAGAATCTAAAGAAATTAACAAATATAAAAATACAGACATATTACTTAATGACCAAGTATATATAAACCTCTCACCACTATTAAATCTTTTTCCTCACTCTAATGAAGATGGACCATCCTATTTATAAACATCTACTCTTAGGTAGTTTTAAGTAGATTTTGTACTTCTGAAGAAGCCACAGTGTTGGCGAAACTCGTGGTAAGTTTATTTAATAAATTGTGAAAGTTATCAATTGCGTATTTATTTCAATATGTTAGACTTCCATCAAGTATCCGCTAGTTCAATACAATTTACATACATAAGTTTTTTAACTTATATATACACAAAGATATATTAAGTATATATAATATGTATATAATATCCCAGATTAGGTATACCCCAAGTAGGTATATAGCAGTTTTTACAGAATCCTATCACATACTTCCTTTCACTTTAATTTTCTATTAGAATCAAGCAAGCTAAAAGCGTAACATTCACACAATGCATCTTGTTTATTGGTGAATAAATCTTATTTTACGGTAATAATATATTTTATGGAAACATAATTGAAACTTGTAATTACCTTAAATGGTAAATTAAGAAAGAAAGGGGGTAGCGTAGGTACCTAGAAAGTTGGTACATATGTAGGTTAAATAACAAGTTTATGTGCTTGATATTTCCTCAATTATTAGAGTTTCTAACTCTTTCTTTCTTAATATTGATTTTCTGGAAATTTTGGGAGATTTGGTCTTGAAATGAAGAACCGTCGAAAAATTGAAAACATTTAATAAATAAAGAAAACGAGAGGAAAGTTTCAAAAATATTCTTAATTGTTCACAACAATTGTTTCACCAAAACATTGACTTCTTCAGGTGAAGATGTTCTGAATAAAGTCTTTACAAAATAAGCTTAAATACTAGATGCTAAATTTTAATGGGGTGGGTAACATCGAAAGAAGGGGGTGGGTAAATCCTTTTGAAGAAAATTTTAATTTAATAACGGAGAATTGTTTACATCAGTTTGATGGTTACGTAAAAATTTTAATTTATTGTATTTATTAATGTAGAAACTTTCAGTTAAATTTAATTTATGACTTTGGCAATTCTTTTAAAATCTTAAAATTATCATTAAAAGTATGTTTTTCGGTTATTAAATGTACTGTGTATGTAGAATCAACATTCCCATTGGTGTAGATGTTCTCCTATGTTCACTAATACTTTGTTTGAAGGATCTGCCAGTTTGTCCCACATAAACTTGATCACAGTCTCCGCATTCCAGTAAATAAATTCCAGATTTTGAATCTTTATTAGATTTATCTTTATTATATTTTATATATTTGGATAAAGTATTACTGGTTTTAAAGGACGTAATTATATTATTTGATTATTTCAATTCACGCGCTATTTTAAAGGAAATATCACCTAAGTATGTGATCGAACTGTACTTATTGGATTTGACTTTAATGACAGGGTAAATTGAATTTAAGGTTTTATTGTGGAGTTTTCTGTTTAACAGGGAATATATTAATCTAACTGGGTTCTAGCTATGTGAAGTATTCTATTTAATTCTATTTGGTAATTTTAGGAAACTGAGAGTTTTATTAATATTAAAACGAACAGCTCGTCTTGTGTTTGGTTTTTACTTTCTTTTCCTTTTTTACGTAGGATGTAGTGCGAAGGACTCTGCTAACCGAATGTCCGTTTTTCTCCGGGGCTGCTGGTCAGAAAGCTACCCCCGGTAGATGGTTATTTCAGAGACAATTGGGAATCATAAATAATACACCTGCACGCTCGATGGGCCTGCACGACTGCCATAGAGATGTTTTACTTATGTCCCAAAATATTTGTTTCGGTCCTCTACAGTAATTAATTTTGTTTAACGGAAAGAATACAAGTCTATGTAACATTGCTGCTAATTTTTGATTAATAAGATGGAATGATTTGGCGTGAATAACATCTTCACCTGATGAATCCAATGTTTTGGTGAAACAATTGTTGTGAACAATTAAAAATGTTTTTGAAACTTTCCTCCTCGCGAAAGGAACTTGGATAGACGAGGGTCTTTTTCATCATCAGCTCCACTCAGATTATTTGGTAAAGATCGGATAACAAACGCAAAGGCTCAACTCTAAGAATGAACCGAAAAAACGTTACGAAAATGTTTTGACCACAGTTCTCCTGTTTTTATGTAGTAAGAGATTGGGTTACAAAAATCCATGGCAAAGTATGACGAGTTCTATATTTACTAGTGCCCATTGGTAAAGGAAAAGAATTAGAAGCAAGGCGATAAAGAAAACAGTAACGAAGATACAATACAAATCCAAGAAATAAATCCAAATGCGAACCAAAATAGATCCAAATGGAAAACAAATGTGTTGAACTGAACGGGTGTAATGGGCTTGTAGAAAATAAAAGCCTTTAAATGACCTTAAAGTCTGTATTTCACTTAATTTACAACCTTTTACAGAACATAGTTTCGACCGTGTAAATTGGAGATGGACTGACTACTATAGACTAAATTTGCTCTTAAATATAATTACAAATACACATACACTGAAATAGAATATTGATAAGAGAATCTGAAAATGTTCCCAGGGAAACTATTTATTTGTTCCAGAATAATAATTGTTTAATATAGCTGCGTGATAATAGTACGTTTTGTAACATTTCTCAGATTAAATGTACTTATCTTATTAAGAAATGACGTTAAAATTGTGAGTTCCGTCTTTTAATTAGACATTTTAATGGTCAAGTAATTCCATAATTTTGTATCATGAGATGAGATAGTTTAACAAAAATACCTTACTGAATTACATATACGCTAACATCATAGATATGTAGAACATTATTAAGTATTGTATAGTGATAGCTGCAAGATATACATTATGTTCTACATTGAACAAAGAGATGAGAATTCAGTTAGGATTTCTGTCAAAAGTTTACCAGATTGTTGTTATTGTCTAGCGCATTAAAATTTTCTAATAAACTTAGTTTTATATTTGCTGCTACATTCTTGCTTTAAATTTTTGATATTAAGATCCAAATTTTGACTCAATTTTCCTATATTTCTCGATTCCCCAGAACACCTGCCGAATTCAAAATCAAATCAGAAACCATATCAAATATACATACACTATTTTTTATTTCAACGGGCCTAAACCTCAGTGTAATAAGCAAATCAAGGTGATACTGAAGTTAGCCTACCTAGTTATTTTTTTTTAAATATCAATAATTCTCAAAATAAATTAATATTATTATTTTTTGTAGCTGGATTTATTTTAGTCATTTCTTGTCGTAATATTACATTCTGACAGACTAGTTATAATTTAGATTAAAAATTAAAATATTATCGTTGGTCATGATTTATTTAGCCGTTACTAATACATCGACCCCGATACGATGCAAGAAAGCCCTTGATTCCAGACATAAATGTTTATGAAATCCTTCTTTGTGTTAGTACATTTTTCATAAAATATTCGGGACTGAAAACTATAGACGCGAGGAGCGAGGGCATTCGAAAAACAAAAGACTGATAAGTTTTACTTTCTGTTTAGTGTGTAAAATATCTAGTAGGTAAGTTTTTTTTCTTGTATTTTTGTTTATAATAATAGATCTAGTACCATCGATGTGAGGTATTCTTAAGTTGTTTATTTATAGGTACTATTTTTTTAAAATTACTATTACCCTTTATTTGGGTACTGTGTACTTTTTTGCTTTTTAAAGTAATTAATAAGTTTTACCGTTAAATTTATCAGTATTTTATTTCTTTGATTTGTTGTTGATTATTTTGTTTATTTGTTTACATTGGACATTACTGCTATTCATTGTCTGTTTTCTTGTTTTTCAAAATGATAGTTTTAGAGAAAGGTGTTCGATAAGAATTTTATTTGGAAATTTAATATATCTACCGTGTGTTTTTATTCGATCCATCTTCTGTTTAGTTCGGTGTGAAATTTTCTTTCGTCGTATGTTACATTATAGGGTACGGAATAAAAAGACTTGTTGAATCTACAACATTTTCGCCTGTGTAGCTAGTTTTTAGCTAATGATTGAGACGCGAGAGGTAAAAATGGACGTGTTTGATAGTGGGACGTTATAATAATACACACGTTCCGACAGGCAAGTAGGTTTCTTTTATCAATATTTTTTGATTTATTTATTTTCGACTTATTGACTTATTGACTTATTAAATAAATAAGTTTGCCTCATTTCATATTCAAAACGAAGAAGGAATTAAAATCCTTATTCGTCTAAATAATAAGATCAAAGATCTTCCATTTGGAACGCGTCCTACCAAGTAGGCACAACGAACCGAAAGCCATATCCAACGACCGGTTTCGACCTATCGGATTTCATCAGGTGGGCGCTGGCAGAAAGGCTTTTACATGGTAGGACGCGTTCCAAATGTGAGATCTTAGATCTTATTATTTAGATGAATAAGGATTTTAATTCCTTCTTCGTTTTGAATATGTTACATCGGAATCAACAGTATAATTTAATGCCCTTAGGGGTATTAGCCCTCGGAGTAGTTGTTTCTGTTGATTCCATGTTTACATTTATATTTATTGCCTCATTTCATTTATGGTTGTTTTATTTTATTTTGCTGTCGGTCTGTTCCACCTTTGTACCCTCTTCTAAACTGATTACTTCTTTTTGAAGTAGAACGAACCCCCCCCCCTCTGACTACTACGATACTTCCTTTTGTGCGAAATTATAAGAATAAATGGTTGCATTCTTGAACTACAATAGGCGTTGAAACGTAATATAGAAAACAGATGCATTCGTGTACCAACACATAAATAGTGAACAATTTATAACAGTGAAATGCAACAAAAAAGTTTCTATGAGATCCAGACACGCTGATTTTGTACGTTTAGAAACACAGATCATTCATGCAGATTTACTTCTAATATTAAACGTTAAACATTTGCAGACCGTAAATAACTCGAAGTGACGATCAATCGTGCAGTAAAATAATCTTTTCCTTGTCTTCATCTAACTTCTTTTAACCGTTACTCCTTTAAGTAAATATTTCAGTAACAGAATTGTCAACGCTTGAATACCTTTGTATCGATAATATATCGATTATCCAGCTGCGAAAACCGTTCCATTTTTGACAATTTATTTATTATTGTACTTGTGATTTTGTACAACACTGAAAACGTGTTTGGAGGTTGAGCGGACATCATTTCGTCTTCAAGTTAAGTTTGTTTAGACACTTATTCTAATTTAAATGTAAATGATTCATTTCATGGATATTGCTTGATCTACTCTTCTAGCCTTTTAGATGAGTTAGACCAGCAACGGGTAGGAATGATCGACTTAAGTTCTTATTATTACAAAAATGCCCAATATCTGAGTAGAAAATACGAGGGTGGATCAAATATAAACGGTCATTTTTAAATTGTGCGCCGGATAGTTTGTTCACGGCGCATCCGGGCGTTAGGAACTTGAAGTGGGGATATTAGGTGGCACGGAAACGACGCGTCGTATTGCTGCGTTCGCTGGGTTAATAGCTATCACAATGAGTGAGAAAGAGGTGCATAGCAGCGTTGCGCAACCAATTATTATTAAGTTTCTTACACGTGAAAACGTGAAACTAGCTGAAACTTTGCGCAGATTGCAAGCACAAATCGGAAATAAAACGCTCTTGTGACCACGTATAAAAGTTTGTTGCAAAGAATTTAACGATGGGCGTAATTTTTATCGTGTCGAAATAGTAAATCATCCTTGTCGTCCGCGCACCAGCATTTCGCCGGTTAAACATTGCACGCGTTAAAAACCTTATTGAAGGGGACTGCCACACAACGCCACTGTGCTTCAGATATCTGATGAACTCGGCATCAGCAATGGGAGCGTCCACAGAATCATAACGAAAAACTTGAGTTCCAAAGTAGCTGAGTGAAGATCAAAAAGCTGCTCTTAGGCGCTTTTCACTCGATTTAGAGAAGAAGATGATTTTTTTGCACAAAATTGTAACCTGCGATGAGACGTGGGTATACCATTACACTTAAAAATCAAAACGGGAAAGGATGAAGTGGCAGAGCAAAAATGAATCAAACCCAGTAAAGCCGAAAACACGTCTGTCTGCAGGCAAAGTTCTAGCCACGGTTTTTTGGGACTGAATGAGGGTGCTGTAAGTAAATGTTTTGCACGAGCGAAGAACCATTAATGCAGCCTACTACTGTAACCTTCTCAGTCAGGTAAAACTTGCTCATCGCCGAAAAAGTAAGAAGAGTCACGAATGGTGTGACGTGTTACTTTTGCAAGATAACGCTAGGCCTCATACAGCAGCTTTAACGTAGGCCCAAATTGGTGAAATGCAATGGAATCAGCTGGAACACCCTCTATATATCCCAGACCTATCCTCTTGTGATTTCCACATGTTTGTGACCCTCAAAGAATCACTAGGACGCTAGCGATTAGCGATTTCAGACCGATGAACAGGTGGAGGCATTTGTGCGCAACTGCATCCGCCCTGCTTCTTTTTATGAAAACGGGATGAAAAAATTACTAGTGCGTTAGGAAAAATGTATAGACAAGCAAGGGGAATATGTCGAAAAATAGAAAAATTTATGTTTTTGTGAAACTTTTCAAAAGAAATGTTTTATGAACAAAGGCTCGTTTATATTTGATCCATCCTCGTATGTTGGATTTGGACCTGGATCGGATCCGGCATCCCAGCTGCTCTATTAGGGCTTAAATAGGGAAATCTGATCCGTGCCTAGAAGGGAACAGCTAGGGAAGAATTGAACGAACCAACATAACATATATTAAATAATAAAACAGTTCCACCATGTATCTGTTGAAATTTATTCGTTTTCTTCCAATAAAATTACCTATCCTCACCAAATAATTAAAAATATCTTTACAAACAGTGTCTTCCAATGATTTAAATAGGGATTTCGAAAAGACAAACATTAGAAGAAGTAAGATGTTCCCTAGGAAGTATTTAGAAAACAACGATAATGTCAGGGTCAGCTGGAAAAGCAATGGGATTCCATGAAACGATTAAAATAAAACAATATCAGGATGGTATAGATAAGGTGTTCTCTAAAAGGGTTGCGATAAGGTAAATAGTCAAATCAGAGTCGGATTGGCATAGCTAAGGGATTTCGTAGCAAAGCATTCCTTTTCAGAATCTCATACGGAAGGTATTTAAATACCGTCTTAGGTCGTTCGCTATTAGAGTCGGGATTATATTAGGACATGCCTTATTTCATTTCTACTCGGTGCGTACACATGAAGAAGAAACAATTCGTAAAACTGATCTATCAAGTTCTCTATAATCAGGGATCAACGGGAACAAAATGTGGAAAGACCAGGATCATTCTCACCAGGTACTTGAACAATTATCTGATAAAGACGGGATAACAATAACAAAGAATTGGAATGAACTAAAAATAATGTTCATTCTTTACTTTGTGATAATGTATAGGATTAGAAAAGTCCGTGTCAACTTTGACGAGTTTTATATTCACCAGTGCATATTGGACAAAGGAAAATAATTGCAAGCAAGACAAAAAAACAACAATAACGACAAATTGATTAAGGCTTTCGCGGCCAGTTGATGAACTGGTGTTGCCCTTCTTCGGTGTACAGGCCGTCGTCAATTGGAACTGCTTCCTAAAGTTTCGCTATCGCGAGGGCGAGCTTCTTCAGAGGTCTTTCCATTTTCGCTGTTGGTTTACGACAATACGAAGAGTAATTCAAAAAAAAAAAAATTCAAGCGCGAATGTGTTGTGTGTTGGCCGTAGAGAGAATGAATGTATTAATAATATTGAATTGAATGTATATTGTGTCTAATGTAGCTGCGTGATGATTGTACGTCTCGTACCAAAATTTCAGAATTACAGCGACATATTATAAAGAAAAGACATTAAAAGTATGGAGACCCTGTGTCTCCTACCCCTGATGGTCCATCTCTCTTTTCCTAACTAAGAGAGTTGAATTAGTTTCGTGTTTTGATTTTTTAATCTTTACAGTATGACAACGTGTGTTTTCGTTGATGCATTTCACACTACACCAAAGTAATGTCGAGATTTATATTACTCTTTTGTATTTTTTCTACATTTTTACTTTTATAAATAAACAAGTTATGCACAATTTTACAAAAGGACTGTTCATCAATCTTCATCTACATATTTAGATTATTGGTCATCTGTAAGACCATTTAAATATATATATTCTTATTCTTATATTACCAGTTATTTATTTATATATTTATACGTCACTCATAAATTAGTTGCCAGTATATGCTGAATGGGATGATTAGATGTTTTATTAATTAGACAATCTGTCCATGTTGGTTTTCGGAATACTGATATTTGATCTTGTTGTCTATTTTGATTAAAGTTAAATCTAGAAATATTCATATTTCATTCAAAACTACAAATAATTTATCCAGATATTTAATTAATAGAAAAGATAAAAGTGAAAAATTAGATTCAAATGGGGTTAAATTAAAATTAAATTGCAATAATTGCAGAGCAATATATATATATATGTAGGACAAACTGGAAGAGCGTTCAAAGAAAGAATTAAGGAACATTTGAAAAATTACAATGAAAATTCATCATTTATGAATCATATAAAAGAGAATAAACATAATTTCATTTTAGAAGAAAACTTCAAAATTTTACATAAAAAGAAAAAAGAAAAAAATTAGACATGTTGGAAACTTTGGAAATCAAAAAACATATGAAAAATAATAACATAAATTTATTAAGTGACATAGAAAATGTGTATAGTTCTGTAATAATAAATAAATTAGTAGATATAACCCCACCACAATAGTAAGAGTAGGTATATAAGAGATGTTGAAATAATAATTTGTACAAATACTTCTTCTGAAGATGCCCTGGTAGGGTGAAACGATCGTTAAGACGCATTAAAGGTATAAAGTGGAAATTAGTAGTGTTTTATTTTATCCTTTTATATACTAGAATATGATTCCAAATTTCCATAAAGTTGAGGCTCAAACTATTATGTATTGTACACATAATAGTACGAGAAGTACCGGTAAATGACTTTTATAGTACGCCCATTATTTGGAAGATCATCCCTCCTATGATATCTCTATCTTTCTTCGGTTACCAATCATTGTATCTCTATATCACTTTTAAAAAAAATTACCCCGTCATAAATCCCTCCCAAACTCCAAAACTTCTCTCACTCTTTTCGAAAAATAGAAAACAATTACTCGTTTTCAGCAGGAGTTGCAATTTGACCCTTGATAAAAACAGTCGATTCGGTTTCCGCGCTACATTTTTTTTTCATATAGAGAGTCCACGCAACAAAATTTAAGTTCTCTTTTTTTGTTAATATGTTTGTTAAGTCGTAAGTGTTTGTTTGTAAATTAAGTGGTTAATAAATATCATACATAAACGATCGAGTGGATTCATTTGTTAGAACAATTTTCGTGAGCAAAACAATCATTGTAATAAGTTCGTCAAACCACGTTGACAACAATAAGTATGTTCAATTAACGCAGACTTAATTAATTAATTTGCTGTATTAGTAGCTATAAAATCTATAAGTATTTGTGGATTAAAGTGATATTGATTAGCAATGTTGGTTTATGTGTTAAAATATAAAAAAATAATCTGGTCAATACACAATTACGTAGGTATATAATAAAGAAGATACATTTTTCAATGGAATGTTGTTATGCTTAATTAAATGTACGTTGACCATTTATGCCATCTCGAGAAAAGAGGAACTGGTTATGCTATGTCCGGCATTGGGAGACGACCTCAAGCGACACCTGTTTTATCGCCTCAGGCCGGCCCTGTACACCTGACCATGAACTTGTAGTTGTGTACATACGTATATACTTATTTATTTCCTGTCTCCGTATTTATTTTGTAATGATGACATACGTAGTAGAAGAACACAATACTATGTAAATTTTTGCTGCAATTTTGTTTAGTAGTTGTTTATTTTTTAAAAACGATTTGCTTATGTGCGTCGTAATTATCTTCAGGAATTATTCACTGAAACAAGATTCAAATCCATTGGGTTTTCAGGATTTCAACTTTCTTGGAACGGCTGATCTGTATATAAACCTTTTTGGGAAGTAGCAATGAAAATTTCTTATCCTTTTGTTAGACAATTCTGGAATATTTTTGACAATATAAGGAAAATAAAATTAATAACATTCAAATATTTTATTAAACTCTATGATTATTTTGGCTTGTTAGACCTTGAAAACATTTGAAAGATTTTTATTTTAATTTCCTTATTTTTCAAATTGATGTTGACATAACGTTTTAGACATTTCCAGTGTAATCGTTATTATCTTGTGCGTGTATAGAAATAAATACCTAATAAAAATAATATTATTTTATTATATAAACTAATAGTTTAATACACAAAACATGAATAAATTATTAAATATATTTAATTAATAGATTGCAGCTACACTTGTCGCAGTAGAAAGAGAAACTGTAACGTTGAACGTAAAATAGTTTAACAGAAAACAAAAATAAGAACAGTATGAGTTCTTAGAGTAATTTATCGAAATACCAGAGATGGATTGCGATTTCGATATTTTTAGATTGTTTTACCACGCCATGGACAGTCTCGATAAATCATCAACCAAATCAAAGAAGCTCTTTAAGAACAAGTTGATATAATATCTGGTTATGGCAGAATATTGCCATCTACTGATAAATTCCACTAACTAAAGCATTTAATATGTTAGACAAGGACTTTATTTAGGTATCTAGTTGTACAACTGATTTGACGACGCGGCTTATATACGTGATAGACACCGAATTGATAAGAACAGTATAATTGCTTGGTCTGTAACGTAATAAACATTTCAATTATCAGCAGTGGAGGCTCGTGGTCAATTTTTCGGGAGGGTCAAAATTGTCAATTCTCAAAATGTCTTACTGATTTTTATTTCAAGAAAAACATGATGTCAGAGGTGTGACAGCAACTATTGGTTAAAAATAAACACATATATGACAAAAAATATTAATTTATACTACAAATATGCAAGTATATAACCCGATCTACAAAAAACTTTCCAAAAAATACTGTATTTTCCTCGCCGCGGCTGTTGACCAAAACTTTGCCATTACACTGCTTCAGAAAGCCGTATAACATAATACAAATTAGATCGGGAAAACTCGGCTGACACTCGCCTCCGTTTAAAGCAATGCGGTCATCGCTGGCTGCCAGCCCGATTTATGCCAACTGCCAACGAATGATAAACAATTATCAAATCAATACCATCAAGGAGATTCAAACTGATGCGAATAGTCAGAATAAAAAGGGAATTTCCAACTTTAAAAGATAATGAAAAAATATATTATTTAATCTATATCATTATTATACTTTTGTTTGGAAATATATTGAGGGGGAGGGGTCATTGACCAAATGACCTAATGGTGGAGCCGCGCCTGGTATATAGATGCTAATATACTGTTATAATTACACATTATGAAAACAAAAATCTCATAAACGCCTCTTACTAAAAGTGCAGTTTAAGTAGAAGTTAAGAAGCAAAAACATAAGTAGAACAACAGGCAACGCTTGTTTGGTGTTTTGGAACGACACAATAATAGAAATATGCGTGCATGGGTAAATTTTAATATGTACACTATTTATAAGGGGTAGTTATTTACAAGATGAAGAAACTTGCGGTAGAATGAAGAAAAGCAGAAGATATGAAGTAAATAAGGACTTGATTGGTTAAGTTTAACTGGATAAGATTGACTGGCTTGTAGTGACTAACCCCATAATTCTCGTTTAAAGGATTTTTATGAACGATATGTTAAAAGAATAAAAAAGGTAGGAACATTTAAATAATACTTGATATTCGGGCTTGATGGCCGTAGTCTAGGATTGTTCTTCCTTCGGTAAGAACACCGATGGAATTATCTATCCAATGTTTCGCCAACTGCTGTGATTGGCATCCTCAGGGAACGTAGCGAGAGCATAGATTTCATCGCTGCGCACGGCCATCAAGCCCAAATAACAAGTATTATTCAAATAATGCCGGCCGTGAAAGCCTAAGCCTCTTCATCACATAGAACAACAGTTTCTCAATATTTTAGTTTGGCATTGTCTGAAATAAGGAATTATTACTGTTTATCTAATGATATTAATGTTTATTATTTCGTGTATTAATGAATTTCGTATAAAATTAAATAATAAACATTTGTTGCTATTGAATTTTTAAGTTTTAGTCGTGTAGATTTTATTTTTTGCCTAAACAAAATCCATACCGCTGAAACTCGGAAAAATCAATAGTAACACAAACACTACTGATCATCCTAAAACCCTAAAATGATTTTTTTAACAACTTACACTTACGCGATAACAAATAAATTAATTAGACAACGACGTCTAATGGTCTCTGTCTGTAAATTTAAAAAACTGAACAGCCCATAAAACACTTTTAATAAAAAATTTAAGCATTTGTGAATATTCCCAAAACGTACTACATTGACTTGATACTGTGGAAAGTAATTGAGGTAATCCGAAATTTTATATTTCTAATGAACCCTCAAAACATCCTTTAAAATGAGAGATAAAACATCAGCATTTCTGAATGTAACAACCAATCAACTTTATAATTTAGCAATTTAAAGTTAAGTAATCAGTAATAAATCTCAATAACCATAAACTTCTTAATGTCTTTTCAACTATTTAATTTTATTTTGTTTTCTTTATTTTGATTTTGTACCACATTAATCTTATTGGAGAAATACGATAAAAAATTTCGTTTAATACCTGAGCATAAAGAGAAAATACAAATAACGATTGAATACTAATTTTTTGAATTTAAATGCCACCATTTTTCAGATAGTTCTATTAAAACAACAGAGATGACTCTTAGATCGCATTATTAACGCGACTTAATCATCGTGTGAGTTCGCACGCCGAGAAGTTGGGTTAGATAAAAGACAGCAGAACATTACAATTTATTGTACCGGAGTCGGCTTTTATCATATTTGTTACCGAGTTTACCTCAATTTCTTGTTATTATTAATTGAGTACTGCCGTCTACAAAATAATTATTAAATATTTCCACATTGTTTGAGTAAGTTAACTACAAGTTTGCACTCCGCCAACTTGTTGTTCAAGCTCATACAAACGAAGTTGCATTTTGACGATGCTGGTTTATTTATTCGGCCATTTGATAACGTGTTGCATAGTATTTGCGGAGTGAACGGGTTTTAAACGGTTCGGGAAATAATTTGACAATTAGACTCTCTTGGTTGATGAAAATTAGTGACATTAAGTTGTAGTGCAATTGTGATAGTGCCTTAAATTTCAAATTGCAAGATATTACACTATATGTGAAGAAGAATGAAGGTAAGCGTTTGATAATTTTACCTGCAGGTATAATTACAGTAAAATATTGTGATATATCAAGCAATAGGTGGGACTGGGAAGTATAACATAAATCGAAAGGTAGCTAGCTACGTAAGTTAGAGTAATTTAAAGATTCGCACGTAATTTAAGATGAATAAAGTGTTTTATGAGGTTAGGTATTTTATTGCCATATCGTGGCTAATCGTAAATGAGAAATAACACACTGATCGTGAGAGACAGGACTGCTGCAATCAACAAAAAAATATTTGACTCATTTTCCTGGTCGTATAATGCTTAGAACAATGAAACATTTAAATTAAGTAGTAGTATTAAAAAGTCTTCAATCCATTATTATTTGGTAAATTAGTAGGAACTTTTTTTCTTGTTTTAATTAAACATATGTGTAGGTAAATCTGCAGTATTTATATGAATGACATATAAATTTGAATTCAACAATAGCTATGAACTATACAAATATAAATTTTGGAATAAAAAATACACAATTGAAAATTTTTATTTCATATATAATAAAAGTAAAAAACTAATTTATTAAAAAAATTAACACCAGTTGTAGATTGTGATTTCGAACTTATTGGTTTTGGTGGTTTCGAAGTTTCAATAAATCGCTGACCAAAAATGCCCAATACTAGTGAAAGGAATTTCAAACCTAATTTTCTTAAATAATAGAGAAATATTTCATTTGTGAGTGACAAATAAAGAGAAATCATCGAAAAACATCACAAAATTATTTAACTACAAATGCATATTTCCACCTCCAAGTGGTCATCTTCAGTGTTTAGACATGAATAAGTTGTGACAATTTTATAAAGGTTTCGGACGATTTTTCTTTCTTAATATAATTTTATTAATTCAAATGGTTTTTTATTCGATTCCAATTTTTAAAAAAAGGAATTTAAGGGTTTATATATTTCACTCAATAAAATACATTACTTTGCAAACCAATTTTTTCTATCCATTACTGTTATTACATAAATGGGAATGAATTAAATTAAATTCAATTGGTTATTACGACAATTTAATCAAACAAAAAATGCTTCATTCGGACATTTATGGAGCTGCAAATACTTGGAAATGAATCTAACTATATTTTCTCAGTTCATGTATAGTCCTAAAATTAAAGTTCCAAATTATATTTATTTATTTATATATTTATAAGAATACAATCTTAAATCAGGACTAATAGTCCAACATTATAATTGTAAGACTCAAAACAAGAGTCCTCGATGTTAGGTAAACAAAAGGTAACCTATATCGTTCCTTATTATTATATATTATATTATTATTATTATTATTATAGTCCTAATTTTACGCAAGTGCAGTTTATATAAGACGAGCACACATATTTTGGCGTTACATTGTATATACAAGGTATGTACTATTCTTGTAATTTAACGTGACATAAAAACCATAAACTTGAAGAGACCTTTAAGAGGGGTATTTTTATGGACACTGATCTTTGAGTGCCCCTTTAAAACATGTGATATTGATCGGGACATTATTTTTGCGGCATCGCTTTTGTATGGGATTCAGAGTGGGGTAGATTGATGAACCAATCAGGTGTAAACAAGTCCGGTAGACTAGACAATGGGTTCAGACCTTCCCACGGGTGAAGATGTCTTAGTGCTCAACCAGGGTGTCAGTTGTTTGTGGGGAAAAAACTTTTGGATGCTTCATTCCCACCAGCTATTCATACTGGTGGACGAACAAACCCTCCGACCTACAGTGTAGTGCAAAGCCGGAAAGTAGAGCATAAGGACCTTTTCAACCCCATTGTAGGAATCGTGGGAGTGGGTAGGTGAGTGCTAGTTAGGGAGAGGCAGATGAGACGGGCAAAATAAAGACAGAACAGAAGTAAATGGCTCTCTGTAGAATATTACTACTCCACTGCCTAAATGATTCAAGGAAACCACAGAAAAGCTTGGCTCAAAAGAGGTAGGACCGAAATAGAAACAGTTTTTTTTGTGTTTCATTCTCACCAGCTACTCCTGCTGGTGGGCGGGCAGTCTCTCTTCAGCCTCCTTGCAGGAATCGTGGGAATGGGTGGATGGTGTGGTTAGGGAGAGAAAGACGAGACGGACGAAGGGAAGTGAAAGATTATCTGTGGAATATTACTGCCCCAGTATTTGCCTAAAGGATCCAAGGAAACCACAGACAACTTGGACCAGAGCAGCCGAACCCGAGTTCGAACCGATCACCTCCCGAATACTAAGCAATGATCTAGAACACTAAACCACGCCGCTCGATATAAAAACAGTGATCTCTCTGATGCTAAGCAAGGATCTAAACCAATATATCACACCGCTTGGTGTTTGTTGAAGAAAACGATTAATCGTTTACTTATATAGGCTAAAGTTTTCACGGCCTATATAACTTGAAGAAGACAGATTTATCGGTCTGTGATTGGTTCTCCTCCTTTAAAGAGTTCACCGATGTACTCTGCTGTGGTTGATATAGTCAGGAAACGTGACGAGAACGTAAAATCCTTCTCTGCGGTTTTGCTGAGACTCCCTAATGATGCAAACCACAACAGCTACCGAAATATCGGAAATTTCTCGTTTCCAACCCACATGTGAACACGTGGACCAATTTTATTAACGACAACTAGTGTTACGGAAACATTGTGAAATTAGTTCCAATATTTGCAAATCCGTTTTGGTATTTAGTATTTTAGTATTTTGGTACTCAGCATGCAACATCTGTAAATATTGTTCCGGTTTGCCATCGATGGACATATTTTTGACTTTCTCATAATTTAGTCCATGTATAACTTTTGTGGGCGTTTTCCTTTTTTGAATCTGTCCTTGTCATTGGACCACTACAGGGTGGCAGGGAACCATTGAAACAAATTCGTAGTTTGGGTTCTTCAGTTTGTATTCTTCTAGTGTTAGTTACGATTAAACCATCCGCTTGTAAATACTTTGTATAATATATATTCTAGACTCTCGCTATTCATTTTGTTTCTAAGTATATTCAATATTGCGCCTTTATCAATCAACCCTCCGTGAGCGTGCTACCATCACAAATACATTTTAAGTTGGGTAATGCGTTACTACTAAAATAACTAGAAATCCGTAAGAATTTACGTGTGCCACATTCGTTTCTTATGAAATGTTCCTTACATGGGCGTAGCCGAAGGTGCCACCAAATTATACCTGACCAAAAAAGGTACATCCGATCTTGCCACTGACCAAAAAGGGTCTTTGAAAAAGTACAACCAATTGTGCTTTATTGATATTTTATGGTATTTATTTAACAGTAATTATAATGCATTATAAATACATACTTATACATATATCAGTCAACAATTTTTTCAATGTAAATATGGTACACATTTTATATAGGTAGTCAATGTTCGATATTGTTTTGTTTTTATATTTTTTCACACAATTCCATGATTGTTTTCATTTTACTTCTTACAGAGGCATCCTTAAATTTGAATGGTGTTTTTAAACTTTGAATCTTGACATGAGTGTCAATTTGAAATTCTTTTAAGTTCTCGATAAATATATATATATTGATGGATGAGCTGTGTAAAAAGATTCGTTAAATTTTGAGTGAAGTGATTCACATGCGTTTGTCGTTTTCGTAACACAAGAACCACACTCCTTACCACTACCTCATCAGGTAGGTGAGCACCCTTTTCTCTGGTGGCAAGATTGGTTGTTTACATTTAAAACCCCAATTTTGTAGCAGGTAGATCTTTATTTTTACTGGTAACTTCGGTCCCACCGCCTTCCATTAATCGATTATTATTAATCGATATATCGATCTAGGCGTAAAATCTAATGGGGAAAGTCGAATCTCTACTTAACTATCGTAAAACAAAAGAGACATAACATAATACTTACATAATAATTTGTGGCTGCGAATCTTGCTTGCAAACATTTCATAACGGCGTCTTCGGTTAGTGGTCCTTGAAGATGAATGAGATCTTCAATGTCGGCACCGGCAACAGGGAACGTAACCCGTGGTTCGGACGGGACGACGGCCGGGGGTGCGAGCAATGGCGTCGATCGCGGCGGTACCGCGGGCTGTACGGCGGGCGGGGCCGCAGCGGGTCCCGAAAAGTTCTTAATTGGACCACCTTGAACATGTAACCGGTTTCGAAGGGTCACTAATTCGGTACTTAAACTACGTAACCGTTGCTGTAAATGGACGGCTTCATTTGATGACGACGCATCTGAAAACAAAAGAAAATGCGTTTTTATTATTCTTCTAGACAAAGGGGTTGCTTGTGGGTGGTAAATTGGCCCAAATTCGAATCAGTTGATGTAACAGTAATGGAGCATAAACTACACTCCGAACCAGTAGTATCTTAAACGCAGAAGTTGTTTTTTGTTTTAAGTAATAGGTTCTATAATGAAAGTATTGAAATGTCGACTCAGCGCTATCCCTTATCAAACAAACCTGGTAAAATTGGGGAGATGGGGCAGTTATAAACGTTCATATTGTAACGAATATTCTAGTTCAAGTTATTTATTTAAACAATTATTTATTTTACACTATTTATATAACACTTACACGCTACTTAAAACACTTAAACACTAATGCAACAACTTATTTATATGACAAGGAACATGTGTTATTTATATCACTCAGTATATCATATTTATATTACCACTTATTTATATGACAAGGTAAATGCGCTATTTATATCACTCGGTATATCGTATTTATATTACCATTCGGAAGATAATTATAAACTGTTCTACTATCAACCGTAAACTGTCAACTGTAAACTGTAACTGTGAACTGTAAACTAAAACTGTCAACTCTGAACTGTCTACTGACTGTCGACAACATCGTATTTATAGAGGTATCGAAGGTTCTGGAGTAATCAGTTACGACCTTCTGGTATTTTCTCGAACTCCTATTATGTTGTTGTTTATTTATTGCTATCAAAGCACCGACCGACGACCCTATTCGAGGAACCCGTCTTATCTGTTTCCGGAACTCGCCGCCGCTCTTTTACACATACAGGCTCGTTACAATATTTATATGTTACAGCCAGGGCTGTAAACAGGATTTATCTTTGGAAGGGATTTTGACAAAATATTTACTTAATACCCTATAAAAAGCAAACTTGGTCGAACTAAGTGGGTTAATTGCAATTAACCTCTCCAAACATATGAAATACCGAGGTTAGCAGTAAATATCAGTATATACAGACAATGGCTGTAATACTATAGTAATAGAATGATTTTTGCATCTGTTGAAATTTCTTTCATAGACAGAAGGATGTTGTATAAAACAGAATTAAAAAATTGCATATTTAAAATATTTTCCGGGCTATGTTGCCGTGGTCTAGGCTGGTTGATGATACCAAATATTGCAAATATTGATACCGGCCTTGAAAGTCTCTCTGGGCGACTGTTCAGATCGCCCATTCCTGTATGTATGTACCTTCAAATACCCGAATGCATAGCATTCGGGAGGTCACCGGTTCGAACCCGGGTCCGGCTGCTCTGGTCCAAGTTTTCTGTGGTTTCTTTGGATCACTTAGGCAAATGCTGGGGCAGTAATATTCCGCAGATAATCTTTCACTTCTCTTCTGTCTTCATTCCGTCCGTCTGATCTTTCTCTCCCTAATCACACCCTCCACCCATTTCCACAATTCCTGCAAGGAGGCTGAAGAGGGCCTTACGCCCTACCCTCCGGCTTTGCACTACAGTGTAGGTCGGGTCGGAGGGACTGCCCGCCCACTAGCACGTTTTTTTTCTCTTCAAATAATTATTTTCATAACTGTTGTATTTCTAGTATTATTTTACGTTAGGGCTTGTATCGTATATGAATAATATTACTGTGTTACATTACGTTTTCCAATGCATTCAGGATGTTACATACGTACATTGATTTATTTTATAATACTCCAAAAAATAGGCATCTATATGCTTATTGTTCACGTTACTCCAAGTATGAGACTTCCTGTTAATAATATCCATTTGTTTACTTTATTTCTTTAATAGATGTATCTAACTACTACGTCACGTATAAATATTCGAAAATTCGTTTACTCGTTCTTCTCTTTGTTCAGCCTGTTTGATTAACCTGTATAATTTTTGTAATTATGGGAGAGTTTATTTAACCCTCTTAAAGTCAACACTAGCCAGAACTCCAGTGGGGTACGCATATACCAAACTAGTGTTAGTTAGATACCCGTTAATCATTTAGGATACAACTGCTAGAAAGTTATATAATATAAAGACAAAGTATTGTTTAGCTACAGAAAACATATGTGTAATGTTCTACTTTTCCCTAGTGCCCTGCTAATAATTATATTATCATTCCAAAATTCCTGTGAATGTAAACTGGCTATCTATCGTGCGTTAATGTACGGATGTTATGTATAATTATTTTAAAGTTTCTGTATAAAAATTGTTTAGTGTTTACTAGGTACATCCTGTATAAGAAATATGTCATCTATTCATTCTTGTTCTGTATTACTGTTTTAGGGATCTTGTTATAGTTTATCTGCTATATTCTGCTTATTCGCGGATGCTGTTTGCTTTACTAATGGAAATTAACCCCGAAGTTAACCAGAACCAATTTTGTCGTGTTGTTCATAAAATTCTCCCCCGCGACAAAATTTTGTTTAATATGTCATTAGCATTTCCTTAGAAGACGCAACCTCAGTTGGGGATGTAATTCAGCTATTCCATTGGGCATCACCTAGTACTAGATTAAGGGGCGTAACTTAAATTCTGTAAAAGACGCAATATTGGTTTGCAGATATAAACAAGTTTTCTCATACAACGCAAAGATCAGTTTGGGGTATAAACAAATGTAATACAAACTTCGACTCGGGATGTGTCTATAAAAAATTAAAGCTTTTGAAAGATAATAGCAGGCAGATAAACAGTTAGTTAGTTATTTTAGTTACTTAGCTAGTACACTAATCAACCAATCGCTAATATTTTGTTACTAACTCGGTTCAGTAGAACGTGTAATTAAGTATTAATAAATTTGTTAAGAGACTCTATTCTATCCAGGGACGTGATTATAACTAGACTGCGCCTTACGTTTATAAAGTGATACCATTTGGATAGGCAACCCATTATGCGAATTAAGGGGCAGAAACGCGAGAATTATTAAGAGCGCTCGTAACTTCGTTCAGAAAGTTTGAGGCAGTTGAAGTGTTGAGTGTAGTTATTTCAAATAAATATTGTGCGACAGTATTTTTCTTGGACATAGGGTTTTGTGGACACATTTATGAACTATTTTTTGTTTTAAAGTAATATAAAACTAGTTTAATATTAGAATAATATGGTTACATATTACTACCCGTTGCCCTAAATTCATATGTCTCCTGTCTCCTGCTTATTATACCTAACCACCTACCCAGGTCAATTGACACCTCTCGCATATCTTTCTCTAACTTACATCTTCTCATACTTCTTTTCTTCTCATTATTAACATTAACATACTATTTTTCTAACTTTCCCAACAGAATACACATAATAAACGACTTCAGATACCTTAGATTTTTTTACCAACAAAAACATACGAGACATATTTTATCAAATTCGATATTACCAACTATTATTTAAACCATAAAATCAGACTTTGAAAACTACATGTAAATAGTAGTAGTAGTACCGTTAATATACATCATTTTAATCACAGTCATCACATCTTTTTATCAACCTCATACACCAATCATCCACACAACGAGAAATTACTTGCTTTACTAATTAACTTTATTTTCACTTTTAGCACCTATATTATTGTAAACAACAGTATTATATTTTTTTAAATAAGTTTAATTATGTTTTCAATATATTTGGTTTATATGTTAAATGCTATTGTAAATGATTTTCTATCTTTAAAGTCCGTAAATTTCCGTTTAGCGCATGGGAAACTTAAATACGTGCCCCTGAATGTGCTTTGATGGTTGCATAAATAAAGTTTACGAACAAGTGTTATTGTTTTGGTTCATTCAATATCCTGACAAGTTCCGTGCTAACTAGCACGGATAAAATACGCCCTAGTGTCACACCACACTGTAAAAGTAACAATTTGTCTCTGAACCAAAGATTTAGATGATATTTCAGAATTTCATACCGTTGTGATGTCTCTCTCAAAGTATTAGGTATGGGAAACCCTTACAAATTATTTCAAGGACATCATATGGACTGCAAATCAATCAAATCCCAAACAGACTCTAGACATGTTTCTTGAGTTACACATACAATCAACGAACTCGGTAGCCGTCCGCTGTTCGTTTCTCTTAAAAACGTTTAGCAAATGGGTACCAGAAAAAAAACAAACAAAACCGAAACGAAAGTTGGTCAAGTTTATTTGTCTTTTTATTTTGTTCTTAAAAAGTAGTTTAGATGTTGTAGGAATAAAACAACTGACAACTGAAACCTATTGTTTCAGCTAAACGGACGCTGAGTTGATACGATCGAGTTCGATTGCAATTAATAATTAATGATTTAATGGGTTGACGCGATCGTATTGGCAGGAATACCTACATTGGAAAAAAGTCGTCCGTCATATACACGTTATGTGCGGGTAATATCGATTTCTAGCCTGTTTGTGTTCTCGTGTGTATGCCATTTGGAAGGAATGTCGTTTTGTCGTTCGACTGGCCTATATACCCACACACGTAGACAGATGTACCTACCGGTTATGCAATAGTAATCGATTCTAGAAAACCACAACATAACGTTTGTAATGTGTGTTTGGGTTTACTTGTTCTGCCGGGAAACGCGCCGACCGCTTTATTGTTTCAATATCTACAATGAGTAAATTAGAAAGTGATTTCCTAAAGATTTCGAATTCAAATGAATGACCATGTATGAGGCGATACTTTTTAGCACTCTACCCTTCTTTTCGTTTAATATTTTGATAGGTCAACGTTGGGGCAGAACTGGCCATTACATTTTATTGTTTGAGTCTTGAAAGTTAGCAAATAAAAACTTGTTTTAAATGCCTTTTTCTAAATATTAGTTTCTAACAAAGAAGACTGGATATTTTTGCGGTGTTGTAGAACACTATAAGAAGCTCAAACACTTTTCGGTAACAAAGTTATCTTCTTCAGGGACAGAAGAGAACTAAGGCGGTGTAACCAATATAAATACTGATATACAGGGTGGGCCAATGGTGCGTGGACTTAAGATTGTGTCTTTATTATTGATTTTACGAAAATATGATTTTAATAAAACTTTCATCAAATAAACTCGTTCATATTTTAAGATTATTTTCGATTATACAGGGTGTTCCGTTTCGCCTGGGTGCTACCTTACTTAATTTTTTTAAATGGAACACCCTACATATTATTGCATTTTTGAATTTTTCGTTGAAAACAAAGGTCACTTTTATGAGCAGATATTGGGTCGAAGTTGCACCGACTCGGAGTTATTTAGCATTAAAGAAGAAAAAACTGTTTGCAGCGTCTTAGAAAAACCACCATATCTCCGAAATGAAACAACATAGAAGGGTCCAGGTTTCATCATTGTGTTGAACAACGAATTACATATCGTCTCATACTAAATTTAACTCATTTAGTCTTTTCGAAAATGAAACAGACAATTTTTAATTTTTTAAATTGAAAACATCAATAATTTAATTTTCTTAAATGGAATAGTATATTTTTTTCACATTATCAAATCTACAATTCAAAATATTCAAACAACTGCGTAGGTATCATTTGTTTTTCATGGCCTAATACGATTGAGATATGAGAAACGGCCAGAAATTAAAAAGAATCCAGTTATTTCAGAAACTGTTAAAGATAGACCCTAACATGTATTAATAAAATCGAAAGGGAATTGAATTGTAACAAGATGTTCTCGTTCAACGAGCACATTGTGGCTTCCGTTCTGTATAACGTTAATATTAACTTATATGACACGTGTTTGAAGCTTTAAGAGTTCTAGAAATATTTAAATAAACAGACTAAACATTGGCCGATAAGTAATTGCATAATCGTCTTCTAAGTCGTCATGTCCGATGTCTGATCTATCGGCAAGATTCACAACATCTGTTCCCACTCGTCTCTCAATATTTCTTTTCTTGTGTAAGTTGTAGGGGGTGCGTCTACTGCTGCCTTGATCTGACACCTTACAATTCGCAATTTCCAATAAATCCGGTTAATTATTATGTACACGGTCAACAATAATCATCTTGGTTTTGTTACGATCGATTTCCATGTCAAATACGAGACTAGCTCTTCCATGGAATTCAATTTCTACAGGTGGCTGTTATGATCTTGCCTACCAGTGGCGGCTCGTGGTCAATTTTTCGGGAGGGTCAAAATTGTCAATTCTCAAAATGTCTTAACTGATTTTTATTTTAAGAAAAACATAATGTTAGAGGTGTGACAGTGACTATTGGTTAAAAATAAGCACATATATGACAAAAAATATTAATTTACACCACAAATATATAAATATATAACCAGTAGGGTTTATAGATTTTAAAGCTGCTATTGACTCAGTAGACAGAGAATTATTACTTAAGAAGATATGGAATGTTGGAATTAAAGGTAGAATGCACGCACTAATTAGGGAAATTTATCGTCGAACGAGTGCAGACGTGCAAGTAAATGGGAGACTAACAAGGGAGTTTGTAACCGACGTAGGGGTAAGACAGGGATGCGCCTTAAGTGCTATACTTTTCAATATTTTTATCGACGATCTCGATGATGTCTGGATGAAAAGGGAAGAGGGTGGAACGGTGTGTGGCAAAGTAAAAGTGTGGGCCCTAAAATATGCGGACGATATAGCAATTGTTGCAGAGAGTGCCAAAGAGTTAGAGTCCATGCTGGAGTCATTAGAAAAGTATGTTGACAGAAATAAATTGACAGTTAATACGAGAAAGACAAAGGTGATGGTGTTTAGGAATGGGGGAAAAAGAAAGAAAGATGAAAAGTGGAAATTTAAGGGTGAGGAAATTGAGGTAGTTAACGAATTCAAATATCTGGGATATTGGTTCTCTACAAAAAATAGCACTGAGGGTCATGTAAGAATACTTGCAGGGAAGGCACAAAAAGCGGCAAATGCCACTTGGGGGGTCGCAAAAAAAGCTGGTAGGGATCTACGAGACGACCGGGTTTACTTAATGAACTCGCTAGTGAGAGCGGTGGCACTATATGGGGTAGAGGTATGGGGATGGGGAAAGTTGGATAGACTAGGTAAGGTTCAAGGAAGATATTGTAAGATGGCTTTGGGTGTAGCAAAAAACACGCCAAAATATATTTGGAGGAACGAGTTAGGCGTAGAAGATATAGAGTACACAATTAGGGAACGAATTTGCAGGTACTTAAAAGAGATTGTAGGGATGGGTGAGGGAAGATGGCCTAAAGTGTGTCTAATCGAGGAAATGAGAGGTGTAATAAACAAAAATGCATCAAAATGGGGAAAAGCGGTGTGGGAAATGTTTGCTGAGATGGGTGTAACGGATGTGTGTAAAATGATTTGGGAGGGAAAGAGTGGGGAAGAAATTTATAATAGATGTAGAGAAGGGTTAAATATGTGGTGGGAGAAAAAGTTGGAGGAAGAGTGGGAGGCAATTACAAATTCATCCTACAGTCAAATGTATAAAGAACTAATGCCAGGTAACGGAGGGGCGGAATATTTAAACAAAGCAAATAAAAAGAAAGACGATAAGGAAATGTGGGCGAAAATTAGATGCGGGAATATAGGGAGAGCGAATAAGAAAGGATATAAGGACTGGGAATGTAGGCTATGCGGAGGCTCTGAGGAAACTTTAGCCCACTTACTTTGTTGTGGAGTAGCCATGCAGAGTCAGGGTGAGAGAGTTAAAGAGTTTATGAGAGTATGGAGAGGTGACAGGTGTGAACAGGAATTGGGGGGACTAATAATAGAAATGCTGAGAGGAGAAGTGTGCGAGGAAGTATGTGAATATTTAAGGGTAAGTGAAGAAAAAATGAGAGAGAGTAATGAATAGTGTTAAGTTAAAACGTTGTAACATAGTATGTAAGTAGTTTAAGACAGTTAGAATGTACAAGGACAGAATGTAAAGGCTCATTGAGCATACATGAGAAATAAATATATATATATATATATATATAACCTGATCTACAAAAAACTGATAACGAACAAAAACATCTCGAAAAACACTCTATTTTCGTCGCCGCGGCTGTTGACCCAAACCTTGCCATTACACTGCTTCAGAAAGAAGGTATAATATAATACAAATTAGATCGGAAAAACTCGGCTGACACTCGCCTCCGTTTAAAGCAATGCGGTCATCGCTGGCTGCCAGCCCGGTTTCAATAATCAAATCAGTACCACCAAGGAGATTCAAAGTGTTGCGTCGCGTCGGCGATGTTACGCAATCAATAAATACGACTACTTTATACGTCTGGAATAGTTAGAATAAGAAGGGAATTTCCAAATTTAAAAGATAACGAAAAAATATATTATTTAATTTATATCATTATTATACTTTTGTTTGGAAATATATTGAAGGGGGGGGGGTCATTAACCAAATGACTGTTGCCTACATCCCTATCGTATGAAAGTAGACTTTTTATTTAAGCTCTTTACATCAGATTCCATTGCTATCATCCCTTGCATTTCCTCCAGGAGGGCAAGAGAATTGTCACTTACCCAATTACATAATACATGATTTCAAATCCTTTATGCTATATGACTATACAGTTTTATTATCAAGTATGTTAATTACTGTACTGTATTTCTCTCCACAATTTCATTCAGAAAAAGAAGAAATTGAGTATTACGTATTAATTCCATTTGTTACCTAACTTCTTTGTTATTCCTCTAAATATAGGTATCTTTAACGCCGATGTAAAGAAACAAACACTTAAAGAAAGAATTTAGCATTTTTTCGCTATAATAGGTACTTATGTAAATGTTTTCAATAATCTCTCCAAGTATTTAGCAATGTTTCCGTGTTTGTTTATTATGAAACTGTCACGTATACCTGGCAAATATTTTCACCTTTTTAACAATAACATTATTCAAAAACGTGTAAGAATATTTTAAATGAAACGTAAACGCTGTATATCAAATAAACCGCGCCTGGCCTCCTTATTCAGATTTATTTCCAGATGACTTGTTTTAAAACATCTCGGGTTATTACTAAGTTAACTTTCGTTCCATGCTACGAAGTATCTTTCTATTACAAGAACCGGTTTCCTTAGTCTCTCAATCTCAAACACGGTACAACAAGAACAAGAAAACCGATAGTTCGAGAGGCACATCTACGTACTATGGGTTTATATATCCTACGTGTATGCCTACAGAAGAAACCCACACGACCCTACACTGAACAACATAATATTATCTAAGTAAATGTGTGAGCAATAAATAAAATGAACAAAATTCAAATTTTGTAATTTCCATTTTATTATTTTAATTGTTTTTACAATTGTTTAGTCCTACAAGGGCATCTTCAGAAGACGTATTACTGAATAAACTTTAAGATGTTCTTATATATATGTACAATAGGTAACTTAGTCTAAAAGTGGTGTGGTAGGGGTGATGTTTACAAGTTTATTTAATATTATTGATTGGTATACATTTTCTATTTCGTTCAAAATAATTTCACTATTTTGTTTATTGCGTTTTTTAATTTTGTACGATTCTAAAATGTCTAGTTTTTTACTTTTTTCTAAACAATGTAAAATATTAAAATTATCTTCTATATTAAATTAATGGTTTTCATTTTTAATATGATTCATTAATGTTGATTTTCCTGTGTAATTTTTGATATATATAGTCTTGCAAGTATTACATTCCAATCTGTAGACCACTGAAGATGCCCTTGTAGGGCGAAACAATTGTAAAGACAATTAAAATAATAAAGTGGAAATTACAAAATTTGAATTTTGTTCATTTTATTTATTAAAAATGAATTTCCATAAAGTAAGGGCGGATACAATCAATTATTTGTGTGAGGAATATTGTTAAAATTATTGAACTACTATATACGAGTATATATACAGATAATCACTTTTGCAAAAAATTGGATAGCTTTGAGAGCATTGAAAAAAGAACAATCAAGAAATTATAATTAACATTATGAGCAGCTGTAAAATAGAAGGACTCCAATCGGTTGTTAGATACCTTTTCTTTTTTATTCTATTACAATAATACACTGTATGTAATTTTCAAAAAGTAACGCTTGAGAACATTACATACAGGGTCATTCAGACTGAGTGGTACATTAGACGTTTTAGGGAAACTAAGCATGTTACAGATTTGAAAATTTGGGAGATGGGAGTAGGTGTTATCAAAGATGATCTATTTAACTAAATCAATTTCAACTGTCGGACAATTTTCTTATTTTAAATGGAATGGTATATAATTTACGATGAATTCGTATGAAACATAAAATTTTAAGGTGACCTTGTTAACCAACTTGTATGCCTACGATGAATAGTTTCTGAGATAATTTAATTTATTGGAAGAAAGATTGCACCGCAACCTAAACTATAAAAAAATCATAACTTCCAATTTCCATAAAAAAATGACTTAGAATGTTGAAATTAGTTATTTACTAGTTATAGCCAAGTCATAAGGCTAACGTCACGCTAAAACTAAGCTTTATAATTTGTACAGGGCGTTCAGAAAAAAAAATACAAAGGTTAAAAATTTCAAACACGAATAACTTCATTTTTTCAAATAGCACCTGACATACATCATTATGTCATTCGATTCCATTTTGATCCTCTTTCGATCCATCTGGATATTTCTTACTGTTTTATTTGAAAAATTCTGAATAATTTTGAATTTTTTTTAAATAAAGAATGGAAAACATCCAATGTATCGAGAGAGGTGTCAATAATTTTTATATTCTATACCATTTACTGATAAAATATAAGAAATAATACGGTTACAGAATATCTAATCCCTTCATGTTATACCTAATATAAAATGCAATATATTAATAAAGTGAACTGAACTGCGATAATACCTAAAGCGCCTCAAAGTACGGCTCTTTGAAATGCTAAATTGTTTTGTTTAACTATAATGTTCCACATTTACATTGCGTTGGTCATTCTAATTTCTTTTTCCTATTTAATTGTCATTAGATGATGAATATTAATCTTAAAAGTAAATAATTTGAAATAGACATTGCCATGTTGCTTTTATATATACGCAACCCTATTAGTTAGTTATTAGTTATTACCTAACGGATACCATACGCTTCCATCAAGTATGATGTCCGTAGTTAGGCCGATGATGAAAATTTCATTATATCCAGTTAAACACTCTTTACATTTATTGAAACCAAATTTAATTTTATTCGTGGTCTGAATCGGTTCTTTCCCTACTTTAAATTTGTTAGATGCTACAGAAACAAATGTTGTTTTTCGCTTTTAGCATGTATTTGCACCTTAGTTTCCACAAACAGTCGCTTAGCGTCCTTAGTACGCTCCTCATAATGACGTCATATGATAAAGACATTACGGTCCTTAATAATAACAGACGATGTAGAAGCGTGTCAAAATTGAACGGGTTTGACTAGTACAGAGTATCCAGAGCTGCTTATTATACGCGGTACAAAATGTACGCTTCCGTTTGGGAAAAAAATCCGAGTGAATTATACATGAGAGCACGAGCTGGCGATTTGAACGCTTGTGAATTCTGAATTGAATTTATTTACTGGAAGGCAACGTTTCTTAATGTCAGGCACCTTTCAATTACAAAGCATGCTCTTCAACAACCATTTCAATAGGTTACTCATGATTTATATTTTAACGATAACGAAGGAAACTGTGACAACTAAAATACTTAGTTTGTTGTAGAAATGTTACAGGTACAGGATAATTTATGATTTCCTCAAAAGATTTCTCATTTACATTATATATGTTAAGTATGAGGTATATAAAACACTAAATTTATGTTTCCACAAAAAGCTTACTATTAAATTTATAAAATACCTTATACTCCACAAACATGAATGAATGCGAAAAATTATAAGAGGGGCACGGGAGCACAATGTATATAAGCTCGAAAACTATTAAAATCTGGAAAAGGGGTTTAAAATTGAAAAATTACGTTAAAAAAGAAAGGAAATACCACCTTCTCTTTTATTAATAATGAAAAATGTATCATTAGCTTTTGTCAATTAATTCTAAATCCTTTAAATTCTGCTCACTCAAAAGGATTTAAAGAAACTCCTGTCCACTCTAACCGTTTCAAAATTGAAATGTTTTACTCCCCCTAAAAATTAAAATTCATTTCACTTTATACCGACAAGAAATTATAAATCCTAAATAAATAATAATTACAAAATTAAATGCATATAATTAGCATATATGTATTAGCATAACGTATTAGTAGTAATTAATTAATATAAAACATTAATTAACCTCTTGACAATATTAATATTCATGAGCGTGTTTCAATAATGTTTGAAACGTTTAAATAACAGAATATGAATGTAAACGATCATTAGGACCGAACTACATTGTATAGAATTTGTAATCAACAACACAAAATAAAAACAAAAAAGCTGATTCATACATTTTCTCTTATACGAAATGCATATTATTTTACTTATTTAAATTGTATCTTTCTTTATTTTTTTAGTGAGACTAAAATTTTGATATGATTGGAGTGAAAATGAAGTCCTTGTGGATATTTTTAAGGAAGGAAAATTAAGGAAATGTAGAACATGTTTTGTTATTATAAGTGTACTATTGTATACTTGATATTATTACGAAATTAGGGAAAATTATTTCAAACAATTTCATACCTTCTCCATAACACTTTTCAATTAATATTGAAAAGAGCCTATCGTAATTCTTAGGCCTGTATATGGATAACTACCTCCCAGCTTATGGCGAATTAAACTAAACTGATTATACGCTTAATTTGAGTTCCATAGGATTATAGGAACATGGTTAAAATAGAGTCTTATGTTCAATGGGAACGTATGTATTGACGACTTTTTTATTCTAAATCGCTGATTATTTAAATGTTTTTTCTTCAAAGAATTTTCTGGACAATATCGAGATTTATTTCTGTCATTGTATTTATTATTACAAATTCAATTAAAATTATTTTTGTTTTACAAAAATGAAGAAATTTCGTGTAAAGAAAAGAAGTATATAAAATTATTGTATCTGCTCAGATCTAGAGTCCTTTCTAATGTTTTAAATAGCCTTTATAATGGCTTTAAAATTTGTTGCTATAATAACGGCGCCGTGAGCGGCATATTTACAGAACTAGAGTGCTCCCCACCTGTCCCCGAATAGGGAGGAGATCACGGTGTGTCGTCTAGACCACTGCACCTGCATGCTCTTTGTACATGTACGTTAGTTGTTCGGTGTGAATTTTACATATACTTTTTACTTACGGAAATCTTGCCGATACCTATATTACTATACCCACGCTTAACTCAAAATATTCATATTGTTCAACACATTCTCTGGGAAATGTTCTGAGGGATTTTTAAGGACATACCAGCATATTTACTTCTAAGTTTAATTTTTTTCGGTTTTTTGCAATTATTCGCTTGTTTTTGAAAACACGAGCCTTCATTGCTTCAAGTTGTCTTTTCGTTTTATTTTATAAGTTAATAAATAATTTCTCCATGTTTACATAAAATAATTTATTGATTTTCATAATATTTCTCTTTAACTTTATATGTATTTATAAATTTGGATACGAAACACAATTCGTTTAAAGAAATTTATTAAATATAATTTTTTTAAATATTCTTTGGCTAAGTAACAAATACTTTGTAAACAAAAACAAAATTAATTTAGAAGACTAAATATCTTATTATTTTGAATTTTAGAATTAGCAGTTTCCATTCATTATAAACTGCCCTGTATATATGCAAATCGAACCATTAATGGTTTATTAAAAAATACAAGACAAAAAACGGTTCACATAAGTTGATTGCATTTCAATTTAAAACATATTACATCTATATGTGCGGAAACACCCTGTCAGCCGTAATATAAGTTGAATCAAGATAAAACCGTATTTGTTACAACACTTCGTGAACGATTTCGTTATTGTGAAAGTGCAAATTTAAAAAGTGCCTGTCAAAGGCGAACAAGTTTCCATCGGTAACACTATTCTACCGTATTATTTTAAACAAATAATACACTTGTGCAATAACGCAACGTTATTCTAAAAAATTGTCTCGTTGACAAACACACAAACGTACGCAGACGGATAGACAGATAATTTAAATAAGAATAGATTATTATACGTATAAATATGTATGTAGGTATTAAATCCAGATGTGATTATCCTCTTGGCGACCACCACAGTGGTTTACACAATTTACATTTTGATAATGAATAAAATTATCCTATAATTCTTGGAAAACACTTTTACCATTACAGATTTATGAAAGTAATAATTATTCGTATGCGCCTCTTTGATCTTATAAACAATAATTATTATAACGATAAATGAATAAACACTACTTTGTTTATTATCACTTTTTTATTTATAAATCCTTTTGACTATAGTTTCGACAAATAGCTTGATAAGAGAAATGGTTTGGTCGGTGACTGAATTATGAAACATTATGAAATAAACAAAATATAATAAATAACGCTTTTAAATTTTTCAGATGTATATTAGAAAAACTCTACATATGTTTCGGTGGATAACACCTTTATCAAGAGTACATTATAAGATAATACTATAATTTAAAACATGTTCAGGTCTTATATATCTACGGAGGGTTATTACTATGGGAAATACCCAAATACAGGTCTAATAAAGGGGTTTGTTTAAAGTCTAGCTGGTCGTTTGTTATATTTAATTTTTGAAGTAATGCTCTTTTTATTTCCAATTGTTCTAGTAATGTTAATCTAGTGCCTTTGTTTTCTGAATGTAATAGTTTTAAATTGTCTATATTTAAATTATGATTGAAGTCTAAACAATGTGCGCTGATGCCTGTGGATCTTTTTAAGTTTTCTATACTTTTAACATGTTCTTTTGTTCTAGTCTCTAAATTCCTGCCCGTCTTCCCTATATATATAAATAGCTTGACATTGTCAAACAAATGATTAAAATTGAATGAATATAAACAGATGTACAGTAGTGTTTATATATATTTTTTGGAAATACCATTAATTATTAAATGTACTGAATAATACTGAGTGGAACAAATCTACCTGGTCGTTTAACAGGTTATTCTCGGAATTTTTTGATTATTTCTATACTTCTAAGGATTCTAAAATATTAAGTTTAAAGCCTTTATTTACATTATGAATAATTTTAAAATTTTCTATAGTAGGAAACTGATGGCCTGTTTTTAAAATATGGTTTGCAAAATTGGAATTTTCTTTTCTTAATCTAAATGATCTAAAGTGTTCGTTATAACGAGTTCTAAATGACCTTCCAGTTTGGCAAACAACCTAACAGTTAGTTTTAAGACAAGCACATATTTAAAACACATACTTTTTAATTCAAAAGATAAAACTGACAAATTTGAAAAAACTGGAGTCTATAAGCTAGAATGTGCAAACTGGAAGGTCATTTAGAACTCGTTAAAACGAACACTTTAGATCATTTAGATTAAGAAAAGAAAATTCAATTTTGCAAACCATATTTTAAAAACAGGCCATCAGTTTCCTACTATAAAAAATCTTAAAATTATTCATAATGTAAATAAAGGCTTTAAACTTAATATTTTAGAATCCTTAGAAGTATATAAAGCATCAAAAATTTTAGAAGATAACCTGTTAAACGACCAGGTAGATTTATTCCATTCGTTATTATTCACTACATTTAATAATTAATGGTACATATTTCCAAAATATATATAAGCACCACTGTTCATCTGTTTATATTCATTCAATTTGAATCATTTGTTTGACAATGACAAGCTATTTGTCGAAACTATAGTCAAAAGCATTTGTAAATAAAAAAGTGATAATAAACAAAGTAGTGTTTATTAATTTATCGTTAGTTAAGATGAATTATCACAAAGTAACGGCTGAATCAATCCAATTTTTTTAATAATTATTATTAAAATTTTACTTTAAATTCACCTGTGCTATAATAATAATTGTTAAAAACTTAAGGAACGCAAAAAATACAAAGTTACCACCACTGTTTTGTTATAGACGGTGTCTTCTTCCGGTGGAAGATATGTAAAAATTTGGTGGATGGTATATTTCATAAATATTTATGGTGGAATAAAAATTAGTTTTCAATTTTATTACTACAAGTTGTATTTAGTCTCTCGTATATATTCATGATTACACTTCTATTAGGTGTAATTGATTAAAAAAATATTTTTATTAGAGGATACATTTCAGTCTTAAAGATGAATCGTATCCAGTAGACATTGTCTTAGTTTGTGTTTAATTCCATGTTATTCCACGCCACTGGCTGCTGACCTCCTGTGACTTTTATATACCCACAACCCTTCACAAGCATGTTGTTTTTGAACTATCGCATCTACTTTTCTCGATTCGAGGTTTAAATACTGAATATGTTTAATATCTAACAACCGTAGGCATTCATCAACTATGATGGCCGTAGTTAGGCCGACTATTAAAATTTCATTGTATCTAAATAGTTAAACATTCCTTATTTTTATTAAAACCCAATTTCATTTTATTCATGACCAAAGTAGGTGGTAGTATGTGTTTGCATCGCATTTTTCTCAAACAGTAGCTTAGTGTCTTTAGTGCGCTCCTTATAATGACGCCATGTGATAAAGACGTAGAGTTCCTAATAGAAACAAAAGAAATTTATTTATTCAAGATTTTTAAAACTATATTTTTCGTTAAAACTTTCTAATCTCATAACACAATATAACCAATAGTGTTTCAATATTTAATTATTAGATGTTAATCACTGAATGAAATAAACACTTCATTAAACTGGACAAAACCTGACTTGTAAAGTATGCATTTAAATCATTAATACTGTCAACGTGAAATGACAGATTCAAAACCATTTGGTACTTATAGCATCTTCGAATTGAAGTGAGCTTCTTCTTAAATCATTTTATAGAAATATAATTTTTGAACATGATATCTTAATTATACAATTGCAAAAGATATTTTATTGTTTCATGTTCTAGAGACATCAAACAAACAAAAAGCTCCAACTATGATAAATAAAAATTCTTTTGAAAGAATGAAATATGACGGTTAGTGAACTCTATAAATTGTTTAACGGTGATTTGTTAAGAGTGATGTTAAGGTGTAATAATATTAGTTGATTTTCACTTTTTTGTATGTACGAATTCGCACCTCGGTTAGGTTTGGTTTACGGCATAAGTACACCCCTTAAAATTAGGTCATGTGATAAAAACGTACGTTTATTATACGAGGCATGTTTTATAAGTATATATAGTTATGAATTACGTTATATCGATGATGTAAAAGGCATCTGTTAATAATTTTACAGTATATGCATTTGTTTTGACCTTGGTTTAGACGAGTTTCATTTGTTCTCTGCTACCTCTAACACGAGTTATGTATCTCTCACGTGTCCGGTTCGTTCGATTGGATACCCGACTTAGTTTCCATTAGTTCATGGGATCAAATTGCTCAGGCAGGTAGAAGATTGTACCCATAGAAATTGTACATGTTGGTCAAATGTTTTTAACGACTATTAACCGCGTATCGAATTGTAACGCTAAGAAAGAAATTAGAAACAGTTATACCCGTACCAATCTACAACATAGAAGTAATAGTAAAAGGAACACACAAGAAGCGAATTAGTTTTTATTTACATATCTCGCGCTAAGTTGCTATATTAGAACGACCTACTTTATAATAAATATATATGTATCTAATGAAGAATGGACACTGATGAAAATAAATCTTCCAAATTACCTAATTGTGTAAATACAAACCCGATAAGTAATTCCTCATCTTCAGTTATTCATTACAAAGCGCAATTAAGTAAATTAAAATAAGAGTAAACGGATACAAAACTTTTTTATTGTAAATCCACAATAATTATTTCGCCACACTGTGGCTTCTTCGAATAAATCTGGAGTATACCGATTAAAATGTGGTAGTTGCGAAATGGCTTACATTGGACAGACAGATAGATCCTTTACAGAAAGAATTAAAGAACACAAGAAAAGTTTTGAAAACAATAAAACCACCTCTACATATGCCGAACATCTTATTGAAAATACACATAATTTTAACGACGATTTTAATATCCTACAGTTTGCAAATAAAAGTAATAAACTAAACTTTTTAGAGAGCCTCGAGATAAATAAACTCAATAAAAAAGGATTGATTTTAAATGATCGATTAGACTTAAACAATTCACTTCTATTAAATATTTTTTAAACATTTGTTTAAACAGAATTTCTTCTTCTGTATTATAAATCTAATATTATTTTAATACATCACTCTGTAACTTTTTCATTTTTTATTCTTTTCACATTTGTTAAAATAAATTTAATGTATTATTAGTTGTATATTAGTATTGTACATTGATAGGTAAAGAACCCCCACCTTCTTCTTTTTCTACAATATAGTATATAAGACAATTGCTGTTAAATTTAAGTTTATATTTCTTCCACCTGAAGAAGCCACAGTGTGGCGAAATAATTATTGTGGATTTACAATAAATAGGTTTTGTAACCGTTTGTTCTTGTTTTAATTTATTTAATATGGAGTTACAGAAAGTGAAAGTCTCATCTATATTATTTTTACAAAGCGCAATTTTTGAACAATTAATATAGGTAATTAGAAATATAAGCCATTAACATTAACAAATATTTTCTAGACATTTGCTGGACAAATTAACCATAACCTTTAAGTATGAATTCTATAATGATTTCTGTATTTTTCTCTATGAGCCTTTCACAAATCGCTATGGGTTCGCAGGGTCACCCGCTGGTGAAGTTCGTGGTGGAAGTCACACACGTATCTATAGTTGACCACTAATAGGGTTGAATGCTATCAAGTAAAATCGATTTCTCTTATTCTAAATGTATACCCTAAATTGACTAATTTGTTTAATCGGAGTGTCCATCGCTCCGCTTAATACAATCCCTGATATTTACAGGTTTGAAATTCTAAGATTCTACTCTCTATGAAGATAAAGCAATAACAAAATTGTAAATAGGATTAGTTTCATTCATAAACAATCTATTTCTTTCTGTTAACTTGGCTAACCCGGAATCGATCCAACGACCTCCCGAATGCTTAGCTGTGATCTAGACCACTAGCTCGATCGCGAAAATACAGTGCCCGGCTTGTAAGGAGATTCAGCGACGGTCAGATTGATAGGTAGGCAGGCGGAGACTTTTAAATGAAAGAGCCATTAAGCATATAGCTCGACCGAAACGTCAACTTGTAGTTCAGCGGCGCGTATCACTGAGAGAAAAAGTACTGAACACGGAACACAAGTGAATTCATTCCACTGATTTACTTACCCTAATGGGATTTAATGATGTATGCGAAGTGAACAATTAAAATTTCACTATCATCATGAACATAAGGAGAAAATCACGGTTATAAGTACCTAATTATATAAATCTAGGAATAATAACTAATTTAAAGATTATTAGATATGCATAGAAATAAGTTGTTGACAAACAAAATAAAGTCGAATGAACAAAACTAGATAATATGAATTATGTAGTGTATCTTACCCAGGTCTATTTGTTAAGGCATTTGTTAGAAAACTTAGTTTGTACAATCGATCTTTATATTTGTTATTTTTATATTTCGTAGTTTCGTTTGTAGTTGCACGATTTGTGCATGTACCAGATATCATGAATCATATTGTTTAGTCTGGGTATCAGGTTCGCTAGCGGCGATAGAAGAATATCATGGTTAGTAGTTGTAAGTATATTATTTCTTTACAAACAACCACTTCTCTACTCTGTTAATTTGCAACTGTTTGCCACTACGCTACTGAACTTTGCTGAGCAATTATCATTTTGCCTACCGGTCGATTAACCCCGCCCTAAAGGTCTTTCATGGCTTTTGAATCTCCTTACAAGCCGGGCACTGTACTTTACAACGAGGAAGAAGCTACCCTCTGTGCTGCGCATGCGCACCTTGTCGGTTGCCCCTATTCTACGTTTCAATAGCCGTTAAAGTCACCGTTGTTGTTTACATATTTGAAAACTTCAATAACTTGATATTAAATACGAATATCGACATAATTTTTATTGAAGGTGAAGGTCACGCATCTAATAAAGAATCGAAACCTAGCTATAATTTTATGCATTCAGATATGTTAATATCCTACAGATACTCAAGCAGGTTATTTTGTTATTAAATAGATATATGTAACGAATACAAGTAGGTATAAAGTAGGTGTTTCCTTGAATTATTCAAATCATGAAAGGGTTTATTTTTGTTTTTGTTTTTTTTTTTTTTTGGAAGATGCAATTTTTGCATCAATTTTGTATGCATGTTTGCACACGTTTTATTAGAGATGCAACGCTTGCGGGCCTATAAAAGGTCTGGGGCAAAACAGCATTTGCTGGCGTATGCGCCGAATACAAATTGAACAATAAATTTCAGTAAAATATTCAGAACATTATGCGAGGACAGATCCACTTCCAAGATATATGTTATGGGTTACTGGATCTTTTGTTCCATTTTACTACTTGCACAGAATGGATGTTATACATGTTACATGCAAATAAAGAAGTACATGTCTAAAAATGTAGTACCTGGTACTTATCATGGAAAAAAAAGTAGATAATATTGGTAGTCTTATTTTGGAAACATTTCAATTATAAAGAGTAAAAAACACTTCGAAATATTTCAACAAACGTTTATTCGACTCGACGATTGTTTCGATTAGACGAACATTTTCAAGATTACAAAAATAGTAACTAAAGCTAAAAGTGTAGAAGATCAATATATATAGCAGTAAATGATGGTGGGTGGTTAGTGCACAAATTTAGAAATCAGCAATTGAGAGAGGTGTGTTATAAACAATTAGTTTAATTTGATTATTGACAAGATTTTTTCCTTTTTGGATAGCTTTTTGATTTCTAAGTTCTCAAGTGATGTAAGTTTTCTACTTTTTGCTTGTGTGTGTAAGAGTTTTACATTACCCACATCTAGATTATGTTGATGTATATTGCAATGTTCTGCAATCCCTGTTAAAGTTTTTTTGTTTTTTATACTATCCATATGTTCTTTTAAACGTGTATTGATGGAACGACCAGTCTGACCTATATATATATGGCGTCCCATTGTTCACAATTTACTTGGTAGACTCCACTTCTTTTATTTTTATCTACATTTAACTTATTGTTGACTAATAGTGAATTTAGATTGTTTTTATTAATTTCAATAGCTTGGATATCAAAGGATTTTAGTTTGGTTTTAATTTTATTGCTTGTATTTTTTATAAATTTTAGAGCACAATAATTGATTTGTCTATTTTTTAGTGGGTTATGAAACAGTTCTGAACGTATTTTTGGTTTGAGTTCCTTGTAAAGTAAATTGTTAATTAAGGGGATTTTGTAACCGTTATTAAAGGCAATGTTTTTAATTATGTTTAATTCAGGATTAAAATCTTCTTTGGATAGAGGTATTTTGACTAATCTATGGATTAGACTATGAAAAGAAGCTAATTTAGTTTGAAAGGACTGGTTAGAACAATAGGGGATAATGGTGTCTATTGTTGTTGGTTTTCTATATATTTTAATATAAAATTTATTGAATGTATATCACATTCGTTGTGCAACATTTTATAAATTACAAAATAAGATAAGTAGAAGAAGAAGAAAAACACTGGGTTCGTTACACTAAATATTTATTAAAAAAACTCGACAAATTTGCTTCTACCTTTTCAGATCATTCTCAAGAGAGAAATTCTATACTATATTTTAAACTTTAAAGAATTGTTTTCACTGTAAACTGTTCAATCTAGGAAATTTAATTGTTTTTCTGATTCTATTTCACATATAAATTAAATGTTCTTGTTAAAAGTATTTATATAACTAAAAAAATATCTAATTGTCTACGTGTACCTAACCAGATGCAAAAGAATCGTCCACATACCTCCGCCATACTCTTTATTAAGATGTTTCATCGTCATTGTATCGAAAAAGTTTAAGTACATTTCAATTAATTTTGCATTTTCCTTCCGACAAGATAGAGTCGATCATATTTTTTTGAATTAAAAGGTTCTAGTGTAACACTGTTACAAAACATAGTTTTGATGCAGATGTTAAAAAGTAGCCATAAAACAAACAGACTCTAAATATTAAACATCCAAGGAAAGATAAGAAAGTTTCTTCATTTTTTTTAATACCGTCAAAAATCACGCACAAAAAATATTTTTCAATTGTTTGTAATATTTAGCGTTTATTTTGTTTAACGGCTTCCCCAAACCATGTTTTGCAGGTGTGTCTCATATAGAGCTATTTTTTTAAGAGTGTAACTATCAAATCTCCTAATAAAAAGGAAACTTCTATAATTTTGCGTATAAAGAAGATTGTGTGATATTATTAGGCACTAAAATGCTTCCTGAGTCTTCAAAATTTGGTTTATAAACTTTTAATTTCGAAATTTAAATAACAGTAGTTGGTTTAGTTCTTTTAAAACATTTTAAAATATTTATCAATGATAACGATATTCATTTAAAATTTGTTCGTATAACCTTTACTTTGTCCTTAAACCATATTGTAAATAAGTCGATCGAGACAACTACAAAAAAGAACTGGTCTCTTATCGGATGAAGCAAGATAGATAGTGTTCAAAATTCAAATATGTTTCAGTTATTTCATATAATAATGTAATGCGCATGCGTGAGCACTCGAACCACTTCCGTAAAACGACTGTAGTTGCAAGTTAGTCTTTGTCTTGCGAATTAGCAAGGGGACCTCTGCCCTCGCTATTTGCCACGTTTCTCTTTGGTCTCATTATATTATTTAATAAATTTATTTCATTTTGTATTAACTGCAGTGTAAATACAACTTATTTATTGTTTCCAAAAAATCCTGAAATGTTATCAACCTATCATAAATACAGTTCATTTATAAAAATTTCTATACAACAATATTAAACACTGAGGTATCAAAAACATACACGTTGAGGAATCATCAAGCAACATCAAAATCAGTAAAGTTGTTTAGGAGAAATCTAAGAACAATAATAATACTAACTCATGGGTGTTTCATTCCCACCAACTATTCATACTGGTGGGTGACCAGTCTCTTCGACCTATACTGTAGTTCAAAGCCGGAGGGTAGGGCGTTAAGCCCTCTTCACCCTCCTTGCAGAAATCGTGGTAATGGGTGGGTGGTGTGGTTAGGGAGAGAAAGATGAGACGGAGGAAATGAATTTAGAAGAAAGTGAAAGATTATCTGTGGTATACTTTACTATCCCATCATTTGTCTAAATAATCCAAGAAAACCACAGAAAACTTAAACCAGAGTAGATGGACACGGAATCGAATCGATGACCGCTCAAACCACCATCAACTTTTTGACCAAGCGGCATGGTCTAGTGCTCTATGTCATTGCTTAGCATTCGGGAGGTCACCGGTTCGAACTCGGGTCCGGCTGCTCTGGTCCGAGTTTTCTGTGGTTTCCTTGAATCACTTGGGCAAATGCTAGGGCAGTAATATTCCACAGATAATCTTTCACTTCTCTTCTGTCTTCATTTCGTCCGTCTCATCTTTCTCTCCCTAACCACACCATCCACCCAATCCCACGATTCCTGCAAGGAGGCTGAAGAGGGCTTACGTCCTACCCTCCAACTTTGTACTACAGTGTAGGTCGGAGGGACTGTACAAAAGTTTTTTTTCGAACCACTAGACTGGTATCATTTCCAAGATAAATATTCTTAGACTTAAAAATATAGATCCTTTATTGAACGAAAGCTGTTATTATATAAATATAAAACTGTTTACAATATTCTACGTCGAAGTCTATATCAATTTATTTTTAATAGATACTATTCACCGCAACACCTTTGTAAGTAGATCCACAATTTAACAACGGAATTAAAGCAAAATTGGCTTCTCCTGTCGGCACTACACAAGAAATATAATAAAGTTTCTAACAACGACTGTAATCATTAGTTCGAGAGAAATAAAAGGTGATCACATTGCCCGTGCAATAAAACAAACTGCTGTTGTCATTATTTGTTACAGTCGTAAAGTGTGACTGTAGATAAATTCGTTTGAGTTTAGAATACCATGGGCTACGGAATGTTCCCGTGTGAGAAGATTACGTTGCATAACCCATTTGTATTTATTATGTGTGTGGTTTTAGCCGTCTCGTCCGTCCGTACTGTTAATAATAATAAACGAAGCTGAATTAAGCTACATATACGAAATGAGGAAGGAATTAAATTATGTACTGTAAAATTTCGCCACTAGGTTTACCAATAAATTCACGCAAAATGTGCATTATGAAAAATTTAATGATCAAAATTAATACGTTATACCAGTGGTCGGCAAACTTGTTAGCCAAAGAGCCAAATATGTAAATTAAAACAATTAAAAAAATTGAGAGCCAAATCTGTTTGTAAATGTAGTAAACCTTTATTACAATTTTAGACATTCATTATGTTGTAGATACACTGAATAAAACTTGATTTCATATTTAATAAGGACTTCATTTATTGATAAAAAATTATTTGATAGCAAAATATCCACAAAAACACTACTTAATGCGAAGAATGTTCTTACATCTCCTTTGAAAGTTTGTTCAAATTCGGTTTGTAGGTTGTTGTTTTTATTTTTAAACACATTTCTAGGTTCTCATCAATGAGTCGACTTCTCAGTTTACTTTTAATATTAGTCATACTCGAAAAAAATTGTTCGCATGAATACGTTGTACCGAAAAGTAAATAATAATAATAATCATTAATAATGACATAATCTGTAGTGGGTACAAATTAATTCAAAAATGAATATCATATTAATGTATATAAAATTGTTGTACTAATGTCTTAAATAGCACATCTAATTGCCGTCATATACGTATATAATATATACAACATATATAGTATATGTGCAAGTGAAGAGTTACGCGCGTCACCGCCGCACCTCTGCCAGCATGACAGAGGTGCCATAACAACGGTGATAAATTCAGTAAATTTACATGCTTATCGCACTCCACGGGTCACGGCGGATCGACCAGTCTACTGCATCTGCATGCTCTTTATACGTGTACATCAGTTGTTCGTATTTCACTGAAAAGTTTTCACCTATTTTTAAAGGCATGGACAGCCACTGACATATTAACTGAGTGGTAATTCTTAATATGTTTATTTTTGAACAATATCTACTTGGTTTTTATAAATTTTATTCTTCCTATTCCGGCCCTGGATGTAAACATTCTATCCAGGGCACCGTGTATAGTAATTTAAACCCACGCGCGTACTTCATTTATTTCTTAGTCGTTGTGGTAGATGTTGATGTTTAATTAAGAATATGCCGTTATGAATTTTAACGTCCGTCGTTGTGTTCGGATACCTACGATCACCTACCTGGCTGCCAGTCACTCAGGTTACCATTCAACCTTGACTCTTCGTCAAGTCCTATAAATACATCACCTCTCACGAGAGGAAAGTAAATATATAAAAACTCAATTCCGCCGGTTTCATGTGAATTTTAAACTAAACCACTTTCGCCGCCGGAACAGACTTCAAATTCTTTGAAAAAAAATCTACAACCGTTTTCGATTCGCTCACGCAGTTTAAAAATATTACAGGATTGAGGTCTTGTTACACAAATTCCGTTTTTAGTTTAACATTAACCTGATGATAATAAGATTCTAATAGTTTTAATAATCTCTTTCTTGTCTGTTTGTTTATTCGAACTGAAAAATCACGAAAATTAGAGAAGCTATACTTCTAAAGACGTTTTTTTATCTCTTTAACTACGATTTTCGAAATAATAAATTCAAGAAATACCATAACTAGAAACGAAATCCATCTCAGTTATGAAATTTATAGAAAACCTACATATACAGACATAGTACCACATTTTCAATCGAAACAATCTCAAAATATAAAACTTAGCTCTTTTCATTCTTTTATACATAGGCTCTTTTCGATTCCTTTATCCCAAAATTCTTTCAAAAAAGAAACCACTAATTTGAAACAGATCGCCGCTAATAATGGTTACATTAGCCACCTTATCGAACAAATGATAAATAAAAAACAGAAAAAATTATTATACAATCCTAATATAACAAATAAAACAGACAACAAATTCCGTTTTATTAATTATATACCTAAAGTAAGCACTAAAATTCAAAATAGATTACTAAAACATAATATCAGACCAATAGTAGTAAACAAAAAGGATTTAGGTTCTCTATTAGTAAACAATAAGGAGCGACTAGAGAAAACTGAAAAAAGTGGTGTATATGCAATAAAATGTAAAGATTGCAATTCCATATATTTAGGACAAACTGGTTGTTCAATAAAAACACGTTTGATTGAGCATCAAAAAACAATAACTCATCTCTCAAAAAATACTAACTTTGTAAACCATTTCGTACAAAACAATCATACATTAGACATAAATAATTTCAAATTGCTACATACACAAAATAAAGGTAAAAGATTAGATTTACTAGAAATCCTAGAAATTACAAGAGCAAATAACAATAATAAAATTTTATTGAACGACCAAATTGATTTTGGAGTTTCCCCCTTATTAAAAGTTGTTACACGTAGAGAAGACTCAGAATAATATTATCACTAATAACAATCCAGATATTTCAGTCTATTTAAGAAAAGAATTTACCCATTCTGATTTAGTTACTTTAAAACTCTTTGATAATTATATAATAGCCGAAACATATGTTAGAGATTTTTCAAATAAAAATAGTGAAACAAACCCAAGTGTTTATTTATTTCTTGAATTTATTTTGAATAATGTTTCACCAAGAGTTAAGCCTGAACACAATTAATATTATTACGATTTTCGTCTCTGGCCCTATAATTTGCATATTATATGTGAATTTTAAGTTGATATCTTCCAATGGGCGTAGCCGAAGGTGCCACCAAATTATACTTGGCCAAAAAATGTACAACCGATCTTACCACTAACCAAAAAGCGTCTTTGAAAAGGTACAACCGATTGTACCATTAACACCTAAAATTCTAATGAGGAAGGAAAATACTTTATTGATATTTTATGGCATTTATTTAACAGTAATTAACAAGGCATTATAAATACATACTTATACATATATCAGTCAACAATTTTTTCAATGTAAATATGATACACATTTTCTATAGTCGATGTTCGATATTATTTTGTTTTTATATTTTTCACACAATTCTATGATAGTTTTCACTTTACTTCTTTGAATCTTGAGTGTCAATTTGAAATTCTTGTAACTTCTCGACAAATATATATATATATATATTGATGGATGAGCTTTGTAAAAAGATTCGTTAAATTTTGTGTGAAATTATTCACACGCGTTTGTCGTTTTCGTAACACAAAGACCATACTTCTTACCACTACCTTATCGGGTAGGTGAGAGCCCTTTTCTCTGTTGGCAAGATTGGTTGTTTACTTTTTAAACCTTAATTTTGTAGCAGGTAGATCTTTATTTTTAATGGCAATTTCGGTCTCATTACTTCCAATTAAGAAGGGTGTTTCTAACTTTTCATTTCTGGTACCGATCATCTCCAAATCTAAGCAGGCTAATCTTGTGTCCCTGTACATCTACAGGTATATCTCGATATCTATACTCACCGTAATTATACTAATCGTATCTTCAATATATAGATGAAAAACTCATATAACGAAAACTTTCTACCAGTGTAGACCGTTTGGTTACATTTTCTTGTGAATTTATTCGTATAAACAACAACATTGCCAACATCTCGTATAATACGAAACGGCTTGAAAACGACCGGATCGTTTCAATTTGCATAAAAAAACACATATAAAGTCTTGATGTATAATAAGCGACCCACGTTGTTATTTCAAAGTATGTTAGATATCAAAAGAGTTAAAAGAGATGTAGATATGTAATCGTGACGATTCCGGTAAGTCTGGTAATTTAGGAAGCGGTTGTAAACATGTAATTCCGCATGCGGTACCGTTTGTAAGATAATTGTCGTGAAGGAAACTCGTTTTTATTTAATGTCAGAGCTTCTGCCATTGCCGCTGGTGCGTGTAGATTGTAGAACGTACGTACGTATCTACCTACTTTTACCACACGAAAGAATTTTAAAAGATAAAGGACAATAAAATAGAAATGAACAATCTCCCGTGGAACAATTTTGTAAGTCTTCGAACTCAAGGTTTCTTCTAAACAATTTATTTGCTAGGTACTTAAACTGTCTACGGTTTCTTTTACGTATTTACTCTTTTCAGTTTTTGTTTAATGGATTCCGATAAAGCGGAACGGAAAAGCATTTTGAAACTGTCTAAAACTTTTGTACAAACAAACCATCAGGAACGTTTTGATATCCTCCCAAAAATATAAATCTATTTTAGTCGAATGTTCTTGTTATAATAATACTAGTAATAATAATAAAGAGAAGTAACATATCATATTATCTGAAGCCGCGTATTATTTTCATAAATATACGAGTGTGTTTCATTCCCACCAGCAACTCGAACTGGTGGGCGGGCAAACCCTCCGACCTACACTGTAGTGCAAAGCCGGAGAATAGGGCGTAAGGCCCTCTTCAGCCTCCTTGCAAGAATCGTGGGAATGGGTGGGTGGTGTAGTTAGGGAGAGAAAGATAAGACTGACGAAATGAAGACAGAAGAGAAGTGAAATATTACTGCCCCAGCATTTGCCTAAATGATCCAAGGAAACCACAGGGAACTTGGAACAGAGTAGCCGGACCCGGGTTCCAACCGGTGACCTCCCAAATGCTAAGCAATAATCTAGATCACTAGACCACGCCGCTCGGTTCTAATTAACAATAATAATACTATAATTAATAGAGGAAAGGATAGGAATATGAGATAGGGTAGTAATATGGGACATTAGCGTTGTGGCCTTAATAAGGTACTGTCATCTGTGGGGATTTCAATTTATGATGCCATTTAAAAGCAGTAAGTGTCTGTTTCAATCACTTCGAGCAATTTAGTTTGAATTCTCGTGTGATACGTATGCCTGTATTTTGTTCTGTTCCTATGTTTTGTCAAACATCGCCTTGAAGGGGTGTTACGACTTCTACAGAGTTCAAATCAGAAAAGTATTTTTAAGGTGAGTTGCACTTTCTGGAATGAACTTTTAAGTCACAGTGTACATTCTTGAATTTTCTTCGTTGTTTGTTCGTTGGGTTAACATTAACGTATACAGCAAGATGGTAGTAAAATGATATATTAACCGGTAGTAATGAGTCTATGCAGTTTCGTATCTCATTTTAGTATTGGGTTCAGTGTGTCATCTGCGGCTTATGGGGTCACAATGAATGTGCGGGAGCCGAAAAGGATGTGTATATTTGTGACTTTTGCCGCTAACGCACCCATATTATTTTCTACTCATCGAATGTTCCTATTGAATTTTTGTTGGTAAGAAATGTCTCATATTATTACCCTATCTTACAAGTTTCACGATAATGACCTTTTTCATAAAATTGTCAATATTTTGAAATACCACGTAGCTGTAAAAAAAACCTCTTTGTGTTTTGATCCCACCAGCTATTTATTTATTTACGAAATGAAGAGAGAAGAGAAGTGAAATATTATCTGTGGAATATTACTGCCCCAGCATTTGCCTAAATGATCCAAGGAAACCACAGAAAACTTGGAGCAGAGCAGCCGCACCCGGGTTCGAACCGGTGACCTCCCGAATGCTAAGCAATGATCTAAAGCACGTGGTCTACCACGCCGCTCGGTAATAAACTTTTAATTTACTCAACTAGACGGCAATATTTCAGCTTGCGTTAGCAAGTTCCTTAAGGAAAGCATATTTTCACGCCATCTGTATTAATTTACAACTTATTATTAAACAAGGTCCTTTTCAAATAAGGAAATTGACTTATCAGATTGTACCCATGACGTCGCTATCTACCTGATAGGCACGTAACCAAATAGAGCAAAAATGCAACAGTTTCGACCGAAAACTGTCTACGGTATGCTGATAAGGAATTAATGAGTTCGAAGTCGTGATCTACCTCTGACAGTTTCGACTTTCGATAGAATACTGCCTAAGAACAGGGTTTAGAATAATAGATAGATATGACCAGCATTTTTAAATAAATTTGAATAAAGAAAAATACAGTGCCCGGCACCTAAGGAGATTCAAAAGCCATAAGTCATCGGATGCGCAGTAGCAACTCTTGGCCCCTTTAGGGCGGGGTTAATCGACCGGTAGGCAGAATGATAACTGCTCAGCAAAGTTCAGTAGCGTAGTGGCAAATAGTTGCAAATTAACATAGTAGAGAAGGGGTTGTTATGGTAAGTAAATCAGTTCCGTCTTCAGTACTTTTTCTCTCAGTGATACGCGCCGCTGAACTACAAGTTGACGCTTGGGTCCAGCTATATTATAATTGGCTCTTTTATTTATTGTTATGCTAAAAGTTTCCGCCTACCTACCTGTCAATCTGACCGTTGCCGAATCTCCCTAAGTGCCGGCCACTGTACTTCTTGACAGATTAGGGGGCGTTCCAGTATAACGTAACGCAATTTTTAAAGATTTCTGACCGTCCCTCCCCCCATGTAACGCGCCGTAACGTTTTCCTGTGCCCCTCCCCCTCCCTAAACGTTACATAAGTAAAAATTGAAACAAGTCGCTTTTCTTATTGTTTTAAACTCGTTTGCGGTAATAATAAACAAAAAAAGAGATTTCTAACTCGCAATACAGTCGTATGCTGTTTATTTTATTTATTCATATTGTTATTTAATAGACAATCACACATAATGTAATAAACATTTGCTTAAGTTTAGAATATGTTAAAAAGGGCTCAAATTTGTCCAAATAAACTTTTACGACTAATCTCACATTTAATTACGCCTTTTTTTGAATTGGCCCTGTCCTTACATACATTTTTACACACCATTATTCTTCAGATGCATTTTCCTATTTTAACTAATAAACTCTTAAAATAAAATAACGTATTCTTTTAACCTTTGGAAATGCAATTAGAAACGAAAATCTAACTGAAATAAACATTTTAGTAAAAATAAAATCGTATTCTTAACAAAAAAAATTAAAATGAAATTAGCCATAATTAAAAAAAAGTAGGTATCTAAAAAAAACAATTCAGTAACTTCTTTGCACCTGACAACGTTGAGATCTAACGAAAACTCGATTTTTGAAAACCGTGTTGAAAATAATAAATTCCCAATTAATTCTCTTAGCGGGAAATTAAAAAACAATGTTACGGAACATGTTGTTCAAACTCCCCTCCCGCCCCTGCAACGCAACGTAACGTTTTACAAGACCCCCCCTCACCCAAATTGCGTTAAGCAATACTTGAACGTCCCCTTACCAAATTATCGTATTTTATAGTTGATGGAATCTACACTTACTTGATTGAAATTTATGATTCAAAATAAAATAACACAGCATTGATTATTTCTACAATTTTATTTTTTCTTATTTTGTGACTTCATCATCAAGTACATGATTTTATCTTCAACGTGGCGAATCCATTTTTAAGAACAAATAAAATCGTGTATTAATAATTTGTAATGATTCTGCTGATTAATAGAAATAGAAGATAAAAAGGTTGGTTTTTTATGTTTCAAAAAGTTTATTAGACTCTACAATTGTTGCGGTATATTATGTCTTTATTAAGAGTATGACAAAATACTACATTTCTAAAAGTGTACAAAGGTTTTAAATACTTAATATTGCCTTAATACAAACAGGCATACAAATAAATGGTATCCTTACTATGTTTTATTACCGGAAATCCCTAAGTAGGTATATATTATTAAATTGTTCTTATATTCGGACTTCTGTTTATCTTTGAATGCTTTCTTTATTGCCAATTTCTCTAATAGATCGAATCGTTATACAATGGTTAATAGTGTGTTATTTTATTCTTTATTGTATTTTATTTTGGAGATGACTAAATGGAACCTTTTTATAAAGTATTTTTCGAAATAAAGGGTTTTATAGAGATTTTACACTGTATAGGTGCTATATAGCTAAATGGCGTTTTTGGAAGATATTTAAATATATTAAAAGTTAAAATTGCATATGTATGTACGTCCCAAGCAACCAAATGTACGGTGTATATAATTTTTTATATGTGCATTATAACTTATGAACTCCCGTAAACCGTCTTGGTGGCACGGCAGGGACTGTAAGTATGTAAAGAATGTATATCTCCTGAAATAACATTCAACAGCAGCACGTTGCATTTACTGACATTGCCATTACGTAGTTCATGCACATTTCTTGAGCAAGTTCCAATGGAAATGCAGGAAGACGTTTTAATTTCATAACAAATTAGATAGATACACGTTTCAATCAAAATGTAAAAAATATGGATTCGAAGCGATCGATAATTCTGTCGTTAAAATTAAGATTTATACAGATTTGTCGTAGATTGCGATTTCCTTCCCTGCTACTGATGATGATTAGCTTCCGGCGTTCTGATATTGTTAATTACAATTTAAATATATATATATATTTATATATTTTATTAATTTTCGTTATCTCACTAATTTTTTTTTACTAATCGAAACGGATTGTACATTGCGACCAATAATAAAATGATTCCTTTTCTGAATTTAGAAAATGAGACCACAATAAACATATTTGCAAAGAACATTTAGTTCTTGGTCAAAAAAATATTAAATACGTAATGGATTAGGCGTTTACTTGGTGAAAATTCATGATCACTTTGTATAAATAAATCACAGAATGTTGAGGATTTTCATAAATTATCTTGTTTCGGTACACAGTACCTTTTTCAAGTGGAGTGTTAGACTGACAAATATACAAAATTACGTCTTATATATACATTCAATTGCGGTGGGGGTTGCTTTAAAATAGATTTAAAAGTGGTGAAGAATTGAATTCTAATTGATCATTTAATAATAATTTTGAATTTTTGTTTTTTATTCTATTTATTTCTAACAACTCTAAAATGTTAAGTTTTTCCTCTTTATTTAACCTATGTAAAATTTTGTAATCTTTACTAAAATTGTGATTTTCCAAAAGTAAATGATTTCCATAATTAGAATTGTGTTTATGATATTCATAACTTTTAAAGTGTTCTGTAATTCTTAACTTAAATGATCTACTTGTTTGGCCTAATGTTACTTTATATATGCCTGATTTATTAGCGTTTTCTGTCTTGTTTTTGTTATTTTTAATAAATTTACTTAACTTATTTGTGGTCTTGAATGAGCTAATAAAGTTTTCTTTTTTCAAAAATGATGAAATGTGATAAATAAATAGAATAAAAAACAAAAATTCCGTATTATTATTAAATGACCAATTAGAACTCAATCCTTCACCACTATTAAATCTATTTTAAAGCAACCCCCACCATAATTGAATGTATATATAAGACGTAATTTTGTATATTTGTCAGTGTAACAATCCACTTGAAAAAGGTACTGTGTACCGAAACAATTGGCATAGAAATAAAGATAATTTGTGAAAATCCTCAACATTCTGTGTTTTATTTATACAAAGCAAAAATTATTTATCGAAACTACCAGATTAATTAGATTCGTATGTCAAGTAGATACATTTGTAAGGCACTGTCAAATATATAAATGACCACAGTTAGCAGCAAATATCAATAAATGGCGTTATAAACTTATTTAACTGCAAATGGCCAAGGGTCGGATCTCCCTAGTCGTATTAGAGAATAATTATTTCTGGCAAGACGAATGCAAATGGGTTGTGGTGCTTGTCTTAACAATGCTAATGACTAATTATAATATAATTATAACTAATGCTAATCAAAAACCAAAAATGGCTGCTAATGTCTGTTTAATTATGTAATTTTCAAAAGATTAGATTAGCACAAGCTTATAAGAAAAAACATACAACATTTTCAACGTAATTTGAAACGTAATTTGAATTTCAATATTAAACAATCCAAATTATTCTAATTTGGATTTAGAGATTACGATATTAAATGTGCTGAGGCAATTCTCAGACCAACTGCAACACCTCTATTATTATTAATTTTTACAAAGGATTCTGCTTAATATATCTAAGGTAAATTTACTAGATTCCTTTATGCACAAAGTAACATATCCCTTACTTAAGAAAACAGGTATGGTTTCCATGGTATACTGTACACTTCACAACCATATAAATAGTTGTTCTATTCATTAACATTTAACCAAACTTAGGATTAAGTTTATTATTAGAATTATTGAATATCATCAAGTTTAGAAGTTACTCTATGAAAACGGAGCCTATTGTTAGAGCACGTTCCGAGTATTTTTGAAAGTCCGTCTATCATAAAATTAAATAGCACCAGATATAATTTTACTCTCTAGGTCAGAGGTCGCATGCAGCTCTTTGACGTATTTAGTGTGGCTTTAATGCTCCGATAACACATTTGAAATTTTCTCCTTTTGTCATTGACATTGGCAACTTTGGAATGCAATTGTTGAATTTGAAAAACAAGGAAATATGGAGCTCTAAATTTGATTTGGGAATATTAGAGAAGAATAAATGTAAACTAAGTTCTCAACACAAGTGCCGTGCTTTGGAAGACCTGGAGAAGGAAGACATGATCACGTTCAACGCCTGGAATAGTATTCCAGACGCTTACGACCAGCTGAAAAAACTCACGTTTGCTGTTCTTTTCCTTTTCGATCCAACGTATTCATGCGAACAATCTTTTTCGAGTATGACTATTATTAAAAGTAAACTGAGAAGTCGACTCATTGATGAGAATCTGGAAATGTGCTTAAAATTAAAAACAACAACCTACAAACCGAACTTGAACAAACTTTCAAACGAGATGTAAGAACATTCTTCGCATTAAGTAGTATTTTTATTGATATTTTGCTATCAAATAATTTTTTATCAATGAATGAAGTTCTTATTAAATATGAAATCAAGTTTTATTCAGTGTATCTATAACATAATGAATGTCTAAAATTGTAATAAAGGTTTACTACATTTACAAACAGATTTGGCTCTCAATTTTTTTTATCGTTTCAATTGCATATTTGGCACTTCGGCTATTAAGTTTTCCGACCACTGCTCTAGGTCAATAACATTACCTAAACAAGACATCAACATTCTTAGAAGGAAGGGAGCGTTTTCATCCCCATATAAATTTTAAACAACCAATAATCTTGTTTAGTAATTTTAAGTAACGACTACTGATCTTCAATGTTATCAGTATTTATACCTTAGAAAAATAGCAATTCATGCACGGAGCGACATGGCCTAGTCATTGCTTTGCATTCGGGAGGTCACCGGTTCGAACCCGGGTCCGGCTGCTCTGGTCCAAGTTTTCTGTGGTTTCCTTGGATGACTTAGGCAAATGTTGGGGCAGTAATATTCCACAGATAATCTTTCACTTCTCTTCTGTCTTCATTTCGTCCGTCTCATCTTTCTCTCCCTAACCACACCACCCACCCATTCCCACGATTCCTGCAAGGATGCTGAAGACGGCCTTACGCCCTACCCTCCTGCTTTGCACTACAGTGTAATTCGGAAGGACTGCCCGCCCACCAGCATGAATAGCTGGTGGAATGAAAAAGAGCAAATCATGCAGAATCATATTCAAGCATCCAGAATCACAATCGTTAAAACAACTCATGAGCATTGTCAATATAATTCAATCATTAATCATTAAACATTCAATCATTTCATCATTCATACAACAATCATTATAAACATTTACACAAAAAACATTGTAGCGTCGCATTTATTCTAAATAACAGTGTAGTTTTAGCTGTTATTTAATAATTAAAAGTTGAAAGGCAGTTTGACTCGCATCAATTTGAATTATTCTAGTGTCAGAAATAACACTAGAATTGTAAAAAATTAAGTTTGCACATTTTACACATGTAAACTCAAATATGTTTTATTTTAATTGGAATGAAGGCTGTCCATATTTCCAAAGACACGGTTTTTCCTTAATCCATCTCCAGATTTCGTTTCTAGAAGATAGCTGGACTTATAATTAAGCGGAACGTCTTTGTTTTCCAATTCGCCGGACATCGGGCTATTTTTGGCAGCAAACAAATTAATTACACCTTTTTTCGTAACATCTTTCATTGACAAACAGTTTAAAAAGTAAGAGATCTTCTTTAAATTCGGACGATCATAGACAAGAAGCTGGAGCTCATTTTTCGGTAAATTATCGGTTGTTTATAAGCAGTCTTCGATTCTCATGGACACGATCACGTCACAAAAAAAGTCGCTGAAACGGGAGATATATTGTCCAATATTCTAGAAGCTATTCGTGAGAATATCAACTCGGAGACTTGCCAAGACAACTTCGGGAGACTCGATTTTGCTAATACATCATAAAAAATTAAATATTTTGAGTATACTGTTCGAAGGAAATCAAATTAATGTTCGACAAGGATTTTTATTAAGAACAATAATTTATACCACTTGAAATTTAATTCTACTTAGTTATCGCGTGTGACCGTTACACTACAAAAAAAAAACAGAAAGAAAAAACAAAAAACAATCAAGTGAAAATAAAAACAAAAGTTAAGCACAACAGTCAATAATAGATAGAAATCGATTCGCGATTGTTAATTCTCGAACTTTTTGACAGTTGTTGATTAAGTATTCTTGTCTTTGCGGACATCTTTAGAAATTCTTCTTTCAAGGGTTGGGAAGTCTGCAGTTTGGAAAGAAGTACTCCTAATGATGTTGTCCACGCAATTTAACGAAACGTTACAAACAAGAAGTCTTAATTAACGACGGCCATAAAGTACGACAATTAACAAGATTCAAACTATTTCTACTTAAAGAATGCTAATGATGATGCTGTTCAACTATATCCATAGTAATAGTAATAAATAACTGTTTTTAAGCTATTGGCTCCCTTCCATTACTGTCTATTTATTATTTATAAGATCCATCTTTTAGATACGTGAAAGCCTAAATTAATTCAACGTTCATTAAAGAACAGTGATCACTTTTTCTTCTGCGATAAAGCCTTCTCAGTGGTAAAGTGTCCCAGAAAAACTGACTGACAAATACTAAAATGTCCCGTTACGAAAAGACATTTACATAATAACAACTTACATTTGCGTACATAAGTGTATATAATATACAACTATACAGATAAATGCGTATACTAACGAATCTGAAAAAACTAATCTTTGTGGCTTACAAATAATATAATTGTTTTGGTAAAATAAAAAACATTTTTGTTACTCGTGCTGGTGGGCAGGCAGTCCCTGCGACCTACACTGTAGTGCAAAGCCGGATGGTAAGGTGTAAGGCCCTCTTAAGCCTCCTTGGTGGATGGTGTGGTTAGGGAGAGAAATATGAGACGGACGAAATGAAGACAGAAGAGAAGTGAAAGATTATCTGTGGAATATTACTGCTCCAGTATTTGCCTAGATGATCCAAGGAAACCACAGAAAACATGGACCAGAGCAGCCGGACCCGGGTTCGAACCGAATACTAAGCAATGATCTAGATTACTAGACCACGCCGCTCGGTCATTAAGCCCAAGAACATTAAAAATGAAACAACTGCACGCAATTACGATACGTAGGTTTTAGATACTTACACAATTGTAATTATCCGATTCGATTTGATAAAAGTACAAAGTTTCTCAGTGTGTTTTGCCGATACAATAATTTATTACCAATATCTTTTAATTTCTTTCGCGTTGGCTTAACAATTAAAATAAAACAAAATTTCAATTACAATGTTATTGCTACTAAAGTATAGTGTGTATTATTGCAGCTTTTTATATAGACTGCTATCCAGTACAAGAAAAAAAACAGTTAAACAATGTCCATACGATAAAAACTGCCAGGCTTTATTAATATTCATATCTATTATGTTTATATTATCAACGTCATGAAAAGTAATGTATCTTGTTATTCACATACAACTAGCTCTGTACGAATATAAATTGAGATATGAACTGTGAAAATTGTATTACCTAAGCGAAATATATACTTAACATACATATATACACATAGATATGCATCTCTGAGGTGTTTTAAAACTTGACCTACAAATGTATATGCGTGTTTGCATTCTAATAAGTCATTTTAAATGCGACAACAATAATTACAAAATCGCAGTTAAATAGGCAATATTATAAGACATACGACAATATGCATATTTATTAATGGGCTTAGTTTCCGTCCTTTATATTACATGCACACCAGCTGGTATCTGCTACGACAAATATATTTCTATTTCTGGTACTAATGTAACAAACCGAAGAAAGTATAAACTCTCAGTTATGAAATCCTTTTATAGGATAAGCTCCCTATATACTTGATACTTGAATCGCTTGGCACTTGGTAAAACATATTGGAATATATATTGAGTAAAACACAATTCACTACTATAGTTTCGTTACACTGAAGCTTTTTCAAGTTAGTAACACATAGTACTGCTTCAGTTTACATAAAACATCCTATTTATAATCTAACTTAACTTAGGGGGTGGGGATTTTTATTTTGAATAAGTATAATAATGGTGAATTATTTAAATCTATCTGGTCGTTTAGTAATAGGTCCGGATTATATATTTTTATTTTATTAATTTCTAATGATTCTAGAACATTTAATTTTGTGCTTTTTCCTAACACATGTAAAATTTTGAAATCTTGATCGAAATTGTGATTTGAGTTCTGTTTATTGTTTTCATAAGATTTTAAATATTCATTGATCCTAGTAATAAACGATCTGCCTGTTTGGCCTATGTAACATTTTTCACATGAACCGCAACTTAATTTGTACACACCTGATAGTTTATATTTGTCGGTTTTATCTTTGTTGTTTTTAATTAGTATCTCTAATTTATTTGTAGTTTTAAATGTTACGTTTATATTTTATTCTCTAAATTTTGAAGTTACACAATTACTTAATTTTCCAATGTATGTTAAACTAAAATAATTTTAATTTTTAATTTTCGGTGATGGGTAACTTAAATGAACTGCTGATTTATACAATTTGTTTTTTATTAAGTTGTCTATTAAATTTGTATTATATCCGTTGTTGTATGCTATTGTGTTTTACTCAATATGGATTCAAACTTTCACCAAGTAACAGCCAACGCAATCAATTATTATGTTGGAATAATTGATAAGGTTGACGAAAAGAAAACACTTGGTATTAAAGTTTCACAATGGTATTAATACAAACTCTGACAATTATTTCGACGGTTAAGTCATTTTCATAGGGTAACAAATGTTGTACCAAATGAATTTCTACAAATATAATACTTATATTCTATTCAGAGACGACAATGTTTTTATTAGTGAGGATATTCCTAAATATGTTATTTCATTTACAATAAAAAATGTATGTTTATGGACGAGATACGTAGATGATATCATTTGCATTTGGTCAGGTACCAAAAAAACAATTAGATTCGTTAAGAGATTCGATAGTGCAACGTTTGTGAAACATGATTCATAAAACTAATTTAAACGTTAAAAAAAAAATTTATTTTCGATAACTCGACAATTTGTTTCGATCGAACTGCGATCATTTTCAAGAGTAATTACACTAAAATTTATACAAGTTACAGAGGAGGAGTGGGGAGCTAGTAGAGCCTAATTCTATTTGACTATTGGCTAAATTTAAATTGTAAAACAAGGCTTTTTTTATAAGAACATAAGGCTTCACGGCCGGAATTCATAGTAGAATGATGAATCGGGCTTGTAGGCCGTAGTCGATGTGAACGGTTTCGTCCAAACGTTTCGTCGGCAACTGCGGCTGACATCATCAGTGGGTGCTGTGTTGACTGTCAGTCGCTGTCGAGACTTCGAGGTATAATTTTCGCATACGTAGTCAACACAGCACCCACTGAAGATGCCAGCCGCAGTTGCCGATGAAACGTCTGGACGAAACCGTTCACATCGACCACGGCTTACAAGCCCGATTCGTCATTCCACTACTAAAGCTTTTTTTATTTTTACTTAGAGGGCATCTCTTTTCAGTGTGGTTTATGATTTCAAATAGCTTTCAATATATCCGATCATTTAAAAGACGGATGTTAATAAGCCTTAATGAAGGAGTTGATTAGATCCTGCTCAATAACTGCAATATTTAATTTAAGTTACGAAAAAAATAACTTTGACTTGCAAACAATAAATAATAGGTAATAGCAATTATGGTGTTCGACTACTACACCTAGGATGATGAAACACCGTTTACACGTAACATTAATATATATATATATATATATATATATATATATACACCTAACAGCTCCAACGTCGAAAGAGAAAGCTGGATTTGAATATTGAATAATAGCAAGCAATTTTTTCTAAATGCAGATGTTATTAATTATTAACATCAAGAAATATTTACAAGGCATACTCCATTCGTTAAGAAATGTAGGTAATTAAAACTGGCTAAAAATGTAATTTATCTATTGATTCAAATTTAGAATGAGACAAATTGGGGAATAATTTATTTTAATTATATTGTAACTAGCTGAACCCGTCCAAATTTTGACTGATTGGCACCGTACGACCAAACATTGACATTTAAGAACGCTCAACACATCAAACTTTCACGATTTTTAATTACAAACTCCGATTAAACTAATGGTCAGCTAATTGCAGAATGTTGTATCTTTAGACGAAATAACTTCATCGATTTGCTTTACAAATCCACCTACATTCGCACCATATATCTATATTAACACATAATTATTATTATATAGTATATAGTTAATTCGACAATATTTCGTTGGATGACAAACGTATTAAGTAATTAGTGTATACATATATATTTATTTACAAAGGCCCAAAGTAAAACTGAAATTGCGAGACGGAAATTTGACCCTTTATAATTCTTTAAATCCGGATATAAGGAGAACATGGGAGGCTTTTGTTTGGGTACGATGGTCCTTTACAAACTATTATATGTACCATGTATAATAAGAACCGGTTTATTGACGAAGAATTCCCATAATCAAAGACTACCACCGCCGATAACAAAATCTGACGGCCTGCTTATTCATACAATATATTACAGCAAAAGACCTGTGTTTAAGTTTTACATTAATTTTGTTTCATATTTTTATTTTCAATATTAATTTACCCATTTATTCATTAAATTAACCTTTACATATTTCTTTGTGTTTTATATGCATTTACGTGCTCATTTTATTAACTGCCTATTGTTGATATTGACAAAATGTGCATATTTATTAATGGACCTAGCTTCTGTCCTTTATATTACAATCAAAGATTAAACTAAACAGTTTGGATAGTTTCATCAAATTTTATCATTAAACTTCCTAACAAGTTTCGATACACGCGATCATTGTCAAAGGACTAGAGTAATCTTATACTAAAGGATAAAAAATTAAATGCAGCTATTTATATTAATGATACAAACATAAAAGAGGTGGGGAGTCCATGAAACTTAATTCTAATTAATGGTACAAACATAAAATAAGTGGGGAGTCCATGAAGATTAATTCTAACTGGTTATTTAAAATTTTTGTTGTTGTTATACTCATGCTCTTTTATTCTAACATTAATTGCTCTAGAACTTTTGCCGATGTAAAAACCGTCACAAGTATTACAGTGAATTTTGTAAATACCACTTTTAACTAGTTTACCTATTATAGGTTTAAATTTTGATAACAAAGATTTTAGGTTACAGTTGTTGTTTTCTACCAGTGTTACATTAAATCTATGTAGTACAAGTTTGAATTTAAAACTAAATTTATTAATAAAAATATTTTGATTTTTTGACTGCGATACATTGTTGACTAAAGAATTATTATATAATAACTTACTCGTAATTCTGTTTTTTTTTTGGTAACCAACAGTTTGTCTCTAATAGAAGTTTCAAAACCATTGTTTTTTGCGATGTGTTTTATAATGTTCAGTTCCTTGTTGAAATCAATATGAGATAATGCTATTGTTAATAATCTATTTAGTAAAGGATTAAAAACGGCACATTTGGTTTGGTTGGAATGGTTAGAGGAATTATGGTATCTGTATCAGTATCAGTATATAAACTATTATTTGAATTCGTAAGTTGTAAATCTAAAAAGTTAATACTTTTCTCAATTTCCTTTCCTATAGTGAATTGTATTTGGTGAAACTATCCATACTGTTTAATTTCACCTTTGATTGTAAAATGTTTCACTATAAATGCACCCCCCCCCCCACGGTGTTAACTTTATATTACAGCTGGTATTTGCTACAACAAATATATTTCTATTTCTAATACTAATGTAACAAGCCGAAGATATAAAGTATAAACTCTCGGTTATGAAATCCTTTTAAAAGATAAGCTCCCAATTTGCATTTTAGTTTTTTTAGTTTGTATTTTTAACCCATATATGCCTTACTGATTAACTCTGTAATCAAACGACTATTCTCTATAGCGGAATAAAAGTATATTTTTGAACAGTGACCACATCAAAAAAATCGCATATATCGATTAACTGCTTACGGTGTGGCTCGTTCAAGTAAATTGTTAGTTCAAGATTAATTAACAAATATTCATGATGTCGAGGTAATCTCAAAAATCATTCAACTTGAAGTAATCTACTAACTCCATACATACGAATTATCCATGTTTTGAATCGATAGTTTACGGTATTCACAATCGCAATTTTGAATGCAGTTTTGATCTCAAAAGCGGTCAACTAAACTTTCAGCTGGGTTGTAATACATAGCATTTGACATTTTAAAAACAAAAACTATTTCAACTTTGATTATTACTTATTCATAAAAAGTTTTAAAACATCCATAATCTATTCGTTGTATGTTCTAACCTTAAAGTATAAATACATGAACTCAACATACAATATTACAAATATAAATATGGAGTCAACAGAAACAACTACTCCGAGGGCTAATACCTCTACCGGAATTAAATTACACTGATGATTCCGATGGATTCTTAGACGAAGATATAACATATTCAAAAAAAGACCGGTCGTGGGATATGGCTTTTGGTACGCTGTACCTACAATATTACAGCTGGCCATCCTTTCTCACTCTGGCGCGTTAGAGTGAGATAGAATACATTGAATACCACTATAGTGTTTTTGTATTCAAGGTTACAATAAACAAACCACAATGTAATCTGCCCAAAAATTACTTGAACGTTTTTGAAAGCAGTACTGTTTTTGAAAATGCCTAGGCATATATGAAAATAGCGATTTATTCGAATTGGCTGTGACAACAGTATCTTTGCGATTGGGTTACTCGTCTAAGCCATCGTTGATATCTCCCGTGAATATGTTTCATCTCAGTAAGCTTTCGAAATTTCTAGTAAAGAAATCTATTGCGAATGTATACAATAATAATACAGTAAAAACAAATCCGATCTCAGAAATACCTGAGCATGTCAGGATTTTAAAGTATCCTAACTTTATTATTAAAAATATATAAGCTTTGGCATTTTTTACGTGAAGTAAAAAGACAAAAAACTAAAAGAAAAGTAACTTCTAAAGTAGTTTTTTTTTTAGAATTTGACCTAAGAATTGCTTCAGCGTATCAATATTTTGAAGTATCTTTATCTTAAGATACAAGTGATACTAATTTAACTTATGCAGTTTTGAAATAAAGATATCTCGAAATTTGAATTTTCTACGGTAATTTTGGAGACAGATTCAAATTCGCTTTCAAAACAATTGATGCTTATTTCAAACTGCCATCGTAAAGTTCCCCTTTTCGAGAATAATAAATAAGAATCACAAAATAATTTAATCAGTATTGATGCATTCGTCGACGATGAACTCGAAACTGGCCCCAGAGTTGCCCTAACGCATTGATGTTTATAAATATCCTAATCTCAGAACCAAACTAGCATAATTCGAACTTTGAGGTTAAGACATTTCAAAAAAAAATGAGCTGGGGCAACTGCGAGGCCTGATTCTGGTTCAGCAAATCAATAATGTCGGGAAACGGACACGCCATTAGTTATTTTCTCGTTTTACGAAAAGGTCAAAATTCTTTGGAATTTGAGGTTAAAATATCTCGAAATTCTGACATGTTAAGGCAATTCTGAGACTCAATTCGGCTTACGACGATGAAGCAAGTTATATCGGAAATGATATCTCTGGTCTTCATCTCTTAATCCACGTTGACCTGCGTAATAAATGTATGGCAAAGGTTCCATTTCATATTTTTGTTTTTATATAAGTACTTAAAACAATTTACAAGAACCAATAGAGTTTAATAAAATGAGGCATATTAAATGGGTTACACCACCAGAATTACTGCACAGAGTGATACCCCAAATATGTTTGTTAAAAGGTTAGTGGTGCTAGCTCTACAGTGAATTCGTAATGATTTTTATATCGAATGTGCCCTTTTTCACTAAAATAATTTCTGATTATGCGGCAAAACGCTGTTAGTTTTAATATTCTGTATGTGTACATCTGTTTATTTAATTGAATAGTCCGATTTTCAACTTCAAAGGTTTCCTAAGTTACTATAGACTCGTAGGAGATATCGACGATGGGTTAGACGAGAAACCCTATATTTCCGAAATATAATTAATAATATAAATAATTACATAATAATGTTCAAAATAATAGGAAATTAAACCAACATGAAACTTTATAAATTAAAAAATACCAAAACAATTGTCACAACCTGGTAAATAGTTAAATAAGACCTGAGTTTAGCTATTGAAAGTTACTTTTAAACTTTTGTCCATTTATTTACACTTCATTATAAAGCTTCAACAAATAGGACTCTCTAGTAACAATTCGCCCCTACTATTATTGTAGCACCCTAATCTGATATCAAATAAATAAAAAATTTAATAGGTACTAAAAGCTCCTGTATCTATTGATAATGGCCTAGCAGATTTTACGTTCGTCAAGAGTTACTATTATATAATAAAGTTTGTAAAATTTCCCAAAACTGTTTTTGTATTTAATTTTACTAATTAGAATTGTTTTCATTCCGTCTGGATTTTTGTAATTTCTGTTACGCAATGAATGGAACACATGTGCCGTCGGGAAATTTTTCGCCCGATTTATTCCGAGATTATTGAAGGAAACCGCATGCCAGACCCGAGTAGGACAACGCGCTGCGGTTTATATCATACGTAGTAGCTACATTCCTCGAAGAGACCGAACGGACTCATAAGCGCATAAAGTAGTAATAAACTTGGTTCATTTGAATACCTCATATAATCACTTGTGCATAACTATTTATTTCAAACAGAAACAAAAAAATAAATAATAAATGATTAAAATAATGCCGCGACCAGAAAAGGAACAAATGGTGGAGAACCGCCCGTTGACCGAGCACAAGTCCTGATCCTGATATAAATCAATCTCGAGATACATGTTTCTCTGTCTCATTTTATCTCCTTCTCTTTTTCTTTCTCGCGGCACGCACGGACACCTTGAAAGAGCTTGCGGGTTCCTAAAGCTCCGGTTTATCTTATCTGTGACTCGAGAGCAAGAGAACCAGAAGAGGAGTAAGACAGAAAGCGACAGAGAGAGAAAGAAAGAGAGAGAGAGAGAGAGAGATTGACTGAGTGAGACACGCACGCCACGCACAAAGAGAAAGAGAGAGAGGAATAGGAGAATGGTAAGAGGCGACTCCGGCAAACTTCAACAACAAACAACAACAAATAACATCAGCAACAACATAACTAACACACCTTGCAATTTCTTCTCAGTCTCCCAGAACTTTTGCAGTTCGGTAAAGTACTTATCCAGAATGAAAACCTTGGATAATCCTAGGGTTGCCATGTCAGCAGCGGCCTTAGAAAAGGTGGGAGTCGAGGGCCAGGGAATAGCACCGCGAATGGCGACTGTGAATACATCACACTTGTCGAAGCACCAACGCACTCCTCGCAAGCTTTCGCGATACTAACTAAAGTGGGCACGGTGCTTGCTGGAACCGGCGTCGGTGATGCTGCTGCTGGTGGTGAGGTGCCGGTGAGGCTCGCTCTCTACCTGCGACCTCTTCTTCTTCTTCTTCTTATTCTTCATCGTTTTCACGTGACCCTCCCCGTTCACCTGCGACTAGCTAGTTAGGTAGGTACTTCACCTGTAAGCCGCCGCATCGGTACGAGCCTGCATTTGGCCGGTATAGCGATCCAAATTCCGTACCTCGTAACGAAATATCCAATCCGAGACGACCCACCCTTTTCTCAATGAAGGTTGAACTTCAGGAAAACTATGAATTTCCACCGTTAAAGGTGCTATTCGTACGTGTAATCCATTAGTGCAGCTTTTTTATCTCATCCTGACGAAAAATTAAATTGTGAAATTGAATATGTGTATTTTGAGTAACGAACATTTATTTATTCTTCTCTACAATATTATTTCAACCCTTGCAGGTCATTATCAATAGCTATGGTATCACTACTTCAGCTTTTTTATCTCATCCTGACGAAAAATTAAATTGTGAAATTGAATATGAGTATTTTGAGTAACGAACATTTATTTATTCTTCTCTACAATATTATTTCAACCCTTGCAGGTCATTATCAATAGCTATGGTATCACTACTTCATAATAACCCGCAAGGGTTGAAACAATATTGTAGAGAAGAATAAATAATAAACGTAATCCAGTGTTTGCTTGTTGCTCAAAAAAAAACACCCATATTCAATTATATTTAACATGCTTCACAAGGAATGCGATACGCAATCTATCAATTTTAAATTAAATTGTGTTAAGAATAGACCCTTAATTCGAAGATTAAAATAGATACCATTGATTATTATCGAAAAATTATGATGGTTTATTGAATGACTGAATCCGATTTTAGAAACTTTTACTACAATTAATTCAAACAAATAACTGTCATTTAACATCTAATCTTCTCGAAGACGCCTTAAACTTCGCCACCACTAATGATAACTTCTGCAGCTGTTTTGTTTTATTCAAATAATTGTGACGTTCTTGTGAAATTCAATACAATGAATTAAAATGAATAATCGCGTCGTTGAACATCGAATTTTGATGAAGATGACAGACTACGTCACCACTGAAGATGCCCTCCTCAGCTAAAAATAATGCAGTTGGTTTTTTACGCAATAGACCACAACAACCAAACCTGAAAAATGTCTCACCAATTATGATGTGACTCATAACTCCTGAATCTACGGTTATAAAAACAGATTTCTTTTGAGAATCGGTGATATCTATTATGAAATAGGAATGAAATACGCATTAAGGTACAAAAACACGCCCCCAACTAAGATATTTCCATGAATAATTCGCACTAATACATCACTACGAAATCTAATCGTCTCATACACTGGTGTACAGCTAAAACAAAACAAATACCTACCATACATTTCATATAAAAACAAACTAACCTAACCTAACCTAACCTAACCTTATCCAAACTACGAATCTAATCGTCTCATACACTGGAGTACAGCTAAAACAAAACAAGTACCTACCATACATTTCATATAAAAACAAACTAACCTAACCTAACCTAACCTAACCTTATCCAAACTACGAATCTAATCGTCTCATACACTGGAGTACAGCTAAAACAAAACAAGTACCTACCATACATTTCATATAAAAACAAACTAACCTAACCTTATCTAACCAAACCTAACCTAATCTAATCTAACCTAACCGAGCAAAACCTAAACTAACTATAACCTAATCTAACCTTGAAGAGAAGATACATCTTTTTTCTTTTTAATTTTATTCGTCTCTTAGTCAGACTGCCCTTATTTGAAATGTAAGGCAGGTTTTTTTTTTTAACTGTATTCCAGTATAATTGTTGAAAGTTATCTGTGCTGCGGGTGATTATATTTTGTGTGCTGGCATACATTATACATAGTGATGACATATTCGAAGGCGGATTCTCAAGCTTTAATTATTAATACTTATACAAATCGCATCCAGGATTGGGAATCACAGAAGAATCGAAAACTGTAGGGATTCATACTAACATTAAGTTGCTTAGAGCTAGTTTATACGTGATTTAAAAGTTAACCATTACTTGTAGGCCACCCTGTACATTAATCTCCTCCATTTTTTTGGACAAGTACTATTATTATTATTATAAGGGTGCGAGGAGGTATTCAGATCCCGAAGACGATCGCCTTCTCTTCCTCTCCTCTTCCATTTCCTTCTTTGTGTTCTTCTCATTCTCCTTTCGTTTCATCTCCCGGACCTGTCTCGAAATACCTTTGTAAGGTATAGCATCGTGACACCAAAGCTCCACAGCGCCGTGCCGCCCGCACCGTCCTCTACTGGTCCAAACCGATTTCTAAGAACGGAACCCGCAAGTGTATTATTTATAATGTATTTGTATGTATGTGCGTGTATTGTGTACGGCGGTACACGTGTTTCGTTATACCTGTATGTATCACGGTTTGAAAGCGGCGGATAGATCTGGAGAAGGTGGCGCTGGTACACAAACAAATTAGAGAACAAACGCTACGGTAACTCGCGACACACCAGTTGGACCCCACGAACAAGCAAACGGTTAAGCTGATACTTAATCCTGAGATTAAAAGTACCAATGACCTTTCTAACGGACGACAGTTCATCTACCCAATCTCGAATAGTTTACGCGCCATTTGGATTATTATGTAATCTCTTCTGTGACTTCAAGATTCAAGGGAGAATTTTAGAAGATTTTGCCCCTAGATTTTTTTATTCCAGAACATCATACGAAACGAAGAAGAAGATATTTTAAACTACTGCGCTTATTTATGACAGTGATTTAACTAGTAACAGAGAAACACAACAGAAATCCGAAATCCTTTTGATTTCTGTGACTTTAGCTACAGTGGAGAAAACTTTTTCGTTTATAAAACGTCTAGGGAGCTACGTGAGGGTGACTATGTAATAGAAACGACTAAATTGCTTGGTATAAATATTAAATTAAACACAAAGAACGCTTTTAAATGTTTCAATTTTTGTTTATTTAACACTCTACAATTGTTTCGACTGTCGAAGTCTTCGTCAAGAGCAACATTTATTTACTAAGGGTAGATGTATTCTGTTAGTGTTTATAAATAAGACGGTAACATTACAGAATAGGGGCAGGTACAACACCAGGTATTTCGGAAAAAACCCAAATTAAATTGTGTCTCTCAAATATTGGTCAATAACCGCGTATCTTTAAATTCTGATTTATTGTTGGCAATTTTTAGATTATTTTTAAAGGCTTTTTTAATTTCGTATTGATTCAAAAAGTTTAAACATTGTTCTTTATTTTCTATATGTAGAATTTCAAACTTTTCACTATCTATTTTGTGATTGTATTCTATACAGGGTGAACTTATTCCTGTGGGTGTTTTTCTATTTTTGATATCTTTGATATGTTCATTTAATCGTGTACCGAAGTTTCGGTCCGTTTGACCAATATAAAATGAGTCACAATCTTTATAATTAAGTCTATGTATGCCATTTCTTTGGAGTTTGTTGGTTTTTTGCTTGTTGTTAACTAAAATCTTTTTTAAATTACATTTATTTACTGAGATTGGTGTTATGCCTAGCTTTTGTTAGTTCCTTACATATTCTGTTATTGTACTTGCTAGTATAATTAATAAACTTAAAATTATTTTCTATTGATTTGTGGGTATAAAAATTACTTAAGATTGGACTTTTTTGTTGATTTTTAATTAGTTCATCAATTAATTCGGGTTTATAACCATTATTCTTAGCTATTGTTTTTATTGTGTTACGTTCCTTCATTAAATTTTGTTTAGTTAGGGGAAAATTTCAAATTCAATTGAAATTAAATTGTTTAGCATTAGGCAATATCGACAAGGAAATTGAAATTTTAGTAGAAAAGATTTGTAAATTTAAATTTTACGTCTCGAATGTTTGGCTTGGGCTTCTGACAATTGTTCTTGTGTCCCTCAAAATATAATATGATTTTTATCAGCATGATGAATGAAATATTGATCTTCTGCTTTATATTTAACAAATCCTACATCAGCTACTGATTACAGGTATAGCTTTGACTATAAGGAATTACATTCGTACAAATTGATAATGAGACAGATTTTTGAAAACAAAATAAGGGTCTACTCTTTTATTAATCCGTGTATAACTGTAACAACTATTTATTTTCTATAATAAAGCGAGGGTCCTAGTTTATGTGCTCTCGGATTTGGACAAGATTGTGGGCGAGCAAGAATGAAAAGGAGATGAAGAAACAGAGATGGAAGAACTCGTCTGAAAAATAAAATTAACATACAGTGAGAGAGAGGGACTAGTATGGGTATGGTATGGTTTGGTATGGATGTTCCAAGTCGAAGATTTCCCACATGGAAATTCTTATTTTGTTATTATTTTTTTACAAGTATTTGTTGTCGAGGAAGGGAAAATGTGACTACAACAAATCGATTGCATACAGAGTAATGCTTATTATAAAACAAACAAATGTCCATGAATAATAGAAAATTATGATAAATAAAATGTTTTAGAGATTCTGAAAGTCTAGAATACATAAAATATACACATATACACTTTTGAATGAATAATATAATAATAATAATAATCCCGAAAAAAACAAAGGAAAAAAGTTATTGTAACCTAAATTACATACTCAATACGACAAATTTCATAAAAAATAAATTAAAACAATTACATATAACAGCCAGCACCACTAACAAAACGAAATTGAGTAATATTCTAGTCAATAATAAAGTCAAAAATGAAACTTTAAGTCATAAAGGTATTTATCAAATTAAATGCAACGATTGTAAAGCAATTGATATTGGACAATCAGGCAGATCCATAAAAACAGGCTGACAGAACACAAAAAAAACTTAGCCAACAAAATAACAACTACGGGACTGAAAGAACATTGCATCAAAATTCTAAACACAGGATCTAACGGTAAAAAATGAATTTATTAGAAAAATCTGGAAATAAAGAAGCCATCTATAACAAAAAAGTTCTAGCTAATAACCAAACAGAACTATACGCAACAAATTCCCCTCTATTATTAAGTTTCCAATAACTAATTTCAATTTTGTCAGTACCTAGATGTTTATACACATATAATATTTCTTAGAATCCTTATTATCTTATTCTTGTAAACAGGTAATTACAATTACTTACACCATGCTTATATATTTATGTACGACTATAAATGGTTTCCTAGGCTATTTACACCCTTACTATTGTTAAATCACTCTTGAAAATGGCCTTTGGCCGAAACGATTGTTGAGTGTATTTGTTTTAATAAAAACTTTTGTGAAATATAGCCAAGTGTTTGAGTCAATTTTGTTACACTTTTGAATTTCTGACCAAAAATTGGTACAAAAATATTTTTCCGTGATTATTTGAAGTTAAGTAGTAAAATCCGAACTTGGTCAATTATTCAATACTACTTTGCTTTTTATGTGTTTACTGTTGTTGAGTTAACATAGTAATTAACATGAAATCATTATTTCCCTTGCGAGTCTACTTGTATTTACCGATCATTTCTTTACACTAACAATGTTCATTCATTTTTTAATTAAGTCTGTAAGAATTCAATTACCTACATTTTTTTTTCGGGTTTTCAACTTCAGAGCCCGATTTAGCTCTGAAATGGACATTCACAAGAAGATTACTTGACCAGGATTCTTCAAAATACTGTTTCGGTAAGTCCTTACTAGGCCTTTCTACTTAAATCTAGACAAAATTAAGATACACCGTGACCCCAATAAATCTGGACGAAATTAGGTTTGATAACATTAGAAAAAGATATCGACTTAAAGTTAAACTGAATTCATGGCGTAGCTAACCCACAATAAGAAGCAAATATCTACAGATGGCGGTCGCTACTCTGTCTATATTTATTCAGTGAACTCTGTTTATAGGCAGCAGGTAGATTAGTTCGTATTCTGTCGGAACTGCTTACTGATGCTGATGATAATCAATGAATTCGAAATCACGGTTCACGTCTGATATTTTCGACATAACGCTAACCAAAACCGTATTTTAATTTTTATTATATTACGAAGATGCTTCGATAAGTCCGTGACTTTTTTAATTTCCCGCGCAGTAACTGTAATGGCAACATTGATTCCCTTAAGTGTCATCTATCGGTAGACTAGAACGCCTCTGTGTGATAAGTTCAAATGAGTGTTTGCCGCAATCCAAACAAGTAAACGAGTTTTTGCGACGTTTCGCTTCTCTTACAGGAAGTTATCACATGAAATAATAAAAACACTTACCGATCTATTGACAAGATCATAAAATAAACAGGTACTCTCCTCTGGATTACTTGCGAATTAATCTTCATCGGTTTAGCAGAATCCGTCAATCAGCAAATCGTATTAAATACCTGTAATCATGAGTTTGCGCTCCCGCGCTTCCAGACGGGATACATACATCCTGGAGACCAACAGTATAGGTCAAACCTAACCCCGTGCCGCTATAGCACCATGTCCACCCCACGCAAGGCAAGTCACCGTACCATACGCATCACCGGAGATATCCGTGTCTCTCCTGTCCAATACTGGTGTGATAGATTGTCGTGGCACCTTAGCCACACTTTCTCGAATACTGTGCACAATATACATATATATATATATATATATATATCAAATACATATAACCAGTAATCACATTAGTAAACCAATAATTTACTACACAAATTATCTACGCATAATAAATGCACCTGCAACGCAACGCATCGCATCGCTATGCTCGCAAAAGCTACCGCATCGCATCGTTAGCAAAACTCGTCACTGCAATCGTGCACAACGTCTATACAAATATTGTGTATTAGAAAAATGCATCTTTCTATTCCTTCCTATGTCTTTCATCACCCTTAGATAACATAAACAAAACGACGTTAAATATGAGATTCAAGAAAAGCAAATACAAAGATGATAATTATTGTATATAATTTTGATATAATCATTTTTATTTATATTTCGTACCTTAGAGATACTAATGGGATTTTTGACTGTAATGTTAATATATATGTACAATAGGATCTACATAAGCATTTGAGTGTTGAGTATGGACGGTACTGGCACATAAAATGCTGGTTGCTAATGTACCTTGTTGTTTTGAGTTACTGAGATATTTTGCGAAATAGTGCAGTTCAACGATGTGTTAATTACGAATAATGTTAGTAATAGTAATGTTAGATAATGTAGAAATTCTCTCAACAATTTTTCTTTGGTACAAACGCTGTCGCTGATTAGGGTCCATCAGTTGTTTTCGATTCTGGAGAGTGCACGAAATTACTGAAATTAACAGTGAAAGAAAATCTCTTTAAATCGCCTTCGTTTACCGTTAAATTGGCTTTAGACTGGTATTAAAAATTAAAGATAATTCGATGGAAATGTTGAAGAACCAGTTCCCTGGTAATGTAAACATATTTGGATAGATATTTAATTTCAAATGTTCCTTGAAAATATGCAGTGCCAACAGCATTACCAAACACGAAATGCCATTTACTAAAAGAGTGCCAATTGTTTATTATTCCTCCACTAAAACTAATGCATGGCAATAATGAAATTGATAATGATACATAACGTAACTAAAGTTTAACTTAGTTTTTGAAAACAATGAATATGATTTCGTTATTTTACATTGCTAAATTACCATAACTATTCCACTGCGAGGCTTGTTTTTTAAGTAAGTACCGTTTTGAAAACGAGGTCAGTGTTCCGCGCATGCGCACTGAGTACCTACATCTCACACCTACGCACTGACGCCATTACGGTCTGATACGCCTTTGTTTACGTTATTTACTGAGTGTTTAAGATGCCTCCGATAATCGTGAGTGTGACTGTGAACTGTGAAGTCCGGACTGTTATACGATTCCTTAGTGCTAAAGGACTAAAACCGACTGATATTCATCGTGAGATCTGTGCAGTTTACGGACAAAACATTATGAATGATGGAATGGTAAGGAAGTGGGTGAGAGCATTTACAGATGGCCGCACAAATGTGCATGACATCAGATCTCATCACATCTTTTCACTGGGAAACCCTAGACTATCCTCCGTACGGCCCTGATCTGGCACCCAGTGACTTCCATTTGTTCCTGCACTTGAAGAAACATCTGGGCGGTCAGCGTCTTCAAGACGATGACGAAGTCAAAACAGTTATGATGCAGTGATGATAATGCAAGTCAGGCGGCAGAGTTCTATGAGAAGGGTATTCAAAAACTAGTCACTGGTCAAACGTTATGACAAGTACCTCAATATTGAAGGAAATTATGTAGAAAATTAGATTAAGGTACAGGCTTTTATGTAAAAATAAAATTATTAAGATATCTTTGCACGTTTTTTTATTAATTTCAAAACAATACTTACTTAAAAGCATGCCTAGTATTATGTCAACTAGTAAGTGACATTTACCTAAACTAACATTACTAAGAGTTCCAACATCTGCCACGATATCATCTCAATTTAAATTAACTGTTAACAACAATGAAATTAGTGACATTATTTATTGTTGCTAAAGAGTGCCAAACGTAATTTTAATGGTAACTGGTGTGAGTCACTCTTTTTAGTTTATTTAGTTGTTTATCACATTCTCCATTTTTTACTTTAATTTAACGTTACTTCACAACATATCGTGCCACAAGAATAAAAATGATGACTAGACAGCAAAACTTAAGAGTACAAACCACTCAACCATTTTGTCTTAGTTTATTGTAACAGTTCACAACAATAAAATTAGTAAATATTACCAAAGGCCTTTGGTACTTACGATAGTTTTAACTTGACTGTTGGCAACAATAAAATTAGTAAAATGATTTAATGTTACTAAAGAGGATCAGGTTTCTTCAACATGACATGTTTACCTTACCTGACGTTTAATGACTTTGGTTAGAGTTTCTAAAGGGTGGTAATCATTTTTATGATTTTATAGCTGTTAACAATGAAATATGTGACGAAGTGTAATGTTAGTAGAGAACTTTGTATTGACGTTTTTATTTTACCTTGTAGCTTACAACAATAAACTTTTAAGATAAGTAGTAAATTTGCTTAATACAGAATTAGATTTGGGAAAAATTAATCATCAACTTACCTCTCCCTTTTCTGTCAATAATTGAAATCTTTTGACAATATTTATCCCTTTTCAACATTTTCCTAATAGAGATTTGTTTATTAGTACCTTTTTGAGGGAAAGGTATGGGCATCTTGTTAATTTATGTGTCATTGACTGGTAAATTATGTTCTACAGGCGTTTTGAATATAGAATGAAATTTTCAAGTTTTCTTAGAATGTTACGAAACCGTTATAAAACTACCGACGTTTATATTTTATTACCCTTGATTTCCATAATTTTCTCTGAATACATTAAGTCTTAAAAGAAATCCATTTACAATTTCATTCTGACGTTATACAAAATTAATTACGGAAATGAAAATACTTCAGTAACACTATGATTTTATTGACTTCTTATATTATCTCGTTAATTCATAGAAAATTCCCAACCTGGAAAATCTTCCGAAGGCGTTTCATGAAAATGAAAATGTTTTCTTAGTAACAATAGGAACGCAACGTTTATTGAATTTAAAACTATTATGCCAAGTAAATGAAAATTTTTGTTTTCCTGCTTCGTCAAAACAGGAAAAGATAACATATTTAAGGATATAGGTTCTATATCCAAAAACAGCATTATTCCTCAAGAAAAAGTTAATAATAAAGGAACTCTTGTGGTGAATTATTTGTCCTTTTTAATTTAGTTTTAGAAACCATTAAACTACAACTATTGTAGAAGGTAAACGAAAAATGTTAAATGCAATACAGATATTGTTTCCGATTAAGGAAGAGTAATTCTGCACACTGACTTTTCGTAGTAAACTGTTTTACAGAATCAACCAAATAAAGTGATACAAAAGGGTGACCCAATCTTTCCTTTGGATTCGAAAATTTTGAATAGTCTCTCATAAAATGTAGATAATATTCTCAAGTTTTATGTGACATAAATAACAATGATGTACCTCGAAATCCGCTGTTATTACGATTACACCACCCAAATTATTTATCTCCCTTTCAAATTTCGGGATTTATTAATTAAGCAAGTTTAGCTTCATTTAGAAGGAATGGTAAATAAATCAACTAAACGAAGCTTACCCCTAATTACCCAGCTGCCTCTGCCTCGCATTAATAATGCTAACAATTACAGTAGGCTTTTTCAAAAGAAACTTATGGTAATTAGAGCAGAATTTCTCTTAATTTATAAAGCTTCTTTTGTGTTTACTTCTGTACATTCATTATTTATTATTTTCCTTACAAAAACAACAGCAAGCTCATGATATACTTTCCATATTGTGACATAACTCAAAACAAAACTATCAAAAAAAAGTTGTTCATCCCCCACCCTCTTAGTACGTACTATAAATTAATGTATACACTGTTTTGTTATTTAGTATAATCTTGTTACTCCTGACGATAAACGTTTAGTGAAATTCCCAGTTTTTTAATTTTTAATTTTGAATCATGTTTCATCAAGTGATAACCGCCAATACCCTTATGTTATCAAAAAAATATATAATACAACTTAAAATAAATTCAAAATTGTTGGTTTGCATCGCATCAAAAAAAAAAAAACGTTTCGTCCTCGATTACACGGAACGTCGGAAGAGCCCTCCATTTGCCCCATGACGGACGAAAATGTTTATATTTGTGTTATCATCCCAATAAAGAATAAGAACACGGATATTTCTTTAATAACTTTATGTTTGTTTTCAAATAAAAGATATGTCATCAACCTCATCCAGAAATTTATTATCTTCATGTAATTATTTCCCTAACAAACAAACCATTTGATTAATCGATTATTCCAATTAATCTTTTTCAAACAATAGATAATCGGTTGTTAATCCTATAATCTTGCATTTCACATTAAACAACAACCACCGAAGTCTACAAGGTTCTGCGACCACTACTGTCTTTAAAATTTTCTTGCATTTATTCCTGAGCTTTATTGGCCCAACCCATGTAGGTATGTAAATCGAATCAAATTCCTCAAACGGATAAACTGAGGTGTAAGAATGTCCTTGTCAAGTTCGAATTCTGTTTACATTACTACATACGTATTTCTGTTTAATATTCAGATGACAATTAAACGAAAGTGTGCATAATGACTTCCTTTAGTCACACGTGTAGCAAATCTCATCGAATATTCTACTAACAACAACACATCAGCAACGGCTACGACGACATCATTAACAAAAGAAGGAGCAACAAAATCTATAAACGCGATACTCGGTCGACTGCAACAAATGGATGGATGAATGTGGTTAAAACATCTGATTTATTAATAATAAACAATAACGGACGATCGCGTCCAGTTGGCCGCGAATTGCGCGGACTGAATGGTGTTCGTTATAAAATCAGATCTGAACATTTGATTGGTCGGTCGCCTTCTCGCAACCAGCCGCAGCATTCCGTGCGTTTCAAAAGAATTTGAAGCAGAACAACAGACCAGTATCGATACAACGTTGCCAAAATATTCATAAAATTCATGCGCAAAGAGGCGGACACAAATTTTTCCTTCGAGACTAATAATTACACGTGATGGTGTAAAAGATTATTTAATGTTAGATACTTCGCTGTGGGGCTAAATACAATTAAAAAATTATAACTATAACCGAATCGAACTAGGTTCGTCATATTAAATACAATTAAAGCGATGGTGATTAATAAAAATAAAAGCTTAAAAGAACTGAAAGTAATTAGCACAGTACACGTTTTTAGTCAGTAATTTATCCAAACTACCAGATGCGGATCAGCATGCCATAAGTGGTCTCAATGGATCATCGATTTTTTTTTAATTTTATGTTTCATTCCCATCAACTACTCGTGCTGGTGGGCGGACAGTTCCTCCGACCTACACTATAGTGCAAAGCCGGAAGGTAGGGCGTAAGGCCCTCTTCAGCCTCCTTGCAGGAATCGTGAGAAAGGGTGGGTGGTGTGGTTAGGTAGACAAAAATGAGACGAACGAAATGGAGACAGAAGAGAAGATAAGAGATTATCTGTGGAATATTACTGCCCCAGCATTTGCCCAGATGATCCAAGGAAACCACAGAAAACTAGGACCAGAGCAGCCGGACTCGGCTTCGAACCGGTGACCTCCCGAATGCTAAGCAATGATCTAGAGATCTAGGATCTTCGACCAAATCAAAGGAACTCTTTAAAAGCAAGTTGATATAATATCTCACTATCGCAGTATATTTCCATCTACTGATCTCTGCTGCTAACTGAAATAATTCAATTTCATATGTTAGACAAAAGCCTTAATAAGGTATCTACTTGTCTAACTAAATGGACGACGCAGCTTATATACGTGATAGGCACATCAATCAAATTAATAAGAACTTATACTGAAATAAATACACAGTTGATAACTTCCACAATTTATTAAATAAACTTAACACGTATTTCGCCAACACTGTGGCTTCTTCAGAAGTACAAAATTTACTTAAAGCTACCTAAGAGTGGATGTTTATAAATAGAGTGGTGCATCTTCATTAGAGTGAGGGGAAAGATTTAATACTGGTGAGGGGTTTATATCTACTTGGTCATTAAGTAATATGTCTGTATTTTTATATTTGTTAATTTCTTTAGATTGTAATAGTGTAAGTTTTAAACTTTTATTTTCAATGTGTAAAATGTTTACATCTAAATTAAATATGTGATTATCTTCTAACACATGTTTTGCATAGTTATAATCGGTTTTTTAGTTTCTAAAATGTTCGTTCAAACGAATTCTGAAATTTCTTCCCGTCTGACCTATATAAATTTTTGAACGAGAACCGCAATTAAGTTGATATATGCCTGGTTTTGATTATTTCTCTTCTTTGTCTTTATTATTCATTATATGTTATACTGTTGTGTCTTTCACGTATACAAGAGTTGCTATTTATATTTTGAACCTTGGCAATATAAGTGTTTACAAGCGCTATCTGACATTTCTAATTGAATGTTTGATCTTTTTAACCATCACCTTCTTCAGAATGTTTTGTTATTTGACCACAACTTGTGTGGTTACAATAACTTGAAAATTTTGTCTCAGCGAAAAAATGTAATTAACTCCTGAACATCTTCGTGCGATAATTTTTACGACTTTCGATGTGGATTGTCAAGACAGGAGTGCATCGATCAACTTACTTCGACTTTTGGCGATGAAGCCCCATCCTTCGCCACTGTGAAACGCTGGTATAACGATCTTAATCATGGCCGCAGTTCGCTCAGGGATGAAAGTCGTGAAGGTCGACCAAAATCAATTGTTGGTTGTTGTGCCAGAAAAAATTGATGCTGTGCGCGAACTGATCTGACTGTTCACATTGGATCCCAATAATTCGATAGAAGATCAAAAAGATGTTCGTGCCAATTGGTGCAAAAAAATATTCAAGAAATACAATCGCGGTGCATCAAAAGCTGCGTATAACATTTATAAAGGTGATGAATCTTGGATCTATACTTATACTTATACTTACTTAGAAGCAAATAATATCGCCTGTTTCTTCGGAATAATTGGGCATGTGGCAACCGTGTCGTTAGAGCAACGTAGAACGGTGAATTTTTATCTGAATGTACACAACCATTTGTTTGCTAAAAGTGCTTGGTCTTATATAAAAAAAGAAGCTTTAACGAAGGAACATTCTTTATCATGAAAATGCAAGCTCCCACAAATCGGTTGAAACAACCATCTATTTGACTGGACAAGAAGGTGCATTGTAGCCATGAGAGAATACTTTGAAGGTGATCAAAATTTGGTGTAAAATTTAAGAAATAAGGAAGTCATGACTAAATTCCCGGTTCTTTTGAACCCCCCTCGTATATGCATACAAGCGCACTACATAAAAATTGTGCCTTTATCAATTGAAATACTTAGTCATTAATCTTAAAACTAATCATATCGAAAATTGTAACACTTTCCTCAAAATTGGAGTCATCGACGTTCCACCGAATTAAAATAACAAACTCTATTCCAGTGCCTCCAATCTTAAGTAGAAACATTCAAAGCTCAAGGAGTACTACAAAATAAAAAATTGTGGTCAAAGAAAGAAACTTTAACTTGACTTTAAAGGTTACCCATAATGCATCAAAAATTGTTAAATTTAGTGGAAGAGATACCAGAAGATTAAACAAAATTTACAGATCCTCAATAAAATAACATTCTTCTTGATCTATCTCTTGTACCATATTTTAGTATGTCATGTTTGACAACACTGTATAGCTATGTTGTAAACGGATATATTGACAGTCATTTAAATTCTTTTGCTTAGCAGCGTAGTGTGTCGGAAGTGACCGCATAGCAACTCGGTTAAGCGTTAACGATCTTAAGTAATTTCAACATAGAATATATTTATTATATAAAATTATAATGATCCAAGAGAGATGTAATGACACTAAATATTTATTATAAAAAGTATGTAAAAAATAGCAAAAGTACACATCCAAAAGTGGCACCTTTAATGCATTATTTCATTGACGAAAGAAATTAGAATTGTAGTCTGCTCAAAAATCTCTTTCCAATGACACCCCCTAAGTCTAGATAAAGACATACTTTTTCCAACAAACGTCCTTTGGCAAATTGTTTTTATATGTACTGAAGGGAACGAGCAGCAATAAGATAACATTTTTCATAAATCGTGTAACATACGAGGGTAAATCAAATATAAACGGTAATTTTGCTATTTAGCTTAGCATGTAATTCCGATCTAGAGGATTCGATGCTCGAGTGTTGTTTGGTTTATGAGAAGGGGTAAATCGGCTCCTTCATGACAACGCCAGGCAACACACCGCAGTTTTGACAAGGAATAAATTGGAAGAAATGGGCTGGGAAACCCTCTAGCCTCTATAATCCTCCTTATAGCCCTGACTTGTCACCCTGTGATTATTTTTTGTTCGCGCCCATGAAAAAAAGAAAATTAAAAAACCCAAACAATCAAAAATCTAAGATAAGGCAAAGACTGCTCGTCGATTTCGACAAGAAGGGGAGATTTTTTTGAGGCGTATCGTCACCTGCGATGAGACGTGGGTCCACCACTACACTCCCGAATCAAAAATGGCGAGTAAGGAGTGGCGAAGATAGGATGAAGGCTGCCCTGCAAAAACCGCGTATCAAAGCAAACGATGGGGATGCCCATTTGAGACGTCGAGACGTCACCCTCCTTCATGACAACGCCAGACCACACACCGAAGTTTTGACAACAAATAAATTGGAAGAAATGGGATGGGAAACCCTCGAGCCTCTATAATACTCCTCTGACTTGTCACTTGTCACCCTGTGATTATTTTTTGTTCACGCCCTTGAAGGAATCACTTGGAGGCAAAATATTTGTAAGCAATGAAGAAGTAGAGGAGTATGTTCGCAATGTGGAATTGGCTGACAACTCGCCCTCAAACGTTTTATGAAGAAGGAACATTAAAGCTTCCAAATCGGTGGGAAAAGTGTTAAATATTTAGTTTGTGTGTACCATTAATTAAAATTACAAAATTACCGTTTATATTTGATTTACCCTCGTATCACGTGAAAATGTGTACTTCAGCAACAATTAACCATCGGATATTTTTAATCATTTTTGCTTTTTATACTCCAATAAAAGACAATACTCCTTCGATGTTGATGCATCTACAGACCTTTCTAGAAGGGTCATCCACCCAACTACCATTACCTTGCAAGATCGGAACATTTGGAAGATTAACAAAATATACGTACAATAAATTCCGGTTGAAAACAATTTAAAGCTCAAAACAGAAGTCAATAGGGAAAAGAATAGATATGCTTCTAAGACATGAAGGGTTAGTAAGTGTTATATTAGAAGCAGAACTAGGAGTAAAAAGAGGCAGAATAAGACGTAAATTAGAAAACTAATTTAAACGTAAAAAAAAACGTAAAATGTTTCATATTAATTTATTTTCGATAACTCCACAATTGTTTCGATCGCACTGCGATCATTTTCAAGAGTAATTAAACTAAAGTTTAAAACTAATGTCAACATATTTATATGCATCTACAATTTACATAGGAGGAATGGGGAGCTAGTAGAGCCTAATTCTATTCGACTATTGACTAAATTTAAATTGTTAAACAAGGCTTTTTTATTTCAAAATTTTCAAGCATTGACAATTTTCTATAATTGTTTATATTGCAGTGTAAAATTTTTAAATTATTTAAGTTGGAGCAATGGTTAAAAGTAGTAGAGTGTTCCGCGAACCCTGTTGTTTTAAGTTTTTTACTGATACTATAATTATGTTCTTCATTAGTTTTAAATTTTAGTGTAATTAGTCTTGAAAATGATCGCAGTTCGATCGGAACAATTGTCGAGTTATCGAAACTAAATTAATGTTTAGACGAATAAGAATTTTAATTCCTTCTTTTTTAAATATGTTAATGTGAAACATTGTACGTGTTTTTTTACGTTTAAATTAGTTTTATGAATCATGTTTCACAAACGTTGCACTATTGAATCTCTTGACGTAAATTAGTCCTAGCTTTAAGGAAATACGAAGATTTGCTAAGGGTGTAACAAAGTGCGAAAATGTTTATCATATCAAATCAAATCAAATAATTACAATTACAATTTCCTTTTTGAATAGACTCCAGATTTACATTAATCTACATACTTTCCCAACAAAAACAACACCAACTACAATACTACCCATATTCTCCTTATTTGTTAGTTGAAATCTTGTACCTACTGTGGTGGGCGATTAGTGATTCAGCAATAATTGCTTTTAGTATCAATTATAATAATGTTCGGAACGAATAAGTTTCACGTCGCTAAATAAGTCAGTTTCTTGCCTTATATTACAACATCTTTCATGCATTAATACGGACGTAATAAGTGCAATACGTTTTGCAATCAGTCAAACCCTATAGTTTTATCTATGTATTTGGGTATGCATTCTATATATTCAGCAGAACTTGTACTTCTATTTAATCGTGAATTTAGTGCGGTTTCTCTATAAGGAAATACATTGATGCAGATATTATATACATTATATACAGGGCGGACCAATTTCGATTGCTTTTGTATTTCCTCAAGGCTTTATGATAAATATATATTCTATATGTTAAATATACAGGGTTTTTCAAGTTGGTGGTCTATTAGAAGTATATGAATTAGTAGAATGAATTCAGTTCTGAATCTTGGGCTCCTTTGGTTATTGTTAATGCCGCTTCTTTTGAAAATATATTTTCAAGTTCGATTTACATCCGGTTACACCGGAAGTAGATATTAACTTTCTTATTTTAAATAGAATGACATACTTTTTTTACATTTTCCGATAGAAAATCTTAAAATTATACGTATGCAGTGCAAAAAAGCAACATCTTCACAAATTGTAAAATTGGACGAAAAGCTTTTTAATTTTCTGTTTCCTGGTTAGCAATAGAGAAATTTACATTCGTTTGTGTAGTTAGGCATTTCCATTATTTTGTATCTTGGGAGGAGATAGATGCGCAAAATTACCTTACAAAACTACCTATAGTCTAGCACCATATATTTTTCATTGTCAACCAGAAACCTAACTTTACTTTTTGAGTTTTTATAAATTAAAAAAGCCTTTCATTCGAATAAAAATTACTCAGTAATTAAAAAGAACTATTACAATTTCTCAATACCCCATACACTCCTTCTGGATCTATAACCTTTAACAATATATAACAATTGTCGGGTATTCTCATAAATATTCTTACTGAAGCATTTCGTTTTTTTTTTTATAATGTACATAAGTACTTATTCAAACAAACTGATACATCTGGAAAAAATGAAATTAGCCTGATGGACTTAACACACTTTAATACATAATGCAAAACAAAAAACTAAATCATTATATATATATATATATATATACTGGGTTATTCAAGTCGATTGCCCATTTTTGACTGCATATTCGAATTCCTTATTGAATTAGGCATCTATTAATATGGGTCTATCGTATACCTTTGTTTATACTTTTTGAGTAAATTTACAATTTGTTAAAATGTTGCTTTCTGATACTTAACAACAATTGAGTGTTCAATTGTTTCGAAATCACAGCACACTGCATTCATTAACATTATACGTATGCAGTGCAAAAAAGCAACATTTTCACAAATTGTAAATTTACTCAATAAGTATAAACAAAGGTATACGATAGTCCCATATCAATAGACGCCAAATTCAATGAGGAATACGAATATGCAGTCAAAAATGGGTTATTCTATTTAAAAAATTGACTTATGCCCCTGTGAAGTTGACCAACTTTGACCACAAAATTTGAATACCCTGTACATTTTAGTTAAACACCACATTTTTTTTTCGATAATGTGAGTAATTATAAATATTTTTTACGAGTTATAAAGCAAAATCCCAAAAATTAATTGAATTACGGTTTTTTAAATGTTAACGTGTAAATGTCAAAAAATTTGAAAAAAAATAAATAACTCAAAATCCATCAATATTTTTGGGGTAGTGCCTCCTATAAAATATGCATGAATTCAGATTTTCTATTGGAAAATGTAAAAAAAGTATGTCATTCCATTTAAAATAAGAAAGTCAATATCTACTTCTGGTGTAACCAGATGTAAGTCGAATTTGAAAATATATTTTCAAAACAAGCGGCATTAACAATAACCAAAGGAGCCCAAGTTTCAGAATTGAATTCATTGTACTAATTCATATACTTCTAATAGCCCATAAACTTAAAAAAACCTGTATTTTCAATGTTGGTAGGGGTATTAGCCCTCGGAGTAATTGTTTCTGTTGATTCCATATTTACATTTCTCATAATACATAAAATAAAACACACGGTATATTTCACAAATGTATTAGACTATCTCTGACATACGTTTCAGTTTTTACACTATTTTCAAAAAGTTATAGGTAACTGAGGTACATTATTTCCTTACAAACTACTTATACCTAGAGTACAATGGATTTTAATAACGGGGATACCCCAAAATCGGTCTGGTCATTGCTAATAGGTAGACCGTTTGCGATGGCCTGGTTTATTTCGACTATTTCTAAGAAATTCAGTTTTCTCCCTTTACTTTCTGTATGTATAATTTTTATATTATTATTATCTATTTCATGATTTTGGGAAATACAATGGTCCACTATACCTGTATTTTTTATGGATTTTACGTGTTCGTCTAAACGTTCTTTAAGGGCCCGCCCCGTCTATCCAATGAAAAACACTTCACAGTTCTTGCAATTTATTTCATAAACACCGCTTTTATTTAATTCTTAAATTTTTGATTTATTATTTACTAAAAAATTTCCTAATTTAATGCTTTCTTTTTTGGATATGTTACCTTCGTCTAAGGATCTTTCGGAATCAACAGTGTAATTCAATGCTGGTAGGGGTATTATCTCTCGGAGTAGTTGTTCCTATTGATTCCATAGATATATTTCATTAATATTTAAACAAAAATGAAACCAAGTTATTCTCTTAATTTAAATCCGTTTATAAAAACCCTCACATTATGGTTTATCACACGGTTTTATATGAAAATTGAAATTAAAAATAAAAGTTGGTCCGGCTTGTAGATTTCAAGCTAGAATGAGTAATAATATACCTATAATAGATACATGCTCATGTCGGAAAGTGTAATAAGTTATTCAGTTCGTCCCACACCTTATAGGTAACAAACCACTTTCCCATGAATCGTTCGTTTATTTATTTTTGCCGCACAATCAGCTCGCCATCGTCTTATTATAATAGCAAAACAAAAGAAAGATCGCAATAATCACAAGCCACTGCTTATGTAGGTCAAACAACATTCAACTTTAAAATTAATAAAATTCCACATTATAATTTTTGCAAGGTAGAAATCAAAAACAAATCGCCAATTATTATAACACAACGTTTTAAACTGTTACGTAGGTTTTAGCGGTATGAATATTTTCTGTTAAAGAAATAACAATAAATAAATAGGATTACTTATAGTAAAGTGGATGTTTTTTAAGAAAATTTCTGTAACATGTTCAGTGTACTAAATATTTAAATACTCCTTTACAAGGTATTTCTCTTGATGTGAAAATGTAATATGTATATAAAAAATTTGGTTTGCTGGCCAGGTCAATTTTATACAAATCCAAAATGTGAAAGAATTCCTGAAGGAATAGCTTTCTAAATAGTAAGCTGGACGCATCAGACACTTTATACGTCTAAAATTATAGATAGTAAGATCCATTTTATTAACCAACACTAACACCATATCTGGGGGGCGATAGGTACACAAAACAAATTATTGGCAGCACAAACAATCGAAAAGATAATCGAGAAGTAAGATAAGCTAGTTTTGAACCTTCTGTATTAAAATCGTTAAATACTAAGAAAAGGAAACTGGCAATGTATAAAGAATTTTATAACTAAATAAAAATGCACTGATCATTTTCAACTTTTTTATTGATCACTTGACGATCGTTTCGCCAAACTTTAGCTTAAATACTAGTTGGGAGGGTGGTATCAGGGAGCAAGTTTAGAAGTGGGGAGCTACTTAATTCTGTCTGTTCATTGACTAATCTATTGCTATTTTTAAATGTATTAATTCCTACCATTTACAAAAATCATAATTTTTGTTTTTGTTTTCTTTATGTAAAATTTTGATAATATCGTCGAAATTGTGGTTGTTATAAATGAGGTGGTTAGCATAGTTGGAGTCTGTTTTTTTTATCGTTAAAAGATCTTTTATGCTAACTAATTCTAGTTCTGAAATTTCTGCATGTTTTGTCTATGTAAAACATGTTACAATTTTTACAATTTAATCTGTAAATCATTGATGTATTTAATTGATTGGTTTTATCTTTATTGTTTTTAATAAATCTACTTAGGTTGTTAGTAGGCTTATATGCTATATTACAACTATTATTATGTAGTAAAGATGAAATTTTGTTTGTTGGTTTTCCTATAAAAGTTAATGTTGCATATTTTTGTTTATCTGTTTTTATACAAGGGTACATTAAATTTATAGCTTTTTTATATTTAATTTTCTGTAACAAGGAATATATGATATTAACATTATAATTATTTTTAATCGCAATTTGTTTGATAGTTGTAATATAGCATATAAGACTACTAATAACCTAAGTAGATTTATTAAAAACAATGAGCATCAGTGATTTACATATTAAATTGCAAAAATTGTATCATGTTTTACATAGGCAAAATATGCAGAAATTTCAGAACTAGAATTAGTGAGCCTAAAAGATCTTTTAACAATAAAAAACAGACTGCAACTATGCTAACCATCTCATTTGTAACAACCACAATTTCGACGATAATTTCAAAATTTTACATATAGAAAACAAAAAACAAAAATTATCATTTTTGGAAATGGTAGAAATTAATAGATTTAAAAATAGCAATAGATTAGTCAATGAACAGACAGAATTAAGTAGCTCCCCACTTCTAAACTTGTTCTCTGATACCACCCTCCAACTAGTATTAAAGACCTAATATTGTTAATAGTTTTCAGTTGACTACAAACTTCCGACGAAGCCAAAGTTTGGCGAAACGATCGTCAAGTGATCAACAAAAAAGTTGAAAATTATCACTGCATTCTTATTTAGTTATAATATGAATTTCAACCAAGTAACGGTAGACTCGATTACATATAAAGAATTTTATACTTAAAAAGACAATTGATTTTGTAGATTCCGCAAAATACATTGATCTAGGTGATTATACAGAACAATTTCAAAAATTTATCAAACAAGTCACTAATAATATAAGAATCCCGTTAAACAATTTAGGATAATTTTATATTGTGCGTTCCTTTGTAATTGTAGTTTCAGTAGTTTTGGAATGAGATGGGAAGCAGGTTTCTCAAACAATTTTAACACTACTACCGCAAAACATTTTAAATTAAAATGTTTTTGGATTCCATACTACAATATCTTCCGAATTAATATACTTGCATCATACAGGTATTTCAAAAATAAAAAGTAATAGAATTTTCTTCCTCTAATATCTTCTGATAAATATCTTTGAATTACCTGCAGGCAATTGTAAAATCTTAGGGTTAAAATGTTTTAATATTATGCTTAGTTATTTTCTGCGTATAATAATAAGTGATTCTATTAGGATTCAAATTATCCTTTGAAATTACAGAACCATCAATAAAACATTAACGATTGAAACACTATTTGTTATATAAAAAGTGCTATGCAACCAGTAAAACACATGTGTATGTACGTTGCGCATTGTACCTAGTAGAATTCACAAGAACCGTAGCTATCAACGGCAGGTAAAGGAACAAACCTGTCGTACTTCTACATAAGTAAATAAATAATACGACATTTTATTTAGTGCAAAATAAAATTTCACGTTTATATTCACTAGAAATATCTGTTTAGACATAAACACAAATTATTTTGTTTAAAGTGTAACTAATAAAGGGTAGATTTGCGTAATACATATTTATACTTAAATAAGAATCCAACTACCTGCTCACACTTATCCTTTGATATATTACATATCTAAATTTACCGACAGAAGAACAAATTAAAGTAAAATTTTTCTTTTTATAAATGTAACTTCCAATTAGACTATTTTAGTTAGTTGAGTTGAAAAATAGAAAACTATTTAATCTGGCAAGCTTGTAAGGTTGCAGGAACTGTTTTCAGTTATATCAAAAATTTTTTTGAAAAGGTCCTCGTCTTACTAGCCAATTGTATTGCATCTACATTCACATTTTTTTTATTGTGACAAGTTACCATGACGTACGGAAAATACTAAATGAAAATCAGAAGAAACGGTCAAGAATTTATAGCTAAAACAATATTATCAATATAAATATAAATATGGAATCAACAGAAACAACTACTCCGAGGGGTAATACCCCTACCGGCATTGAATTACACTGTTTATTCCGATGGACTTCTAGACGAAAATATGACATATTCATAAAAGAAGGAATTAAAATCCTTATTCGTCTAAATTTTAAAATCAAAGATCTCACATTTTGAACGCGTCCTACCAAGTAGGCACAACGAACCGAAAGCCTCATCCTACGACCGGTTTCGACCTATCGGGTCTCATCAGGTGGGTGCTGGCAGAAAGGCCTTACAGGCTATATTTAAATATAAATATAAATATAAATATGGAATCGACAGAAACAACTACTCCGAGGGCTAATACCCCCACCGGCATTGAATTACACTTTTGATTAATTGATATTTATCATATAGCTTGTAAAGGCCTTTCTGCCAGCGCCCACTTGATGAGACGCGATAGGTCGAAACCGGTCGTGGGATGTGGCTTTCGGTTCGTTGTGCCTACTTGGTAGGACGCGTTCAAAATGTGAGATTTTTGATCTTAAAATTTAGACGAATAAGGATTTTAATTCCTTCTTTTTTGAATATACAATATTATCACTTTTAATAAGATTTAGGGAGGATGCGGTTGGAAAATTGTAAAACATGTTAATAATGATAGAAATCCAACAAACAATGTTGTAAGGTTTTACAAATTTTTAATAAGACTTCTCTTACATTGTTTAGGCTTATCAGGCCATTATCAAAGAGTTGAGTAGAAACTAACTTAATCTAAATAAACGTCACTATATATATTTAAGTAAGTGAATGTAAAAAAAAACAAACAAAGTCCTATATTGTTAGCCCGGTTTCAATAATATGATTTATTTTTACCCCCACTTACTTAAATATGTATATATAGTGACGTTTCTTTAGATTAAGTTAGTTTTACTCAACTCTTTGATAATGGCCTGATAAGCCAAAACAGTGTAAGAGAAGTCTTATTAAAAATTGTGTGCTTGCTTTCTATCATTATCATATTATCACTACATTTATGTATCGAAAAAGGACAAATGTGTTTAATTTCATTTTGGGTCAGTTAGAAGTGTAAAAGTTCGTTGGCCCTTTCAATGTATGTGTATGTATTATAGATTCTTATCACCAAATGTGAAAACCAATGCTCAAATTGGTAAACTTTACACCACCTAAGTTTTCATTAAGTAGGTATAACATAATTCTCACATAGTATTGTTTCAATGCTACGTCCCTACCCCATTGTAACGTGTTTTACAGCCAATAAACAATTTTTGCGAGAATCCAGCAACTTTATTAAGTAGTTGATTCTGTTAACCTTTAATTTATGAAATTTAATTTCCATAAGGATTTAGAATGAAACGAATTTCAAACATTCACAAATTTGTTTAATATGACGCAGATTTATAAGTAATTCTTTTTCTGTCATTCTTGCTGTTTATGCTTTATTAAAATCTATAAAATTCAATCTTTGGTGGTGCAACAAATGTGAAACATGTTTTATTAAAATAAAAAAAACAAAAAATATATAGGAATATTGTTTCAGTCAATACAGCAATTTTCAATAATAAAAAAGTTAGGGTTGAAATGGCCGTATTGGTCGAAACAAAATTGTCGAGGCAATAAAGAATTTGTGTAAACATTCCTATATATTTATTGTTTCTAATTTAATAAAACATATTTCACAATTGTTGCACCACCAAAGTTTGAATTTTATAGATTTTAATAATGCATAAACAGCAACAATGACATGACAGATTACTTATAAATCTGTGTCATATTAAATAAATTTGTGTATGTTTGAAGTTCGTTTCATTCTAAATCATTATGGAAATAATAATTTAAATAAATATCTCTTTAGATGACTAATACCTAAAGAGGAAAAAAAGAATCGAATGACAAAATAAAATATGCTACATGGCATTTAAAGTTATCCGTGTTTGAAGTTTTTAAACTTTGAATTTTTTTCCTGAACGCCCTATACAAATTATAAAGATTAGTTTTGGCGTGATGTTAGCCTTATGACTTGACTATAAGTAGTAAAAATTTTAACATTCTTAGTCATTTCTTATGGAAGTTATGATTTTTTATAGTTTGGGTTACGGTGCAATATTTTTTCCATAAATTAAATTATCTCAAAAACTATTCATCGTAGGCATACAAGTTGGTTATCAATGTCACCTTAAAACTTAAAATTTTATGTTCAATAGGAATTCATGGTAAAAAATATACCATTCCATTTAAAATAAGAAAGTTGACATCAACTTCCGGTATAACCGGAACTGCCCGACAGTTGAAATTATTTTAGTTAAATAGATCATCCCAACTCCCAAATTTTCAAATCTGTACCATGCTTAGTTTCCTTAAAACGTCTAATGTACCACTCAGTTTGAATGACCCTGTAGTTATACCTACATATCAACTAATTTTTCGTTGGCATGATCTACGTGGTTAATTTTGAGGGGAAATGGACAATTATCCGAACGAACTATAAAGCCGGAGAGATCTAGACAGATTTGCAGGATTTATCTCGATCTGATCGTGACGTAAACGGTAATTTACATCTATATACTCTGAAATTACGTATTTTCGAAGACGTAACTATCTCATAAGTGGATCATCCACGTATTTGTGTTTCAAACGTCCGCGGTTAGATATAAGTAACGGTCAGAGGTATATTTACGATGGTCTCGTCTAGTACTGTGGCAAATATGGGCAATTACACTCTGAGAAACTGCATGACCAAGTTATTACCTCGTAAAGAGAATGCACGTTCAATTAGTGAAAGTTTACGATGTTCTACAGAATATCTAATTCTGATTATTGATCGGTGATCGATACTTGACCCGGTTTTATATGAGGATGAGGATGTCCCGATAAAAAAAATGGTAAATAATTTTTGAATAGATGCAGGATGAGAAGAGATATGTAGTCCATTTGTCATCCTTATTAAAGGTGATATGATATAAAATTACAATTTTAGATTTAAAAATTGGATTGATTCAGCCGTTACATTGTGATAATTCATCTTAACGATAAATGAATAAATACTACTTTGTTTATTATCACTTTTTTATTTACAAATCCTTTCCTTTCCATAGTTTCGACAAATAGCTTGTCATTGTCAAAACAAATGATTACAAATTGAATGAATATAAACAGATGTACAGTAGTGTTTATATATATTTTTTGGAAATACCATTAATTATTAAATGTACTGAATAGTACTGAGTGGTACAAATCTACCTGGTCGTTTAACAGATTATTTTCGGAAATTTTTGATGCTTTATATACTTCTAAGGATTCTAAAATATTAAGTTTAAAACCTTTATTTACATTATGAATAATTTTAAGATTTTCTATAGTAGGAAACTGATGGCCTATTTCTAAAATATGGTTTCCAAATTGGAATTACCTTTTCCTATCTAAATGATCTAAAGTGTTCGTTATAACGAGTTCTAAATGACCTTCCAGTTTGGCCTAAGTAACAGGAATCACATTCTGTACATTCTAGCTTATAGACTAAAGGATTTGTAAATAAAAAAGGAATAATAAACATAGTAGTGTTTATTCATTTATCGTTAATTTTAGATTTGTTATTGGAGAAACTAGTAGACATTGGACGAAACGCTTTTTGGCTATTCCATTATTCCTCTTTACGTAAAATTCATATAATGGAAATAAATACATAGTTAATTTGTTTGTTAATTAGACGAATGTCAATCTCAAACGATTAAAATAACAATGAATAAACTGAATCAGTAAAATGTATATATATACATAAATACTATTATAACAATATCTACTTTCACTTGTAATTTCCATAAAATTGTTTATTTCACTTGACATATGTTTCACCACGATGTGACTCCTTCAGAAGTTACAAATATACTTAAAGTGACGAAGACAATTTTTTGTATTTATACTTATACATAAAGTAGTTAAGGGTGGGTTTATGTGTGAATATAAATTCAATAGCGGAGACAAAAATCTCATTTAAAAATATAGTAAATAGTATTTTTCCAATTAACAAAGATATTAACGATACTAAATTTAAAACAACATTAAAATTTAAAAAGTTTCTAAATAAAATTAATATAAAAGCAGCATTCAACACTAGTAATACATCGAACAAGCACATTAAAAATAATAAGGATAAAACAATTAACAGTAACAAATCAGGAGTATATAAATTGAATTCTGGGACTTACAATAAACTTTATATCGGACAAATGAGTAGAGCATTCAGAAACGTATCAAAGAACATGTTAATTCATTTAAATGCCAAAAAAACCGATTCCAATTACGCTACACATCTAATTACAGAAAAACATAATTTAAATTCAGATTTTAAAATTTTACATACTGAAACTAAAAGTTATAAATCAAATCTTTTAGAAACCATGGAAATTGATAAATATAAAAATACTAATCTATTACTTAATGACCAATTAGACATAAGCAATTCTGCGCTATTGAATTTGTATCAACACATAAATCCTACTACTTAATGTATAATGTAAATACAGAAAATTGTCTTCGTCACTTTAAGTATATTTGTAACTTCTGAAGGAGTCACATCGTGGTGAAATATATGTTAAGTGAAACAAAAGTTTTTATGGAAATTACAAGTGTTATATTATTTTCTAATTTTACAATGAATTTACATCAAGTAAATGTAGATTCAATTAATTATATCTACTTTCCCTTAACTAACAAATAAATATGTTGAACAGTGGTGTGTTGTATAAACTCAATTGGTTGTTCAATAGTTTGTCTTCGGCACTTTTGTCTGCTTTAACTTCTGAAATATTAAGTTTAAAACCTTTTTCCGCTGTTTGTACAATTTCCATGTTATTTATTTCTAACAGGTGTGAGAAATCAGGAGTCTATATAATTAAATGTTCAGAATGTAATTTTTTTGCCTAGAAAAAACAGGCAGAGCCTTGCAGTTTCGTTTTAATAAATATATACGTTCTTTCAACCTACGGAAAAATAATTGTATTTGCAAACAACTTCTTAGAATCAAATCACCTATTCCCAAATATAAATGATAATATTTAATACAAGAAACATTGCTACTTTTTCTATTTTATACTACAAACAATCTAGTTGAATATAGAACTCATCATCCTATTAATTCAATTTCAAAGAATGTAACAAATTTTCTTTTAAATCGATTTAAGAACGTTCTCAACTCTGAACGTCATTTATATCAAAATGGAGGGCATGCGACACTTATCATTTTGTTCAGATGTTAATTTTTGAAATGTTTTATTCCCTCTGCACTCATAACAATTAAATTACAATTACAATACATTTTTACGACTAATAAACCACGGAGTACACCGTATTTTGCTTGATATCTGTTCATCATTCTTACAATTTCTTTATTGTTCTTTGTATATACGAATTTATTAGAGGATTAGAACCATAGGTATTAGTCATCAAAGAGATATTCGTGAACGCCATCTTTTAAATTCGACAATATGTATAATTTTCTCGTATCTACTGTGTTTTTGTTTAAATGATTGTCAACAGGCGTGGCTATTTACGTTTTATGCAAATTAAATATCCTCAGCCTTTTTATTTGATATGTTTAACTCCTCCCAATTAAAAGTTAATCCGGTAGATGCTACTCCTTGGGACTAATTATTAAACTAAATGAAAATTAACATTTACGAACTTGATGATCTCCTAATCCCAATATTAACATTGATTCCAAGCGATACTGATACTGTGACGTAGTTTGTAATGGCAAAAGACCTATATTTAAAAAACAAAAAATTGGAAGACCTTATTTTAAATTATGGCAATATAAATAGAAGTTGATTTCAACACAACATACACCGCAGAAGGGAAGAAAAATAAATATTTATATAAATATTAAAAAAAAGAATGAAGTAAACAGTTAAGTGAATATGTATACTTCTATTTTAAAAATAAATCTGAAAAATTCTTACTAAGAACACGGAGTTAGGAAGTATCGTCCATAGTTATGATATCCGTTAAAAAACAAATTATACTTAGAATTTGTGTAGAGCAATTGAAAAAAGTCCTTATAATATTGTCGGATCTGCTTAAAAGATAATGCATATGGGTATATCGAACAAATGAACGTGTAGGTACCAATTATGTCTTTGCTTTTTAAAATAATTCTCCTTATAATGAATTGGGGAATAATATGTTATTTTTTGCGCACTCTTGGGCATTGGGTATTAATGTTTAACTTACCACTTTTCATTTGGAATACTTGCTTATAAAATATTCATCGGCTAGCTTCCAAATAGTATGAAATGTTTCATAAAATCGACCACCTTAAGAATTACTAAAAGCTCAGAAATTAGCATTTAGCATAGCCAAAGGTATACAACGCTACAACGCTGAAATGCTATATATGTTATGTCATAGGTGAGGCACATTCAGTTTATTTTGTCGTCCATTAATAATATCAATTATTAATATATTCAAATTAAAATTCTTATTAATTATTAATGTTTAGGTATAGATATTTTCAGTTATAATAATATGTTTCCGCATAAAAATTACATTATATGTCGTTAATATAACACATTACGGAACCAGTTCTGAAACCAGTGGTACATTTATTATAGTTAGTACATACTTACATAAATAAATCTGTTGGTTGAAACATCAATACTAATCAGTTCAGTGTTGACAGTGGTGAAATTACTATAAATTTTCCACACTCACACTGTCACCGTTAAATACCTAAAAGAAACGCACGTAAAGTAAGAATTTACTGTCTTACTTACATTTAATGAACCATCACAGTGATTTATTGTTCAATCAATATAAATACACGGTGTCGAACTACCTTTTATACATCATTAACTAAATAATCTTCATATTTTTGACCTGACTAAAATTAAAGTGTAAAACCTTAATTTTATAGAAAACAAAGAAAAAGCTTACATCACTTAAAAGTTGGGAAGTTTTGAAGGAATAATCAAAAAGAACATTATTCTGAAAGAATTAAGCTCCTTGTAGTCTATGTTATTCTTGTAAAGAAAATTTGTATCTGCTTTATAAATAGACTCCGCTTATATCAGAAATATAGAAATCAGTATTTTGTCCTAACAATGAGAGAAAAAGACACACTCTTTTAAAGTTTTTTATTTTAAAAGTCCACAAGGACCGTTTCACCACACTGTGGCTTCATCAGGTGGATGAAATACAATAACTCAATTAAAAACATTTTTTTTGTGTTTTATTCCCACCATCTACTCGTGCTGGTGGGCGGGCAGTTCCTCCAACCTACACTGTAGTGCAAAGCCGGACGGCAGGGCGTAAGGCCCTCTTCAGCCTCCTTGCAGGATCGTGGGAATGGGTGGTTGGTGTGGTTAGGGAGAGTAAGATGAAACGGACAAAATGAAAACAGAAGAGAAGTGAAAGGGGAGTTATTCACATCTAGTTGATTGTTCAATAAAATTCCTAATTTATTATAATTATTAATTTCTAAACTTTCCAATAGGTTTAGTTTCTGACTCTTACTTGCTATGTGTAAAATTTTGTAATTTTCATTAAAATTATGATTATGATTAATTAGGTGTTCGGCATATGCCGAATTACATTTTTTTAGTTCAAAACGTGCAATTAGCATTCGCAAAAATTTCAACACTTTTAGTTAAATTAATCAATCAGTATACAAATTTGAAACTGTATTTTTCTTTGAAAAATTCATTTGATGTTATTATAATATTTCCAACCTTTCAATACCAAAAACTTCAAAATTAGTATCTTTCGATGTAACAAACTTAACTAGTGTACACCACCCTCAGAAGTAACCTCATTAGTAGAAAATATGCTGGAAAGAAATAAGGTAAATCCAGTTATAGCGTACGAAATTATATCACTTTTAGAACTCTGTTTGAAGCAAAACTGTTTACAATTTAATAATAAGTTTTGTGAACAAAAACGAGGGCTGGGCTATGGGAAACCCTCTTAGCCCCTTACTAGCCGAAATATTTATGGATAATCTTGAAAGCATAATATCACAAAATACTCTTTTCAATAAATGTCACTATTATTTCCGTTATGTCGATGAAATTCTCATTTGCTTTAACGGTACAAATAGACAATTAAATCAATTTTTCTCTTTCATTAACAGTATTCATTCTACAATTAAATTTAAACTCGAAATTGAAACAAATAATTCTATTAACTTTTTAGACCTAACCATTACGAGTATAAATAAAAATCATGAATTCTCCATTTTATTATAAACCTACCCACACGGACACTGTAATACTTAAAGAACTCTTTCACTTTCATACACTACATAAAAAATTATTACCAAACATAAGAAGAAAGGCTTTTCAATTTATCAATAGTTATCGTAATGTACGTGACATAGTTTATGTATCATTGTTCTCAAATGGGTCAAACTCAAAATCCGGACAGCCATTAATCCGTCAGCCAAAATTCCAACAATCTTAAATCCCGATCGGTTGACCAAAATCCTGATGACAACTGACACATGACCAAAGCGTTCATTCCAAACATTAAAGGTATAGGACTTGATAAATTGAATTTTAAAAAGAAAATAACGTTACCTTACCCAACCCTAACCTAATAACTTCCGGATTTTGACCGGTCAAGAGTTCCAATTGTCGGAATTTTGGCTGTCAGTAAAATATATTGTTTCCTTTGTAGTAACGAGGGTCTGTCATTCTCTATCACCTATTTCAATAATTTCACACCTCCCTAAATTATTACCTACTATTCATAAATCAGGAACTGTTTGGTTATCTTAGACGAGAACGAACGATAAAAATTCTAGATGATGGAGATGTCACTCAAGAGGTTTGAGTTTTATCAGAGCTCAGCGTGGCATTCTTGGTTGTGGCGGGTCGTATGGTCATTCTTGGGGTTGTCAGTGTAGTGAAGTGTTGCGTTTGTTCGTTCTTTTGTTTTTTTTTGTTGCTATTTTTGTGTGTTTTTCAAGTTACACTCACAGGTAATAAACTATTGTATTTGCATGTATTTTTTATAGAGATTTTAATATTTATTATATTGTTTTTCACTGTTATAAAATTTACACAAAAGTTGTCAACTTTCATTGTACTTTCGATCCATTTTATAATGATTTGTATCTTGCATATTTTGTGATGTTTTGTTTAATTTGAACTTTTATTTTATTAATTTGAACATTGATGTGTAACAATTATTTTGTGATTTTTCTTTGTTCCCAATTTTTATGATTTTGCTCTGTGTTGATCTACCTGATACGTTCAGAATGTTTCGAGCCTTGTTGAATTTGACAAATTGATTAAGGCTTTCGCGGCCAGTTGATGAAATGATGTTGTCATTCTTCGGGTGTACAGGCCGTACAGGTCTACAACCAACAGCGAAAATGGATAGACCTCTGAAGAAGCTCGCCACTCGTGCTAGCGAAACGTTAGGAAGCAATTCCAACCGACGACGGCCTGTACACCCGAAGAATGACAACATCATTTCTTGTTGAATTTACTAACATCTTCTCCCGTGTAGAGTATTGATCTGGGAGTATTCACAAATGTGTATTTTGTTTTGATATTTATTTGTTGCGTTTGATTTTGATATTTATTTGTCTATTTATTTCGATATTTATTCGTTGCATTTATTTACATATTTATTTGTGTGTTTATTTTTATGTCAGGCCCAGATTGTACTCTAAAATCTCAACTAATAACTGGGTAGCCTCTCGTATGAGATCTCGGTACCTTCTGACATTGTCGGCTAACTAATACCAACATTCTTCAGTTTTAAATGATTGTTTACATGTGTCCGTGTATGTGGATAGTACAGGGTAGATTTTCACGGAATGATATTTTTAATTTACATACATTTCATGCTTTACGGATGATGCACATCTCTGATTTGTAGAGCTAAGATCATCGGTTTCTCTGCCATACTCTTTCTCCGCGCTAGCCCTAGGCTGAGTCTGGCATTGGTATTTGTTTTGTTTAAAATTTAATATTTCTGAGATTTCCCTGGTATTTTCTCATTTCATTCATAATAAAGTTAGGATGTCACATATTTTTTGTATTTCATTTAACAACTATAAACAACCCTTCCAAATTACGTTAATAGCCAGTGTATCGAACCGACAACAGCTGATATCCATAAACAACGTAGGTGAGTTATATGACGATCGAATAGACCTGGGTAGGTTACACAACACCTTTGTTTGTAAATTTCCATTCGATATTTTACATCATATATTTCATATATCTACCCCTGTACCGGAAAAACTATTTTTCAAACCTCTGGAAGCCTCCCACTCCATGCTATTATCTTTCATTTACCTTTGTGGTTTGCTTTTTACACAGTTGGATGCTTTTGTCTTTTTTTATTAATATACGTAATTCATTGTCTAAACCACATAAACATATTCTATTTAAGACATTCAATGCCTATAATAAAATCATACATATCTAATTTGGACTAGATATATACTATTTAGCTAGTAAATACCCTAAAAGTAAAGGTTAAAATAACAAATGCATAAAACGTACGAATGCATTGCCTGTTTCGTCAGGTTACTGTAACACTTTCCATAGTGAATACCATTTTCAATTGTCTGGGACCCACAATTATGTAACGTGTGTTTCAATTTGCTTATCACTATTGTACTCACGTCCAAAGTTTAACCTTAATTTTTGTGTAACATCAGCTTTGATAATATTGCCAAATGATCGTGGGGGTTTGGACTGGTCTGGTCAACCATATAAAAGCAAATTAAATGTAGCTGTGAAACATACAAATCGTCTGTGTTACTGACATTAAACAAGTGACAAAGAAATTTTGAAAACAAACCACCAACATGATGAAATACGTAAGTACCTACATATACTGCTTTTAATATAAGTATTTTTTTTTAAATTACTTCTGAGTTTCTAAAATGGTTGAAGTTTTTAGAAAAATGCGCCCTTATTTGCATTAAATTAAAATTAACGAGTGCAAAATCAAGATTGAATAAACACGAGTGGTGTATGTTTCATAAGTTTGTTTAAATAACCGTAACACTTGTTCTGGTTTGCCAAAAGGACTAATGATAGATACGCATTGTTAATTTTTTAACCAAAATATTTAATCAGTTCCGAGCAACCACACCACTTCTATAGTAAAAGGGTTCACATTTTTACATTACTTAATTACTTAAATGTTATAAAATTCAGAAGTAAGGCATTTAAAAATTGATAATGCCCACGTGTGAAGTGGGCGAAATATGCGTCCGCTCATATAAAATTTAGTTAGTGGTAATTAGGGTGAGCCTTTCTTTTTTTAATTATTATTTTTTTAATTTAACAGTCTCCTATTTTCTATTTTAAGGCATTTAAAAAGTTTTTGATTTTATGAGGATCTTGCTAAAGAGTATGGTAATTGATTTTATACATTCTTATATATTTGTACAATATTTAGATTATTATCTTCCACATTTATTATTGTTTCTCACTCTTTACCGAACGGCGTGGTCAAATGCTGTAGTTCATTGCTTAGAATTCGGGAGGTCACCGGTTCGAACCCGGGTCCGGCTGCTTTGATCCTAGTTTTCTGTGGTTTCCTTGGACCACTTAGGCAAATGCTGGGGCAGTAATATTCCACAGATAATCATTCACTTCTCTTCTGTCTTCATTTCGTCCGTCTCGTCATTCTCTCCCTAACCACACCACCCACCTATTTCCACGATCCCTGCAAAGAGGCTGAAGAGGACCTTACGCTCTACCCTCCGGCTTTGCACATCAGTGTAGGTCGCAGGGACTGCCCGCCCACCGACACGAGTAGCTAGTGGGAATGAAACACAAAAAAGTTCTTTTTCTCGCACTTTTACAGTGTTACCGTTTCTCTTTCGCTCTTTTCCAGTTTTTCCCTATCCTTACTTCTTTATCTCTTCTATGTATTATCTCTTATTTTTTACTATTATTTCACTAATCTACTTTGCCTCAGTCTTTACTATTCTCCCTCCAAAATAATTTACCACAATATCTTTAGACTTGTCTTCCATTCAACTAATGCTGTGTCCATATTTTATTCCGTTCTTTACATAAGACTTTTTATTTTTCAGTTTAATCTTCATGTTTTTCAATGATAGGTATATAATAATAGGTTCATATTAAAATTACTTTTACCTTCTTAATTTATACAGTTTACCCGAGACGTGCCTAACAATAGGTAATCAGTGCATGTATCGTAAATTATCTCATAAACATAGAAATATTTAAATATTTTCTTGTCATACCTTTCAGCCGTATTTTAAATAAGAAATTTACGCTTTATTGCATCTTCTTTAGTTTAAGCTTTTAGAGCAACGTGTATTACTGTCTACCTATATTGTGTGGTTTTTTAGAATTATCAGCTCTAATAATTCCATTTTTCAACCCTATTAAACAGATGCTACATTCTAACTTCAGTCTGTTCCATAATATTTCAATTAAAAATGAAATATATTAATATATGTCCTTTAACGCTTTAATAAATACCATAATTGCAAAATATGAAGCTGTTATCGTAGGTACTGTTGATGTTGGTTGCCTTCGCTATGGTATTTCCTTCTTGAGTATTGAATTATTCAAAAAGTTTATCGGCGTCAGCGATCGCAGGCCAGCGCATTCCATAAACTATATTCTTTCATCAATCATTGCAATTTCTCTATGAAATAATTTAAAGGAAGTCGAAGCCTTCCAGAGCGTCAGTTACCTCTACCTACCTATACATTTTATATCTGATCATGACTCCCTAGTGTTTGTATTTACAAATGCACATACACCAACCAATATATATTAGACATATTTTTTCGTTTTTTGTTTTTATTTTTCTATATGCAAGCACCTAAAGAATTCGCATATCCGCAAACAGGATTACAGGACATTTATAAAGAACTTCTTTTCAGGAGGTAGAAACTTAACTTTTAAATATATTTGTAAAAACTAATTCTACCATAGATCCGAATAGGAATAACAGAAATTTCATTGATTCCTAAAAATTAGCAGAATGATTCCTTAAAAAAAACAAATTCAGAAAGCACACTGTATTATTTATTAATACTAAATCTATTTTGTATGTGTCGATTTACCCTATTCTTTTATTTTAACGCGCCATCTCCATTAATTTGTTCTTTCTATCTCCTTTCGCTTATTTTTGTGTGTTCGCAACTTTCGAATATAAACAGGGAAGAGATAAAGGCGGGTCGACCAATGTACTGCACCTTCATAATCAGTATATGGTAACATGTATTATATGAGACCCTGTGTGTATTTTCCATTTATATTTATTTTACTCTCGAGGATGCTATTTGTTAAATACCTACGCAAAACTCAAAATATTCATATTTTAGACACATTCCCTGACAAATATTCGAAGGAATATTTGAGGATATACTAGCATTATTAATTCTAAGTTTAGTTTTTCTCCGTTTTTGGCAAGTCTTCACGTATTTTTGAAGGAGCAGATCATTATTTGTTTATATATTGCACTCCTCTTGAGTTTTTCTTCCAATTCCTGCCTTTATAAGTTTCTACTTTTTCCTCTCCTTTAATCCATAATCCTTTTAGATTTATAAGTAGTTTCGGGAAAAATGTGCACCCTCGATCACTTTCACATTTCTGTTATTTCCCTTTCTTTGTTTGCCTATGTCATCTACTATGTATATATAAAAACCAAGATTTGACCAAATCCCTAAGGTAGGTAGATGAAAATTTCACGGAAAATGTTGAAATGACAATTTAATAAACAAATATTTCGTCAAATCTCTTAACTGATTTAGTGAATTGACAAAATATTATTTCTAAAATACCAAAAATATTTATTTAGTAAACCCGATATTACTAAGTGTAGATTAACTAATACAACAATGATTATATAAAACATAAATTATTTATTTCAAACGAGTTAACAAAACAAACACAGTACAGTAACCAAAAAGCATATTTTTTAATGGAATTTATCATTTCTAGTTAATGAAATTTAATTATAACGTTGCTCCCTCCTCGCTGTCAACAGCTTCTTCTTCTAATTCAATTAACATTTTAGATGAGACAATAGTTCTACGAAAATCCTGATTTGATAATTCATCTTTTTTACTAAGACAGTTTAGGGATTTGACTAAACAACTTACTGTTTTAACGAAATGACCTAATTGAATTATTATTTAGACAACTCCCATGAATTAATAAAATCTTTTAGGGATTTCGACAAATCTCTGTTTTCACCATTTCCCTGCGACATATATATTGGTATCGTGATATTCTAATATTTAAAATATTAAAAACAAAAACATTCTTGATTTCTCAGGTGATTTTCGCATTTGCCTTTGCCACCGTTGTCTTGAGCAGCCCCGTTCCTGAACCAAAACCGTCAGGTGTAGTGGCGGCGGCATACGCTGCCCCCGTGGTCGCGGCTGCCCCTGCTATCGCACCCGCCGTGGTAACTGCAACAAGTTCGCAAGTGATTGCAAGGAATTACAACGGTCTTGCGGCCTATGCCGTAGCTCCCTATGTTGCAGCTCCCGCAGCTCCCGTTATTGCAGCACCCGCTGCTCCCGTTATCGCTGCCTACAGTTCCCCCTACGTATGGTAATTAGTAGTACCAGATTAATCATCCCATCGAATTCATGTTCTAATGAATGTCTACTTATCCGTCTATAGATAATGAATTGAACATATGATGCATTGTACAAAAATAAATGAATTAGCATAATAGTTGATAAAATAGTTTTATTTCTTATTATTAAAATTCTGGCCCGCCAGGTTCAGGCGAACATTTGTCATTCTTAAAGGGATCGGAGGAGGTACCTACAATATGTGTCATAGTATATGGCAAAAAGAGCGGGAAAGTCGAAATTTTGTAATGGCACACTATTCGCGGAAGTCGAAGTGTCTATAGGATTGATCCAGATGTCTTCTATAGGGGGTGGGGCTATAGTGAAAGAAGGGTATATATGAGGGGTTCACCTCGTTTGGGAAGAACACCGAGTGGCGTGGTCTAGTGCTCTAGATCATTGCTTAAAATTCGGGAGGTCGCCGGTTCGAACCCGAGTCTAGATGCTCTGGTTCAAGTTTCTGTGGTTTCCCTGGATCATTTAGGCAAACGCTGGAGCAGTAATATTCAACAGACAATCTTTCACTTCTTCTGTCTTCATTTCGTCCGTCCCATATTTCTCTCCCTAACCACATCACCCACCCATTCCCACAATTCCTGCAAGGAGGCTGAAGAGGGACTTACGCCTTTCCCTCAGGCTTTGCACTACGGTGTAGGTCGGAGGGACTGTCCGCCCACCAACACGAGTAGCTGGTGGGAATGAAACACAAAAAAGTTTTTGTTTTTTGAAAAGAAGGAAAGCTTATGTGTTGTTGTGTCGTTGTTGAGTCTGGAGCAGTGCTCTAAAATGTAGCACCTAAAATCCAACGAATTTCAAAAATCCAATAAACCAAAGTGATTTAAACCTCTTAATCCATGGACATAAGTGCTGTAAATACCTTAACTTAAACCATAAACACCTCCTAGGCCCATAATCTAAGCTTGTTAAATCACACGACCCTGTAACGTTAACCATTTAAACCCCATAACCAAGAGTGTAGCGAGTCAACCCTTTTAAATATTTAATTGATACATAAATAAATTACATACATACATAAATTGCTTTGGCGGTTTGGCTGGCTGCCCCTTTAGGTTATGGCGTTATGGGCATATTTATGATTTAGGTTAAGGAGTTGAGGTTTAAAACTCTTAGATTATAGAGTTAAAAAAGGTTTTTACAGACGAGAAATATTTCAGTTTAAACAGTTTTACAATATCTGTTACTATAAAAGTAGAAAGAGTGGTAAATTAAATAGAACTAAATCAAAAAGGCTCACCCCTGTATGACAGAGACTGTCTCGATGTGATAATGCTCACAATAAAAGTGACCGAAACATATGCACATAGGGATGAATCCCTTTGATTTTATTCTATCTGTTGTTACGTTGATAAAAAGTCAAATTTATTTTTAGACTTTATAAAAACTAAAAATATTAGTCGTATGGTTGTAAATAATTCTATATTTTTCAATTTCACGGTCATCCTAGCATATAAACCTTCCATACCCACTAAACAGGGTTACTACCTACTCTAAAAAAACTTTTTTGTGTTTCATTCCCATCAGCTACTCGTGCTGGCGGGCAGGCAGTCCCTCCGACCTACACTGTAGTGTAAAGCCGGTGGGTAGGGCGTAAGGCCCTCTTCAGCCTCCTTTCAGGAATTGTGGGAATGGGTGGGTGGTGTGGTTAGGGAGAGAAAGATGAGACGGACGAAATTAAGACAGAAGGGAAGTGAAAGATTATCTGTGGAATATTACTGCCCCAGCATTTGCCTAAATGATCCAACGAAACCACAGAAAACTTGGACCAGAGCAGCCGGACCCGGGTTCGAAGCGGTGACCTACCTATACGGCTACACCATCAAAACCAATATAATCCGTTTTCATGTCAAACATAAACTATTCGTGCTGCAATTTTTGTGATACTGTATAATTAAACCAAACAAATGAAATAAAAAACACAGGAAGTTTCACAAATTATATAATCGAACTCGAGAAATTTGTTTCGGCTGATATGGCCATTAACAAGAGTAAAAATACAAACATTACTGAAGTCTAAACTTATCAGCAACTATTTATAATAAGTGTTCTAATTTGTAAAAGAGTGTAAAAGAGTTATTCCTTACCAATTCTGATTGGCTGTTAACCAAATTATATTTATTTGATAAAGCTTTTTTAATTTCCAAGTTCTCAGAAAGCAACATTTTCCTAGATTTTAATATGTTCGTATGTAGAATTTTGAAATTATTTACATTAAATTCGTGCTGAAAATTTATACAGTTGTTCGCCATAACACTCGAATTACTCCTTTTATCTTTTATTGCGTAAAATTATTGGAAATTCCTTTTAAAATTACTCTACCTAACTGCCTAAAATAGGTGGTGTCGCATGAATTACAATAAAATTGGTAGATACCACTTTTTTAACAAGGGGAACATGTTATCTATGATTTTGGAACACACTTTTCAGATTTAAAGAGTCATATTGCAATTAAATCATTTTTGAAGGATATCTTTGATATAGAAACTAAAATTATTGATAATTAAATGTTACCATAAATCGATTGTTGGCGACCTCGAGGACCGTTGTTATATAACAATTTCTAAACCTGTTTTCTTTTTATTTTTATTTAACATCTTTTCAATGATGGACGATATATCCGCCATTGTCTATGTGACAATTCCGCCATCTTAAAATAAACCATTTTATATCGCAATATAAGTTGTTTGGCTTAAAATATAAAAATCAAATTGGTACATGTGCAACAATTACAAAAAGGTTAATAAAAACTTTTTGAGAACCCCCTCAAAATTATTTCCTGCATTCACCCTTGGTTATTTTGATATTACAGATAGACACTTCAGTTTTATTTATTAAATAATATGTATCTATAGACATCCTAAAGTGAAATAACTGATACTGTTACCTCTCCTCTCAAATCGTGCTGCTTAAAAATGATCCAAAGCATTTTGTAACGTTTATTATTTTATTTTGCTGTAGGCCTTACGTCGGTGTTGTTTTATTTAAAAAATTTCTGACACAGAAGACAAGGCGATTAATTATATTATAAATTGTGTGAATTCGGCGTCGTAATTAAGCAACACCTTCAAGTGTTTTGTATTACGGGCCAGCGTCAATTTAAAAAGCTTAGTTAACATCTACATCTAAATTTATCTTGTAAATCTGTCGCTTATCGTAACCACAAATTTAACTCGGCTTATTGTACCGAGTTGGTCGTCATCTATCATCCTGACACTTTTCCAGTTAGATTTTTTTTAACGTGAATGGTCAAACGATTTCAAAACCTTTCGACATCTAAAGAGCACCACAACAGCTACGTAACTGTCTGTATCTATCGGTTCACAGAATCGGTTGGTCAAAGTGAATTCTCTTCTTTCGTATTTAGTTTTCATCAATTTGAAGTACCTACGAGAGCTGTTGGAAAAGTTCGTGCACAATCAATAAAACAACAGAAAAATTTATCCATTTAATTATTTACCATATAACTAGTATACAGGATTATTCATCCTGAGTGATACATTAGAAATTTTAGGAAAAATTGGGAATACAAATATCAAGGGCGATCTTTTTATTTAAAATAATTTCAACTGTCTACCACTTCCGGTTATATAAGAAGATGATGTCAACTTGGTACGATATAGTTTTTACGACCAGAGACGTGATTATAACTAGACTGCGCCTTGCGTTTATAAAGTGATACTATTTGGGTAGGCAACACATTTTGCGAATTATGGGACAGAAACGCGAAAATTATTAAGAACGCTCGTGACATCACTCAGAAAGTTTGAGGCAGTTGAAGTGTTAAGTGTAGTTATTTCAAATAAATGTTGTGCGACACTATTTTTCTTGTACATAGGGTTTTGTGAACACTTTTATGAACTATTTTTTGTTAAAGTAATATAAAACTAGTTTAATATTAGAACAATATGGTTACGTATTGTTGTACATACGGTTGCCGTAAAAAGAGTTATAAAGGTTTTTCCATTTCATTTCATGTGTAAGTACAATTTAAACATAAGACACACTGATACATTTGTAATTTCTTCGAAGGTTCCCTAAGGATCCTGAATTAAAGAAAAAATAGTTGAACGCAATAAGACGCGAAAGTTTTACACTGTCAAAATATTCAGTTGTGTGTTGTTTGCAGTAAACATTTTGAAGAAAATGACTTTTTAATATCAATATCCGTGGGAAAAAGAAAATTAAAGCAAAATGCTGTACCTAGCGTTTTTGATTTTTCTCATACTTCTTTTCTTCTCATGATTAACATACTATTTTTCTAATTTTCCCAACAGAATACACATAATGACCGACTTCACATACCTTAGATTTTTTTACTATCAAAAACTTTTTTATCAAATTAAATTTACCAACTATTATTTAAACTATAATATCAAACTGTAAAATACATGTAAATAGCAGTACCGTTAATATACATCATTTTAATCACAGTCATCACATCTTTTTTATCAACTTCATACACTAATCATTCACATAACGAGAAATCTGCTTGCGTTACTAATTAACTTTATTTTCACTTATAGCATATATATTATTGTAAATATCAGTATTATTCTTTTTTTTAAAGAAGTTTAATTATGTTTTCAATATATTTGGTTTGTATGTTAAATGCTATTCTAAATGATTTTCAATCTTTTGTTTAAAGTCCGTAAATTTCTGTTTAGCGCATGGGAAACTTAAATGTGTCCCCGAATGTGCATTGTTGGTTGCATACCCAAAGTACATCATTTTCTAGTACAGAGAGTATTGCTTACGATCGGTCCATTTTATAATCACGTCTCTGGGGTATCATCTTGTCTAACTGAATCGGCGGCACGCTTATATACGTGATTTGGCACGTAAACTACATTAATTAGAGTTTATTTTATTTATTTATTTTTATTAGTCAATAAACTACTCGATAAAATGATTAAAAAAATAAAAGTGTAGTTTAATTTACTATTGAATAATGACAATTTTGAAACTTTCAGTTAGCGCTTAACATATTTGAGGGCATTCCGGATGGTCCTTGGCGTCATATTCTTCCTGTTTCCGCCAGCCACAAACTCTATTTATGTATATGAGTATTTTTGAAACTTATCACTAATTACGTTTTTTCTTCTCTATGTATTATTTATTACCTACCCATTTTTATTTTGAGGATTACGAGTTTAATTCTTATCTAAATAGTGAAGAAACGATTTTTATAAGAAATTCAACGCTATTCCTTAGACCCGTTCCTCATAGAAACGAAGCAGACGTGCGAGCGCAATTGGATCTCCGAAATGGGTAACGCAAAACATTAATACTTCTAATAGAAGTCATGCTTTACGAAGCTAAAATCTGAGCTTTCAATTTTATCCGAAAATGTTTTAACAACAAATAGAGTGACTTAAAATCAAACCGATTTTCAAAGAGGTATTATTTATTATGACATAAATCCACAAATTGTGTATTTTGAGAATCTGGGCATAATTCGCTGATTGTGAGACAAGACTTGTATCTGCTTTGTATAATCGAATTAATGAAACGACGCCGACTTCGATAAATCAAAAGGAAGCTATGCGATGATCCATGGTGATGACAGTGGTCGAGAGTGGTTCGAATCGCTGTAATGGCGCATGCATAAATTCCGAAACGTCGTTTCGAAAATATAAAAGAGAAAAAACAAATGAAACAAAATAAAGAAAAGTTGTAAGTAAAAGAAATATAAAGGCTTCTCAGTAGGTACAAGTGTGGAGTTGTGGAGCGACTATATGTTGATGAATGTTGTCTGCTGTTCGAGAGTCACGAAACTAAGAGTTGCAAAACTTGTCCTCAGCAAAAACAGAAACAATGCTGCGGCAGTTTGGGACTCTTCCCATCCATCACTAGCATCAGCCGATGATGCTGCTGATCCCTCTTCTGAGATGCTGCTGCACAACGCTCTCACTTCTTTTATTTTATCACGGACTGCGATATCGTAAGCATATGTGTATTCGTATATATGTATGTCGTTTTATCCGTTTTATCCTTCTTTCTCATCTTCCCTGCTTGCGGATTTTTACAAAACATAGTCAAGTCTTTTATATAAAGTGGGTGTTTCCAGTATATATATGTTACATTGTACACTCGTGCAAATTATCTATGAAACATTATACAGGGTGGTTCGTGTATAATGAGACACGGGGCCTAAGCGATATGGTGTAATATTGATAATATTATTATTATTAGTGTTTTGCGTAAGGTTCAATGTCTCTGTAGACTCTAGAGTAACGGTATCGTTGTGCTAATTTTTGGCCATAAATAAAAAATATGTATCATGGTATATTAATGTCAAATTAATAATGTATTTTTGATTTACATTTTACGTGTTAATAAGTCGAATAAAAGACACTTGGTATTTTGTTTTACAATTTATTGTTTAAAACTTAACGATACCGTTTTGGCAATTACGCCATTGTCAAAAGATAGGAGTACAATAGATACTAAAAGTATATTGCAGAATTTGTGCTTAAATAGGTAATCATACGGTAGATTTTAAGAGGGGAGACAAAATGAATTCAATTTGGTCATTAGTGACCATAAGATTATTATATTTTGCTTTTGTTATTTCGAATATTTCGAGAAGGTCTAGTTTTTTACCTTTATTAACATTATGCAAAATTTTGGTATTATAAATATCTAAATGGTGGTTATTTGATATAAAATGGTCAGAAATTCCCGTGCAATTATTTTTGTGTAAAATTGACCTTTTATGTTCTTTTAGTCTATACTTTAGAGCTCTACCAGTCTGGCCGATATAAATGGACTCACAATTTTTACAATTTATTTGGTAGACACCATTTTTCTGTAATATGTTGACCTTTTCTTTGTTATTTACTAGGAGTGAACTTAAATTTATCTTATCAGCTACAATGGTATTTATATTAATTTTTCTTAATCTATTACATATTTTATTAGATAACTGTGGAACATAATTAATGTAATGATATTTTTGTTAATCCTTTGTATTTGGAGAGGCATAGAGAGTTTTTTGTAGCAAAAAATCTCTGTTTTCCGATATCTAAAAAGTAAGATAAGTCAGGATGGAAAAAGACAGACATAATACAAAGGATAGTGCAGGGTAGTGTTTTTCATTTATCGTTAAGATGATTATAGTTAATATGAATTCGAAAGAATTTTCAAGTTAACTAAAACTGTAGGAGAATGTAAATTCGCACTAACGGAACGAATCTGAATTCTACCATGGATTCAAGTCGTGAAATCCAATGCTAATTTACTAGATTTGTTTCGAAAGCAACATTACAACCTTCAAATGTAATCACATTATTTCATGATCCAGGCAAACTTCCTTTTAACTTTCAACAAAATTTCAAAAATATTTTTTTCATGATAATTTACCATTAATTTTTAACTCATCTTGTGATAAAGATAATAGTTTTTTTCTTGTCGTTTCTTTTTTTCGTTTTCATAATCGAATTTTAGATTTTTAAATTTTTATTTTTATTGCTACAAAATTTTAAAATATTTTATAGACTTGGACGTGAATTGTAGACAGTTACCGTTCGTGATGGTTTTCAGTTACCAAATTCAAATATAAATTTCTTACAAATTTATTCTAAACAATCTAACATCCAGGCACAACATAACGAATGATGCCCTTTCATAAAATAGTATGTAATTACATCCTATTAAAGAACTCAGTTTACAACCAGTAATGCTAAATGGAAAATGTTTACTACAGTCAATTAATTTTAAATACAAATCTAAGCAAATCGTATGCTAGAAAATCCGTGGAAAGTTGCTACTAACCATTAATATTCAATTATACTGAAAACGGGAAAAGGTATCGCTTACAAACTTAAGGATTAGTCACATACTATCTAAGATTTTACTGTCTTTAGATTATTATTCTAATTAAATTGGAAAACAGCACGTTATAAGCGTAAAATATGAACATGGTTCCGCAACGCTGCCACTGACTTCAAAATGTACAATAAATAATAAAACTGGTCAAGTGCAAGTCGGACTGGGAATGCCGAACTATGAAAAATACAAAAAAGTGCACAGAAGTACCACACTTAAATCGTTATCAAAAATTGTTTTTCTCCACTTAATGATTGACAATAATCAAATTTGAATTCTTCATTTTGTGCGTAATTGTTTTGAAATTAGTTTTGACATTTTTAAATTTTTAATATTTGTTGTTGAACTATTCAAAGTGAGTAATAGTGTTCATAATTTGGAGCCTCACGTTAATCTATTTTTGTGGCTATTACCTAAAACAATATGTCTAAAAATGTCTTTGGTAACCCTTAAAAGAATTAATTTAAGTAAAAAGATGTGTGTTAAAAATAACGTAGAATAAAACACAATGTTATTTCACTAATTTTTATTGAACTCGACAATATTTTTTCGACTTTCTAAGGTGCATTTATTGTGAAACATCATATTAATAATAAAATAAAACACTAGTATAATGTTTGCGCTAAATATATCGAGAAACTCGACAATTGTTTCGGGCATTGCCCATTATCAAGAGTATAAATACTAAAGAATAATGTCTAACAAACAGTGTATATATAGGTACATCTATAATTCCCTGAGTAGGAGAGGGGATGTTGTTTGTCCTAACTCTATTTGATTATTAAAAATATTTATTTTATTGTGGAGGCTTTTCATTATCTCTAAATTTTCAAACATAGATAATTTCCTACTTTTAGATATATTGGTGTGTAAATTTTTTGTATTTTTCACGTCTATATTGTGTTTATACAAAGTACAATGTTCTGAAATTCCAGTATGCAAATTATTTTTATTAATACTATTTAAATGTTCTTTTATCCTAGATGAAAAAGGTGTACCAGTTTGTCCATTGAAATATGAATGAATGAAATAACATTGTGTTTTATTCTACGTTATTTTTAACAGTTTATAAAATGTTTCACAAACGTTGCACTATCGAAAATTTAAGTTTAAGTTTAAAAAAAAGTGTATTTATTCCCTGCATGTAAACTTTTTCAACGATACTCCACAACCATAGGCAAATAAAGTTAATAAAATAAAAGTTCTTTCCAATGATATCATAATTTTGTGAAGAATATTTAGTCCCTGAATTAAATTTGTTTAGGGTAAGTTTTAATTGAAATTCATAAATTTCCATAGCCCAACACGTATTCCGATGTAATTATAACCTACGTACTCACGCAAGAGAGTCGTAATTCGTAAAATTAATCTGTCAAAGTAACTTTTACTAAGAGACTCAGAGAAAGTCCATTCTAAATATCTGGCAGAGATGGGATATCAAAAACAAGAGTGGTGATGATTCCGAAATAACGCTAGCAATAGATTTTGACCAGGTTTCCCCTGAACTTTGTAGTACTAGATGGGGATATAAAAATCAAAACCAATCTTCGATGATATACAGGGTCATTCAAACTGAGTGGTTCATTAGACGTTTTAGGGAAACTAAGCATGTTATGGGTTTGAAAATTTGGGAATAGGGGTTATCAAGGATGATCTATTTAAGTAAAATAATTTCAACTGTCGAGCACTTCCGCTTATACCGGAAGTTGATGTCAACTTGCTTATTTTAAATGGAATGGTATATTGTTTACGATGAGATGAATTCGTATGAAACATAAAATTTTAAGGTGACTTTGATAACCAACTTGTATGCCTATACGCTTACGATGAATAGTTTCTGAGATAATTTAATTTATTGAAAAAAAGATTTCACAGCAACCCAAACTATAAAAAATCATAACCTCCATAAAAAATGACTTAGAATGTTGAAATTTTTACTAGTTATAGTCGTCATAAGGCAAACGTCATGCCAAAACCAAGCTTCGTAATTTGTACAGGGCGTTCAGAAAAAAATATCCAAAAATTATTCAAAAATTTTCAAATAAAACACTAGAAAAGATCCAGATGGATCGAAAGAGGATAAAAAAAGGAATCGAATGACAAAATAAAGTATGCTAGATGCCATTTGAAAAAATTAAGTTATTCGTGTTTGAAGTTTTTAAACACCCTGTACAAATTATAAAGATTAATTTTGGCATGACGTTAGCCTTATGACTTGACTATAACTAGTAAAAATTTCAACATTTTAAGTCATTTTTTATGGAAGTTATGATTGTTTATAGTTTACGTTGCGGTGCAATCTTTATTCCAATAAATTAAATTATCTCAGAAACTATTCATCGCATAATGGGCATACAAGTTGGTTATCAATGTCACCTTAAAACTTAAAATTTTATGTTTTATACGAATTCATCGTAAATAATATACCTTTCCATTTAATATAAGTAAGTTGACATCAACATGCGGTATAAGTGCCCGACAGTTGAAATTATTTTAAATAAATAGTTCATCCTTGATGACCCCTACTCCCAAATTTTCTAATCTGTAGCATGCGTTTCCCTAAAACGTCTAATGTACCACTCGTTTGAATGACCCTGTATATAAATTCACATTGATAAAATCATATAGTAAGTAGGACGGAAAAAGGCAATAACAATTACATCAAAGAATACAAAGAATAATTCAAAAACTAAATTTAAAAATGAAGGTATTAGCAATGTGGAAAATTAATGAGTTGAACGTAGCGAACATTACAAGGAATAAAAGAAAAAATACGATTGTATCAAATGCTCATTGTACGTCTTTTAACAACATTTCTCAGATTTGCGGCGCCAGTATTATAAATACCTCTTAATCCTAGTAGTCCAAGTCTCCTTCCCTTTCGAACCAGTTTCGTTTTTCCTTTTTTTTTATTTTTACAGTATGACAATGTGTTATTATTATTCTTCGGAAGAATTATGTAACTTGGTCACCTAATTGAAAAGGCCAAATCAAGGTGTCAAGTTCTAATCTTCTTATCAACGATATACCACAAGCTTAGTAAAGTAATAAAAAACTGTTGTATCCCTTTTTACCTAATTTAGCAACCCCTTCTTAAATAGGATTGTATCAAATCTAGTCAATCAAGTCTAAAGTTTAAAACCTCATCTCATTTTGTGTTTTATAAAAATCGGTAGCATTGTCACAAAAAGGGTTTCTCATGTTTTCTCAAGTTATGCACTATTTTGCAAATGGTCCATCTATCCTGGATTCATCCTATTTATATATAATTAGTACGTCACTTTTCCTACAATACTCACTGTTTCCCTTCTTGTAACAGGCAGGCTGGAAAGTTCGTAGGCTGGCTCATAGATCGCGCTACTGGTATCAAAGCCATATGATTTTTAGTTAGCCCTAACCTTCAAAAGACGCGTGTATAAATTTGAGGGCTAAGTTATAGCATTTTTAATGAAAGAACTTTGAAAAAATGGATTAAAAGGAATTTCCTGTGTTAATAAACCAACTATTAGATAGCCTATTTAGAGCGTTTAAAAGACGAAATCGCAAAAAGCGGCCTCATTTGAAAAAAAGGAAAGTGCTGTTTCATCAAGACAATGCACCGTGTCACAATTAAATGAAATCGATGGCAAAATTCCATGAATTGGGTTTCGAATTGCTTCCGCATCCACCGTACTCTCCAGATCTGGCCCCCAGCGACTTTTTCTGTTCTCAGACCTCAAGAGGATGCTCGCTGGACGGAAATCTCGCGCTGATGAAGAGGTAATCGTAATCGCCGAAACTGAAGCCTATTTTGAGGCTAAAGGCAAACCAAATCGTATTATAAAAATGGTATCGAAAAATTGTATGACCGCTATAATCGTTGTATCGCCCTCGAAGGGAACTATAATAAATAATAAAATTAAAATTCTATAAAAAAAAATATTTTTTTTCTATGCTAGCCTACGAACTTTTCAGCCCGCCTGTTATATATCTCATCTATCATGAATACAATGCAAATGAAGTTTTCAATTGACGCCGGGATACATGTGTGCCTTTTTTCCACAGTTTATTCTTCAAACGTGAAATTCTTCGTTCAATTATCTATTCAAATACGAAATCGTCGTTGCCGTCGTCGTTGTCCAGTTGAAAACGAGATCGCGGATTTCTTTATTCGAATTCCCGTTCGTTCGTATCGCATTTGCTATTCAGTTGTCGCGAATTCTAAAACGTTGTAACACACTCGCTTGTTTGTATGTAGGAGCAAAGGAAATACACAATAAATAAAACAGAATATGTAATTAATGCCTGTCAGATCGGCGGCCGGTACTTTCCAGATATAAATTCCGATAACTCGCGTAAAGATTACAATTTGCACCACATTGTCATCCGCCGAGAACGAATTAGCTGTCCAAATCTCACGTTTCGCTGCCAACTGTAATTTTCAGCCGATTATGTTATCTATCTCGCACGATATTTTTCTTCGGGTAGTATTCATTCATTTGTTTCTTTTTTTCCTTTTATTTTATTATTTTTATCGCTTTTTAAAGAGGTGTTTCGTTATGGCTGAACGAAGAAAGACACTTGACCGCATTGGTTATTTCATCTTCTTTGGCAACGTAATGCCCAAAGCAATCGACACGTTTGGCTTTTAGTGGAAGACTTTATCAAGATAGAATCAGCAGTCCAGAGACTGGCTGCCCATACACCTCCACTTCTTCTATTTCTGCTTGTAATATGTCTCTGCGAGGATTAGTTAAACCCTTTGTTTTATGTTGAGTGATTAAATAATTAAACTATCTCAACGGATGTACTGCTGTACTGTTTTTTTTAAATAAAATTCGAAGGACCAATATTTTTTGTGGCCAAGAATGAACCATTTATTGTTAAAAAATAAAAGGTGTCTGCCGTTGAACCACGTTGAAATAATAAATAAATAAAAATTCTTGGAAACTGATCACAATGTTTTATCAAATAACTCGATGCGCATTTCGCCCTGTTAAGGCATTATCAAGAGTACTAAATTTAATACAAAATTAAATTATATTTATATACATGCAATACAAAGACAGAGGGTGGGAGTTAAATTAAGGAACCGCTAAGTAATGGATTATTCCCGAAATCTAATTGGTCGTTCGTGATAGTTTTGCTGGCTTTAATAGCTTTGTTTATTTCTAGAATTTCAAATTTTTTGTAATTTTTATTTATCTTTACATAATGAGTGGTTATTATTTAATACATACATAGCTAGGCCTGAGTTAGGTTTGTTAGTTTTTATATAATTGAAATGTTCTAAAAAACGGGTTCAATACCTCATTTTGATTTGTCTATATGCATATATAGCATTACAATCATTGCAGGATATTTCATAAACACCACTTTTTTGTAAAAAGTTATTATTTACGCTTAAATTTTTGTTGTTTACCAGCTTCTTATCTAAAGTATTGTTATTGAAATAAGCTGGTTTAATATTGTAATGATATAGGGTTTTACCTACTAGTTCGTTTATCTTACCTAAATAGGGTAATTTGCTCCAAACGTTATTATTAGAATTGGAATTAACTGGGTAACTGATGTTATTGAATTTTGATTTTTGTTTTTTCTTTAGTAACTTATCAATGATATTTTTGTGGTGACCATTATTTTTTGCTATTAATTTTATCAAATTTATTTCTTTTTTGTAATTTTGTTCCGATAACTCTGTTTATCGTAGAATGAAAGGCCACTAGTTTTATGTTACGGGGGTGATTAGAATCAAAAAGTATGATGCAATATGTGTAAGTGTCTTTTCTGTAAATATCAAAGTCTAACCTTTGGTTTTTGTTAATAGTAATATTTAAATCTAAAAAGTTTAATGTTTTTCCCCCCGTTTCTAAAGTAAATTGAATTTGTTTGTTTTGTTTATTAATGAAATTTAAGAAAAGTTCTAATTGCCTGTCGGTACCAATCCAAACACAAAACACATCATCAACATACCTATGCCATAGCCATAGCCATATTTTAATAATGAGTTTCTTATGTTGAACAAACTTAATTCAAATTTGTTCAAAAAATAATCAGCGTAAAAAGGAGAAATTCCGGATCCTATAGGTAAACCGTCCATTTGCTGTAAGATTTTTTGATCAAACGTGAAGTAATTTTAGTTGAGGCTTACGTTTATCTTTTGTGGTCTCTTTAGTACTCTTAATAATGCCTTAACAGGGCAAAATGCGCATCGAGTTATTTAATAAAATATTGTGACCAGTTTCCAAGAATTTTTATTTATTTATTCATTTATTGTTGTTGAGTCCCAAAAAGACAGAGCGGAACTATTGTTGTTTAGTCCCGAAAAACCAACATGGAACTGACTTGTATTTTACAAACCAGTATATAATGTATGTTATAATAAAAATTGTTATGTTTAGAATTGCCGATAGTCAACATCGGCATTTACAAATAGTAAATACATTAATGTGATATTAATTATTGTATTAATTTATACCCACTACAGATTACCTCATATTAACGAGGAAAAATTTGTTACTCAAATCTCAATCTCAATTATTAAAATTGTTATCTATTTGTACATGGAATGCTTTGATGGCACTTAGAATTGCAGAGTATCATTGCCTTCTTGCACTGGCATCTTGTGGAACATTTTTTTTGCAGCTTCATCTCACAAAACCTATCTATCATAACCTAACCTATTTATATCAGGACAAATCAGTTTGGACTAGCCTAAACTGGTTTATCCTATCGGGCATAGGACAAATTAGTTAGGACTAGGCTATACTAGTTAATCCTATCGCGTATAGGAAGAACTAGTTTAGCCTAGGCAAAACTAGTTTCTCCTGAAATCGGGTTTGGTCGGTAACATATATACAAAGCAACGGCAACAGTCTTTTGCGCCGAAACACCCTTTATGTCACAGAATATGTCCTACCATCCGATCTTTCATTTTTCGTATTGATTTCCTTAACGTCTTTTATTTTTCTACCTTTTCTAATACCCATCTTATACCCTTTTTTAACCACGATATTTTCATCACCTTAAAGGTTATTAACTATTTCTTTTCCACCGTGTCCACTGTTCACGTTTCGTATCCTTATAGAGCCATACTCCAAAGATACATTTTTCATATTATTTTTTGAATTTTCAAATTAAGCATTCGCTAGCATCACAGGAGTAATTTTTTTATTAAACGAAGCTCGATCCCAAGTAGAATATAAGTAGGGTGCAAACCCGGATCAGATCCGGCTTCCCAACTTTCCTATTCAGGAAGAAATCTCTGATCTAGGTGGATCAGGTACGTAACGCCTTAAACCCTCCGATTCGGGCTCGACCACCATACGCTACCTTGACCAGGCTACCCTGTGTGATCCTGATAAAGTTAATAATTGGAAGAACTATCACAACTTAGATTAAATTAATATATAGTTCAACCACGTGTAATTAAGATTTCTTGTTTTTCTTCCAATTAAAATACCTATATTCACGCAAAATAATTAAAAATTACCAATTAAAAAGTGTTCACAAACAATTTATTTCAACGATTTAAAGAGGGAAGTATTAGCATTGAATATTGAATACCATCAAGTAAGAGGTTCTCTGGAAGAAGCTAAAAACCAATAATAATGTAACAGTCAGCTGGCAAATTTATGGTATTCTATGAAATGGTTCAATTAAGAAATAATATCAGAACTGGACTGGTATAGACAACGGGTTCCCTAAAAGGGCTACCATCAAATAATAACATCAGGACCGTTTTCGGATAAGTAAGCGATTTCGTAAAGGAGCATTCCCTTTGAATACCTGATATCGACCAAATATAGTTAAATACATTAATGCGATATTAATTACTGAATTAATTTATACCCACTACATATTACCTCATACAATGAGGGGACACATGCTGGGACACGAACCCGGGATCTTTGACTTTACGCGCCAATGCTTTTGCCACTAAGTTATGAGAGGTGACAGCAGTACGAACGGACTTACTAAGTTACAGAACGTCGGAATCAACGTATATTATTATTAATCATCAATAATGAAATATTTGAAGAATTTTTAGTAAGAGTGAATTTTTAAATACATTAATACGATATATCCCGGCGAGGGCCTGGCAACTGTAATAAATTTTTCCCTCATTGTATGACGTAATCTGTAGTGGATATAAATTAATTCATTAATTTATATCGCATTAATGTATTTAAAATTTTACCCCTACTAAAAATTCTTCAAATATTTAATAATTTAAATTTAAACTATATATAAATCAGCTGCTTACAACTCTTTCTTAGAAAGATTAATAACCTTACCGTTATCTACTAAAAATTTTTACATTAAATAAATTATATAAAAGTGTAAAGAATTTTGTACAATAATAGTCAGGCATCTGAAAAAAGCACCTTTTGTTCTCTACCTTATATAAAAAATGTTAGTTGTAAATTCCAAAACATTCTCAAAAAACTAAACATCTCAGGCGTTGAGTATAACAATAAGGATTTAAAGAGTTAACTAATTAACAACAAAACAAAAACAAAAATAAACCGAAATAATGACAATTATACATTATTTTGTAATGGATGTAACGCTGTCTATATCGGACAGACAGGTCGAGCCTTTGAAACTAGGATAAATGAGCATGTAAAATCGATTTCTACCGTATTACGGCATTCCCTGTTAAAGCCTGATCTACTCGGGACCCTGCGATATCCTTTGCTCTATATTTCTGTTACTTCTTCCGTTCTAATGTAGCTGACTTTCTAAACACTAAAAATCGGCGACTTCTTCTAGTATTTCGTTTCCAATATACCTATATACCAAGACTCCAAGAAGACACTAAAAATCGGCGACTTCTTCTAGTATTTCGTTTCCAATATACCTATATACCAAGACTCCAAGAAGACACTAAAAATCGACGACTTCTTCTAGTATTTCGTTTTCAATATACCTATATACCAAGACTCCAAGAAGTTGAGAGACCATAAACTGAAGGCTATCCTATTTAACAATCCGACATTGTAAGGAATCTTAGGTACTCAGGTCTCGTAATGCACCCAGCCAGTAAATTTAAAGTAACGGACCATCGTGTATTGATAATGCAGTGCAAAACGCGTTAAGAATGTGGAAGGAAATGGTGGTATAATTAAAAAAACAAACATCACCTCTAACACGGCAGGTTTCTCTGTACGTTCGAATTAAAATGTATTTTATGTAACAAGTTGGTCGTATCAGCGGGTGCCTGATTTACATGCATCATTTTGTCATTAATAAATGGAAACAGCACGCAGGGGGGTAACGGTAGCAGTCACGGAATAATTAATAATGTGTATAACAAAAAGGAATTACGATCAGTATGAATGAGACCGCAAATCCAAAGGCGGCCGTCTTTAAACAATTTGCATAACGTGTCGCTTTTCCAGTGACTTCGGGGATCATTATAGAAGATCAAAATTATTAACGCCAGTTAAATATATGACCCTGTATATTAACTGCTTGAGCGGCAAGAAGTAAATACATTTTAAGCGACATGAGAAGAAAAGTAATTTTTAAAAACGGTCATTATAATATTATAAGTAGTAAAACGAAACATTGCTAAAACCTTCAGTCGAAATCTTAAATGATAGGACTGGTAAGCGACGACTCCAGATACAATCTTGCTCTACATGGATATTTAGTCACAAATAAAACAAATACAGTTCTACTTTAAATCACTTGTATTCATTAGAATTGTTTCACTTAAACATAAGCACCTTCGGAAGAAGTATTAATTGTGACTTATCTAGGTTGTTTTTCTATATTTATATCCGCATTTACTGGTGGGGGAAGAAGTTGACAAATTTTGTAATTGGGGGGGATGAATGTATATTCTCTATTTCATTCAAAACTGAGTTGTTTTCGTTTTTTATATGTATTTTTGATTGCATTATTTAACCTTTTTTCTTTTTCTTTTATATGTAATATTTCTAAATTGTCTTCTATGTTAAATTTGTGCTTATGGTCTGTTATATGCTAACTTCCTATTATAATTCTTCACATGCTCATTAAGCCTTTCTTTAAACGTTCTACCAGTCTGACCAATGTATAATGCTGTGTACGTCCCATATTTTAGTTTATAAACTCCACTGTTTTACTTTTTTGGTGTTTTATCCTTTTTGTTATTAATGTATTTAAGAAATTTATTATTTGTTTTAAAGGATATATTGATTTGTTTTTCTTTCAACTTTGAGACTATTTCGTTTGATACATGTTTTAAATATGTTATTGATTTAAAATTACATTGTTTTTCTTTTGTTTTTGTTCATTCTGTACATTTTGTTCATCATTAAGTTTATAACATACTCTACTGAAAACTGAACCTTTTGTTAGAGCACGTTCAGGGTACTTTGGAAATATAGAAAAACTGAACTAAGTCGGTTTTCCGACACATTTTCAATAAGATTTTTAATAAGTTAAAATGCAATTAAATCTTTTTATCAACTGCAGCGTATAAGTTGTACTATTTGTTCGTAAATATGAAAAATGTACAGTATGGCTGATAATATGATTTCATTATTTTACTTTCGCGTTTTTGTTTTTATCATGAAAGAATACTATGACTTACTTTTTACTAATCTATCAATAGCTCTCTGAGTACACCTCGTACTGAAATACAGATATACAGCTTATCTAGCTACGTACAAAACAACAACAATAATTATTTAAAGGGCCAAAAAACTCACGTCCAGGGGAATTAAAAAAACATAGATAATTATTAACATTATTTTAATTATTATTCATTTTAAGTAGCTACAGATAAAAATTGGCCTCGCGATCGACTTGTTGGCCACCACTGGTTTAGATTATTGCTTGGCATTCAGGAGGTCGATTCCGAGTCCTTCTACTCTAATACTTGTTTTCTGTAGTTTCCTTGAATCATTTAGGTAAATGCTGGGGCAGTAATTATTTCACAGATAACCTTTAACTTCTCTTCTGTCTTCATTTCGTCCGTCTCATCCTTCACTCCCTAACCACACCACCCACCCGTTCCCACGATTCCTGAAAGGAGGCTAAAGGGGGCCTTACTGTTCTACAACACCACCAAATTTAGAATTAATTAATCTTAATTAGAAACTAATATTTAGAAAAAGACATTTAAAACAAATTTTTCTTTGTTAAAATTCAAAACTCAAACGATAAAATGTAATGGCCAGTATATATTGATGACATAAAAGGCAACATTCAAAATTTTTACTGTTTTTTAACCTCCAATTCGAAATTTTCTATTCTCCACTGTTATATTTCTTGCTATATAGGTACTTTTTAAAGGATTCACAGTCCTTCTCGCATTTGATCAATCCTTATTTTGAGAGTATTTTAGACCGAAATTGATAACAGTTACATAGCCCTATCGTGTACATGTCTGACACTATGCATGGTCTCCGCCGCTTTATTATCTATTAAATCTTTTTCTTTAAGTAACAGCACGCACCTTTTCGTTTTATTTTAACAATAATCGTTAGCAGTTTAATTTAAGCATTCAGTGTCGTAACCGTAGCTTTACCTCTGCAATGCATGGCATTGAATGACGTAACCAAAGCTCACTCTTGTTACACTTATCGTCTTGCGATTTCGCGTTACGACCGGTGGACATGGGACGATTCTACCAACCTTCCAACCTCTGTTCTGTCATATATTATTCCAAGAATGTACGGTAACTGCTGCCAGTTACGTCTGTCGCGTCTTACGAAGTCACTCTTCTTTCCCTTATACGCTTCAAATCCTACGTATCACTAAAAATGGAAAATAAAACAAATACTCTCGCTACAGATTATATATACTATACATATATGTTACATATAGCGGAATACACGCGTCAGATGACCCAGCACAGCGGTATGGTATACTACTTGTCTAATAAGTTATACAGATTCCTACAAACTAAGCATTACAAGCCGTGTTAATAAAAACATATGTTTGCATAACGATAGAGTGGTGTCATGTTTGAACATTTATATCAATTATAATAAGCAGTGTTTACTGGCTTGGGGAAGTGTTAATGCTGGTGGTTTCGTTATAAATGAAAGAGAAAATCTAAAATCAAAAAATATTTCTTAGGCCTACTATTATTATTCTTATATAAATCAGAGACATGTTGTTTTTAAATGCTCACTTTATTTGTGTAAACTCTACAATTGTTTCGGCCTATTGAGCCTTTCTCAATAGGTATCCGAGAGTATCTGATACTCTTTAGAAAAGCTCAATTCAGTCCACAAACACCCGGATAATTTCAACAGGAAGGAGGAGACCCTTAGACTGAATCAGATCTGGAACCCAATTCTTAGGAACGCACGAACCATACCAATCGACACATCAAAATCTACTGAAGCGGAACAAGCTCCGCCCCCTACCCACAGGCATAAATACCATTTGCGTAGGAGAAAGGAACAGTCTACAACCAACAGCGGAAATGGATAGACCTCTGAAGAAGCTCGCCACTCGTGCTAGCGAAACGTTAGGAAGCAATTCCAACCGACGACAGCCTGTACACCCGAAGAAAGACAACATCAGTTCGTCAACTGGCCGCGAAAGCCTTAATCAATTTGAAAGGAATTAAGTCTTCTTTAAATAATGGCTCGTTTAAATTGGAATTTAAAATAAGAGGACTCTAATAGATACGATAGCTGTTTATTTGTACCAACATCATCAAAAGTTTACCAAATAATCCCCTAGCAAGTATTAATGATTATAAGGATTCGTAAAGATGTTTCAATTTCCCCACTCGCACCTACGTCGGTCAATCGGTATGTTTGTCACTATTTTATAAGTGAATATTATTGCCTACGTGAATTACACATTTACAAAAAAAAAATACCTTGTAAAGCATTTTGACTGTAGTAATAATAATTTTGATGGTAGTCAGCAAAGCTTTTTATAATTATTAAAGCTAGGAAGGTTACCCTGATTAAACTTCAAATCAAGGCAACCTACCCGGCCAAAACCTAACCTTCAACAGTGGAATAAGTGAAAATAATTGACGAGTAAAAAGAACATGAGCAAGAGAATCTTCTTTTGTTTGTTGTTTATTTTTTGTGTTTCATTCCCACCAGCTACTCATGCTAGTGGGCGGTGGGCGGACAGTCCCTCCGACCTACACTGTAGTGCAAAGCCGGAGAGTATGGCGTAAGCCTCTCTTCAGCCTCCTTGCAAGAATCGTGGGAATGGGTGGGTGGTGTGGTTAGGGAGAGAAAGATGAGACGGACGAAATTAAGGCAGAAGAGAAGTGAAATATTATCTGTGGAAAATTACTACCCCAGTACTTACCTAAGTGATTCAAGGAAACCACAGAAAACTCGGACCAGAGCAGGCGGACCCGGCTTCGAACTGGTGACCTCTCGAAAGCAATGATCTAGAGCACTAGATCACGCCGCTCGGTACAATTTCGTAAAAATTATCTACTGTTAATACTAAATTCAAGCTAAAACTAAGATGAGGATATTTTAACTAATTTATCTGTAATAACGGAGCTATATACAGTTTCAAATTAATTTACTGTTCTTACATTACTTTTAATATGTTTTTTATTTTCTAGTGATTCTAATATATCTAGTCATTTTTGTAGCCTTTCAAAAGTAAAATACTAATAACACTGACGATCAGTAGACGTTACTTAAAAATTGCTGAAGAAGTTCATCAGTTATTTAAAAATATATATTACTTCTATGAATTTTGATATCTTTGTCTATGTAATAACATTACCTAGAGATCTAAAAAAAGAAGGTATTAAAATCATTTTTCGTCTAATTACAGAGGATCACAGATCCCATGTTTGGAACGCGTCCTACCAAGTAGGCACTGCCAACCGAAAGCCAAATCCCACAACTGATTTCGACCTATTGTGTCTCATCAGGTGGGCGTTGGCAGAAAGGCTTTTACAGGCTATATGATTAATATAAATATGGAATCAATAGAAACAGCTACTTCGAGGGCTAATACCCCTACCGGCATTGAATTACACTATTGATTCCGATGGATTCTTAGACGAAAATATAACATATTTAGAAAGAGAAGGCATTAAAATCCTTTTTCGTCTTAATTTCAAGGTCGTAGGTTATGGCTTTCCGTACGCTGTGTCTACTGTGTAGGACGCGTTCGATATGTGGGATCTGTGATCCTTAAAATTTAGACGAAAAAGGATTTTGGTTCCTCCCCTCTTTTTTGAATATGTTATATCTTCGTCTAAGAATCCTTCGGAATCAACAGTGTAATTCAATGCTGGTAGGGGTATTAGCCCTCGAAGTAGCTGTTTCTATTGATTCCATATTTATATTAATCATATAGCCTGTAAAAGCCTTTCTGCCAGCGCCCACCTGATGAGACTCGATAGGTCGAAATCAGTTGTGGGATTTGGCTTTCGGTTGGCAGTGCCTACTTGGTAGGACGCGTTCCAAACATGGGATCTGTGATCCGGTCGTGGGAAATGGCTTTCGGTGCGCTGCGCCTACTGTGTAGGACGCGTTCCAAATGTGGTATCTGCGATTCTCTATAATTAGACGAAACGGGATTTTCACACCTTCTTTTTTGGAACTGTATTTGTTTTAATTAGGACAAAATTTCCATGAAACTTACTGATACTCAATGAATATAAGTAATAATAAACTTAATACTAGATTTACTTATCTAAGTGTTTATGAACAGAACAACAATTTATACAGCAGTCTTTGCAGTGACACTTCGGCATATAAAACTAGTGTTAGTATTTTAGTGCAGTGTATACATTTCATTGTGTGACCATCGGACGGCATCCTCTTGTCATCAATCATAAAGAAGGGGTTATTATCTAATTTTAATTGATTTTAAATTGCTTTTCGTATTCGATCTTATTCCGAAAGGCAATTCTTCTGTACGGACCGTAACGATATAATTAATATAATATGGCTGCTCGTTCGTATATATACTTACGTATTAGGTCGTGGATGTGTGCTACTTCGATCTAAATTAAAATCGCACAAAAAGTTCCACGTCTGTGTCTTACATCGCGTGTTATGCCTCCCTTTGATCAAAGGCCAATGCAAACAAACAACGTGTACAATACCAAAGTACGAAAAAATTAATATAGCATGAAGTGAAAAGCAGAACTAAGAAGAATGAGATAAGGTTTTTCATTTGGACGGCACGAAACGGGCAAAATTAGGTGCACGATTACACATTCTTGACCGTTTCCTTTTTTCTACGTCTCCGATGCACATAGAAACGCCAATAAAAATGTTTTATTTCTTGCAAACAATGCGAAAGAGAAAAAAACGGATTAGGTTCATTTTTGCAACAATAAATATACCAGAGCTATGGTCATTAAACGCGTCAGTTGTTTTTTTTTTCTAATGGTAACAGGTTAATATATGCTGGCGGTCAACGCCACACATTAATAATACATTTTTTAAATATTTCACTGATACGGCAGTTATTTGTCGAAACTCAAACATAATTTAAAATTTAAATTTAATAAAACAGGTTTCGAAGAAATTATTTATTGTACACTACAATATTGTTTCACCACACTGTGCCTTCATCAGGTGTATATACATTCTACTAACTTACAGTTACTTAAATACTGACTTAGGTGGTAAATTTAGATTAAGGAGAGGGGAAATGTTTCCCTCTAATTGGTCACTCAATATAGTGTATAACAAATTAAGTTTCCTGCCTTTATTATCAGTATGAAGAATTTTAAAATTTTCATCAGTTATGTTCTAAATTAAGGTTTTTTGTTTTTTAAAAAATAATTTTTATGTTCTTTAATTCTATCATAAAAAAGTCTGCCTGTCTACCCAATATACACTTTATCACAATCTTTACATGCTAGTAAGTAAACACCTGATTTTTTAACTTGTTTAGTTTTGTCTTTACAATTTTTTATAAAAGAACCTATAGAGTAACCTATAAGACACTGAAATATCATTATTGTATTTTACAATTTTGCTAGTTTTTGTGGAAATATTTACTAAATAAGGTAAAGAAACAAATTTCGTACCTTTATTGGAAACAAAGGGGTAAATTAAGTTTGTAATTTGGTTTTTAATTTTTTTAAAAAGAATATTATAAACTACATTAGGAGAATATCCATTGTTTACAGCTATTGTTAGTATTATTTTACGTTCTTTTTCATAGTTTTGTTTATCTAAAAGGATATTTATTAATCTGTGGATCATAGAGTGAAATGCTGACATTTTTTGTGAAAAGGAGTGAAATGAATGGGCATGAATTGTAGTATCTGTATGTGTTTGTTTCCGGAAAATTGAAAATTGATGTTTACGATTATTTTCCGAAATTATGAGATCTAAAAATTAATCTTGTTATTTTCCTCTATTTCCATTGTAAATTCAATGTTGGGATGTATATTGTTGATGAATTGAAATAAACAGTTTAATTGTCTTGTTGTCCCTTTATAACACACCAAAACGTCATCAACGTATCTATACCATTAAACACAATTTTTGAATAACGGGTTAAGTGATATTTTTTCCTATTCTGTCAGAAATATTTATGAATAACATTACCACATAAGTTAGTATTTAAGTAACTGTAAGTTTGTAGAATGTATATACACCTGATGAAGCCACAGTGTGGAGAAACAAAATTGTAGTGTACAATAAATAATTTCTTCGAAACCTTTTTGTTTTATTAAATTAAAATTTTAAATTAATACAATCTTTTTCTTTTTATATTTTTTGGTTTATAACAGCATTCAAATATTTACTCTATTCAACTCAAAATCATTCCTTCAAATTTTAGAGTTACGGAAATTGTGCAAATATTCTTTTGTATTCTATTTCTTTGTGTCTCTGTGTCTGTATAAATATTTCTTAATGTTCTATTCTAAAGATTTTGTATTCTTTAATGGAAAATAAAAACACTGAATTCCATAATTTATTAACAACTTGACATATGTTTCACCAACATTGTGTCTGATATGTTAGAGAAAAGTGGTGTTTATTAAATTAATTGTAAAAATTACCAAGCAAGTTACATTGGACAAACTGGTAGAGCCTTACAACCAAGAATACGTGAACATCAAAAATCAATGTACCCTTGTATTGGCTTCGCTGAACATTGCATTACAAACAATCACAATTTAGATATTTATAACATTAAATTAATCCATAATTGTAAAAAAGCAAATTGTTAAACTTACTAGAAATTTTTGAAATTAATAAATCGCTTAAACACAAGAAATTACTAACTAATGACCAACTCGATTTTAATGAATCCCCACTCATAAAATCCCTCATGCCAATCTAGAATTTCAGCTCAACTTATCATGTAATTATTTATTAACCTTCAAAAGACGCTTGTATAAATTTGACAGCTGTTCCACTATTAGTATCTGACTTATAGCATTTTTAGTGAAAGAACTTTTATTACTTTAAAAAAATGGATAAAAAGGAATTTCATGTGTTAATAAATCACTGCTTTTTGGCGAAAAAAATACTGTTGAAAACAAAGCCTGGCTTGATAAATATTATTCGGACTTTACACCAAGAAAATCAACCGTAGAAAAGTGATATTCTAAATTTAAACGAGGCGAAATGAGCACCGAAGACGATGGACGTAGTGGATGCCCCAAAGAGGCTGTTACCGACGAAAACATCAAAAAAATCCACAAAATAATTTTTGATGACCGTAAAGTGAAGTTGATCGAAAGTGGGTGTCGCGCGAGCTCACAATCGACCAAAAACAACAACAGATCGATGATTCTAGGCAGTGTTTGGAGCTGGTCAATCGTAATAAATCCGAATTTTTGCGTTTGCGTCGATGGATGAAACATGGCTCCATCATTTCGCACCGGAATCCAATCGACAGTCAGTCGAATGGACTGCAGGTGATGAACCGACTCCAAAGCGTGGAAAGACGCAAAAGTCGGCGTCGGCTGGCAAGGTTATAGCATCAGTATTCTGGCATGCTCATGGTATAATATTCATTGACTATCTTAAAAAGGGGAAAACCATAAACAGCGAGTATTACGTAGCATTATTGGAGCGTTTAAAGGACGAAATCGCGGAAAAGCGGCCTCATTTGAAGAAAAAAAGAGTGCACCGTGTCACAAATCAATGAAATCGATGGCAAAATTCCATGAATTGGACTTCGAATTGCTTCTACATCCACCGTACTCTCCAGATCTGGCCCCCAGCGACTTTTTTCTATTCTCAAACCTCAAGAGGATGCTCGCTTGACAAAAATTTCGCGCCGATGAAGAGGTAATTGCCGAAACTGAAGCCTATTTTGAGGCTAAAGACAAATCAAATCGTATTATAAAAGTGGTATCGAAAATTGTATGACCGCTATAATCGTTATATCGGCATCGAAGAGAACTATATTGAATAATAAAATCAAATTCTATAAAAAAAAATATTTTTTCTATGATATCCTACGAACTCTTCAGCCCGCCTGTTAGTGGAATATTAAATTGATAAATATTATCCTTAGCCAAGTTCTGTTGCAACTGGTGTAAGGTCCAAAAACTTCACAATAGGGTTGTTCAAACATTTTCCCCTACAATTTCTTTTTTCGATTTTGTGTGTCATTGAACTAGTAAGGAACGTCTCGAATTACATAGATCAATGAAATAAAAGATTGAGAAGCAAAGAAACGAAGAGGCAATCATTTACCATATCTGGCTTTAGAAAAAAATAAATGCAGGAAGACATAAACCAACCAGAAAAAGTACCCATTTCCAAGATATCTTTTGTCGTTGAATTAGAAACTATATTTGAGTTGTGTCACAAGTAATTATCGTACAAAACTATGAACGTTTAATGGTTAACTCTCCAATTTCTCAAAGCCATTACATAATATAAAAAGTTAAAATAATAATCTAGCCGCAAAATTAATTTGAAATGCCTTCTTGAATATGCAGAATTTTAACAAACATCTACAACTAATTGCATTGTGGTTAGTGGGACTACCGCGTCGAGTATAACAAATAAACACGCAAAATAATTAATTTACACTATCCTGACATTGTAAAACAAATTAGCAGGCCTACCTATAATGAGTAGGTAAATTGGAAAACGAACAAACATTTATAATGACAATTTATTCCAAGTCCATCAAAACCTGAAGAATGTTGTACAAAACTCCTAGCAAAGTTTACAAATATAAAAGTTATAAACACCTTATGTCCAAATTGTGAATCTTGGAATTACTTTAAAAAAAAAAAAATTTTTGTGTTTCATTCCCACCAGCTACTCGTGCTGGTGGGCGGGCAGTCCCTCCGACTTACACTGTATTGCAAAGCTGGAGGGTATTGCGTAAGGTCCTCTTCAGCCTCTTTGCAAGAATCGTGGGAGGAATGGGTGGGTAGTGTGGTTAGGGAGAGAAAGATGAGACGGACGAAATGAAGCAATTTTAACTACTTTTAATCGAGAAAGAAACGAAACACTGTGGTTTCCAGACCACCTTTGAGGTATCACTTCAGTGCGTTGACCTATTATGATGGGGGTCTCGCCAGTAGCCCTACTCCCCTATTTTATAAATAAATATAAACTGGAAATAAATTTAATAAATTACATTAAATTGTCGAAGACAAATAAACGAGTAATAATGACTTGTACACCAAAAGATGTAGCTTGCGCTGAAATGTAAGGAACACTAGATTCTCAATTTTTCCTTGGTCCTTTATATGTAATAAGTTTCTCTAAGTTCGATTTCTTTTAGGGTGTTAAGAGTAAAACCGTACCATACCACGAAAGATGCTTGGACACATTCGATGGCAACTTTTAGCTTTCAATGTTTGAGGTTCCTTTTAAAAATTTACAGTTAAATCATCTAGTTCTGTCACGCCCACAGATGCATAGTGGGCAACACTTATATTTTCGGTGCACTCGGATTCGTCCCCATGAGGTAATTAGCGCTTATCAGCAACACGAATTCGTCCCCGTTCGAAAAGCAATTCTTTCATATACACGAATTGGCTCCCATAGTTTACGCGCTATCACCCAGAAAACGATGGCAGCGTTGCCATATCTGAATTTAATTTTATTCGGCCCACCCTAACATTTTCCAATTCTTTGAAGTTCTGAAAGATTTTTAGGGAGATACTTTTATAAAATTAACTGCCCTTACTTAAAAATGTTGTTAAAAGTTTGACAAATATAAAGTTATTTATACATTTGTTGTTGTTGCCCTACTTAAGAAGGGGTAAAATAAATAACAACATTTTATTGGATAATTATAATAGTCGATTATCGATATGCCCTATCGGCAACAGGAACCGGTTTCAGGAAGGTGTTTACGGTAAGAAATAAGGTGTCAATAGTTGTAAATCATTTTAAATTCAATTTTCATAAAAAGTTAACAGATGAAAGTTCGCGGTGGAAATGTAAGCAGCATAATTGTAAAGCATTTTTAAAAACTAATGGCTAACTTGATGGAGTTAATCATGAAGAGGACACGAATAGAAGAAACTTACCTACTTAAAACTGTAAGGCTTGGTAAAGCTTAATTGTGGCTGTATGCTGTGATTTATGACATTTATTTAATATCATTGTTACCTCATTTTTACATTTTGACAAAATAAAATTCATATATGATATTTACCACTGTCTTTTATTCCAACTTACAAAAGTATTACAAAAATAAATATACTTTGATGATACATGGCAACCATGTACGTTATTCTGCTTTATTTTGTGCTTTTCTGGGAATTTCCAATAAAACTGTCGCTGGTACGAATTCGTGTATTTACTTTTCATAAGTACAAACTGTTCCCAGCAGTACCTACTTTGTGGGGACGAATTCGAGTGCAGCCTATATTTAACCCTCGGAAATAATGCGCTTTCAATCAGTGCCGATGCGGAATGCGTTTTCTTAAACTTACCGACCTGTAAATAGAATAAAATTGTACCTCGTTTATTTAAATACATACACCTATTTTTTTTCTTATCATTTCCTTATATTAATCAACTAATAAGTATTTATTTACTTTATTGCTTTTTGCTTCTCTTCCTCATTTATCATGTAAATGTAGAGAGCTTTACGTACTTGTCGACCAATATCTTTATTAGTTCAAGTAATTGGTTTATGTAAATAAATATTCTAATATTGTAAATAGGGAAATGGCGAAGCCGACATTAATTTATATTCTCATTTATCTTAACAAGTAAATAACTGTACAAATATTACTGCATATCTATTTACAATAATTGCCACAAATTACTGAATCTAATAGAAGAAATTATATAATTTGTCGCATTAATAATTATGTCCTTTTTAAATATTGCTTTTTCTTAAGAACATAAGCATTTACGGTCGAAATACTACAATTAATATTCGAGATGATCGGACATGATCGTAAAGAACGATTAACTGCAGATGTTTCGTCGGCAACTCCGGTAGACATCTTCAGTGGAAATGTCAGCTGCAGTGTTACTAGGAAACTTAATTCTTTACTTTAAAATGTTATATTGTTAAACTAAGGAAATAAGTTGCCTGAAGTATAAACATGAACTAAGATTTTTTTTATTTTAAGAAATGTTATATCATCGTACAAAAGAATAAAACCAATAATATACAGGGTCATTCAAACTGAGTGGTACATTAGACGTTTTAGGGAACCTAAGCATGTTACAGACTTGAAAATTTGGGAGTTGGGAGTAAGGGTATGAAGCATAAAATTTTAAGTTTTAAGGAGACTTTGATAACCAACTTGTATGCCTACGATTAATAGTTTCTAAGATAATTTAATTTATTGGAAAAAAGATTGCACCGCAACCCAAACTATAAAAATCGTAACTTCCACGAAATATGACTTAGAATGTTGAAATTAGTTATTTACTAGTTATAGCCAAGTCATAAGGCTAACTTCATGCCAAAACTAGGCTTCATAATTTTTACAGTGCGTTCAGAAAAAATCCAAATCTTTAAAAACTTCAAACACGAATAACTATGCTAGGTACCATTTGAAAAAATGAAGTTATTCGTTTTTGAAGTTTTCAAAATTTGGATTTTTTTTCTGAACGCTCTATACAAATTATAAAGCTTAGTTTTGGCATGACGTTAGCTTATGTCTTGGCTATAACTAGTAAATAGCTAATTTCAACATTCTAAGTCATTTTTTATGGAAGTTACGATTTTAATAGTTTGAGATCGAAAGTTGTTACAGCGACCATACCACAAACGCTTCTGAAGATGTTAGCCGCAGCCGCTGACGAAACGTCAGGCAACAAAAAACCTATAAACCACTACCCAAAAGCCCGGTAAGTTATTTTAATTCTATGCTTAGTTTCCCTAAAACGTCTAATGTACCACTCATTTTGAATGACCCTGTATGCCTATTATCTGTTGCTTAGCCCAAGACAATTTTGTTATCGTTATTCTAAAAACAGTAGACAGTTGTTTCGTTAAATACATGAGACGGGGAAAGTTCCGGATGAATATAAATGTAACAAGGTAGTAGCTATACTAAAAAGAGAGGGAGATAATTTTAGGAAAAATAGCTTAACTTCTCATGAAGATGATAATTGTACTTAAAAATATAGGGATAAAATACAGGAATAGAAGAGTGATAACTAGTTTGTATAAAGTATAACAGGTAGTTGTGTAAGTGGGGCGTACGCCCCAGAGGGGGGCAATTTGATAATTGACTCGACATGACTTTATCCCTTTCGCTACGGGCTTTTTACATGTAATGCTTCATGTAAGCGAATTTTTTTTTGAAAAAACAGTTTTTTTTTAAATAGGGGGCTTAATTTATTAAATATAATTCCTTTGACGCCACCAAATTCTCAACTGAGTGATTAGAGTCGTTAAGTGAACTTGTCAGCTATTCACTATTTTGTATCTCTTGTCGCGGGAACCAAGGATCTTTTAAACTCGCTGAGTAACGACGTTTTTGCACAAAATTGGCCTAAATTAACTCTGATATTGTTTCACAATCCAAACTGGAACCAGATATAAAATCTCTATACACTAAGCATCAAACGCACAGATCACATTAAATTAAGTTTTAAAAAATCTATTTTTTTCAAATTTCAGTTTTTTATCATATATTAGAAATTAATTTTCTTTGTTTTGAAAATAATTTCACAGAAATTGATTCCAAAAACCATCATTTATATTACTAATAAAAAGAACAAATAACATTTTTATGCTTATTATATTATAAAAGGGAGACATGGAGATTTTAGAAATGTTAAAGTGGGGCATGGCCTAAAAAAGTTTGGGAAACATTGCTGTAACCGTTACTCATTAATCTATATTTTGAAGATACGATAAATATTATTAAAGACAAGACAACTTCAGGGGGTAGATATACAAAGGCAAAAGATTAACATGCATAAATTTGCTAATGATATAACAGTATTAGTAAGGAGGAGTTAGAGACAGCTTTAACAGTAGTGCATCAAATGAAAACAAATTAAAATGAAATTAAAATATTGATTTTTAAGGGAGTTAAAAGTAGGGTTAGAGTTAATATAAAAATTTCAGACGAACAACTAGAAAAAGTCTCTGTTTTCCGATATCTAAAAAGTAAGATAAGTCAGGATAGAAAAAGACATAGACATGAAACAAAGGATAGCGCAGGGTAGAGTAGCTTTTAATAAAAAGAAATTACTTCTATGCTCGCGATCAGTTAACATAAAAACACGAAGATGATTATTTAATGTGTATGTTTTTTAATAAAGTTTAAACTTTCGACGGTGCACGGTTGATGAAGCATGATTTACACCAGAGAGGGTAGTAAAGAACACACAAAAAACTTCAACGGATATATTAAAAATAACTCCTTCTGTTCATTAGATTACATAAAAAAGTCTAATTAAAAAATTTAAAACATTTTGGCTAAATTCAATATATCTACAACTGAAATAAACAGATTCAATATAGGCACAGTACTAGTTAACAATAAAAGAAAAATAGACAAGAAACAAAAAAGTGGCGTGTATCAAATTAATTGTCAAAGCTGCGATGCTATTTATATTGGACAAACGGGCCGTTCACTAGAAACACGTTTTAAAGAACATTTAGCAAGCATAAAAAACAAAAACCTTACTACAGGTTTAACTGAACATTGAAAACCGTATGATTAATATCAATTAATTAAAATTATTACATTGCCAGCCTAAAAGTAAGAAATTAACTTTACTAGAATTTCTAGAAATTAAAAAAGCCACTCACTCAAAGATAAATATTATTAATAACCAAAAATAATTATGTTTTGTCAATACCCCACTCCTAATAAATTTGTAACCCTCTAGGGGATCCTCGCAAGTATATATAAGCTATTATTACCATGTTATAATTTAGTATAGTTGCACTCTTGAAAATGGCCGATTAGGCTGAAACAATTGTCGAGTATTTTTAATATATCTGTTGAAGTTTTTTATGTGTTATTTACTACCCTCTCTGGTGTGTATGTTTTGATCACGGCTTTGTATGGATGCGAAACGTAGAAGGTGACCGCGGCGAAAAAGAAAATGACAGGAACGTTTATAAGCGGTTGTTGAAAATCCTAATAAGTTGATCTAGAAAATTCGTTACAATATTTACACAATATACAAAATTGACAATTTAAATTTACAACCCTGACAAAGGCGAGTGTGGCAATAAATGCCACAATATAAAATGTTCTAGTTTTAGAATAAAATTAGATAGGAAGCACTGGAGGTGCGTGTTCAACTAGTTTTCACATCCACCAAAATTTTATAAATTTTGTGAACTTATCAAAGCAATCCATATGACCTAACGTAGAATGGTTCGATAAAAAAATCAATAAACAGACATCGATCGCATCTATTCAAAACCATTTAAAATCAATTAAATTCTCCTCAACGTGCCTGTTAGTCAGGAAACAAGTCGAAGACGACATGTCGGTGTGGCGGTTCGACACAAAATAAATCAAAGTTAAATAATGTAAATTAAGGCTACAAAACAAACGGCGTGTAAACTAATTTACATTCGATGTGGCACACACTGACACACGTTCAAAGTCTTTCTTGAATGGATAGAACTTCTCTAGACGAAACTTTTGCCTAAGTTGATTTCTTATTACATGACTGGTGCCGTTATAAGATACAGGCGATTTTTTTTTAAACAAACGGTTAGTTAATTTTAAGCAGCCGATGTGGCCATTTAAAGGTAATAATCGTAAACCATGTGTAGTGGTTTTTTCTTCGTACGACAAACAACTTTACCTTAACCCGTGAGTCATCTAAGTTGTTTTTATGTCAATTTACTTAGGTGTTAAGATTGCTTACCTACATCTAACGTGAAATTATCATAAAAAATGAAAACTGAGAAATGCATAATGTGTAAAAACAAAAATGGTATAAAGTTTCAAGAAATTTAGAAAACTCGATTTTTAAATAAATACCACTATGTGATACCTATCAAATATGATATCGATTTCCAACATAATACTTAAGAAAAACACTAAACGTTAATTATTCAAAAATGGTAAGGTGAAACATTTAACTTTTAAGTTTGATTTGAATTGGTTATATGTTAGAAATTGTCACTTTTATGTGCATCATAAAGATTCCGTAACCAAATAAAACCAAACCAAACCTTATCTGTTACATAATTGTAGCTTTCACAGGTTTATATTTATTATAAGTGATTTTTTTCTCGATGGCATGTAAAAAATATCTTAACAAAATTGTAACTATACATATATATATATATATAGACTTTCTAACGGTTTTCTTCAAAAAAAGTCCATCAGTCTGTTAGAGTTTCTAAATTCTTAATAAAATGAGATATCGACTTGGCATTAACATATGTATAGTATGTAAATCCTTGACTCAGTAAGAAAAATTTCCATTTCGAATTATAAAAACCGTTATTTAAAAGGATAAACTAACTTCATAGATGTACAACTATTGTCATCGCTGTCGGGTGGTTTAAAATCCAGGAATACGTAGTAGTTACTGGGCGCTATATCAGGACTATATAGAGGGTGTTTAAGTTGTTCTCAATAAAATGATCGTTCTGTTTCATGACAATGCCCACCGCAGGTAGCTAATCAAATTCAAGATCTCACCGCATCATCAACAACTTGATCACCCTTCGTACAGTTCCTATATGGCGCTCAGTGACTAAGAAAAATTGATTACGGTACAAGCTTTCATATACAAGTAAAATTGTTAGGAAACTTCCAGTTCTTTTTTTTTGAAAAGGTACTTAAATTTTTTTTCTCGTATTCTCATATATACGAGGGTGGATCAATTATAAACGGGCATTTTTAAATTGCGCGCCGTATAGTTGTTCAAGGCGCATCCGTGAGTTAGGAACTTGAAGTAGGGATATTAGGTGGCACGGAAACGACAATTTGTGAGAAATAGGTGCATAGCAGCGTTGCGTTTACACGTGAAAACGCAAAAAAATTGTAACCTGCGATGAGACGTGGGTACACCATTACACATCAACATCAAAGCGAGCGAGCATGTAGTGGCGGCGCAAAGATGAATCAAACCCAGTGAAGCCGAAAACACGTCTGTCTGCAGGAAAAGTTTTTGCCACTGTTTTTTTGGGATTGGAGAGAGATACTGTTGGTCGATTTGACTTCTCAGTCAGGTAAAACATACTTATCGCAGAAAACGGAGGACGCACCCCATTCGTTATGCGTTACCCTTGCACGATAGCCCTAGGCCTCACACCGTAGCTTTAACGCAGACCCAAATCGGTAAAATATACTGGACTCAGCTGGAACACCCTCCATATAGCACACACCTATCCCCTTGTGATTTTCACATGTTTGGGGCCCTCAAAGAATCACTGGGAGGCGAGCGATTAGCGATTTCAGACCGATGAACAGGTGGAGGCGTTTGTGCGCAACTGGATAGACACCCGCCCTGCTTCTTTTTATGAAAACGGGATGAAAAAACTACCAATGCGTTGGGAATAATGTATAGACAAACAAGGGGGATATGTCGAAAAACAGAGAAATTTATGTTTTTATGAGACTTTTCAAAATATATGTTTTATGAACAAAGGATCGTTTATATTTGATGTATCCTCGTATATTAAGTATAGTATCTCTTCATATACGCTTAAATACCTATTACAAAGTTTTTCGATTTGTAATGTTCCATAAGCTTTACTGACTTACTAATACTTCTGTTAACTTAACTTCAAGTTAAAAACATTGATCAGTTATCAGCAAAATTGTTATATCTACGTCCATTTTTATTTGTAAGTATAATCAAAAACTAAACTATTTTATCTTTTACAGATCAACACCGCCTTGCCTATAGAACTAATGAAATAACGAGATCGTAAAGATATGTAAACAATAAGGTGAGTCAATTACATTTAATCTTTCAGGGTGATTTGCTCAATATACGATACTGTCCTTACATATAGATAGACTTAAAATCGACATACAAATTCCACAAATATAATTTACATTTAAATGTGAGAAGTAAACCTCGTTCGTAATTAATTATATACTAAACAAACATACAAGAAGAGGCCAGGTTTAAACATACAAATAGAATGTATTTTTACTAACCACATATATCTTCAATTTCCCTCTTAAAACAGTCGATAGTGAAAAATAGTGGAAATTATTTTCGGTCTCAATGTTTTTTACAACCTGTGCCATATCATGTTAAAAATAATATTTAAAAAATCGGAGCATCTTTAAATGTAGTACTTTTAATGTATAATTGGATACGTAATGATTATCTTCTATGATATCTTCAATTTTCTGCTCTTCCATTTAACGAACTGAGATAGAATTAAATGAAAAATGATTCAAAAAGTGTCTGCTTTACAAATTAGCAAATTTTCGGGAATATGTAAATATTTTCTTTTATTTCTAACAAACATATTTACAAAATGATCCTAAAATACAATTAATATTGTTAATTTAATACCATTTGCTTCAATTTGATTGAATCAATATGTTTTATACCATGGCAACGTTTATTTGAACATCTACTTCTTATCTACCACTTATACTACTTATTGATTTGTTGATGGTATATTTTTTTCTTCCTGATTACTTGATATATTGTAATATTTTGTAAATAATTGACTGCTTTTGCGAGTTTTATGGAAATTCATGATAATGAAAAGTAAAACAAATAAATAATTTCCACTGTATATTTTAAATTCTTAACAATTGTTTCACCACAGGGCCGTAGCTACGGGGGGTTCCAGGGGACTGAGCCCCCCCCCCCCTAGAAGGATTTCAGCACCTCCTAAGTCAACAGCCGGCATTTATAGGATATTTGAGAAATTTCGAAATTTCCACATCGAATTTATATTTAAAAAAAGCAGGTCAATCCGTCGCCGCACCCCCCCTCCCTTTTGTCTATGCTAAGCGATCTGTTTACGCTGGTTTTGTTGCATATTACGCGTTTGCGGCGGTCTCCAACTCACTGTAATAACACTTGCCATTACGCCAATACCCTAATATTCATTAGGTTTCGGCTCGAACGGGACGGAATAGGAGCGATCGTCACTACGACGAGATTGATTATTAGCTGAGACAACGGACGTAATTATTACTTCGACAAGGAAGAAGTCATGTATTAATAAGATAATCACAAAAAGGTAGGATTATGATTCATTCACATTTATCTGTAGATACTGTGGCGTGACGACACGTTCGCTGAAATTTATAACTGCATTTGAGGACACCTAGAAGCTTTAAGCGACTTGCCGTACCTTTGGATGTAGTACAGCTGTTTAAGAGTCAAAAAAAACCCAAAGAGTGTCTATGAAGTACCAACGACAAGCTAATTTAATTCATTTGGCGTTTGAAAAAGTTTATTGATTTGTTTAAATTAATGCGAAAATTTAATGATTTTTTTGAGACTTTCCAATTATTTTAATCATCCCCCCTAATATAATGGAATGGCCCTGTTTTACCTTCAGTATGTCTCCTGAAGATTCCCTACTAAGGTGACACAATTATTTAGAATTTAAAATATACAGTGGAAATTATTTGTTTGCTATACTTTTCAGTAATATTTTGTGTCGATTTAACCAAGCTTCAAGTATCTGTACTCCATTGGGTACCTACCATATAGGTACTCCATACTTTTATATTCTTTTGATAGTTAGTTATCACATATATTACAAAACACAAAAAATATTTGTATGTAAGGCAGGCAAAAAGAGAGTAGCGAGAAGAAGTCGATCATTTTTAATATCTAGGAAGTCGAGTAACTCAGGAAGGAGAAAGCGGTAAAGCTATATACGACATAAAACAGTAAATAGCGGAGGATCCAACAGTTTTTAAGAAAAAGAAACTACTTCTGTATTCGCGAACGATTATTTTAGAAATTCGAAAAATATTATTAAATGTGTAGATTTGGATCACGACTCTCTACAGGTGCGAAACGTGGACGGTGGACGCGGTGGAATATACGCATTTGAGATGTGGTATTATAGGTAGATGTTGGAAATACAGTGGATAGAAAAGTTTAAAGATGAGGAGGTATTATTGGAAAGAGAAAGAAAGTCAATAAGGACAAAGAGAGATAGGTAGAACATCTTTTGACACATGAATTAGAGATATATTAGAAGTAAAATCAAAAATAAAAAGGGGGCAGAAGAAGACATATATTACATTACTGTTCGAAATAGTAAAGGATATGTTTTTTTGGGAAGGTGTATGTAAAGATGATGTTATCAGACTTCCAAGAAATATAAAGAGAAACATTAAACCAGTACACCTATCTTTTTTTTTTAAATCAAATTATACTTTTCACCGCTATGGCTGTCAACGCCACATAAATTCGTATATGTACTTTTATTGGTTTTCAGGACATTTAAATCTTCAAATTTTATATCTATGTAAATATGTTCAAAATTCTTTTGTACAGTATTTCTTTGTGTCTCTGTGTCTATGTAAATATTTCTTAACATTCTAATTTAAAGCTTTTGTATTATATCTATCTGTGCCAATAACTTTTATTACTGTACTTTCTTATAATCCCTGCTAACATTTCAACTTCGCGTACTAGCCGCATGACGTCTGTACCTTGCTTTCCTCCACAATTGCTATTTTACGATGCGTTTCTTCGGTGATTTGAGTCTTTATTCTATTTCGTGATATTTCTCTCTCTTACTTCACAATATCGATTCTTTTTTTTTCCTCTCAGTAATCAGTTCTTATTTCGCTTCGTTATCCTCGAGTCTGTTTTCTAACATTACATCTCCATTTTTTCTTAATTTTCATTTCCGTTGTTAAGTTTGTAAATATACGTTGTTATTTGTTGTTGCCGTTATTTAGTGTTTAGTTTATGTTATCCATAAAAATCCTCACAAACTAAAATCGCAGTAGTTTAACTTCTAAAATTATCCTTCCGCAAAACTAGCCTTCCTGAACGTAGTTGATCGGACGTTATTTATTTATAAGTAATAATAATTGTAAAACACCTGTTTGACCGCATCGGTAATGGCCACAATAATCTTTTGCCACTAGCGTACGTTACCACCACCAGCAACAACAACAACAACAACAACGTTGGTACGGTAAGTTATGTCTTTCAATTTCAAGAAGCACACACTTTTTTCATAATTATGTTTGCCAAGATACGAAACAGAAGGTTGTCATCAATTTATAAGCACCGCTCGGCGAGAGAAGGCAATGAGAAAAAAAGAAACAGAAGAGAAAGAATCAAACCACTTGTTACCAATGACAACTTCATGCCGGTCTCGAGAGTATCTTTTGAATTACTACAAACAGTCGGACACTTCTGTATACTTACTTCGACTTCAGGTTGTTTATTTAATTTAAATGCTTTTCACACGAGAAATTCTTTTATTATTAGCAGCATTACTGGAAGAGTGACTAAGGGATCTCTATACATAAATACATCAAATATGTGTATGTTGAGGGTGACTTAAATAAATCCCTTCTCTGTGTAGTGGTCCTCGCGAAATTAACATTTTAACGGTCAAAGAAATTTAAATAGTATATGCGGTCTAAAATTTGTTCTGGTAATTAATTAAGTCGTATGTTATGTGAGAATGGATTTGCATATAAATTTACGGTTACATCGGTAATAAAAATAGAATGTCTTCATATCAATTTGCGATTGTACAATGGATGACAGAAGAAGAATATATGAAAATGATTATTAAACGGTATATCTTCCAAAGTGTGTAGTACTTGCGGTTAAAAAAATTAAGATAACAAATGCGTCACCAAATGCTGTAATGATTAATTAAATGTTTGATTCAAACGATAGAATAGCGGAAGAATCGATGAAAAAGGTTACTCAAATTCATTGCCCTTGTGGTTGAAGGAACTAAAATAGTAAATGCGGTCAAATAAATATTATAATCGTGAATTAGATGCACACCTGATATTAATTTGCGATCATAAAAGTAACATTATTGGAATGACAAAAGGATCCATGTAAAAGATTACTCAATTGTAGCATTTGCAGTCAGAGGAATTAATATAAATCAATGCGGTCAATTTACGTTTTAATAACGCATTCTTTGCTTTACTTAGTATACTAAGCCAATTTCACTAACCGATGTTGTTAATATTACCTGTATTGCATTAGAAATTATAAACCAAACTGTGTAGCATTTGCTTATTGATAAACATATCAACAAAAGATTACGAAAAAATAGAAATATACCGTTTTCTCTTTTCCCTAGAATAGCCAGTTTGTATTTTCTCTTATTCTGTTTACATTAATAATATTTTTAATGACTTCATATATTTTTTGGTAATTTTTTTTTCTTGTCAATATTTTCATTATTTACACTTAATAGTTATTTATGTAGAGATATAAAGTTATGTTTATGGTTAATATTTAACGATAATGTTGTTAATTGGAAAACAATAAATTTCATACTGATTAAGATTCCTCAGTAAATAGTACGTACGCACGTGTATGATACTCATAAAAAGAAAATTAAAATAGAATGTAATTTAATTACAGTTACCTACAGTTTTGAGGTTTTATAAACCCAAATGACAATAATACCAGAAAAAGGTACATAAACACTAGACTATAATTGATGTTGTCTACTGATACTTGATGAAATTCCATTATATACTTAATGAATAAAAAAACACTTTTTCGAATTTCACAGTTTATTTTTTATCACTTGAAAATATTTTTTCGCTACACTGTAGCTTTTTCTGAAGTTATATTTAAACTTATGCTATTACAAATATACTTTGCTTATATTCTAACCGTTCCAGGAGGGGATGGGAAATTTAATAATGAAGAATTGTTCACTTCAGTTTGTTCATTAATAATATCTGGGTTGTATTTGTTTTTATTCAGACATATATACACTTTCCGGGCTGTTGTGCCGCGGTCTACGTCTTCCTTCTTCTCGATGCGACGTTTCGCCAAATCTTACTTCTGGCATCTTCAGGCAGTGCTACTTATCTTGATGATTTGTAACTGTAACAGCACTGCCTGAAGATACCAGAAGTAAGATCTGGCGAAACATCGCATCGAGAAGAAGGAAGACGTAGACCGCGGCACAACAGCCCGGAAAGTGTATATATGTCTGAATACAACGCTGGCCGTGAAAGCCTGAAAACAACATATTATTTGTTTTTGTTTATTTCTAATTCTTCTAAGAATTTTATTTTTTATGAATTATTTTCTGCATGTATTATTCTAAAATATTTATTGAAATTATGTTTATTATCGTTTAAGTGTTTCCCATAATTGAAATCTATTGTATTGTTATTATAAGATTTTTAATGTTCATTGATTCTGATTTTAAAAAGTCTTTTTTATTCATTAAGTATATAAATACTAGACAGTTAGATACTTACCATTAGAACTGGAACATTTCTTACTGCTTCTTGACGCTGCCTCTACAACTTTACTTAAACGTTTTTGTAAAGCTTCTTTCTCACGGTACCTGAAACAAAATTGAAATTAAATTAGTTAGAAAGATGCCATGCATAGATAACATTCTATTAAAATCGTCGAGAATATATGTTACCTATGTGGTCATAATTAGGGGAAAATGTTAAATTCTTCAAGCGTTTATAATTCTTTAACTCTGATAACAAGTCAACGAATTATTTTGAAAGGAAAGTGCGCATATAACCTGCATTATATCTTCATACACACAGGCTTTGTTTTTAACGATGAAACGAATTTATTACGCAAAGTTTGAAAACAAAAATTAGTAATAAAGAATGGACACTTCTATAAGTGGGTCATAATCAGGGCAAATGTCGAGATACGACGCCTGAAGAACTAATAAATTGGTGGTAGTAGTAGATTTTATTTTGAGAATGTTTTGCGGACGAAAATAGAAAAGGCCTCGCAACTCCGAATTCAAAAACAAAGTGTAACCACATCTGTATACATTGGTTATTTAATATAGGTTTCAATAATGTTCAACAGGGTCATTTTCTAATAAGGATATCGAATTATGAAACCGAACCCAATCCGTAGCTATCTACGTGATAGGCCCGTAATTTACGGGGTCATTCAAACTGACTGAGTGGTATATTAGACGTTTTAGGAAAACTAAGCATGTTACAGATTTGAAAATTTGGAAGTAGGGGTTATCAAGGGTGATCTATTTAACCACAATAATTTCAACTGTCGGGCACTTCCGGTTATAACGGAAGTTGATGTCAACTTTCTTATTTTAAATGCAATGGTATATTTTTTACGATGAATTTGTATGAAACATAAACTTTTAAGGTAACTTTGATAACCAACTTGTATGCCTATTATGCAATGAATAGTTTCTGTGATAATTTAATTTATTGGAAACAAGATTGCAGCGCAACCCAAACTATAAAAAATCATAACTTTTATAAAAAATGACTTAGAATGTTGTATAACCTAACCTATCCTATAGATTAAATGTCGTTCATAAAGATAATAGAATAGAATAGGCAAGTCCTGTGCAGTCCTCCTGATAGCCGTGCTATGTGAGATAAAAGATCGTGGTACTCTCATTGTCTTTGTCTGGTAACGTTCCTGTTTGGCAGGCACAACTAACCATCTACGCAAATGCATAAAATTAAGCGAGGTAGATATTGTATCATCATTTTCTCTTTCTATCTATTGACATAACACCTTTCCGATAGCTTGTCTAGTCTAGTTCTATTATCTCTATAGTGACGTTGCCACGTGGCTGCGCGATATGCTACCCATCAAGTTCTTTCAGTATTTTACTCTTCAAATGATCAAGCATCAGGCACCGCATAAGAAATTTTACTTCAAAAAGTTTTTGTAAATCAAAGAATGTTTTTATGTATGTACGAGGGTAAATCACATACAAACGGTAATTTTACTATTTAGCTTAGCACGTAATTCCGATCTAGCGGCTTTGACGCCCGAGTGTTGTTTGGTGTATGAGGAGGGGAAACCGGCTTAGGTAGCAGCTGCGCTCGGTTTTGTCCGCAGTACAGCCACGACTGAGCGCAAGTTACCTTCGTCTGTTGCACAACGTATCATCATAAAGTTTTTAACCAATGAAGGCGTTAAACCATCGGAAATTTTCACTCGTTTAAAGGCACAGTTTGAGGACGCTACACTGTCTCATAATCGAGTTTATACGTGTGTCAGAGAATTAAGAGATGTGAGAGAACGTGTCGAAAATGAATGTAATGATTGACGCCCAAGAACAAGTCTCACAAATGACATGATGAACATCAGTGCAGTTCGAGAACTTGTTGAAGGTGATCGCAGATTAATTATTAACTATTAACAGGTCTCATCAGAAGTGGGTATCAGCAATGGGAGTGTTTAATCCATCATCACTGATGGACTTAACATTAGAAACATTAGTGCTCGCTGGGTTCCAAGGTTGTTGATCGAAAATCAAAAACAGGTCAGGTTGGAGATCAGTGAAAGGCTTCTGAATCTATTTTGACAAGGAATAAATTGGCAGAAATGGGCTGGGAAACCCTCGAGCACCATTACATCATCATTATAGCCCTGACTTGTCATTACCCTGACCTGTGATTATTTTTTGTTCGCGCCCTTGAAAGAATAACTTGGAGGCAAAAGATTTAAAAGCAATGAAGATGTAGTAGAGTATGTATGTAAACTTTTCATGGAGAAGGAATATTCAAGCTTCCAAATCGGTGGCAAAAGTGTGTAGAGCACGGAGGTGACTACATTGAAAAATGTTAAGTGTTAGTGTTTAGTTTGTTGTGTGTACCATTAATCAATAAATTTGTTTTACAAAATTACCGTTTATATTTAATTTGCCCTTGCATTTAGGAATATGTTTTAGGTAGAATTCTGTATTAAAGCAAACGCCATACAAACACCCGGTATCTGTATATATTTAAAATGTTATTCTCAGACGATATATAAATGTTAAATTTAAAAAAAATAAAATCAAAACGCTTACCTACAAAAGAATTCGGGCCTTATCCGATATTTGGCTAAAAAGTCGTCATAGAGCCGCAGGAGGGCCAACATTTGTCCGGCCACCATAGCACTTTTGTCTTCGTACTTCTCATCTGGAAGCAGCATATCATACTCTTGGGCTTCTTCATAGTCCGATTAGCAATTGTCCACCTGTTCGTCGTTCTTTTATTATTATTATTTTTATTCGTCCTTTTTCCCTCTTCTTCTTCTCGTCTTTAAATATCACTTTACGTCACGTTCACACGTTCAAGAACTGTACAATACATGTCGTTAGTTCTTATCGTCTCTAAACGCTAATCCGACAACTGAGATATACCAACTCAATCCAATTACGCCTTCAATATCAAACCACTTAATTATTATTTTAAAGAGAAGCATTCCACACGGCATATACGAATATAAATGGTAAGAATGGTTGTGTTACGTGTATACGCGATTCGCACCTCCCTAGCGACGTTCTCTTCCGGCTATTTATTATCGTTCTTATCAAAGACGAAAGGAATTAAGTCTTCTTTTAATAATGGCTCGTTTAAATTGGAATTTAAAATAAGAAGAACTCTAATAGATACGATAGCTGCTTATTTGTACTAACATCATCAAAAGTTTACCGAATGATCCCCTAGCAAGTATTAATGATTATAAGGATTCGTAAAGATGTTTCAACTTCCCCACTCGCACCTACGTCGGTCAATCGGTATGTTTGTCACTATTTTATAAGTGAATATTATTGCCTACCTGAATTTCACATTTACAAAAAAAATACCTTGTAAAGCATTTTGACTGTAGTAATAATAATTTTGATGGTAGGCAGGAAAGCTTTTTATAATTATTAAAGCTAGGAAGGTTACTCTGATTAAACTTCAAATCAAGGCAACCTACCCGGCCAAAACCTAACTTTCAACAGTGGAATAAGTGAAAAGAATTGACGAGTAAAAAGAACATGAGCAAGAGAGTCTTCTTTTGTTTGTTGTTTATTTTTTGTGTTTCATTCCCACCAGCTACTCGTCCTAGTGGGCGGACAGTCCCTCCGACCTACACTGTAGTGCAAAGCCGGAGTAGGGCGTAAGCCTCTCTTCAGCCTCTTTGCAAGAATCGTAGGAATGGGTGGGTGGTGTGGTTAGGGAGAGAAAGATGAGACGGACGAAATTAAGGCAGAAGAGAAGTGAAATATTATCTGTGGAATATTACTGCCCCAGCATTTGCCTAAGTGATGCAAGGAAACCACAGAAAACTTGTATCAGAGCAGCCGGACCCGGGTTCGAACCGGTGACCTCCCGAATGCTAAGCAATGATCTACGCCTCTCGGTGAGAGTCTACTAATGACAATATGTTAACAGAGTGAATTAAGCGTTTGCACAAGTTTACATTTTACATCTCATTCACACAACAAATAATCATATACCCTTGATCGCTTTATGTCCTTGCATAAAGGGCTTCAACCACTTATTAAAATATGAGTTAGTATGACAAAGGATGAAGCACAATAATTTTTCATATAACATATTTTCATCAAAACGTATTTTTCTTAAACAATATACGTAATCATTATTTTCTCTCCATTTTAGGAATTATTTTATAAAAAAAAAAAATATTGCGGGGGTTCTCAATTTCTAACGTATTTTTATCACGTAAAGGCCAAACTGACCTTAAGAGAGGGGGAGAAGAAAATGTCGAAAACGTGTTTTATTGATGGAAGAGACAGTTTGTAGTTTTTATTTTCTACATATAATATTTCGTAATCTTCGTTAAAATTATGTCCTTCGTCATTTAGGTGTTTTGCGTAATTTGAGTCGGGTTTTTTATTATCAAAAGATTTTTTTGTGTTCAGTAATTCTTTTTTTAAATGTACGTCCGATCTGTCCAATATAGATTTTGTTACACGAAAGACAATTCAATTTATATACGCCTGATCGATTTTCTTTATCGGTCTTATCTTTATTGTTTTTAATAAGTTTACCTAGCGTGTTTGTTGTATAGTAAACTTATTAAAAACAATAAAGATAAGATCGATAAAGAAAATCGATCAAACGTATATAAACTATATATGGTTAATCATATAAAACAATTTTAGCCGTTTTTTTTTTTTAATTGATTTATATTACAATTATTCTGCTTTGCTTTTACATGCTCTTAACTGAAATAAGTTAGAAAGGTAGGTGACATGATTACCCTGACATTAATTTAAAATATTAAAGAAATTATTATTATTAATGAAGGCTTTTTACACATTTTTACATTCCGCTTTAGAAATTTTAGTTCTCACAACTAATGATTTAGATTACAACTTTCTCAAATAATTTTCCCTAGTTATAAAGATTTCTATATATGTACGTATCTACGGCATTATTTCAACTTGCCAGTCCATATTTAAAGCCACTGACTGAATTTTGCATAATATAAACAGAATAACCAGTACGTAAAATTTAATTGCATCGTAAAATTCCAATTTGAATCCAATACGTGATTAAATGGTTTATTCAGGTGTAAATAATCGTTATTCCCATCTGCACAGGAAAAGAACTGCTTGACATGGGTTTTAACGTCAATTTCTATTTTTAATGTTACTTTTTATGCATATTTAGCGACATTCATTGTATATACACCTTATTAAAAATTATGTCTAATAAGCGCAATAATTTAATTAAAAATTAGTTAAACATGTTATAGATAGTATCAGACAGTATCTTATTATTTTTTAATTATAGATACATGTATCATAGCATAATAAAAATAAATAGTTTCGTTTTGACAAATAAAAAATACCTTTACACAAAGTTTTTATTTAATGGTACTACAATGGAACAGTTTAAATTCATTAGCGTTTTATGTCTCTAATAAATTAAAAATTAGGAAAAGACACGATTTTATATTTTTAACGAAGTAGTGCTTTGTCTATCTGTCATACACTTCCAACATTTGCTTATTCGAACTTAGAAATCCAAATGCCCTATCGTAGTAAAATACTATAATGGATATAATATACTTATACATAAATTATTTGATATATAATCAATTAAATATAATAAATTAAGTAAGCTTTTTAATGTTTCAATCAGTTTATTAAACTCTACAATTGGTTCGACTTATTACAGCCTTTTTCAAGAGTACATAGAATAAATACTGAAAAAGGCTGTAATAAGCCGAAACAATTGTAGAGTTTAATAAACTTATTGAAACATTAAATAGCTTACTTAATTTATTATATTTGATTCAAAATGTTTCATAAATATCCAACCGCACAATCGTTACAATTTATTTATATGATCAATTGTTGAACTGGTCAGATCCTTGTGAAACATAATTTTAATAATTGAAGGAATTAAAATCACTTTTAAACGTTTCAAAATATTTTATTGTAAACTCTACAATATTGTTTCGACATAACAATGTCTTTCTCAAGACTAACAGATTTACTAAATTTTAGGTCATACTTATCGTCTATATATATATAATATTATATTTACAGTCAACAGCCGGTATTCTATGGGTATAATTTCAAAATTTCAGGTACATACTAGTTGTTAAGAGACCCCAGATGACACTGCTTATAATCTTACATCAAAAAAAAAATTTGTTGGTCATTTGTTATATTCTCGTTTATCTTTATTGATTTTTCTAAAAAGTCCAATCTTTTCCCTTTTCTTTCATTATGTAAAATTTTGATGGTGTCCGAATTGATTTAAAATGGACTTTCTATGCTCATTTAGTCGAATTCCAAGATTTTATTATGTCGAAACAATATTGCAGAGTTTACAATAAAATATTTTGAAACATTTAAAAGTGATTTCAATTCCTTCAGTTATTAACATATTTGAAATTTTCCTGAATTTCTACAATAATATTTTCCTTCAGTGCACATTTGAAGGTCATAGCTCAATTAGAAGTGCCCGATTAATACAAACAAAAATAAAATAAAATTCGAGGTTTAATTTTCCACTGATTTACTTAACAACTTAACAATTGTTTCACCCAATATGGGCATCTTCAGAAGACAATAACAAATTACGTATGATTGGGGAGTTGTGGAAGGGGTACATTGTATAATTTTGTTTAAAATTATTGAATCTGTTTTTTAATTTCTAATGATTCTAAAATGTTAAGTTTTTTACCTTTTTCCAAGCAGTGTAAAATTTTAAAATTATCGTTTGAATTAAAATCATGTTTTTTGTTATATATATTGTTCATGAAGGTAGAATTTACTGAGTAGTTTTTTACATGTTCTTTTAATCTTTCTTTAAATTTCCTCCCTGTCTGACCAATATATGTAGCTTTACAAGAGTTACAATTTAATTTGTAAACCCCACATTTATTTATTTTATCTGTTTTGTCTTTATGGTTGATTAAATATCTTGATAAATTATTTACTGTTTTAAAGGAAATTTTATATTTTCCATTTTTAAGTTTGTTTTTAATTTTATTAGACACGTGACCAATATATAAAATTGACTTATACTTAATCTTACTAGTAGATGAATTGTTAAAATTATGTGGCGTAAACCGAATTATAGCACATTTTTTCCTTTTGTTATTAATTAAATCATCTATGAGTTTTTTGGAGTAACCATTATTGATAGGCCTATTAAGTTTGATGATGAGTGATAATTATTTAGCAAACAGGGACAGACAACGAAGTGATTCCATAAATATTCGGTTTTGATTTGAAATACAGAACCCCAAAATTGACTGTAGTCTACCAAGGGGCAACTGATTGTAACTTGCAGAGACATAATGAATAATTTCAAATATAGCTTCAATTTAGTTTGGCAACTTTAACCCCTACAAAAACCCATCAATAACAACTACATATTCTTATTAAATTTTATTTAATAATTAACCTACAATTATAATTAGCGAAATAGTAAGATAGCTCCAATTTCTTACACAGAACAGCCGATTTTCTCAGAAACCGAGCGACTTTGAAACCTACATTGTGGCCTATATTAATTCGTTCTTGTTCTGCCTTAGTTAACACATTAAAATATTCTGTAAGATTTAAGTAGAGGGAAATTATATTTCTACTCGAAAAATTAGGTTTTGAGTTTTATATAAGTATAATTTAAAAATTAAAATAATAAATAAAGCTTGTTTTTAGTCTTATAAATAGTACATTTAGAAAAAAAATATGCGAAAAAAGAACATCCCTCAACTTAAATTTGCAAACTTATCTATTTAGTCGTTCCTTTTAAAATAATAACGAAATATTCTATTTCTCAAATAGATGAAGAAAATTACAAAGAAAATTTTACCAAATTTCTTCTATCCTTTAAATTTTGTGGAAACCATAAACTGATTTTAACAAAGCCGTCATTTAAAATTTAACATATTAAAAAAAGGAGGTATTAAAATCCCCACTTGTCTAACTACAAAGGATCAATGCCGGTAGGGGTATTAGCCCTCGGAGGCTCCATATTCATATTTATATTTAATTTTTTAATTTATTATTTAAACTTTGTTCGATGTAACTGTTGTGAAACATATTGAATACAAGTAATAAGAAATAAAACTCTGGAGTGTTTACACAGAATTGTATTAAAATACCCAGCAGTACTGTTTCGAAACGGTCATTCTCAAGAGTAACAAATGGATTATACTAAAGTTTAAAACATACTTAACTATTATTTATACCTAGAAGTATTTGAGTAAGGGTAGTAGTAAATGACGGTCTTATTAGAGTTTATGTAAACTGAGGGGTGAATTAGATGTATCGAGTTGTAATTGATTATTGACTAAATTTACAAAATTAAAGCTATCAATAATTATGTTAATAGTAGTTAAGTATGTTTTAAACTTAAGTATAATCCATTTGTTACTCTTGAGAATGACCGTATCGGTCGAAAAAATATTGTTGGGTATTTTAATACAATTCTGTGTAAATATTCAAGTGTTTTATTTCTTATTACATATATTTAAATTCATTATTATTAACGATAAATGAATAAACACTACTTTGTTTATTATCACTTTTTTATTTACAAATCCTTTTTGAATTAAAAAGTATGTGTTTTAAATATGTGTGAAAAAACTGGAGTCGATAAGTTAGAATGTACAGAATGTGATTCCTTTTACTTAGGCCAAACTGGAAGGTCATTTAGAACTCGTTATAATGAACACTTTAAATCATTTAGATTAGGAAAAGATAATTCCAATTTTGCAAACCATATTTTAGAAACAGGCCATCAGTTTCCTACTATAGAAAATCTTAAAATTATTCATAATCTAAATAAAGGCTTTAAACTTAATATTTAAAATCCTTAGAAGTATATAAAGCATCAAAAATTTCGGAAAATAACCTGTTAAACGACCAGGTAGATTTGTACCACTCAGTACTATTCAATACATTTAATAATTAATGGTATTTCCAAAAAATATATATAAACACTACTGTACATCTGTTTATATTCATTCAATTTGTAATAATTTGTTTTGACAAATCTGTTTATATTCATTCAATTTGAATTATTTGTTTGACAATGACAAGCTTTTTTGTCGAAACTATATTCAAAAGGATTTGTAAATAAAAAAGCGATAATAAACAAAGTAGTGTTTATTCATTTTTCGTTAAGATGAATTATCGCAGAGTAACGGCTGAATCAATCCAATTTTTCATTATTATTAATTCATAAGCAATAGGTAGATATCCTTTAAATAAAATTAAAATAGAATTCGTTGGAAGAATTCTGACAAGTGTTCACCAAGGTAGAGAATAATACATACTTATAAATAAATAAATACTATAGAAGCTGTTAGTATATATATATAGAATTGAAGTATTTATCTGTAATATCGAAATAACTGAAGAGAGACGGTAACAGCAGATATACAAGAATGTAAAAATAAAAAAATATTTGTTGAAAGATTTTATAGAATAACTAAGGTCAATAAATCTAGAATTAATATAATTTTCTACAGGAACCGGACGGCTACTTCCGGTTTATAACCAAAAACTCCCTATAACCATTACTTAAACTTGGTTTGCCTGCCTTCAAACCCATTCACTGACTTACACTCTCTGTAACAAAACGGTTATTCTTTCTAACGAAATAATTCGTCATAATTAAATAATGAAAGGTTCTAATGCGTACGAAAGAAAAGTGAAAGAGAATATTATGTCGAGAATAGTGTCGGATGCAGTCTTTTGTTGTCATTAACTCTTTAAAACGAAAAAATAATACACAGTGCCTAAAGTTTTATTACAATAAGCTTTTATTGGGTGAATGTTAGGCGATTAAGTTGATGTTAAGATTTATTGTGGTTTTTATTTCAGAGAAACACAAGCTTGTATTATATCTCATAAACTAAGATGACTTTCTACCAATTTAATTTTATAGTCTTATTTTAAGCTAAAAATCTTTTGTAGTTTTTAGTAATAGCAATTGCATCACCACAAGTCAGTTATAGGATATTTTCACTGAAAATCTCACTATATGATTGGAAACAACACAAAATATTGATATTATTATGAAATCGTTTTCAGGGTTCGTCGCTTAACGTACTATTGATCTCTCTGACGACATAAACGTAAAGCATCCTTTGTAGAGAGTAATTAAGGTAAATATTGGTATATTTTTGAGTAGGATGGCCAACTAGGGACCAATCTGTCCACCTGTCGGTCTGTCTATGTGTCACAGCCCCCGATCCTGTCATTTATTCGCCATTATTATTAAATTTGGTATATGGACGTAGACTGTGAATTTATACTTAATATTACTTTCACTTACCCCATTGAGTGGGGTGTCTTTAAATACGTCTCGAAACGGGCAACATAAAAAGGCTCTATTTTAACCTACTTTATATACGTATCAACCCCTGCCATTTCCAAACTAAACTACCTAAAATTTTGGAAAACTCTTGCACAATACATTTTTTATAACTTCAACTTGTACAAACCGAATCCTTAATATCCTTTCGTCTTTACCTGTTTGATTCTTCCTACATATCACGTAAACTTCACCACCCCCCTTTTCATAAAGTAAAAAGCGAAACTTTTATTAAACGAAACCGGGTCTGAAAGCACATCACACACACGCACATACACAGCAGTCACTTGGATAGTTTGACGTACAACGTAAAAGAATAACACGCTCGGCTATAATAATATGATGCTATTTTGTTCTGGCAACTTGTTCCATTGTTTTTAAATTTTCACAAACCGGTGTAATCGCGCACGCATCGCGTAGGCGTAGGCTGTTACGTTTCGCGTCCACTATATGTCGCTGGCAATCAACGTGTGCCGTGAATCTCATGCGAGGATCAAAACAGCGTGGAAACACGCGCATGCGTGCCTTTGTTTACTCGCCACGCGGAGATACTTTACGATCACGAAAAGGATCAGGATCAGTAGATAATCTCTTACAAGGGACTGCTTTACAAATCGGGCATCTACACGCACATGAGTAACACGAGATTTTCTTCGCGCATTCTCGAACGACTACTGACAATTAGGTAGGTAGGTAATACGTCCTTACAAGAAAAAAAAAATTATTTAAAATACCCATCTATCAGAACAGGAAAAATATTGTAAAATGTTTACTAAAAATGTCTACTTTACTTACATTAAGTAATTTACAAACACTACAATTAATTAAAACAATTCATGTAAATAAAAATAATCTAGGGAAAATGTTAGTAAACAACAAAAACAAAATTAACATACTAGATAAAAATGGAGTTTATAAATTGAAATGTGATAATTGTGACGCATATTATATAGGCCAAACGGGTAGAAACCTAAGAACTAGATTTGACGAACACAAAAAGGCTATTTTAAAAAACATTTGTAACACAGGATTAAGTACGCATTGTATCGACCTCAATCATTCTGTAGATATTAATAACATTACTTTGTTGCACTTTGAAAACAAAGGAAAAGGACTTAATCTTTTGGAACAGATGGAAATTGAAAAAGCCTTTTTAAGAAAAGATCATATCACTAACGATCAACTAGACTTTCAAAATAATTTAATTATAGATAAGTACTTAGGTTTCCACCACCCCCCCTACCTTGTACTAGTATTTAAGTCAATATTATAGATTGTAACTTTAGTGTAATATCTTACTCTCTTGATAAAGGCTTCAGCAGCCGAAACAATTGTCGAGCATTAAACCCTCAGTGTGAAACAAAAAAGCAGTATTTTTCTTTTCCTTTCCTTTTTTTTTAATGTTTCGCAAAAAACCATCTGCTTATACTATTCAAAATACTACAATTATTTCGCCAAACGATGGCTTCTTCAGGTGGAAAAACGTACTTTCGTTTACTTTTAAAATTTCAAAGTTATTATAAATTTACGGTTTTCTAAAATTGTGTTTGGCATAGGTCGAATCCGTTCGTCCTTGCTTGAAATTTCTTTGATAATCAAGAATCTTTTGACTAATAAATCTGCTAGTTTGTCCAACGTAAAGTTTTGTCTTTATTGTTCACAATTAATTTAATCCATCCAGATAAATAAAATTGGAGTGTCTGTTTGTAATATTAAAATAATCACTTTTTACTAAATGTATATGAATGTATACACGGTACATATACCAAAATAATATATTTTTTTAAATTTGTTTTTGTTTGTTCCGGCTAATCTCTGAAACGGCTGACCGATTTTGACGGGACTTTCACTGGCAGATAGCTAATGTAATAAGGAGTAACTTAGGCTACTTTTATTTTAGAAATTAATTATGATTAAGTTGTGTAGGCTTTCACGGACGTCGTCAATGAAACTATTGTAGGTTTCCGGGTTTGCGGCCGTGGTCTATAGGCTGGATTGTTGCCTAATGTTTCGCCGACTTCTGCGGTCAGTCACACACGACAGCAGACAGCCGAAGAGAACTCTAAGCGACAGAACTCTACTCCGCCGACCGCAGAAATTGGCGAAACGTTAGGCAAAAATCCAGCCTATAGACCACGGCCACAAAGCCCGTAAACCTACAATAGTTTAATTGACGCCGTCCGTTAAAGCCTATAGATCAATTTTGTTCTTTTAATAAAACAAAATAGATTTTTCGGTGACCAAATATTGAAACATTTTAAAAATAAAATTGTAGAAAATAAATATTTCACAATTTAGAAAGTAATAGATAAACATTCGGGTCAGTTTCACAAAAATATTTATTTCAGCTCAATACATAAAATAATTAAAACTGCTCGAAGTTTTTATATATTACTTTCTATTCATTATGTTTCACCAAGTGTCATTGGCAAATTATTTCTTTAATTTCACATTTTATTAAGATGAACTTTTCGTATGTTTCGGGTTTCTCAAGAGTAATTTATTACTACTACTACTACTACTACTACTGCTTACTACTAATAAATTACTCTTGAGAAAGGGAAAATAACCCGATATATATGTAAAGTTCATCTTAATAAATTGTGAAACATTTAAAAGTGTACTCTTGGTCTTGAACTTGCCAAAAATGGAAGGATTTGAATCATAAGCGATTTTGCAAACTCTAAGGCCTTTTTCAGACGGTACGATTGCGTTGCGTTCTACAGTTTATCGTGAACACTCTAAATATATATGTTACGGGTAAAGTTATATAAGCGAGTTAATCTAGGTTTACCCGGGTAAACTGCGTAATACCAACAACACTTGGTTTCTTTCACAAAATATAATTGAAAATCTCTGACACGTGTTTCGGTTGTTAAACTATGTAAAATAGTGCCTAGTAGGCTGCACAACATAATTAATTTTCATTATAAATTTTCTATTAGAAATTTAGAGTTATTTTCTGTGAGTATGTTTATTCCTTAGTTAACTTATTCCCGTCCAACCCAACAGCTGAATTCCTTAAAATAATTGAAATACATTGTCACTACATCAATCTATACAAACAATCACTAATTGAAAATATAAATACCAATATTGAATCAACAGAAACAACTACTCCTAAGGGCTAATACCTCTACCGGGTTTGAATTACAGTGTTGATTCTGATGGACTCCTAGACGAAAATATAACATATTCAAAAAAGAAGGAATTAAAATCCTTATTCGTCTAAATTTTAAGATTAAAGATCTCACATTTTGAACGCGTCCTAACAAGTAGGCACAACGAACTGAAAGCCACATCCCACGACCGGTTTCGACCTATCGGGTCTAATCAGGTGGGCGCTGGCACAAAGGCCTTTACAGGCTATATTATAAATATAGACACAAATATGGAATCAACAGAAACAACTACTCCGAGGGCTAATACCCCTACCGGCATTGAATTACACTGTTGATTCTGATGGACTCCTAGACGAAAATATAACATATTCAAAATAAGAAGGCATTAAAATCCCTTTTTCGTCTATATTTTAAGGATCACGGATCCCACATTTCGAAATGTGGATTTGAATGCCTTCTTATTTTGAATATGTTAAAGTTATTTTAAATTCAATGAAAAAAAAATATCTTTAGTCAGACGGTTTACCAATGGAATCGCCCTTACTTAGTGAGATATTTTTATATAATTTAGAAAACTAAACTTTTTCATCAAATAATCCACTAACTACATATGTCGATGATGTCTTTGTCATTTGGACTGGAGAAAAAGATATACAATCCTTTTTAAATTTTATCAATTCATTCTACCCTAGTATTAAATTTACCGTAGAATTATAAAGCGATAACTATTTGAATTTTTTGGATATTACTATCTGCAGAACGCATGATTCATTACACTTTTTTAGTAAACCTGTGTCTGTGAAAGTCAGACACCCTAATCCATGCTAAATCTAACCAATCCATGAACATCAAATTAAGTTCATTTAACTGTTTCGTCCAACGTTTGCTCACAGTACCTCTAAATATATAAATCCAGTGGTCCTTTTGAAAAATCTACCTACAAATAATTGTTATGATGATAAACTTATAGACGGGCTTACTTATAAAAAGGAAAATAAATAATTTTGCAAAAATTATAGTCCGATCCAAATCCTAAAGATATCCAAACTAACACAACTTATTGTTTCATCAATTATGTACCTAACATATCTGATAAAAATCTGCAATAAATTAAAGAAACTCGATTTAGCTGTGATTTCTGTAAATAAAAATAATTTAAGCTAACTACTTGTAAATAACAAACAGAAAATTAATAAATTGGAATATAATGGAGTGTATCAAGTTAAATTTAATAATGGTGAAGCTTTATAAACATACTGACTGGACGGGCTCTTAAAAAATGTGTTGATCAACAACACAAAAAATGGCAATAAATTTACTTGTATAACCGACCATTGCATTACTTTCAAACATTCGTTAGATACCGACATAACCAAAACAAACGTAAACGGCTGAAATTCTTAGAAAATTTAAAGATAAATTTAACCCTCTTAAATGACCTATCCATTACCAATTATCCAACAGATTTTGGAGTTTCTGCTCTATTAAAAGTGACACAATTGATAGGCAGTAAACGACACGATTAGATTGTAAATACCAATGTACCCTTTGTCTAAGACTCGTCGACAATGGTGTAACAATCGAAATACGTGTCACAGATTTTCAATAATATTTTATGAAACAAACCAAGTGCTTTTATTTTATCATTCGATTATGTAAATCATTAGTGTAAAAATCGCCTTCGAAACATCTTACTTATTATAAAAGTGGAAATAAGTCCCTTTAAACGTCAACTCTTATATCTAATAATTTTTTGTTTCTTCCTTCGTTTTCGATTGAACATTCTAAAAACTAATATTGTTGCCACCACAACTGTACAACACTTCATCGCAATTACACCGTTTGGAAAGGCCTTAGTTGTTATATATAGTTTTGCTAAGTATCGTATGAAGTTTTTTATCTATACTATTGTTTTCGATGTAACATGTATAATTGTATACTGTATATATACTCGTATATTCTTCTCTAAGTATATGTTTAACAAGTATTAGCGGTATAATAATAAAAGGTAACTTATTAGTGAGGGTTCGTACTTTATAAGCAATTCTTATCGCATGCTTTTTAAATGTTTATACAAGTGATTAACAAAACTTACGGCACATATACCAGGACTTATGTTATCTAATCAGTTTCTTTTTCTATTATTTAGTTGCTATATTAGAAATGTTCGTGTGGGTAACAGTTTAGGAGGATATAGCGTAGTAAATATTAGAGTTTAATGGAATTCTGAGATTGTCCTCTGTCTCCTCGATAGTGGTCGTTCCGGCGATACAAACGACTGTCTATCAGTTGTATTAAACAGCATTTATAATTCTTGAATGTTAATTACACAAAACGCAAATGTGTAGGCTTGTTTCTGTTGTTTTTTGTTTTTCTTATACTAAAACGTTTTAGGCTTTTCCATAACCAGTAATCACCATTTTAAAGATCTAAATACTTTGTCTAAGATAACGATGGATATAAGTATTTATGATCAATCAGAAAATATCGTGTAATCGTAGCAGCATATAATAAAACCGATATTTAGTAGATAGGTAGAAAGAAATTAATGGAATAATAATATGGCTAAAGCCTTCACAGCCATTGGTTAATAAGTATGTAACAAGCGGGCTGAAAAGTTCGTAGGCTGGTATAAAAAAAATATTTTTTTTGATAGAATTTGATTTTATTATTCAATATAGTTCCCTTCGAGGGCAATACAACGATTATAGCGGTTATACAATTTTTCGATACCACTTTTATAATACGATTTGATTTGTCTTTAGCCTCAAAATAGGCTTCAGTTTCGGCGATTACCTCTTCGTCGGCGCGAATTTTCTGTCCAGAGGATGCTCGCCCTCTTGAGGTCTGACAACAGGAAAAAGTCGCTGGGGGCCATATCTGGAGAGTAAGGTGGATGCCATCGCTTTCATTGATTTGTGACACGGTGCATTGCCTTGATGAAACAACACTGCGCCTTCTTTTTCTTCAAATGAAGCCGCTTTTCCGCGATTTCGTCTTTTAAACGCTCCAATAACGCTACGTGATAATCGCTGTTTATGGTTGTCCCCTTTTTAAGATAGTCGATAGTCAATGAATATTATACCATGAGCATCCCAGTATACTGATGCCGATGCCATAACCTTGCCAGCCGATTTTTACGTCTTTCTACCCCTTGGTATCGGTTCATCACGTGCAGTCCACTCGGCTGACTGTCGATCTGTCGATTGGACTCCAGTGTGAAATGATGAAGCCATATTTCATCCATCGTCACGTATCTATGCAAACGCATAACTTTGGATTTAATACGATTGAACAGCTCAAAACACTGCTTAGAATCATCGATCCGTTGTTGTTTTTGGTCGATTGTGAGCTCGCGGCTCGCGCGGCACCCACTTTGTACAGAGATTTCGCATATCCAAATATTCATTCTAATTCACGATATGACCAACACGTTCCGTGGATATGCTTAGGGTCTCAGCTATCTCAATCACCTTCACTTTATGGTTATGTTTTCGTCGGTAACAGCCTCATTGGGGCGTCCACTGCGTGCATCGTCCTCGGTGCTCATTTCGCCTCGTTTAAATTTAGCAAACCACATTTCTACGTTTAATTTTCCTGGTGCAAAGTCCGAATAATGTTTATCAAGCCAAGCCTTGGTTTCAAAAGTTTTTTTTTTCGCCAAAAAGCCAAAAAGCGATGCTTTATTAACACACGAAATTCCATTTTATCAATTTTTTCAAAGTAGCAAATGTTCTTTCACTAAATATGCTATAACTCAGATACTAATGGCGCAACAGCTGTAATTTATACATGCGTCTCTTAAAGGTTAAGGCTAACTAAAAATAATATGGATTTGATACTAGTTGCGCCATCTATGGGTCAGCCTACGAACTTTTCATCCCGCCTGTTAAGTATGCTTTTGTTTTGATTTTCGACATTTCGTGAGTGCATGTTTTTAACACCTTCAGGAATAAGAATATTTATTTATATCATTTATTTACAAAATTGAAGCTTCCGCGGCTATAGTTGCCATCTCTGAAGAAAGGATTTTCTCAACATTTCGTCGATTACTTTGAGATCTAAGGAAAATCTTTTGTCTAGGGGATCACCCTAGTTACCTAATTACACCACCATAATTACAATATGACCAAACAGAGTTCTAGTTTTTGATTGCAGTTAGAACCATACCAAAAGTAACTGAAAAATTAAAACATTTGCTCGCAACAAAAAAAGCGGTTTGACATTATTTCCAGTTACCTACCATTAATTCCAAAATATTAAACTATTCGAGAGTAGATTTTCTTAAAATTTTGTTGCAGTATAAAATAAGTAAGGAAAATTACTATTAAAATTATAAAACTACTGAGTAGGCTCTAAATTGAGAGAATAAAATAAAATTTCGTATTATTGAGAAATAATTAGATATCATTATTAAAATTATTCGCGAATAAGCTTTAGAATTTGTAAAAATAAAAGGTGCTAACTTTAATACATTAGTAACTGTCATTTAAAAATACAATTAGTACCACCCGTAACCGAAATTGGACCAATTGTGTAACTTTAACTTTAGCATTTTACCTAGCGAAAAATTAAAAAAATAAATTATAAATATTCAAACTATCGTTGGTGAGTTTTCGAAGAAACAATTTTAATAAATAAATTAATTTAAAAGAAATAGTAATTTTCCACAAGTTTAGCTGATCACTGCACAAGACAAAATCACACAGATACAGAAAACGTAAAAATCTTACATACACAACCGAAAAATAAAAAACTAACTATTCTAAATTTTTGGGAAATCAAAAATAGTCTTCAAACTGGTAAAATCTTGTAAATAACGAAAAATAAATTGTAACTTACAATACACCACTTTGTGTATATAAGTTTTAATTTGCTAACCCCGCCCCATAGTTTACCTATAAATATAGTTTGTACATTCTTAGTCTTCCTTGGATCACTTAGGCAAATTCCCACGATTCCTGAAAGGAGGCTGAAGAAAGCCTTACGCCCTACCCTCCAGCTTTGCACTACAGTGTAAGTCGGAGAGACTGCCCTCGAGGGACAGCACGAGTAGCTGGTGGGAATGGGGAAACACACGAAAGTTTTTTTTTTAGTTGCATTTGTTGTACTCTGTTAACAATGACTGCGTATAAATCGGAACAATTGTCGAACCGACTTTTGCTTACCTCAAACAATTTTAAGTACAGTAACTTTCTAACATCTATCATCATAAAAAAAAGACAGACGGAAGACTATTCATATTGGCAATCAATTCTAATGATTCAAATTATAATTAACATAAAATTGTGTGCATTTTTAACACACTATTTTTTATCACCATTTGTTTCAAGTTTCAAAAAAGTGGTATGCATGCCTTTCTACAGTTTACTATAGACATAATTATAAAGCAAATTAAATTCATCAGTGATCAGTCATGAGTCAGTATGAATTGGTATTCGACAAGTACTTGTCTTAGACCAAGTTTGATGCGTACCTAACTGTAAATGTCTGGCTCAGAAGCCTTTACTTCAATGTATCGTGTTCTCCAGTTTCTTCCGATATAATAGTGATTATAATTTATAGTAAGTCGAAGCATCTAACAAAACAAGTTTTTTATTTACTTTTAATAATAGTAATTAATTAAATATTTCTACCTACCATGAAGACATAAACTATAATAACTGTAATTCTGTTTAATAATGCACCTTCTGTGTTTTGTAACGGTTGAAAAATGACAGTAACTGTACCAAGAAAATTTAAATCCTTTTAAAGAGCTACTCAACAGAATTACTTATCCTACATAACTTTGTTTTTGATATTACACATGTTATATTGATTAAAATGAACCAAATATGAAATTAGTTATATGTTCTGCTAAACACATTTACACATGCTCTATAAAAATAGTAAGTAAAACTAATAAGATTCGTTTATCGTTTTATTTCCAAATTTAATATAAACTCATAAATTTAGTTGCTTGTAAGGAATATGAAGGTAAGGGTAGGAGGTAATATCAAAACTAAAATAAGTAGCTGATTTTCGATAACTAGGAGGTAAGTTAAGTCACAGAATATAACAAATTGATTAAGGCTTTCGCGGCCAGTTGATGAACTGATGTTGTCCTTCTTCGGGTCTACAACCAACAGCGAAAATGGATAGACCTCTGAAGAAGCTCGCCACTCATGCTAGCGAAACGTTAGGAAGCAATTCCAACCGACGACGGCCTGTACACCCGAAGAAGGACAACATCAGTACAGAATATAACATTTGTAAGAGCAGATAAGAAGAACACCGTAGTTGCTATATATAAAACAGAGTATATAGTAGAACAATTTATAAGTAACAAAGACTATGAGGTATTAACAAGGGACAGAAACCAATTGAATATGTTTGATGAAATTAGAATTAAATGGTTGTGTTTATAAATCGGAGTGTTCTAAAATTATACTGGCTTTTGAAATTATACAAAGAAATTTGGCCTATTAGACCTGTCTGTTCATTTATCAATGCACCTGGCAAAATTCAAGCAAAAGAGTTGGTGGCAATCATAAATAAACATACTAATTTCGATTCTAGTTATTGTATAAATAACTCCACTGATCATTCAAAAGAAATTTTTAATATAACGGTAAATACCAATTTGTAACAACATAGAGGCAATTGTTGCCATCTAGTGAATTTTAGCTGCTACAGAAGATATTAAGCTAGACAAGCCCTCACTAAGGTATTTAAACTTGGTTATTATGCATAATAATTTTTATTGTTAAGCTTTACGTGAATTCACGTATGTAGACTGCGTTGTTGATTCAACTGCCTTGTCTATTTTAATATCTTCTGTAGCAGCTAAAATCCACCAGATGGCAACAATTGCCTTTATGTTGTTATCATATTAACTGTTCTTTACGGAAAATTTTGGCTTAGTCAGTAATTTATCGAGACTTTCTATGGCACGCTGATGAGCTTTTAACAAGAGCGAAATCGCGATCCGTCTCTGGTGGTTCTGATAATTTTGGTTTTTAAAATACCGTGGATAGAAAAGGTTACAAATGAGGACATATTAGAAAGAATAGGAGAACAAAAGGCGTTATGGAAATCATTACAGAAAGGAAAAGGTAGGCTAATATGACATGAAAGACTAATCAGAAACCTATTAGAGACAGAAACTGGAGTAAACGGAGGCAGAGGAAGGCCTAGATTAGATCACTGTTTTAACTGTCCAATTTTATATACTTTGATAAACAAGGTTTAAAGCTATACCAACGTATATTTACATAGGTTCCTAATTTTGGATACGAAATTTCAGGACACCCTTCTTATCTAAAAGTAAGCAACTTTTATGTTTAATGTATAAAATATTTGATGTAGTAATTTTTGTTTCAAACACTGTTATTTTCCACAACTATTTTCCTATATTTGTACCAAATTATACACTTCTGTGCGAATTATACTCCCTTTTATAACAATTACAGTAAACTAAAATAAAAACGTTAATCGGACAAAGTGAGTGGCCTATATAAAATTACCTGTCACAGTATCGTAACTGTAATTTAGCAAAGACTATAAGTCCGACAGAATCCCTCTTTAGCTGACTTATTATGCACATTGATCACTACTTTTTCTCGGATAGCCGATACCAGAAACGTTCAATTAGCGAAGTTATGAATTTTTGAAAGATGACCTTCCTTTCAGGGGTTTGTAACGTTTATCTCAATAAAAATGGCGAGACTTTACAAAAGTCTTGTATTTACGCGTTCGAAATGTGGGATCTGTGATTCTCAAAATTTTGACGAAAAAGTATTTTAATTCCTTCTTTTTCTGAATATGTTATATCTTCGTCTAGGGATCCATCGGAATTAACAGTGTAATTCAATGCCGGTAGGGGTATTAGCCCTCGGAGTAGTTGTTTCTATTGATTCCATATTTATATTCATATTTATCATATAGCCTGTAAAGCCCTTTCTACCAGCGCCCACCTGATGGAACCGCTCGTGGGATATGGCTTTGGGTACGCTGTGCCTTCTGTGTAGGACGCATTCGAAATGTGGGATCTGTGATTCTCAAAATTTAGACAAAAAAGGATTATAATGCCTTCTTTTTTTGAATATGTCTTGTATTTATCAATAAAAATAGCTCCGATCGAGACGTTTCAAAAGTCTTGTGATTCTCTGCATATCCGTCTCATCTTTCTCTCCCTAACCACACCATCCACCCATTCCCACGACTCCTAAAAGGATGTTGAAGAGAGCTTTATGCCCTACTCTCCGGATTTGCACTACGGGTGTAGGTCGGAAGGACTGCCTGCCCACCAGCACGAGAGTGGTGGGAATGAAACACACAAAAGTTTTTTTTTCTCTACATATTAACTTTTTGACGTATTGCAATTACTCTAATAGCTTTCAAGACAAATGCGAAAAATGAAGTGTTTAAACAAAAAAAAACTGACAACTTCTGTAGGGGAAGTTTCGATAGTGTACTCCCTAGAACTACTTTACACGGTTGTACATAAACTCGGATTACTGTTAGTATATTTGACATCAAAAGCTCCGTTTAGCCTGCCTTATTTTAATCTTTAAGAAAACTTAATATTTAATAAGCTATTGGTGGTGTATTGTTAATGAAACATATTTCAAATCGAATAAAAACCAAAGAAACGTCCCAACAAAATTTATTAAGAAAAATTCTCTTACAGTTGTTTCGATAGATCTGTCATTATCAAAGAGTAATAAGAAATACTAGTATCTGATCGACAGATCTGTCGAAACAATTGTAAGAGAATTTTTCTTAATAAATTTTGTTGAAACATTTCTTTGGTTTTTATTCGATTTAAGAAAACAAGAGGATCAAAACCGATTTCATAAACCATCAGTTGAAAATCGTGTGAAAAATATTTTAGTTTTATTATTTTCGATTTACCATGTACGTATAATAGATAGTACAAAATTGCTGTTAGAAATTGAGCAACTATCATACATTATAGCTCAATTCTAGGGCGGCTCGGTATAAAATACACCTATCTACATATAATAGATGTTTTATTATTTTCGCAAAACATAATTTGCGGTCGCATCATTATCATCATCGTATAATAGCCGTCCGCGCATTGCATTCTATGAAAATGCCTTGTTGGTAGATGTAACACGTTCTATAAAGAAAGTTTGTTCAGATTTATTTTCTTTTACTCGTTCGTTTGAGGCCTTCGAACTTAAACTCGCTGTTATTACACTATGTTACGTTTTACGTTATTAGATACTGCTTAGTCATATGTAGATGGGCTCTCAAAAAAAGCTATTGAGAATTTTTCGACATTTCATATAACAAACGTCTTATACAATAACGTCTTTAAGTACATTATCTGATTTGAATTCGTTAAGATGATTCGTGACAAAGTACAACTCTCATGTCAAAAATAACGTAATAAGTATTATATCCCAATTTATAATAAGTAACACAGACAGAGGCTTTCATGAAATAAAACTGTATATAAATACTGTTGTATCCCACGACTATGTCGTGTTCTTTAATTCTGGTTTACGCGCTCACTTGTATTTCCCAAAAAAAACTTCAGCACGAGTTTATTTATAATTTTCACTTATTGTTACTATTAACTTAAATATAATAAAAACTTGAAAAAGATTTAAAAAAGATTGTTGACAAAAATAAGTTATAAGAATTAGCAAAGATCTGTGAGTGAGAACAAGTCAGAGATCAGAGATGACCTGAATTTTTTTTTTATGTTTTCGTGGAAGAGGGGAAATCTTCGAAAGACACCCAGCCGTCCGTACGACTGGGTAGTGTCGGATTCCCAAGGAAGGTGTCCTCGGACCTACCGACTAAAACCCCTCTACCTCAGGCCGTTATAAGAACTTGCGTTCCTCTTCAGCCGTATGGAGTCATAGTGGGTGTTGTTTTGGTTTATGTTGGGACAAACCAACGGAAACAGCTACTCCGTGGGCAAATACCCCTCCGATATAGGATTACACCGTTGGTTTGAGGTTGGGTTGGGATTATATTATCTGATGAGGGGTGGTAGGTTGTTGATGTATTCTACGAATTCGTTGGGGAGATTGGGGGTTCTTGCCAATAGTTTGGCAGGGGGGAATGGCAGTTTGTGTCTAGGTTTACGTTTTAGTCTTCGTGGTTGATGTTTTAGAATTTTAGTTGATATGGGATTGTCGTTTTCAATGGCTCTGGTAACAAATCTAGTTTATAGGTCGTTTATACGGTTAGTAATCGGTGGGAAGTCGATGTGGTCATAGAGTGTTTCCGATGGTGAGAAACGATTTTGTCGCAAGATTTTGCGTAATATACACCTTTCGGTGGTTAGGATTGTATTGATTTGTTTTTCTGTGGCTGTAGTTAGTGTGGCAGCCCGGAAATCGACTAGTGGTCTTATGAATGTTTTGTATGTGTGTAGTAGTATTTTTGTGTCGCATATTTTGATTTTGCCGTTTACGAGTGGTATCAAGTTTGCTCGTTTACGTACTCTGTCGAGTGTAAATGACAGGTCTTTACGTGGGTTCATTGTGTGTCTTAGGACGATACCTAAGTATTTGAACTCTTTCTGTAGTTTTATTTGTTCGTTGAACAGTTTTACGTTGATATCATCGTGTGAGAGGGCAGGTTTTAGGGAGAGTTTAGGGTGGTTGAATAGTGTTAATTGTGTTTTGTTGGGGTTCGGTTTTAGGCGCCATTTACTGAGCCATACTTCAAGTAGTTTGATTTGACGGTTCAGTTTTTGATGATGACCTGAAAACTTTTTTTTTGTTTATATTATACTCGAGGAGGGGAAATCTTCAAAAGACCCCCCGAGAGGGTAGTGTCGGATTCACCGTAGTGCCTACCGACTAAAACCCCTCCTCGAGATAAGTGCTCAACCTGAAGGTTATACATCCCGGGGTAAGGGGGAGGGAATAGGATTAAATTGGGAGGTGAGGAGGGGCGAATCGGTGGCCCACCACAGATGGTTGAGTAGTGAAACTAGATGCCTGGCGGTGAGTGGGAGGGGTGGCTGCTCATTGTAGAAGGTGACAGGGCCTTCTAAAACGATCGTTTGGTGACCTGAAAACAAGTTACCTACCCTTAACTGTGAGCATTTGATAATGTTTACCAAATAAGGAGGTTCAGAAGTTACGCTGTCAAGAAAATTAGTTTTACACAATAAATATGTACCTATTAAATAACTAATTGTACGAGACACGTCTGAAGAAAATAATTTGGTATAATTGTAAAAATTAGTCATAAAACCAAATAGACGATAAATATTAAAAAATAGATGCAAAATAAATGGAAATGGAATGGAACCGATGACCTCTCGAATGCTAAGCAATGATCTAACTCACTAGACTACGCCGCTCGGTAAATACGCAAGTGTATCAAATATAAACAGGACTGATTTTTTTAAATTACAGAGAGGTCAGTGATCTGGTAAAAGTGGATGTGAAGATAGCCTGTACCGCTAGGGAAAAGGGAGAACCATCCGCAATGAAACGAAACATGAAGTGCATGTCTCCGTTGAACAACGGATTATTACTTTTTTTCGCCAAGAAAGGAGTGAATCCAACCGACATTTTGCAGCCATTACAGGCATAGTTCGGGAACAACACCTTGTCAAGAACTCAGGTGTTTGCATGGCACAAGAAATGCCGTAAAATGGTCGAATGTGACCGTAGCAAACATTAAGGCGGTCCGAAATCTCATTGAGGGAAATCGACGCATAACTCTCTGGTAAATCGTTGATGAATTGACCGTCAGTTGCAAGAGTGTCCACGGGATCGTGACAGATGACCTAAAAAGTGTTCGCTAGACGGGTTCGAATTCCCCGACTGTTATCACAAGCAACATTGACTGGAGATTTCGCATCGATACTTCAATCGATTGCAGGAACAGGCTGAAGCATTTTTGAATCGAATCGACACTATACGCCCGAATCGAAACAGTCGAGTATGGAGTGGAGAAAAAGCGGTGAGAGGGAACCAATGAAGGCAAAATCGCACTTATCGACCAGAAAGGTAATTACAATAGTATTTTGTGATCGGCAAGATGCTTTTCACGTTGACTTTCTCCATGATCGACGTACGATTAATGCGCAATATTATTGTAATCTACTGGTCTCATACTGCCAATGCCACAAGGTAAAAATTGGATGCATTAGGCTGGGAAACGCTGGAACATCCGCTATATAGCACCGACTTGTTCTCTTGTGACTTTCATCTTTTTGGGCCCCTGATAGAAGCGCTTGGAGGCCAACGTTTCCATAAAAACGACGCAGTTGAATCATTAGTGCTTCAATTGTTACAAGAATATCCGAAGAGTTTCTACGATTATGGCATGAAAAAGCTCTCAATCAGACGGGAAAAATGTATTTCTGGGGAAGCAGACTATGTAGAAATATAGAAATATATATCGAAGTCTAAACCAATCCCGTTTATATTGGATACATCCTCGTGTTACAACCGATTACTGGTTTATATGATCAAAATTTGGGGTAGGGGTAAATGCGTTTACATTAAATAAGTTTCAATTATATTAAGTATAAGTATCATTATTATATAAGTTATAATATTTAGAATTTTTTAATTTTTAATTTAAGAGGGATGTATACGACACATCTATTTAATCAGTAAGTATGATATTCTGTTTATTACGTTTATTTATTTCCGTTTTTTCTTTTATTTAATTTGTTTAGTTTTTGTCTTTTATTATTACAATGTGCAATTTCAAAATTGTTTTCAAAACTATGTTTTTTCTGATAGAAGGTGTTCTTCATATGTTGAGGTTGAATCTTTTAATCGATAGGCATCATGGTGTTCCTTTATTCGTTATTTGAGGGAACGTCCTGGTGTTCAGGTAGTAATATTTATGTAACATATTTCGACATCTGATAACGCTTCATTGTAGCAAAGCAATTGTTGTGCAAGTCATTAAAACTGTTTAAAACTTAACAATATTTGGTTAATTTACTTAAAGTTTAAATGTCTACAGATAGCATACTTTATAAAACTTTCATTCAAAAATTAACAACATCAGCAAAGTTACAGCCTCTAGTAAACATCTACTAATAGAATCTTGTATGTGTCTTCTCTTACCAGTTCTAAAGAATACTCTACAATATTATCAGTACCTTTATTCAACGCCGCTTTAGATTCGCTTTATTCATTTTAATGCTTTTTATCGTACTTCATTATTGCTACAACTGATTTTGCATATTTTTTACATTCATAATTTCACCACCCTAGTATTTATATTTCTTTTATTCATTAGTTATCAAAATTGAATGGTGATCTCCGCTCCTGATAGGTTAAGTCACTGTTTGTTCGGTAAAAATCAACACTGTCAAATTATTTAATTAAACACGCATCTAAATTCTCAACGAACGAAGTTACGAAACTTTAATTAGCATATTGTTGTTCTAAACATCAAGGAAAATTATTTTAATTAGGAGAAGTGGATTTCATGGTAGGAATTTGGGTTTATTAATATTTAGAAAGACATGAACATAATGCAGTCGAAAATTTATGGAGGTAACTGATAAGCCCATTGGTTTCGATCTGGAAGGACGGGGATTTACATAATACGTAATGGCTATTAGCCCGCGTGAGAAAGCAGATCTTTTCCTTTGGTAAAATGCAAGGCGTGAATTTATAATTATGCATAATCGAATTTAATTCCTTACCAAAATTAATACATGTGTGGCATTTATTGCCACACTCGCCTCTGCCAGGGCTGTAAATCTGATTGTCAATTTTGTTTATTTGTAAATATATCATTTTGTAAATATTTCTTTTAATTTTTTCTTACTTTGCGTGTCTAATTGTTCAGATTTCCATTTCCTGAATTTCAAACTTTTACATCTTTTGTACCCTTCTTCACACTAATTAAAAAATCTCTATTTCTATGTATTCTGGTACACTTTCCCCTCGTGTAAACTCTACAATATTGTTTCGACATAACAATGTCTTTTTCAAGAGTAACAGAATTACTAAATTTTAGATCGTACTTATCATCTATATATAAATTTTTACAATCAACAATAGGTATGTGTGTGAGTGTAATTATAAAAAATCCAGGTAAATAATAATTTTAATTGTCAGGAAATACCAGATTACCCAGCCTCTAGTCTAGCGTCTAAGTTAAGTTGGTTATTAGTTATATTTTCATTCTTCTTTATTGCTTTTTTGATTTCAAAGTATTCCAAAAGACCAACCTTAACTCTTTTTTTTCATTGTGCAAAATGTTTATTCTGTCCGAATTAAAAAAATGTTGTTTATTTATGCAATTAGTCGCTAATCCTGTGTTATGTTTTTGATTAGAAACGGATTTCTTATGTCAGTTTGGCCAATATAAGACGCATTACAGCTATTGCAGGATAACTTATAAATGCCTGCCTTTGTAGCAGTTCCATTTTTTCTTTATTATTATGGTAAATGTAAAATTTTTAATGTTTTGGAATCTTTTCAAGTCAAAAACTACAACAAACAAAATAATGGAATGCTTCCACTTCCACAATACTTTAGACTAATTTTAAGGTAGTAGATATACAGGGTGATTCAAACTGAGTGGTACATTAGACGTTTTAGGGAAACTAAGCATGTTACAGATTTGAAAATTTGGGAGTAGGGGTTATCAAGGATGGTTTATTTCACTAAAATAATTTCAACTGTCGAACACTTCCGGTTATAACGGAAGTTGATGTCAACTTTCTTATTTTAAATGGAATGTTACATTTTTTACGATGAATTATTATGAAACATAAAATTTTAAGGTGACTATGATAACCAACTTGTATGGCTATGATGAATAATAATCCTTTTTTTATATTGTATTATTTGAGCACAATTCTTTCTGTTTATTTACTACATTTTTTCCATCCGATAAAGCTTTTTTAACTTCAAGGTTTTCGAGTAAATTTAATCTTTGGTTTTTTGTCCGACGTGAATTAATTTAAATAAATCTAAGTTTAATGTATGTCCGTTGATATTACAATGTTCGGAAAAGCCCGTAGAATTTACTTGGTTTTTTATGCTATTTACATTTTCTTTTATTCTGTTTTAAGGCTCTGCCACATTGGCCTATATATATATATTAATTAAGGCTTTCGCGGCCAGTTGATGAACTGGTGTTGTCCTTCTTCAGAGCTCGCCACTCGTGCTAGCGAAACTTTAGGAAGCAGTTCCAACCGACGACGGCCTGTACACCCGAAGATGGACAACACCCGTATATATATATATATATATTGCATCGCACTGTTGTGTGCTAGTAAAGTTTTTAAATTAGTTTTATTAACTTCTACTGTTTTTATATTCAACGTTTTTAACCTAAGTTTAATTTTATTGCTTACATCTTTTATGAAATTAATGGAACATAAAACATTTTCTTTATTTTTGTTTGCTTGGCTGTATAACATGTTTTTGCTTGATTTTTAAGTTTTTTGTTTAACATATTATGTATTAAATTAGTGTCGTAGCCGTATTTCTAGGTATTTAATTATATTGAATTCTAGTTCGAAATTTGTTTTATTTAATGGAATAGATATTAAACGATGTAGTAGACTATGGAATGTTGACCAAGTTTACCAAGAATTTAAAACTTAACTTTTTTCGAATATAATCCCGATATAATATATTTAACAGATCAAGTCTGACTCTATTAGGATAATAGCTCATCAAACATTGTACTTTTCAAACAATTCATAACTCTTGTTAATGATCCCGCAAGTTCAGTGAAGACCTCCTGCATTCAGGCCCATTGTTCAAAATTATAGATACAAATATTAAAAATTTCGCTTGATTTCTGTTTAGTTAGGTACAAGGCTAAAAAAACTTTTGGGTGTTTTATTCCCACCCCAGCTACTCGTCAGATGGATGAGACAGACGAAATAAAGACAAATAGAAGTGAAACTGAAAGTTAAATATTATTTATAATCGAATCTACATTTACTCGATGGAAATTCATTATGAATATTAATAAAACACCAATTTGGTTAATTTCCATATAATTGTATAATCACTTAACACGTGTTTCGCGCGCACTACGGCTTTTTCAAAAGTTTTACATGAAACTCAATCTATCTTACAATGTTTGTTGTTAAATACTATTGAGGTGGGTGGGGATAGGGAAGAGGTTCAGCAGTGTTGAGGTACTTAATTCTATTTGTTCATTTATTAAGTTATCACTATTTTTATGTTTATTTATTTCTAGTATTTCTAGGAATGACAATTTAAAACTATTATTGTATATGGTATGCAAAATTTCAAAATTATCATTAAAAACATGGTCATAGCCTATTAAATGCTTTGCGTAATTGGAGTTTGTTTTTTGTGAAGGTAGGATTTTTTATGTTCATTTATTCTAATATTGAAATTTCGAGTTTTTCCTATATAATAATTGTTACATGAGCTGCATGAAATTTTATAAATACCGGATTTGTTTTTATTATCAATTTTTTTTTCTTTGTTATTCTTGACTAATTTACTTAAAGTATTATTAGTTTTAAAAGCTACCTTATAGTTAAGACTTTTTAATAAAGATGAAACACATTTGGTTTGTTTACCTAAATATGTTAACACTCTGTACTTTGGTTTCTCGATTTTAAGGGGGTATATTAATTTTATTGCTTAAATACAAACCTTGTAAGATAGATTAAGTTTCATGTGAGACTTCTGAAGAAGCCGCAGTGTACGCGAAACACGTGTTAAGTGATTATAGAATTATATGGAAATTAACCAAATTGGTGTTTTATTAATATTATTAAACATTATTTGCCTAAATAATCCACTCAAACCACAGATCAGAGCAGGCGGACCCAGAATCGAACGGGAGACCTCCCGAATAATAAGCACTTGTTTAAACCATTGTAACACGCAAGCGGGCCCGAAATATATTTGTCTCGCTTAAATCTTCCCCCCCCCCCCCCCGCAAGGAGATTGTTCGAAATGTGCGCTTTTTCAATTAGACCATTTATCAGGTTATTATTGAAGAATACACGTTGGTACCTCCTTACAGTTTCCTTCATATATGACTCAATAAGAACATATTTTCAGAATTTTAACGTTCCTAATATTAAATTTCATAACACATTCTCTAATACAATAACGTTTTCCAATGTTGTTTCTTCAATGATTAAAATTATGGTTAAGTTTATTTTCCAATTGACAATATACAGCAGACACGGAAGTCGACAAAAGTGCTTACACTTTTATAGACCGTTTGTGTTGAACGTAACGTTTGATGACGGCCTTCATTGATTAAGAATATACTCCCCGAGAAGCTCGAACTTTATTGAGCCATTAAGGAAGTTATAAAAAGGTTCTTGAAGAGGAAATAAATACTTGATAATCTCACATAGTGCACACAACAATTGACGCGATGTCGCTAAGCGATTACTTAAAATAATAAGTTAATGATACTGTTGGTAATACGCGAAGTGTGTGAGCGGTTACCGAAGTGCGTGCGTTTGGCCACTACCGCGAACGTCAAACAAAACCCCTTAGGGTTTTCACCCGTTTGACGGTTATCGATCGGTCGGGGTTGCGGTTACATAGAGTGTCGAAAAGACTGTCATGCGTTATGGTTTATATGTTCTGTATTATTCATTTACATTTTATTATATTACTCATATTAAAATTACTTATTTGTTCATAAAGACTGTTCATTTCAATAGATACAGTCTTGAATATCTTTAAAAAAAATCGACAAATAAGAATTAGAATCGCGTAATGACCTGGAAATATCACGCCGAGTATTGCTTAATATTTCATCTAAAAAGTTACCTATCTATACTGAAAACTGAAACACAACTGTTGTACTCTTCATTAGAACTCCAATCAATAGATGTATTTTCGAAATGTTTAGTCTTCCAATTTAAGGTTGTCAATATTGATTCTATATTTTTAGCAAGAATATATTGGGCAACACTTGATTTTTTTATTCTACCAAACCTAGCATGAGCTAAATGGTCTTTGTACTTAATTGAACAGAGCGTCCAGTTTGTCCAACATATTCCTTATTACAATATTAACAACCAATTTCATATGTCCCCGATGTTTCTGAAAAAGGAATTTTATCCTTAGGGTTACCAAGAAGAGATTGAAGAGAGTTAAAGGTTGAACTATATGCTATTCGAAAGCTAACTGCGAAATATACCATCGAATCCAATGGATCTTGGTCCGTATGGTATAATAATAGTTTTTTTGAAAAGTTAAAAATCTTGATATGAGTTTCTTAAATTTAAACTTATAATAGAATTACAATTATAACGATTATGCTTAGCAATATTTCTAATGGTACAAAGTTCTTTATGGTACCTATCACTCTGTAAAAGAAAACTAAGTAACCTGTGTACAAGGAAATTAAAACTGGTAATTTCATGTAGACTATAATGATTAGAGTAGTTGGTTACAAATCTAGAGGTATTAGTGGGTTTATAACAATTGTAGCTTTCCGTCTATTACATATTACTGTTTGGTGATATGTATGTTGTTCAGCACTTTAGATATTTGTTGACTGGGTTACCAATTTTGATTGTTGAATATAATAATAAATGTATAAATGAAATAATGCACTTTGATAACTATGACTATATATTTACAAAAAAAAGAACAGAAGATAGAACGAATCGAAAACACAGAATAAAAGTTGAATAGAAGCTTGAAGATTTTGGAAATGAAAATGATAGGAAGACAGTTAGAGGGGAGCAATAACTAGAAAGATAAAAGTAGGGATCCAATTAGAAGTTAAAGAAATCCGGAAATTTTGAGTTAAGAAATTGAAGAAGGGACAGATTGTTGAACGTTTACTTGAAAGACATGTACTATTAAAATGCAATTAAGGAAGAAGATGAGTTACAGACGTCATGCAGTTAGTATGTAAAATTGAAACGTTAAAGGGATTATAGGAAAGTACAAGTAATCAAGTTATTAACACAGAGCACAATAGACAGGTACAGATACAAAAGATTTAGGTAGAAAAGTTGAAATAGATATTTACATAGTAACAATAATAGCATAATACAAAAGATAAGAATACAGAAAAGAAAAAAGAAATTTAGAATATAAAATATTCAAATATAAAATTAATACAAAAAATGTAAACTTTTGTGGCGAATTATTGCAGCCACAACTGTTTTATAAATAAAAATTGGAATAAAGTATAAGTATATTCAAAACATTGGATTGATTCAGCCGTTACTTTGTGATAGATAATTCATCTTTACGATAAATGAATAAACACCACTTTGTTTATTATCACTTTTTTAAAAAATATAATAAATATATTCAAAAAACAAACACACTTGTTCAAAGGTTTTACAAGCTTTATTAAGAATGCTCTTACAATCGTTTCGGCTTAATTAGGCCATTCTCAAAGAATCAAGTAGAAACTAAGTAAAGATAAACAAACATAACTAGCTTTTTGGATTTCTATTTTTTCTAACAAATTTAATCTTTTGCTTTTATTAAGGATATGTAAAATTCTAAAATTATTTTCTACGTTAAAATTGTGATCATTTTCAAAACAATGTTGGGAAAAACCAGTACTACATCATGTTTTCAAAAACTATAAGTGGGGTTACATCCCCCACCCACATGTGAGGTATAAATAGTTATGTTTGTTTATCTTTAGTTAGTTTCTAATTGACTCATTGAGAATAGCCTGATTAAGCCAAAACGATTGTAAATTTGTAAAACCTTTGAACAAGTGTGTTTGCTTTTTGAATACATTAAAAATGTTTTACAAGTTCCCAATATTATAAACTATAAAGTCTATATTTAATGTCAAACATATGAAACACCACAGTTAACGGTAAATATCAGTAAATGACGACATACCGACTGCAATACGACATTAAATCAACTTCCTTTAACGGAACAGCTCCGATTTGGTCAGTAAGTCTAACAAAATCGTAATCGCGATCCACATACTATGATAATTTCGATGAATTTTTGACCAAGAGCTAAATATTCTTTATAATTACAGTAATAAAAAGTTACAAAGAACTGATAAATTTTCTTAGTTGCCATTCTGTTTCAATTATCCCATTATTTACATGTTAAAACGATCTCGTGTAACGTTGTTTCTTCGTTTAACGCTGGAACTTATTGCTGGGACTCAGTTAATGTGTAATCAGCTAAAGAGCTCATATAAAGCTAATAAATTCGTGTACAGTTTCGTGACGATGATGAGGGAGTCCGAGACAGAAGATATGCATAATAGCGTCGTCGTGTACAAGAGACAAGCATGTGATCTATTGCCGAGATTCTTCTGTGGGTTCATCCGTCGTCTCTAATTATGGGGTCAAGTGTGCCGGACGTGCTGAACTCCGCCTCAACGAGGAAGGTGCCGTCGCTCTCTCGCAATTCCCAAGAAGGTTTCAATAGGTAAGCAATATGGACAGTGAACGTGTACAAGAGAGACACAGAGAGAGAGAGAGAGAAAGAGAGAGAAAGAGAGAAGGATAAAGCCCTTAGGAGGATTAAAGTAAAGAGCCAAAACAACGAGCGATCAAAGAGCACCGTACCTCATTCGCATGGGAACTTAAACGTTTTTTTTTATTCAACCTTCTCATATAACCATAATGCACTTTTAGTGTTTTTGGTTAATATGAACCTAACTTGAATGGAGCGTATATTTTGTCCAACATACTTCTTATTAAAGTCCTTTAAAGACTGTAATAAGAAAGATATTCTTTTCGCGCTGGGTTCGGTAGAACTGAAAAATCAAATATTACTCAACATATTCTTACTGAAAATCATAATATAAATATTGACAATCTTAGATTAGAAAAGGAAATTAGAAATAATTACATACTTGATAGTTTTGAAAGTGGGTATATGTTTCTTAAGGAAAAGTGGTTGTAGGGTTTTGAAAGATATCTTTCTGGTATCCTCAAGTCGCACGCTAAATTAATGGCGAACGATTGTTGTTTTGTTGTTTGTTTGTTTGTTGGATACAAAAACAGCACTTTTTAACTATTTATTTACAATTTAACAATTATGTACAAACTGGACAAAAAACTTGTGACTAAATTTTAATTAACCATCAAAGTGATTAAATCTTTTGTTACAAGGAAGTTCAGTCAGAATCTCTTTTTAAAATATCTCTCTTCAGAATCTCTTCGCTTCTATCATTCCTCCTAATTTTATAAGTTTCTGTGAGGGTGTGGTCAATTTTCAATTGGGAGGTTTTGCAGTGGGTACGTCCCCCAATATTTAACTTTTACTTAACACAAACTGATACGAAACTACAGTAGTTACAATAAATTTTAGTAAAAAAGCAATTTACCCAAGAAAGTGACCAACCCTTCACATTAACAATAGGTACCATATGGCTCTCGCACTTAGAAGAGCTGTACCCTAATAAATAACTATAAATTTCTCCACTAGCATTTGGAAAGGTCCGGGTAATATTTTACTCAAATGTTACAAACCTGGAAGACGGAACGAATCAAGATTTCTTAAATGACAAACCATTAAGTGAAATTAAATGAATTGAATGACACTTCCAAACAAAATGTACTTGAAATACAAAAGAACAAATATTGACCCTTTTGGAGCAGTTTGTATAAAAGACATAAATAATGTACATGCTATAACTGATTGCAACACTAAAACTAAAACATAAATTTAACATACTTATTCTGAAGTCCGAACAGTATATTTATAAAAATGGGTTTCACTCTCTTAGCAGTGACATGCGTTGTCATGCAAATGAATGACACTTCTGACCGATTGCTTCTTCCTTTTCCTTCGCGGCATTCAGTAGATCACAAAAATATTGCGCATTAATCGTGTGTCGATCATGGAGAAAATCAACGTGGAAGGTACCTTGGCGATCATAAAACACTGTTGCCATTACCTTTATGCCTCTATATTTATTGCCTTCATTGGTCTCCTCTCGCCGTTTTTCCTCCACTTCATACGCGCCTGTTTCGAGTGGGGCATGTAGTGGTACACCCACGTTTCGTCACAGGTGACGATGCGATTCAAGAATGCTTCATCCACGTGCTGGAATCGATTGAAGTGTCGTTCCGAAATCTCCAATCGATGTTACATGTGATCCTCTGATAATAGTAGGGGAATCCCAACCCAACTAGCGGACAGTGCGCATTTTCAGGTCATCTGTTACGATCCCGTGGACACTCCCGTAACTGATGGTCAATTCACCAACGATTTCCAAGAGAGGTATGGGTCGATTTCCTCCAATGAGATTTCGGACCGCCTCAATGTTGGCTTTGTCTGCACTTGTCCTTGGGCGGCGAGCATGACTCTCGTTCTAGTCCTTTTCACGGCTTTCAGAAAATTCCTTGTGTCATGCAAACACCCGAATTCTTGACAGGATGTTGTTCCCGAACTGTGTCAGTAATCGTCACAAAATTTCAGTTGGATTCACCCCCTCCTTGGTCAAACACTTAATAACAATCCGTTACTCCACGGAGGCATGCACTTCTACCTCGCTCATTGTTTCTTTTCGTACTAAAGCGACTCGTGAGAATTGCGGTAGGTTCTCCCTTCACCCTAGCGATACAGACCATCTTTGCATCTACTACTACCGGGTCACTGACCTCTCCGTAATTTAAAACAAAATCAGTCCCGTTTATATTTGATACAACGTCATATATTGTTTAAACTGCCTTAGTTTTTAGTTCTCTTTAGTCTCTGAAGTGCTTCGGACATTTTCTGCCGTGTTTTGGCGTTGCGATTTGAAGTACTTGTTCAGAATTCCACCCCTAAACAATCACACTATTTTTGCATTAAACAATTTTTTATTAATAAATGATATGCAAAAAACTTGTTTATTGATAGTATAATAGTATTCAAAATGAATTTACGTCGTGAAAGTTTCCAAAAAGTGACAAATAAATAAATTTATTTATAAAATTTCTTAACCATTTTCATACCTTAACCTAACCCTTGGCGGATGATACTTTTCACAGTGGGACCATTTTTTTTACATTCACCCCTTTTAAGAAACTTTCTCGAACAAAATTCATTTTGTATTTATTTATACTATCAATAAACAATGATTTAATGCGAAAAAGCATGATCTTCTTGTCGAGCGAATAACGAAAAGTAGGTTGTAATTCCCTTTTGGTTATTTTCTCCTCCGAAATTCATCTTAGGTTTTAATAAATAATAGATTTTTAATGTATTGATGCGAAAGAAAGAAAGATATTCGAAGGCACGCGATGATTCTACTTCTTGGTTATTTGTAACTCATCAGTTAAGGGTCTTCACCTGTCTTGAAAGACACGAGCCGCCACTGAAATACACTAAATCAGAGACGTGATTATAACTAGACTACGCCTAGCGTTTATAAAGTGATGTCATTTGGGTAGGCAACCCATTGTGCCAATTAAGGGACAGAAACACGAGAATTACTAAGAGCGCTCGTAATTTGTTTGAGGCAGTTGAAGTGTTGAGTGTAGTTATTTCAAGTAAATGTTGTGCGACACTATTTTTCTTGTACATAGGGCTTCGTGAACTATTTTTTGTTAAAGTAATAAAAAATTAGTTTAATATTAGAACAATATGGTTACATATTTTTGTGCATACGATTGCCGTGAAAAGAGTTCTAAAGGTTCTTCCATTTCATTTCATGTGTAAGTACAATTTAAGCATAAAACACACTGATACATTTGTAATTTCTTCGAAGGTTCCCTAAGGATCCTGAATTAAAGAAAAAATGGTTGAACGCAATAAGGCGTGAAAGTTTTACACGGTCAAAATATTCAGTTGTGTGTTGTTTGCAGCAAACATTTTGAAGAAATGACTTTTTAATATCCGTGGGAAAAAGAAAATTAAAGCAATATGCTGTACCTAGCGTTTTTGATTTTCCTCAGCATTTAATTAAAAAAGTAGTACCTCGACGCAACAAACGATGTATTTTGTCAGAGGAGCAAAAGTAAGCAAGTAATTGAATGAGTAACGTTAAGATAAAGATTTAATTTAGTTTAGTTCTAAAATAGTACCATAAATACGGAGTTGCCGTCAATCCCGTCAACTTCAAAAGTACATCCTAAAAGGTAAATTCTGATTTTGCTAAAAATTACAAATTACATCATTTTCTAGTACAGAGAACATTGCTTACGCTCGGTCCATATTATAATCACGTCTCAGCACTAAATAGATTAATAGAAAAACACTTGGTTTGTTTCACAACAAATATTCATTCTATCATGACAATATTGTTTCGGCTGTTACGCCATTATCAATTACAAGCTTTTATTAAATTTGCTTTACAATTGATATAATGTATAATATAAAACAATTGTTTGTAGAAGTACGTATCAAGATGTGAGCATCAGTATAATCAAATTTACAATTTTAATGTAAATACCTACAGTGTACCTACATGTTGACTGACGTAATGATAGAAATCATATTATAAATATCATTGCTGAGGGGACCTTCCAAAGAATGCCCTTAACACAACAACAAAATTGAATAGAGAGGAACAACATAAATGCATGTAATTAACATATTAGCTTTATTAAATTATGCCATTATCAAATTAGAGGAAATAACCTGGTGGCAAGAACGATTACGAATATTAATTCAGTCGAACTGCACTATCGTCTTTGGTGCGTTACATTTTGTATTATTAATATTTTTTGTTTGTTTGATTGGTTTAACTTATTGCGTTTTGCTTCGAAAAATGGACATCGACACAGTCTTCAGTGACGTTGGAGAGTACGGAAAATACCAAAAGCTAGTTCTTTGGTTCATATTACTTCCCAGCACATTCCCATGCGGATTTCACGCTTACAACCAACTCTTCATGGCCGCTATACCCGATCACTGGTGCAAAATACCAGAATTAAATGGTATAGAAATGGAAGCAGCCAAAAATTTAAGGTACCGGTAGCTATTTGTATTTAATATTAAAACTGATCTTCTATAAAATATGTTGGGAAATATTATGAAATTTGTTTTTTTTTTTCTACAATTTTCTGAACGATCTGCCTCAAAAATATTTGAAATGACACATTCTAAACAAACGCGAACCGTTCAAAAAGTGACCTAGCCTTCGAACTACCTGATCAATTGTTATAACCTTAAACGTTCTTTTTCAAGATCTTTCATTCAAAAATATTGTTTAGAAAATAATAACTAATATTAAAGAATAAGAGATGTTTGAACATGAAGAAGGTTTATTGTAATCTCCTAGAAATCCTTAAAGCATTTCCTGAAAAAATACTCCTTCAGAGCATTGTATAGGTTTGGTAACCCAAAACTAATTAATCAATTTTAATATACCAAACTTATGCTTTTGTCACATATTCGATTAATATTTTCGATGTGTTTCACCCCTTCACACCGCTCCGCTGGACGTAACTCGACATTTATTAAATGGCAATTACCATCACTAATTAGGCAATTAAGCAAGCGGTTTTTTGAAATAATGATTAAAACACATTTGAGTGAAGTTTATAAATGATGAAAGGTGTGGTTCACATGAAATTTACTCAATATTTTAAGTACTTCACTGCCCCCGATCGCTTTAAATTTCCACCCTGTAAGTACATACTTATACAAATTTTGCAAGTTAATTTTAACCTTTAGAAGGATGATTTAAAAAAAATCCGTCTAATTATTTTTGGAATAAGAATATTTATTCATTGTAAACATAAATATCTCTAAATAAAATTCGAAGGTTCTTTGTTTAGATATAAATTCCATCAGTTTCTATGGGTGTTTCGCATTTTTTTCAAGTAGGACCGTGAAAATTAGATACATTTTATTTTTGATAACCTAATCCCCAAATCAGTTTAGACGAATTTATGTATTACTTACTTTCGAATAATGTACAAGTAACTTTCAAAATCATACCTTGAAAAAATTATTAGTATCGTATTGTAGGCAGTATAAAATGCCATTTACTGATATTTACTGCTAACTGTGGTATTTCATATGTTTGACAAGGACTTCCGAAGGTGTCAACTCCGCGACGCAGCTTATATTACGTGATAGACAAGCAGACGAAATTAATAAAGAACGTTTAGTTCTTGATCAAACAATTACGAAATTACTAGATGTGGATCACAATTTTGATCTTATTATATTTCATCGCACACCTTGGGTAGCATCGATAAATTACTGACCAAACCGAAGCTGTTCCATAAAAGGAAGTTGATTTTATATATCTGATATATTGATGAGATGTAATAAGATCGAAATCGCAATCCACAACTGGTAATTTCGATTAATTTTAAACCCAGAACTAAATGTTCCTTTTTAGTCTGGTTTGCGTGCCTATCGCGTAATATTGGCTGTTTGTCGAGAAGATTCCTTCGTAAGACCTTGTCAAACACAGATAATTTTTCACTTCTCTTCTGTCTTCATTTCATCAGTCTATCGAAGTCGCAATTCATATCTGGAAATTTCGATAAATTTTTAATCAAAAATTAAATGTTCTTAAATAACTAATGTTTCTTCATACAAATTTTACCACCCCCTTTTCACCCATTTGGAGGTGGAATTTCAAGTAACACCAAGTGAGTAAACCCCTAAAATAATTAGGCATTATTTCCCACAAATTTCAAATCTCTAGGTCCACCGGTTAGTGCATTGTCTGTCAGTCGATCTGTCACGGTACTGTTTCATAGGTATAGATTTTTATGACCTGACAGTTAATAGATACAGGGTCATTCAAACCGAGTGGTACATTATACGTTTTAGGGAAACTAAGTATATTACAGATTTCAAAATTTGGGAATTGGGAGTAGGAGTTATCAAGGATGATTTATTTAACCAAAAAATAAATTATTCGTGTTTGAAGTTTTTAAATTTTGAATTGTTTTCTGAACGCCCTGTACAAATTATAAAGCTTAGTTTTGGCATGAAGTGAGCCTTATGACTTGGCTATAACTAGTAAATAACTAATTTCTACATTCTAAGTCATTTTTTATGGAAGTTATGATTTTTTATAGTTTCGGTTGCAGTGCAATCTTTTTTCCAATAAATTAAATTATCTCAGAAACTATTCATCGTAGGCATACAAGTTGGTTAACAAGGTCAACCTAAAATTTTATATTTCATACGAATTCATCGTAAAAAATATACCATTCCATTTAAAATAAGAATGTTGACATCAACTTCCGGTATAACCGGAAGTGCCCGACAATTGAAATTATTTTAGTTAAATAGATCATGCTTGATACTTCCAAATTTTCAAATCTGTAACATGCTTAGTTTCCCTAAGACGTCTAATGAATAAAATTTTTGATTGTTCCATAATCTATTCGTAGAAAATCATATCATGTTAACATGATCAATAAGCTTCGAATAAAGGACTCAAGACCTAGTGTGACAAATATTACTTTCAGCATTCCAACAATAGTAAAAGATGGCAATATACAGTACAGCAAATGTAGAATGTTCAGCATTGATTATAATAACGCATCTTCCTCGAACAACGAGACAACATTATTAGGCGACAGTTTCGAAGAAAAACAGATCCCTTGCAAATATGGATGGAACTATGACCGTTCAAAGTTTACGAACACGGTTGTAATGGATGTAAGGTACATTTAAAGTGTGGTTGCAATTAAAGCATTGTCTGTCTTAATGATTTCCAGTGGGATTTGGTTTGCGAGAACGATTTCTCGGTGACGCTGGCGCTGGTATTGTTCGGAGTAGGTGGTTTAATTGGGAACTACATATTTGGTTATGCCCAAGACAGGCTTGGCAGAAAGCCGTCGTTTTATATCTACCTTACGATTCAATCTATTTTTGGTTTTGCTACCACTTTTGCAACCAATTACTACGTTTGGATAGTGTTTAGGGTCGGTGTAGGTTTTACAGTACCAGCAATACTTGGTACCCCATACGTCTTGGGTAAGTCCACAAATCGTTCAATAATCATCATCATCGCTATATAATAATGTTCTACGTATCTATGGTTCCAGGATATATGTTAGATAGAATTGTAATATGATTTTGTGGAGCTATCTTCTCTCATGATACAAAATTATGGAAGTAGCTGACTATTACAATTTCTAATTAAATGAAGAAACTAGCTAACGTGCCTACTTTCGGTATTCACAATTTTGTCGTTTAATCGAAATTTTTAATTAGAAATCATCCAACGTTTTAATGTATTCAGCGTGTTTAAATGTCAATATTCTATCATCGTAAGATCATAGATAGGATGTGGCATTGACTGTGGCTAAATGAATGCCGACGAAATTATTTTATTAAATTAGGTTGTGGCGTTGGTTTCCATACGTCTAAACTGTATCAGGTGTAACATGTTAAACCTTAATATTACAATCAATTATAATACATAAATAATGCAGAAATTTTGACAAAAATAGTACCTACATTATCATCGCAATTGCTTCGCATTGCATTGATTTAACTACGTGTATAAATTTTTTACATAGTACGAGGATGGATCAAATATAAACGAGCCTTTGTTCATAAAACGTTTATTTTTAAAAGTTTCACAAAAACACAAATTTCTCTGTTTTTTCACCATATCTTCTTTCTTTGTCTATACATTTGTCCCAAGGCATTGGTAGTTTTTTCATCCCGTTTTCATAAAAAGAAGCAGAGCGGGTATCTATCCAGTTGCGCACAGACGCCTCCACCTGTTCATCAGTCTGAAATCGCTCGCCTCCTAGTGATCCTTTGAGGGGTCCAAACATGTGGAAATCACAAGAAGGTAGGTCTGGGCCATATGGAGGGTGTTCCAGCTGAGTCCAGTGCATTTCACCGATTTGGACCTGCGTTAAAGCTGCTGCATGAGGCCTAGCGTTATCGTGCAAGAGTAACATGTCGCGAATGGGGTGCGTCCTCGTTTTTTGGCGATAAACAAGTTTTACCTGACTAAGAAAGTTACAGTAGTAGGCTGCATTAATGGTTCTTCGGTCGTGCAAAAAATCGATCAACAACACCCTTCGCCAGTCTCAAAAAACCGTGACTAAAACATTGCCTGCAGTCAGATGTGTTTTCAAATCACTAGGTTGATTCATCTTTGCGCCGCCACTCCAGCTTGCTCGTTTTGATGTTGGAGTGTAATGGTGTACCCACCCCTCATCGCAGGTTACAATTTTGTGCAAAAAAATCACCTTCCTCTGTAAATCAAGTGAGAAGCGCCTGAGAGATGCGAACTCGAGCAGCTTCTTGATCTTTACTCAGCAACTTTGGAACCCAACAAGCTGAAATTTTTCGGAATTCCAAGTTTTCCGTGTGGACACAGCTGATGCCGAGTTCACCAGATGTCTGTAGTACAGTGGCGTGGTGTGGCGTGGCGGTCTCCTTCAATAAGGTTTCTAACGCGTGCAATATTAACCGGCGAAATGTTGGTACGCAGGCGACGAGGATGATTTAAATTTTCGACACAATTACGATTACGTCCATCGTTAAATTCTTTGCACCAAACTTTTACACGTGACCACGAAAGCGTTTCATTTCCGAATTGTGCTTGCAATCTGCGCAAAATGCGTAAAATTTCAGCTGGTTTTACGTTTTCACGTGTGAGAAACTTAATAATAATTCGTTGCGCAACGCTGCTATGCACCTCTTTCTCACTCATTGTAATAGATATTAATCAAGCGAACGCAGCAATACGACGCGTCGTTTCCGTGCCACCTAATATCCCCACTTCAAATTTCTAACGCGCGGATGCACCTTGAACAACTATCCGGCGCGCAATTTAAAAAGGTTCGTTTATACTTGATCCACCCTCGTATTTAGTTCAATCAGATTAGTAATTTTTATTGAAAAAGTCATGGAAATCTTCAGGAAACAGGTACCGCAAACTTTACACAATCGTAAATAGTTACAGAAAGTTGACAAGTTAAGCGAAAAATCATATCATCGTCAAATTCATAACGAGGACAGCTTAAAAATTCGAAAAAATATATTCCATCATTTGCCCATTATATAGCAGACCAGAGTTAATATGGAAAGGTTTGATTTGATTTCAGTTTTTTTGGTTTAGATTTTATAATTTTTTAAGTAATTTTAGAGATATTGCCAGTTATATTTAATCGAATACAATAAAAAAATTACAAAAAGTTTTCAAAAACTCATTCGCTATTGTAATTTTGTGATTGTCCATTTAAACTTACATCTATACGTACGAATTTAATTTTTTAATTTTTTTTACTACCAGGCATGTAACATTCTTATTTATTAAGTCATAATTTTAATTTAAAAAAGAATTATTCAAAAATCATTTGCGTATACCACATGAAACGAATTTCATTTTTTTAGGTACATAATTATTATTTATTAATAAGGGCAAAATGTGTTCTTGATTAGAAATGAATAATTTTGTTTCACACTGATTATTTTAGCTATCGAGTTGGTTGGGCCCCGTCACAGAACGTTGGTAACAATTCTAATAAACATCGCATATTCTTTAGCGTTGGTATCGTTAGCAATTATAGTATGGGCAGTTAGAGACTGGAGAAATCTGTCGTTGGTTACTACACTACCTTTCCTTCTATTATTCGCTTTGTATAAGCTTTTACCGGAAAGTCCTCGATGGCTTTTAGCCCAAGGAAGATACAGGGATGCTGAGAAAATTCTTTCCAAAATAGCAAGGCAAGAAATAATTTCTAAAATTCTACCTTCACTTCCAAATCCATAATCCAAAGAATAAAAACACCAAATAAATAGATGTTCACAAATTTCATTAAAACATGTAACATTTTTGGTGTTTTTATTCCTAAGATCTTTATCTTTTAGTATCTTTTTTTTTAAATGAAGTATTCGTTTAATTAATGAATCCCTACCATAAAAACTCTCTATAACGAAGAACTGTAAACTGTAGTTGTTATAAATCCGTATGTCAATTCCCTTAATGTAACGAAATGGTCTACCGAAATTGAGGAATCAAAATGTCGCCATTCAGACTCGGTTACTAGATTTCATTGTTGGTATTGTTACGTAGAAAAGTTCTAAACCTCACTGGCAAGCAAAATAAATTGAAACAAATAGAAGACCTCGTGTTGTATAATTATGTTTTTTGTCGAAATAAAATTAATAAGAACAAAAATATCACACTATATTTTGCTAAATAAAAAACATGCTAAAGGGAAGTAATTTTCGAGGTCTGCAAGGATTCATAAACAGTTAAAAATAGGTAAATATACATACACTACAGGTAAAAGTTAAACCGACCATACGAAAATTCTATTATAAGTATTTCAAATGCTTGGAATATTAGTAGAGTTAGAGTTACACGTCTAAAGCTAAACAATAAATTGGTTTCGCACGTAGGGAGTTCAAGTACGTTCCAGAGGAACTGCGCATTATGATACCTAATAATTTGCTATTCCCTTGTAGAACGGATTATTCTTACTACCTATTTTACATGGTCGGTTAAACTTTTACCTGTAGCGTGTACGGTTTATCGAAACTCTAGCTGTTTTTTACTATCTTGTAGAAGGGATTATTCATGGTGCCTATATTACATGGTCGGTTAAACTTTTACCTGTACTATATAACTTTATCGTTACTTTGACTTGTTTTTGCTACTACTAAGAATTATTCTTAGTGCATATTTTGCATGGTAGGTTAAACTTTAACTATAGTGTATAAGGTTTATCGAATCTTTGGTTGGTTCTTGCTACTATCTTGTAGAAGGGATTATTCTTGGTACCTATTTTACATGGTCGGTTAAACTTTTACCTGTAGCGTGTACGGTTTATCGAAACTCTAGCTTGGTTTTACTATCTTGTAGAAGGGATTATTCTTGGTACCTATTTTACATGGTCGGTTAAACTTTTACCTGTAGCGTGTACGGTTTATCGAAACTCTAGCTTTTTTTTACTATCTTGTAGAAGGGATTATTGTTGGTGCCTATTTTACATGGTCGGTTAAACTTTTACATGTATTGTATAACTTTATCGTTACTTGGACTTGTTTTTGCTACTACCTTCTAGAAATAATTACTCTTAGTGCATATTTTGCATGGTAGGTTAAACTTTTACCTGTCGTGTATAAGGTTTATCGAAACTGTAGCTTATTTTTAACTACTGCCTTGTGGAAAATATTATTCTTAGTAGCTATTTACATGGGCGGTTAAACATTTACCTGTAGTGTAACTTTAATTAATGAATCACAATATTTTAATTTAATGCCTTTTTTACTCGTTAGTTATATTGTAGGGTAATTAACGGTAAAATGAAATCGTTATATAAACCCCTAGGTATTTAATTGAACAATTGAAAAAGATGGTGAAATATATTACAGCAAATGTAAAATGTTCAGCATTGATTATAACAACGCATCCTCCTCGTAGAATGAGACAACATTGTTAGCTGACAATTTTAATTAACCGGTGATAATGTTTTGTCATGTCAATGATTTAATTTCCAAATAAAAATAGTTTTTGTTATTCCATTGCCATCGATATACCCGACGTGAATTCCTTATAAATAAAGAAATTCCTCGATTCTTACAATAATATTATTAGAATCAAAGCTTGGTTTTTTATGAAACATTTTATAAAATAATAATAAACAAATGAAATTGCAAATAAATGTCTCAAACAGTTTATATTAGAAACTCTACATATGTTACGGCTTATTAAGCCTTGTCCACGAGTATACAAATGCAATACTAAATATTAATGTTACAGTACTAAATATTTATACCTGGAACAGGAGTGTTCAACCATTGTTTATTGGAAAACCGAAGTAATAATCGATAACAGGGTATTTCTTAAATTCCAGTTGGTCTTTTGTAATATTTTATTTGTTTTATGGATTTTTTAATTTCAAATTGTTCAAGAAACATATTTAGGGTTTCTAATATAAACTGTTTGCGACATTTATTTGCAATTTCATTTGTTTATTATTATTTCGATTCTTTTAGTTTCATTATACAGAGTTTTCACTGTGTAAGGTACAGTATGCTGTTTTTTTAAATAAAAAGTTAATATAATGAAAAATCATTCCCATAAACAATTCTATTTATTTATTTATATATTACTCTGTATAAATAAATCCGTGATATATGCGTCATAATTGTAGAGTAAATGGTCGAAAACTTCCTGTAAACTACATTAAATACCTCAAAGTGAAAATAGAAAAGGAAAAAGCCAAAGAGAAGGAACAGAAGAAAATTTACGGTGTAAGGCATTTGTTCAAATCGCCGAATTTGCGAATCAAAACATTAATTGTAACGTTTATTTGGTTTACGAACACAAGTGTTTACGTGGGACTATCGTATTATGCCCCAGTGCTTGGTGGCGACGAGTTCCTTAACTTCTTTTTGGCAGGTGCAGTCGAATTGCCCACGTATCTTTTCCTGTGGCCTTCAATGGAAACGTGGGGCAGACGATGGACACTATGTGTTAGCATGATCGTAGGTGGTTCAGCTTGTCTTGCCACGTTTTTAGTACGACATGGTATGACAATATTTTTTTTACTTATATCACCCAAAAGATACCTACAAGGTCAAGTACAAATACACAAGTTTAGTAAACCAAATGACGAGGTATTTATAAATAAATGTAACTTTGTTAATACGATGCATGTTTTTTAACTAAGTACCGTTTTGAAATCTTATCTTAATATCTTAATGATTTTATTTTTACATGAAAGCCTGTACCTTAATCTACTTTTCTACATAATTTCCTTCAGTATTGAGGCACTTGTCATAACGTTTGACCAGTGACCAGTTTTTGAATACCCTTCTCATAGAACTCTGCCGCCTGACTTGTTAACTGTTAACCACTGCATCACAACTGTTTTGACTTCGTCATCGTCTTGAAGACGCTAACCGCCCAAATGTTTCTTAAAGTGCAGGAACAAATGATAGTCACTGGGCACCAAATCAAGGCTGTACGGAGGATGATCTAGAGTTTCCCAGTGAAAAGATGTGATGAGATCTTTGGTCCGATTAGCCACATACGGACGGGCATTGTCATGCACATTTGTGCGGCCATCTCTAAATTCTCTCAACCACATCCTTATCATTCCATCACTCATGATGTTATGTCCGTAAACTGCACAGATCTCACGATGAATATCAATCGGTTTTAGTCCTTTAGCACTAAGGAATCGTACAACAGCCCGGACTTCACAGTCGGCGGGACTCACGATTATCGGAGGTATCTTAAACACTCAGTAAATAACGTAAACAAGGGCGAATCAGACTGTAATGGCGTCAGTGCGTAGGTGAGAGATGTAGGTACTCAGTGTGCATGCACGGAACGCTGACCGCAGCGCTGCGCCTGCAAAAATTCAAAACGGTACTTACATAAAAAACATGCCTCATAGATAATTTACAAATATTTCACTCATTATATCTTCTTTTATTCTTATAAATATTATTTACCGTCTTAGGCCAGGATTCAAGATATTTTTTGATAAATTCTTAAGGCATCCTTTTGCATATAGGAATATAAACCCTTTGGTCTTCTTAGAAAGATGTGATGGCTCAGAGTCTTGATGGAAGACAGACTTACCATTTGGTCATAAATTCCTTCAAGACACTTTTAAATTTTTTGGCGCCTAAATCAACAAAATAAGAACGAATTTGTATAACGGATTCCCGCCTATATCAAAAATTCTTTGGAGTGATTTTCTCTCCTTCCAAACGTTGTTATAACCAAAGTTTTGGATTCTTTTCATTTATGTTAACGTATTACATTTTTAGTTTATCATTGCAATTATCCATGTAAAATCAGACCTTATCTGTGGTGGTTGACTACTTACACTTCAGCGGCGTTCTTCAATATTCTATTACTCAATTTTACTCAATAGATAAACTTAATGTTATTTGTGGTGCATTCCCAAAACTTTATTGAACTTTCCCGACGTACGTTTCGGCTATTAGGCCATTATCGAGGATGCAATATATATAGGTCAGACAGGGAGGGATATCAGAACAAGAGTGAAAAAACACATTTATACTAAAGAGAAAAATCAAAAATCTACAGATATATCCGAACATTGTTTAAAGTGTAAACACAACATCTCATATAATTCGGTCAAACTACTACATCATATTTCAAAAAGTAAAATGTTAAACCTTTTCGAAACAGTAGAAAATAAAAAATGTCAAAAGAACGAAGTTAATCTAGTAAATAACCAAATAGAATTAAACACTAACAATTCACCCCTAGTACTGTTCGAATTCTCTCATTTACAAACTTAGTATAAATAGTTAAGCGAAAAATGTAAAAATCAGTACAAACATCTGTATCCTTCGATACTGGCCTAATAGCCGAAACGTACGTCAGGAAAGTTGAATAAAGTTTTGTGAAATATCCCAAAAGGTGTTTTGTACTCAATTCATCAATTAAGATAAACTTTTGTCTTCCTGCTAGACTTCTTTCTCAGTGTATTATTCATGTGATAACTGATATTCATTTAACATATCTTTAGTAATTTTACCACAATATTTTGTATAACTTGACCGGTGCCATAATCGAATTCTTGAGCTTCTGTCTTAATTTTTTCTTCGGTTTTCGAGTTCTTTATAATATATTAATTACTTAATTCTATAAAATTTTCCTTTTGATATCTCATTTCCACTTTTTTTATTGACGGGAGTAGGGTTCACACGTGGATGACAAATTTGAATGAGGTATTAAAGATCAAAGACACATCGTTGGTTTACTAACACTATGTATTGTACCAAAAGAAAGTACTAATAACAACCCGGCTGTGTATAAAAAAATAACGGTACAGAGAAATAATAAACTCTATCACATCAGCATTTTTGTAATCTTAATTTTTACTTTTAGTGAGTAATAAGATTTAATAACAATTTATTTTCAGCTTCTTGAACTTATCATTACACTTCAAGTTTATGCAATGTTGCATAGTTTAATTGAAGTGTTTAATTGATTAATGGTATCATTGGCGTCATATCTAAATTGAACTTGATCCTTTTATTAAAGTTCAGTCACTGCTATCAGAATTAAAGAACTGGGCTCTTTTAACTACGTATAGTAATTTGCCAGTCTATTTTCTGTTTACTTTTCTAAAAAATCCCAATGTAATAGGTAACAATTGACTTCATTATTGTTATTGAAAGCCCAATATCTCCTTAAACAATTATAAAATATAAGGGAGAAAACGAAAAGTTGTAATTTGCGTATCTGTGTATAAATTAAACTTTTAACCAATTGGAGTGGACCTTATAATAATTGAAAAAAGTACTAAGTCTACTTGAAATAGCATTAACGAAAATTCATTCGAATTGTTTGATTATTTAAAAATTAAATAACAGTTTTCGATATTGTTCTGGAGCTCTACAAAAAAAACTGGTTTCCTAAAGATTTTTCGACTTCAAGATGACAAATGCCACAAAATATTAAAAACGTTGTCGAACTGTGTAATTAATATATCACATCTTAATTCAGAAAAAAACAATTAATATAAAAATACTTTAGATTTTCGCGAAAGGAATATTATAAGAACACCTCATAGATGTAACACAAATTGTATAAAAGTAAAACACAAAATAGCCATGCAAATAAATAAAAAATTAATTTCATTATTTGATCAAATCGTCATTACACTTTTAATAAACATCCTGTCATCCATATAATTATATTTAGATACAGAAATGTTAAATTGCAGATTCTTTAACGACCTTAGCACTTTATTGCATTGGTAAAATGGGAATATCATCTTCTTTTGTGGTTTTACCACTAATGGCGTCCGAACTGTACCCCACAGTGGTACGGGGTTTAGGTATGAGTATCAGCTCTGTTATGGGGATGTTTGGGCCTGTCTTTATACCCTTGGTGAATTATCTCGTAAGCATTTAACAAACAATTGAACTATAAATTTTATCAAATTAATGCAACAATTCAAAGTGATTGCTAATTTCTTAGAACACAATTGCACCACAAGTTTATGATTTAAAAAAAAATTCTTTTCATATCGTACATATATATACAAGTTTTTACAAACAAAATATCAGAAGAAATAATACATATTTAAAAAGAAAACAAAACTGCTATACCTACCATTCTTATATTATAATTAAAAAAACCTTATTAATTATATTTATTCGAGAACTAAAACCACAAGTACAAAACTCAATCTGTTAAATATTGTATCAAATATTAGAAAAATTATACGACTAACGTTGCAAATTTACTTACTGAAAAACAAATGTAACAAGAAAAATTATATGAATTCCTGAATTTTCATTACTTTTTCTCATAACAAATTATTTTTCTCTTTAACAATATCATTGCTTCATTACCGTTAGATTAATTTATTATAATTGGGGGTTAAATAGAATTAATAATTTACGAAAGGAATTTTCGAAACCTCGATTTCCTACCACTTCGATCTTAAGAAATTTTTAATTTACAATAAGTAGATATCTACATAATGAAAATTAAATTAAAAGGTTCATAATTTATAGATAAAAAAATTTTTAGGGGTCTGATATGTTAACTTTACCATTGGTAATAATGGGATCTTTGCTGGTAGTTGGTGGAATATGTTCTTTACTTCTTCCCGAAACATTGAACCAACCATTACCGCAAACCCTAGAAGATGGAGAAATTATTGGTTTAGATCCATTTACGTGTTGTCAACCACCTAAAAGGCAAGGGGTGTTATAAGTTAAAAGTATATATATATATAGGTAATATAGACGAGATGAGTGTCTAGAACTCGTTAAAAAAACGTAATTTTAGAGACACAGCACTGGTCTATTCCACCTAAGAAGTAAGGGGTCGTTCATAATATACGTTACGCATTTATTAACTAATTAAGAACCCCCTTCCCTCCTTATAGCATTTAATCACATTATAGTAAACTCAATTATGAATAATACCCCCTCAATAAAAAAATCATCGTTAATCATTTAATTAAACATTTAAAAATTGTTAATTATTTTTTATTAAAATTCAAAAACTTTAAAATCTTTTTATTATTCAATTACTAGGCAGATGACTTTCATTTTAAATACAACAATTGTTATTGAGAAAAAAAACATGCAAAAATCGTTTCCCAAACATTTAAAGCTAATTTCATATTAAGAACAAAATTAATTAGTTCAACAATTAATATCAACAGTGTTCAGTAAAATTAAACTTGTGTAAAAAAAACATAAGTCCTTCACATCATCGTTATTATCATAGATATCTGTCAGTCCGGAAACTGGTTAGAGACGCACCTCCATTCCTTCGTAAAAAACTAAGACATTTTACATCCCTAACTATTGGCGAATAGTAATCTAATCTAGGCCTTCCTCTGCCTCTTTTTATTCTTATTTCTGCTACCAATATGTCTTCAACTAACCCTTCATTTCTCAAAATGCGTCCTACCAATCTGTCTATCCTTTTCCATATTGATTTCTATAGCGCCCTATGTTCTCTTATTCTTTCTAATAACCTAACCTAACCTAACTTAACCGTTTCTATCAGTGGTATTTTCAACAATAAAACATGTCATAAAAAAACTTAAAATAGATGAAGATTACTGCAGTGTAAGAATTGTAAAAAATTATTAAAAACTGTAGATATTTTTATATAATGGGATTTTTTAATGTTGTTTATTTAAAAGATATGAAAAGATACTGAAAGTAACCCCTCCACCCAAACACACATAAATGCATACGAATTTTATGAAACACCCCTCAATAATTTAAAATGAAATCCACTTAAAAGGATAAAAGAAGTTTGCGAATACCATAGCTATCGTAGATACCATTTTTAAACAAAATTGTTATACATTAATAATAAAAATAAAATAAAATAACACAAAAAATAACTGTTTTAAAAATATTTTTTATTAGTTAATCAGAATTTGATGAGAAATTGATTGTAATAATAGTATAGAATACAATATTTTAATATTATTATAAACCAAATAATAAAGGGTATTAAAAAGTTCTAGTTGATTAACTTTTTCATTTTGACTACACATTAATTCATTTTCTATCACGAAAATTGATCTCTATCACCTCAAATTTTTGATATTATTAATTCATAATAACAATAATTATGAATAAGACACTGATAATAAATTTCAACTTCGCCAAAGTTTGGCGAAACAATTATCGGGGTCAAAATAAATAAAAGTTGAAATTTATAATATATATATATATATTTATTTCTCATGTATGCTCAATGAGCCTTTACATTCTGTCCTTGTACATTCTAACTGTCTTAAACTACTTACATACTATGTTACAACGTTTTAACTTAACACTATTCATTACTCTCTCTCATTTTTTCTTCACTTACCCTTAAATACTCACATACTTCCTCGCACACTTCTCCTCTCAGCATTTCTATTATTAGTCCCCCCAATTCCTGTTCACACCTGTCACCTCTCCATACTCTCATAAACTCTTTAACTCTCTCACCCTGACTCTGTATGGCTGCTCCACAACAAAGTAAGTGGGCTAAAATTTCCTCAGAGCCTCCGCATAGCCTACATTCCCAGTCCCTATATCCTTTCTTATTCGCTCTCCCTATATTCCCGCATCTAATTTTCGCCCATATTTCCTTATCGTCTTTCTTTTTATTTGTTTTGTTTAAATATTTCGCCCCTCCGTTACCTGGCATTAGTTCTTTATACATTTGATTGTAGGATGAATTTGTAATTGCCTCCCACTCTTCCTCCAACTTTTTCTCCCACCACATATTTAACCCTTCTCTACATCTATTATAAATTTCTTCCCCACTCTTTCCCTCCCAAGTCATTTTACACACATCCGTTACACCCATCTCAGCAAACATTTCCCACACCGCTTTTCCCCATTTTGATGCATTTTTGTTTATTACACCTCTCATTTCCTCGATTAGACACACTTTAGACCCTCTTCCCTCACCCATCCCTACAATCTCTTTAATATCCCAGATATTTGAATTCGTTAACGACCTCAATTTCCTCACCCTTAAATTACCACTTTTCATCTTTCTTTCTTTTTCCCCCATTCCTAAACACCATCACCTTTGTCTTTCTCGTATTAACTGTCAATTTATTTCTGTCAACATACTTTTCTAATGACCCCAACATGTACTCTAACTCTTTGGCACTCTCTGCAACAATTGCTATATCGTCCGCATATTTTAGGGCCCACACTTTTACTTTGCCACACACCGTTCCACCCTCTTCCCTTTTCATCCAGACATCATCGAGATCGTCGATAAAAATATTGAAAAGTATAGCACTTAAGGGCATCCCTGTCTTACCCCTACGTCGGTAACAAACTCCCTTGTTAGTCTCCCATTTACTTGCACATCTGCACTCGTTCGCCGATAAATTTCCCTAATTAGTACGTGCATTCTACCTTTATTTGAAATTTATAATAATAATAATAATAGTCTTTATCCCCGTTAATGTAGTCATACAAATGGGTTGCGTCAAGATACATAAGATATAAAATAACAGTAAACTACAGTACAGTAATACTAAAAATGCAAAAAAATACTAAATATAAATATATAGGTATAAATAGAGTATACAATAATATAATAGAATAGAGTATAATTTAAATTAATATAAGGTACCAGAGAATATTTCTAGGTCTGACTATAATGCTACTATAAAACTATAATATGTACTAGTCACTAATAATAAACTTGTAATAAAAGTCTTACTCTATCTATGGTTATTGTAGTCTATAAACTCTCTTATGTCGTAAAAGTATTTCTCAACTAAATTTGTTCATGCTTTGTGTTTTAATTGTATTTGGGAGTTTATTGTAACATAGATGTTTATCCCCATTTCGCTCAATAGTTTTTTTGACAAATTGAGCTTCTTGTAGCTAGTGTGCATGTCTTGTTTTCCCCTTGTGTTATAGTTATGTATATCACTATTTTTTGCTATCATACTTTGGTTTTTATGGATTATTACACTTAACTCTAAGATGTATTGTCCTGTTCAGTTTTCGAAACAGGTCCTTGCAGGTAGTTCTTTGGTTGACTACCGACATGCACCGTACGATTCTTTTTTGTACTTTAAAAATAGCTGGTACCATTACAGGGGATCCCCAGTAGCAGATTCCAAACGATAGACGAGAGTGTACTTGGGAGTAATACACACAAAGTAGCTGTTTCGTTGTTAGTACATGCTTAAGATTTCTTATCAGACAGCAAGTGGTAGACAATCAAGGTCTCACAAAGATATCTACCTTCGTAAAGCCTTGTCAAACATATGAAATACCACAGTTAGCAGTAAAAATCAGTAGATGGCGACATGCTCCTTGTGATACGAAATTAAATCGACTTCCTTTTACAGAAAAACTTCAGTTTGGTCAATAATTTTGCTGATGATATCTAATAAATCAAATTCGTGGTCCACCTCTGATAATTTCGATTAAATTTTTGACCGAGAAAGTAAATGTTCGTTACTAATAATGTAATTTTAATTTTCGATAACAAAATAATTGTCCCACTATATCAGACTTCTCAACATATTCTTTATCAAACACTTAATACAGTTACGATAAGTCAGTCTGGGTAAACTGTATTATCTACAACATGTTGTTACTTTCAACAATTTTCATGTTCATCGTGGTTTTCATATTAATTGAAAAACGAAAGAAAAAGCCTGAAAAAATATTAGGCGTTTACAGTCAGGCTGGACAATGGTACTTCCTAAAATATTTAACGTTTCTGATGGTTTTAACGATCAGGAAAACGAAAACCAAAATTATGAAAATGTTCGGAAAAGGTAGCAGTTCGGGGCTTGGTGGTAGTGTTTACAGTGAAATAGAAGATCTAGAAAAACTACAACATTTTTCGGAACACGAAAAGGTAAATGTTTATTTTACTTAATTTATTATCGTGCAAGGCCATAGATAAATAATTGCAGATTCAGGTTCTAATCATGTGACATAATTACTGATAATACGATAACAAAACGAATGCGTAAACGCTACCTTTCAACAAGATTACATAATAATAATCGAGTACCGATTATTTATTAACCATATATATTACATACATGATAAGGGCGCTTATATTTCTGGAAGTTAAAATCACGATTTTGTAACACACACATTAAAAACAATCAAATTAGTAAGATAAGCCCTTACCGACAAGTCTAGAAAACCCCCAAACTGAAAACTTTTTAAAGATTAGAGTCAAAAAGTCAATTAAAAAAAAAAAAACAATTGAAGCGATTGTGACTTAATTTTCTGATAGCATCTATTTCTTCATACTGAATCCAAATTTGGAAAAAATCAAATTACAAAACTTATTCCATAGAATCACTTGATACTTGTGGTACTTGTGGTACCGAAACTATAGTTGTGTTTTATTAATAACAAATTTGTGTGATAGATACATAGTAGTTCTTGTTCTATTTATTCATCATGATTGACTGTCACAAAGTAAGGGCTTCATCAGTTCAATTTTAGAAAACATATTCTTAATATAAAACGATTTTGAAACCTAACATTATTGCTATAGTTGAATGACGATAACAGAGTACGTTTAGAGTATAAAAGTCCAAGAATGACGATCTAACTGCCCTGCCCTCAGCGGCATTGCCAAACCAAATATGGACGTTGGCGAAATCGCTTTGCGAGGCCCTTTTCAAGTCTCGGTTAGGAAAAGTGCTAATAAATTAATTTATACTTCAATAGATGATAAGAATAATTTATAATGGGAATCCCATGTAACAGGCGGGCTGAAAAGTTCGTAGACTAGCATAGAAAAAAAATGTGTTTTTTGATGGAATTTGAGGGCGATACAACCATTATAGCGGTCATAAAATTTTTCGATACCATTTTTATAATCCGATTTGATTTGCCTTTAGCCTCAAAATAGGCTTTAGTTTCGGCGATTACCTCTTCATTGGCGCGAAATTTTTGTCCAGCGAGGATCCTCTTGCGGTCTGAGAATAGAAAAAAGTCGCTGGGGGGCAGATCTGGAGAGTACGGTGGATACGAAAGCAATTTGAAGCCCAATTCATGGAATTTTGCCATCGGTTTCATTGATTTGTGACACGGTACATTGTCTTGAAGAAACAGCACTTTCTTTTTCTTCAAATGAGGCTGCTATTCCGCGATTTTGTTTTTTAAACGCTCCCATAACACTACGTAATAGTCGCTGTTTATGGTTTCCCCTTTTTAAGATAGTCAATGAATATTCTACCATACCATACCAGCATCCCAGAATACTGATGCCATAACCTTGCCAGCCGACTTTTGCGTCTTCCCACGCTTTGGAGTTCATCACGTGCAGTCCACTCTACTCGACTGACTGTCGATTGGACTCCGGTGTGAAATGGTGGACCCATGTTTCATCCATCGTCATATATCGACGCAAACATTCGGATTTATTACAATTGAACAGCTCCCAGCTCCAAACACTTCTTAGAATCATCGATCCGTTGTTCTGTTTGGTCGATTGTGAGCTCGCGCGGCACCCACTTTGTACAGTACAAAGCTTTCGCATATCCAAATATTCATTCACGATATGACCAACATGTTCCTTTGATATCTTTAGGGTAGGGTCTCAACTATCTCAATCAACTTCACTTTACGGTTATCAAAAATTATTTTGTGGACTGTTTTGATGTTTTCGTCGGTAACAGCCTCTTTGGGGCGTCCACTGCGTGCATCGTCCTCGGTGCTCATTTCGCCTCGTTTAAATTCAGTAAACCACTTTTCTACGGTTGATTTTCCTGGTGCAAAGTCCGAATAATGTTTATCAAGCCAAGCCTTGGTTTCAACAGTATTTTTTTTTTCGCCAAAAAGCAATGCTTTATTAACACACGAAATTCCTTTTTATCCGTTTTTTCAAAGTAATAAAAGTTCTTTCACTAAAAATGCTATAACTCAGATACTAATAGTGCAAGAGCTGTCAAATTTATACACGCGTCTTTTGAAGGTTAGGGCTAACTAAAAATCATATGGATTGGATAATAGTAGCGCCATCTATGGGTCAGCCTACGAACTTTTGAACCTGCCTGTTATTTCTTCTGATCTGGATACGAATCCTTTGACTGGGGACGACTCTGGTTAAATGCTACTGATTGGTACGATTTTTTTAGAAAATTGCATATGTGAGGATAGACGCAAATCTTACCCTTTACATCGCATTCACACCACAGCCAAGCGTTCCCTCTCAAATTAGTTAATAACGTTTAGAAGTTCACATCTATCAAAAACCGTCAACGGTTAACGTATAACGACATTGTAACTTATCTACAACCTAATTCAATTAGAAAAATCATTAAAACATTTGAACATTAGACTCTATTTTAACCATGTTGCCATCGTCTTATGGAACTCGAATTAAGTGCATGAGAATCAGTTTAAAGTTTTGTTCAATCCACCACGAGAACTTATCTCCAGAAATTCAAAAATTTTGAAAAACTCTATTTGAGTTCCTTGTTGCTAGGATATTTCAGGCGATACCCAAAAGATATCCAATAAAAAATTGCGTTCATTATTAAATACCTAACTTAAAACTAGAACGTACAACGTTTTTAAATTGATTTAAAAGAAAATTTGTTACTTTCTTTGATATTAAATTTATATCTTAATCATCAATAAATCACCTTTAACGTAATAATATTTATTACAAGCATAAAATTTTACTATACTATAGATATAACTTTCCAAAAAGTTATAAATTTTGATATCAAAGAAGGTAACAAAGTATCTTTTAAATCAATTGAATGAATAACGTTATACATTCCTAATGTATGTTCTTGTTTTTTACGTTCAAAGGGAACTTGGCACCCGTTCAAATTGCAACTCTTCTATCCACAATCCCCAACCTCATTTGTACCGAACTTTATTCTGGACCTCCTTTCTCGCTCTAACGCGCCTTGATAGATGCCTGATTGGTAGAGAGACAGCCAATCAGGCTGCGTTAGAGCGAGAAAGGTGGCCCAGAGCCAAAATTATTTCCTATTTCAATAACGGCGCTATAGTACTAAATGCTACCTCCATATGTTTATATTTAAATGTGCAATATACAGCATACACTTTTAGTGTGACGTAAGACAATGTAACCTACAATTGGTTTGTGTCTCTCACTAATAATTTTACTCAAGCTATAGCATATAAGCAATAGCTTTATTATCATTATAACAAAAAAATATTGTAAAAACTGTACTTACTGTGTTATTGTAGGCATTTGATGCAGTATTTTTTCACGCTATAAATGACTCTGGTTATTATCTATGTGGGGGTATAGAAAGACGACAAAAAGGAAAAGCTAATGGTTTATTGTACTTGATGGTATGCTGCTCTAGTATAATATGAATAATAATTTGTCGTAAGTTAGACTAAGAAAATTTACTCGCAGGTGCCAAAACTAGGTCTCCTGTCTAATTTACGTCTTCCAAAAACATCAATGAATATCGATGCTTTATCTCTTCATCGTAAAAAGACTTATGCAGCAGAAGGGATTTGCATTACACCAATTAAACCCATGAAAATATGGACTGTTAGTTATAACGGAAAAATGAAGTACGTAAACATTTATAAATAATAAATGCTATTGATAATTTTTAAAACTGAAGTATAGCCCGGGTTAAAAAACGTATATTCGGAAAAAAATTAACGAAATTAAGACTAAATAAAAGGACAAAAAACACAGTTTAAAACAAAAAACACACGTTTTTTGTTAGCAAAAGATTTTTATTGTCTCCACAATAATTATTTCAGCACACAGTGGATGAATTTTACAAACTAAATTACAATCAAAACTCTTATATATACTAACTTACAATCTGAAGGGTAGGGGTAAAATGTTTTAAATCTTTAATAAAGGTGAATTACAATATTCCAACTAGTCGTTCAAGATATTTCCAATTTTACACAATTTATTTATTTCTAATTTTTCTAAAAAATTAACTTTTATTCCTTTATTTGCAAAATGTAGTACTTTGAAATTTTCATTGAATTGATGTTTTTCATCAATTAAATGTTCTGCGTAAGAAGATTTTTTATTTTTATTGTTAAAACTATTTAAATGTTTTTTTATTCTTTCTTTAAAAGATCTCCCAGATTGTCCCACATATTCTTTCTCACAATCTCCACTATTAAGTAGATACACGCCTGATTTTTCTTCTTTTTTAATTTTATCTTTATTGTTTTTTAAAATAATTCCTAATGACGTATTGGTTTTATATGAAATTTTGTTATTAGTGAATTTAGAAATATAATGGACTATTTTGCTAGAAAAATTGCCTAAATAATTTAAGGAGTTAAATTTAGAAATAGGTTTAATTTGTGGATATACTAAACTTAATGTTTATTTACATTTTTGTTAACAAATTTCTAATTATTATCAGGTTATAGCCATTATTGGCTGCTATTTGATAGATTCGGTTTAATTTAAAAATATATGAAAGGTTTCTATTATCCCCAACAATCTAAACGCAAACAAGAAATGTTACATTTAAAATTATAAAGTAAAAGGTTTTTTGAAATTTGTTCACTTCGTAATGTATTAAATTCTTAATTAGTCGACTAAGCTGTTAATTCTTGTAACTCCATATTGAAATAAAACCAAAACACAAGTTATAAAACTTTTATTGTAGACCACAATAATATTATTTCACCAAACAGTGGCTTCCTCGAGTGGAAGTATAATAACTTAAAACTAAATACAAAATCTAAATACTAAACAGAGATGGAAAGAGGTGGAAACAGATAATTAAAACTATAGATTAAGTAAAAGACCTAAACGTTTAGAGAAATAACTTCAATGGGTAAGAGTATTATAAGTTGAAAAGCGTTTTTTTTATATTGAGGTAGATTAAATTTAAGGTATTTCTAATTAGTTTTTGATTGAGTAAATCAGTAACTAATGACGTATGATAACCATTATTGACAGCAATTACCAAAATCCTATTTAATTCTTTATTATAATTATCTGAAAACATAGATACGGTGATTAGTCTATAAAGGCTACAGTGGAAAAAAGCTAATTTATGCGATATAGGATGACAAGACTTAGAATGAATTATGATATCAGTATGTGATTTCTTATTGTAAATAGAAAACGAATGTTAGTCATTTAAATTCTTTATGGATAAATCCAGAAGGTTGATACCTTTGTTATCTTCCAATTCTAACGTGAATTTGATTTTTGGGTGAAGTTTATACAAGAAATTAAAAAATGTTGATAATTGTATGTCAGTTCCCGGGGAACAGACAAGGAAGTCTTCGATGTAACGATAATAATATAAACAATTTTTGAAAAGAATGTTTTGGGCTATTTTAATTTCAAGATTATTTAAAAATATATATGCAAGGAATGGGCTCAGCGGGTTACCCATTGCGAGATCCGAAAGTTAATTAAATAATTTTGGTCTAGGCAGATAGTGAAATAAGGTCGTCTATAATTATGGAATTAAGCTTATTGGTGATTGCACTTGTACATTATCTTATATTCTTTAGTGAGGGATTATATTTTTCTGTATTTTGTTTAAATTACTATTTATGTAACACGGAATATTTTACTGGGTGACTTATAATATGTTGGATATACATACAACTGTTCATAGATTCTCACCCCCACAATTTCTTTTATTTTTCCGTTAAGTGGGATTATTGACTTTTATATGACTATTTCAATAACCTTTAAAGACGGGATACTGGAAAACAAATTACAAACATCAAATGAAGCGAATTTACAATTATGTAAAGGTATATATAGGTAAAGATAAGTTAGAAATATACCGAGCGGAGTGGTATAGTGTTCTAAATCATTACTTAGCATTCGGGAGGTCACCGCTTCGAACCCGGGTCCGGCTGCTCTGGTCCAAGTTTTCTGTGGTTTCCTTAGATCATTTAGGCAAACGCTGGAGCAGTAATATTCCACAGATAATCTTTCACTTCTCTTCTGTCTTCATTTAGTCAACCTCCCATTCCCACGATTCCTAAAAAGAGGCTGAAGAGAACCTTATGCCCTACCCTCCGGCTTTGCACTACAGTGTAGGTCGGAGAGACTGCCTGCCCATCAGCACGAGTAGCTGGTGGGAATGAAACACAAAAAAGTTTTTTTTTAGAGATATTATGAACAAGTTCCAAGGAATTATTCAGGGAAAATTGTGATTTAAAATTCCTTAATTTTATTAACTAAAAATTTCGAATGTTTGGTGCAGGCAAGCACCATGCTTAGGAAACGACGGGTCTAATAGGAATATTATCTTTCTGATGTTTTATAAGTCCGTACAATTTAGGAGGTTGGGGGTTCATGACCGTGATTAATTTTTTTTGTATATCATTAACAAGTGAACAGGAACAACTCAAAAGTTTTTTTAGGGACGCCTGGTATTTAAGGGTAGGATCTTTTTTAATTTCAGAAAAATGGTTTTCAGATAAAAATGATTTAACTTTCGTAATATAATCGGATTTTAACATTACAACTACAGTATTAACTTTGTCAGCTTTCGTAAATAATATATTTTTGCTTTTTGAAAGTAATTTTATAGATTTAGCTATTTGAATATCTTTATTGAAACGTTTAGACATGAAGTGATTTTTGAATAAATTTTGGACTAAGAAGACATTATACTTCCACCTAAGGAAGTCACTGTGTAGTGAAATAATATTATTGTAGTCTACAATAGAAGTTTTATAACTTCTGTTTTGGCTTTATTTTTGTAATAAATTTTATAAGTCAGCATAACACTATTACAGTAACTCAAAAAGGTAAACAAAATTATTGAAGGGCTTCCACAGAATGTAGGTGATTTATTTGATAAAAAGTCTCTCGAAAAATGGGAACTACATCAAAAAATATTTAGAAGAAGAAGAAGCGAATTTTAAAATTTACCATAACATTGTCACTATAATAATACTGATCTTTTTACGTTTTAAATCGTATGGATTTTAGCTTGTGCCAACGTTTTGTAAGTTTTGCGGCTTACTTCTTTCATTAGGTCAGACTTGATTAAATTAGAGCATTTTTATTTTTTATAGAGTAAACGAAAATTCAGACATCAGAGTAGATGTTCATCTAGAAGCTGATTGGTTTTCTGATTTCCCTTATTTTATGTTCGATACAGATATGCACAACAAACCACTTGCCCGAGCAATTGCTAAAGAAACCTGGTCGAAAGAATTTTTTGAAACACTTAAAACGTAATGTACCAAATACACAATCGTTTTTAAAAAACAAATCTAAAAAAATGCTTTTAGAGCCCATCAAACACATTACGAACAAATGGGATACTTAAAGGGAAAGCTGACCATAAATGGAGAAAATATTAACTTAAATATGCAATCCTTCCGGGACCACAGCTTTGGTAAAATAATTATGTTTTTTCCTTTGTTTGAATGATCCATAAAATTCGTTAATTCAAATTTTAAAAGTCAACAGAATATTCAGTTTACTTACTGCCATCCTACTTGCCAAATCACAGAAAGGAAATACTATTTTGTATTATATCGTGAGTCACTAAGCCGAAACCGGCCATTTATACGCGCATAGTTCAAAATAGAGAAAAATATTTCAAATAAAAGTTGTATGGGGTTAAGTGTAGAATAACGTAAAAATATTTTGAAATATGGCGAACTTCTGGTTATACCGGAAAATGCACCCTAACCTCCTTAGTTTAAATGGAACACCGTATTTTTTGTTGTACTTTTGAATTCCCCATAAAAAAACAAAACAAAATCGCCAAACTTTGAAACGGCCAACGTGATAACGTAATTTTATTGAAAATTTAAAAAAGAATGCAAATTTCTCAAAAACTACTGCTCACAGATACCAACACCCCTATATCAGTCGAAAGGAAATTTAATTTTGCATTATAATATGTGAGAAAAAATATGGCATTCCATTTAAAAAAAATAGTTATCCCTGTTTGAATTTGTGAATATTGGCATTGATTAATTTTATACTGTTGATAATGAATGTATCTATCTAATACCTGTAGATAATAGGCAATTTCTTCCAGAAACGGAATTTGAAAACCGCAACCCTCTAAGTCGTTTCGTTTCTGAGATATTTAAAATGGCGCCAAACACTGCAAACGTCAAATTTTCCAAGAAACCTGAAATAACTCCGGAAGGGTGCGTCCCAGGTCCAATTTAATGTCAATAAACTGACATTATTTTTTTATGGGAAATTCAAAAGTACAATACAAAATAGAGTGTTCCATTTAAAATAACGAAGTGATGGTGCATTTCCGGTATAACCGTAAGTTCGCCATATTTGAAAATATTTTTACGTTATTCTACACTTAACCCCATACAACTTTTATTTGAAATATTTTTCTCTATTTTGAACTATGCGCGTATAAATGGTCGATTTCGGCTTAGTGACTCACCCGGTATACGAGGGTGATTTGATAAGTTCGTGACTTTTTTGATTTTCCACGCAAGTGACGTCGAATGTTCAATTCGTCCAAAAGAAGTCGTTACGGCAGAAATCGTAAACAAAATCCATAGAAAGATATTAGATGATCGAAGGTTGAAAGTTCTTGAGTTGACTGAGACTGTAGGTATCTCAGCTGAGCGAGTGCATCACATCGCATGAATATTTGGACATGAAAAAGCTGGCAACAGAATGGGTTCCGCGATTGCTCACGATCGATAATAAACACCACTGTGTGACAAGTTCAAATGAGTGTTTGGATATGTACAGCCGCAATCTAAACCAGTAAACGAGTTTTTATTGATTACCTTGAAAAAGGTAAAATGATCAACGGAAAATATTATTGAGAGCTGGAGCTGAAGCAGAAGCGACCGCATTTAACCAAGAAAAAGATGTTGTTCCATCAGGACAATGCACGGGTATATACGTATGTGGTCACCATGGCAAAATTCCATCAATTAGGCTACGAACTGCTACGCCATGCACCTTATGCTCCGGATTTAACCCCCTCCTACTATTTCCTGTTTCCAAACCTGAAGAAATGGCTGGGCAGTAAAAGATTTGGGTCGAATGAAGAGGTCATCGTGGAAGCAAACGCTTATTTTGAGGGCCTTGAGAAATCTTATTATTCAGAAGGAATTAAAAAAATAGAAACACGATGGACTAAACGTATCGAGCTAAATAGAGATTATGAAGAAAAATAAAATGTTTTTTTTCCGAAAAACTGATGTTTTCCTTTAAAAGTCATGAACTTATCAAACCACCCTCGTACATATTTGTTTCTATTCTTCACAGTAAACATGTCATAAAAAAAATTCAAATAAGTACATAATCTATTTCACATTTTAAGATTCAAATGTATAAAGAGTGATTCTTAAACCAAATTTGAATTCAGATACAAAAGATACCTCATAAATAATTACAAGAAAATAAACAACAGATGAAAAGTTTCACCTAAAAGTATTTATTAATTCGTTTCGATTATTATCAAGATAAATAATCTATTTTGGATTTCTACCGATAATGGTGTCACATAGTGCTTATAATTTAAAAAATTATATTATATTATGTATTCCATAATAGATTTGGATTAGTTTACGAAATACGGAAGCGTTATTCAAAATTTCATTATATTTATTTTTATACATTCAGCCAAATTTGCGCTGCACGGAACCACAACAAATGTGGGTCGTGACTAAGTTATAGTTATTGAAAATGCCAATTAGCACTATGTGGGATCATATAAAATGCCAGAGTAAATAATTATTGAAGAGATTAAGTAAGTCCGCCAAACCATCGAGTAAACTGCGTGAAAAAAGGTGGTCCAGGAGTCCGTCGTGAGCTACGAGTGCTGGCGTTGGGTGTAGCCCGATCGCGAATTCCCAGTAACACATAAACTCCACTAAGCCGCAGACAAGGTAAGGTGGGACTTTTCCGTCTTAATCTCCTAGTTTTGCTCTTTGCTCTTGACCCTTAATATTTCATTTAGTTTAATTTGTTTATTTGATTTTATCATTTATAGTTGTTTATAAATGTACGTTACGAAAAGGGAAAACAGTTGTTTTGATTAACAACCCCGCATCTTCGATACACGGATAGCTATTATAATCGTTTTATTTTCTTGTAATTATTCAGTATGGTTCACCCTATAGTCAAAAAACAAACACACATGTTCAAAGATTTTACAATCTTTATTAAGAATACTCTTACAATTGTTTCGGCTTAATTAGGCCACTCTCAAAGAGTCAATTAGAAACTAACTAAAAATAAACAAACATAACTATTTATACCTCACATGTGGGTGGGGGAAGTGACCCCACATACAGGGCCATTGTGCCCTTCACACTGTTTATTTTTAATATTTTTATTTAGAAAAAAGGCTTTTTGGATTTCTAATTTTTCTAACAAACTTAATCTTTTGCTTTTATTAAGGGTATGTAAAATTTTCAAAACAATGTTGGGAAAAACCAGTACTACATTTTTTATCATCGATTAACATTTTGTGTTCTTTAAACCTAATTCTAAACGATCTTTCTATCTGTCCTATATACATAGCATCGCAGTCTGAACAATGAATTTCATACACCCCAGATTTACATAGTTTGTCGGAATTTGTAATTTTATTGTTAACTTATAATTTACCTAAATTAACTTTATTTGAACATATGGTATTAATTCCTATTATAGCTAATTTTTTACACATACCTGCACTAATATTTTTATAATGATTAATGAAATGCCAATTGCTATTTTTAGCAAAACATTTACCTGAGTATATTTCTTTAATAGTATGTTTTTTCTATTTCTTAGTTTTTAGTACTAATTGTACCCATTATTGCATGCTATTGTTTTTAAAAACAACAAAGATTAGCTAAAATAAAATCAAATAAAGTTAATTTAGGTAAATTATTAATTAAAAAATAAAATTACAAATTCCGACAAACTATGTAAATCTGGGGTGTATGAAATTCATTGTTCAGACTGCGATGCTATGTATATAGGACAGACAGAAAGATCGTTTAGAATTAGGTTTAAAGAACACAAAAAGTTAAGCGATAATAAAAAATGTAGTACTGGTTTTTCCCAACATTGTTTTGAAAATGGTCATAACTTTAACGTAGAAAATAATTTCAGAATTTTACATATCCTTAATAAAAGCAAAATATTAAATTTGGTAGAAAAATTAGAAATCCAAAAAGCCTTTTTTGAGAACAGTGTGGAGGGCACAATATATTTCGTGCATGTTTCCAAAAACTGTAAGTGGGGTCACATCCCCCACCCACATGTGAGGTATAAATAGTTATGTTTGTTTATTTTTATTATATATTATTATTTGCAATTGTAAGAATATTCTTAATAATGTTTGTAAAAGTGTGTTTGTTTTTTGAATATATTAAAAATGTTTTACAAGTTCCCAACCGCAACCTCTCTAAATATTATTAATGATTCACCCTTTTACTTCACGCTGTAATATTACACATTGGCAGATTCGGAATCGGCGTCGTAAGTCAAGTCAAAATGTGGTTTTAATTTTCTAATACCACTGATCCGTGTTGACCAACGAATGATCACTATAACCATCAGAATTAATTTCTAAAACTCTTAGGTCACAAACGAGACTGGACATTGATGCATCGTTATATATACCACACGATATTTTTAACCGACGATACCAGAATTTCGATAGGAGTCATAAGCCAACCATGTACCAGTTCGCATCTTGAAATGGGCTATGTAATAACGAAAGATAAAAAGGTTTATCCCATTAAAGATTGCGACTTAATTCTGTATCAGCATGGAGAAAACGGCACACCCCCCGAAGAACTCTGCTTTAGTGTGATAACAGAGAAAGATACGTACCATATTCAAGCGATATCGCAACGTGATGCTATACATTATAAGGGTAGCGATGTGGAAGCAAAACTAGTAGAACGATTCATGACTTACGAAGTGAACGGATTAAAGGGATGGGGTATTTCTGAATGGCATTATAATAATATTAAAAATTAAAATTGTTGTTATATTTTTTCAAAATCAGTGATAGTTAATGGATGACATTTCATGGGCACGCGCTCGGTGTTTTTTTAGCTTTTAGAAAAGATGGAAACATATACAATACACATTTAAGGAAGGGGGTAAAGTGTAAACTCCATATGAAATTACTTAAATAACATTTTTGAAAATTTATAATTAAAAATCGAAAAATAAACTGCATTGAAACAAAATATCATTTTTGTAATCTAGTGAATACATTTTTTTTAATATGTTTTTTGGCATTAATAGTCTTGTTATAATTGTTTTCTTTTTACGTTACATGCAAACTGCTTAATTTTATTGTATGTTTTAAATTAACTAAATATATGTTTGTTTTTGTACCTATATGGTGTATGATTTTATTTATTGATTTATGTCCTCACATTCTCCACAAGCCGTCACGTTACGTTATATTTTTCCCAATTTTGTAAATAGTACATGTTTAAAAACAATTGTCGATCTTACTTTTTTTATTTTATATGACTGTCTCCACAGTTCTTAATTATAAAAATGTAAGAAACGTTTAATTACTTCAAGTTAAATATGTTTACAAATTAATAATTATTTTTTTACTTTTCTTATTTTACTCTTACGAAGTCTCAATAAAAAAATATGATGAAGCAACTAATACTAAGATAAAACAATGCGATATATTATTACCGTAAAATTATCAATTACTTCCCAATAATTCTCAAAATGAAAATAAAAATGTTAATTATATCAATATACAAACACGTATTCTTCGTTCATTCATCATTATCTGGGTATCAAAAACTAAATCAAAAGAGAAAATCAATGCTTCAAGGAACGCGTAAACAAGAAGAAGAATTCTATCGTGAAGGAATATGGCAGCAATCCCAAACACTAATAGAATTGTGATACCTACCAATAAAAACTCACTTAATATCGTAAAATCCCATTTGGTCTGAAATGAGAACAGGGTAAGTCCATAACAGACGACTAGCGTTATACCTGCCACTATTAAAACTTTTTGGGCTTCATAATGAGCTGCGACAGAAGCTACTATGAAACTCTCAGCCAATCTAAATAGAAAAAAAAAACTTTTTTGTGTTTCATTCCCACCAGCAACTCGAACTGGTGGGCGGGCAATCCCTCCGACCTACACTGTAGTGCAAAGCCGGAGAATAGGGCCTAAGGAACTCTTCAGCCTCCTTGCAAGAATCGTGGGAATGGGTGGGTGGTGTGGTAAGAAGAGAAAGATGAAACGGACGAAATGAAGACAGAAGAGAAGTGAAAGGTTATCTGTGGAATATTACTGCCTCAGCATTTGCCTAAGTGATCCAAGGAAACCACAGAAAACATGGACCAGAGCAGCCGGACTCGGGTTCGAACCGGTGACAACATATACAACATTTGCAAAATGCCCTTTTCTTTTCGGCACGAGCCGCCATTGTTACTTCCTATACCTAGAACATACGCTTAACTTGAAATATCAAATATTGATATAGTTCGACATATTCTAAAGGATATTCAAGGGCATGCTGTACCTAGTTATCAGTTTAATTTTTATTAGCTTTTTGCAACTCTTCAGTGAAGTCTTCATCTACTGATATATATATAGTACGAAATTCGATAAATTTTTAATATGTATTTATATAAGATTTTATGTGATAAGATATTAGAACTTAAAACTGCTTTATCTATACAGATAAATAAAATTGGAGTGTCTGTTAAAAATATTAAAATAACCACTTTTTACTAAATGCGTATCGATGTATCCACGGTACATATACGAAAATAACATTTTTTTAAATTTGTGTCTGTCTGTCTGTTTGTTCCGGCTAATCTCTGAAACGGCTGGACCGAGTTTGACGGGACTTACACTGGAAAATATTTAATGTAATACGGAGTAACTTAGGCTACTTTTATTTTAGAAATTAATAGTTTATTTTAGAAATTAATAACTATTTATTAATAATAATAATTCAAAAAATAAAAGTAGTCTAAGTTACTCCTTATTACATTCGCTATCTGTCAGTGAATGTCCCGTCAAAATCGGTCAAGCCGTTTCAGAGATTAACCGGAACAAACAGACAGACAGACAGACAAAAAATGTAAAAGCGCCTTCCGCCAATTAATATTACAAAGGCTGCCTGTCGCGCGGGTTCAGAACGCACGAGCGGGCTGTTGCTAACGTTGTGTTTCAACGACTTCGTTTAAAATTTTAAAAATAACTTTTTTGTTAAATTCCACGCGGACGAAGTCGCGGGCACAGCTAATTAATAATATGCCTTGACTTGACCAACAACTATAGAACAGTGCTTATCTTATTACATCTTCGAGAATAATTTCTCTGAACAAATGCTTATTTTACACATTCCTTTAAACGGAATATTCATCAAAGTGGCCCTAGAATAATTTTATTTCAAATGAGTACAAAAATTTTACTTTTTCAACCCAAAATTATATATTCAAAAAAGAAGGAATTAAAATCCTTATTCGTCTAAATTTTAAGATCAAATATCTCACATTTTGAACGCGTCGTAACAAGTAGGCACAACGAACCGAAAGCCACATCCCACGACCGGTTTCGACCTATCGGGTCTCATCAGGTGGTCGCTGGCAGAAAGTACTTTACAGGCTATATTATAAATATAAAAACGGAATCAACAAAAACAACTACTCCGAGGGCTAATACCCCTACCGGCATTGCATTATACTGTGCCTACTTATATTTTCTTTTTAATATTTCAAAAACTGGCAACCAATGGAAAGTGAAAACAATCTTTTTTTATCAGAGTAGAACTATATCTCTCTAAACATAGATAGATGTTTGATAACAGAATGATTAGCATGATAAGTAATATATCCTATTTATATATCTACTGGAAGCATAAAATGATCAATTACAGAAAACTGTCGCTATAAATAGTACAGGAACTAGAAAGTAAAACTAAAAATAATTCGACTATTGAATTGTAATAAAAAAGTCTTGGGCATTTTCATAGGGTTGTGTTACGGGATAATAGCATGGAGGGGGCGTTTAAAAACAATATATATATGCTGTTATCCCGTAACACAACTATCAACTACGAAATCTATTTAAAACTTTTGTTGTCATTTAATGTTAATTTCTTGTTATTTTTGAAAATTAGTATCTGCACATATATATTTCTTCAAATTAAATATTTCTATTGTGAATATAAACACTATTTGATTGTTCGCTTACAACAAATAACGACTTAATTTACCGCGAAGAGTGTTAAAACTTTTTTGTGTTTCATTCCCACCAGCTAAAAATTTAAAATCTCGCAAAAAGATAATGTAAAACTTAATTGATTTCATTGTCACCATTAACCGGATTGTTAATAGATTATTTAATAGAAATTGTTCGTATTGTTTTTAAACTGTAAGTGCAATAAAAAATATTTAACAAAAACAACGTTTACCGACTACACATTATTTTGTGTAAGCTATGTTCATATGGTGTAAGTATTTTTAAGACATACCTTTCCCCACCTTATAATTAGTACATGCTGCTGTTTTTAGGTCAACAGTATACTCTTAACTAAATCGTGGGTTGCAAAAATAATCTATAAACTGACACAACTATCCCCTAGTTCACAATCACACTAGTAACGGGAAAAAGCCTACAAATCATAAAGTTGCAATTTCAGAATAAATATGTTTGTTAACTAAACTAGCGTATTGAATTTCTAAGGTCAGTATGGGCGGCAAAAATTGAATAGCCTACTAGCGGCAAATTTGTAAATCCGCCACTGAGCGAACGTATGCGTGGGTGGATTGGCGCTGACTCAACCCGAGAGCGGCACGTTTCATGTCGAAAGCGATCGATGCCGGACAATAGACGCTCGAGAATATTCTGTTGTCATAACAAGTCGTTTTCTTTGGAAAGCGGTCGAAATATACTCGCGTGTTTTCTAGTAATTTCTTTCGGTAAATATATCCTCGTGTTTGTGTCAGACGGACAGTTGATTTCCGAACGCGTATTATAAATATTCAACGGCGAGATACAAAGTGATATAAATAAAGTGCATTATTGTTTGTCAGATAAATAAATAGTTTTTACTAGTGTTTAAGTGTTTAAATAAATATTTGTAAATCATTGAAATAGAGGGGATAACTGGAATGAGCTCACTTATGGATCACTGTCGGCAGTTGTGATCCGTTTTATTAGACAAGGTTAGATGCTGAGGGTTGGAAGGCTGTCTGCGTCGTTCTCATTGTGATAAAGGTGTTATTCAGGTTCTAATTTTGTTTTTTTGCTTTTTTTAACGTTATTTATTTAAAATGGTGAAGAGTTGTTGTGCGTATGGGTGCACAATTGAATGAGACCCAATCGAAATATAAAATTTCTTAAGTAAGTATTAATTACAAGTTACAATGTGAAAAATATATAATTTAACCTATAAGGTACATGTGCTTGTAAAAATTGTAATACAAAAAAGGTGTTTCTCAGTTAATTATTAATAGATTAGTTGTTTTGAAAAACTCTCCTTAGAACTTCTACAACGGGAAATAAATCCTCTTAAATATTTTTTAACATACAAATGATCGCAAGATCATTTGAATTTGTAATAATACTTGCAAACATTTTAAGGGAATGTTAGTAAGGGAGGTACAAAAAGACCACGACTATTGTGCTCAATTAAATACCCATATTGATTTCACAAAATTTATTAATCAAGGAAAATTGTATTTTCCGAGTGAAGTCGTGTTTAATATTATTCACTATACCGAAAAAGTATTCAAAGCAGAAGTGATGATGCAATACATGCATGAACGCAATTTTAAACAACGAATGATGGTACTAGTGATGGAACATTTTATTAATAATTTAACAAACCTTTTTAAATCACCACATCCTGTCATAGATGTACATGAAGATTTACATGAGTCAGGTCCTTAAATTTATAGTTAATTCTTATGCGAATCTCAGAATTCAAACGCATGCCAAGAAAAAAACACTTCAATTATTGGGTGATAAGTCTACTATTAGACATAAATTATACAAAACTATTTTATTTTATCATGTCTAATTTAATTTTAAAATTATATCTGTAATATTGTTGCTATTTAATAAAACCTATATTTAAAAACTTAGTTTTTACCTGACTTATCATCATTCATCCATAAGCGCCCGTAAGTAAAAGTGAGACAGCATTCCATTCGCCAGCAGTGGAACTAGTCGCACACTTGCGCTCACAAATTAACACGTCGAGCTAGTTCCAGTTATCCCCTCTATTTCAATGTTGCAAATAAATAATTATTAAATAAATAAGTGAACTAGAACATTCATTACAATAGGCTTATTATTGGATTTTATGGTTAAATAAATAAATAACAAAATATCCTGATGACTTTCATGTAAATCTACATAAATAATCTTGAAACTTACTACAGTAAAGAAAACTTGTTCAAATGTTTCGTTTTAGTTGTTTAATAAACAAAAACATTGCTTTTCTATTTTCTAAGTTTATTATCTTTTCAACAATGCAATAATTTTCAAAATATACAAGAAAATGATGATTATGTCAAAGTACAAATTAAGGGCTGCAAACACGTATTCTTCAGGCGATATCGAATACCTGTGTTTGCCACCTATCATCAACTTGGTATCATATAGCAAATAAAAGGAGAACAATAATGCTGCAAGGCACGTGAAAGCAAGAATAATTAGTTCATCGTAAAGAAATATGACAGCAACTCCGAACACTAACAAAATTGTGATAGCTACCACTAAAAAACCACCAAATATGGTAAAATCCCATTTGGTTTGAAATGCGAACAGAGTAATTGCCAAACAAACGACTATTGTTATACCTGCCGCTAAAAGAACTTCTTGGACTCCTAAAATAGATGCGGCACAAGCCACCAAGTAACTCTCGCCCAAAGTAATCAGAAAAAGTAATATATAATTCATCGGAGATTTTCTGCGAACATCTCCGAAACATCCTAGTATTATCACCGAAACAAGAACTACTCCCATTGAAATAAGAATTGTTTGCAGATTATTTTGTACCCAATGTCTTGTGGGTTCATGAAACAGGAACCAGGCTATGAAACCCATCGTTATGCTTAGCTGTAATATAAGAATCGAATATACCTTTTTAATGAAACCTTTTCTGACGGTCTGATCCGAAAAATCAAAGCCTTTAACTTCCAAGCTTTCGCAATCCATTGTGTTGTTCATTGCTACAAATTGTTATTTCTTACTTCTTTAAAACCACCAATTGTATTAAAAACGTTACTATTATTATTATTTATAGCATACGTATAACTAAAAAAAAAATTCGAAACTGACAGCTTTATTAGGTACTTAATGTACCAATAAAAGAGATTTTTATACTGTTGTATGATTAAAGTGTAAGGTTTATAGGGACTTATATGTATACGACTAATAGATAAGATAATGAAATAAAGTACATATATAAAAAAATCAATATATCCGCAAACGATTTGCAAAGCAAATGAAATGGAGTTTAATTTTTATGCACGACATTAAATTTTATTATCCTTTTTAGACTTTGTGTCATAATTAGGTAAACATATGTAAATAGTGTATTAAATAGTTAAAGACGGAATGAACACATTGTTTTTTCACAATTTTGACAGATTATCTACCTTCATGTTTTCAGTCTCTAGTATTCAATTTTTTGGGAACAGGATTTCCCCCGTTTAGCATTCGATTAGGTTAGTCTACATGCTTTTAAAACCCCCAGAAAGTAACACCAAGGTGTAATGAAATAATTATTCTTCATCAATTTACATGGAAGCAAAAAAGCTATTTCTAAATTCGTTAGCTAACTAACTATATGAACGTAAGGGGTTGAGACGTTTCTGTTTTCTGTTTTTTTTTTTTTTTGTTTCGTAAAATAATATAACAACTTATGTGTGAACTCGCCAAGCAGTAATTAAGTAGGGTCTTAGTAAGCAATATTTTTTCTTTCTAATCATTATTATCCAAGTATCTATTTCTATAGATAAGTTTGAAAGAAGTTTAACAGTAGTTGGCACTCGCTTAGATTTCAATTATATTATCGATGGTGTCGACAAACCCGCTTGATATTTGTACCAACTTGGCCTCTTCTTCAAATAAATGTTTCGTTTCAAATTTTGTTTTTTGGTAACATAATTATTTCGCTTCTCTAAATAATCAGAAGAAGACATCAATTATGTTGAAAATATCATTGTCTATTACTTGGTGTATATTATCTAAATAATAAAAAAATCAAATATTATCACTTCGTTATTATGTTAATCATCAATAATACATAGTAAAATATTACACAACTGAAAAAAAAACGTATTTGTTCTTATATACATTAGATAAGATATGGATATGAAATTCAAATGAAATGTTTCATTTTTAGAAAACGTCATTAACCATATCATGATAATCAAAATTGATTATTTTGGAACGAAAATTCCCCTGATTTATGTCATTCCACTTGAAAGTGACTTTTTATTGAAAGAAATAAATCATAGTTGCATTATTTAAATATTTAAAAAGAAGTAACATTTGAGTTATACATAAACACTAAAAGGAGTGCATTTTTACGCCGTTCCCTTATAGCGCTCCCTGTTTATAACATCTTTAATGACTAATTATACGATTCATCCAATAAAAACCTTTGAACGTTGTAGTTCTTTTAATGATATATTCAATAGCCTATAAGATTAGTCAACAGTACAAAAATATTTTTGTTACAATTCACCAAAGTTAATGTAAAATCGATTATATTTATTATTTTATTTATTTATTTGTATTAATTTTTACTATAAAAACTTTCTTGTTATACTACCATCATGATCGTTTATCTTTCGATTTTTTTGAATAAATAAAATAATTTCTAATTTTACCTAAAATTACGTAAATGTAAAAGTATTAATAAAGCATTAAAAAAGAGCTAATTCTTTGTTAACAAAAATACCTCTATCATGTACATTTTCGTAGCATTATAAGAGATAAAAAAGAAAAATTACTTTAAAAAAACGTTTATTAAAAATGTAATTCCTTTTAACATGCAAAAATACAATTGTTAAATTCAAACGTAATATATGCATAATTTTATAACAATGACACATGTTTAATCTTACAATCTACTTTCATATCACAAATGACAATATTAAATATTTAAAAAATGACAAGTCTTTATTTACTTGAAAAGTTCAGGATGAAGTTCACATCCAGTATATGCATCATTTTCAATACAAAATTTGATCACTTTTCTCCAACAGTAATCAGCAGCAACAGTGTAGGGGTTCCCAATTACAATCATCAACGTTTGAGCCCTTGTTAATGCCACATTCATTCTTTTTGGATTAGAAAGGAAACCAACACCGTACTTTAAATCGTTAGAAACGAGATTTTGATTGGAACGCACTAAAGACAAAATTACAATGTGGAATTCTCGCCCTTGAAATTCCTCCACTGTTCCTATTTTAGGGAGCTCAAATTCTGCATCATCTAAAAGTGAACGAATCTGCCTTACCTGTAAAAACGAAGTATTATCAGTATGTATTAAATTTCTATATTAATTAAAAATATTCTTTATAAGGTTCCTACGTTGTATGAATAAAAAAATCATTTAGAACGTTAATTCACCTGTTTAATGTAAGGAGTAATAATTCCTATATTGTCTGCAGGGATCCCCAGCCTATATAATTCATTGATGTAATAGAATATTTGACTGGCTTCATTAGGATTAAACCAGGACGGTGAATCTGGAGTTTGATAATTTTCACCAAGAACCCCATGAAATATAAAACACGGAGGGCCATTCGATTGTCTTTCTGGTAAGATTTCTTTTATTTTATGCAGCAACTGTGCTTCTTCACTGTCTTCGCTCGATATCTAAGAATGTTATTTAACTATTGTCAGTTAAATTAACAGAATATTTTTGCTTCCAAACTTACTGTAGACTTCAGTTCCTCATTATAAAATAAACAATTTGAAAGTTTTAATAAATCAGGCAAAGATCGATAATTGTAAATGAGTTTCGTGACTAATCGAGGATCGTATCCGTTTGAATTAGGGAATCCTGTTATGTCTCTTGAATAGGGAAAACGATTTATTAATCTTTCTAAATACGATTCACCCAATCCATGTGATAGAGCGATTTTTGACAAAATTACCGGTCCCAATTGCATGTGATCCCCTAAAAATAAATAAAAACAAACTTATATTTAACATAATTGATTACAAAAACTAAAAACTTAAAAATATCTTTTTATTTTTTTATTTAAATTTATTAAAATGTAAATATTTTATCCACGAGAAAACGTACCAGCTAAAATAGCTTGTCCAGTATGTGTATCCAGAAAAGCTAAAGGAATCATTATGTCAGGTTCTGAAGCTTGTCCCGCTTCATCAACTATAATGTGGGTAAAATGACCTTTAGAAAATCCAAGAGAAAAAAGACTGCCAAGTGCTGAACATGTTCCTACAGTAACTCGATGCCTTCCAATCACAGCAGAATTACAACCTTTAAAAAAATTATAAACAACTGTTCAGAAAAGCCTACTAATTTACTACTACGTTTGAATACCTTAAAGCCATAGAATTATTTATAAAAAATAAAATCATGCTGCCTCTACACAAACAAAAATAATTTTCACTTTTTTTTGTAACTCTTTAATCCTTACCAAGACTAATCCCATCATCGGTTATATTTATTGGGCATTGCCTTGATCCTTCTTTGGAATTATCAATTGTTGCACTATAAGGGACTAGTTTAGGGGGAACGGAGTTTTCCAAAACACACTTGTAAGCTACAAGCCTCACTAAATCACCTGGTTTCAAAACTCCAGAATCAATAAGTCTTGTTGCCACCAGATCTGCAGCACTATTTGAAGGAGCTGCCACCAATAGTCTGGAGTGAGGTATCATTCGCAAAATTTGTAGAATAATCTCAATCAAAGTTACCGTTTTACCGGTCCCCGGAGGTCCAAAAATAACATATGGGAGTGGTCTCGCTATACCCATCAAGACATTTCGAACAGCCTCCTTTTGATAATAATTTAAACTTTTATCATGCCACTCAAGTTTAAAACGCTGATTGTTAGTATAAGTTGGAATCGTTTTTGTATTATTTTTCCATTTCTTGTTTCCATTATTAATCTTGTCCTCGGTAATAATATTAAGGAGAAGTTTAGACTTTTGATTCAAAATTGTGTTTCCATCCTCTTTCTTGTCTTCATTCAATACTCTGGCTTCAGATGAAGTCGTATTTTTTTCTTTTGAAGAATGGCTGTTTGCGGCATCAAGTAAACTTCTATTTTTTAATTTCTTATGAGTTGTATGAAGTATGTTGCAGTATTCATCATAAGTAAAATTAAGCTGCGGCACTTTCTCAACTACTTTTCCAGGGAATAAGATTGCTGGTCCCAAATTTCTTACTACCAAACCAACTGCTTGATGCAAACGTCTAAAAGTTGTCCGTGAACTTACAACTTTAACAGAATAATCTTCTCCTCTGTAAGTGTCATGAAACAATTGGGCAAATTTGATATATATATGTTTCGCTCCAACTTTGTGCACATACCCTTCATATGAAACAGCATCAATTTTATAGCAATCCTTTACTAAAATCCTATCTCCAACAATAATTGAAGGCCTTCGTTCAGACAAATTTTCAATTTCTAACATCAAGTATTCTCCATTTCTAATAAAGCATGCTGCATTCTGATCATAAGTTCTAATTGCTAATAAACCATGTATCTCTTCCAAATGTAACAAGGTGTGAAATTTATCTTCATATGTACTTAAAGTCAAGCTAACAGTAAGACAAGGTTTAATCAAAGTTATTTCTTGACTAAGTTCTGGATTTTCATTGAATGAATCATGCTTTAAAATGGTGTTTAACAGTTTTTCAGGTACAGGATACTCTGGCAATCTTGCAGAGATAAATCTAGGATTTTGGATTACTTTTTGGCCAGGAATTACATCCTTAGACTTCCTATTAGTAAACATTCTTGCTTGTAATAGTAAGTTGTTACCATGAATATGTCTGGCTTTATTGTAAGATTGCTTGTCAGTTTCATAATTTATCGTAACATGACGGCCAATTTTGAACTTTTCAAAACTAAATAATAACAAATTTGATGCTGTACTTCTAACAAAACATTCACATTCTATTTTTACACTCTGGCCAGCATCAATTTGGATACATTTTTCATTAACTGTTGTGGTGATTTTAAATGGACTACTTTTATTGGAAAAATATGCATTTAACAATATTAGTACATCTTTTGTGTTGTTTGTAATTTCAAAAACAAAGTTATATGTTTTGTTATTTTCAGAAACATTCATATAAATATCATCAGAAATATTAACACCCTCCACATCAGATTCATAATCACTCAATTTATGAAATATCTCACTTACAGGTTTCATGTCAGTTTGAGGGATTATCTTCAATGACCTCCAAATGTACATGCCCTGTTCACTTTCTATTGCTTCCGTGATCACTTTATCATTAATCAAAGGTGTATAACCACCAATCAAACTCTCACTATTAAAGAAAATCTTATTGTCAATAGCTCCTATTCCTTTGTTTTCATCCCACTTTTTAACAACTCCTTGAAGAACTCTTGGTCGCAAAGGTCTTATTGCTTCAACTTCCAATATTTTCCCAAACAAATCAGCTACTTTCTGCTCCACTTCCACCTTCACTTGCAGATCTAACCAGTCACCAACAATAGGAACAAATTCAGAATGCACTTTATTTAAATATATGATAAAATCGCCAGGTGATATGTAGATCTTTCTATTTTCTCGTTTAACTACTTTCGTAATTAGTGCCCTAGTACACCAAGATCTACTTTCCTCATCTACTTGCAAGTCCCATTCATCATCCAAAACTTTTACATGGGACACATGTGTTTTGCCTTCTGCAAAGTATGCTACAAAAGATACTTTCATTCCAACTTTTAGATTCATTACATCAGACTCAAATCGGTATGTGTTGTCAATAATAAACGTATTTTTTGTAACAGTAGTAACTACACCAGTTTTGTGGTACGTTGAGTATTCTTGTTCGGTTTCTTCACATACATTGTCTTCTATTTCTTCATCGTTTTCACATGATTTCTCCAAAAGTTTATAAGCATCATCCACAGACAATTCTGATGAATTATCTTTCAAAAAGTAAGATAATAATGTTCTAAACATTTATGATAATTTGTACTATTGGAGCGTCAAAAAACTAGGGTTAGGTTATTTTCAAACTACAAAATTGATACATTTGTCTACTAGTACGAAAACTTTTAGAATTTCAATTTTCAGTATTTTAATTATTGTTTTGACATAAAAGGAAAATTGAATATATTATCTTTAATATTAAGAACTTTAATTCCTTAAAGCGGTACTCTAATTTGATTTATAAAAAATAAATAGTCATTATACTGAATCTGTATAACTTAGACACTACTTAAAAAACATTACCTCAAGAGAACATTGACTGCACTTGACATTTGATTAATATCTTTCCTTATATCCAAAATGATTTATTCCTTCACGCAATTATTTATTTGTGAGAGCATTTAACAAAGCGTATGTATCTTACTATTTATTCAACATTCTAGAATAAATTCTAGCCTGTGACCTCAAAAAATTCTTTAATATTTTAACTATAGACAACCTAAACCTAGTCGTCACAGGGTCGAGGGAGCTTATACCGACTTCAAACATTTTCGTAACAATGGTAAATCGCCATAAAGAATTTTTTATTTAGTGTTTTCGTGTTTTGTGTAATAAAATAAGACTTTTCATTTAGATATATTGTTAAAGGAAGGTGCTAGTTAAGAGATTTTCGTTCGCTTTTGCCCAGGTGTTAATTTAACATAATAATTCTGCTTGACAGCTTTTTGAGATTATGTTTTTAATTGTTTTGATCAATTCTAAAGTATGTGTAAACCACATTTATTCCTTTAAAATTTATTTTTGTAGCTATATAAATTTATTTTTATGTGTTTATTCAAATAGCATTTGAATATTTACAACTTATCTTGCCATTGTTTGATTTCTGCTTAAGTTTTATAGCCTCCAAATCACTTCTTAATTTGAAACAATCTGATTACCACCAAAAAGTTTTTGTAGACTTTGTGTAACTGATAATTAAAATAAATGAAAGGTAAAATACGGTAGAAATTTTTTTGCCAAATTTGTTTTTGTTAAGTATTGATTAAACACGACAAAAGCGTTAAATGTTTTAATAAGTTTTATTCTAATTAATATATGTTTGAACCTTATGTCTTTTTCAAAAATCTATTATCTCTATTAGTCCTTGTCGTTAGTTCTGCTAATGCTCTATTCGCTTTCAGATAATTTGGTATTTCCTAAGAAGACTGAAGACATCGTATTTCTTTCTTTTTGTTGTATTTCCTTTGTTTTTTTTGTATTTTTCTTACAGGTATTTTGTTCTTTTTACTTTATAAACTGTTATATTAAAATAAGGTAATTTAAAATGATAATTAGCTTTTCCGAATTAAGTTTTTGTCACAATTGTTCAAACCAAATACAGTTTTATTAGTAATTTTAATCATTAGAACTAATTTGGGTGGATAGGGAGGCTATAAGGGGACATTCGGGGACCACAGAGTGTTAGGGTTGCTTTTTGCCCCAAACCTAATGTTTTAATATTAATATAACAGCTTATAAACAACATATTGTACATAACTTTGTCTTTCTCTTGAAGGTATTTTATTCTTTTTACTTTATGAACAGTTGTATTAAAATAATCGTAATTTAAATTGATAATTAGCTTTTCCAAATTAAGTTTTTGTCATAATTTTTCTAACCAAATACAATTTTATTAGTAATTTTAATCATTAGAACTAATTTGGGTGGATATGGTGGCTATAAGGGGACATTCGGAGGCCACAGAGTGTTAGGGTTGCTTTTTGCCCCAAACCTAATGTTTTAATATTAATATAACAGCTTATAAACAACATATTGTAGATAACTTTGTCTTTCTCTTGAAGGTATTTTGTTTTTTTACTTTATGAACAGTTGTATTAAAATAATCGTAATTTAAATTGATAATTAGCTTTTCCAAATTAAGTTTTTGTCACAATTATTCAAACCAAATACAGTTTTATTAGTAATTTTAATCATTAGAACTAATTTGGGTGGATAGGGTGGCTATAAGGGGAGATGCGGAGGCCACAGAGTGTTAGGGTTGCTTTTTGCCCCAAACCTAATGTTTTAATATTAATATAACAGCTTATAAACAACATATTGTACATAACATTGTCTTTCTCTTGCAGGTATTTTATTCTTTTTACTGTACGAACTGTTAAAGTAATATAATCGTAATTTACAATGATAATTAGTATTCAAACATTAGTATAACGGCTCATAAATCATAAAATGTAAATAGTTATCGCATTTAATTGTAGTAAACTCTTGTCAATTTGTATTAAAGATGTATTTGAAGTTAATTATACTATCTGTCTATTGTTTGTAAATCAAGCTGCGTTGTATCCAATATATTTTGTATTAACTAAATTAATTAATCTATTAATAGTTCTATGTAAATATAAACATAATCATATTGCATTTTCTTAAGAGTGATTTTTAATAAATATGTTAAGATTACAAATTGTTTTGTTTTCTCATTAACCAACGCATTAAATCCAATAAAGTGTTTAAAAAAAGAAGGCATTAAGTGAAGTACATTAATAAAATTGTTGACTTATTTATGCTAGTTCGAAATTTTTGACATAACGATATATAAAATGTTCAATTTAAATTCGATAAATTAATCTAAAGGAACTTATGCTCTCCTGATACAAATGTTGAAATATTTTCAAAATTTTTAATTCGTGTTAACATACGAAGTCTGATCAACAAATAATTTGACAAACTAAATTCGAATTTCCAGATTTTTCTGTCAAACTATTTGTTGACCAGTCCTCGTGTGTGAATATAAGCTGAAAATTTTGAAAAACTTTCAACATTTGTATCAGGAGAGCATAAGTCCAAGGAGTTATTTTTCGAAAAATAATTTATTAGTCGAATCGCTAGTGTTCAAAAGAAAAAGTAACTGACATTACGTTATTCTGCTTTTACCAAGTAAAAAAGCCATAATTTTGATTTATTTATTAACTAGATCAGTAATGGACATGGAGTAGAACAAATATAAGCCATAATTTTGATTTATTTATTAATTAGATCAATAATGTACAATAAAGTAGAACAAATATATGTATTTTAAATAACTTTACAAAACAGCTTGTAATTACTATGCAAAAACACATACATTTATTTATTGATACACCTATCTATTCAAAACAAATCATTTATTTACACTATTTAATCATATACATGTTACCATAGTGTTATCAATCCAAAATAAATACATTTCAATAAGAGTTTATTATAATTACAGCAAAATTATGTACAATTTATTGTTTATAAAGTAAAAAGAATAAAATACCTGTAAGAGAAAGACAAAATTATGTACAATATGTTGTTCATAAGCTGTTATATTAATATTTGAATACTACGTTTGAGACAAAAAGGCCCCCTAATGCTCTGTGGCCTCCGCATCTCCCCTTATAGCCACCCTATCCACCCAAATTACTTCTAATGATTAAAATTACTAATAAAATTATTTTTGGTTTGAACAATTAGGGCAAAAACTGAATTTGGAAAAGCTAAGTATCATTTAAAATTACGATTATATGAATATAACAGTTTATAAAGTAAAAAGAACAAAATACCTGTAAGAGAAATACAAGAAAACAAATGAAATTTCAAATAAAGCACAATAAAAAGAAAGAAATACGATGTCTTCAGTCTTCTTAGGGAATACCATATTATCTGAAAGCGAATAGAGCATTAAGCAGGACTAACGACAAAGACTAATAGATTGGTAGAGAAGATCGGACAGATTTCGACAAAATAAGCTGGGCAGTCGGCTATTCCTCCTATTCCAGATAACCCACTGTACCCTGTCTGAAATGAAGTAACGTTAGGGTAGACTCGCGTTAAGGTACCTAAGGTACCTTAAAAGAACAACTAAAAAGCTAAGGCTAAGGGGATTCGTTCGGGGAGGCCCTCCCTAGGCCCACAAAGCTGAGAAGAGAATTGAACACGATAACGAAACGTTGAATCATGTAGAAGACGTAGTGTAAATGCGAAGCGGAATAGCGAGAATGTGCAGTAAGCAAAGCGAAGAGGTAAGCAAGAGACATGCAAAATATATAAAAAAAAAATAAAACATGCAAAATAAAAACGAATTCTAATAAAATAAATTGAATAACATGCAAAATAAAAGATGAATTCAACTAAATGAGCAAAAAACATGCAAAATAAAAGATGAATTCAACTAAATGATATTAAAAACATGCAAAATAAAAGATTAATTCAACTAAATAATATTAAAAACATGCAAAATAAAATATGAATTCAATTAAATTAACTAACTACATGCAAAATAAAAACTTGATCGAAATAAAATAAAGAAAAATTCTAACTACGGTCTTCTTTGTCTTCTCCAACGGCGAACCTGAAACAGATACGGTGGTAACAGATTAATAACGAGTAATTAATATTAGTAATATCATGTATTCTCACCTTAATTAATTGTAGAATGTCACGTTCCAAAGTTTACAAGTGTGAAAAGCACACTAGATCCAACGATACTACTGCAGACAACTTGTTTCAGTGGTATCCAAATGTTCTCACTCGAATCAGTCGAAAATCATCTGCATATCGCTTCATAGTGAAGATGTTAACAGAAAACAAGTCCAGGAAAAACGACACCATTGTGCTCCATTCAGTGCTCTCTCATTGGTTGGCCAATCTACAAAATTGCGAAGAAAAACAAATTAATACACTTAAATAAACAAAATAAAATGAAAACACACCTAAAGGCAAGCAAAACAGTAAAATTACAAAATAGAGACGTGGGATCACTAACTTTAATATTAACTAATTTCTATTACGGTTGCATACATACGACATACAACTTTAACACTGCTGGAAAAGAACGTTGCTCTACTTTAATTCTGCTTTTGACATTGTTGTAGGTTACAAATGTATAAGAAGTTGGAACTTTCTGGGATAATTTAATGAAAAATTCGCAACTACTATCTGTAATTAATGTTGTTACTTACCAATTCATTGTCATAAATCCTTCTCTTTATAACACCAACAGACTGCCACTGTTTCCAGTCCAAAAACGGCACTTCAATGCTTCCTTCAGGTACTGCTACATCTTGGAGTGAAAGAGGATCGACGTGTGATCAATGCTCCATAACACATGGCATCCAGTTTTTATAACGTTTCTATACAGTTAAATGTTATGGGAGTATTAAAAAAACACTTAATTTAACCATCCCCAGCAGAAAACGTGCATAAAGTAATGCCGAACTGTTTTCTTCGTGCATATCAAAGGCCTACATTATTGCAAGTACTCGTACCTTTGATTGAGCAATCGTCCGAAGTGAAAATTACAGTAAGAAAAATACCATAGTAATCGATTCGCGTTTTCAATAGAGTTAGAATTCAACTCAATAAAAACGAATTATCTACACTATTAAATAAATCACGAAATAAATTAACAGACACCGAAAAGTAAGTAAAAAACTAATACAAAATGGCGACCTAGCTTCCGTCGTTGTCATCTCAAGCAACAGCTACGTCAAATAGTCTTGTGACCACAGATAATCGCAAATGAAAAGAGAAAAAATATAGATGCTTGAAATCATTATGAATATTAGACTTGAAGATTATGACCTATATAATTTGTAAGATTTTGGAAAACCAGTTCTGCGAACAAGGTATCTTTGCATAGGTCTGTAGAATTTACTCTTTATGTAAAACTTGTACTGGTTTTAATAAAATAAATGAATAAACAACTTCGACGTGTTTAACAAAACCCTGAAACGTCAAATTAACTTACTAACTTAAAAACCATAGAGTATGTAATAACTGCAATGTAGTGTCTAGATAGTAATTTTAATAGATACAAGTGTTTATAAAATAAAAAATAAATAACAATAAATAGTAGTAGTAAAATTTCTCAGATATAATCCGCTGTGACCTTTTTACTCTTTCTCAGTACAGAACCCTAAAAATTGTTACGTATAATATTAAATGAAATTTTCGCAAAGAAACTGAAGACAAGTGTCTGTTTTTTCAATTATTTTTCAAAAAATGCCATACTATCGTTAGATGTATAGCAATACCTATTCGAAAATATTTTAATTGATAGAAGTAAAAATAGAAAACCAATGCTTTCCATTTTTTGTTTCTAACAAACTACTCACTATTTATTAAGGAGTAAACAAATTGTTCAATAAAAATGTCAGTAATAAAAAAATTAATGAACTAAATCAAAATCAAATAAAAAGAGCAAAAGGCTAACCCATACCTAATACACTTATTTTCATTATTCTGTAACATAATTTTTACAAACTGAATAACTTCTAAAGAGGGTTGTGCACACTTTACCCAAATTTCGCATACGCAATAGTTGTCGACATCAGTATCAGACAACTAAATTAAATTAATAGGTTTTTAAGTTTGAAAATTGCCGAAATTCGGAAGTATTCTTTTTAGAAATTGAATAATTTCTAAAGCGGGTTGTGCGCCACTTTACGCAAATTCTGCATATAAAACGGTTGTCTACATAAGCGTCAGACAACTGTATTAAATTTTTGTGTTTATAAGTTCGAGATTTTGTAATATTCTTCTTACAAATTGAATAACTTTAAAAGCGGAGGATTGTGCATCCCTTACGCAAGTTTTGCATACGCAATAGTTGTCCACATTAGTGTCAGACAACTATATTAAATGTATGGGTTTTTAAGTTTGAAAATGGCCAAAATTTCGAGGTATTCTTTTTACAAATTGAATAATTTCTAAAGAGGATCGTTCGGCCCTTATGCATGTTTTGCATACACATTAGTTGTCTACATTAGTATCAGACAACTATATTAAATTTTTGTGTTTATAACTTTCAAAATGGCAGAGATTCTATATGTATAAATTATAAAATTCAGGTTTTCAAACTTTTCCTGGATTCTGTAATGTGGTGAGATGAATTATGCACTGTTTACTTATTTAATTTGTGGGAATCGTAAATATAACTTAATACGAGATTTAAAAATACATACCACATATAAAACTGTAATATCATTACCCATTGCGATGTATATTTAGTATGTACTATCACTTTCTTCAAAATTTTCTTATATAAAGTGTACATAAAATGACACAACAATATCATTGTTCGACTAATGTTACCAAACCATATGCGTTAGTTCCTTTAATCCACCAATTTTTCGTTGATTTGTCTTTCCTTCATAAAACCAAAGAAAAAGCATATGTAAAAATATAGAAAAAAAAATAAGTAAAAACACACATTTAATGAAAAACTACAACAAGAGCATAAAAATTTCTCTAGTCTTATTGTTATTAATAGAGTTAATTTATTTTAAATAAATGAAAGTTCCACTATTAACACAATAAACATAAAATAAGTACTATTACAAGGATTTTGTGCCAAAATTATTTTGTCGAGTCTCCGGAATTCCATGTTTACATGCATTTACTCTTAAAAAGTAGCACTACTGTTATTTAAACACGAATTTACTGATTAATAAGTATGCAATCTTTTGTTTGGGCTAACAGTAAACATAGGTTATGTTTGCTTTCTAGCACTTTACACTCTCGGCATATTTAGCCAAATTTAATGATTTATAGTTCATCAGATGTAACTATTGGTTAGCACATTGTTACCTTTACATCCAATGCCTTAATGATTAACTTTTTGAGATTGTAACAAAATATGGTCGATTAAACACAAGGATAAACAAATTTTTAATTTCAACCATAATAAGTAAAATATTCACAATTTCTAACATGTTCCCAACAAATTTTCCAAAATCAACTGTTACAAGGACCAATAAAACAGTTATTTCTCTACCCTCCTAAGCAATAACTACAAGTATGTTATTCGTTGGATCATACCTATATATATATGCATATATTCCGCAAGTGAAAATGTGTTACATATTAAAATTACCTTTATCATATAAATATTGATACATACCTGTAGAAAATCAACACAAAATGCACTGATTACTAATATTATAAAAAGATTACAATTTTACCTAAATTACAGAACTTTGACCATTCCATTGAAACTTCAAATGTGCCAATAGGCAATTTAAATCCTCCTATTAAATGGGTTCTAAGTTTGCACTACGTTATGTTGTCTGTCGCCGACGTTCCATTCTCAAAAACTTTTTAGGCGTTTCATTTCCACCAGCTACTTGTTCTGGTGGGCGGGCAATCCCTCCGACCTAAACTTAGTGCAAAGCCGGAGGGTAGAGCGTGAGGACCTCTTCAGCCTCCTTTCAGAAATCATGGGAATGGGTGGGTGGTGTGTTTAGGGAGAGAAAGATGAAACAGACGAAATGAAGACAGAAGAGAAGAGAAAGATTATCTGTGGAATATTACTGCCCCAGCATTTGCCTAAATAATCCAACGAAATCACAAATAACTTGGACCAGAGCAACCGGACCCAGATTCGAAACGGTGGCCTGCCGAACGTTAAGCAATGATCTAGAGCACTAGACCACGCCACTTATTCTCAATCTCCAAGGCTCTTCTGATGAATATGGAAACTGAAACAGACAATATAATACAATGCAAATCCAGAATTCTAAACATCACAAAATACCTATAAAACTCTACATTGATCTGTTCCCTACAATTATCTATTTTTATGCAATAGTATATAAGACCATCAACAAATTAAAGTACACTTAGAGGTAATTTAATGTATTAAATTCAATAAATAAACACATGATTATACATTATCTCAACAATGTGCCTTATATATTAGATAAATCCTTCAACGCAGAATATAGTTTACTAGACATATAAATACATTCTAAATAGCTCTTAAATTTCATTAATCTGTCCATAATGAGTGTGTACTAAAGTTCATGATTGAAACTTGAAACTGATACTAGCAACTATTAAAATGAATACCTTATGGACCACAACATCGATAATATTAAACACACCTAGTTAAACAACTTAATATTTTTATAAAAAGGTTAATTTTTGTATCATGTATATTTTAAAAAAAACGTCTATAATGAACCATTACATATTTTAGAATACATTGCATTACAAAACATATTACAATAACCACTTTAGTGTAGTAGTTTTATTAGTATGTACATGAAAAGATGGAACTTCTACCAACCAATAGTTTTACATATAACTATTGTATAATACGGTCTTTGCTGAATATCATTTCAGTAAGCTGTTAGTCTAAAATGCTTTTTAGAATAATTATACTAAAAAAAAAACAATATCTTATATTCCTAAATAAAAATAAAAATACATAACATCAGTCAAGTTATTATTTGGAAATTAAAGTAACTTTGAGTACAAATTGAACTTTCCATAAAACAATTAAATTAACTTTTTGGATGTCGTTAAACTTGAAAAAAGTATATGATAAAATAAAGCAAAATAAGTGGAATACTGTACAATATAACAATTAAAAAATTGAAAATATTTTTAATAAATATATTTATACTATACAAAGAGACTCTTCACACAATAAGAAATAGAAAAAGGTAAAAATTTAAAATATTTCCTTCAATATTGAAGGATTCCATTTCCATAAAAACAAAAAAAAGTGAAGTCTGAATATTCCTAATTATTTTTCAAAATACCAAAGGTAATATTGATGAAACAAAAAGTTACAATTATTAAGAAGAAAATATATACAGGGCATCCCCTTTAATACATTCTCGCCATGCCAAATCTTACAACTTTTACTACATGATCTTTATTGATCAATAAAAAACACAAATAACATAATAACAAAAAAAGTGGGGAAAAGGAGGTTCAACTAAGAATAACTTTTTTTTTAGAAACGGCAAAGCCGCGATGCAATATTTTAAACATTTCTGAACTGTTTACAGCTGTTTTTTGTATCGTGGTACTTGCATTTATAATTAGTAATTGGCTAATACTATTTATGTTTTATTGTGTGTGAGTGTGTGTGTGTGTGTGTGTGTGGAAAACTGCAATGTGGACGAAAATATTTCGTATGAACTTTGCCATTTCTAAACCTACTCCTAATCTCTGGATGCTCCTATAATGGTCAAAATGAACATGAAAATATTGATAACATCGATGTACAAGTTGAGAGATGCAAACACATATTCTTCTGGTGAGATCGAATACTTGTGTTTCCCTCCCATCATCAACTGAGTATCATAAACCAGATATAAAGAGAACAGTAAAGCTCCAATAGAGGCGTAAACCAGCGTTACAATTTTGCTCTTAACGAAAATAGCAACTATTCCAAATACAAAAAGAACTATGACAGCTACTAATAAAAAGCCACCCATCATGGTAAAGTCCCATTTCGTTTGGAACGCGAACAGAGTGAGTCCCAGACAAACAGCCGCCGTTATACCAACGGCCATAAGAACTTCTGTAGCTTGATATGAGGCTGCACTGCAAGCCAACATAAAGCTCTCTGCCAATGTAAACAGGAACAGTAATATGAAATTCATGGGGGCTTTTCTACGAACTTCTCCACAACATGCCAACGCTATCATCGAAACAAATAGTACTACCAAGGAAATAATGAATAATTCAACATGATTGTGGACATAAACTCTTGTGGGTTGGTGGAACAAAAACCAAGCTATAAAAGCCATCGTAATACTCAGCTGTACCATGAGAATCGAATACACTTTCCTAATAAAACCCTTTCTAACTGTCTGATCCGAAAAATCGAAGCCCTTGACTTCGGGATCTTCATAGCCTGCTCCACCATACATTTCTAAAAAAAAATTAAAAAACTGTTATAAATCACAACCTGGCTTACTCCAAAAATTAAAATTGTTATAAACACATTTAAAACAAAAGAGAGATTTTAGTAGTTTAAGTTTTTTTTGTCGTTATGTTTAATTGATATTAAGAATTACACATCGTTATATGACTAGAAAATAAAGTAAGCATGTAGTTAAAGATAAGATAAAAAATCACAAATAGGGGTTGAAAAGCTTTCAATATGAAACATGAAAGCACGGACAAACAGATTGTAAGTACTTATTCTCATTTTTTTCTTCTGTAATTTTATTAAGTAATACACTTCGTCTGTCCATGAAATTAGAGCTCAGTGAAATTACATACCTACACTAAAATGTTTATAAATTATGAAATAGAGAAGCAAACATACTCAGTTAGCAGGAATCCAAGACAACTTTACATTACTGAAGATATTTATACAGAAAATACTTTTTCCTAATTAAAACCAACGAAAATTTAAATGTTATTAAGCGCATATAATTTACAAACGGAAATTAACTTAAGATTTCGCTAAAGACTGCTTCATATTTAACATTATATAAATGTGTTTGAATATAATGAAATAACTAATCGTAAGGTTTATCATTATCAACGTTCGAATACCTCTATCAATTTCTATTTTTGTTTCAGTAAAATTTTTCTGTTTTTCTCCAACTACCAGACATCGCACAGTTAAGATAGAGAAAACATTTTAAATATTTAAAAAAAAATGTGAACAACAATCTTAACATGTTAAGTGTTTATAGGTAACATAAACTATCTGTTTATTACGTTTAGGCACTGAACCTTCATCAATATATTACTTGTTAGTGTTCACTGCTGCACAACCTTAATTAAAAAGCTGTGCCACTTATTATTTCTGAATATTGGTGTAATGTGCGTATTGTATTATACACCGATTTAACCTTTTTGTGAAATTACGTAAAGTCATAAGATTTAAATTTAATATGTTTATTTCATGTTACTATACAAAGTATTCTTGTCGGTATCGCGGTTCATTAGAATCTGCTCGCTTTATCCCGCCAGACAGGCCATACAGACCCCCCATTGTTCTACTATCCTTGATAGTCAAACCCATTGTTTCACCGCACGTCTTATGAAGATATACCGATGACAAACATCGTCACAACAAAAAAAATATCTAACTGATTAAAAAATTCACAAATATAAACACTATGAAATCATGCAAAATAACTTTTTTTAGTTATCTAAATAAACAGAAAAATTAATTACCTTCCAACTTCAAACTAATTTTATAGAAAAATAAATAAATAATCAACGTCAAGTTGAAAAGCAACAAAATGTCAATATTTTCATAAAATTTTTAATTATGCCGTTCTGTTTTTTTAATAATAATAAAAATAGTGTCACATGAGAGAGGTAGAAAATCTCAAGTTTTTTTTTTTAATAATTATATTGCCTTTACTATTATTATATCTACTATTTTTAATACATTATTTAACGATTCACAATAATAAACAAAATAATGTTGCTAATATGCTCACACCATTTTAAAATAGCGCGGAAAGAACCTTAGAGCAGTCTGTTAGAGAAAGTAAACAGTTCACAATAATTTCCACGCAAAAGCATATTGTTACACTATTAAATATCCCTAAAGCATGAACCCAATGCTAATAGGCAATCACACCAATGCAAGTTACATACAGAGTTCTTATTATTAGCCACAATTTTATACGATTAAACAGCAAGTGAAGAATTTGCATGTTAAACAGTTGTTTGTATTCTAATCTTATTATCAAAAAACGTGTCGACGTTGATAAAAGTATTAATCATCTCATTGTCAGAAAAAAAAAACACCACAATTTCGCAACTAATTTACATTATGAATGTGATTTTTTTAATCTCAAAAACCAAATTTCAATGATATATCAAGTGTTGAATTAATGGTTTCATATCGTTTCAAAAATATTTAAATATTTATCTCTTTTGCAAAAAAAGACTATCACAAAGTGAAAAATTACCATCTAGTAATTACAAATTACAAAATGAAATTATAAGTTTTTAAATATAAATGTGTGAAATACATATTAAATATATCAGCTTAAAAAACGAATAAAAGAAAAATAAAAAGCTGAATCTAATATCATGGATTTTTTGCTTTTTAGGTTTGAGTTATTTCATTATTTTGTTAAATTTCCATTTTAGAACAGTACTGTATGTTTTAAATTCGAAAATCAAAAAACCTCAGAAAACATGGTCACGATAGCCTCGCATATCAAAACAATGCTATATTGTCGCATCTCGTTCTACAAGGATTACAGCACTCTTCAAATAACTCGGGAAAGCTCCAAAAGCAGTATAAAAATCTACAAATCGCTTTTTTAACAATCTCACTGTTAGACCGTTAAATAGAACTAAAACGAACCGTTTGTATTTGAGAAGGGTATGTTTTCACCTTGCTGATTATGGCTATACGGGTCGCCGGGTCCAACATTAGAATAATTAAATCCTGGTTGTGGTCCTTGTGGATAACCTGCTGGGGGTGGAGCGTTTGGATATCCAGGCTGTGGAGGATATCCTGATTGCGGAGGATAACCAGATGGGGGAGGATAAGCTCCTTGTCCAGGGTACGGTTGATTAGGGTAGGGAGGTTGATTTCCGTAACCTTAGACGATACATTTCATAATAATTAATCCAAAAATATTTTGAATGAGTGTATTCGTGACTAATGATATTTTTTTTTTCTAACGACAAACGAAAACAAAGTTAAATGAGCAGAGATCGACAAAACCAAAATACAAAAAAGAATTACGATTACATATTACGAAAATACCAAATGAATGAAATCAATGTGTTTTTGATAATGGATACTATACCTTGAGGGTACGGCCCGCTATTCCACGTTGTCATCTTTTTTCAATTATCTGCCAGAAGAGAAGAGAAAATGTAATGATCTTTTGATTTTACTTCAAAAAGTGTATAACTAAAAATATAAAGAAATACGATAATAGAAGAAGTAATTATGCACGAATATATATTACTGGATTAGGTTACATTGTACAGAACTGAGAAAGTGAAATGTATATTTTCATTCATATTTATTTAAGAGTTTTAATACTCAAAAGGTAAAACCCAGTTAATGATATTTTTACTGTATTGTTATCTAATATACAACAGCCACACCGACAGTGAAAAAAGAATATTATTTGAATTCTACCATGAAAAAAATAATTATCATAACTACTGATATCAGTTTACTGGTCGTTCCTTATCAATGGTGAAGTTTAAAGGCGGCGACTGACTAGTAACATTTACCTGTAATGTAACAAGTTACAATTCGAGCATTACACTAGTCGGTACAACGAACTGAACAGCTCAAAGTGAGCAACGAGTGTTAACGCTTGCTCCATATGCCTGTCGGTTTTTTCGCGAATTCCTTTGACTGATACATTACAAATCAATGCAGGTCCATTGTTGAGTTTGGTGATTTAATTCAACAAAGTTTTTTACCTTTATGTTTTGTTTTAATTCCTACGCAATAGCTTCACTGACTTCCTTAACAATATATCCAGTTCGTTGGATAAAAAGGAATTGTAAACTTTTGAAAGAATCGTCAGATGTAGAAAAATGCAGCGTTAGTGCCAACCTTTCACTTATTGGTATAGCTTTTCGGAAATGTGTATCTTTTTTCATAATTTTTGGTCCGATTAAATTAAGCAATAATTCGAAATGAGTGGGGGACATGCGAATAAAGGTTCTGTACTGCCTACTAATTTCCCGATTTTTTAATACATTCAACTCCACCGTTGACATTTCTTTCTCTAAATAAATTTGTTTGCCACCATCGTTAATTAACCCTTCTCTTCAATTTTTTAAAGCAATATCCCATTAAAATAAACGCAGCCCCCGCAACTTGTAAATCAACAGTCGCCGCCTTAAGTGGCAATATAGAAATACATACATCTGCATCAAACATTATACTCGTACATAACTTTATAAGTTAGTGTTTAAACTAAAATAAGACTGAAATCGATGAATTTGATTGATTAGTTGTTGGTTTCTCGGGAAACATATTCTTAATAATAAAATTACACAATATATATCACATTTACATATTTTCCTTGATATTACATATATTGACTTCTCAGAAATACTAAACTTAATACTCAGGTCTTTCTAACACATTACAAAATTATCTAAATTGATAAGAATATTAAGGAAATGATTAAAATACTTCTTCATTTTCATCTTTTAATAACTAAAGTTTATTAATCAATTTTGGCAACAAGTACAACTTTAATAATTTATGTATTCAAACCAAAACCGTTTCATTTAATTTAAATTTAATTTTTCAAGTACAAGAATAAACAAAAATTAGATAACAGATACCACAATACAAAGTCTATCTACATTAATAACATTAATATACCTTACTTTGCATTTTCTAGAAAATTCTAGAGAAATTTTCGATTATCTTGTCAGTGTTCTTAATACATTTGTGCGCTCGTCTATTCTTTTTTTTTAAGAAAAAGATTGGCAAAATTTTACGTAAAAATTATATTGAAACATTGATTACACAATATTACAGAAATATAGTTAAAGATGTTTGATCATTAATAGTCGAGGTGAGAATGAAAGAGAGTGTGAAAGTATAAATCACCAGAGGTCAAAAAATATTTTACACAGCAGCTGAACTTAAACAAACAAGCAACAGTATTTCTGCATTAGCGATAAGACATGCATAAGTTATCACCATTCGATAGTTGTACACACGATTGCTAATATACAGGGTGTGTACAACATTTTAACGATATTTATTAAAAATAAATTACAAAAACTAAATGATGCTTTTTAAATATTTCAGTACTTTGTTAAATTAATTATTGCTAGAAGTAATTATTCTAATCATTGAAATCTAAAATATTTTTTAACAAATATTGTGAAATTGTTTTAATTCTTGATAAATGAGATTTAACGATTTGCTTGAAATATATTTTACTAGCAGCTTTAAAGAACAGTTATTTACGAAATTGCGGCTAGCTTTTTGTCAAGTAACATTGAACTATAATCATAAAGTAAATCAATATTTCCACTTGCATTTATTTGTGGTAATAAAAAAAAACATTTCATGCATTGACTTAAATACTACTCTACACATACCTACGTTTGCAGCAAAACAAATATACCTAGTTTAATAAATTTCACTGTCTTGGGTAATTTTGTTGCGAAACATTATTTAAATAAGTTTATGTAAGAAAATGCTTTATAATGTTTCATAAAAGCAATTATTTTCTTATGAAGTATCCTCCTCCACTACTTTTCTATATTCAAAAACATAATTTTAGTTTAAGTAGGAAATAATGATTTTTACCATAAACTACACAAACACAATATAAATAAACATGATACATACATACTTGGACATACTACATGTAAACATTACATCAGATGCATATTTTCTTATATATTTTATAGCCTACAAATTAAGAATTCAATAAAAATCTTACCTGTGGATAATCCCGAAATAAAAAATTCAGCGAATATCTAAACAACTTTCTTACGTCAGCACTATAAATTCACCAACAAAACACCAATTTATGAACGACTTTTGCAATATATTCTTCGCCGACTAGAGACCAAATAACAAATGGTGTCACAAGTCTGATTAATCTGATTAATCTCTGGAAGTTTCCGGTCGTTTGTTTTGTTACTATCAGTGTTAGGTGACTAATGGATCCATAGATAAATATAAAATCAAAAATCACAAACATGAAGAAATTGAGAACTATTCAAGTAAACTTCACCGGCTAAAATTAAAAATTAAAATAGTTTTCATCTTCCTATTATCAAGTTATAATTATACAAATTACGTTGTGTATTGTTTTTATACAACAATTATTGAGAATTACAAATATTCAACAGATGTAATCTTAACGTATGTATAACTTTGAGCTGAATGCAACTTGATTTTAGGAACATTTTACGTTATAGTGTACTATTATGGTGTAATTTATTTTAGTTATTTTATTTTTAGTGTTTTCTTCATTTCCAGTGTGGCAGCAGCTGTTGAATGTATGAAATAATTTGCTCATATAGTGAACGTCAAAATTATAAATTACGTTTAATTAAAAATGGCAAAAAAGACTTATGATTTACTTTTTAAACTGCTTTTAATAGGAGATTCCGGTGTTGGTAAAACTTGCATATTGTTTAGATTTTCTGACGATGCGTTTACCACTACCTTTATTTCAACTATTGGTACGTAAATTTGTATTTAAATTTTTAATTATTAACATTTTCATATCTTTTTCATGTTTAGTAATCATCACAGTTTCATTTATTAACGATTTGTACAAAAATGTTCAATTCTCAACGTCCTTCGCAAGTTCATTGTTATCACGTTATTTATAAATGTGGGGTGAGGTCAGGCACCATTTAATTGTTTTTTATTTTATTTTAGGCATAGATTTTAAAATAAAAACCGTTGAATTAAGAGGAAAAAAGATTAAGTTACAAATATGGGATACTGCAGGGCAAGAAAGATTCCACACTATTACCACATCTTATTACAGAGGTGCCATGGGAATTATGCTAGTTTATGATATATCAAATGAAAAAAGTTTTGAAAATATCATAAAATGGTTAAGAAACATAGACGAGGTAAGTACAAATTGTCATTAATTAGTAACATATATTTTTTAATCTTGATTTTCGTAGCATGCTAATGAGGATGTTGAGAAAATGATATTGGGAAATAAATGTGATATGGATGACAAGAGAACTGTTAGTAGGGAAAGAGGGGAAGCTGTAAGTGTTACAATTTTATGTTTATCATTTGAAATACTACAAGGCATATCATTTACTAATTTAAAAAAATATGCAAGAACAGTACAACTGATATTTAATGTAGGTTATACTTTATATATTATTCATATTTTGTTAATAAAAATTAGGTGGCCAGGGAGCATGGAATACGATTTATGGAAACTTCTGCCAAGGCAAGTATAAATATAGATCGAGCTTTTAATGAGTTAGCAGAAGCAATATTAGATAAGACAGCAGGAAGAGAACCTGGTGATCATATCGACAAAGTTACTGTAGATAGAAGACAACAGTCAAGTACTACAGGGTCCTGCTGCAGTAAATAAGCCATAATTTAAGTCCTAAACATTTTACTCGACGATATTCGTTTTTTTTTGTGAATTTTATTGTAGAATGTGAAATTGAGTATATTTTGTAGGCTTGTGTTATTTATACAGTTACTTAATCTCTCTTTTTCCTTGTTTCTCTTTAACTCATTTTGGATTAAGGAAGGAGATTAATAGTTTGTTTATATTTTTGTAATTTAGATTTTGTATAGGTTGATTTTTCTCCTTGAACAATATCTTAACCTTTGTAATACGTATTAATTTATTAAGAGAATGAAAAGATCAGGAATATTATTTTGTTCATATAAGGAAGCACAATAAGGACTAATAGGAAAATATGTTATTTGCTTAATAAATGTCTGCTTTAAGATTGTAAAGAGTGTATATATTAATTATGAGAAATATTCAACATAAAATGAATGTGGATGAACCAAGGAGCTTTGTAATAGTGAATTCTCACAACTAGTCATTATGCACAGGTTTGAAGGTTGTATTTTTTTATCAACTTTGTTAGTGATCTCAGAATTTGATTTTATAACTCATAAACATAAATGACCAAAATAAGTTTTTAGTTTAAATACACATTATAATTATACTGTATAATAACGAAAAATGCTCTTAAATTTATTTTTGATGTATGAAGTATTCTGTTAGGTGGTAGTAAATTAATTTCTTCAAAATTATGTATATTATTTTTTTGCAGTTGTAGAGTATACAAAAATCAAATATGTAATTTTAAATTATGACGTTTATTTTTTTTTATTTATTTGTAATTAATCCATTTTTTCTTTTAATTTATTAAGTAAAATTTTGTACCTTAACATAAATTTTTGCAACTTCAAACTTGTTAACACACAAAATGACTGTATTAATAAATTGCCTTCTTATCACTACCACTACATTCTACACATTGGCAAAGATTTGCAATATATATAAATTATAATAATAACAATAATAAATCAAAACATTATGCTTATCAAATTACTCCGTTATTTTTTTGTACCTACTTGAAAAGATGTGTAAAATGTTTTTAAATAATTTTATTGATAAGGATAAATTTATTTTATGTAAAACGTTATGTTTTTCTCATTTAGTTCTAATATGAGTTAAAATATGTTTTAAAATAATTTGCCATTATTATAAGTTCAAGCTTTCATTGTAATTTACTATAAATGTGAGTGTTAATATACCATTTGCTTTGTTATTTTTGTATTTTATGTGTTACTTTTTCGTAACGTTTCTCAAGAAAAATGAGAAAATAAAATGAAGATGATTATTTGCTATAATAGCTATCAAGAATTTTGCTGTTATGGGTTTTCAATGATACAAAAGCGTAAAAGAAAACGTTTCTGCTTATGCATATATTATTTTGAAAAAGAAAACCGTTACATTTTCATTAAAAATGATATTTATGTAAATGTTAATAATATTCCAAAGGTGGGATCTGTTGAATTAATTTCTTTTCATCAATTTTACTTACTATGTTGCTAAAATCCATTTCATTTTGCTTACCTGTGATTTCTAGGTATTCATGTCTATAAAAAATTATTCCTTACAAACTATTACTGTATAGTAGCTATATTACCTTATTGTATCGCCGTTATTTTTCTTCTCAAATGTTAATTTATTTTTCTGCCTCTTTTCTTTCCATTCTTTGTAATTCAGTCTAGGCATCGTTATCACTAAATGTCCTGTGGTTTGAGATCTTTGCGCAACACTTTTATCAGTATATATTTCTTCCGGTAAAACAAACTGGAACACTTTATTCTTAACAGTAATTTTAACAACGACCGGCTGCAAATCTACGTCTATTAAACTTGTATCAAGATATCTATAGAAAAAAAAAGATATTCATTAAAAATATATTTTGTATTAAAAAAACAATAATAAAGTTATATAACCACTTTTTACATAATGATTCATTTAATAAAAAGAATACAGGGATTGTACCGAAAATAACGCAACGGGGCCCACATAGCTGTAAAAACAATGGTGGAAGCTTTTAATTGTGGAATCTGACCTATAATTTGATTATAAAACCAGACTTGAGGTAGATATTTAGATCATAATTTAGAGGTCTAGATGATAGAACCATCGGTTGATCGGGAAAAAAGGGTGGGATTGATGGGGATGACCTTGTGAATCACTAAACAAGTGTTTGTAAGTGGGAGCGAAGAAGTGTGGCGCCTGTATCCCTTCGCTCTCATATAAAAATATTTTACAAGGTCATCATACCTTTTCCTCAATCCAACCGACGATACCATCATACAGAATTTACAATGTAGCCACTTACCGTGTGTTTTTGTCATGAAACTATATCATAGTCTCATTCTAAACTTTTTCATAAATAATACTCTCACTTCATACGAAAATTACAAGTGCCATTGCATTACCTTCGGTATAACTCCTGTAGATATATTAATTTGAAGTCCAAAATTTAAAGAAGTTTGCTCACTTATAGATAGCAATATCTAAAACGTATTGCTTGGGATCCTCATCAGAAAATTTAAATTTCAATTTAGCTTGATTAATATTTAATGGTCTCCCTTCCTTATTATATAATCTAATACAAGGTTTTTTAACTTTATCTTTTTCTTCGGTGGTGTTGCGTGATTTTCTTGATCTCATTGCCATTTCAACCCTTATTTCTGGAGCATGTTCGGATTTTGTGGCCCAGAACTCTTCGTCGGCTAAATTATCATGTCCTTTACTTAATCTTTCTTTCTGTTCTTTTCGAAATAATTGGTATTCTTTTTGAGCTTTTAATATTTTCGGTTTTACCTTTTCAAAATCCTGTTCCGCCTTAAGAGAAATTAGTATTATTATGGTAATTTTGCATAAACGGATAGGGATGACCTTGTAGAACACTAAATAAGTATTTGTAGTTGAGGACGGAGACATAGAAACGCAGGGGATGGAGGTAAAAATTGAAAATGGTATTTGTGTAGATGAGGGGACCGTCGGTAGAAGGGGGTAACGAAATAACCTTGTAGAACATTTAAAAGAGTTTAGAGGTGAAAGCGGAGGAGTGCAGGCGCAGGAGTGGCGGTAAAAATGCTCCTCCACCTCTCCGTCACCCTCAACAAACACTTTTTTATTGTCCTTCAAGGTCATCCTTTCATCTCTACCCTTTCAGTCCTCCGATCGATGGTTACCTTGTTTACGCAATTACCATTTGCAATATTCACCCCCACCCTGCACCTCCACGTCGCCTTCATCGCCTACAAACACAATAACAAGCCACAATTCAGTTAAAGAAAAGTGTGATTGTCGATAAAACATTTTCGAGGGTGAATTTACCTTAATTCTTTGGGAATGGGTAATTTCCACTCCATCTAAAGTTTGCAATTGAGGTAAAACTGCTAGAACGTAAGTTCTGTAACCTTCGTAATTAGTACATGGATTTCCGGTCAGATATAAATGTTTTAGATGCAAATTGTCCTTTAAAGAAGCTACACTTTCTAAGTCCCCGATGAAATTCAGTGTCAAATCTAATTTTTCCAAATACTCGCATTTCTCCAAATTTTCTATTTTTTCAACATTATTCACCGCTAAGTTTAAATATTCCAACTTCTTTAACTTGTTTAAGTTCTCTAAATTAATTGCAATAAAATAAAGTGTAAGAGGAACAATATTAAAAAAATTGAAAATATATACCTATTTTCGAAATGAGATTTGCCTGCAACAAAAGAATTTGCAAATCTTTGCACCAATTGTTCAGATTCTCTATTTTATCTACATCCTCTTGATGCAGAGATAATTCTTCTAAAGTTCCAATAATGCCTTCGTTATGCTCTGATTTTTTTCTTATCAGCTCCTCAGTTACTGAAAAAAAAAAATTAACAAAAGCCAGCACATAATGTTTAATGTAATCTATTACTTTTTACCATAATTGTAACAAATTATGAACTAAGGACAGGTTTATAATTAGATAAGCAATTGACAAAAAACAACATATCGTTTCTATAGCTTTTATTGATAAAACAAGATGGTTTCTGCAAATTGTCAGTTAAATATAATTAAATCAATACTAACTGTGAGTATATTTTGATTGTAATGAGGATTTCCGAAGTTGAATTAAGTATTTTTTATAAATATAAATATGGAATCAACAGAAACAACTACTCCGAGGGCTAATACCCCTACCGGCATTGAATATATATTTTTTGTTTTAAGTGCAAAGTGGAGGATATTTAAATTTAGTAGTAATTTTAATTCAGTTTCTCATAATAGTAAGATCAATTTCAAGTAATCTTCCTTAGATTGATTCTATGGTGCTTATTTGTGTATCTCTATAGTTGGTGAGTGTTGACAAATATTGTTAGAGCAGTATTTTGAATTGTGTTCGTTCTAAAAAGAAACATTTACAGTGAAATTTTATGATTATTTAATTTTTTGTTGCTTGGTCTATTTGTTAAGAGTTTAAAAATGTCTTGGTTAAATTTAAACGACAGCTTAAGCAGTATTAAAGGGCAATTATCTAGTCTTGCAAGTGGTGTCTTGACAGATAGTGACGTTTCGGGTGAGCTTTCTGTTTAATTTACAAATATTTCTAACCTGTACAGTAAATAAATAAGTTAAATTGTTATTTTTATGTATTGCAGACTCCCATCAAGAAGTGCAAGAATTAAATCAAAAATTAGAAGTGCTGTCAAATATCTGTTTAAAAAAAGATGCTGAAGTAAGTACACTTGTACTTTTTCAAGTTTTTATAAATAATTGAAATTATTTGCTTTGATTGTTGTTCTTACTTAATCTTACATTAAAACTATAAATCTTGTGCTGAAAAAATGAAACTAAATTACATTCTTATTACTAATATATTTCCTTAAAAAAACATTTACTTAGCTTAAATAATAAAGAAAATAAATTATTAAAGTATTAATTATGATAGCAAAATGATAGGCAAATATTGACACAATCGAACAGGACTGTTGTATTCTTTGACTAGATAAAATATAATAAACAATATAAATATGGTTGGATGTAAATGTACTTACAAGGTTTACGAATAAGGTTCAGTCTCTAGTATTTATAATGTATAGCATCAGGGTGTTTTTATTTTGTGCTGTAAAAAATAAAATATCCCACCACTATAATTAAAAAATTATGCAGAGCTAAACCCAATAACTAAATGATTAATCCTTGAATTTACAAATAAAACAATTTCATCTTCAACTGCATGAAGACTTTAAACCTATTAGTTATCCTTTACAATTTTTATCACAAAAATTCATTTTAATAATATAAAAAGTACATTTAATCTATTTTATAAAATATTTTAGTAGTTTGTAGTATAATCTGGTTTTTATTTGAGTAATTTTACATTATCATGATCATTTTGATATTAGATGTATTTCTATGTTTTTCTTAAAGATATATGTTACAATTTTATTTTGTAGGTACATTTTTTTAAGACGAAAGGTTTATACAAAACTTTAGTATGATATCAAATCAAAGAAAATTAAAAAAATTACTGTTGTAAAAATATCTTATCAATTATTATAAAAATCTGTGTTAATGTTTTTACAGAAGTAATATATCAGTTAAAGGTAAATTTGCGCGAAGATAATAATCTACAGGGTGCTTTTTTGAATTAACAAATATCAACTTTTGAAATCGCCCAATACTGATTGGTTTCTTGGGATTTTAATATCAGTTTTTATCGATGTTTGCATATTTGCCCTAGAAATTTTTATTTTGCATATAGCATAGATGGAACCATTTTTAAATATATATTTGCAATTCTTGATCACACCTTTGTAAATATTTGCGACTCTTATTTCAGAATTTCTTGCGTTTTAGAGCCCATGTAATATACACTACATCCAGAATACGTTGTTAAATAATAAATAAATCATGGGAAGTTTTTTAGTTTAAACTAAAATTAATGTATAATTTATAATTGGATGAACTAGTCCAAATTTGGACGGACAGGTACAGTTGTATCAATCACGAAAACCTTTTCCATCATACCCTAACTTAAACCCTTGCTACATGACACTTTACATATGCCAATCAGAGAAACCTTTCACACCATAACTTTAACTAAACCCTTCGTGCATCAGTGGTATGAATGCCTGGTGCATAGCAATTCATCATTATTAGCTATCTCAGCTACAACGACTTCCATTACAAACCTACCTACGCCAACACAATAAATATTAGCACATTATTATATAGACTTTATTTAATAGACTATTCATTCAATTTGCGTGGATAAGAAATAATTAATCTCCACGAATGTATTGTTAAGGGGTTTTTGTAGTAAAATTTCCCACACCAAACTAAACATAAAAAGAGTATTTGATATTTATCCACAAAAACTGATATGGTCGTTAGTTTTTTTGCTGTTATTTATTTTTGGAAACATACTATTAAAAATGTGATGGGTGTATATTTAATCTCCAAATAAAATTTTCAGTTATAAAATATAAATAAGTAAAATGAAACATTGAAATGAATTTCAGGAACTTCGGGAAATATTAATGCGGTGCAATTGTTTAATTGCATTCAAAAATTTATTAATAGTACCTTAACGTTTTTTGTGAAAAATTATTTAAATATTAATTAACTTCTAATATTACAGAGTTAGAATTTATTGTATACTCTATAATTGTTTCGATATAATTATTATGTCTTTATTAAGAGCAACAGAAGTTAGGACTGCAATATCTTAAAAATTTAGTTACCAAAGGGCTAAATTCTCAGCTAAATTTGAATATTTGGCTTTACACCGGTGCGGTGGATGACCTTTATTCAATTTAAAGTTGGTGCTTTTTTTAAATCGACAAATAACTTAACGTATGATAAGAGCTCTTATCTTAGGAGATTGTTTGCTTTATTTCAATTGATAGTATACTATTCAAATGTTTTTTTCGTTTTAGATTGAACGACTGCGACTATTAACGTCTCACAATAGCCGACAAAGGGTAAGTGATTCTTTTTATTCATAATTAGGGTAATTTTAATTATATAGAGAAGCATTAGAAAGAAGTAATCTTTATTTAAAAAAAATGTTAATTTGGTTACCGCCGCTGTTAATTGATTTATAAATCAGAATTTACGTGTAATCTCTATGTGATGTTATCAATTTTTATGTGCAATCAACGCCAATATGCTCAAAATAGGTAACTTTCTTTTGTAAATAATTTCCATTGTTAGTTGTTGAAATTGAAATTTCGAATTAAAGGATAGGACCGTTTTTTCTGTCCGATATTATTTACTTTTGTGGGTCAGTCAGCAGTCTGTTTGTCTTTTATTGCCGATTTTTTCAGGAAACATGCGACATAAGAAATATGAAAATGAGAAATTATATTTTAACATAGCTAATTCTAATTGTCGTATAAGAATTATGTTTTCCATTATTGTAAATAGAATAGAATATTTAAGAAGATATTCTGAAAAATACGCATAAATAGACCTCTCCCAGACCCTTATTTCAAGACAACTGCACCTAATTTAAAAAACAGAGCAGGCTATACAACCTATATACCTACTTACAGTTTACAGGGAAGCTATAAGTTTTATATAAGAAATTAATTTTAAAAACTTTTCATTTTACATGTTTTTTTACGACTGCTATGCAGAACCCTGCAAAGTTATTTTTGGTAATTAGTTAGATTCAGACAAAACTTACTCCAAAAAAACTTTGTACCACCTGGACAGTATTCTTTAGGGTACCACTAGGTGTTTGAAAGTGGGGGGAGTTACTAAAAAAGTATGTTTAGATACGGACGGAAGGGTGGAAGCGCAGAGGGTGCAGGTGAAGAATCAAAATTTTCAAATAGAAACTTACTTTGGGTTACGAAGTTAATTTCATTTTTAAGGTTTGATTTTTAACCTTCACCCCCTCCTTAAAACACCCTTTTAGTGTCGTATAAGATCGTCCCCACCTCCAACTCCTGAAAACATTTCTTTAGTGTCTCCCCCACCTTCAAACATGTAGTTCCACATTAAAAAACAGTCTCCAGTAGGTAAAAAAAATTGAAATAATTTTAGCCTAGACCCCCAATTCTAATACATAATTAGTTTTTAATGCAACGTATTGTAAAAATTATACGCGTTCAAAATTTTCTATTTCTTTTTTATTTCGTAAATTATGTTTATTAATTTTTGAGGTAGATCTAATAAACGTAACAATAAAATATTTGTACCCTACATGCTATTGTATTTAATACGCTTTGACCGTGGATGAAATTCATTTATCCACAATTCTATTTCCGTTTTTTTTTCTTCTTCAAATTGAATTTCCAGGTAAAAATATATATGTATTTTCTGTGTAACTCTCCATGTTTTCAGAGCATGCATTATTATAAAGTATCATCGCCGGTTTTATCACCAACATCTGTATGTTTGTATTAGATAAAACTGTTTGATTTGCCCTTAGGGACGAACATAAAACACGAATGCTATTTGAATGTTTTGTAGGTAATATAAAGGGGGTTTATTTTTAAAAATAGATAACATTTCAACTACATATGATAATAATAATAATAATGTTTAATAATAATAATGTCTAACAATAATAATAAAAAATACGATACATGGAGAGATGATTTTAATATTCTATAAAAACATACAGCTTAGTTATTATATCAACTTTTGAATTGGTTTATGCCAGTAGCGGCTCGTTCGTATTACACGGAAGGGTGCAGCGGCGAAGTAACATGCAGGAGACAGAAACATAAAAATATTTAAAAAACAATCGAGATTTTTCAACTTATCGTGTAATATATAATGTGCTAATATAGTATATATGGTGCTTGCGGTGGTAGGTTTGTAAAGGAAATCGGTGAAGCTATCTCGTCGGAAGATACAATATTCTGCAATTAACTGGTCATTTAAACGTCTACTTAAAAGATGGGACTAACTGACGCGTCTACTTTCGATATCCAGGAAAATTGTGAATATTTTTTTATCTACTATTTTTTAAAAGTTGATTCCATCGTAAAATCGTTTATAAATGAAAAATTGTCTATAATGTTCTCGTTGAAGCTATCAATTTCTAATATAAATAAAATAAATAGTTTCTAATAATATTTTGTCTCCCTTAATGTTTCGTCTAAATTACTTTGTGTTAAAAAAATTAAAAGGGATAATACATCATTTAAATTTTTAAATCTTCAATCGTTTTTTTCAGTAGAGAATAGATTTCGTCGATTGTTTTTATTTTTTTAAATTTTATATATTAGCAGTTTCTCACACGATGTTTATGTGGGAGGTTCGAAGAAACGAGAAAAAATTTCAAAATGGAATGTCTAGAATGTAGTGCATTGCATATAAGTCGAACGATGCTAGAAGTCAATTGTAAACGTCTAAATCATTGAAGCATTCGTCACCAACACGTCTCATCACATTTCTGATTTCTTAGAATCGTGAGCTTAACTGTGCATGGCGACAGAATCGTAAGCGTTTGATGCAAAGCACAAAAACTTTTTCCGATTTGAATGAAACTTATATACAGGGTCGTTCAAACTGCATGGTACATTAGACATTTTACGGAAACTAAGCGTGTTACAGATTTGAAAATTTGGGAGTATCAAGGATGATATCCGTCTGGATATTTCCTACTGTTTTATTTGAAAATTTTTGTATTTTTTTTTAATAAAGAATGGAAAATATCCAATGTATCGAAAGAGGATAAATAAAGGAATCGAATTGTTTTTTTTTTCTAAACGCCCTGTACAAATGATAAATCTTAGTTTTGGCATGACGTTAGCCTTATGACTTGGCTATAACTAGTAAAAATTTTCACATTCTAAGTCATTTTGTACGGAAGTTATGATTTTTTATAGTTTGGTTTGCGGTGCAATTTTTTTTCCAATAAATTAAATTATCTCAGAACTATTCATCGTAGGCATATGGGCATACATGTTGGTTATCGTTATCAAAGTCACCTTAAAATTTTATGTTTAATACGAATTAATCGTAAAAAATATACCATTCCATTTAAAATAAGAAAGTTGACATCAACATCCGTTATAATTGGAAGTGCCCGACAGTTGAAATTATTTTAGTTAAATAGATCATCCTTGATAACCCCTACTCCCAAATTTTCAAATCTGTAACATGCTTAGTTTCCCTAAAATGTCTAATGTACCACGCAGTTTTAATGACCCTGTATATATTTCAGATCTCTATAAATGGTAATTTATCATATAAAAAATATTTTTGAAAGTTGAAAGGAATTTTGCCTGGAATTGTGCCGGCTTGGGAATAAATCTCGATATCTTGGAAATTATTTAGAATAATATTAACTATAATCATCGTGTTATGGGGAACCCAGGGTTGAATTAAAATGTTAGTTATTCGTAATAGAAATTATACTTTTAAAGTTTTATTTTAAAAATTAACGATGATATAAAATCTACATAATCAATTCGAAAATAAAAAAACATGGATTACCCGAAGCTAAAAATTTTTAAAATAAAACTTTCAAAACGGAATTTCTATTACAAATAACTTCAAATTTGGGTTTCACATAACAAGATGATTCAATAATTGATTGATAATATGGGAATGTCACTATCACCTTTGTTAGCGGATATATTTATCTACAATTTGGAAAAACTAGTTCACAATAGTAGATTTAAAAATAATTTAAAATTGCATAAACGATATGTAGACGACATCTTTATAATATGGGAAGGTAATTTAGATGAACTCGATTAATTTATAGAATGTATTAACAAATTACATAAAAGAATAAAATTAATTTTGGAAATTGAAAACAACGGAAAATTGAATTTTTTATACTCAACACTATATAACAAAATTGATATAGGAAACCTTGGACAGATACTGTAATACATAAAAAAATCATGCCACCCCAACCAACACAAATTTGCAGCATTTGGTAGTATGATTAATAGACTACTGAATTTTCCACTCTCAGATATAAATCACAAAATAGAACTAAACACTATAAAACGATATGTAAAGTTTTTTCGGTGCACTTGTTGTGAAACATTTTTACAAATACTAATTGAATGAAATAAAAACAAGTGGCTGTGTTTCACCAATTTATTAGTCTAACTCTACAAATTTGTTTCGGTAGTAACTACCATTATCAAGAGTATAGAATTACGTACTAAAGTTTACGAAGATGTTTCACAAATTTATAAATTATAATTGTCACCTATATAGGAGAAGTAGGGAGTTCACTGAGTCCAATTCTGTTTGACTGTTGACTAGGTTAAGATTTTGGAATTTTGCTTTTTTTATTTCCAGGTTTTCCAATAATATGAGTTTTTTCTTTTACTTACGTTAGAATGCAGAATGTTCTTTTAAGCGCGTGTTTATATCTCTCCCACTTTGACTTATATAGGTGACATCACAAGAGTCACAAAATAACTGATATATATACCACTTTTTTCTTTAATATCCTTCTTAGGTTTGTTATTCACTAAGAGGCTTTTAATTGTTGTAATAGAGTCTCTAATCAAGCGTAAAAAGTTTATACAATAACAGTCTCGAAATTAAAACATTCAAAAATATTGTTCCCTCAATTACATTACATTCGTGTATGATCTTTTCGAAAACGATTGTTAGAGTTTTCTAGTAAAAACTTTGTGAAAATTAAACCGAGTGTTTTCATTTACATCTATTATAATGTTTTTTTTTTTACAATCATCCTACCGCATCATCTATAAACCTTATTAAGAATTGGATTCAGTGAACTCCCCACTCCTCTTGTATACCTGACAATTATAACTTATAAATTTGTGAAAGATCTTTGTAAACTTTAGTACGTAATTTTATACTCTTGATAATGATAGTTACTACCGAAACAAACTTGTCGAGTTAGGCTAATAAATTGGTAAAACACAACCACTTGTTTTTATTTCATTCAATTAGAACTATAAAACGAATTGCAATTAATAAAGGATACACGTCAAAACTAATAGACGGTTTAATAAATTCAAAAAGAAAAACATTTTGTCACCAATGCCAATAATATAAAAAAAAATCCAAAACTTGTAATAACTACAAATCAATCTAATATATAGGGAACATTTCAAACATAATTTCCCTACCACATCACTTTTAGACTAAGTTACCTACTGTACCTATATACATATAAGAATAATTTAAACATTATCGCTTATAAGTCTTCTGAAGATGCCCTTGTAGGGTAAAATAATTGTAAAGACAACTAAAAATAAAACAGTGAAAAATTTACCAATTTGAAATTGTATTCTATTTAATTAATAAAAAAATAAATATATGATTAAAGTTAATATCAATTCGAAAAAAATTCCAAGTTAAGTACATTTGTTTCCGAGGCGGCACAAGTTTTTAATTTTATGAGCGAGGTAAAATTACTTTTAGCAAAAATAAATTTCACATGATAAATTGTCATTAATAGAACTCCCAACTTTCGTTCCAATCGTCGGGAAAGGACAAGTACTTTATACGCATTTGGTTATTGATTTTTTCTTCTAAAAAGCCCATGGTGTTCGGTTATCAATATTTGTTTAGCAAATGATCAAATAATGTAGATTAGCTCTTTAATAATAAATAGGGTGGTTTTATCTTAGTTTCTCATGGTAACCACCAACTCTATATAAACACGTGACGAATTTATTTTATACCTTTTCAACTGTATAGTTGCTGTAGATTACTTGTTTAGACGAAAAAAAAAGAAGAAATATTGCTGTTCTTTGGTGAGTTTCCTTAGTTTGTTTTTTGTTATGTAATTTTTTACCTATATAAATTTGTCTACAAAATTTTTACATTATCCAGATTATTATTTGTTTTCATTAACATTACCTAACTAAGAAGTTAAAAATTGTTTGAAAATTGAAAAGTTTTTAAAGAGTATTCGTATAATAGTACCTAAGTGCTTGTAGGTAACTTACTTTATCGAAAATTATTTTAAAACCACGAAACATTCAATTGACGTAAAAAAAAATGTAAAGCAGAGAATTTAATGTAAAAAATTATTTCCCTCGCCCTTATGGGAAGGTAACCAAATAATTTATAACGGTTCTTTGACGGGATGTATTTCCGTAGGTTATCACGTATTTACGTAAACAATGACTCTATTTCCCCAGTAGATAACAAGCCCTTTTGGTAAACACACTTGCGTAGTAACATTAACAGACGAGAACAAAAATTATAACGTTAACTTCTTCTTTTACTGCCAAAAACATATGTATACAGGTTGTACGTTTTCAACCTGACCCCTAGACTATCTTCAGACTGAATTGGAATATCGTTTTGAAATTTTGGTTGAATGAGTTTTCACAGAAGGTCTACCATTTTAATATATTTTCGAATAATTATCACTTCCGGTTATACCGGAAGTTGACTTCAACTCTGTTATTTTAAATGGAACCCCCCTATTTGTTTTACATTTCTGGATTCCCCATTAGAAATAAGGGTACATTTGATGATACAACCCTACCTTTATTCTAATCGGTTTTTGAGTTATTCCATTTTTTTTTTTAATTATTCCGTTTGCAGCATTTACTTTTATCGCGGTTACCTTTAAAAGTAATTGATGATGGTATTTAATGATTTTTCGACATGTCCTTAATGTGTTTTAGTAAGGTATTAATTCGTCCAAAAATTTTTGAAAAAAATAAAATAAAAATGGAGTCAAAACATGTGTTGAATATATATCATAAACTAGAAATAAAAAAAACTCTTTTTGTTTAAATAGTAGCCCAATTTTTTTTATACAGTTACATCAACTGCTTAATCCTCAATAAAACGCCGTTAGATTTTTTTCTTTAGGGTACTCTAAAAGCCGCAGTTTATGAAACGTTAGTAGAAAATATTGAACAGTTGCAAGAACGACTCACTTCAGATATATGAAAGATTCCTGAACAAATCCTTAATGCTGTCCTGGTTATAGAAAAAATAGTTTTGGTTAAATAAACTTATTTGTAAAAATAAAAAAAATTGTATTAAATCAGTTTTTTTAAATTTTCTCACAAGATATCAATTTTAGATGCAATATGTCTTATACTTTTTTATTAAGAATTAAGCGGTTGAAATAACTGTATTAAAAAAATATGGGCTGCTATTTAAAAAAAAGAGTTTTTTTTATTTCTAGTTTATGATATTCAACACGTTTTGATTCCATTTTTGATTTTTTTTTTTAAATTTTTTGGAAGAACTAATACCTTACTAAAACATTAAGAACATGTCGACAAATAATTAAATACCATCAATTACTTTTGAAGATAATCACGATAAAAGTACCTTTATTTCTGATGGGGAATCCAGAAATGTAAAACAAATAGGGGGGTTCCATTTAAAATAACAGAGTTGAAGTCAACTTCCGGTATAACCGGAAGTGATAATTATTCGAAAATATATTAAAATGGTAGACCTTCTGTGAAAACTCATTCAACCAAAATTTCAAAACGATATTCCAATTCAGTCTGAAGATAGTCTAGGGGTCAGGTTGAAAACGTACAACCTGTATAATACGTGTAAAGCAGAATGTTTCAAAATTTCAAGTATATATCGGAAATTTTATTGAAATCGTATCAAGCGTTTGATTAATCGAATAAAAACGAATTTCACTTTTTTTCTACTTATGGACAAATGAATGATGAATTAAAAAAAAAAAAAATCGCGAAAAGGTTCACCAAGAATTTTATTAGAAAACTCTTAACACGTTTCGATCACGCGACCATTTTCAAAGGATAGAGTAAAACGTTAAAACTAGACCAACTGTATTTATACTTTAATTTTGTTTTATAGACTCCCCACTCATTTTTCTTAATTATTAACTATAAATAGAACTGTTCTCGTTTTAAAGTTTATTATAAGATTTACTCTATATCTATTAAAATAGTCGCAAGATCTGAATTTTGTAGGAGTTTTCTAATAAAATTTTTGGTGAAATTGTGTTTCGTTTTTGTTTTGTTTAAATCAATTAGAAGTATGTTTCACAATATTCGTGCCCTCCACAGTGTTAAGTTTATTGGAACGTATCAATTTGGAATATAGTTCAATAAACTTTCAGGAACCTGTGGAGTTTTGAGACACCCTGTATACAATAGCGTGTTCGATATTTATCTTTTTTTACCTCATTGAATTTGAGTAATCATGATGGTATTAATTCCATTTAAAGAACATGTTTTTTTCTATTTATAGAATAGGTATTTTTTACTAGATTATTATTTCAACTATTCTGATTCTATGTCGTTTGTTATGCTTCTACAGTTAAGTTTGGTAACTTTTTAGAAAAATTCTGAAAATGTTAAATTTAATTTTTATCATTATTAATAGGCAATTTCTCAGTAATTAGGCTCAATTATTTTATTTAATTAATTAAATATACATATAAATGTTTAAAGTTTAAATGTTAGACTATGTCTGTCTAATTGTTCAAAAACCTGTTTAGGACTTCCGTTGTCTTTATTTTTTTGTTGTATATCTACAACAGAGATAGACAAATTTTGAATTTAATGATTGGAGGAAAGAAAATCACTTTTAAATGTTTCAAAATTTATTGTGAACTCTACAACATTGTTTCGACATAACAATGTCTTTTTCAAGAGTAACAGAATTACTAAATTTTAGGTCGTTTTTGATTTAAAATTGATTTCTTATGTTCGAATTATAAGGTTCTTGTCAGTCTGGCCAATATAATAAGACGCATTATAACTATTGCAGATTCTTCAAATTGTGTGCATATTTTACCGATTTGGTTTAGTTTAAATCGAAAGAACGTGGCAACAGTGTTAATATTAATAATAATATGGGTTCAGTAAAAAAAAAAAGAATCAGTTGTTTTACCAACTGCTAATATAATTCAGCTGCATTGTGTACCGATATTATAACACTGTAATTAGTATTTTTGCTGACGAAGCCATATCAACGAAATAACGGATGCACAGGATATTATTGCATTCTGAGAACTGATTATTTCTTTCTTTTTTTTTAATGGTTTCTAAACTAACAATCAATAATCACATCGATTTTAAAATTTCGGTTAAATTTATGACATATGGATTTTATGTAGGTAATATAAAAAAAAACTTTATAAAAAAATAGAACTTGTACATACGGAAATATATACAGTACCTTTATTTATATCGCCATTATGTTATCCTTTTAATATTAAAAAATCCACTTTGTCCATTTGCGTTAGTATTAAACGAATGTTATCAGTAAAGCTAGTATTTCTCACGTACATATGAGGTCCATACTTAGGTCAACAATTAAAATTTCATTACTATTGTTACCTATATAAACAAGCGTCTAACAAGCACCTAAGTTGAAAATTAATTGAATGCTTTACAAAAAACACAATATTTTTTGAAGTCTAGTAGTTTTGCTTTTAAACTCAAAAAGTGAAATTTTTAAATTATTTCAACTTTAACTTTTCAATAAGTTGAGTTGTCAAAAAATAATAGGGGACCTTTTTTGTACAGAATTAAATTTACTACAAAAATATGTATTAGATGTTTACGTACTTTGTCTAGTTACTAAGCTACAAAATTCAGAAATAACTAAGAAAATGGAAAATTAAAAATTACGTTCAGGAACCACTAAATATTAATATGAAGGGCTCGAAATTATCACATACGTATTATTTCCTCTTTCTAGAGCGATTTAACAATAGTTGATTTTTTTGAACCATTGTAGGGTACATATTATTTAACATTCTTTATTTTGTTGGATGGTACATGAAAAGTTAAGTGTTTTACGTTGTTTGTTGAGTTTCACAAAAGTGTATCTTTTCAACCGAAAATGACACATTGATTTAAAAAACCGATAACACTATGTAAATAGATGTTGATGTGGGTTTGTTGCCACCAACACTGCCCGTTTAAATAATGCATGACGGTAATTGTGAAGGTACAGGGGTAGTTTGGTAAATAATTAGTCAATTATTTTTCTTAACAAAAATTAGTGGTTACCATGAACCCATGAAAGACTGTTTGACAAGGGTGACACGAAACTAATTCGAAATGTAATTTTGATTTTTTAAAAATATTGTTTGGTATGAAATGCTTAATTGTTTAATGCCTGTAGATATATTCATATTCTCGTGAAAAATTGGTGTACTATTAAGAAAAAAAAAATGAACTCGTAACACATAATATTTATTATAAAATATTGATACCTAAAGAAATACATATAAGGTGTTATATCTGAAAAATTAAATTTAACCTTTTATAATTACTCAAAAGCTATTATGTATTAATTTTAAAATCAAAATTTGTACTGTTGTTAAAGTTTAGAAACTAGAATATTTAATCATTTTTTAAATCACAAGCTCAAACTGTTTTGTTGGCAGTAGAAACCTAAAAGCAGCTAAACCCATGAAAAAAGTGATAATGGGGCCAGTCGTAAAACGCGTCACGTTTTTGTATTATTGCAAAAAAATAGTTTTTCAGTTTTAGCACTTATAGGCACGTATCTTTTAATTATCAATATTTTAGTAACGATGACTCTTATTTGGCAGAATTGTCTCATTATGATGTCTAAATATTGAGTTTGTTGTAATTTCCATTCTTTCAAGGTGTCAGTATTTTTTGTTTTACAATAAATGTAGAAATTTCATTTAAAAAAAAGATAAAATTATTGTATCTGCTTTGAGTGCTTTCTAATGTTTTAAATAGCCCTTGTAATGATCTTAATACGCCTAATAAAAGCCCAAGTGAAGAGTTAGGTGACTGGCCGCCGTGCCTCTGCTAGCACCAGCGCCAGCGCTTCTCACCCATCAGCGAATAAGGAAGAGATCGCCAGTCTACTACACTTACATGCTCTTTGTACGTGTGTATCAGTTGTTCGTATTTGTGGTGTCGGCGCGTGTGTGTGTTTATTTTACATACATTTTTAATCTCGGGAGTGTCGAGGATACTTGGTATATCTACGCTGAACTCGAAATATTAATATTATTATAATATTATACTCTCTGGGACATATTCGGGGGCATATTGTAATTAATTCTAAGTTTAGTTTCTTCTTTTGTAACTTAGTTGCCAAAATACATACGTGAACGTCAAAACATGAATTTTGTTTGTGAGGGTATATTAGATTAGGTTAAGTTAGGTTAGATGAGGTTAGGTTACATTATATATCCATATAAAACATTTTTTTCAGTGTATTGGTACGCAACCCACAATGCGCGAGGTCAAAATCACATTTAAATATGTTTTACGACCTGTACTACCAATCGTAGGAATTAAATGTTTATAATATATTTCCTCGTATAGGTGCAAGTCGGATATTATATGTTAAATGGATAATATATAGGTAACAATAAGTTTAGTACTTCTTGAAATGTCGTTTCATTCTCTTTCAGACGAAAAATTTCAAAACGTCCACAATAGTAATGCGTCTCAGCAGCTAGTCGTCGCGTTGTATTGGCTCTTACAATTAGTTAGTTGAAACATTATTATTTTCAACGGAATTTTAAAAGGAAAAACGAACAGAAATGCGGGTAGCACGTACATAGACGAGTAGGCTCCGTATTATTGTTTCTTATCGCGGGATCATGCGCGTTGTGCGCACGCTGATTGCGCTTTTCAGCTTTAGCCAACTCATTTACACCATACACGTATTATATTTATTATGTCTCGTAATCCAGTTAAGTTACCTTTGACTTCGTACCTGTTTGAACGCGGTCGAATTTTGTTATACGGCGACTTTATTGTAAGAAACAAGTGCGAGTCATAAACAAAAAAAAAGTATCTTATAATCAATATAAGAAAGAATAGTTGCAACAATGCGTACGCGATGTGCGTTTGTTTCTTTTCTATCGGAAGACTTTTTTTTAGAAAAGTGATGTAAAGGTAGGTAGTTGTATTTTTGGTACTTGATTGTTCCTTAATTTTATTTAATCGTAACACCATTATACCATTATTTTCAATTAATGTAAGCAATTTTTTTTGTAATACGTACGCAGAAAACGTATAAATCAGTTGTTAATATAAAAAAAAAGTTGTTTATACTGCTTTATTTTATTGGCGTTTGTTAGTTCGATTATCGATAATTTTTTTTAATGGTTTTTATGTACTTGTATATTCGAGTACTGGGTGATTTCCGTTTTTAATCTCGTAAGTATTAATTTTTATGGAATGAATTAGGTACCTAAACGCTTGTACTTTTAAGTACCCGTTTTTTTTTAATAATTGTAAAAATTACCCCTTGATTTGTCAGAACATACAAGCAAATTCATTTTTTTAATTACTAAATGTACCTACATATATTACAATGATTCGTTTTTCTATAATTAATTCTTAGATACTTTCAGAATTAATAACAACTAATCAAGGTATCATGGTTGATCAAGATCAAGGTTAATACTATGTACTTTAAACTGTTAATAGCGTTTTTAAGGGAAGGTTGATCCGGGTTGAAGCATATCTTAACATAAAATTGAAAGAAATACGAAATGGTTGTTTTACAGTTTTATTTAGAAGTTCTCTAACAATTGTATCGACCTATTCGGTCCTAATCATAGAGTTTATACAGAAACTAAACTAAAGATAAAGTACCTACTACTTCGATTTATGTTATTAGGTACAAACGGTGGACTCTGTTATTATAAATATCGTTAATTGCTTTGAATATAGGTCTGTTAAGATCTTCCGTATGTTCGTTATTCAAATTCAAATTTTAAGCAATTGTTATTTGAATTTCTACTTTTTCTAAAAAGTTGAGTTTGACACCTTTATTTTCAATATGGATGATAAAATACAATCATTAATTGAACGATTCATTGTAATTCAATGTTGAGCTAGTAATGGACCGTACCGATTGTTTTTACCAGGTATTGTTTTTTTTTTAATATTTTTATTCAGTCTATTTCAATGTCTGTCCTATATATTTCGCATCACAAACATATGATTTTTTGTATTGATTAAAATAGTTTTGAAATAGTTTTATTACTATTTATTGTATTTATATGTAGATTCCTTGTACCCACATGGGTTAATATTTTTGTAGAAGGTTTCAATTTTATTCAGTATGTTTTACAATCACAGAACTATGGATACCATTAAAAATATCTTCACATTTTTGGCAGTATTTCGGTATTTCTTGATGGCCTCCTACAACACTAAAAAGTGTTTGCAAATGGAAGTGGAGTGTATAAGAAAAAAGGGACTAACGTAACCTACCCTAAGCCAAACCTAACCTCCCTAATTACTTTTTAGCCAACGTTTTTCTATTGTATTGGATAAAGTTAGGTTATGGTGAGAATAGGTAAACCTGATTGGCATAAGTCATGTGCTATACTATACTCCAAAGGCTAAGTGCCATGATAGCCTAAAAATCGTGACGGGAACGTATTTTAATTAAAAAAATATATCATCTTAATTGTAGTATGTAGGCTTTCACGATCGGCGTCAAACGAATTAAGATAATTTACCGGGCTATTGGGCTGTGGTCTATAGGTTTTTTGGTTGCCTGACGTTTTGTCAGCGGCTGCGGCTGACATCTTCAGAAGCGTTTGTGGTTTGGCCGTTTTAGCAGCATTCGACATTATGACATGACACAAACGCTTCTGAAAATGTCAGCCGCAGCTGCTGACGTAACGTCAGGCAACTAAGAAGCCTATATAGACCACGGCCCAATAGCCCGGTAAATTATCTTAATTCGATATATCACCTTGTCCATAAAAATATATTTGCACCTTGTCCATAACAGCCAGAGTAGATATGTGGTAATTTGAATCCAATCTGCTTGTTGTTAGTTAAACAACGTTAGCTACCTCCTAGACTTTATCGTAATTTTTAGATACCAAATCTTGTTTTGAAATGACCGATAGAGTTGAAGCATATAAAAAAGTTTTTTCCAAATTTTTCATGTAACATAACATCTGTGTTACGCTATTCGTTATGTACCTAATACTTTTCATTGAAAGTAGAGGCGTAGCCGAAGGTGCCACCAAATTATACCTGACGAAAAAAGGTACAACCAATCTTGCCACTAACACCTAATAGGTAGAAATTATTCTAATGATAAAGGGCAATACTTTGTTCATATTTCATGGCATTTATTTAACAGTAATTAATAAGGATAGAAGTTTAAATTAAAATCCTTTAAAATTTTGGATTTTAACAGATTAAATCGTTTTTCGTATGTTTTTGATTGTTTATTTCTCAATAAACAATATATACAATTGTATGGCACATAGTGACCATTTTCATATCTATAACCTGGTGGCAAGATTGGCTGTTTACTTTTAAAACCCCAATTTTATAGCAGGTAGATCTTTATTTTCGGTCCCACCGGAAAGTAGGAAAGGATAGTTTGATAACCTAACAACTTTAAAAGCAAAGGTTAAAATGAAAAAGTTCTATGGTCCATTTTTTTTACTCAGACGTGTTCATTAATACATACGATATACCATACCTAATTATATATATATATATATATATATATATATATATATATATATATATATATATGTGTGTGTATGTTCGATATCATTGTAGGCATAAGGCATTACAAACGGATTGTTCGAAGCTGGTTCGAAGTATGTTCGCACACCTATTATTTGTTCAACTATCAAAGTTTAATGTTTAAGTATGATTAGATTTAAAAGGTATTGCGTTACTTTATTGAAAACGACTCGGTATTTATGTGTACCATGTGCACATTTGTGTATATTTACGCATATTTTAAGAAACAGCATTGTTTATTGAAGACTCGCGATAACGGAAGTGTATGTACAGGATGTTTGGATTTATTTCGCCTTCTCTAGATACGAGCAAGCCTTGAGTTTGCATTCAAACGTACAGTGTGACACAAAATAATTATAATTGAATATAACTAAACGTCAGTCGCCAATCAGAATGTTTAGCAGAGAAGGTGTAAAGAAATATAAAAAGCGATTTCAATACACTTATGTTCACCTCATGTTTTTAAATAATATTTTAACGGAAAAATAATCGTCAGCTGCATTGAAAAGGGGGCGATTATATGTCAGCTACCTCTACAAACCGGAAAACAAAAAAACCTTCATTTTCATTCTTCACCAAATTTTTACAGCGTCTTTCAAGAAATTGCTTGCAGTGGGGGAAAAACTGTCAGCTGAAGGTGGAGGGGATTTTGACTGACGATCCGTTTACGACTGGTGGGCATGGTGTCGAAATGCCACTGAAAATAATTTTTCAATTTTAAAGTTTTGTTGCCATAAACTGTTTTATCTGTGTTTTTCGTGTTTATTATGAAATATTATTTGGTTGAAACATGTCGATATGTATCTCTTAATTTAATTAAAAGTAATTATTTTATAATTAAAAAAATTGAAGACGACGACCTTATGCCGATGGGTTATTAGATATCAGCTGCATATTTTAAATAGTTCTCTGAATGATACAAGCTAAGTTATTAAACTAAAACTGGAACTGCACTATTAATTATTAAATAATTAACCTAGATTGATAGGGGCCATTTTCCATTTTTTTTTTTGTAATAAGAGTGCAGTTGTGCAACTTTTAATATATTTTTATTATTTACGACACAATTTCGTTGACATATCAACACGATCCCCGATCTATAGCTGTAAATTAATGTAACGTAAGTACGCCGCTGCGACATCTGTGATCGGAGTTACTATAGTACTAAGACGTTTGGGTTTCTACTTACATTATCGACGTACCAGTAAATGGCAGAATAATAAAAAAATGTAATTATGAACTATTTTAATTGAGCCTATGTTTAATGGAATAAGAAAAAAATATGTATCTATATAATGATACTAACTTTATATGAATTAAGTGCATTAAGTTTTTGATAAAAAAGGGGAAAAAATTGTAGTAATATAAATTATTATGATTTTACACTGGGAGTGACTTCCACTAAGTATAAATTAACAAATGTGTTTTCTTTTACTTAAAAAAAATGTTCTTTTTACAACATCTTGTATATACTTAACATGAAATAGTATTATTATTTAGACGTTGTAAAATAAGTAGAAATGGCATTAACGTTTATCTGTACGATTATTCAGCACAAGTGTAAGGGTGTCTTATTACACGGGTGGCATATTTTAAATGAACAAATTGCAAAAAGTTACATACATGTAGGTAGGAAATTCGATTATTAGATTATTATTTTAAACAGAAAGCGATTTTAAAAGCCATGTCCTTACCTGAAGTAAATGAATAATGACATCAGATACATTCCATTATTTAATACACGTGGCTCAGGTGAAATAGCTAGATAATTTAAAAATAATCATCGGAAAGTTCTGTTCGAGCGTACCGAATATTTCGTACCTTGTTAAGTAAAACTTCAAAATCCTTTTCTTCTTTAAGCCATGTTCATAATACAATGGAATTAAGACTTATCTAACTGTCAAAAATAGGTTGTATACAGTATAATCTCGATTATTCGAATAAATGTGAACCAAAGAGATTTCTAACATTGCAAATTGAGTTATTGTAGTTATACGCAGTATGTTATATATTTATAAAAATAATAATAATAATAGAAAAAATGGTTTATTAAAACGAAAACTACTACATCTGCGTTATGTGTAACGTATGTAACTTCATACTAGACGCTCGACTAACCAATCAATGCTCATTAGACGTTTTTCGGGGGAATCCCAGGCGCGTTAAGGAAAATTTCATACGGATTTTTTTCGTTTGATCGGAATATTTGTTTTTAAATTTATTTCCGTTAGGATAATTTAGGTTAGGTTAGGCTAGGTTAGTTTCAGCGCGCCATTGGCACTGGTAATAACAATAGACATGGATTTTCCTTCCGTAACGTCCTGAGAGGCGAGTTAATATTGTGTTAGGTTGGGCTAGTTTAAACAGGATTTTATATATGTTACGGGTAAAGTTAGATAAGTGATTTAACCTAGGTTTACCCGGGTAAACTGCGTAATACCCAAGACTCTTCGGTAAAGTCCAAAATATATTTGGAATTGTAGACGTTTCGGGCTTTATCCGGGTAAACCGCGTTTTATCCGCTTTCACTTGGTTAAAGTTGGATGTACCATAAATGACAAGGCCATTAACGTTTGAAAAACATATTTAATTCAAGAAACACATTGTACAAATAAAAATTAGAGTTCTAAAACTGTATTCTCTTAAAGGTAATCTACTCACGAGTACTTATTTGTTCAAACAAAACAAGCTGCTGTCACATTTCGGTTTGTAATGATTTCCAATAGCTTTACCTAACCTAACCTAATTACAAGTCCTTTTTTGACAGATTTTATTTTATTTTTTGACACCCTTCACGAAAACGCAGATATAGCTTAATAACATCTAGAGTTATATGAGTCATTTATAGTACATCCAACTTTAACCAAGTGAAAGCGGATAAAACGCGGTTTACCTGGGTAAAGCCCAAAATGTGTACCATTCCAAATATGTTTTGGACTTTACCCAAGAGTCTTGGGTATTACGCAATTTACCCGGGTAAACCTAGGTTAACTTGCTTATCTAACTTTACCTGTAACATACATTCTCATAGATACCCTATAATTAAAACAAAAATGTGATTTTTTCAAATTTTGTTTTTTATTAGGCTTCTCAATCAAGTATTCTGCGGTTTCAACGCTGTGGAAAGTATGTATTATGGAATACCGGGATACTACTGATTTGTTTCAGATTTTATTCACTTTTTTAAAATTGTAAAAATTCATTAAAAGCCCACAATGCTGCTTTAGGAAGTATGTATATTTATGGTACCTCTCTTTTTGAACGGTCTGTATTTGCAAACAGTAAAAAAAAAAACGCTGATAAGTATTTTATCGTAAGTGTAAAGGTAACAGGATATACTTACCTACACATACTTGTATACTGACTTATGATTAGTTATCAACATACATAGATACATAAGGAAAAGCCGCATCCGTGAGCTTAAAAAAAAATCATAGATAATATGTAGAATTGTGTTAGCTCGAGTTGCCTTACACTATTTACAATAGAGATTAGAAAATACATGTATGCAAGTGTACAAATACGAATGGATACATTGGAACGATGACGACTACACGACGACGGTTTAAAATAAATAATATTGTCGGGTTGTTCTGTGTAGTACACAGACAATTGTCGACATTTATGTTTCCTGCGACCCGCATGTCCGCGCATGAATTATGTTACTATATTGTTTTAACATTCATGGCCTGCTACCTATTATAACCAGCTGAAATTGTAACGCGCGCCCCTTGATGAATTTCTAATAACAAATGAATATATATCAAATACTATCCCCTAATAACGACTCTACAACTGAAAAATACGCATATTTATATTTTTACGCCACGTGCAAAAAAAAGGTAACGTTACAGTTAGGTTTCAAAAAAAAGTATTTTTTTAAAAATAATAATAAATACTTAAACATAATGTCATTTAAGTGTGAAAACTGGTTGAATTTGAAAAATAAAATTTATCTATTGTTGAATTGAAAGGTTCTAATCGTAAGAAATTAATTTACTAATTTTATTAATTTTCAAATGTTTATTTAGAACCACACAACCAATGAGCAAAATGGCAATAAAGAAATCGATGGCTGGGATTGGCAAGGTACCGAAATACCCCTCACTCCAGATCCCTCCATCGAGTACCAGGAAGAAATCGATAATCTCAAAAAGAAAATCGACATTTTAGAAAATGATAAAGAAGACTCGATAAAAAGTATGGAGCAGTTAGATGCGGATTCCCAACAAACGATTAATAAATTACTTAATTTAAAAGAATCGTTGCAAACTGAATTTAACACGTTAAAGAATGATTATAACGACCTGAAGAAAGAGTATGGAGATGTTATGAAAGAAAATCTTGAAAAATCCCAGAAAATTGAACAGCTTCTTAACCAGAAAAATACGACACAAGATGATCATCAGCTACAAAAAGTGGAAGAACAATATGAATGTTTAAAATCTGCCTTTGAAGAACAGAATGAACATAAAGCAAATCTTATAATCGAAAATCATAAAGTAAAAGTAGAAAACGAGAGGTTACTAGAAAAATTGACGCAAGTTTCTTCGAAAATTGAAGAGTTGGAAAATGAAGCCAGAAAAACACAAACAATTTTAGATAAAAACATGGACAATAATTCTTCTGAAGAAAAGGGAAAGGGCCACGTAATTGCGAAAGATATAGAAAATGTTCTTCACGATAGGTATAAAAGTATTTTTGAAGAGCTCCGAAAAAAATATATTGATAACGATTATCTAACCACCAACCATAGCAATTCCAACGACCATGTAAGCCCAGAAGACGAATTTTCTCAAGAATTAGATAGTGTTCTGAAATATTTATTATATTTCAAATCTAAATCTGAGGATCTAGAAGAAAAGTTGCAAAAATTTACTCAAGAGAAAACTACCACAATTCAATCAAAGAATGTAGAAATAGAAAAGTTGCTTCAAAACTCTGAAATACTTAGTCAAGAAGTCATTACAAAGACACAAACGATCAAAGATTACGAAAAAGAATGCTCCCAATTAATGGAAAATAACGATATGCTCATTGCAGAATTAGAAAATTTCAAAAATACCAGCGGTCTTCAAACCATATCTGAGTCTCATGAAGATAATATTTTATTGTTAGAGAACCAGCTCGAAAACGCAAACAAAAAAATAGAAGAATTGAAAATGGTAATATCAGATTTAGAAAACAGCAAGCAGGAATGCAATGAAGAAACAGAAACTGAACTTCTGTATGTCAAGAAACATCTCAATTTAACAGGTCAGGAACTGAGCCAAGCTAAAGAAGAGAACCAAGAACTATTGGCTAGTTTACGACAGAGTGAAGAAGAAAGAGTCAGGTGGCACGATGAATACATAAAATTAAAAAATCTTCACGAGACGTGTGACGAAGAAAAACTGAAATTAAAGTCAACAGTAGAAAAATTGACCGTAGATTACGAAAATTTGGAGTATAGTTTGACAGAAAACAATGTGTCCACTGAAAGTTTGACAGAGGAAATCGAAGATTACAAAAAAAAATTTGATGATAGCTCTTCAAAACTACGCCAGTATGAAGAAATGTTAAAAGAAGCTACTCAAAAAATTAATGATTATGAAGACAGAATTGAAGAACTCAATTCGCACACCAAAAACATACAATCACTCAATTTTTCTCTAGAATCCAATCTAAATCAACTTCAAGTCGAAATAGATTCATTAAGAGAAGAAATGCTTGAAAAGATTAAAAATGATGACAAATACCAGACACAAATTAGGAATCTTACTGAAAAGCTTCAAAACTCAAAAATGTCCGAGACGGGCTTAAAATTACAATTTGATACCCTCTATAAGGAGCTTTTAAGCGTTAAAGAATTAAAACAACGGTTGGAAGATGAGAATGTAACATTAACAAAACAAGTTGAAGAACTAAGCGCTTTAAATGCGTTAATAATTAAAGAAAAGGACGATTTGAAGAAGAAACATGAAGATCTTTCTGAGAAATTAGTTGAAGCTGAAGAAATGAAAATTGTGGATTTAAATGGATCAACAGATTCCAATCAAAATAAAAAATCCGAAGAACTTCAAGAACAATTGCTTAATATTCAAAAGTTAAACGAAGAACTTCTTCAGAAACAATCAGCTTTGGAAATTCAAAATGTAGAACTCACTAAAGCCCAAAACGAACTAATTGGCTTTGTCCAAACAAAACATCAAGAAAATTTACAATACCACAATGAAATCCAGAGGTTAAATCAAGTAATAACAACAGAATGTACCAATCGTGAGTCTTTAGAGGAAGAAATTAATAATCTGAAACAATTGCTACAAGAGAAGGAAGGTAGTATCAACCAGTCCACTGAAAACGGGGACATAACTTTCCTGAAAGAGAAACTAACTTGTATGGAGGAAGAAAAATTACGGTTTGGCGAAGAAATAACAAAAATAACCGAAGAGTTACGAAAAAAGAACGAAGAAATAGTACAGAAAGAAAAAAACTTAAAAATTCTTGCTGATAAAAATAAAAACCTGTGCGAGAAGTGTGAGTTCCTCGCTGAAAATTTATTACAGGAGCAAAGCAATCATCAGAAAATTCTGGCAGAGTATACATCACCTTCGGAAAGAGAACAAAGTCTGATAAAGGAATTGGAAAGATTGAGAGAGCATTTAGTTGAAATGGAAGAGGGTTACACCCAAGAGTTGCTATTAGCAGAGCAGAAGAATCAGGAAATGTTGGTCAAAGTCAACGAAATTGAACAGAGGGAGAAACAATCGAGCTCAGTTTATACATCGATAAACATTAGGGCAAATCAACAAGTGGAAACCATGCAAATGCAGTTGCAGCTGGTAACAAATCAAAGGGATGAACTTCGGAATAAATTATCGGACGTTGAAGACCAGCTAAATAAACAAAACGCTGCGGTCACAAATTTGCAACTTGTTATTGAGCAATTTCAAAAAGGTATCTAAGCATTTCTAAATTGTACGTATGCACTAGAACGGTTCAAAAAAATAGAGTATTGTTTTTTTAATGTCATGTTTAGGTAACATATAATTGTATAAAAAAGGAAGTAAGGCATACATATGCTTTTAATATTTAATAGTTTCCATTTAATTAAAAAGAATTTTTGTTCATTATTTCTAAATTTTGTGACTCGGTCATGAAGCAACGTACATAAAAAATTATTAATTGTTTTTGGTATTCTAAGTTTTAAAAAATAACTTGCTTAAATAATATCATGTCTTTGCTAATTATTTTAAAGCACGTGGCGATTAATTTCATTTTAAAAAAATTGAATGACATGATTTTATAGTTGTTGAAATGCTTTACAAAAAAATACAATACATGATTTCAACTTTTAACTTTTCAATAAGAGAGGCATTTTTTCTAGACCATTAAATTCCCTACAAAAATATGTATGGTACCTTTTATCACATTGCCTTGTTAATAAATAACTAAACAATATCACTAATTAAATGGAAAATTGCGTTTAGGAGCCACTAAATATCTACTAATATTAAGGGCTCTAATTATAACAGGCGTCTTATTTTCTCTTCCTAGAGCTATTAAACATGTGACATTGAAAAGAAATAATCGATTTTTTCGAATCCGGCTAATCTACATATTCTCAATATATTAACACTATTATCTATAATTAATTATATAAAAAAAGTAATATCCTAAGCAATATTTTCATTTTTTTTTATAGAAAAAGAGAAGGATATTTATGTAGAAACTGAACGAATTCGAAGGCAAATAAAAGCAGAAAAACAGGTTCAAGATGAGCTCAAACAAGAAATTTCAAATTTAAAATCCCAATTGGAAGGCAGTAAACAAGGATTACAAGCCGCTTCTAGATTAAATGATCAATTAGAAGCCTGCAAGCAACAGATTGCTTCTTATAAAGACAAAGGTAATTTTGTTTTCACCATTTTTGTAAGAATGCTCTTTTTTATAAATAAACTATTAACAGTGCCCTTCTTGTGATACATTGTATGTATACAAAATAAAAGAAAGAAAATAAGAAATTGTTCACTAATTTATTCATAAACTCGATATGTGCTTCGAGTATTACCTATTGTCAGCAATATTGTATTGTTGATAAAGGGCAATGCCCTAAACATATGCCGGCATTCTGAATAAATTGGTGAACATTACCATTACCTTCGTTTTCTGTCTTATTTGTATAAGAGAAAAACCGAAATTCTTAAAACACTGTAAATGTTATACATATACGAGGGTTAATCCAAAAGTGATGATAATATGAACATTGAAAACAACGGTTCGTCTTAAAATTATTTTTATTTTTATGGGTAGTTTAATAAATCAATTCTTTTAGTCTATTTTTTTATTCTAAGGCCTAAATACCTTTATAAAAGTGTTTCGTCTTGGCCTTCTAAAAATAGTGTTTTTAAATTTATAGCCTCGCCTCAGAGATGTTTCTTGAGCAGAGGAAATAATTAAGTCACTGAGGGTTAGATCTGAAGAATAGGATGGATGTTCAAGTAGTTCGAAACTTGTTTTTCGTATAGTAGACATCACAATTTTGGCTTAGTGTGCAGGTCCGTAGTCTTGGTGAAGCAAGACTCTTGCTAGTAGTTTGTTCCACATCTTATCTTTAAGTGCCTCTTGCAATCTTATTTGGCCTGCGTAATAAAAGTCCGTAATAATGTTTTTCTTTTCCAAATATTCCATAATAATTATTTCCTCAATATTTTAAGAAACAGACGCCATAAGCTTTCTCGCAGAACTAACACTGAATTTTTTCGGCATGAATGAAGATGGTCGTTTCCAAGCCATCAACTGTTATTTTGTCTCTGGATCAAAGTGATGGATCCAGATTTCGTCCGTTGTCACAAATCACCTCAAATGTTTTTAGATTAGTCCTTTAAATGTCAACTCGCATCTTTTACTCCTTGATTAACATTCTGGGTACCCAACATACGAAGACTTTTTTAATATGCAGTTCGTTGGTGAGCATTTTTTAAATCTGCCGTACGAGATCTCTGTGACCTCGGGAGATCTCCGATGGTCACTCTTCAGTCTGTGAATACAATAACTTATATTTTGTAACGTTATCCTCGGTAAAGGATGCGGATGGTCTTCTTTCGCGATGTTCATCTTCCGTAGATGTTCTTGACTAGTTTAACTATTTTCACCATCATGCAACTGTAGAATATGGAGAAACAGTCTCCCGGTTTTTCCAGTAAATCGACGTGTATGTTTTTGGTATACTTTTTTCAAGCAAAAGTACTTGATGACAGCTCTTACTTCGTTTTTATCCATTTTCGTATTATTACTTCGACTACTCATATAAATGTAAAATTACAAATAAATACTTTTGGGTCACCCTTTGTAACAAAGTTTTGTCATTCAACATCAAATGTTTTCAGTAGAAATAGTTTATAATATGTATTTTTTATTTTAATTAGTTTTATTGTTATAGTAAAATATTATTCTGTTCTTATTTTAGTTTATAAACTTTTGTATCGCATAAAAGTTGTTTAGTTTATTAATGTCCACTTATTAATTTTCTTTACAATATATATAGGTCAAGATTTTTAGGTTTTACTAACATAACGCTTTACACTTTCTACATAATATTTTTTTATTGCTTCTATATTTTTATAAGGCTTTAACCATCATTGCTACATATAATATATAACATTTAATTTCGTTTATACAAAATTTTTAATTGTTAAATTAACAACTTTCTCAGATGGGCCGTGCCTATTTTCACATAACACGAAAAATTGTTTAAAAATAATGATGCAGTCAGTTATTATTATTATTATTATTATTATTATTATTATTATTATTATTTTGTAAGGGTGATATCATTTTTGATTTGCTAATTTTGTTTGGGTATAGCTGCACGTTAAATATCAGCTGGTAATTCTGGGTAATTGTAATCCCAGAGTGTCGACTGATATTAACACGTTTAGCTATAATCTCTCCCTCAACCGACTATTATTATAAAAGGACCACAAATCGAATCGACAAGCATGTACATTTACATGATCTTTTTTGTTTTTCTTTTTCTTATGACGGTACTTAAACAGGTTTGATTTTTATTTACTTGAAATTGAAGGAATACAGGATGAAACACAACTTTTAATTGAAATAATATATGTATTAATATAAAATTTTAGAGTAAAGTGCAATATAAACTTTAAATTTATAAAGTTAATCCTCATTTTCAGTTCTATTTGCTAATATTACTGGGTTTATATTTTTCTATTAAAAATTTTTGTTTGTGTTACAGCCTGTATACAATTAATCGTGTAACCGCATCGTAGATTATATTGTACTTATTAATAATTTTCTAAGAACTCTTTTAGTTCCTTTTCAAGTTGTTATGCTATGTTTTATGCTGTTTTGCGATGGCTTTTTGAGCATGAAATGTTGTTTTTGCACTTTGGTAGTATTTTCATCTGCACCTGCTTGACTGTGTTTCATTAATCTCATCTGGTAACTGTGAGAATTATTTGGAACTCATATTGCCATATGGGATAAATTGAACGCGGTTCGTTGTCTCAAGGATTATTATTTACTATCTTCGCTAACGTACTTTTTTATTATTATTTTTTTTATGTTTTATTTTTATTGCAATGCCTTTTTTATTATCATTACATATCACGTTTTCAGCATTAATATTTTGCAACTTTGAGTAAGATAAGCTTTTAGTATAAAACGTATTTTGTTTATTTTAACCGAAGGACTAATGTTCTAAAATTAATATATACTTAGTTTATTCCATATAAGCACTAAAATGTTTTTTTAGTTTTTTATTATGTGTTGTAAATGCATCCTGATCTATAAATGAAATAGTTTGAGTGTATTTAAGTAATACAGTAAAGATATGCATGTTTATTTGTCGTCGAAATGCCATTTTTGTAAAGAAGAAATATCTCAACCTGCCCTTTTGGTATATATCTATATTCTTCAGATAATTTCGTAGATAGTGTTGTTTGTATGAAGATTGTAGTTTTCGAACGTTTTATTATTTTTTTCGGTTTAATACAAGTTTATTTTCAGTTGGATTGCGAATAGGCATGATTGCATGATTAACTTGGTTCGGGATGTGAGTATTACATCAGGTACTGGTTATTTTTTACTACCGGTCCCTGTGTAACACTAGCATTTTGATGCCAGCATTTCGACAGGCATGGCAAAAGGAGACTTAAATCGTCTGGATATTATAAACGCGTTGCATCAAGCACAGCACTTATTTATGATTTTTTATTATAATAGTTCGGATCCTAAAAATAATACATAAAATTCTGTTAATTTCATATATTATCATTTTGTTTTTATTTTATTTTATTTTTTTTAATACGAAAACCAAATTTGTATCGTATTGTGTTGAAGATTGTAGTTTATTTTTTATATTTTCGTTTTACCTATTTATATATATTTATATATTTAATTATAATTCTGACTAAATACAACTTACTGCAATATTTTTCCTTTTTATTTTTCAGTTCGAGAATTGCAAGAAAAACTTTTGCTGGCAGAGGAAAAATACAAAGATCTGTCCTCAAACACGGATGTAAAGGTCGATAAAAATTTAATCAAAAGTTTGCTTATTGGTTTCATTACGTCAAGTCACAATACTAAGGATCAGAATCAAATTCTAAAAATAATAGCCACTGTTTTGGACTTTAATCAGCAAGAAAGCGAGAAAGTAAAACTAAATCAAATACATCATGAGGGTTGGTTGAATTCCCTTTTACATCCCCAAAATACAAAGGGAAATGATCAAGAAAGCAAAGAAACGTTATCACAGGCATTTGTTAGGTTTTTGGAAGCTGAATCGAAACCTACAGTTATTCCTAATTTACTTTCTTCCACTATTTCTACTAAGTCAACAGGGGATAGTAGTAGAAATAGCAGTAAAAGACAGTCACCCTTAGTTTTAAGTGAAGTTGTGTTGCCAACATTTGCCGACTTTGGTCAAAGCCGAAGTTCGAGTTCTATACTCAAAGACGTGCTAAAAGATAATAGCTAAACTGTTCTCCAATTGTTAAATTTGTTAAAATTAACTAATTAATACATATGTACATAATTAAGTTCTATTACTTCATTATTATTATTATTGTTATTCCTAAGGGATCAAAATTGTATATTATTTTAATATAAAAATGTTATTTAATTTATGCTATTTAAATAAATAAATTGTAAAAACGACTTTTTTAATTCCAATAAATCTTTAAGTAACATTTTTATGCTGTTTTTTTTTTTCGGTAAAAGAATTCTGTCGTTTTATTATTTCAAAATAAAACCAAATGCTATTATATTGTTCTGCCACACAAATATCCTCAAAACTGAGGATGTGTCGATGGGAAAAGCTGAGGAGGTGAAATAAAATTGTACAGTTATATCAAATAAATTTGTGAAGGTTTAATGCGTACTTCATTTCATATGGAAATTAACTTTCATCAATTAAAAGATAACACAATCAACTATGTATCGAAATTTTACTATTTCATTTGATTCTAATCTTGAAGTAGAATAGATTGGGTTTTTACCATTTCTCAAATAAAACGAATTTTAAATAAATATCACGATTGTTGATAAGCACTATTATAATTCTAATTTTAAAATTACGAAATTAAAATACAAATGTAAACACATTTTTAAAGCAATGTGTGTGCATATATGTATAGATTGTTACATAGTTCTTATTGTGGAAACAGGTTGGGTTAGGTTTTGAGTGAAATGTATCCATTACAAAGAAAAAATAATAAGTTCATTACAAATACTTTTTAATGAGCATTATTACTTACTGTCTTTTGTAAATTGCACAATAAAAATATTTGAACACTTCTAGAAGAAAATAAATAACTGCCTTGATCAACAACAACTATTTTTTAAATTCATTTCATTTATTTTGTATTTATGATATATATCTCTGTGGATTACTACCTGTCTGTCAAATTTGTAGTACAGAAACCGTCAAAGTGCCGTCAAATTTACGTAAACATTAATAAGTTAAAGTAAAATAAATATCCTTCTCACAATGTAAAAGTAACAAAACTAGCAAAAATGGCTCAAGGAGTGCTGAGCTCGGATATTTCCAGAAGAAATCCTCAGGATGAATACGAGCTTATACAAAGAATCGGAAGTGGGACTTATGGTGATGTATACAAAGTAAAGTTTTACATTTTCTTTATTTTTTACTTGTTAGTTGAGCAATAATTACTTTTTAGGCCAAAAGGATATCTACAAATGATTTAGCAGCAATAAAAGTTATTAAATTAGAACCAGGTAACTTAACCTAACTTGCATATTTCAATAGAAACTTAACAGTACTTTTTGCTACCTATTTAATCTTTTAGGTGATGACTTTGGAATTATTCAACAGGAAATACTTATGATGAAAGACTGTAGACATCCAAATATCATTGCATATTATGGTAGCTATTTACGAAGGGATAAGTTATGGATTTGTATGGAATATTGTGGAGGAGGATCACTGCAAGATATTTATCATAGTAACTGTTTTTATTATTGTTATTGTCTTTTTTATGGTCGGGGATTCATGAAAATCGCATTACTTTTTAGTTACTGGACCATTAACAGAACAACAAATAGCCTATATGTGTAGAGAAACACTTTTGGGTTTGTCATATTTGCATAGTATGGGTAAAATGCATAGAGACATAAAAGGTGCAAATATTTTATTAACTGAAACAGGTGATGTTAAGTTAGCAGATTTTGGTGTTTCTGCACAAATTACTGCTACAATTAATAAGCGGAAATCATTTATTGGTACTCCTTACTGGATGGCTCCAGAGGTATAATTATTTATTTAAAAAATAACATTTCTGAATGCTAATTGAGTGATTACCTTATTTAACTTTGATTTGTATATGTATTTTCCAAAAATGAGGGTTTTTGTGATTAATACATTGTTTTATAAACTTCTATTACTGTAATTGGCATTATACATCATTGTTTATGCCAGATATATACAATTATAAAATGTTGCCTTTTATAGGTTGCAGCTGTGGAAAGAAAAGGCGGTTACAATCAATTATGTGATATTTGGGCTATAGGAATTACTGCAATAGAATTGGCTGAACTTCAACCCCCCATGTTTGACTTACATCCAATGAGGGCTTTGTTTTTAATGTCAAAAAGTGGTTTTAAACCACCTACACTTAAAGACAAAGATAAATGGTAATATATTTTCTTTTTTAATGTATTTAACATAACATTTCTTTATAAAAATAATTTTACTATCTGTACACATACAAGATTAGCATACAGAAATCTAGTTGTCTAATAATTATAAATCATACAAATTCTTATTTTAATGATAATTTACATTTTGCTAACATAAACATTTTTATGTGGAATTTTGGGCTTTATTCAGTTTGATTTCGCATAATTTCGTTTGATTTACTTATATTATATACACCTTGATTAAAATATTTCAGGAGTACTGTTTTCCATAATTTTGTAAAAACTGCACTCACAAAAAATCCAAAAAAGCGACCCACTGCTGAAAAATTGTTACAGGTAAGAATAAATTAAATTTCTTTTAGTAAATTGCATAATTTCGTAATTGTTTCCTTTCTGGTAAAAGCATCAGTTCTTCCAAGGTGAAATGTGTAGAAGACTAGCGATTGAATTGCTGCAAAAGGCAAACAATCCATCGCACATGTTTACGGAAATGGAAGCAGACGAAGACGGGGTAATATTTTAATTTAACATGATGAATATAGATTTTATTTTCCTTCATACTATTCCTGTGTTTTTCAGTCGGTGCCAAATGTTCCTCAGCGTATCGCATCACGATTGACATCACGTCCCAAACATCGTAATTTAGCCCACGTATCAAACCCAATTGATAGCATAGATGAGGTCAATAACACATTGCAACGACCAGGTACCTTTTTTTGTGCTATTACAGAAATTTCATCATTATTGTAATAATCATACATTAATCTTCTATACTTGAAAAGGTTTTCATTGTAATATCATCTTTTGGAGTCAACATTTTATAGTGTATGTTATTTACATATTATATAAAATTTGAACAAAGTATTAGCATTAATTTTTAAAAGTAAAGTTTTGTTTTATTTTAATTTACAAAGTCGTTTTCTTATTGTTCATGTACTATTTTTTATTTTTTCTTCTAAATTGATACAGGACCCTCGCAAAATTCGAAAGAAAATGCCAATAAGGATGTAATGGATATAATGGACATAATGAATAACGTAACAACAGTACACACTTGTGCTGAACACAAGAATAAAAAGTGTGGTATGGGAAACGCTTTTGACTCTTTGAACAGAGAAAAGTAAGTTATTTTTTCTTTTTGCTACAATTTTCTTTTTCACAGCTATGTAAATTTTACAAAAGTATTAAATGTACAATCACAGGACAACACTACTTCCATCAAGCAGCAAATAAAAGTCATGAATTATATTTTTACACAATACTTACCAATTTTAAGATTTAAGAAACAACTTACAATTATAATAATTTAGTAATAACAATTATTCGCTTATCAAAACAGTATGTTATTATTATCGAAGTACAAAAAAGTTAATCGGAATAATAGTTCATTTATAATCCACATGATCCTTTCTGATGGTTTTTAAATTCATTTTAAAGACACTTCGTTACAATCGTGTAAATATGATATTTCTTGAAAATTATTAAACTAAATTTCATATCACAATTTTGTTGCTTTGAAGTTAAAATACATTAAGTTAATTCCGAATTCTCATTTTAAAGCTCTGAAAGAAGACGAATGACCGGATCGCAAATTTTAAACATGTCATTAAGGTAGAAGATTTTTTGGTTTGAGCTTATGCATAAATTGAAATTTCTCTCCAATTTTGGTTTATTAACTCAAAATCGTTTTTTCTATGTGCTAAACTATAGAGATTTCATGTTTTAGAAAAATGTGTCGAAAAACTATGAACGAACGATTTAAATATGAGTTTGTCGTTCATATTGAAATAGTTTTCGATTTTATTTTTTTTAAAGCGAAATCATTAGGTATCAGAGAACACTTAATTTGTTTTATTTGCATTAAATTTACTACAAGCTTTGTGCATGTTTTGCTCCGCAAAACTTCAAGATTTACATAATGTAGCTAACAGTTTAATTTATAAAAATAATTAAAAAAATACTTAGTCATAACGAATTTTTTAAAATGAATTAATACTCATATACTTTTCATTTTAACTTTTTATTGAATATTTAACATTATAAAATACTGCATACAATTTTTTGTACCTTTGTTAAATCTACACGATTGCTTATTTCTTGTTTTTTTTTCCAATGATACAGCTTTCCTCATTTTATACAATTATAAGTAAATATATAAATAATATTAGTTGAACATTTGATCTATAGATCTTGATCCTAATTAACAAAATAACATTTTTGAACACTTGATCTTTTCGAATGATAACCGGGAATCAGAAAATTTAGTCTAATAAACGTTTTAAAGAAACTGCCTATACATCGGAATTCTATAAATGAGTTTTAAATTTACGATTATTATATGTAAATATTTTGGAAATTTCCTGGTTGTCTTTCTAATATTATCATAATTTTTATTACTTCAATTTGCAAATGGATATTTAAAAACGATTAATTTATTTTAGAGTTTAGATAATTACATTCTTAATGTTATTTAGGAGTCTATTGCAGTACATAGATGAAGAGCTTATGTTGAGGTAATTTTTGTGTTTTAGAATTAACATTTTTGCTTTACTAACCTGATAAATAATGATAATGATATGATAAAAAATCAGGAACGGCTTCTTTTTGTTTTTTGGCTTTTTCTCTCGATTTTCTTGGTACAGGGACTTCTTAAGACAACGAAAAAAACGAGATTAAATCAAAATTGATTGTTTGTTTTTGATTTTGTAGGGGAACGTACAAATTTCCGCAAATGGATTCTTACGAACAACAGTAAGTATAGTCTAAAAAATTTCTATAATTGATACATTGCTATCAATAATTTTCACGATTAAAAGGTATTCAAATTTATTAAATTTATTTCCTAAATATGGAAATTAGTGGGTATTAAACTAAAGAGTTTTGTATTTTTGACGTCATGTTTAAATCATTAGTAAGTAGTAAGTATTAAACTTGTATTGTTTTTTTTTTGGCTTTATGTTCTACTTTTCTAATGCTGTTATATACATTTTTATAACTATTTCAGAACTTGGCATATTACTACATTAACAGATATTTTAACCTTTTTGCTGATATTTTCTCTAAATTCACTGATTATATTTGATGCACATATTTCATTATCACGCTGATAGCACTTTTAAACTATATAATGGAACAATTTACTTGCATATTTTATATACAGCGAAGATACAATAGATACATTAAAAAATATATACATTTACATTCAATATCAATTACTTTATCTTTCTTTAACGTCGACGTAAAACTGTGAAACAATATTTTTCAAATACTGTTTGTTTAATAATTAAAACAGTTTTAATTCTATCATGAAAAACTTTTGTTTTGGCTCCGGATGTTTTTATTTATAAATAATTGAAAACAGGGAGATGTACGGAATTTTAATTACAATTTTTTTATCGTTAATTAGGGCAACTCTACCAGTTCAAGACATCGAAACAAGTATTCACGTGAAATGTGAAGTTCATACCATTCCTTCTAGTCCAACTAGTGACAACAACACATTCAACGGTTCTCCAAGACGACACTCTTCAGTTGATGAATTATACGGTTTGGTCAACTCGATGAATGTCAATGGTCAAAGGCAACGTTCCCTTAGTGATAGTGGTAGAAATGAGAGGATCGTGAACGGTACTTTTTGCATTCGTTTTTATTATTTATATTATATTTTTAAATATTTTCATAGGTACAGAGACTGAAATAAATCATGAAGGAAGCGCCCCTGATTTAGTAGTTTGTCCGCCTGTCCCACCAACTAGAAAACATAGAAGAAGACATACCCCACCCCGTCCTCCTAGCAATGGTTTACCACCCACACCAAAAGTTCATATGGGAGCGTGTTTTTCAAAGGTAAATTCTACTATACACGTGATTCCTTTTTTTATATAAATAAAACATAAAAATTGTACAGGTGTTTAATGGTTGCCCCCTTCGCATATACTGCACTGCATCTTGGATTCATCCCGATACTCGCGATCAACATATTCTAATAGGAGCGGAAGAAGGAATTTACAATTTAAATTTGAACGAATTACACGAGACGTGTATTGACCAATTATACCCAAGAAGGACCATTTGGATGTATGTTATCAAAGATGTACTCATGACATTGTCAGGTAAGTCGATATCCGTTTTAGAAAAGCTCTATTATTATAAAATAAAAAACATAATGTCTACACAATTTTTCTTGGAAATAATACGTTTCATACTCGATTGAGGAAGCCTTAAAATGTTGAAACTGATTCATAATGATATGCAGAAAACAATAATTATAAGTTTCAAGAAATATATTGAGCACTGTCACTACAATTGTTGTTTTCCTTGTATCATTAATACATTTTGTGCTTTTTATAATATTCGAGACTTCGAACTAGAAGAATTTCGAAGTTTATATATAGTCAAATTTAATGTTACTTCAAAGTAGTAGTGAATATATTTTCACGTTAATATCTTTAAAACTACAGAGACAATTATGTTAAACTGATTTATCTATTCGCTTATAAAATTTAACATTTCTCTTAAAAGCCACTTTAAAATCGTTTCCATTTTAGGAAAAACTCCACATTTGTACAGACACGACTTATTAGCAATGCAAAATAAACAATCTCACAGGTTCAGTATCCATATGAACCGGATACCGGAAAAACTTGTACCGCGCAAATTCGCTCTGACAACGCGTGTGCCGGACACGCGCGGGACACTCAAATGTTGCGTGTCACGTAATCCGTATAACGGTTACAAATATCTTTGCGGCGCCACTTCGTCTGGAATCTACCTCATGCAATGGTATGACCCTCTGAATAAATTCATGTTACTAAAGGTACCGTCATTTCTTCATTATTTGTATTAAATATCGTCTAACTTCAATACATTCGATTGCAGCATGTAGAATGTACTTTACCAAATCCACTAAATGTTTTTGAAATGATAATAACCCCAGAGCTGGAGTATCCAGTAGTTTGCGTATCTGTAAAGCAAGCATATCAACCCAACAGGTTCAAACTGGATTTGATCAATATGAACTCAGGTAAGTTGCTTAAATATGTAAAAATTTTAGTGAAAGTTATTTTTTAAGTGTTTTATTTAAAAAAAAATCAATATAATCAACTTTAAATATGTAATTGGTATAATAAATATGATACTCCGGTTTTTTTTTTAAGAATTACTCTTAGACAGTCAACTCAGTACAACCGGTATGACAGATGTTTTCGGCAGTTTTTAGGGTGTTGTTCAAGATATTTTGAAAAAGCGCACAAAAACAAACAAAATAAAAACTGCTTCTACGCTATAACAGTAAAACTTTGTTACCTGTCACCTCCTTCAAATAGGTATGACAGACATTTTCGGCAGAGTAGGAGTTTTCCTGAAAGAGCTTGCAATTTCCTAAACAATGCTATTGAAATTTCCGCAAAACGGGAAAACATTTGTTTTTTAATGATAATTTAATTTGATTAAAAATACTTCCGGAAGTAAAACAACTCGTCATACCGTTCATACAGATTGCTAAGATTCGGTCAAAGGTCTTTCTTAAGGCACAAAAGTTAATAGTCAGTATAATTAAGTTTACTAATATTTATTTATTTTTATTAGACGTTTTAAAAAAATGTATACTTATTAATTTCAGGTGCAAGTTGGTTCCATTCGGACGAATTGCAAGACATGGATGGTACAACTACTGTTATACCAAAACGCGAAAATTTAAATATTGTTCATGTCTCCCAACTAGAAAAAGATTCAATTCTCATTTGTTACGACAACGTAGTCAAAATTGTTACACCGCAGGGTAAAGTGAAAGTTAGCAAAAAACAAGTGTTAGAATTAAAATTCGAATTTCGAATAATGAGTGTTGGTAAGTGACTATTTTGTTTTCAGTTTGTGTAGTGACTTACTGATTAATTATAATTTTACGTTACAGTGTGTTTGCCGGATAGTGTTTTGGCATTCCATAAGCATGGCATGCAGGGCCGATCTTTTAAAAATGGTGATATTACTCAAGAGATTACAGATCTTTCAAGAACTTACAAATTATTGGGGAGTGATAAGTAAGTGTCTTTATTTTTATTAATTTAATTCGTTAGATACTATGGGTAAATTCAAAATTACTTAAATAACCGCAATTTTAAATTTATTTTGTTGTAGAGTTGTAATGTTAGAAAGTAATCTTCTTCATTCCGGAACGTTGACAGGGGAGGAGGGGCATGACCTTTACATATTAGCCGGTCACGAAGCGAGTTATTAGGTTTACTGAATAAATTAAATATATACTTTAGGTGGAATTGATTTTTTCTTAAAAAGGTGGTTTTTAACAATTCAGTATAACTTCTTATAAGCCACCCTTATAAAAAATAATAATGACTAATGACAAAATTAATTTTTAAAATATTGAGCAGTATTTATTTTAGATACGGTATATACATAATATTAGTATATACATGTAAACCCAAGGCTCAGTAACAAAATCAAAAATAATAAACCTCTTCTGCTTATATTAGACTGCTTAAGAGAAACTGATTTAATTTATTTTAGAACCAACATATTATACAAAAGATCAAATAAACATACATCAAATCAATACAGAAATCAAAGTTCATCCACCAAAAAAAAAGCATACGCTCATATATACACAGCACTTTGAATTAAATTTAAAACACAATTTAAATCTCTGAAATATTTTTATTAATCATTGTTTCTACGCAAGGTGTCCACAACTTACCTTTTGGCTATTAGAGAAAAATATATAGAAATCCATTTAAAATCTATAGATAGTTCAGATGTTTGAAGGAATTTGTTGTTTTTAAATTACAATAACAATCTTAAACCTATTTTTTATTTTTAAAATGTGGACACTATACTGTCGAATTTGGTGGAATATTAATAAAATAATAGATTCAGTAATTCACTCAATGTACCTTGAAAGTTGAATTAGATAGTTATAAAATAGAAATTATTTTGCACTAAAACTCTATTAGATTTAGGTAATAATAAAGAAAAGTTAAAATATATTTAATTATTTACGTAAAACACCACTTTAAATTTGCACATTTGACATACATATAACTTTTGATAGGAATTGCTGTTTTAAGATTAAAAATGCGGCAGACAGAAATCTATTTTTGAATTGATGTAATAAATAATTTTTGGGTGTTTTAGTCTCTTGAAATTGAAAAAGTTAAAAGGTAAACGTCGATTTTATCTCGATATTAAGTAGAGTGTAATGTTTAACTAATAACTATAGTAAAATTACGTCAATTTTATGTTTAAATCTTCATGTATCCAAGGTTAAAATTAATTTTAAAAAGGCATAATTCATAAGGGTAAACTAAAAAGTATTTTAAATTTAATTTAAGTGATATTTAACTCTCCGAATAATTTTAATTACTTCTTATTTTAATTGATTGAAGTATAGGTATTTATAATGTAAGTATTTGATTTACTATTATCATATTTTTTTAATTCTAAATTACTAAATCAATACTAATGATTCAATAAGTACAATCTTTTTTACGCAAAACAAAACAATAAATTTTAAAGTTACTTATTTTTTGCACAGTTTTATAAGAAATGAATTCTATTTTTCATATTGCACTTTTTTTAAAGTGATAGTTAATAAAAGAAAAAATACTTGTTTTTTGCATGAAAAGTTATTTCATAGTGTTTTGAATAATTAATATTTTGATTTCTGTATTTGATACTGTTTATAGGACAGCGTTCTTGGCTGTGTTTAATCTATAGCTTTTACTTTTTTATTATTGTAAATATTGTACATTAAATTAACATAAAGATTACCTACCAAAAAACCTATTTATTGCCTAGATTTTTTTTAATTCATATGAACGTATCAAGTATAGTTGGTAATTTGTATATAATTATTATTATGTGAAAGGCATTTGATTTGTATTTTTTTATTTGTTTTGTACAGGCTTATTATAACATCAGAAGTTTTCTCGGTAAAAAAAGTATTTCAGTCCTTTGTTACATGTTATTTGGAGAATCATAAATTTGCATATTTTTGTCAAAAATTATTCCAATTTTTGTTAAATAAATATGAGAAAACTAAGAAGTCCTTTTATTATAAAATTATTTAATCGCGCATTTTTTAACGAAACTAAACATTTCTTAAAAATGAAAATTTTATTTGTTAAAATAAACACCAATATCTTACAAACAAAAATAATTGCAATCATTTTTTTCTTGATTTAATTAATTTAGTACATTTACACCTCCTATAATATGAACTGGCCTTCCCTTATATTTCTTGGATATTTCATCTTCGATTTGTTTTTGCAATATTTTAGTATTTGATATAATTGTGTTTAAAATTGGTTTAATTTTTTTAATTTCTGCTTGCGACGTAACTATCTGATCTTCAAGGCACTTCTTTTTCTGCTGCAACCGTTCAACAATCAATAGTTTCTGTTTCAACGTTGATGTTAACATGTCTAAGTACTTGGGGGAGTGTTTAATATTATGTAAATGCTGTATTCTCTTGTTGTTTATTTCATTCAGTGCAATCTGAACATTATCATGTATTGCAGTTACAGTTTCTACAGTTTGCATTAATAGAATTGCAGGTGCATCTGGCATCTGGGACATAGAGAATAAGCTGGACTCACATGACATTTCAAAAATGCGCATCTTTAAGAAAGCACTGAGTTCGATTAAATCATTCAAAATACGGTCTCGAGTTTTTGGATTATCTAAGATTGTTAATGCTTCTTCCCCACGTGCAATACCACCATCTAGTCCAGAATTTTCAATAACTATACCAGACTCTTCTAAAGAAATATCCAAATCTGAATGTTGAACAATTTCAAAGTCATCTTCTGTCTTTAAATTTCCCCAATCTATTTCTTCACTGTTCTCGTTGTTTTCAGAATTAATTATATTTTCAGTATTAATATCACCAAAATCTATGTCACCTCTATAATCAATTTCTTCTGCATTCTGTTGGCTTTCATCATCTGAGTATTTTAGTTCAGGAGATTCAATTGATAAAGGTTTCTCTCCATACATATATTCATAAGTTGTAGTATTACCATTTTTGATAAGGTATGATAATGTTGATAAAACCTCTGTGTTTTTATCTAAATTTGAAAGAAAACTTACAAAGACAGAGTAAAAGTTAATTGCATCTTCTACTCCTTTCATTTTTGAGGCAGTTTCTTTATAGATTTTTGGAAGCTCATCTAGTAATTCAATCAATTCTTTTTTGATATTTTGGCCAGAAATTCCCAACTGTTTACATGTTTGTTTAAATTCATTCAATGTTGCTGTTTCTGCTTTTCCATAATCCTTAATCTTTTTTTCACAATCCAACTGTGTCTAAAACATTGTATAATTTAAACTATAAAATCAAAAACTTCTCTTTAACAACTTACCTGCTCACACTTTGCAATTTGTTTCCTTATACTTGGAACTTCAAAATTTACATTCCTTATAAGAATTTGAGCAGCTTCTGCAAGGTACAAGTTTTCTTTTTGATAATTATATATAATTTCTTGCCAATCTTTCATTCTTTGTGAACCATAATGACCAAACACATTTTTTGTGTCGGCTTCAGTTTCTTTAAGAATGTCCACTATTTTTAAACAATGAAAATAATTGATGTGTTGTCCGGAAAGCAATTTTATTATGCCTTCATGAACGGGCATGTCTTGAATCGCAGTATTAATTTTTTCACGAATATTTAGGATGTTATTTTGCCAATCCTTACTTACATGTCTTCGACTAGTTAGCCAATCTAGTATTTTATTTGTATTTATATCGATAGGAATATGTTGTTCATCCATTTTACAAACTAATGATACAGTTTAAAATTAGATAATTGAATTATTTAATAATCTATATTTGATACAATTTCAATAACAACATGCACATATGTTTTGCTGACACCATAGATAGCATACCTCTCTAATCTGTGGGTATGCCACAGATTAGAGAGGGTTATAGATGAGGCACTCGATTCACGATATCTATTGACTGGTGTACACACTAGAAAGGAAAAGGTGGGGAATTTAAATTAATTGTAATTTCGTTTTCAGTGTCAAGCTTTTCTCAAGTAATGCAATTAGAATTTAAATGTAACAATCTATTTTCCAAAAGAATATAATAAACCATAAAATATTCTTTTAGTTGGTAAATTGTTATATGTTAAGTTAATCAAAATAATGCAGAGGATACATAATGATAAATATTGAATATGACTAATAATATATTTTATTGTATAAAATAAATTCAGCTATATAAATTGCGTTTACAATTGACAAATATACTTACTATTTAGTTACAGTAGAACTCCTCTTAACCGGCTACTTTAGCTATTTCAAAGGAAAATGTTAACAGAAATATAAAATAACACTGTTTTATGATGCAAATAATATGTATGTTCAGATTTTATGAAGCATTTGAAAACTTTAAAAAAGATAAAATAGGTATGTACTGTACAAATTAACAATAACAGCAAAGTAACTTTTTTTTGTTTTTGTTTTCGAAGAGGAGAGGAAATCTTCGAAATACACCCAGCCGCCCGTGCGATTGGATAGTGTCGGATTCCCGAGGAAGGTGTCCTCGAACGTACCGACTAAAACCTCTCCCCCTCAGACCATTTTTCACTAGACTGATTAATCCCAGAAAGGTTAACAGGGGTTCTACTGTAATAATTACAAACTTACTTAGGAATGAAACAATTGCAAAATAAATGAACAATTCCGAAGTCACTGTAAACAGTTAACATATTTATATATCAGCACAACTAAACTATTCGATCCACTTAGAGATGCCGTATAAAAAACATAGTGAATGTAACCATGAAAGTGGTATATTTACTTATCTGCAGAATCTAATGTGAAAATTAAGTGAGACATAGATGCAAAATGGTATCAGGAAGGAGATGGAGTGCTGCCGCTGTTATCAGCTACAAAGTGTAGTGCTGGAATTGTCTGCTAATAAAAAGAAAAAATTATTGATGAATTAACTGCGTGACACATACAAAAGAAATTTAATTTTACCGTTCTTTTATTAATCATAATTATTTCTTTTGATAAATAATTTATTTTGTTTTACTTAATGATCATTAATTTTTTTTTCACCTGACTTGTTAGTAAAATAGCTTTAACCCTTTTTTGTTTGTAAATTTCGCATACGCAATAGTTGTCCACATCAGTGTCAGACAACTATATTAAGTTTTTGTGTTTATAACTTTGAAAATGGCAGAGATTCTGTAACATTATTCTTACAATTAGAATAACTTTTAAAGAGGGTTGTGCACCACTATGGTTGTCTACATTAGTGTCAGACAACTATATTAAATTATTGTGTTTATAAGCTTGAAAATGGCAGAAATTCCGAAGTATTCTTTTTAAAAATTGAATAATTACTAAAAGAAATTCCGAAGTACTTTTTTTAAAAATTTATTAATTACTAAATAGGGTTTTGTGCCCCTTATGCAAGTTTTGCATACATAAAAGTTGTCTGCATCAGTGTGAGACTTATATTATTCTTTTGTGTTGATAACTTTCAACTAGCGAAGGTTCAGTAAAATTTAAGTACTATAGCAACATATATTCTAAGCGAGGTGAGGGTATAATAGTTGCTTGCATCACTATTAGCTAATTATAACGAAAAATATTTATTTGTGTACCTTTTGTATTCTTATTCAAGCATCATTTTTTGAGTTTTGTCCTTTTATAACACTTCCGTATTTGTGTTTTCAGTAATATTATGTTTCAAGCGTAAAGAGCGCATGTTGATACGGAAACGATCTGTATTCTTGAAAGAAAAAATAAACAGAGAAATATAATATATATGTTGTTAATAAAATTATAATATTGAAGTTTTTATACCAACAATTTCTTTGTATTGATTTGATTGCTAATAAATTTATAAATTATTAAATTCAAGTTTTCAAACTTTTCCTGGATTCTGTAATGTGGTGAGGTGAATTTTGCATTGTTTACTAATTTAATTTATGGGAATTGTAAAAATAACTTAATACCGGATTAGAAAATACATACCACATGTAAAACTGTGATACCCTTACACATTCCGATGTGAGTTTAGTATGTCCTGTCGCATTTTTCAAAATTTTCTCATAAAGTGTAGATAAAATTTCACAACAAACGAAGAAAAATACTGCAATGAATGAACAAAAAAGCGAGGATAAATCCTAAATCGTCGTTGGTTGTTGCAAAAACTGATTTAAGAAAAATACTTTGATAAAATTAACATCGTAGTACTACGGGCAGATAAAGGTAATGCCACGGTGGTAAGGAACAAAGAAGAGTATCATAGTAAAATCAACGAACTACTACAACCAGCAGTCTACAAGAAACTGACAAAGAACACCACCAATAAAATAGAACAGCAAACCAGAAACCTAATCAAGAAGTCATTAATACCAGCGGATCACCAAACAACCATTGCTGCCTTCGGAATCAAGACCACCTAGGATTTATGGACTCCCAAAGATACACAAACCGGGAAATCCTTTGAGGCCTATAGTTAGCACATGTAGGTCTTCAACCTACAATTTAGTCAAATACCTCGCCAAAATCCTGGGGACATACGTCGGAAATACCAACAGTTTCGTAAAGAATTCAGAACATTTTGTGGAGCTGCTACACCAACATGAACTTACAAACAACGTCATCATGGTTAGTTTCGACATAGAATCTTTATTCACAAACGTACCAGTGGAAGAATCCTTAAAGTTAATACGAAACATGGAACTGCGAGAAGACATAACAGAGTTAGCCAAGTTATGCTTAACCTCAACATACTTCCTGTGGAATGGGTAATTCTACGAACAAAAGGACGGTGCAGCCATGGGATCGCCACTCTCTCCTGTCATAACCAATCTTTTCATGGAGGCATTTGAAGAAAAAGCCCTCTCATCCTTCGACAAAAAGCCCAAGTGCTGGTTCCGGTACATAGATGACACGTTCTTAGTTTGGCAACATGGAAGGACATCACTGAACGAGTTTCTGCTACATTTGAACAGTCGCCACCCCAAGATCAAGTTTACGATGGAGATAGAGGAAAATGGAAAACTACCTTTTCTAGATGTACTAGTAAGTCGTGGTTCAAACAACAAGATAATCCACACCGTGTATAGTAAGAAAACTCATACGGACCGATACCTGCACGCGACATCTCACCACCACCCGCAACAGAAACGATCTTTGATAAAAACCTTGTTGTACAGAGCGGACAAGGTATGTGATGCAGAATACAAACAGGAAGAAATACGGCACGTCAAAACAGCTCTACAGAAGAAAAAACATAGAAGAAGCTACATCAATACGCCTCGGAGGAAACAAAGAGCAATGCACAGCTTACGCATGTCTACCTTACATCGCTGGAGTAACAGATAGACTAAGGAAAATTCTGGAAAAGAAAAACATCGGAACCCGTTCTGGAGCAGCGAAGAAAATTCAGTAAGTGCTATCACCAAACAAAGACCGGTTACCAAAAACGTCAGCAAAAGGAGTGTACAAACTGGAATGCACCTGTGGGAAATCTTACATTGGACAAACAGGCCGAAGTATTCAATGCAGAATAAAAGAACACCACAGAGATACAAGAATGGGGCATACCGATAAATCAGCTGTGGCCGAACATATATACCAACAAGGTGACCACAAAATTAACTTTGAGGAGGTAAAAATAATTGCTGAGTGTATCCAAGAATTATACACGAATCTATTGAAATCATGAAGAACAATAATAATTTCAATCGAGAAGATGGTTATCGCATCAGCAATACCTGGAGACTAGCACTGTGTGAAATGAGGAGTCGGCAGTATGATCGGCGAAACGTCAAGTATGGAAACCCATCAGACACGGCAATACCCGGAAACCAACAACGCATTACTTACAATTACTTTTCGCGCCTACAAAAATACTTAAATATCGTATGCATTTTCTACACTGATAACAGTGTGGGGACCTATGTCCCACTATTGTAATTAGACATATTCATTTTTGTACATAAAAATTCCTTGCTCTTGTATAAATTGTTTTGTATAAATTCTATGTAAATATTTTTATAAAGTTACTAACACCCTTGAGCATGCCTTTTCTACAAACATGTTTTCTACAGTCTTGCCTTTTTTAATTCTCAGAAACAGCTTTTTTTTCTTGTTTATCATTCATACACAAACCAAAATTCCTGTCCCTTGTCACCGATCGCTTGCAACGGTCAGTCATAAAAAGTACCGTTGCCGATCCCTATTAAAACTACCGCTTCTTGTTTCACTACCCTCGGCATGCTTCCAAGAAATAACATTTACTGTTGAATACTAACTTTCTATTTTCAAAATCTACACTTCTTCACCGACCGCTACCTATAATACTCGTTTTCAACCATTACATTTTTTTACCATTCATTATTAAATTCATCTCAATTCTTTCATCTTTCACTACTAATCGTCTGTACATTAAATATCATCAAACAACTATCATCAGTTTTATTTAAATAAATATAATATTAAATAATCACCCGCAACACCACAACAGAATAAAATAGAATAAATATGGAAAACGCTTAACTTATTTTTTAATAAAAAGCCACGTCACAACCATTCAACTGTTCACAGTTTACCTTTTTATGAGTAAGTTTTCAATAAAAAAATACATTACTAATTTCTTATTTAATACTACTTTACGTCCAGAATAGTTGTCTACATCAGTGTCAGACAACTATATTAAATTATTGTGTTTATTTATAAGTTTAAAAATACCAGAAATTCCGAAATATTCTTTCTACAAATTGAATTATTTCTAAAGGGTTGTGCGCCCCCCACTAAAATTTTGCATATTTAGTAGTTCTCTGCATCAGTGTGAGACAACTACATTCAATTTTTGTGTTGATAAATTTGAAAATAGCAGATATTTTGAAATATTCTTTTTATAAATTAAAAAAGTCTAAAGAGGGTTGTGCGTTCCTTACACAAATTTTGCAAACTCAGTGGTTGTCTACATTACTGTGAAAAAACTATACATATATATCGTTATGCATAAATGTAATACAACACACTTTTTAAAAAGATTTATTAACAAAAATATTCAATTACAAAACTTAGACTTAATATTACGACCTCACCAGTTTACAAACCAATATGATGTGAGGTTTTTTGGATATTTTAGTCTTTTATTAATTTTTATTAATTACACAAAAATATTTGAATAATGTTGTTTAATAATTTGTTTAATGTAAATATAAACAAATTTGCGTTACCTACGATAATGTGAGAGCAAATTTAAATCTAGTAAAGAATTATTGAAGCAAATGGAATAAACTGGCAAATGTTTATATTATCAGCATCGACGACTATTAGACCTTGGAGGACAAAAGAGTCAAAGGCATATTAGATTGTACGTTTAAAATGATACATAAGAATATTACTCTTCATTCATGTTATAACACAGCAACGATACCTTTTTTTCTGCAAAAACTCGTAATTCCTTATTTTAATATACAATCTGTCACGTTCGATCATCATCCATTGACGACAAATTAAACACAAAGTTTAAGTTACAAAACGTTTATTGTATAACCACAATGCTCATTTCACCATACTGTGGCTTTTTCAGGTGGAAGAAGTTGAATAAACATAAAATTAATACAGTATCATTTATATTATTTGAAATTGTAGACTCGCTTGGCACTTGGTGAAACATTTTTTAAAAAATAAAGTAAAAGAATTAAAACACTTAGCAAGTTTCACAATGTTAATTTATTTCTCTAGCGATCGTTTCGATGTTAAAACCATTTTCAAAGAGTACACTTTTGTATACGATCGTCAGAGAAATAAATTAACATTGTGAAACTTGCCAAGTGTTTTAATTCTTTTACTTTATATCATTATATACTAAAATTACGAATAAAATGGTAGGGGTAGAAGTGAGTATTACACGTTAGAAATATTTAAAAGCGGTGATCTATTTACATCTAATTGATCATTTATAATTACGCCTAAACGATTTAATTTATTGATTTCTAAACACTATCAAAGAAAGATAAGTTGTAAACAATGGTTTTTCGCAGTGGTCTTTGGTTAATAATGGTCCAAAATCCATTGGCGTAACCAGAGAATGCTTCCATAGTTACTACAGTACCACTTCTGAAACGGTTGGTTCATACCTCGAAAATTAATAGAATTTTAAAGTAAAATGAAATATTTCTGTGTTACTGAAACAATAATAATTTAAAGATATGCCTGCATGTAAGCAACGGGAGATTATCCTCTGGTACGTTTTGTAAAAGTTTGAACATTAACTAGACGACTTTTCGATCCAGGTTTTCCATGTTTGAGTTGAAGTTTTGAACTTTGAGCTCGAAAATGTACTTAATCCATTTATCCTAACCAATTCGATTTATTATCTGCTGGGTTAAAACGGTATTACAGAATGCAGAAACCACCAAAAAGTTCACTTATAAACTCTTGTTAAACCCACAATGGAAACTCAATAAATTTATATAAGTAATACAATGGAAATTGTCTTTAAATTAAAAATAAAATGCATTGTAATTGTTATTCAAAATTTTAAATGGATACATACGATAATTATTTAAATAAAGAAAGACTCACCCTAATTACCACTAACTAAATTTAATATGAGCGGACACGTGTTTCGCCCACTTCACACGGCGAAACACGTGTCCGCTCATATTAAATTTAGTTAGTGGTAATTAGGGTGAGTTTTTTTTAATTTAATTATTCTTTTACCACAGTCTCATTTTTCTACTTTGATATACGATAATTTTTAACAACTTGAAAACTGTTATAAACAAGAATAATATAAAATGAAATACCTTACAACATTTCAGCTTATTATTAACTATACCGTATTGTACAATTATTTCAACTGTTTAACTCTCTATCAACAGTATATACAAAAAAAAACAGAATTATAAAAGTTAATTCTAAATTGCCAATATTTGTGTTGTGAATTTAACAACAAACCACACAAATGACACCTAATTTTATACAATATAATAAATTTTACATTGACTTAGAAATGAAGTCTTTGTTTGCCGCTATCGTTTTTCTCTGATATTTGTTTTAAATCCAATTGTTTATAAACAAGTGAATTGTCTTACATTAGTAGTAGGTGTTTTGTTTTATTTGAATAAAGTATTTTCTAATTTTTCTTTTGTGACGAATTGTAACTAATAAATATGAAATGGAAATTCTAATGAAAGTATGGATGTAACTGAACATAATTTTTTGCTTGATAAAGGCACAAAATGATACCGATGGGCCGTACCGCATACAAAAAAAACAAGACTATAAATACGAATGATTGCGAACTTTTCTTCAGTTTATCGTGACCATGCTTTCGGGAAAGAGTATGCGTCGCGACGCGTCGCGCTACCGTGGCTCGCTTTTCGTGCTTTAGGTGCATGTTTATCCGTTCTTAAAGTTTTTTAACTTTGCTGTAGTGGTTTCTCAATTTTCGGGAGTGTTTTATTAAGAGGATTAAGGCAACACCAAAGTGGCGGTAATGGTAAGTAATTGTTATCTTTTTATTTTTATTTATTTGTTTAACCTATTGTTCAATATTTCAATTGTCTTTTTTCTTTGTGATAATTTTCCAGTCTTTATAATAATTTGGAAATTATTAATAACCATTCAGTGACTGAAAACATTTTGATTTTTAATTTTTTCGAAATTAACTTTAGTAATTGATGTTATTGGTTGATTGATACTATTTTAGAAAGTTTATATTTCTAGTTTTCTTTTTAATAATTTTGTGAATTTTGATAGTTTGGAAGTGATCAAATTTCTTACAATAATTTTAAACGTTTTAGTTAACATTATTAACTTTTCATTCATAAATTTTAGCTTTTTAGAAATAGATTCGCCGTTCCATACTTGATGAAATTAATTTAGGCTTTTTTAATAATTAATTTTATGATTGATATTATTAATCTAGTTTGGTGGATCACAATGGTGAATCATAAAGTTAGGACAAAATTCTAGAACATTGTTAAAATTGTACAAAAGTTTATTGTTCTTTTTTATTACAATTGATTTATTTCTTAGTTTATTATTTAAAATTTTGATTAAATTTTTATTCAAGAAATTTTAATGACTTGTATGATGGTTTAGTTAATTATTAGATATCATATACTAATTTTAATCGTTCTAACTGTAGTATACTTAAATTTTCGTGAATTTTAGTTTTTTAATATTAGCTTTTATGATTGATATTATTGATCGAGTTTGGTCGATCACAATGGCGAACCATAAAGTTGTGAAAAGATTCTAGAACACGTTCCTTAAACTTTTACAGAAATTTATTATTCTTTTTTAATATAATTGGTTTCTTTCTTAATTAAATTATTTAAAATTTTGATGAAATATTTATTCGTGAATTTCTTTCTAGTTTTTATAATGGTTTGGAAACTATTAAACATCCTGCACCAATTTTAACTTTTGTGATTGACGTTATTGGTTGGATGTGGTCAATCACAATAGTGACCCGTACAGTTTTAGAAAATGCATAATATAAATTGAACACAAATTTATTGTTCTTCTTAATTGTAATGGTTTTCTCATTCGTTTTAACTGTTTATTTCATTTTTAATAATTTTCTTTTTTTTATCTTTTTGCAGTTACCGTCCAAAGAGTGGTAAGCGATTTGCATGGTTTCCCAATAGACGAGGTGGTAAGTTTGACAATTTGTTGCTTGACAATTTGACTCTTGGCACTTCGTCTATTCAATGTTTAGCAAGTATAGTAGCATTTTTGTGTATTTTTTGTGCAAATGGTAAGTACCATTAAGGTATATTTTAATACAATAATTAAAACCCCAGTAGACTGTAAGTGAGTTTCAGTCTTGGAGAGACATCCACCCGTCCCCGTCCGTCCATACGACTGAGCAGTATTGGATTCCAACCTCCGAAGATGATTTGGTCGTGTTTTCTTCACCCGGATGTGTTTTGTGTAGAGGTGGTTGAGTGTACCTTGATGCCTGTGTCCAGGTGTAAATGTGTGGATGTTGTTGGATGTTTGAGTGATGTGAGGAAGTTTTTGAGGAATTCTTCCAATTTCTCAGGGATGTCAGGACATTGTGTCAGAAGTGTGGTTGGGTGAGAGATTCTTTCTTTTTCCTAGGGCGACGGCGACGCGGTAGTGTAAGAGTGGTTTGATGAATGTTTTCTTTGTGTGAGTAGGTGTTTTCACGTTAGGTAGGTACATGGTTCTACATCGGCGGTATGGATCGTGTCGTCGGGCAAGAGGATCGCCGTTACATAGTAGGACGCATGTTTTTCTTTATTTATTGGTGTGATGTGCTTGCCTCTCACCATTTCTTGTACTATACTTGCTAAATGTTGTTTTTTCATGTTCGGTCGTTTGGGTATTTTTTGGGCCGCGGCGGGGTATGGGGCGAGAAGTGAAAAGTGTAGTGATTTTTAAGAAGAGGATTATCAACTCCAATAAGAAGATATTGAAAAGTAAGTACAAATTCCAGTGTGCACTTAATTATTTATTTCGACTAATTAGTTGACGTAGCAGCCTCCATCCAGGCTGCAAATTTTGTATGATTACAGATCCGCAATTAACTTCGACGGATGTCATTTGAGGAACCAATGAAGGTACGTTGACGTGTTTTCCAAGAAGAGCTTCAACTCCAAGATGTGATGACTCAATTTCCAGAAAGTATAATGTTTAGAATAAGGCGTTGTCTGTTACTTTTTTCCTTTTCTAATATGTGACATGGCATCCTGAATCTGTCAGGTTGTCTGTCTTGTTGTGATTACAGATCCGCAATTATCTTCAACGGATTTCTTCTGAAGAAGCAATGGACTCCAAGATATGATGCATCAACTTCCAGAAAGTATAGTATTTAGAATAAGGTGTTCTCTAGTACTGTTTCCATTTTTTAATATGTGACATGGCATCCTGAATCTATCAGGTTGTCTGTCTTGTTGTAATTACAGATCCGCACTTATCTTTGACGAATTTCCCTCGAAGACGTAATAGGCCCCATGATGTGATGCATCAACTTCCAGAAAGTATAGTGTTTAGAATAAGGTGTTCTCTATTACTGTTTTTATTTTCTAATATGTGACATGGCATCCTGAATCTGTCAGTTTGTCTATCTTGTTGTGATTACAGATCCGCAATTATCTTCGACGGATGTCTTTGAAGGAACCAATGGTGGTACGTTGACTATTTTCCAAGGAGAGCCTCAACTTCAAGATGTAGAACATTAATTTCCAGAATGTATTGTTTTAATATTCTGGTAGGTCATAACATAATCTAATATGTTAACATGTTAATGTAGCAGCCTGTGTTAAGGTTGTGAGTTTTATGATTACAGGTTTTCTACAATTTTTCCTGTTAATTTGTTTGACGGGATGCAAATCGGAACGTTCACGAATTGTTTGGTATTTATATTACATTGTCGCACGGTATGATGATTTATAATTATGTACAATTTTTAAATTTTTATGTACTATTTGGAAATTACCTCGCTCGTCTTGGAATATTATTTAATTTCGTTAAGCAAACTAAACCGTTTCAATGTTTTAAGCTTTCTTGAAATATCCTTCCATCAGTCGTCAGTTTCATTTTACGTTTATATAATATGTTTTAGTGGCGGCTGAAAGGAAATTCACAAAAAATCTAAGTTGCTTTGTTACGACGGTTCGAAAGGCTAAATATTCTTATTACGGGTTGTGATGTCGTAATTTTATGTGGTAGCTGTTGAAGTTGTAATGTAGATAAATGGGGGACGCTTATCTGCGTAGGTTTAGTATAGAGAAAAAGAACTTTTAGCCTTTGAGAAAACAATGAAGGTACGTTGACGTGTTTTCCAAAAAGAGCTTCAACTCCAAGATGTGATGAATCAATTTCCAGAAAGTATAATGTTTAGAATAAGGCGTTGTCTGTTACTTTTTTCCTTTTCTAATATGTGACATGGCATCCTGAATCTATCAGGTTGTCTGTCTTGTTGTGATTACAAATCCGCAATTATCTTCGACGGATTTTTTCTGAAGAAGCAATGAGATCCAAGATGTGATGCGTCAACTTACAGAAAGTATAGTATTTAGAATAAGGTGTTCTCTGTTACTGTTTTCATTTTCTAATATGTGACATGGCGTCCTGAATCTGTCAGGTTGTCTTTCTTGTTGTGATTACAGATCCGCAATTATCTTCGACGGATTTATTCTGAAGAAGCAATGAGATCCAAGATGTGATGCGTCAACTTACAGAAAGTATAGTATGTAGAATAAGGTGTTCTCTGTTTCTGTTTTCATTTTCTAATATGTGATATGGCATCCTGAATCTGTCAGGTTGTCTTTCTTGTTGTGATTACAGGTCCGCAATTATCTTCGACGGATTTCTTCTGAAGAAGCAATGAGATCCAAGATGTGATGCGTCAACTTACAGAAAGTATAGTATTTAGAATAAGGTGTTTTCTGTTACTGTTTTCATTTTCTAATATGTGACATGGCATCCTGAATCTGTCAGGTTGTCTGTCTTGTTGTGATTACAGATCCGCAATTATCTTCAACGGATTTCTTCTGAAGAAGCAATGAGATCCAAGATGTGATGCGTCAACTTACAGAAAGTATAGTATTTAGAATAAGGTGTTCTCTGTTACTGTTTTCATTTTCTAATATGTGACATGGCATCCTGAATCTGTCAGGTTGTCTTTCTTGTTGTGATTACAGATCCGCAATTATCTTCGACGGATTTCTTCTGAAGAAGCAATGAGATCCAAGATGTGATGCGTCAACTTACAGAAAGTATAGTATTTAGAATAAGGTGTTCTCTGTTACTGTTTTCATTTTCTAATATGTGACATGGCATCCTGAATCTGTCAGGTTGTCTTTCTTGTTGTGATTACAGATCCGCAATTATCTTCGACGGATTTCTTCTGAAGAAGCGATGAGATCCAAAATGTGATGCGTCAACTTACAGAAAGTATAGTATTTAGAATAAGGTGTTCTCTGTTACTGTTTTCATTTTCTAATATGTGACATGGCATCCTGAATCTGTCAGGTTGTCTTTCTTGTTGTGATTACAGATCCGCAATTATCTTCGACGGATTTCTTCTGAAGAAGCAATGAGATCCAAGATGTGATGCGTCAACTTACAGAAAGTGTAGTATGTAGAATAAGGTGTTCTCTGTTACTGTTTTCATTTTCTAATATGTGATATGGCATCCTGAATCTGTCAGGTTGTCTTTCTTGTTGTGATTACAGGTCCGCAATTATCTTCGACGGATTTCTTCTGAAGAAGCACTGAGATCCAAGATGTGATGCGTCAACTTACAGAAAGTATAGTATTTAGAATAAGGTGTTCTCGGTTACTGTTTTCATTTTCTAATATGTGATATGGCATCCTGAATCTGTCAGGTTGTCTTTCTTGTTGTGATTACAGGTCCGCAATTATCTTCGACGGATTTCTTCTGAAGAAGCACTGAGATCCAAGATGTGATGCGTCAACTTACAGAAAGTATAGTATTTAGAATAAGGTGTTCTCGGTTACTGTTTTCCTTTTCTAATATGTGACATGGCATCCTGAATCTATCAGGTTGTCTGTCTTGTTGTGATTACAGATCCGCAATTACCTTCAACGGATTTCTTCTGAAGAAGCAATGGACTCCAAGATATGATGCATCAACTTCCAGAAAGTATAGTATTTAGAATAAGGTGTTCTCTGTTGCTGTTTTCATTTTCTAATATGTGACATGGCATCCTGAATCTGTCAGGTTATCTTTCTTGTTTTGATTACAGATCCGCACTTTCTTCGACGGATTTCTCCAGAAGAAGCAATGGGCTCCAAGATGTGATGCATCAACTTCCAGAAAGTATAGTGTTTAGAATAAGGTGTTCTATGTTACTGTTTTCATTTTTTAAAATGTGACATGGCATCCTGAATCTGTCAGGTTGTCCATCGTGTTGTGATTATACGATTTGGAAATTACCTCGCTGACTAATTCTCAACGTTCTTTTCGTCTAGGAATATTATTTAATTTCGTTAAGCAATCTAAACCATTTCATTGTTTTAAGCTGCTTTTTTGAGTTTTTTTGAAATTTCCTTCCATCAGTCGTTACTTTCATTTTATATATTTTAGTGGCGACCGAGGGCAAGTTCACAAAATCATATATATAAGTTGCTTTATTAGTACGGTTCGAAAAGCTAAATATTCTTATTTTGGGTTGTGGTGTCGTAGTTTCATGTGGTAGCTGTTGATGTTGTAATGTAGATCAATGAGGGTGGGTTATCTGCGTAGATGTAGTATAGAGAAAAAGAATTTTTAGCCTATGACCATAATTTATGTGTTAATAATTTTATGAACAGAACTCTTTATACTTCATTAAAAGTTTTATTTACTCGAAAATATTACTTCCTTTAAATCTCCAAATCGTGCATCGACAATTAATAGCTATTAATGTCTGTGAAATGTTGTGGTTTGGATCCACCACATAACAAAAGATCCCTCACGCTTGGTTTGCCTCATTGACCAGAGCGTGAGTATTATTTTTCCCGTGTGGGGAGCCTGCAACCCCCATCGGGCGCGTTCCCGGGTGGCGGATAGGGAAGTGCCCGGTTAACAGAAATCGGGTAAGAGATAAAATGTCTCTCGCGGACCAACAGGCACTTTTAACGTTTGGTAGTTTATTATAAGAACAGGCTTTCACGGCCGGAATTCCTAGCTGCGTACAAGTCGATGGAACACATGTAGTTAATACAAGGGGTAAACATTAACTTTACATTGAATAAATAAGCTTACGTAAAAGTAGATGGGCTACTAAACGGTTAGAATAGCCAAATATAACTCTTATTAGTTCAGCTCGTACTTCTGGTTCTGTTTAAAATGCAAAATACGTATTTATATTTTTGATTATAAATGCCATTTTCTAAATAATAATTTTCAGTTCTATTTAGAAATATTTTAACCTATTTTCAATTTTGAAACTACTACTATAACTTAGTTTCCTGTTTTGTTGTTGTTTATCTGTCTGTCTTGTTGTGATTACAGATCCGCCATTATCTTCGACGGATTTTTTTCGATGAAGCGATGGGCTCTAAGATGTGAAACAGCAGTTTCCGGAATGTATTGTTTTTATTTTCTGGTAAGTCATAACATAATGTAATATGTTGACTAGTTAATGTAGCAGCCTGTGTTAAGGTTGTGAGTTATTATAATTACAGGTCTTCTACAATTTTTCCTGTTAATTTGTTTGACGGGATATAAATCGGAACATTCACGAATTGTTTGGTATTTCTGTTACATTGTAGCACGGTATGATGTTTTATACTTTTGTACAATTTTAAATTTTTTATTAATTCTCCAATAATTGATTCAACTCCTTTCACACTGTAGATGTATTATTTCAAATATAAAAACTATGTACCTATATGTAGCCAATGTTCTATTATTTTTTGCTAATTATACCTATATTGTGATTATTGCAAATATAATAAACACATTGCATACATAATAAATATACTATAGGAACCTAGCTACCCAGATTTTATGAAACTACACTTTTTACATAACCTGTTTTACTTACTTTTGTAATTTAAATTGTTTTTCAAATTACGATTCCCCCTTTTTTTTCTAATGGCAATAAATAATGCTGTTAGAAAATAAGAAATAAAATCGTTGGAAATTAATAAAGAACGCACGGTAATGTCATATAGATGTAAAATGTTTATAAAAATACAAATAAAGAAATACATGTTAAAATAGTTCCTAGAATAAGATTATAACTTGTCGCTACCAAGTCGACAACCAGTGTGTATTGGACATTAAGATAAAGAATTATAAACACATGAAATCACCAGGACGGTTACAATTTTAGGTAACAAAGGATTATTCATTGTTAAGCTGTTGAATTAACAGTCGATACTTAAGTATATGTTCTTGAAAGATAATAAACCAACGACAAAAGTTAAAAAGTATTTAATTAAAATTACCCGCTAGGATTTCTTATAATGCATTTCTTCAAATATTTTAACAACTTTCATTCACAAATACAAAAACTATAAGTATGTAGATTTATATTCAAGTTGTATTACCGTTAATTTTTTATTTTAGCGTTTTTTACATACCTTTTCTTATCCATTTTCTTCATTTTTTCTTTTGAATGAAGTCTAAACACCTTGTCACGTATTTCACCGATTTAACGATAAATAATAAAGAAAACGAGTAATTATAGATTTTGCTTATTTACCGGCATCGACTATGTACAACTTGTAAGAGGGTTTCCCGGCAACATTATAAATATATATTGTAATATCATTATATATCTGTTGTATATATATGTTACAACAGCATCAAAAGGAGTAGCAAATCACCAACAGCACTTATCGTCATCAGAATTTTATTTCTAAAATGTTTCCTACTTAATAGACAACCCTCATTACGTAAATCTTGCAAAAATAAAATACTTCTCTTATACAACCCATGTCACATAGTACTACACCGCTATCTCTGGACTGGTGTATCACCTACTTCATAATTGACAGAGTGAACACCCCCTGGCATACCAGACAATTATAGAAATAAGTATATCATAGAATTCAAATATTTTAGCGGTTATCAATAACAATGATCTTAATGATTGTAGAATTACATTGGTATCAATTAAAAACATACTTTTGTTGATTAAAATATTAAGTTTTTTTTTTTTTAATCAAAAAGTGAGTTTACTTTTATGTCCTTTTAAATAAAAATTTAAATACGTCTCAAAAAAATAAGGAAAAACGTAGAATAAAACAAATATTTTTATTGTACTATAAAAATACAGCTACGTATGTACACTTTTAAGAATACAAAACATACATTGTTATATACAGGTTTTAATTTCTTATTGAAATTGGTAAATTATTAAGGCATTTTATCTACAATTAATTATTGTAGGGTAACTGATTAACTGTTAAATATTGCTGTAGTAAAAATTAGGCTTAAAAAATAGATTTTTAAATTAATAAATAAGTAATAACTTACTACAGGCTACGTTTAATTATAAATAAAATTATGTTGAAATAGATTTGCAAATTTGAACATTTCTATAAGAAAAATTATTATACAGGTATACATACATTATAGGCATGTTATATATTTACAGATTAAACGAGGGCAAGTATATTTCTTAAAAACAAATTAAAATAATTTAACAATGACCTTATGTATGAAATTAATTTACAATTAAAACTATTAATAAGTGTTCCAGTCTTTTCTATAATTAATTATACATACTACTTTTACAATATGTTTTTAAAACTATCAGCTATATTCATTTCCTTCATACAACCCTTCACAATATTCTAATAACTTAAGAATGGGGCTTATATTATAAGGAAATAGATCTCTAGCTACTAAACGATTAATTTGAATTTTTAATCTTATTAGTACCGTCATAGTGCTATCAAGTTCGTTCGTTCTGGACAACGTACTCGAACTATCACAGCTATGGACGAATTTAGACCAGTTTTTACGAATATATTTCAAAAATCTTAGCAAGTATAACAAGAAACATGTCTCATTGCTCACCAAATAATCGAGCAATACGTCTGAATCGTGACTTACTACTTTAAGGAATTCTAGAAAAGAATTCACGGGATTGAGCATGTTGGCAAGATCAGGAAATACAGCGTTTCGATATGATATTCCAACTGTTATATCAAGAAGACAAACCATTGACTCTATCATATAATCGTCTTGATCGCTAAATACATTAACTAATAATTTTGAAAAAGGAGTTTCAGGATGATAATCTAAACTACTTTTAGTGAAAATATCGACCTTTTTAAGAACGTCTCGTATCGACCTCTCGATCAATTGCATATCCTGATAGAAATCGTAATCGTCAGAACCTACACTAGAATCGGAACTATCAGATCTGGTTTCTTTTATAGTAACAGCAACCGATTTAAGAACTAAAAGAATTATCTTCTGAATGAGTGTTCTATCGATAGCAGTCGACGTTGACGTACCAACGCTGCTAGCTATTGTCCCTACAAAACTATGGACAACGTAACCATCTCTACACCTATAGGGCAGACTATCTAATAAATGAAAATCTTTGACATAACGAACGATCAAATGAGCTAATTGGCACGTATCATCGGGGAGCATGTCTTGCAAAGCCAATGTGCTACCGTAACATAGCACTTCGTTGAATAACGACAGCAACTGCTTCCAAATCATACACGGCAACGAATTATTAAGGAGATTCACGAAATTTTCTAGATGAGCATAGAATGGTTTGATATCAATAATACTCAAATTCGCCCTGACCGATATTGTACTTTCCCATAACATTAAGAACGAGATTATGCATGTTTGAGCTTCAACAGAATTATTGTTCATGATAAGATATTGAATTTTACTAATCAAATTAGGCCACTTAGATTCAAGTTGTTTAATTAAAATACCTTTTATACTAGAAGTGTCATAACTTTCAGCATCTACATATTGCACTTTGGAACACTTTGAAGAAGCACTATGACTTGTTTGGCTGGTGCTAGCACCATCTGTTTTAACTTGAGACTCATCTAAAATATGAATATCAACATCTTTCCATTCAACTACCCTTCTAATAATTTCTAAAGCAAAATTGATCTTTTTATAGTCCATATTATTGAGTTGTAAGTATCCCATTACACTCTCCAGCCATACATTATCAATATTAGTTTTTGCTACAATTAAAAAGCTGCTGACAACTTTTACTGCCGCATAATTAACATACTTATTTCTAAGTTCACACAAAGCAATAATTTGCTGGATGAGATTATACTCATTCCTAATGAACAAATCACAAACATTTACAACTCCAGAACAGATCATTCCCTGATTATTTTGTTTCAAATAAACACTTAATAACAAGTCTACATGAGACAGAAATTGCAGAATTTTGTTTATGGCAAGAGTTTCTAAAGTTATCATCTTTCTACCATTCAGTTTGTTTTGATAGAGCGAATCTAAAATTTTCTGTAAAAAACTATTTGGAATCTCACATAAACACTGTTCAACTAATGCATTTCTAAATATTAAAAATATATCTTCTGTATTACCTTCTACACTTGAACTGGATGGATCTTTCAAATTGTTTAAATGATTACTTTCACCTTTAGGATCCACTATTTCACTTATTAAAAAACTATTCTTCGAATTATGTGAACCGTTGATGTTCTTCTGGTTATCATGAGAAATATTACAGTTTGTGTAATTGTTCCATGGAAAATTTGCACTAGACACATGACAACTATTGTCAATTAGTCCAGAATAACTTGAACTAGAATTACTTATTAATGAATTGCATCCTCCAGCAGAGGAACTGTTGTAACTACTGAGACATGAATCACTTTTTTCTTTACGAATTACAATATTAGGGGCTGGCTCTAAAGACATATTGGCACAATTAGATGCTTGTGAAATAAATCGCGTATCATCAATTCCATTAGTCCTTATTATCTCACTATCAGAGGTCCTCACATTAACACTGTTTTCACTATGAAACTGAGGTGAAATAGTCTGTCTGTTTATTTCATTAATGTCAGCGGGCATAGAAAGATGCAGTGCTGATAATTCATTTCGCATTCCATTTTCTGCCAAATTATGAATGTAATCTGGTTCATCCTCACTTCTGATGTTATTAGTTCTTTTTAATCTCTTTTTAACTGGCTGTTCGGAGGCCATTTTAAGCTCGCGATGCCTTAGGACCATTAGAAATTAAGTTTTGTAACTGGCATAAACACAGATGTTTGTTCCTTCTATTGCACAGTAGCAGTTTTCCTACAACAAAAATGGAGAAGTAAGGACCATGGCAATATTATACTACACTTAATGTAACAAAAACATCATAAACATAAACACAAATCTCTCTAAAATGATAATACGAGTAATAATTAACAAAATATTTATGTAAAAGTAAACACATTCACAATACCACTTCTAAATTTGGTTCACGCCATTCTAATAAAAATATTTAGCGAACATATACTTACACATTCAATAAAATCATAGGCACTTCGTGTAATAGTAAAAACAATTTTAATAGTACAGGTCTAATAAACTAAAGCACAAAATATAAAAATCCATAACATAAAACTCCATTACTGTCCATTTCGCTGATAGAAATACACACACATACTAAGTCAATTTCATTACCACTTTCATGCTCATTTAAAATTAAAAAACCTAACAAAAAGATATAAACATATAAAAGCATTCATAGAGGACTAAAATTTTATATTCTGGGTTCATTAACAATAATTAACTTATAATTAATAAATAATCATCATGTAATTTAAATTTGGTTGCTTTTTTGACTACTAAAGTTGTTCCACAAGAATTTGCTATGTTGCCATTTTTATTAAAATGTTTCATCAATTAAATGTTATATTTTAATTAGGTAAGTGAAAATAAACTGCGAGAAACAAATTAAGATGATTTCACATAACAATTCTATCACAAAAATAATTTCTTTAATTCCATAAAATTTAAGAGCTTAAGAGAACAAAAAAGTCTTTAACGCCCTGTGCGTAATTCCAGAAGTTGTTTGATGAGTCGTTTGTTTTATTAACCAGTTTTTATGAATAAAAATGTAATTTATCTGTAGATATTTAAAAATCATATTGGCTATAACTTTTTTTACTAACTTTACTACTTTTCTTTATCTTTTCGATTCAATAATATTTCATACATTTGAATTTAAACGATGTATGAACATCCTCTTTTAAATATAGTAAAAAATACTTATATTATATTTACTGTTTACAAAAAATTCAAAATTTGATCTAGAAGATTAATTAATAGTCATGAAAGAGTGAAAATTATGAAAAGGTGTGGTTTGATTCATCATCGATTTGAAAGAAAACTGGATGTCAAACAATAATAATAATAATATTTAATAATAGTTTTTGAGGTTAATTCTGAACTTCATTATTCATTTCGAAATGTCTTGATAAAGAAAGATGTCACTTTCTTAAGTTTGTTGGTTGATAACAATTTTTTGTTATGCTTTACGGCTTTAAGGATAATGTGCTTTTAAAATTTATTATTTATTATTCGGAAATTAATCAGAATAAAAAAGAATTTTCAACATTTGTGACAGTTCGGTTATATTGCAGTGGGGGTGTAAGTGTTAATGGCTTCCAAAAGTAACGAAGAGAAATGTCGCGACATAAGGAATTACTTTGAAGTAATTCTACTTTTAAGGTAAATTTATCTTTTATTTATACTGTATTATTTTGTACATTGAGAACCTATTAGTTGATTGTGATTTATGCATCTTGCTTATATTTAGGTTAATGTACGGTGTTGTTCACCCTACTTTAAAATTTAGGAGTTTGCAATATAAATTATTTAAACATAAAAATTAATTCGTATTATTAAATTTGTTTCTGATAAAAGACAAATTACACAAGTATTTATCGTATTGCTGAGAAAAATTTTAAATAATTGTCAAATGTATTCATCACAAGGAAGAGGTTTCATTGAATTTTGTAAATTATTTTTCCAATATTTCAGTATTTGTTACTAAAAACTAAAGTCTTAATTAGTTTTATTAAATTATTTTATATTGTATATAACAAGCAGTCAATATCAGAATAGGTTATGTTGCTATTATTACATGACAAAAATGATGTGATAAAAAAATTAATGTTTACTTATTGAAAAGTACTACTTTTATTTATTAAATTATAAGTGGCATTTTTTAAAAATCTACTATATTCGAATTTTAGACAGGTACTTATCACATTATCACACATATTTAATATAAGCAGTTGCAATTGTCTTGTAGTTTTAATTTAATTTAAATGATGTTAAATGGTTGACTATGTAAAAATATTTCAATATACTGATTTTTGTAGATGTTCGTAATATTTGAGCCAAATGAGTGTCAATTACAATAAGATAATGCCAGCTGTTTCGGGAGAACAGCGGCTTCGGCAACTCGAGGCTCTTTTCCTAGGGGGGCCCATACAAGCCAAAGGGCAAAGCTTTAGTATCGAAACTCTTATAGACGTGCTTCTGGTATTGTATGATGAATGCTGCAATTCAAGTCTTCGTAGGGAAAAAACAGTTTCAGATTTTATAGAATTTGGTAAGAAAAGAAACAACATTGATATTTCAACACATTTATAAATTTTTTAGTACCTATGAATAACTGTCCAGAAACTAATTTGGATTTTTTGTTCCTATTTATGTATTACGTTTTCAATTTTTAAGTCTGTTATTGTATTTTTTAACAGCTAAACCCGTTGCAAGTTCTATAAAATCACTTCGCATGACAAGAGAAGATTTTGAAATTATTAAAGTTATTGGTAGAGGAGCCTTTGGTGAAGTATGTGTCGTAAAAATGCGAGGATCAGATAAGGTGTGAAATTTTAAAAATTGCTTTGTATAATCGTTTACAATTATTAATGGTAATTTTAGGTTTTTGCAATGAAAATTTTAAATAAATGGGAAATGTTAAAGAGGGCAGAAACGGCTTGTTTTCAAGAAGAGAGGAATGTACTTGTTTTTGGTGATCGCAGATGGATAACACATTTACATTATGCTTTTCAGGTACATTAAATATTTAAAAGAAAACTTTTGTTTTGGTTTCTGCAGCTTCCTTTTAATGTTGTATATTTTGCAGGATGAGAACAATTTGTACCTCGTTATGGATTATTATTGCGGCGGTGATCTTTTAACTTTACTAAGTAAGTTTGAGGATCGTTTGCCGGAAGATATGGCCAAGTTTTACATTGCTGAAATGGTCCTAGCCATAGATTCTATTCATAATTTAGGATATGTTCACAGGTACTTTGTTTGAACTTTCATTTGCCATTAGTTTGTATGATTTTGTTATTTAGTTATTTTTTTTGCAGAGATATAAAGCCCGATAACGTATTATTGGATGCAAACGGTCATATACGATTAGCGGATTTTGGTAGTTGTTTAAAATTAAATGAAGACGGTATGGTTCAGTCAAATGTCGCCGTTGGGACTCCGGATTATATTTCTCCTGAAATTTTAAGAGTAACAAATGTTTATTAGAAGAATAAGAACATACATCTGATAATGTTTTGTTTATAGGCAATGGAAGATGGTCAGGGACGATATGGTCCAGAGTGTGACTGGTGGTCACTTGGTAAGTTTGAAGATTTTCATCGAATGCTCTTATTTTGCTCTTTCTTTTAAGGTGTTTGTATGTATGAGATGTTGTATGGAGAAACGCCGTTTTATGCGGAAAGTCTTGTTGAAACTTATGGAAAAATAATGAACCACAAGAACTGCTTTGATTTCCCTTTGGATATTGAAGTATCTGATGCCGCGAAAGATCTCATAAAGCAATTAATTTGCTGTCAAGAATTTCGATTAGGACAGAACGGCATTGAAGACTTTAAAGTAAGAGCTTTTGAAAGAAACAAAATGAATTTATTCACAAAAGTACCTAATTTCAATGATGAAAAATTGTTATGATGAATAGCTAGGTCTAATCTGTGCTGTAAACCTTGGAATCTTGGTGTTTAGGGGCTTAAATCTATGCACTGTAAAGGCAAGGTGAAATTAAGGAAGTTAAAATAATATTGTAAAGTTCATCTCCAAAATCTGATGTTCAACTATTGAGTATAAAGTTGAATGGGACGGCTATTGGATAACAAAATTAAAAGTAAAATAACCTACAAGAATTTTAATAAAAGTAACAAATAATAATTGTCCTAGTTTTTATTTTTTTTTTTTCAATATCTTTGACGTTGGTTATTTTATTTTTAAATATTTTTTTAAACAGTATTGACAGGATCGCTATTCATTTATGATTATTCTTTAGTAATCTGAGATATCACGAAAGTTCTACAAATGCACCGCAAAAGTCTTGAGTAAAATAATTAATACAAAATACGTTGTAGAATCATCCGTGGTTTGAGGGAGTCGATTGGGAAGGAATAAGGGATAGTGCGGCGCCTTACATCCCTGAAGTGTCTAGTCCCACAGACACGTCAAACTTCGACGTCGATGATGCTGATATTCGAATATCAGACGCCCTGCCCCCAACGGCTAATTCAGCATTCACGGGGCTCCATTTGCCTTTTGTAGGTTTCACGTTCACTCAGGGAAGGTAAGAGGTTATTCCTGACAATTTTCTAATTTTAAGTTAAACATAATATATTTATGTTACAAAATTCTATTATAAAACTGATTTTAAAAAAATCAAGACCAAACAACGTGTTTCCAAAGAAAGTGGAAGCTTGAAGTAGAGGGTGAACATTCTGAAAAACCGGGAAACGTTAAGATAATTTTAATAGTCAGAGAAATGTTTAAATTAATTTTAATTGATTAAAATTAAATTTAGTTATGAATTGTTTGTGCTCATTGTGTATTTGGTATATTTTATTTACAAGCGTCAACAATTCAAATCATATAAAAGCTGTAGGATATTGAAATAACATAACAGTCATATCAACGGTATTTCAATTGAGAAAATATACTTAACTTCATTATTAGATATGCATCAATAAAGTGCAAATTGATTAAGTAAATTCAGTATAAAAAATAGAAAAATTGATGAGTAAATAATGATATACGGCGTTACTTCCTTTGAAAGCTTACATGAAAATTAAGAATATTTTGTATATAATGTGAAAAAATAACAAAAAGAATTAATGAAAAAAATGATTCATTTAATTCTATATGTATATATTACGAATAGCACTTATGAGAGAAGATATATGAAAGGGACATTTAATTTGCAAGCCCATTTTTAGAGTAACTATCAATGCTAAAAAAAACAGTAAATTAATTATTCTACACAAAAATATCTAGTTTCAATCATTTTTAGTTTTCGGTTTTAAATTATTTTATATTATAATGTGGGAAAACATTAGAAGACAACTGAAAAACTGAGAAGAGTGTGGAAACTTCGACCTGCAAAAAATTATCACAATATGCAACACTCTAAAAATTTTTGTATTGTTATTAACTGGAATATTAACACACAAATTACTGATATAAAGATTTTTTGTGTTTTTAGTTCTATTTCGGACATGAGTTCTGCAATGAGGAATATGAACGCAAACAATTTCTACGTAAATAATGTGGGAAAACAAGATAATAGAAATAATGGTGATATAAAAACGCTGGCCTTAAATCAAGACAAAATAGAGAACGAAAAGAAAACATCTCCGGATAGTACTCGAAAACTTCAAGACGAAATCAATATGCTGACCAAAAAGAACGGAGAACTAGAAACTAAACTACGTACTTTAGAAAGTGGACATTCTAAAGAAATATGTCTCGATTCTACAGATGGGTCAGAAGCGAGTACGTAAAAATCATTAATTTAAAGTTTCACAAGATAAACCAGTATTATATTATTAACTAAAAATTTAATATACCTTATGATCTTTTATGCTGCAGATAAAATAAGAGAATTCGAGAAAATCATTAAAGCTTTAAAACAAGAAAAGGAGGAATTTCAAAAAGATAAACAAGATTTACAAGAGAAGATTAAATTACAAGACAAGGAATTAAAAGATGCGTTGGCGCAACGAAAATTGGCAATGACCGAATATTCTGAGGTGTCCGATCGACTGTCTGAACTACGTCAACAGAAACAAAAATTATCGAGACAGGTACTATTAAAGTTGCATTTTTATATAAATGCGGTTGTGGTCAGCAAACAGTTGAAATAAAATCTAATATTTAAATAGATTTAATGTTACATTAAAAACAGTTTTTGATGTAAAACTCAACCAAATAAATTTTTGTATTTTATTAGCAGTATTGTGAGTGTTTTTAAATATTTGTTGTCAGGTGCGCGACAAGGAGGAAGAATTGGAAACTGCAATGCAAAAGGTTGATACATTACGCCATGATATTCGTAAAGCGGAGAAGCTTCGACGGGAACTGGAGTCTCGTGTGGAGGAAGCTCTTGCGGAAGCCAGCAAAGAAAGAAAACTTAGAGAACGGTCGGAGGAATACTGTAGACAGATGCAGGCCGAATCGGACCGTTTGAGGGTGAGAAGCGACATTGGCTCCCGGGATCAACAGGACGCCCAGAGACTCAAAGCAGAACTGGAGAAATTGGAGGTAAAATAAATCTTGTTTTCACGGTAAATAAAATGATTTAAAATCCCAATTTATTTAACAAAAACAAATTAATAGTTATTATTTTTTCTCTATTATTTAAAAGAATCTTAAATATTAAACTAACAGTATTTAAAATGTCTTGGGTGCATTTTTTGTGAAATATGGTTATTAATATCAATAAAAATAAAACAACAATGCTATGCCCGAAATATATGTCGAGTACATATTAAATCTGTATAAAATGGTTTCTTGACCTTTCGCTAGTTTTTTTAATGTCTTTATCTTGATCTCTTCATTTCCTCTAGAAACATAACTACTGTCAAGATTAATTTCAATAAATATGTTAACAATCGACCAAATCGATATTTAATTGATAAATATATTCTGATAAAAATTAAAATATGATATTAAATCTTATAAAAGAAATTACTTAGATTATTACTTATAAAAATCTTTGCAATTAATTTACACTTATTGATATTTATCCAGTTTTTAGGTTTTTATAATTGGTTATAAATCTGCGATTGCGATAAAAATGTGTTATTATTTTATGTTATCAGTCCTCTCACACTAATGGTAATTATACACACTTTTAAAAGTTATAATGCTTTTTAAATTTGTGTATTTATTAAGGTTTTATTCTAACATTTTCGTTTACATTCATGTTGACTAATAAACAAATATTTGGCAAATTTTGATGTACAGTTATATTTGAATAAATATGTTTTTTTATTCACAGGTTCAGTATAATGAAAGTTTAACTCAACAGCAAACAAGATACAATATGGAATTATCATCACTACGGGAACAGCTGACTGAAGCAGAAAATCACAGAGACCTGTTAGAGCGTGAGGTACGTTACTAACATTTTTTTTTAATTTCCTTCCATTTTTTAAACGACTGTTTATTATTATTACTATTTTATTTCAATTGCTTTATTTTCGTATTTATTTTTTCCTTTTGTGTTATTGTTTAATTTAGGTTCAGGTATTGAAAGACAAACTTGAGAAGTCAAGATTAGAAGCAATCGCTGATTCAGAACAGACTGTGACCGAAATTAACCGCAGGAATGACAGAGAAAAACAAATTATGCGAGAAGATAATGAGAAACTTCAGTTAAATGTTAATTTAGTGAGTTTTCATCTGAAATCCTAAAAACTAACGTATACTAAAAACTATAGTAAACAGATCAATTGGTCACTAGAAATTAATTGGTTCATTATTAAAATTATTCCTTAACAATTATTTCGGACTTTTAACGAAAGGGGAGACGAAAAGGTTTACTGTCGTGTACTGTATCGTTGGAAAACTATATTAAAGCCTTACATTTTCCACTTTTGGAAATATTAAGCTTCAAAATTGTTTGTAATGCGTGTGTTCCTCTACCATTTTCTCCTAAAACCTGCAAAAAATCTCAAATATATACTTTTCGTAAGTACTTTCGATTAAAATTATTTCGAACAATTTTTAAAATGCGCGCCTCATACTGAAGTGAGATTTCATTTTCGAAAGTAGTTTTCTAACTTGATATTTGCTCTTTTTCCTTTGTTTTATATGTAGTTAAATGAAAGTAATTTGCTTATATAATAGCTAAATACTTTTTTCACTAACCAATTTAAAAACATTTTGGTTGTTACTTCCAAGACATACTTGAAAAAAGCTTCTTTAATAATCTTTGCTTTCGATAAATAGATACATCATATTGATAAGTGGTGTCTTTCTACTTCTGTCAGTATTTTCTAATTTTTTCTTTTCAAATAAAAGTGTCAGTGAAGCGTTCCTGTTCGGTTTTTTAGACCGTCATCCTAGAAGAGGGTTTGTAATGCGCATGGTTTGCATCTTTAGTTATTCCTCTAATAAAGATTAATCACCGAATGTGTGTTCTTTGGAAGCGGCGCGTGTGGGCGGATCGTTTGTTACCTATAAACGACGGTCTAAAAAATTCAAACAAAACACTTAACGGTCAAAATTCTTATTTTGTTGTTTCTATTCTAGTTGTCAGAGCAACTAAGTCGCCTGCAAAATGAACGTACTGCTATTGAAATTGAATATGAACAATTGCGGGGAAAACAAGAGACACTCAGTCAATGGGAATCACAGCTGGCCGAGATCATACAATGGGTCAGTGACGAGAAAGACGCACGGTCGTATTTACAAGCTTTAGCCACAAAAATGACCGAAGAACTGGAATATTTGAAACATTCTGGTAAGTTTTAACTTCTTTCTAAATCTAATAATTTTATAAATCTCACTGTTTTATTTCTAAAACTTTTCATGTGAACGAATGCAATCTAATTAGATTGTCTAAAAGGGTTGTTTTTGATGAGTTTCTAATTGTTTTTTGTTCACGTTATAGTCCCTCTCTTTTTTGAGTTTCGTAAGTATTTTTCAGTTTCATTTCCAGTGGAATATATATATATATATATATATATATAACTTCGTTTTAAGATAAGATATTTATTAAAAGTTTTAGTTCATATGAACTAATTTTTACATAAAAAACGTGAAAATGCAGCTTTTATTTTAGTTTACCTTTATTTTCCACTCTTTTTCTTTTATTATATTATAATTATTGTTCTTTATTCGAACAACAACAAGTAAATTATGCATTTTTAAATAGGATTTTACTTTGCATATTGAACATTTAATTTCATTCAAAGGTGTCTCAAACTCAGTAAGTGGAAGTGACAAGAATTGGCGAAACAGAAGATCCCAAAAATTGGACAAAATGGAACTCTTGAACTTACAAAGCTCTCTTCAGTCTGAAATTCAAGCGAAACAAACCATTAGTGAGGACTTGAGCAAGACAAGAGCTGAATTATTAGCAGCACAAAAGTAAGTCATCTAAAAAATTTCAATCATGTATGGTTTATATATATTTCTTTTTTATAGGGAACTAAGAGATTACCGACAAAGGAATGATGTATTAGCAATGGAAGTAAAACGGAAAGAAAAACAAATCAAAGACCTCCAAGGACGTTTGGATTCAGGAGAGGGATGTAAGTATATATTTTTTCTCAGTTGGTTACAGTTACTGTTGTTTTTGATTAATAATATTTCAACCTCACATTACAAAGTCAAGTGATTTTTAAATATCTTTTTTATATTCAAAACCATTTTACTAGTAATTAGATGATTCTCTTTAAAATTAATTTATACAGTATTTTAATTTTCAATTTTTACAAATTGGGTCCCGAAGTTGGCATTTTTAAGATATCAACACAAATAGAATTGAAATTTAACAATTATTAGGGAAGACGCGGTTGGGAAGTTGTAAAACATTTTAATAACCAGAATAAAAACACTTGTTTAGAATTACAAAAATTTAATAAGAAAATTCTTAGAATATCGTTTCGGCTTATTAGGCCATTATCAAAGAGTTAAATTGAAACTAAACTAAAAATCAGAAACATGACAATTTATACAATATGAGTAGGTGGGGGAATTACAATTTTTGAAGTGTGGCGATAATAATGGAGATAAATTTGATGTAATTGATAATATTTTAAAGAAAAAGCTCAAAAAACGAACTTTCATTTAAATACATCTTGGTAAAAGTTTAGAAGCTAAAAAGAATAATTGGACCTTCTATAATTTTTTATGATAATATTAGCTGTCATTTGTAAAAGACTCTCTAAAGTTGGTATTAGTAATATATGTTCTAATAAGAATAATTTAAGCAAAATGTTAGTTAATAATAAAATATCAAATAAGGATAAACAATGTAAATCTGGAGTTTATGAACTTAATTGTGAGGATTTTAGTGCTATTTACAGGACAGACAGGTAGGCCCTTTAAGATTAGATGTAATGGCCTAATAAGCTAAAATGATATTCTAGGAATTTTCTTATTAAATTGTTGTAATTCTAAACAAATGGTTTTATTCTGGTTATGAAATTTAACAAGTTGGTTATCGGATAAAAATGGATGTGATTAATCATTCTTAAGAAAAATTTAAACTGATCTTGGGTAAAAGCTCGTGTTCAGGCACGAGGTATATTATTATAAATCAATTTTTGGGGGGACCGACTATTTTAAGTGAAAAGAAACATCAAAATATTGAAAGGCCATTTGGTATTTACTTATTACTGATTTTGTTCAGTGATACCTTCGTTCTTAGTGCATAGCTGGTAAAAAAATTAGGACGTTTCATAACTTGTTTTCTGATTATATTAAAAACATTAGGGAAGAATGCGCTTTGCTTCAACATCCTCACCAGGATGTCTTTATTAATTTTTATATAATAATATTTAGTTCGTCGGTGGCTACGTCAACTGCCGCTGGTCATTGGAATTACCTCTTGCTTCTGGGGATTAATGTTACTTCTAATTAAAGTTTATGGCTCTCAGACAACCTTTCTTAATTTGTATTAAGAAAAATAATTGACGGCTATAGTAGTTCGTAGGAAAAAATTATTTTAATCTTTTTTTTATTTCGCACTTAAAAAACACGTTACAAAAAAAATATTTGCTTCGATTTCGATTGTTTGGAGTTCAAAAGTGAAAAGACAAAAAATTGTTAGTTGTGTGTTCGTTAAGTTCATAATTACAAAAACTAATTCTTTTGTTGCATTTTCTATTTTTGATAAGCTTGAGTCAGTAACTTATTTTAACTTTAATATTTCAATTGTTACCAATTTTCTATTATTGTTTTTTTCGTTTTTAATTTAATAATCGTAAACAATTTTTTAATTCCAATCATATCATTTTATTTTATATTTTTCGGAAAAATATGTTTTTTTTTTTACTTCGAGGATTTCTTGATTTTTTTTACATTTTTTAATGTATTGCCGAAATTATATGTTAAAAAATACCCATTATTTTTCGTTGAATTTTGATGTGAAAAAATTGCGGCCAATAACCATGTTAAAATGTTTAATGATATATTTAATTCATTTTATACTATTTCTTTTTATTTATTAATACATTTTTGGACCCTTTTATTTTATTTTTATTATTATTTTTTTTAATTACCAAAAAGTTAGTGAGTAAATAATTTTCTGATATGATATGCTATTGTTTTTTTTTTTTAATGAAATGTTTAAATGATTACAAATCTCTAAAATATTCACATTCCTCACTTCAGTTATTTATTTAATTGTCTTATATCCATGATCTTTAAGTTCTTTACCTATTTTTAAGAGTAAATGAAATGGGACACACTGTATATTTTTCATTTAAAATAGTTTTTTCTCTATATAAAATTTCATAGCTTTTTAATATAAAACCATTAAAATAAGTTTCTGACTCCTTGATTATTTTTGTCTTTATTGCATTTTATTTTACAATTAAATAGAAATAACGTAGTTATTTTTTAATGTTCTAGTCTTCCATGTGTACTATTCGAAATGCGAATTTTTCATGCCAATTGTAAATAGTGTTTTATTGCTCCTGTTTTTTTAACGAAATTTTTAATGAAAATATTAGAAATTCTGTTGTAAAAATATTTGTCAAACAGTATACGCTATGGTAAAAGCAATTCATTCCTTTTGTCTTTTTTCTAATTAGTTTTTTCGTATGTATACAGTGCGTCCCAAATTATTATGTAGTAGAAAGATCTTTTAATATATAAATACATAGAATAAAATATTTATATTTTCTAAAGATAAAAAAGTCATTTTTAATACTGATTACAACTTACGGTTTCAAGCGTTTTTCTTACTATCATTTTATCTATAACATCTTTAATTTTCGGTTTCCATTAATTGGAAATTATTGTTGTTAATTTGGGACACACTGTATCTTGTTTGGTACATCTTTGCTGAATTTTGAATTGCTTTTATCATACTTATTACTTTTAAATGTGTTAAAAAATGAGCAGCTTAATGGAGAAAAACTCGATGTAGATTTTGTTTAGGCTGTAAGATATTAGAGACAAGTTGAATGAATTGTTAAGTTTGCAAGATTTTTTAGCAGTTTCAATAAACAATTTTTGTCAGAGCAGGTATTTTTTTATATTCGAATTAATACGTGTATAATATTAAAAAGTTGTGTCAAATGAATTCAAAATGTTTCATGCAGCATTAGTTGGACTACCGTCTTTCATCAGACGTCACATAAAGGGTTCGTTTATTGAATTTTTAAGCTAGAGCCTGTTTTTGCGCTTGATTGTAAATATATTTAAAGCTTGAGTGCTAATACCGCATAATTTTAATATATATTTGTATATATTATATTGATATGCCTTTAAAAACTTAATCGATCATATGTCACTGATGGTTGTTTTGTCTACTACTCATTTAGTTTTGTGTGTTACATCTAAACAATATGTTTGTTAATTTACTAAGTTTAAATTAAATCGAATGCATACTAAATGATATTACACAAGTTTTAAATTAATTCTGGTATACAGTTGTGTCCCATTAGAAAAACGATTCAGAAACTTCTACTGCTTGGAATTATTTGTATAAATTTTATAAAATAAAGTACATAATTAATTAAAAGTACAGATGTTTTTAACAACAGAATTTCAAACGGTTTACGTGCGCAAAATAAAAATGTTACTCGTTCTATTTAATTAAAAAAAACTTGTTTAGGAAACAATTCTTTTATGTAATTTTGAATAGAAGGAACTTCTGAATTATATTTATTACTAGCAGCATTATAAGCTTCTTTTACGAATTTATTAATTAAAAACTTTAATTCCAATACGCATAATATTTAGTATGTATTTAACGAGGAATAGTGTATTGTTGCTTTCATTTTGAATATTATTTACATTGGTACATTATAATTTATTATAAATTGTACTACACGCTCGACTAACTATCCTATAATATTATTGTGATTACTTGTGTATAGGACGTTTAAAATCATTTCAACAAGATGTAGAATAGAATTAAAACATCCTACATATTACATTTTATACACCAAGTTCGTCATTTACCATATATGCTTCATCTGATTTTAATTTTTTTGGAAGAAACATATTCTGATATTAATTAAAAAATAATAACAGTCTGTGGGTGCCCCTTCTATTTTTGGTGTCTAAAAACAGATTTTTTTTTAGTTTTAGAAAGACCTTCATCACAGATGTCCTATCTAGACCAGTTTTTGAAAGAAACCAATTCTTCGCAGTCTCAAATACAAGGCCATGCTATGCCACATTCATATGAAAATACAGCTCTGTTGTACCAAGGAGGCTCTCTTGAATCAGAAGAAGGCGATATTGAAGACAATCGGGCTCTTAGTATAGCCAGTTCCAAAAGCAATTTATCCGAATTAAATATGGTAAGTAAAAAAGTAATTTAAAGTAAAACAACGTACAGGAAATTTGATAACCGTCGTACTTCAGAGTTATCGTTGAAGTTTCTAATGATGAGTTGTTCTCATGATCAATTATAACTTAAAGGTAGAGTTACAAAACAAAACTTTAGCACCAGTTTTAGAAATTATTTTTTTGTTTATCATTTGAAAGCTAATAAAATGAATAAGCCAAATGCATTACATTCATTTATGATTTTTTGTATTTTATTATTATTATTCCCAAAGTAATAAAGCCAGGGAATCTTACTGTTTTGTTTCTCTAGCATGAATCGCACTCACCGACGAAACTGAAAACGCACCAGTTCTTAGTTCGTACTTTCTCTAGTCCAACAAAATGTAGTCATTGTACGTCTTTAATGGTCGGCCTGATGCGTCAAGGAATGGTCTGTGAAATATGCGGATTCACGTGTCATACCTCTTGCTGCCCGCACGTGCCTGCTGTTTGTCCTGTACCATCAGATCAAAGTAAGAAAATACAAAAAATAGTGGGCTTATCATTTAAAAAAAGAGATATTTCAAGTAATCAACTGTACGACTGTTAAATTTAATTTTTTGTTTTTTAGCGAAACGTCCATTAGGAATAGATCCAACTAGAGGTATAGGCACAGCCTATGAAGGTTACGTTAAAGTTCCCAAACAGGGTGGAGTAAAAAAAGGTTTGTAGTTTGCTTTTGCAATTTCACTTTGTATTTGAATAGTCCTATGAAAGTCTAAGATTTTTTAAAAAACACTATTAAACTTAGTATATCAATTATGTGTATGAGAGAGCTATCTACGTGATAAACACGTAAACAAATAGAACAAAAGTTTAAGTACGTAATTGAAATCGAGAGTGTTTCAGGTTTTCTTACGATAACAATCGTAGCAATAAGAAACATAGAAAATCATGTTTTTTAGTTAATTAATTTGTTTCCTTTCATTACAACGTTGCGTAATTGCAATAATTACTCTATAATTTCCCTTATTTAACTTATTTTTAGTCGTTTATAGTTCGTTGTTCAATATTTCTGAAGCTTCGGTAACAACTTTAATTTAATTTAAGTGAAATAATATAAGTACTATGATTAACTGTATCTTCTTTTAATTAATGGAAATTCATTTTCACTTTATAAATAAAATCCAATTATATTTTTAATACTTAACAATTGTTTTTATTTATTTTTTAGGTTGGGTACGTCAATTTGTAGTTGTCTGTGATTTCAAACTCTTCTTGTATGACATATCACCCGATCGAAACGCATTACCTTACGTCCATGTTGCCCATGTATTGGACATGCGTGATCCTCAATTCAGCGTCAGTAGCGTACGTGAATTGGACGTAATTCACGCTAACAAAAAGGACATACCGTGCATTTTTAGGGTAAAATACAATAGTTTTCAAAAGAATAAGATACCCAGTAATAGATATTAAAAAAGTTACTATAATACAGATAACAACATCTTTAATGGAACCCCCGGGTCCTCGAAACTCGACGTTAATGTTGGCTGATTCCGAAGCAGAAAAAAATAAATGGGTAGTGGCCTTGTCTGAATTACATCGAATATTAAAAAGGAATAACCTCCCGAATACAACTGTACTAGTAGCTAGGGAACTTATAGATAATTCCTTAGCTCTGATCAAGAACACCATGAGTTCAGTGATAATTGATCCCGACAGGATTGTTCTAGGAGCTGAAGAAGGATTGTATTGCGTTGACTTGGATCGATCAGGTAGATTATTATGCACTTAATTTAAAAATAAAGAAGTTGTAGATTTGTTGTCCAGTAAATGTAGATTTTAAATTGTCATGAGCGTGGTAATTTTTTGATCAAAAGCTCGTTTTGGCGTGTAAACCAAGCAACAATTGTCAAAAAATGAAAATCGACCTGCTAGCTTTCATGAAGACTTAAAATATTTATTTACTGGACTAATTATTGGTTACCGCATCAAATCATCTAAATCGATAATTTATGAAACCGTTATGAATGATTCTTCAATGTTTTTAGTCATATGTTTCACGTAAATCGTTAATTTTTGTAAAACGTATTTTATATTATTTTGTATGTAGAAATTGCAAGAGTGGGAGAGGGTAAGAAAATCTACCAGTTAGAGTACATTAGCGAAGAGCATTTACTGGTCGTAGTAAGTGGCAAGCAAAGACACGTACGACTAGTACCGATAAGAGCCCTAGATGGAGATGATACAGAATGGATCAAGGTGGCTGAGAGTAAAGGTTGTTCTGCTCTCGCTGTGGGACCAGTTTTACAAAACCCGTTAACTTTTTATCTTTGTATAACTGTTAAAAAACAGGTATTACTACATAAGTACCCATGCGTATATATTAATATGTTTTTTTTAACATTTACAGAATTCGTCGTCAATAATTGTTTACGAAATAACACGAACTAGGACGAGACATCATAGGTTAAGAGAACTTTCACTTCCAGTCGTTGTTCAATCGTTACAGTTGCTCTCTGATGGCAAATTGTGTATCGGATCGTCTTCCACGTTTACCCTTTACAGTGTTCAAGGCGATCAGCCACCAATATGTAAGCGTTTTTTTTTTTAAGTCACGTACGCAGAGAAATATGTAAAACCGTTTCTTATTCAATTAATTTATGTTTCAGCACTATTACACACGGAAAACCCCCTTCAAGCCACGTTGTCTCTCAGTTCTGTAGAAGCGGTCAGGGCGATAGAGTTACCAAAAAGTGAATTTTTACTTGTTTTTGGCACCCTTGCAGCTTATGTTGACAGGTATGGACGGAAATCCAGAGAAAGAGAAATTATGTATCCTGCCTTACCCACAGCTATTTGTAAGTAATCAATTATATTTTGTACGAGGGTGGTAATCATCAATATGTGTTTTATCAATATTTTTGTAATATGTGTATCATTCGATTAATTTTGCTTACATAAGCATGATACTTAGTCTACAGCAGTGTTTCTCAAACATTTGACATATATGTATGCCTTCTTTAATTTCTGTAACGCTGAGTACCCCTAAAAACAATTGCATATACATTTATAACAGTAAAAATATAACTTGAATGTTATTAACATGTTTCACAGTAAGTGCACCAAAGGCACTTTATCATTTAGTAAAAATATATTTATTTTTTCCTTTTTTAGTAAGTATATACAAACAAAATAATAAATTAAAATTAATTCTTAATATATTATAAATCCAAGTGTAAGATATTGTAGTGGGTACTACACTATAATGGAATATTTTATTAACGGTAATAATTTTAGGTTACCGCGACGGCCATTTAATAGTTTATAGTGAAACCCATATAGATGTCTTCAACTGTTTATCAGGAGAGTGGGTTCAAACTTTAAATGTGAAAAAGGCAAAGCCGTTGAATAATACTGGGAGCCTTTCGATCTGCGTTATACACGATTTGAGTCATTTATTGTATTTATCCAATATACATCAACGTAAGTATTACTTGTAATATAACAAACAAAAAAAACTAGAATCAATTAACAAAAAAAATTGTGAATTGACTTTTTTGCTTTTAGCGGAACTAATTAATTTAGATAACTTCGTGACACAAGATAGAGACGGTAGAACGGTACAGAGGCCTCGAAGGAGATTTTCGTTACGAGAAGGGCATAGAGGACAAAGAATGTAAGTAATATTTTAAGTAAATTATTTTTTAATGACATTGGCTGGATTCTCAAAATTGTTTTTTTATTTCTTTATTATTATATTTTTTAATTACGAAATATGTAGGAATAAATCTGATAAATAGTATTTTTCTTTAATAATTGTTACATAAAATTTGTAATTTATTAATTAAAGAGGTAAGAAGAGAAGTAAACGTAACTTTTTAAGAAAATTTTGAAATAGCAAAGGAATTGAAGAAAACCAAAAAGAAAAAGCAGTAGCTTAAGAATACAAAGTAAAACTGTGAGTTAATTACTGCCTTGACTTTTATTTTGCAATTTTTTGTTTATGTAAAAATTGAATAATAATGTCGTAAAAAGAGGAATGTATATTTAATCATTTAATTCTTTAGAACTTCGGACAGACGCTCTAAACTCATATCAGCTCCCACGAATTTCAATCATATAAGTCACATGGGCCCCGGAGAAGGCATTCAAAAACAACGTCTTATCGACCTTACCACGAATCTCGTTGACTCGTCGGAAACAAATTCCACTTATCAACCCCAACCACAATCAAGGGTAAGAAATAAATTAAAATCGGTTTACATTTCTTTCCTATTTTCTAACGCTGAATTGAAGGCATGTAACCAGATCTAACAAAAATAAAAATAACTGAATTGAACGTAAATAAAAATGAGAAATCACCGTTTATTAGTGAAACATTCTCAACTAAATTTTTATCTATTTTAATTTCTGTTGAAACAAATTACCTTATGTATGTCGCAGGCTAATAATAAATAGAAATTTAGTTAAAAAACTGACAAATAATGAAGTTGATTCATATTCCAATATATTACTAGGTGATTACAAATTTATTTAAAAGGCAAGCCTCACTAGTCATATTATTAAATGTCTAAATGAAATTTAGGGATTTAATTAAAGTCCTGACTTAACAGAAAAGTTATTCTATTTTATTTAAAGAATATTTTTCATTTATAAATAAGATTGATACATTTAATGACTTAAAAATGTTTGATACGATTGTCACGTTTCTATTGGGGCGTTCAAAAGAGAACTAACGCCACCATAAATTATAATTTTATTAATTAAACTACGCAATGTACCCCCTATGCTAAGTATTTTTGTAAATGTTTGTAAAGAGCTGCTAAGTTCATCTAAGCCTAACAAATAAATAAATTACTCAGGTCAACAAAATCAGATTTAAAAAAAAACAAAACAAAAGGGCAGTTATTTGCGACACTGTTACACATAATTTGAACAAAATTTTCTAGTTGAATACATAAAAAATACGTATTTTTTTAACATTTAAAAAATAAATCACTGCATACATAGTCACTACTCTGTTTTAAACCTAATAAATCATATTCCCATCTTAAACCTAGAGAACTATGCTAGCAGTTCACTTATTATTAAAAATTAATTGATTTATTTGCTTACATCCTTTTACTTACAGTAAATAAAACTGGATCGATATTTTAATACATAACTTAAATTCCTAGAATATGTATTGATTTCATTATTTATTGGCATTTAATTAAATTAAATTCTTGTTTTTAATTAAAACCTTTCTTTTATTATTACTATTCCGCGACATAATAATTTTAAATATTATTTCATTCTCTCACAGTATATGATTAATCTTGTTTGTTTTTAAGCCATCAAAAATGGCACCTTTACCCCCGAAACACGGCGAAAGACGACGGCCTGAAATATCGAACCCTACACTTATTCAGAATGCAAAATTTCCTGCTTATAACAGCAGCAAGCGCGCAGCACCCCCTAGGCCACGAGATCTACCCCCAGCACTACCGCGTCCAGTTGACCCCTCCCCATCACCGGACCCGGCAAGCATTGGCAGCATGTCGTCATTACATGACATCATAAAGGTAAGTCAGCTCATTTATCATAGAACTAAACACTGCTTTATAACAGACCATTCCTAATTGGTACAAAATTTTGTTGTAGTTTTTGATGTTTTAAAGAGCTTTTTCATTATTACACTGAGATATAAAACGTGAATTCTGAAACATGATTAGTCTATTAATAATAATAAATTAAGAAGATAACTAGCCGAAAACTCTTTGTGAAACATTTTACAAATATAGATAGAAAATCAATTACACATGGAAAAGTTTCACTTATTTATTAAAATCACTCAATGTACATTTCGCCTTCTTAGGGCATCGTCAGAATTATTAATAATAATAGTTATAAAAAATACATTTAACATGCTAGTATTACTACAAGTTGTTTAAAATTTCATCAAAAATCCCAATCTTTGGTTAACGAAGAACCAGACTAAAAAAATCGTTAATTTTATAGGAAACAGGGAAACAAAGTCCGAGACATTCTATAGCAAGTAATAACAGTTCAAATTTATCTACACCACCCTCTCCCCAAGCAGATCACAACAATAGTTCTAGTTATGATAGTTAAATCTCATCTTAGATGTTACGAATTTTCTGCATCTTGTTCAATATTATTATATATTATTAAAAACAATAACAGAAACAGTAATAATAACTACGTAAATTAGTGCCGTAATACGTACAAACAATCATTTTGGTTGTGTTGTATAATAAAAAAGGGAATATTGTATATATCTACTGAGTTGAAAAAAGTCCTCGGCCATTCTTTTTTAGTTTTCTTGTTTTACAACTTTATAATCCCACTTGTGTTTCTTATTTCCTTCTTGATATTGTTTTTATTTTAAATAACCAACTTATTTCATGAATATTCCTTTCTAATCTTTTGTACAGCGTTTTTTATTAATAAAAATACAATAATAGTCCAGTACAAATTTCAAACAGAAAAAAAAATATATTTCACTGAAATTGATTGAAAGTAACAGATTTATTGTATGTTGCAACGTGAAATGATTAACATTACTAATTATACACATCTTACACCTAGTGTTTTAGAAAAGAGGATGACTTAATATTATATAATAACATTTATCGCGAAAAGTTTAAAAAGGCAATAATTTATAGAATATGTACATTCATTTAAATTACTATCGTTTTAACATTGACAGTTGTCCACATTTTTAAAACACTCAGTATAAGTATTCTCAACTTTATACTAAATCATTTTGCCTTTGTTATTGTTACTTTTAATTAATTAACTACTTGATTGAAACACTTACCTTTTTCTAATAAAAAGTTCTCGATTTTAAAATCAATATACATTAAGTATGATTGATTTATTCAAAACGACTGAAGAACTGAGTCTTCTTCTCAGTATTATTTAATTTTCATTTTGTAGCGATTTCTAGTAATTCTTTTAGTACCTAATTAATGTACTTATGTTGTGTATAATTGTCTTAATACATATTTGTTTGTTTTGTTATTTATGTTGTGTTTAACGTGTGCATATTATTAGTGTAATCTTTACATTATCAATTGACATTTAATTATATTATTAGTCAATTATAAAAATATATATAAAGTATATAATATACAAATATAAAATAATCAAAATATCGATCACTGTAGTATTTTTTAAGTAGAACTCGCGAGTTATCTCTTAACAGTGCAGTGCAAAAAACAGTTTTATTGAAGCATCTCTTCCGAAACAAGTGCAGGGTGATTCATAAGAAATAAGAGATTCCTGATATTAAAATAGATCCAAGTAAATTAATATAGTAATAAAAATAACTTTCACACTCTTTATATGTTATTTCGTCAACTCTTCAGCTAATAAAGTTTAAATTAAGAGGGTTGTGATATTAGGAATCTATTATATATTACTTTGAATTCGATTTTGTTATGACCTCCCTGTATAACAGCAGTGATTTTTAAAATATATTACGGCGTGTAAGTACAAGTTAGGAGTTTAGTTTATATATATTTAAAGTTGTGACAATATGTTAGGTATTTGTGTGTGGTGACTGATTGTTTACAAAATTTAATTACATAAAACAGAAAATTTACACATCCTGTCAATAAATTAATATTCGTTCACGAACTAGTCGCTGTTTGCAAATACCGTCTGATGAACAAGGGAATTGCCCAGCAATTAAAGTTTAAATTTTCATTTTATAAAAATGACAATTAGCGAAGACGTAGTGTAGAAATGGAACACTTTCAAATCTGCTTTCTCTTTTTTATTTAGTATTATAAATAAAAGTTAATTTTTTGTAATTGTGCGGCAGTCCCCATAAGTATCTCGACTTTTTTTGTTAGTTATTCAATTAACGAAAAGTATTTAATTGTAGTCATGGTGCATAAATTGTGTAAAGATCGTTGCGTTATTATACCATATTTATTTTATTAACATAGTAGAATGTATTAGCAATATTAATCTGTTGCAAAAATTAGTCAGATTTAATTATTTCTCTAAATATTATTTGTACTAAAATGATCTTTGTCTAATTTTTATTAATATAAACATTAAAATAAAGAGAATTAAGAACAACTTACTAAGAATTTTTATATCTGACAATGTTTTGTAAGAAATAATGCTTCTAAAATATCAAAATTCTTTCAGTTTATTGTCTTTTGTGTACTTTTGATTTTGAAGATACGCAACATAAAATTAAACTATTTATTAGAACTTTTCAGAAATACCAAGAGTCAATTTACTAAGAAATTTTTTACTTTACAAGAGGTCAGCTATACAGTTCACATAACCATATAATAAATAATAACATTACACGTATTTAATGATAGGATTAAAACAATTACAAAACGAACTCGCATTATTAAAAAGAAATATTTTTAACAGTAGCCAACTATTTTATATCTTGTATTTTTAAAAAAAAACTGATGCAATATTTGAATCATTGTTCTTTTTTCTAATTGCCAGTTAACAGTTTTGGTAAACATTACAGAAGTTAATATATATATATCCACCTCAATTATCATAATCTTCATCGATATACAAAGTATTTTCTTCACTGTTATTTCTGTATATGTTGTGTGTTAGTGGAATCAAAGGTGGTACATTTTCATTTATGGTTGCTTTTGAAATTGCAGGCTCGACTTCATTTGACGCACTATTACTAGATGACACTAATTGAGGTATAGGTAATTGACTGCCTGTTGGTCTTAAATCTATGTGAACGGTCGATTCTAAATTTGTTTTGTTTACCAAGTTTTCAATAGTAAAATTGAACTTTGGTTGCTCCATTTGAGTTACCTTTGGACCGTACTGTATAACTGACGTGTGACTTGTAGACGATGATGTGCTTTGTTCTAAATTAATGTCAGCACAATTATCTTCGTGGTTGTTTTTTGTTGACATACTCTCTTCTTCTGAAGTTTGTCTACTGAGTAGTTCTGATGCTTCTAATGCATTATTTTCATTATCTTCTTGAGCACTTGGATCTGGAATATTTTTAACCAGATCTTTGAGAAAGTCAAAACGGCTTTCAGAAAGAATGCATTGCTTCATGTGGGACGGAGTGAGTGTTTTTGCATTTCTAGTTTGTGTTATTTGCATGGATTTTGTTAATAGTGATTCTACAAATAATTCCAGCGTTCGAGGTATTAATAGTTAAGGAAAAGATTCAAAAAGTTTTAACAGTTTTAAATAATAGTACATATTTACAATGGTTTGTTATTTTTTCATTTAATTCAACTTTTTTTTTATCTAAAATTTACTGTCTTATACTTATTTTAACTAAACCAAGTGTTACCAAATAGAGCATTTTATATTATTTATCATACAAGTGTCACGTTTTTTCTGCAGTTAATAATAAATTTAAGAAATACCACTATTTAAAAGTAACCACATAATAAACACTAATTAAATTGTTAAAAAGGATATAAATAATAACAGGTACAGCTTGTGCTACTTTGCCTACTTCTTCATCTGTTTGCATTATCTTCTTTATACGACCCTACAAACTCATTAGTCTTAAGGTATATTACTTTTAAAATAATATTTTTTCTTACCGCTGGAAACCTAGCATTATATTTTTTCTTTTTTGAAGGCATTTTTAATAAATTTTGCCTTTGTAATATTCTCTTGACATCTAAAACCATTCATAGGTTATGTTTTGAAATAACCCACACTAAATGGAAGTGAACATTGTACCGTCGTTGCAATTTTGATAAATAACAAAATAGATTAGTCCCTTTTGTATAAATCTAAAAATTTTCCTATACTACTTAAAATTTATAAAATTTATTAAAATTGCTATAAAAAGGCGAATTTATTTTACTAATAATATTTTAATTCAGAATAATGAGCATTATCTATAGTTCAAGGTATATTAATTGTCTATAATCTGCATCAGCCTGTGCATCAGCCACACAGCAGTCGCCGTCAATTTCCGTGTCAAAAAACTGAATATGTCGGGAGCTTTTGTAATCTAAATCATCGAAATCTGAATTGAAATTGTGTTCGAATCGATTGTAAAATAAAAAAATAGCGCAGAATTAAACTATATCTTCATTGCCTTATATTTATTTGCATTAATAAAGGCTGAAGTTTTGTAAGTTGGTGGACTGCAGTGTTTTACACAGTAATAATGTACTTCTGACATCTTAATAAATAATTATTGAACCTTTCTGAGACAATTTTACCATTCTCAAACAGATACGATGTCGTATCCACCTCGACCTCCCCTGGGCATACCAATGCCTGGTATGCCTTATATGCCAATGCCAGCTCCTCCTCCTATGATGCCTGCTGTGATGTCTGTACCACATGTAAGTCAAATCTCATACATTTCATTTTTTTTTAAAATAATTTTGCACATTGCAGATCGTCCCTGCACAAGTCACAACAACTACACAAATACGAGCTTTTCCAAAACTTAATCCTAATAGAGAACAAATGAAACAAATTCAAGGGCCTCCGGTTACAGTATTTGTAGGTCAGTAGCAATTGTTTCTTAAGATGATTTAGTGGGTTAACTTGTTACTTCTAGGAAATATTACTGAAAGAGCACCAGACAATATGATTAGACAAATTTTGGCAACATGTGGGCATGTAATCAGTTGGAAAAGAGTGAAAACATTTGGATTTTGTGAACTAGCTGGACCAGATGCAGGACTTCGAGCAGTTCGAATATTGCATGACATGATGGTGGGTGACAAGCGGCTTGTTGCCAAGGTAGATGCTAAAACTAAAACTGTACTAGATGAATACAGAGGTAATCTTCCATTTAAATATTCTTAGTAGTTCATAATCTTTTGTTTATACCACACATTACTATTATTATTAGAAGGTATTAGGAAGAACTTGATTAGAAAAGCATTTGTACTATGCATCTATTTAAAGTATTTTCTAAGTTAATTTTGTTAATTTATTTTTCCTTTCAATTCTTATTTCTAATAGCAGAAAAACATAAAAAGGAGAAAGGATCGTCATCACCATTACAGGATGAACCTCAAGAAGAAGAATTGGATGAAGAAACTCAGGCGTTAGATGCTGTAGCACTTGAAAGAATAAGGCAAATATTAGCAGAAAACCAGGAAGAAATGAATAATTTTGAAGTAAAAAAAGAAGGTATTTCAAAATCATTTAAGTAGTTATTTATTAATAATAATACTTAATTTATTTACATGCTTTTCAGGTTGTTCAAATTAAATTACATCAAATTTATCCTTACATAAGTTTTAGCAAAAACCTTCTTAAAAGTAAAACTGAAACTTCAATTTCTTACTCTTCTGTTACATCTCACTCACTAACTTTGAAATATACTTTGTTTTACAATTTCTCATTGAAACCTTGTACTATATTTAGACCTGCTTTCTCCCTTATTGCCTGTACCATATTAATGTACTCCAAGCTTTTCTCACAAATTTTAATTCTTAATTTTTCTATTTATAAATCTCTCATATCATCTATCCTGTCACCCTCCATTCATTCATGAACACTTTTATCTCATCTTTGAGTATTCATATTGCTTCTTTGCAACATAACAAATGGGACAGTGTCTCTTCTTTCACTTCACATAATCTACAAACCCATTCATTATACCCTTTTTTAAAAGCTCTTCTACATTGTTGCATCATATTCTGACCCATATTTCTTTATAATTCTATTTTTTTATAGAATTATTTAAATACTCTGGCCCATTTATTTCCAATATAAGTCCTGATTTAAAACTATTATAAGTAGAATTTGCTATCGTTTTCCATTTTTTATACATGTGTTGTGGTAGATTGGAGTAAGACATATTTTATTTTTATTATTTCCATACCATAGTCTTCGTTTCTTCGCTTTTTCCAATTTCTTATTTACCTATCTACTCCATCACCTATTCAGCCCTTCTCTAGTTTTGCTGAAAATTTATTTCTCTCCTATATAATTCAACAAACATCCGTTCTTCCATAAGACTTCCCATACCTCATGGCCGCATATTGACGGCTTACTGTTTATGATTATGCTCATTTCTTCTATTAAACATATTTTTGACTTATTATTTTCCATACCTAATACATCGTTGATGTATTTACAACTTCTCTCTCTTGCTGTTAACTGGTAATTATGCCTAGTTCATTTCTCCAAATATATCTTGCCATATTTCTAGTCACCCCTAATGCTATTTTGCAACATCTTGCTTGAACCTTACTGAAACTTCCTAATTTACTCCAATTCGATACTTCGATGTTATACAAAGTTGCCGCTCCAACAGAAGAATTCATTAAAAAAAAATACGGTCTTCTCTCCTATCTCTCTTAGTTTTTTTTCACCCCCAAATAGAATTGGTTGCTTTCTGAGCTTTCCCTGCAATTTTATCTATTTATTTTATCATGCTGCTTGGTGGAAATCAGAAACCTAAATGTTCAAGTAGTTGCAATTGAATTTACGGTGTGAAACTTTTGAAAGATTGTTTAAAATAAAATTAAACAAAAAAGTTTTTAAATGTTTCAATTTTTTTTATTAAAACACTCAATAAATAAATATTACTCTTGATAAAAAAACTAGTTGGTCGAAATAATTGTAGTGTTTTAATAAATAAAATTAAAGCATTTAAAACCGTTTTTGTGTTTAATTTTATTTAATTATTATATTATTTAATGTTAGCTTAGGAATAATAAATACATATAAGGTTTTTTTTCAGAGGAAGCTATTGAAAAACGAATCAAAACTCTTGTTGAAGCTGAGGTTGAAGAAGAAAAAAGAGATTTAATAACTAGGGAAATAGGAAAATTTCGAGAAATCATGAAGGTGAGTAAATAGTTATTTTCAATGGCCCAAGAAAAATAACAACCCAATTAAAAAAGCACCAAAAATGTAATCATTATATCAACAAAATATGTAGATAAATCAGTCGGCAGATGATTTACTGTATTAACTTTACTATTTCTTAAAATTAAATTACAATTTCTTTAAATTTCATACTTTGATGATTCATCTTGTAATTACAAATTAATACAAAAAATCTATCAAACTTTTTTTTCATTAGTGATTTAGTTATTTCAAGCAATACTAGTTAGATTGGCCGTTTTACTTTACTTATAATAAACATGTCTTTTTGTTGAGTCTTCTCAATTAATGATTTTAATTGGACCGTATTTCATCAGAAGACCTTAAATGTATGTACAGTAAATTATTTGTGCATTTGTTTTCCAACCAAAATATATTATCATATTACGGCTTGTTTGTAATTTTAAAGATAGGGAACAGAATATTGTTTTAATAGCATAGGGTGTAATAGCTTTGAGGTTGGTAATATGGTAATTAAAACCAAACAGGCAATGGAAGCGGCGCAGTCCATCCTAGGTAACCGCCAGTGGCGCCGCCGGTGAGTAATGTGAAAAAACTATCAACATTTGTCGAATGCTTAGGCTACATTTGTACTTAAAATGTGCCAGTATTATTGGCTAAAGAATGTTTAGTGAAACGTTAGCGTATTGTACACAATTTCGAAGAATGCTATATGTATATATTTCATAGGCTACGGTATAACAGCCCGAGAAGACGTTCAGAACCAATTAAAATTTAATTTGAGACTTAGTCTTAATTGAGTAATTTATGATTTTACACATGAGCACTTTTCAGAATAAAAAAAAATCAAAAGTATTTTCGCAATATATGTAACAAATTACCGCATTTTTTCACTAAATCGTTTGTTTTTAGGGATCCTTCAAAACTATGACATGTGAATCAATTAACAAATATTGATACAGTTAATATATAATTAAGTAATTTTTCCACCAAAACTAAATAATGTTGGAGTTTATTAATTTGTACATAGCATTGAAAAAGTACAAATGTGGTTTACAATTTTTCATAATTTAATTTGTGGTGTAGCATTTCCATTCCACCCAAAACTTTTTAATTTTAACACACTTGTTACTACAAAATACTGTTGTCTGTAAGATGGAATGAATGCCAATCCTTTTTATGTAAAAAAAGAAGTCATTTTATTATAAAAAAAAAATACAAATATTCCATCTTTTTTTTAAGGAATATGTCTGAAATAGATAATTGTGGGCTAAATTCTTTAGACTTATTAAATAAAATGGTTTCTTTTAATGACGTGTAATTCGTTTACTTTTTCTTTTATTTTACTGTTGCGTGTATTTTTTACATCTTGTGCTCTCTTTGTACTTAATTTGCTAAAAAGCATTAGGTAATTTGATATCTGCAGATCGTATTTGTAAGTTACGGTCTGTGGTTATATGATTTTCCCAACCGTTTAATTGTTCATCGACCAGATTCAGGATTACATACGTCAGCTAACGATAGGAATTGCCTCCTTCTATAATAAGAGTAAGTTTGACTTGAATGAAAATTTGTTAATTGTCTTACGTCTGAAAACATTATTTATTTATCTTTATTTGTGGTGTCAGTACTATTACATTTAAAACTATAATATGTAATCATGTTAAATAGTGTTTTCAAACTTAAAACAAATTTTATTATTATATACATAGTTGAATTTCTGTGATGTTTGTACTACTTTTAATGTCGTATGGATAATTTTTTCAAAAGATTAAAAGAAAAAGTGTTAACCGTATTGCAGTTTATTATGTCGTCAGTTTTTCACAGTTGATAAGTGACGCAGTGTAGTGGTTCCCCCATTTTATAGTGGTATGATTTTTACTTTTCACTATTTGTCTATTACTACTGTGCTGAAACATTGTTGACAATTTTCGCGTTAAGGCCGTTTCTGTTTTTTCTTCTAGAAACAAGAAGAAGAGAAAGAAGTTAGCAGGCGCAAAGAGAAAGAACGCGAAAGAAAAGACCACCGATCAACCTCCCATTCGCCAAGTCCAAGGAAAAGAGAAAGGGAGAGGGAGAGGGAAAGAGAAAGGGAAAGGGAGAGGGAGAGGGAGAAAGAAAGGGAAGAACGAAAAAAGAGACGAACGCGTTCAAGGTGAGGGAACATATTTCTCGATCTTTTTTTAATTTGATTTTATATTTATTTTTTTTGCAGGTCTCGAGATGAAAGGAGCCGAGAGAGGGACAGGGAGCGTGATAGAGAAAGGGAACGAGAACGTGAAAGAGATAGGGAAAGAGAACGAGAAAGGGAGCGTGAACGTGAACGTGAGCGAGAGCGAGAGAGGGAAATACGGGAGAGAGAACGAGAACGGGACAGGGAGAGAGATAGGGAAAGAGATGAAAAAGAAAAAAGTAAAAGCACAAGAGATCTACTAAAAGAAAAAGAAATGGAAGAAGAGGCGAAAGAGAAGAAGAAGGTTGAGAGAAGAGCGAGGGAAAAAGAGGCAGCTTATCAAGAACGATTGAGGTTCGTTCAAAAAATACTTTTATTTTTCAAAAATATATTTTATTAACGTTACAGAGTGTGGGAAACTCGGGAACGACGGAAGGCAAAAGACTATGAAAAAGAACGTGAGAAGGAAAGGATTAAGGAAGAAGAGAGAGAAAAGGATGCCAAAAGACTCAAAGAATTCTTGGAAGATTATGATGACGAACGTGACGACATTAAATATTACAAGTACTTTCAGAAATTATAATAAATTATTGCGTATTAAACCGAATTATTTTTAGGGGCAAAGAATTACAAAAACGGTTAGCAGAAAGGGTAAAAGAGGCCGAAGGGGATAGTAGAGATAGAGCTAAGGAGAAAGAAGAAATCGAAGAGTTAAAGAACAAAATATTTTCGGGAGAACATGAAGATCCTAATGCAGAATTTGAAAGGGTATCTAATTTACTATAATGTTGTGTATTTTAGTGTTGTATTTGTTTTTTGATCAGATTAAGAAAGAACGAGAAGAACAGTATAAACCTAAATTATTAATTGATGTAAATTTGGATTCGTGGAAACAAAGGGAAAGAGAGAAAGAAAGAGAACTGGAAAGGCAAAGAGCTAGAGAACGGGAACGAGACAGGGAAGCTGAAAGAGAAATGCACAGACAAAAATTAAGGGAAGAAAGAGAAAGGTAAATAGTAAACTAAATAAAGAAAAATCTTATGTATCTTCCAACAAATTGGTAGTTAATGGGAATTATCTAAATATTATTTTTGATTAGGTATATTGTTGAACAAGCAGCCCAAGAATTAGCAGCCGTTCAAGCTGAGCCTATCGACAGTGACAGCGAAGTGGAAGACCATCGTAGTCCCGCACCTCCTCCCGAAAATGAAAATAGTTCTGACAGTCATCCAGAATCTGCTAAAGTAAAAATCTAACAATTTATTTACTACATTAAAAGATTTATGAAAACCTTAACAAATTGTTAAAAAGTTTCCTCTAACGATTTAATAAGTATTTTATTTTCGTTCTCCTTAGTGGACTCAAGTTCAAATAGGAGATGAAGACTCTCGGCATTCTATAACGTCAAATCATGAAGAAATAGCTCCTCCTCCTACAGGTACAGGTATCAAATTAACTTTATCAAAACCTAGTGGTTTACATAGTCCTCAACAGAGAAACGATGGAAAGAGGAAAAAATTGGACTTGCGAGAGGTCTTTAATCCCGATGACGATGACACGCCTGCGCAAGTCAAAAGACGAAAATTAGTTCCTCTAGGTATGTGACCTTTCTTCCATTTATTTTCTTATATTAATAAATAGGTTAGCCACTATTTGAAATACCGGGGAATGTCTAGGAATTTTGTTCAAAACCAAGGAATTTTTATTTATTTATTTATACTTTGGCTTTATTTGATACACTTGCTTTACAAACGTCAACAAAAGTCATAAGAGATTACAATAGAAACTTCAATGTGGTAGAAATTTTCTGGGGCTAGATTTGATTTTTTCTGTTTTTTTTAACTCCCTTATAATAGCGCTCTCGAAAAAGGGAGTACTTTCAAAAATGAGGACCTTACTATGGCACATTGAAAAAAAATGCACTAATCAAATCAGTATCATTTAGATTTTACAGTTAATTTATTCTAAAAACCAGATTCGGACTCAGCGGTGCTAATTACCTCGGGAACAATTAGCTCTTTGTTTTTTTTTTCTTAACTCTTGATTTTGCCGACCTGTGAAATTAATTAGTTGAACAAAGTGCAATTTTTATGATAATATATAAAAGAACATATCTTTGAAAATATTGAATTAATCAATTCAGTACTGAGGAAATTTAATTCTTTACAAAGTGCTGCCATGAGAATTAGAACAAAAATTCAAGCTGTTCACGTTGAGTGAAAACGTCGTTTTTCCATGTTAATTAAATGAAAAACAAACTCTGTTTGCACTATTCACAAGTTTGATCTACAAAGCTGAAATTTTAGAACATTCTTAAGATATGACTCTTAAAAAAAATTAATGTACCCAACCAAGGGACGGTTTTACTGTTTGTATAATGGAAACGACGAATAAACCAAGAAGAGGCTGTCTCATTCGTCATTATAACATACAAATACATGTGGTTAAAATGGCTAATATTCGCCTGTCATAATTGTTACATTACTTTTAAGAAATTATTGTTATTTATTAATTAAACATGTATTTTTAAAGTGAAATGTTTATGGAAATCTAATACGTTCAATTAGGTATTTTATTTTATATTAAAACTTTGTGGCTTTTATTGTCATTATTAATTCTGTCGTTTGATGAAGCCCTTTATTTTATTAGACTACAACGAAGATAAGAAGATTAAAAAAGAAAATGGCGAAAAGAAATCCGAGGAATCGATCAAGTCGCAAGAAGAAAAACGAAAACATATAAAGTCTCTGATCGAAAAGATACCTACAGAAAAAAATTCTCTCTTTGCTTATCACCTTGATTGGTCGGTTATTGATAATACGTTAATGGAGAAGAAAATTAGGCCGTGGATAAACAAGAAAATAATAGAGTACATAGGAGAACCAGAACCGACTCTAGTAGACTTCATCTGTTCGAAAGTGATGGCGGGTTCTAAGCCGGAAGTGATATTAGAGGACGTTCAAATGGTTTGCTTATTGAAATATATTTATTTATATTTTTACTTTTCTTGTTTTGCAGGTCTTAGATGAAGAAGCCGAGGTGTTTGTAGTGAAAATGTGGAGACTGCTGATCTACGAAGTGGAAGCCAAAAAACTAGGGTTAGTAAAATAGCATCAAACATAATAAGTAAAGTTCGTATTTCATTGCAATATTACTTATTCATTATTAATTATTATTGCAAGTATTTTCCGTATAATTATTTCAGAATAGTCAATTCTTTTTATATCGTTATTAAATAGAGTTGCCAGTACAGCCTGAATAAAACCTATGCATCTATTTTTGTTGTCATTATTCAACAGTTTTAGGGAACCGATAATATATTTTTAAAAGCAAGAGAATGAATCTGTGTAATTATTTATTTTTATTATGTAGCTGAATTGCTCTCAAACTAAATTGTAGTAGTATCGAGTTTTCTTTATTTGTAAGTCTTTAAAAAAAATATAAAGTTCTTTAGGAATTAATAAAATTAATAGGCATTATTACATAATTAATACTGTAATGAAAACTCATTATTTTATTCATTATAGTTCTATTTAATTTTTAACTTTTTTAAAAGAACAATTACGTTTTTAAAAATATCATTACATAATAATAATAATAGTAGAGTTAAAACCTCTATATTTATTTCAATGTTAAAAATATCACACAGACTGTTTAAAAAAGGATATCACCGATTGGACTTTTGCTTTTTTGTTATTACTTTTATTAATAGCTCCTCTTGATTCTTTAACATCTACTGTTTTAGATACTGTCATAGGGTTGATTTCAGAATGAATTTTCTTTGCTAAATGATAATCTAAATGACTTTGCATTTCTAACGATTCGATTGCTTTATTACATTGAGGGCACGTTTCAAAATTGCCTGCTTTACTAGTTGTTGCCTCAATTTCTTTTTTAAAATACTTTGAAATTGACACGTTTTTCAATATATCGGGACTTTTTCTTTTTACAGACTTTGCAAAATGTATTTTATTATTTTCAACTATTTTATTATTTTTGACATTAGATACTCTTATATTTTGATTATCAAATTTTTCCTGTTCGATAAGATTTAAAGCAACGTGATAGTCTGCGTGTATAATATGTTCTGACATTTTAATTTGTTCTCCGCACTTATCGCATGTTTTTGTGGGTTCCTTTTGGAAACAGTCGGACGAATCTTCATTGTTTATAGGTTCAATGTTGTTATCATTGTCAACTTGGTTACTTCCTAATAATTTTTTGTTTTCATACAAATAACGAGAAGTGTCGAAAGATCTTTCTCCATGAACAGTGTTAAAATATTTATCAAAAAAAGATACGTTGTCAGGGTCATTAATGTTATTTTGAGTATTGTTTAAAATTTCTACCAATTCATCATTTATTGAGTCATCTGATTCATTAACGTTTTTATTTTTATGTAAAGTTTTTTCAACATTATTTGAATGTTTATCATCAGTTCTAGTTATGTCTTCGCTAATCACATTTTGATAATTTGATAACCACATTTGGATATTTGTTTTTTTCTCAATTAATTTTTCATCTTGTTTTTTAATATTTTCATTACTTTGATGTTCATTTTTATCTAAAGGTTCTTTTTGAAAATGATCTTCAACTTTAAAAAATGACTTAATACTAACTGTATTTTTTATTTGTTCAAATTTTCCGCCAGAAAGTCCCAAAAATAGGATATGAAAACTGCCATCAGGTTTCATACAATTTTTTCGTATAATTTCGTATGCATCATTAGCAACCTTATCAGTTTCATAAACATTTAGTACTTGTACTCTTGAACCATGGATTGATTTCTTATTCTCTTTGTATTGGAAACTAACAGTTACACTTTTTGCTTTCCTTAAATTTTCATCACAATCACTATCCAAACGTTCTATAAGTTCTTCTGCTAAATCATGGAGCCACCTTTTTACATCATGTTTGGTAATAAGAGCATTTTTTCCCTTGAACTGTTTACAACATCCTATAGACTTAGGAATAAGTCTTGTAGTTACTGGCTCAAAATTTATCCCTTGTGCAATATTGTACAGCCAAGATCTGTGGATAATTTAAAAAACAAAATATTTTTTCTCCTTTATCATATATAATAAAATTGTTTATTTACCCTGCTTTTTCATCATAACGTTCTATTAATTCTTTTTCGCTGAATTTACAAAGTTCTCCAACAGTTTTAATTCCTAAGTTATCTGCTACTGCATCGCCAAATTTTCCACCTAGACTTCTAATTTTATATATTGGCAATTTATTAAAAAAACTTGTTACAGCATTTTGTGGTAAAATTGTCTGTTGATTTGGTTTATGTAAACCACATGCTAATTTGGCTAATATTTTATTGTGTGCTATGCCAGCAGAACATTGGTATCCTAAAATAACAAAACAAATTAATGCTTTATTTTATACAACAAATAATAATTTTCAATTGTACCTGTTTCTTCATACACTGCATTTCGTATTTCTTCTGCAATCATTCCACCAACTGCTAATTTTAAATTATCATCTGTTAAATTATGTTGAATATTATGTAAAAAGTCCTTAACAGTCGACTCAACAATATGGGTATTTTTTAAAACTTCTGCAGTAACATCAGCATTCAATAACATACTGTTTACATTGTCTGTAATGTCTAGGTATGCTTCATCAACAGATGCCCTTTCCAGTGAATTTGTGAATTTTAAAAGAACATTAGCTACCTGTTTGCCTGCATTACGGTATCTATAAACCAAAATATAAATATATTGCAATGTCATAATTAGTTATTAATGGTTACTTTGTTAAATCAGCTTTTCCTCTTAAAACTGGCACTCTAATCAAGTGAATGTCAGGACATTTTTCTTTCGCTTCATCTCCTCTCATATGTCTAGAAACACCTCGATCTTTTGCTGTATAATTGACGGCTATTATGCTAAAAAGGTATGTTAACAGACACATGTAGTAAAAATTCCTAAAATATTTACCCTCCACCTTTCCATTCATTGTACTGCACGACAGCTATTGGTTTTCCAGTTAATGCAGGTTGCAACTTTTCTTCAACCTGACAATAAAAGCAATCCATATCAATTAATAAGACAACTCTTTCTGTAGGATTCATTTTTTTTAAAATTATTTAAAAACGAGATTTATTGCTAAGCATTTAACGACCTTTCTATTTACAAATTTTTTTTTTAAATTATAACATAACAAAACTAATTGCGAATATCAGTAATACTGGGCATTTTTAAGTGCATATTTAGGTATAATTAATTAAAAGGCTAAATCTAAACTATGTTGTTGTTTATAGTCACAGATTAGAGCACGATTAGAGAGGTTTATTTATAGTTATGCCCACAGATCAGAGAGGTTATGCCAAAAAAATTTTAATAATAAGTGCACAGGTTAAGTATTCACCTATAATTTAGACACTACTTGACAGTTATTTATTAAATGTCACAAGAATTGATATTTTTTAAATGGCTTTATTTTACATTAATGTTTTTGAAAATTTTCAATGTTTTAATATGATTATGAGTCAGTAGATCTTGTTAATTTGAAAACAATAATGTTTTGTGGATTTGTGTAATGATTTATTATACTAATTACTAGTATTTGTAAACTGTGAGAGTGACTATGGATGTAGTTTATAGTTTGCTAAATGTGAAGAGATTTTTTAAGTACTCATATGAAGAACAAATTGATTTAAAAAATAAAGGTCGGCCGTTGCCCGATATTATTATAGAATCTGCAGGTGTTAGTCGCGGACAAGCATATAAGCGCAAATTTAATAGAGAAATTTATTCAAGGAATAACTGGATTTGTGGGTGCAACAAAAAAAATGCATTATTTTGTTTTCCTTGTTTACTCTTTGGGGGAGATAAAGCATGGACGGAGGTAGGGGTGACAAATTTAATGCACTTGTCTGACAAAATAAAAAGACATGACAACTCCAGAAACCATCTTTACAATACAATGGAATTAGCCTTATTGGGTGTTAAAGTACAACTAGATTCAGCCTATTGGATAAATGTACAAAAGCATAATGACAATGTGACAAAAAATAAATATGTTTTATCAAAAATTATAAATTGTATAAAGTTTTGCGGGGCCTTTGAGTTGGCGTTGCGAGGATATGACGAAATTGAAACCTCTCAAAACCCGGGGGTATTTAGTGGTTTAATAAATTTTTCTGCTGAGCTCGATGCAACTTTAAGCGAGCATCTACAAAATGTTTCATTATTTAAAGGGATCTCTAAAGAAATACAAAATGACCTTTTAGACTGCATACTAGAAGTATGTCATGAGGAAATAATGAAAGAAATTAACAAATCTTCCTTTCTGGCAATTATGGTGGATGAAACAACTGATGTATCTACAAAAACTCAATTAGCGGTAATTCTAAGATACACCCTTGATGGTGAACCGATTGAACGTTTTTGGAAGTACCTAAATCCTTCAAAATATGATGCTGAAACACTTTCAGAAATTATTTTAAGTGTCATAGACCCTCTACTAGAAAATTCACCCCATAAGTTAATCTCACAAAGTTATAATGGAGGAGTGGTAATGAGTGGACAACATGTGGGAGTTCAAGCAACAATTAGACAAAAGTATCCTTTTGCTTATTTTGTACATTGTTATGCACACCAATTAAACTTGATTATGTCTACAGCAGCTTCCAAAAATTCTCAAGTGCGTGTGTTTTTTGGAAATCTGAAAGAGGTTCTTTCATTTTTTAATAACTCATCACAGCGAGTAGAAGTGTTAAATACAATTGTGAGGAGAAAAATTCCCCAAGGTGCTACGACTCGGTGGAATTTTAGTATACAGACCATTAATGTTGTATTAGAAAACAGATATTCGCTTATTGAATGTATGGTAGAAATAGAAGAACAATTCAATAATGAAACGGTGTGCAGTGCAGCTTCGTTTATTCGGCGTATGTTTGAAGATTCTGTTTTCGTTTTTTGGTTAACTTTTTTTCATCATGTAATGCCCCATATCGACATTTTGTATAATCAATTACAGAAAGGAAAGACTGATCCAGCTCAAGTAAAAAACGCGACTGATAATTTTGAAAAAAGCATCGCCCACATTCGAAATAATATTGATGACATTATTACTAAAGCCTCATCAAATGTCTGCATGGAGCCTCAAGAAAAAAAAATGAAATGCTCCCATAATCATAACAGGAGATTTAATTATCGTATTGCCGCCTTAGAAGTTTGTGATCTTATTATAAATTCTATACAAGATAGATTTATGTTTAAGGATCATCTACTAGCTGAATCTCTTTTTTTTTCTGAGAATTTTGGAGCATACTGGGGCAAGTTTCCTGATGACAAGTTGACAACAACTTGCCTAGCTTACCCTACACTTGAAAAGGAGCGGCTTAGAAAAGAGCTATCTGTTATTTATTCAAGAAATGACTGTAAAAATTTAAATGGTGCATTACCCCTTTTAAAATTTTTAAAACAAAATAATTTAGACGAAACTTTAAAGGAAGCAAAAAAATTATTAGAAATTATTGCAACAACACCCATGTCAACGTCAGAAACTGAAAGATGCTTTTCAACTTTAAAAAGAATCAAGACCTTCCTTCGAAATTCCATGTCCCAAGATCGTTTAACAGCTCTATCGATGCTTTCCATTGAAAAATTATTTATATCGAAAATCGATAGCTTCAACGAGAAGGTCATAAATAAGTTTGCTTCTATGAAGAATCGTACGTTTGAATTAACTTTCAAAAAATAGGTGAGTAAACATTTGCAGGACACTTGGTTCATTTCATCGTGGGCCGCTACTGCTATAAATGCAAACGAATTTGAATAGAACAAGCTTTTAAATATTGTAACTCCAGATTAAGTACCAAACAAATTTAAAAATGGAGTTCAACTGAAGCGAAATTATAATTCCATAAATTACATTTTTTGTACAATCAGATTTACTTCAATACACGTGTATATATTTCATTTATTTTATAGTTTTACAATAACCAACTTGTCATTAATTTAAGGCTCGTAGGTGTAACGATACATATAACGAACGTAGTTAGGCCGACTATTAAATATTTTTTATTCTAATTAAAAGCAGATTTAGTTTTATTCATGGTCAGTGTATAAATAAAAATATAAATGGTATAAAACGCCTGTTTATTTACCTGCAAATATACAGTTCCTACCCCGTTTTAATCTCATTTATGCAGACGTCACACATTTATTATTATAGTTCATATCGATCGATCGTCCACAGATGTGTCAGTTAATTGATATGTTTATTTACCTGCAGGTATTATGGTCACGGCTGTCTGTTGTTTTTATTAGGTGAGTTGCATTGCATCACGTTTCGGTTTCTACGGGAATAGGACGTCGGTGGTGTCATCAAATTTTGACGTGTTTGTTTTCTTTTATCTGTATGTGAATATGTTGCGTTGGCCTCCTGCTTCCAGATCTATTTGATGATAAAAAAAAAGTAGATTTTTCCGAACCCACCCACAATGTGCCATCCGTGAAAAATGATACATATTTTAAATATATCCGTGGTCTCTGTGGACGTTGAACGTACGTTTTAGAACTCTTGCTGATATTTCAGGGCTACAAGTGAATAGATCTACAATGTTTTACAAACTAGTAAACTTAATACGAATTAATCATGTTAGATTTTATAAATCACCAGTGCAAGGTAAGATGTTGATTTGCACTTTATGTATGTGTTTGCACCTACGTTTCCACAAACTGTAGCTGAGCGTCCTAAGTACGTCCCTCGTAATGACATCATGAGAGTCAAACGTACTGGCATTAGATCTTACCTCTGGTGATTGATATAATACGTATTTGTATTAGTAGTATAGGTAAATAGAAAATCGACACCATATTCCTCAAATTAGATTTATCAGGATTTTTACCCACATATTCCATAAATTGTTCATTCATTTCTCTGTTATTTATACAGTTATTAATTAACTTGGACATAAATATTAAATCAGCTTTGGTTCTAGATGATTTTAAGTAGAGTATTTGCAATTTATAGTGGATATTATGTCTTTATAATCATGTAAGTCGTATCTCATTGGTGGACCTATTCTCCATGACATTACTCAACTACCTGTGCTCAACTACTTTTAAAAAATGTTGCCTGGGCTTTTCATAAAGTTTATACCATATCATAGACCCATACAATAGCAATACCAATACAAATTAGTAAAAAAAAAACACCAAACTTTTAAAGTACCTTTTTAAAAAATAGACTCGTATATGTCTATAAATTAAATTAGAAAAATTAAATCTACTTATTTTGAGATGAGTAATTTGGTTTTCTAAAAGTGTTTTACATTGATTTGTTGGTTTGTCTGCTAGGGCTAAAAATAGAATCAAAATTTTGCTGGCTCTATTTATAAGTAGAAAGGCTTTCAGTCCAACTCCGATTTGGTTTTGCTGTGTGTGGATATTCCTAGAATGTAAAATATTTATTTTTGTTATTCGTAAGTACGTTTTCAGTATATAAAAAAAATAATGTAAAAATTGTGTACTTTCCTGTCTGTATTTCCCATTGAAATACTACATTAGCGTATATTTGCTATTCGGATATGTTTCTCAAGAAATTACGTATTTTTGTTTCTTTTTGTTTAATTACGTAATAATTTTGTATGTGTATAAACGTAAAAGTCGGTTTCATAAAATAATTACTAATAAGTACTTATAGCAAGTATTAAACAAAAAATGTATGTTTTATCTAGTAAATAACTTTTAGTTTTAAATTTACAACTTATTTTTGATATTTTGTTTTATGCGTTGATACGAAAAAATTGGGAAAACGTTATAGTACTTCTCTATTTTTCATTAATTGAACACTACTCTTAAAACTAGAAGTACTTCTGATTGCACCTTAAAAATTATGATAAGAATTATAATTTGGTTTTTGGACATAACCTATAATACGTAATTTAAATTGATTTAAATCAAAAAGTATGTGTAATCTCTTATAAAATATAAAGAGGAGAGTATTGTTTAATAAACGTCACCACTAGTTGTAATGTAGAGGTAATATAAATGTAAAAACATGTTTTTTCTAAATTACAGTGACAAGTATTTTTTATTTTATTAGGACTGCTTTGGCTTAGACTTTCAGGATGGCCGAAGCAGAGGGAGGATCAGAGCAAGATGATGTTTCATTTTTGCGAACGGTAAATTATTAATTTTTTTTAATTACATATGCATAATAATCAGATTACATTATATTTTTGTTATGTAGGAAGACATGGTATGTCTTTCATGTACTGCTACAGGAGAAAGGGTTTGCTTAGCTGCCGAAGGATTTGGTAACAGGCATTGCTTTCTAGAAAATATTGCTGATAAGGTATTTGTTGAATATTTATATGTCTTTTGGATATTTATCTATTTATGGTGTTTTAGAATATACCTCCAGACTTATCCCAATGTGTTTTTGTAATAGAACAAGCACTGTCAGTAAGAGCCCTACAGGAATTAGTTACAGCTGCTGGAAGTGAAACAGTAAGTTTTTTTGTATTAATAACAAAAAAAAGGTTATTTAATATTTGTTTTAATTAATTTGAAATAAGTGTTTTATTAAATTTGTTCTTGTTTAAATTCGGTAAAAGCTATACAAAATTACATCATATTTATTTAAAGTAATTCTTCTTTTTGCAGTAGTATTAGTGTGCATATTCAGTTTATTTTGAAACTGTGCCAATTAAATTATTAAGAGTGTTTGTTTTGTGATATACAATTAGAAAATTTAAAATAACTAATGTATTTGAGTGTCTTTGCAAGGGTTTATATTTATTTCTATTTTAAGAGAACAATTTAAATGTTTTGGAAGGTGCACACATGTACAGTTGCATAGAACTTTGAAGCAACACAAATTATTTTTCTTTTTGTTGCAGTCATGTTGCTTTAATAACATCTGTTATTTTAGTCATCCTAATTGAATTTTAAAATAGTAGAGTAATTCTATAAATTGCAAGTTATTTTAAAAATTACTACATATTACTACATAAATCCCTTTTAAAGGGTAATACAAGAGTAAAGAAAATTTTAATCATGTTATTATCTTTCTTAAAGGTATATAAAAAAATAGGAAATACTCTACATACATTTTTTTTCACATACTTAATTCTGTAGCCCCATTTTTCATTTGCATGCTTTTTGTATTTCAGGGACAAGAAAATTTAGTAAGTATCACTAAAGAGAAAGTACATGGTAAAAATTAAATTCAAAATTTTCTTTACTAATGCCATAATTTTAGCCAAAGTTTCATGGTTGTCAAACAAACTTTTCATCTTCTTATTCTGTATGTCACTTTTGTCAATAAAATATTCGTAGACTAGCGATAACAATTAGAACCCATTTAATTCCTGTTGATTAGATGATTATGAAACTTGGTCTTTAGTACAAGCTTTAAATGCATTAACTGCAAATACAACTTTAATAATGGAATGAACTCTTAAAATAAATCTGTCATAAAGTTAAAAATAAAAACAAGTAGAACAAAAAATTTATCACTAACATAATTTAATTGTGATGCAATGCTTTTTGTAGAATTTAAAGTTTTAAATACATTTAAACAACGTTAGCTTGTAGAAATTATTAGCTTTGAGTGTTATTGTTTAAATATTATTTTAGCTATTTTTTTAATAATACGATCAATTAAAATAAAAATATTGACAATGTTACTGTCTTCATTTAATGTTGTTTTTGTTTATAAAGGGTAAAGGAACAGGCTCGGGTCATAGAACGTTGCTTTATGGTAACGCCATACTCTTGCGACATCAAAATAGTGACATGGTAAGTAAATAATGTTCATACTAATATATCTCATGAAGATCAATTCATTCAAAGCTAAGGATTTTCATAAGTAAATTATTGATTTTAGTATTTGGCTTGTTTGTCCACGAGTTCAAGTAATGATAAATTAGCCTTTGATGTTGGTTTACAAGAGCATAGTCAAGGGGAGGCATGTTGGTGGACAGTACATCCTGCCAGCAAACAAAGGTGCATTACTGACTTTCAAAAATGCAAATTTATACATTCTATTTTGTCTTTGTAGGTCTGAAGGAGAAAAGGTCAGAGTCGGTGATGATTTAATTTTAGTATCTGTAGCAACAGAAAGATATTTAGTAAGTTAAAAAAATGAATGTTTTTTATTTATTCAGTTTCATTTTATCGCTATTTTTATTTACTTTTTATTTGTATTTTGTAAACTATTTTACATATTTTAGCACACGACTAAAGAAAACGAAGTGTCTATCGTGAATGCTAGTTTTCACGTGACCCATTGGTCAGTTCAGCCTTATGGTACCGGTATGTCTCGCATGAAATATGTTGGATACGTCTTTGGTGGAGATGTGTTGCGTTTTTTTCACGGTGGCGACGAATGTCTTACAATACCGTCTACCTGGTCTACTGAAGCCGCTCACAAGTAAACACTTTGACTTTAGAACGTTTGTAGCTTTTTTCTATTGATTTGTTCTGTAGTATTGTCATCTACGAAGGCGGCAGCGTTATGTCGCAAGCCCGATCGTTGTGGCGTTTAGAATTAGCGAGAACCAAATGGGCGGGTGGTTTTATTAATTGGCTTCATCCAATGCGTATCCGTCATCTAACCACAGGTCGCTATTTAAGTGTTAATGAACAGAACGAATTGTGCCTGGTAACCAGAGAAGAAGCCACCACTGCTTCATCCGCTTTCTGTTTGCGACAAGAAAAAGATGATCAGAAGATTGTTTTGGAAGAAAAGGATTTGGAAGTAATCGGTGCTCCAATTATCAAATACGGAGACTCTACAGTAATTGTACAACATTCAGAGACTGGACTATGGTTATCATATAAGGTAACAGTAATTATATTGTCCTATTATATTGAAACTGTTCTGATAAGTTATTTAAAAACTTCTCGATTATGTTTTCAGTCTTATGAAACGAAGAAAAAGGGTGTAGGTAAAGTAGAAGAAAAACAAGCAGTATTACATGAAGAAGGAAAAATGGATGACGGTTTAGACTTCAGCAGAAGTCAAGAAGAAGAATCGAGAACAGCTCGTGTCATTCGTAAATGTAGTTCTTTGTTCACACAGTTTATTACGTAATTAACTATACTCTACCTATGCCTATTTTGAACTAATTCAATTTACACCTTTTCAGTGGTTTAGAGACGTTGCAAATCAATAGACGACATTCCTTATTTTTCGCCAGTGTTCACTTAAACGAAATGGTGATGTGTTTGGAAGATCTTATTAATTATTTCGCTCAACCAGAAGATGATATGGGTATGTAGCAGTAGGTAATAGTTTTGTTGAATTAATGACGGTTTTTATTGCAGAACACGAAGAAAAACAAAACAAACTCCGGGCTCTACGCAACCGTCAGGACTTGTTTCAAGAAGAAGGGATTTTAAACTTAATTCTAGAAGCAATTGATAAAATAAATGTTATAACTTCCCAAGGATTCTTGGCAACCTTGGCCGGTGACCAAAGTTGGGAAATGATTTCTGGTTATTTGTATCAATTGCTGGGTATGCTATCTATTATAGACAACATATATCGTATTTTAAAACAATTTAACTGTTTTAATTTTTTATTTTTTTAATATAAATTTCTATTTCTTTGCAACAGCTGCTATAATAAAAGGAAACCACACCAATTGTGCCCAATTTGCCAATGCTAACAGATTAAATTGGCTGTTTTCACGTTTGGGGTCTCAAGCTTCCAGTGAAGGCACCGGTATGCTAGATGTTCTTCATTGTGTTCTCATCGACTCACCAGAAGCTCTGAATATGTTAAGTGTAAGTTACATTTCGTGTACTTAAATACAAAATGTAATTTTTAATTTAAATTTGCTTTTATGTCAAGAACATTTTTTAGTATTTTTTTTTAAGGATGAACACATCAAAGTGATTATATCGCTATTGGAAAAGCACGGAAGAGATCCGAAAGTATTAGATGTGCTGTGTTCATTATGTGTTGGCAATGGAGTGGCTGTACGTAGTTCACAAAACAATATCTGCGATTTTCTTTTGCCTGGTAAAAATCTGCTTTTGCAAACGCAATTAGTCGATCATGTGGCCAGGTAAATGATAAGCTTATTGTACCTTGTTTCCCTTTTTTATTTTCTAATTATTAGAATGAAAAATTTATCAAATTAAAATATACAAATAACTGAATATTATGTTGTAAGAAGTGTATGTATTTCAATATTTTTTTCTAGCATTCGCCCGAATATATTTGTGGGCAGAGTAGAAGGGAGTGCTATTTATCAGAAATGGTACTTCGAAGTAACTGTCGATCATTGGGAACAAACTACTCATATGATGCCCCATTTACGAATTGGTTGGGCCAACACAAAAGGTTACATACCATATCCGGGTGGAGGTGAGAAGTGGGGTGGTAATGGCGTTGGCGATGATCTCTATTCATTCGGATTTGATGGAGCTTTCCTGTGGACCGGCGGTCGAAATACCAAAGTTGTTGATAGTATAATGGAGCCTTTCATTAGAAAAGGTAAGTCAAATCGTAATGAATTTGTATTATCAATTAATTATTATTTAAAAATAATATAAATTCATTAAATGCCTCTTGATAAAATTATCCAGAAAAGTAAAGTCTCATAAGTATAAGCTTATGTATTTATTATAGTTTCCATTTCTTTCCCTTATTCTATGAATTCGAAAAATCAAAGCGAAAATGGGGTAAAGAAGTTATTTATTTTTTAAAAACCAACAACCAACGTTTCATCCTTAATTGCAGGTTTTTATCAAGGTTGGTTAGTCACTACATTATGTTTCTAAGATGGTAAGATTTATACTTCAGGTACTTATTAATAAGTCCTGTAACTAAGAGTGAAACGTTTATTGTTGGTTTTTCAAGAATAAAGTGTTTTACCCCATTTTGACTTTGATTTTTCGGATTCGTAAAACAAGGCTTAATAACACAAATGGACACAAATGGCTTCCAATTTATGTAAAAGGTACATTAAATTCGTTTAAGTGTTTTTTTAACTTTTGTTACTATTTTTATATAAATAACAATTTGGACTCACTGTGTGTACAATACTACAGTTAATTATGTTAAGGTGATGTGGTTGGCTGTGCTCTGGATCTGACTGTTCCGTCAATATCATTCTCATTTAATGGGGCTCCTGTCAGTGGTAGTTTCAGAAATTTCAATTTAGATGGAATGTTTTTTCCAGTCATCAGTTGTTCTTCAAAATTAAGGTAATTCTAATTTATTTACAAAATAATAATTGACAGATATATATATATATATATATATATTTAATTTCAGTTGTCGATTTTTGTTGGGGGGTGATAATGGTCGCTTAAAGTATATTCCACCAGAAGAATTTTCACCTCTTGTGGAAAGTTTGTTGCCGCAACAAGTTCTTAGTCTCGATCCGTGTTTTTATTTTGGGAACCTAAACAAGTGTGTACTGGCGGGTCCGTGGCTTGTAGAGGACGATGTTGCCTTTGTACCAAGCCCTGTTGATACAAGTATGGTAAGAAAATTAAGAATTTTCTTTTGTATAGCTAACTAATAAAGCCATTTTGCATTATAAAAAATATATATTTTGCATATTAAACGTCGAAGATATTTACCATTATTTTATTGATAATTGAATTCGGTTATATCAATGTAAATGTGTTATTTTAGGTGACATTGCCGAGTTATATAGAATCGATAAGGGATAAACTAGCCGAAAACATTCACGAAATGTGGGCCATGAATAAAATAGAAGCTGGCTGGCAATGGGGCGATTACCGTGATGATTTGAGACACATTCACCCTTGTCTTGTGCCTTTTGAGAAACTACCAGCAGCTGAAAAAAGATACGATTCACAATTGGCCGTACAAACGTTAAAGTAAAGCTTTAGTTTCATTAATCAATGTCTACAAATTACAATAATTCTACAAAAAATCTGTTTTCATTTTGTGCTTGAACTTAACTTTCTTGATTTTATTATTATTTTACCATTTCATCTTTACCAAAAACCATTTTCTATTTTAAGGACTATAATTGCTCTGGGTTATCACGTTACAATGGATAAGCCCCCGTCACGTATCAAAACTGTACGTCTTCCCAATGAGCCTTTTATGCAGGCGAATGGTTATAAGCCTGCCCCTTTGGATTTGAGCGCTATTATTTTGACCCCGAAAATGGAAGAACTTGTTGACCAGTTAGCCGAAAATACACATAATCTATGGGCAAAAGAACGAATACTGCAAGGATGGACTTACGGCTTGAACGAAGTAAATTAAATTTTTTTATTGCATACGCTTTTTCTTTTTTTTTTTTTTGTTATTTGTTTCTGGTGTTTGTATTATTTTGGTAATTTCTGAAAGAAGGGAAGGATTTGTTCTCTAAAAATTTTTTTTAAATTTTTGTTACGTTAGGACCCTGACATGAAACGTAGTCCTCATTTGGTACCCTATGCTAAAGTAGATGAAGCAATTAAGAAAGCTAACAGGGATACTGCATCAGAAACTGTCAGAACCTTACTAGTTTATGGATACAATTTAGATCCGCCAACTGGCGAACAACATGAAGGTAGTCCTAATTGTTTACTCTTTCTGTGGCTTTTTAATAGGCTTTTGTCCGTTTATACTACTTATATCAATTTTAAGTACATTCGTTAGCATCATGTTTAATGATAATTTACTAAAACATAGGCAATTCCTTTTAAAACGAATAGATTATTTCTTAAATATTTTTAAAGTTGAAAAATCAGTACGGTAATTTATATCATGAGAAAAATAATTTGTTAAGTTTTTATTTAATTTTTTTTTAATATGAATACTACATATCTGAAAAAAAAATGTTTTGATTAGGTATTTTTTTAATTAGATTAAATTTGTTATTACAAGTTTGTTTAAATTATTCCTCACTTTTAATTAACAAAGTAGAATTTATTACCTAATATTATTTCTGATTAATTATATTTATAAAATTAATTTCATCAAAAATTATCTTAATATTAAAATATAAACAATGACATTGAAATATAAAAATAAGAAATGTTTCTAACTTTTCTACAATAAATTTTTGATAATCTTGTTTATTTTTATTTTAATGTTTTTTGAAGCAATGCTAGCGGAAGCTGCAAGATTGCGTCAATCAGATTTCCGGACTTATCGCGCTGAGAAGAATTACGCTGTTAGCTCAGGAAAATGGTATTTCGAATTTGAGATCTTAACAGCTGGTCCTATGAGAGTAGGATGGGCCAAAGCAGACTGCGCTCCTGGTAGTATGCTAGGATCTGATGAAAACACTTGGGCATTCGATGGATACAATGTAAGTAAAAAAATAATCTACTTATGTATTTATATATATATATATGTATATGTCCTTTGTTGTTATCCTTTAGGTAATAAATCCGTAAGAATTATTATGGTGATAGTATTAACCGTTAATAATGAAGAAGCAAACGGTGGTATTTTTCGTTATGCATTTAATTTGCATTCATTTTTTGACATATAATTTCTCTATTTTACTTTTATATGATACCTTACTTGACATTATCGCTTTAGTTTTAAAACGATCCCCGATTTAGAACCCCATTTACAATAAAAATCGCCATATTTTCAAAATTATTTCGCTTGCAATAGATACAACCAAGAAAATTCTGTAATTATACCGAATTTAAAGTAGTTGCTGAGAGAAACGATCGTGACATTTATGCAGACGGAGAAAGTCGCACCAAAAGGGTTAATTTTATACCTTTTAAGTTGGGAACCCTTAAAATTCACCTGGAAATATATATTTTTTGTATTGCAGTCATAAATAGTTTTTTGTTGTGAAAAAAAACAAAATTGTTTATAATTCTAGATGCGTAAAGTTCACGGTGGAGTTAGTGAATTATTTGGAATTAAATACCAAGTAGGGGATGTTATAGGCATTTTTCTAGATGAAATCGATCACACCATTAGTAAGTTCAAGATGGTGTTATGTCGGTTCTATGTTCCCATATCACGTACTAATAAGTGTGTAAACCTTTATTCGATTAAAATATCGAATTTGACTTTACTGTTAACTAATGCGACATTGTGTTGTAATTATTACGACATGTGTAGGTTACATTCGCGTTAACAATCACATCAACTTTGTTCTTAAAAAAACATATTCGTCTGGATTCTAAAACTAATAAATTTCAATGTAGGAGGAAAAAGTTTATGGTAATACTGCTGAATCTTTTGGAAAACAGTGGCAAGTCGGCGATGTAGTTGGTGTATTTCTCGATCTAATTGACCACACCATTAGTAAGATTCAAAAATAAATATACGATTTGCTACTCCTTTTATTATTATATCGCTTTCAATATTCCACATTGACGATGCAATGATAAATGTTTTATTTTGAGCTGTCTTATATAATTTTTTCTGTATTTATTGAATCGTCTACATATGTAATTATATATAATTATTGTTCAATTATTATTTATATTCTTTTATTTTTAAAAATTTAATTGATTTCATTAAATTCAATAAAACTCCTGCTCTTTATAATAACTTATTAATTAATTATAGACATATATAGTATATATAGTTTTAGTAAATGATAAAAAAAGCGATACAGCTCATAATGAAACGTACTGTATATTAAAAAGTTTTTCTGCAGTTGCTTTAAAGTTGTCGTTTAATTTTTATTTTTATTTATTCCGTTAACACAACTGTGCGCTTTTATTATTAACCTTGTCATATTTAATTCTGAACATGGTATTAACCAATGCCGCACTTTTATCCTCAATGTTTAAGCTTGCCCTTCGATTTCCTTATTACATTCTATAGAATTGAATTATGCAGTTTTTGACAGTGATATAGTTTTTATTGCACGTTTATCGAAATTTTATTTTTATAACAACCAATTCACTAGGACGTTTCCTGTAAAAAAAGAATGTAGGTCTTAACTTCCGCTATAAACGGAAGTAATAGAATTTTAATGTTACATATTAGACTCTGTTGTATATCTTACTCATTATCCTGTTTACTTTTCCTTGTGTTTTATTAGGTACTAATGATACAATTTACTTTTATTGATATACATTTTATAACTAATGTGTTTGCTGTGACGTTGAAAGTTTTTTTTAATTTGTGTAGCTGTTTAGAGTTGCTTTTAAAAATATTTACTGTTCATACAAACTAGTTTCCTTTATATTGTAATTTGGTAAATTCTCTTTTAATTGCATGTATTTTTCGAATTAGTGCAAAATTTAACACATAGATTTGTTTGAAATTTTGATAGGCTTTTCCTTAAATGGAGAGTTACTTATGGATGCATTGGGGGGGGAAACGACATTCGCAGACGTTCACGGAGACAATTTTGTTCCCGCATGTACCCTTAACGTTGGTCAAAAAGCTAAACTTAATTTCGGACAAGATGTTTCAACCCTCAAATTCTTTACAACATGCGGACTTCAAGAAGGCTACGAACCTTTCTGTGTGTAAGCGCTTATTATTTATAATTTATTTGTAATGTTTACCAAATAATTCTCAATATATTTAGGAATATGAAACGGCCAGTTACTTATTGGTACACGAAAGATCAACCAATTTTTGAAAATACAGACGACATACCTGACACAAAAATCGATGTGACTCGAATTCTAGCCGGTTCAGATAGTCCTCCTTGTTTGAAGATTAGCCACAATACATTCGAAACGATGGAAAAGGCTAATTGGGAATTTTTAAGGCTTTGTTTGCCGGTTATTTGTCATTCGGAATTTATAACGTAAGTATTATTTTCTTACGTTATCTTTTTTAATTAATATATATTTTTAATAAATAAAATAGAGAAGATGAAAAAAGTAGAAGATGGCAAGAAATAAAAATTCGACAACACAGATTGAGAGCTGAAGCTGATCAAACAACACCAGCACATATAGAGCAAATAATGAAAAGTGGATTTTCCATTAGTGACTTAAAAGGTTAGAGATCGTTAAAGTTAGTGTAATGTATACTACTACTTTAATCTTATAGCAGTATTTAGTGAATTTATTTTTACAAATAAATTGATTAATAAAGTTTTTTCTAAAGGCAGAAAAGTTTATGAAACAACAATTTTCCAATTAAATTATTGTTTATATGAAAGGAATACATAAAAAAATAATATTTAGTGATTACTATTTTAATTATCTGTAAAAATAAAGTTTAATACATAGTAAAAAGATAATTTATAAACATTACTGCCATTATAGGTTTACATCGTAATTATTCTGAAGATGCTGTGGAAGCAGACGAAGTAATGAATAAGCCAACAAATAAATTGACGAAGAATATGCCACCCAGGCCACCCAGAAAAGGTTCTTTATCAAGAAATGTTTACGAAGTAGAACAAGGTATGATACGAATTCGTCAATTTTAATTTTAAAAATGTATTTACAATTTATTTGTAGGTTTAGACGCATCATCTGGTAAAATTCATCGATCGACCAGTGAACTCGATTTGCATAGATATCACGACACGAGTCTTCAGACGAATAATCAAGATAAAACAGACGACAAAAAGAAACGAGGCCGGTCACCTTTCAGGTAAATTGATTTAACGCTTTGCTAAAATCAGAAGAATATTTTATGGTGGTAACTTATTCACTTATTGTAGATTTTTCTCTCGTAAGAGGGAATCAAGTGGCGACCGTTCAAAAGAAAGAACAAAAGGCAAAGCAAAAACACCTGAACAGGATCATGGTAGGCGTGGAGGTGGTTTAAATCCACATGCTCGAACCGTTGGAGGGATGCCATCCCCTATGTTAGCTCGTAGTCCCACTGTCAGGATGGGATCACAGGTAAGTCTTTATATCAACTTACCTTGTATTTTAATTAGGAGTGTGTGTGAATAGTATTCAAATAATTCGAATTTGAATCACTAAATTGCGGAATTTATTCTAAATAAAATAAGCATTTAAATACAAATATTTACATAAATATACGTAAACAAACAAGTAAAACTTCTGTACCATTTAATTCGAGATTTTGCACACATTTATTAATCAATTTTACAAATAGTTTTTGTTATAACATTAAGTAGATCATTTTTCATTTCAACGTATTTCTCTGTTTTCTCGTTGACAATTTAAGCATCCCATAAAAAGTTTTAATTCTAACGCTGCTAGTTTTTGAGTAACGTATATTTTATTTCTTTCTTCTCTTTTAGACGGATCTTAAAATTCAACCACCATCTGTTCCAGAGCGTCAACAAAAACAAATGTCTGTACCACAGACGTCCGATGTTGAATCAATCGGGAATGAAGTTTTTGATTCAGAATGTCTGAAGCTTATTAACGAATATTTCTACGGTATAACATTTGTACATTTTAACTGCATACGAAGAAATTTAAATAAATTTAATTTTTAATAATTAGGTGTGCGCATATTTCCTGGTCAAGATCCTACTCATATTTATATCGGTTGGGTAACCACACAGTACCATTTGCACTCTAAAGATTTCAACCAGAGTCAAGTACGGAAAGCTTCGGTTATATTAATTGATAATTATGATCGAGTTGTGGATTGGTAAGTACAATATATGAATATTTACCAGCATCTGTCATGATCATCATTGTATTAAGGTTATTTTATAGTTAATTGATTTTTTCTATGATTAAGGAAAAATCACGATTAAAAAATTGTACCAACTAGATCATTGAATATAGGAAAATTTGTAAATGGTAAATTAACGCTTTGGGAGTTTAGGAAATATTTAAAAAAAATGTTAATACTAAATAGAAGTCTAGTATTTGAATCGTTTTAAATGCAATATATATTTATATATACCGACCATTTTTGTTGTCTTTAAAAATGTGTAATGAATTGAATATCTTTTTTGCTTATTATTTTCAATTATTTTTTTTTGTGTGTGTACATATTATTGACTCAAATAGTGTATGACAAGACATTATGTTGGTATTAAAATAAATAGTGTCTAAATGATTTATATAGTTACTAATATATTTTATTTAGTTTATCAACTTTTATTTTGTATATATCAAATTTAAATTACTCAAAATTAGCACATTTTGTATAGATGTATGTTAGGCTTGCGAATGTTAAGCTTATGTAATGCATATATGCAAGTAATAAAATTGTTGCAGTGTCGATCGTCAGGCATGTTACATGGTTCGAGCTGATGAATTGTACAATCAGGTAACTCAAGATGCAACAGGAAAAGGTGCTTCACAGGGCATGTTTATAGGGTGTTTTATAGATGCTGCAACTGGTATTATATCGTTTACTTGCGAAGGAAAGGAGACTAAACACCGATTTAAAGTAATTTTTTCTTTTAATTATATAATTTTTTCTCAGTTGAATGAATTGATATTTTTTTCAGATGGAACCTAACACCAAACTCTTTCCTGCTATATTTGTGGAGGCAACCAGTAAAGAAATTTTACAAATTGAATTAGGTCGAACGGCCACAACATTGCCTCTTTCAGCTGCCATTCTGCAAAATAGTGCCAAACACGTCACACCCCAATTTCCACCCAGACTCAAGGTGCAATGTCTTAATCCACATCATTGGGCCAGAGTAAGTTCTATTATTAAAATTTCGAATTAAAAATGAATTGAAGTTATCACTGAAGATTTTGTTTATTATGAGAATACTGTCAGCATATTCATTTATTTCCTACTTACTTATTTTTTATATTATCAGGTACCGAATCAGAATTTGCAAGTTCACGCCCTCAAACTGTCAGATATAAGAGGTTGGTCAATGCTTTGCGAAGATCCCGTTTCCATGTTAGCTTTGCACATGCCCGAAGAAGATAGATGTATGGATATACTGGAACTTATCGAATTGGAAAAATTACTTAGCTTCCACGCTCACACTCTCACTTTATATGCCGCTCTGTGTTATCAGAGCAATTACCGAGCTGCTCACGTTTTGTGCAAACACGTTGACCAGAAACAGTTATTGTATGCTATCAAATCTGAATATATGAGCGGGCCTTTACGACAAGGATTTTATGACTTACTGATTGCTATTCATTTGGAATCGACTGCGACAACAATGTAAGTGTATTCCTAAGCTCAAATAAATTGAAAATGGATAGAAAACTTAATAATCCATTTTTTTTTTTACTTAATACCTTTAATAATTTAAAAAACAACTTAATAAAATATAAATTTATTAATTTTTAGGGAAGTTTGTAAGAACGAGTATGTTATCCCGCTAGGCCAGGAATTAAAAGACTTATATGAAGAACCTGAAATGGGACATAGCTTGAGAAGGCTGAAAGTTGAATCGGTAATACCAATAATGAAAATGAGCGATATTGGGTATGTTGCAAGGCAAATTATTTAATTCCAACTGTTAATACGGTTTCCTAATATTCATTCCAGTGATTCCATTGGGGAAATAAAAACTCTTTATTCGCCCTATTTTCCTTTGGATATTGTGAGAGATTATCTGATGACTGCTCTTGCGGAAGCTGTTGAAATTAATCAAGTCCATAATCGAGATCCTGTTGGTGGATCCAATGAAAATTTATTCTTGTATGTATACAATTTAAAATATTACAACTATTGTAAAATAAAATATGTTTAAATTGTGATGAAAGGCCCCTTTTGAAACTTGTCGATCGACTTTTATTGGTTGGAAATTTACGCGATGAAGACGTTGAAAAGTTATTGATTATGATTGATCCAGAAACATGGGATTCTCTATTTGAAAAAGGTATATAATAAAAACATTACTTCAAAAGCAAGAAATAATAATGATCTATTATTTTATTTCCATTATAGACGGCAAGGATGAACATCGCAAAGGGCTTTTACAAATGAAGATGGCCGAAGGTGCGAAACTGCAGATGTGTTACTTACTACAGCACCTTAATGACGTACAGCTTAGGCATAGGGTCGAATCCATTATTGCTTTTAGTCACGATTTTGTTGCTGATTTACAGACAGACCAATTGAGGAGATACATCGAAATTAAGCAATCGGATTTGCCTTCTGCAGTTGCTGCTAAAAAAACTAAGGAGTTCAGGTGTCCTCCAAAAGAACAAATGAACACAATATTAGGTTGGTTTTCAGTTATATCATTTGTACATAATGAATCCTTATTTTAGATACCTACTATATTGACATCGGTCAAAAAATACTATTCTAATATCTTCATTATTGTTTTGTATAGGCTTTAAAAACTTGGAAGAAGATGATAGAGAGAACTGTCCGATCGGAGAAGATTTATGTGAGAGACTAAGAGGATTTCATGATGGTTTAATGTCCCAAGTGTCCCTTAATGCTCTTCAGGTCCCCTTAGAAGAAGTAATCTTTATTTTTGAAACTGATGAAAGATTGAAGTTTTCTTAATTACCACATATATATATTTTCAGAACCTGGAAGATCAGCAGAAACCGAATCCTTTCAAACGTTTATATAATCTGATTAATGCTGTAAAGGAATTGGAAGAAGAGCCGAAAGAGGAGCCAGAGCCTGAGCGTAAAATGCCCGAGGAAGTGTTTAAAAAAGTTTTGATTGCCACAGTTGTTAGGTGGGCCGAAGAAGCTCAGATTGAAACACCCAAACTTGTACGAGAAATGTTTAGGTAACATTTTCTTTAGTTTTCTCACAAATAAGCAATTTAAAAATCTTTATCGGTTTTCATTTAATTCGTTTTATATTTCTTTAGCTTATTAGTTCGTCAATATGATTCAGTTGGAGCCCTTATACGAGCTCTTCAAAAAACTTATGTAATAAATGCCAAGACCAAACAAGACGTGGCTGAAATGTGGGTAGGACTAAGCCAAATTAGGACTCTGTTACCAGTACAGATGTCTCAAGAAGAAGAGGAACTAATGAGGGAACGGTTATGGTGAGTTTGTTTATATTTTGACATGTTCTAATAATTCCTTCCTGGAATTGTTTTTTTTTCACAGGAAACTTGTAAATAATCATACTTTCTTTCAACATCCTGATCTTATTCGAATTCTTCGCATACACGAGAACGTTATGGCTGTAATGATCAATACATTAGGAAGAAGATCCCAGCAACAAGCTCAACCTGCTGAAGGAGAAACAGTCACAAAAGAGAAGGTATTTTCTACGTTGTGAAGGTGTTTATTAATCAGTTGTTTTATCTAATATATTCATCAACAATTAATGTTTTTAAAAGTGAATGAGTTTATTTCTTAGTAATTTTCACAGATTTATTTTTGTATTAACTATGTAAAACATTAACGTGCCAATTTATATTAAAAGACCTTGCATCTAGGATAAAATTTATATACAAATTGTTTTTAAATTTAATCATCCTTGAAAACTCCAATGTATTCATATTTAGTTTAATTATAGGACACTTCTCATGAGATGGTGGTGGCATGTTGTCGATTCTTATGTTATTTTTGTCGTACTGGTAGACAGAATCAAAAGGCGATGTTCGAACATTTCGACTTTTTATTGGAAAACAGTAATATTTTACTGTCCAGGCCAAGTTTAAGGGGATCAACACCTTTAGATGTGGCCTACTCTTCTTTGATGGAAAATACCGAGTTAGCATTAGCTTTAAGGTATATTGATAAATTTTATTTATTGTAATATTATTATTTAAGTATTGTTTCGTTCACTTATATTGTGACCATTTTCAACGCAAAACGCAAGATTTCTGATTATATGGAGTTGGTTATTTATAAGCTCTAAAACAGGGAGAGGTGGATCTCCCTTCTGAAATTGTTCATAAAGTATTAAGAAAAGTACAACTTGGGCCTTAATTAAGAATTCCATGACTGCAAATTTATTAGACTTTATACAAAAATATTTCAAATTATTATAGCCTTAGAAAAATTCTAGGAAATACTAAAGATAAAATAGACAATGAAATTAAATTGGGTATTTATGAAATTACTTACAAAGGTTGTGAACCAAAATATATTGAGCAGACAACCGGGCCATTTCTATTAGGTATAAAGAACATTTAGCTCATTTTAAATTTAATCGTTTTTAAAAGTCAGGTGTAGCCCAACATATTTTCAACACAAGTTACCCTTTAGAACCTAAGAGCTTAAAAACTAATCAAAGACGTCTATTGCAAATTTGAACTGGACAATTATGAAAGTTATATATTCAAAAGAATAAAACACTTAATGAATTCAGATTTTGGACCCATTCCAAACTCTATTTTGTTTCAGCTTTTGCAAAATAGTTGGTTACTAATTAGTTTTAGTTTAAAGATAGTGTACATTCCCACTCTACTCTCGTAGCTAGGGTTTTCGTTTTGTGATGTATTTGTATATTGCTTTTTACTCAGTCTTTAAAAAGTAATTATAGTTATTGAACACAAGGTTTTTCCTTTGCTATAAATCCCTTATCCCATGTTAAAGTTTTTTTGTCACATAAAGATTTCGTTTTGTACTTTTATTTGAGTTCTTTAGTCCTTCAATCATTTTTATAAAAGTCACTATGATTATTGAGCATATACATCATCTTTGTAACGCATTCCTCCTCTCGTATTTAATTTTTTTCTCATCGTGAATCATGCGTTACTTACTTTTTAGTGGGTTTCCCCAGCTCATAGTTTTATGATAAAAAAAGTGATAACGATTATTGAACACGTTCGTTTTCCTTTAGATACAATTTCCTTATACGTATTCAGTCTTGCGTTAAAAATGCTCACAATGTAAGTGATCCAAACACGTGTTCGTTTTTCTTAAAGTGTGGTTAATTGGTGTAAGATTTTTTTTATTTTTATTATTTCCACAACACAGTCTCCTTTTCTTCGCTTTTTTAATTTATTCATTGTACTTTATAAAACTAAATTAATTACGATTTAGTAAGTACACAAAATTTATTTAAATTCACATCGGATCTTTCAACTTTTATGTATGATATTATGCTTGTTATTTTAGAGAACATTATTTGGAGAAAATTGCCATATATTTGTCACGATGTGGTCTGCAATCAAATTCGGAATTAGTGGAAAAAGGATATCCAGATTTAGGTTGGGATCCGGTGGAAGGAGAAAGGTATCTCGATTTCCTTCGATTCTGCGTATGGGTAAGCTGTACTTTTAATTTTTTCTTTTTGTTAAAAAAATATAAATAAAAATATTTTGAAGGTCAATGGTGAAAGTGTAGAGGAAAATGCAAATCTAGTAATTCGTTTATTAATACGTAGACCTGAATGTTTGGGTCCAGCCTTAAGAGGTGAAGGTGAAGGGCTTCTAAGAGCCATTATAGACGCAAACAAGGTAAACCAGAAAGTTATTGTTTATCATTTTTTAAATTGGTTTCTTCAATAGAGATATTTATAAAACAATTTATTTTAACTTTTTAATTTCTAGATGTCAGAGCGTATCTCGGACCGTAGAAAAATGATGGAAGAAGCAGAAGGTACTGTAAATATGCCGCAATTTTCACATCCTTTACCAGAGAGTGATGAAGATGAAGACTATATTGACACAGGAGCAGCTATTTTGAATTTCTATTGCACTCTTGTTGATCTTTTGGGTCGATGTGCTCCTGACGCTTCCGTAATCGCTTTGGTATGTTTTTTAAAATAACATTTTGTCGAAAGTTTAGTCTTTATATACCCACTTTTATTTTCATTTTAGGGTAAAAATGAATCTTTAAGAGCCCGTGCAATTCTGCGATCTCTAGTGCCACTAGAAGACTTGCAAGGTGTCTTAAGTTTGAGGTTTACTCTTCAAAATCCTGCAGCTGGGGAAGAGAGACCGAAATCCGATATGCCCTCCGGTTTGATTCCTGCCCATAAACAGAGCGTTGTTCTATTTCTTGAACGCGTATACGGCATAGAAACGCAAGAATTATTTTACAAACTACTGGAAGAAGCATTCTTGCCAGATCTAAGGGCTGCTACCATGCTAGATAGGGTAAGTAAAGAAACTGCTTGATAAACACCTATTTCACAAATTAATCATTTGAGACGTATGTAGGGCTCTTAATATTGCAGAATGAAGGTGTAATCTAGGAATTCCTTTGCTCAACTATCATAATTGATATTTTATTTCAGAATGATGGTAGCGAGTCTGATATGGCTCTCAGCATGAATCGCTACATTGGCAATTCTATATTGCCTCTCTTAATTAAACACAGCAACTTTTACAACGAAGCAGAAAACTATGCGCCGCTCTTAGACGCCAGTCTTCACACGGTTTACCGTCTATCAAAGAACCGCATGCTTACCAAAGGTCAAAGAGAATGCGTGTCCGACTTTTTGGTCGCGCTTACTAGTCAGATGCAGCCCTCCATGTTGTTAAAGTTGCTCAGAAAACTTACGATCGACGTTTCGAACCTGTCCGAGTACACGACCGTAGCTCTAAGACTACTGACTTTGCATTATGAACGTTGCACACGTTATTATGGATCAACGACGGGGCAAGGGCTTTACGGAACATCGTCAGATGAGGAGAAGCGACTGACGATGATGCTTTTCTCGAATATTTTCGATTCTTTAAGTAAAATGGATTACGATCCTGAATTGTTCGGGAAAGCTTTACCTTGCCTTATTGCTATTGGATGTGCTCTGCCACCAGATTATTCCTTGTCTAAAAATTATGATGACGAATGGTACGCCAACAAAAGTTCAACATCAGGACCCAATGGGCCTTATAATCCCCAACCGATTAATACATCATCTGTTCAACTTAATAACGACTTGAATCAAATCGTACAAAAGTTCTCTGAACATTATCACGACGCTTGGGCTTCCCGTAAACTTGAGAATAGCTGGCAATATGGTGATAACTTGTCCGAAACTAATAAAAGTCATCCGAGACTTAAACCTTATCACATGCTGAACGATTATGTAAGTTTATATTAATTACACATCTTTTCTTTTCGATTCTTAAGAACACAAAAAATGCATCTTCCAACTTTTATTAACTGAATTTAATCACTTAATAAACTTTATTTTACAGGAAAAAGAAAGATATAAGGAGCCTGTTCGAGAATCCTTAAAAGCTCTTTTAGCGATTGGATGGACAGTGGAGCATTCAGAAGTAGACGTGCCCATGAGTAACAGGAGCTCGGTCAGAAGACAGTCAAAATCGGGAGAATCAAGTTCACCATTCAATTATAATCCGCATCCGGTTGACATGACTAACCTGACATTGTCTAGGGAAATGCAAAACATGGCAGAACGTTTGGCTGAAAATGCCCACGATATTTGGGCGAAGAAGAAGAAGGAAGAATTGACCACTTGTGGAGGAGGTATTCATCCTCAACTAGTGCCATACGATTTGTTGACTGATAAAGAGAAGAAAAAAGATAGAGAACGATCCCAAGAATTTTTAAAATATTTACAGTACCAAGGATATAAATTACACAAGTGAGTGTTCTTTTGGGGTTGCGTATTAAAAAAGGACCTTTATGGTTTAAATTTTTATCTAGACCGTCTCGGGAACGTAAAACTGACGACGAACAGACAACGGTTGGTCCTTCAGTTGAGTTCAGATTTGCGTATTCACTATTGGAAAAGTTGATTCAATATTCCGACCGGGCGACTGTAAACATGAAAATCCTGAAACCCTCGGCAATCTTTAGCCGACGGACGTCTTTCAGGACTTCAAGCAGAGATATCAAATTTTTCTCAAAGGTAACAAAAAGTACATTATTAAAATTTTATTTCTAGTTATCTCAGTTACAAATAAAGATATTTAATTTTGATTAAAAATGTAATCTTATCCTTAAATTTAATTAATTAGTTAACTCATTATTATGTAGGTTGTTTTGCCACTGATGGAAAAATATTTTTCGACGCACCGAAATTATTTTATCGCGGTTGCCACAGCAACTAATAATATAGGCGCCGCCAGTTTGAAAGAAAAAGAAATGGTGGCAGCGTTATTTTGTAAACTTGCCAGTCTTTTAAGAAGTCGGCTGTCAGCTTTCGGGGCAGACGTGCGCATAACTGTGCGTTGTCTCCAAGTATTAGTCAAGTGCATCGATGCTAAAACATTGGTCAAAAATTGTCCCGAATTTATCAGGACATCGATGTTAACTTTCTTTAATAATACGGCGGACGACTTGACTCACACAATTACAAATTTACAAGAAGGAAAATACAGTCACTTACGTGGTACACATCTCAAAACTTCCACCTCATTGTTTTACATAAATTCAGTGGTGTTGCCTATTCTAACTGCCATGTTCGATCATTTGGCGAATTGTGAATACGGAAGTGATCTTTTACTCGACGAGGTTCAAGTGGCTTCATATAAAATATTGGGGGCACTGTATATACTGGGAACAGATCCGAATTTGACTCACGATCGGAAATATTTGAAGACTGAAATGGAGCGATATAAGCCAGCATTAGGTTCCTGTTTAGGAGCATTCAGTTCTACATTCCCAGTTGCTTATCTTGAACCTCACTTAAATAAACACAATCAGTTCTCTTTACTTAACAGAATTGCAGATCATTCATTAGAAGCACAAGGTAAGTTAATTTTTAAAGTGTTCAAGTTGTTACTTAGTTGTAAACATTATTAGATATAATGGCGAGAATGGAAAACATAATGCCAACATTAGAAACGGTTTTAAACGAAGTAGATCAGTTTATCGAAAGTGAAAAGACTTACACAGACACTCCTCATATTATCGACGTGATAATGCCTATGTTGTGCTCATATTTGCCATTTTGGTGGAGCCAGGGACCAGACAATGTGAGTCCAACTGGTGGTAACCATGTTACAATGGTAACAGCTGAACATATGAATCAGCTTCTTAAGAACGTTTTAAAATTGATAAAAAAGAACATTGGTAACGAAAATTCACCTTGGATGACGCGTATAGCCGCGTACACGCAACAAATAATCATCAACAGCAGCGAAGAGCTTCTCAAGGACCCATTCTTGCCATTAGCTGAACGAGTCAAGAAAAGAACTGAAATGTTATTCCATAAGGAAGAAAGTTTGCGAGGATTTATCAAAAGTTCTGCGGATGATACTTCTCAGGTAATTTTATCATATTATTATCCATAGCTGGTGCTAAATTGCGAATACAATTAACCCTAAATTGTTTACTTCTGCTTTGCCTTGCCATACTAAGTAATTATTAAAATGTTAAAAAATTGAATTGAGGAAGCCATTACTTCGTGATAGTTAATTATGACGATATACAGGAATAAAACTACTTTATATCTATCACACAATTTATTATTTAAAAACACGACTATAGTTTCGGTACAGCACGTACCATTGTCAAATGATTCTACAGAATGACAAAACAGAACCAAGGGTACTATATACAGTTATAAACAGGTAAGAAGGTATAAACAGATGTAATATGGGAAAACCAAAAATCGGAATTAATGTACAAACGTTAAATAGAAGAGACTTATACAAATCTTGTTGATCATTTAATAGGTTATTACTAGCAATTTTTGCAGATATGTAAATTTCTAACGATTCAAGTACATTAAGTTTAAAACTTTTATTGGCAACATGAATTATATTTAGATTATCTAAATCCGAAAATTTATTACTACAAGTAAAAATATGATTAGAAAAGGTAGAGTCTACCTTTTTCAATTTAAAAGATCTTAAATGTTCGTTAAACCTAATTTCAAAAGTTTGGCCAATATAAGATGCAGTACATTCTGGGCAACATAATTTATATACTCCACCTTTCTGAAATTTATCAATTTTGTCTTTGTAATTAAATAAAATGTTTCCTTATTTACTTTGTGTCTTAAAACTAACTTTTAAATTATATTTGGATAAAAGTTAAGACACAAAGTAAATTAAGAAACATTTTATTTAATTGCAAAGACAAAATTGATAAATTTTATAAGTCTCTTCTATTTAACGTTTGTACATAAATTCCGATTTTTGGTTTTCTCATATTACATCTATTTATACCTTCTTACCTGTTTATAACTGTATATAGTACCCTTGGTTCTGTTTTGTCATTCTGTAGAATCACTTGACAATGGTACGTGCTGTACCGAAACTATAGTCCTGTTTTTAAATAATAAATTGTGTGATAGATACAAAGTAGTTCTATTCCTGTATATCGTGATTAAAATGTTAATTGAAACATCAAAGCAGAGCGCTAATACTATGCTGAAATTGTTTATTTTGTTTTCCTTAAAGATTGAAGCTCAAATTCAGGAAGATTGGCAACTTCTCGTAAGGGACATCTACTCATTTTATCCTTTACTCATCAAGTATGTCGATCAACAACGTATGCACTGGTTGCGTCATAATGTACTAGAAGCTGAACACTTGTACCATTACGTAGCAGATATATTTAACATCTGGTCTAAGTCACAGTACTTTTTGCGCGAGGAACAAAATTTCATTTCAGCCAATGAGATTGATAATATGGTGTTGATTATGCCTACTGCTACAAGACGTACTGCAATCCCCGATGGCTCTCAACCCTCTGTTGGAAAGGTAAAGGTGAATATGTTTATCTTTCCCTCCATTAATGTACTTTTAGACGTTCATCACCACCTTGTCACCACAATACCTCTGTTGTAGTAGCAGTATTGGTGTAGTGTCGTAAGTAGAGTATCTGCACGTTTCTGTGTTACTTGAGGTTTATACCGATATTGTTTTAAAACCGCAAAAATAGGGCTGGCCTCTGTTGCTAAATTTTATAAGACTTCTTTATGTAAATGAATACATTCTGATGACGTAGAAGCTTAAATAAAGTTTTATTTTTATTTTTTATATGTTTAGCTCCTTCATTTACCTTAAATTATACTATTATGTTTTATCTAGTTAAACCATGTAAATGTTTTCGGATTTAAAAGGAATGTACTATGCTATTTTCTGCAGAGATTTTACCGTGTCCATATTTACGTTTATTTCCTTTTCTTAAATATTAAGGGCTTTACCCACGTGTAACAGAAGTTCCTATTATTCTTCATATTTCCTTGTAAGAAATATAAATCATATTTGTTTATTTGTTTGTATTGTTTGGCTTTATTTAATATTCCTACAAGTTTCAAATTAAAGTACTTATTAGACTATAATTCATTTAGAAAAAGAAGAAACATCGTGATAAGAAACGGGACAAGGACAAAGAAATACAGGCTTCCCTAATGGTGGCTTGTTTAAAACGTTTGTTACCAGTTGGTCTGAATCTTTTCGCTGGTAGAGAACAAGAACTTGTACAACATTGTAAAGATCGTTTCTTGAAGGTGAGTGTACAAAAATAATAATATTACATTTATAAGTAAAATTTTCGGTTTATTTATATAATATTCTTAGAAAATGCCAGAGTACGATATTATCGATTTCGCTAAAACACAACTCACATTGCCCGATAAAATTGATCCCGCCGACGAAATGTCATGGCAACATTATCTCTATAGTCAACTTGGTACCAAAAAAAGCATTGCGATCAGCACAACCGTAGATAACAGTGGCAAAAGTCAGTTAGAGGAGACTGTGGAAAGAATAGTCGCCATGAGTAAAGTCTTATATGGTTTACATATGGTAAGATTATACCACATGAAATTGTAAATCAATTCATCATTTTTAATCAAAAATTGGAATGTGTTAAAATTAAATTTGTCAAAAATTTATTGATGAAACATATTGTAGATGTTTCAGTTAATTTACATTTTTTACGATGTTTTGCTTTTGCTTAGATACGTTTATTTTAAGTTTGGTTCGATTTATTTTTTAATTTTTTCGCTGTAGATCGATCATCCTCAGCAACAGCAGAAGGGCATACACCGCAGTGTAATATCAATGCAAAGAAAACGTGCTGTTCTTTCATGCTTCAGACAGGCATCATTGCATAGTTTACCGAGGTTTGCACCTTTTTTTGTATGTGTGTGTGTGTGGTTTGTGCATATATGTAATATTGGGTGTATCTGTGTGTCATTCTTCACGTTGTTAGTATATTTTTATTAATTATCAGCATTAGTTGCCATTTACATCTAAGCTTTTTCCTTTGGTGACAAGTAATTTGTTTTATTATTAATTTTAAAATGCAATTAACAAGAATTTCGCTGCGTTAATTAATACCTAATAAGAAAAGTAATTCTAATCAGAAAATGATTGTTATTTAAATTAGTTATACAAGACGCAAAAAATTATAATTCGTACAGGACGTTTTAATAAGCAAATGAAATAACTTACTTTAAAATTCTGTGTAAATCTTACTAAAAGTGTTTGTTTTTTTTTTATTTAACAAACTAACAGACGATAAACATCAAGCGGTATAACAGTAATTGGAAGCGAGTCCTTAACGCTGCTAGAAAAAGAGCTGCTTTGGCTTGCTTGAGATGTTCCCCTATATATAAACTTAACAGGTTTGTACATTATTTGCTAATTTATTTAATTTTTTAAATAAAAAAGGTTGATTAAATTTTATTGCTCATAATGCGCCTAGCACAAATAATTAGTATTATACTTATTTCAGACATCGAGCTATAAATATATATATTCGTTCCTACTATGAATTGTGGTTGCAAGATGAAAATACTGGCCAAGAAGTGATGATTGAAGATCTCACTCAGAGCTTCGAAGACGCTGAACTTAATAAAAAGGAGGCACAAGAGGAGGAGGGAAAACCTGATCCTTTGACTCAATTAGTTACCACGTTCTGTAGGGGTGCTATGACGGAAAGATCTGGAGCGTTACAGGTAAAATATATTTTAAATTAGAATCACATATCTAGAACCTTCAAATATTTGATTTTTCAAGAATTTGTTCATTAATTAAGAAAATTGTATTTTACATATAGTCAATTCATTTATATTTATAATACGCGACACCATTAGAAGCGAATTTGGGCGTTTGACGGGTCTGTTTGCATGCAGTTATAATAATCTATTTATCAACAGGAAGACCCATTATACATGAGTTATGCGGAGATAATTGCAAAATCATGTGGCGAAGAGGAGGAGGAAGGTGAAGAAGAAGGAGGTGAAGGAGAAGAAGGCGGGGCATCTATACATGTAATTATTAAATAATATATTTTTTGGAATGTCGATACTCAATTTTCAATAATCTCATTTTCAAATATTACATAAATAATGTTTTGTTAATGCGTAGAGGACAATTTATACTTTAATGGTATGTATTTCACTATATTTTAAAATTAAGCATTTTTCGTCACAATAATTCAAATTTTTAATGAACACTTTCTGTATTCTAATAATGGTTAAAAAAAACTAGGAGCAAGAAATGGAAAAACAGAAACTATTATTCCATCAAGCTCGATTGGCCAATAGAGGCGTTGCTGAAATGGTTCTGCTACATATATCAGCATGCAAGGGTGTACCCTCGGATATGGTCATGATGACCTTGCAATTGGGTATTTCTATACTGCGCGGTGGCAACTCAGACATCCAGATGGGTATGCTTACTCATCTAAAAGAAAAGAAAGATGTCGGCTTTTTTACGAGCATAGCAGGCTTAATGAATAGTTGCAGTGTCCTAGACTTAGACGCCTTTGAAAGAAATACCAAAGCTGAAGGTCTGGGTGTTGGATCTGAAGGTATAAAAGACTAATTAATTGAATCTACATTTACTTGATAGAAATTCATTGTAAAATTAGAAAATAATATAACACTTGTAATTTCCATAAAATTATTTATTTCACTTGACATATGTTTCACCACGATGTGGCTTCTTCAGAAGTTACAAATATACTCTACTATATTTTGTAAACCAGTATATTTGTAATATCTGAAGAAGTCACATCGTGGTGAAACATATGTCAAGTGAAATAAATAATTTTATGGAAATTACAAGTGTTATATTATTTTCTAATTTTAAAAAAGACTATATTGAATGTTATTTAAAAACTGACACGAAGAAGTAATGTACGTATTTATGTTTCTATTTGTTACAGGTGCCGCTGGTGAAAAGAACATGCATGACGCCGAATTTACATGTGCTTTATTTAGATTTATACAGTTGACCTGTGAAGGTCACAATTTGGAATGGCAGAATTACCTTCGTACTCAGGCAGGCAATACTACAACCGTAAACGTGGTCATATGCACCGTAGACTATCTTTTGAGGCTGCAAGAATCAATTATGGACTTCTATTGGCACTATTCAAGCAAAGAACTTATCGATCCAGCTGGAAAAGCCAACTTTTTCAAAGCCATTGGTGTCGCTAGTCAAGTTTTCAACACATTAACTGAAGTTATTCAAGGACCTTGTACTCAGAATCAACAGGCATTAGCTCATTCAAGGTAACAAATATTTAAGACACGTACAATATTGAATGTAATATATATTTGCTGAATCTAACTGTTAATTTTATTTACATTTTTCAGATTATGGGATGCAGTAGGAGGTTTCTTGTTTCTATTCTCTCACATGCAGGACAAACTTTCTAAACATTCCAGTCAAGTCGATTTACTAAAAGAACTACTAAACCTTCAAAAAGATATGATAACCATGATGTTATCAATGCTTGAGGGCAACGTAGTAAATGGAACGATCGGTAAACAGATGGTAGATACTCTCGTAGAAAGTGCATCAAATGTGGAGTTGATTCTCAAATATTTTGATATGTTTTTAAAATTGAAAGATTTAACATCGTCCGCCAGTTTCCAAGAAATAGATATAAACAACGACGGCTGGATTTATCCCAAAGATTTTAAAGAAAAAATGGAACAACAAAAGAGCTACACACCTGAAGAAATCGAGTTCCTGCTCATGTGCTGCGAAATGAATCATGATGGGAAAATCGATTATGTCGGTTTCATTGATCGATTCCACGAACCAGCTAAAGAAATCGGTTTCAACTTGGCAGTGTTACTAACCAATTTAGCAGAGCACATGCCCAACGAGCCCAGGCTAGCAAGGTTCTTGGAGACAGCCGGTTCTGTCCTCAACTACTTCCAACCCTTCCTTGGACGTATTGAAATCTTAGGTAGCAGCAAACGTATCGAACGAGTCTACTTTGAGATAAAAGAATCTAATATTGAACAGTGGGAGAAGCCTCAAATTAAAGAATCAAAACGTGCGTTCTTTTACTCTATAGTTACAGAGGGTGGAGACAAGGAAAAATTGGAAGCATTTATTAATTTCTGTGAAGACGCTATTTTTGAAATGCAACACGCCAGTGGACTCATGGCAATCGAAGATTCTGGAGGACCAGGGCAACAACGAGCTGCAAGCTATAATTATATGACCGAAGACGACTTTGACGGGTTTGTAAATTTTTAGTAACCATAGATTTTAATTTAAAGCCACTGAATTCTTATTTTTCAGAAAATCGAAAGATCCAATTCGAAGGTGCATTCAAGCAGTAAAGGACGGCATAAGACATGGATTATCAGCCTTGAGCCCATCGAACTTAAAACACAAGTTTGCGGAAATGCAAAAAATGTCTTTCCTTGAACTTTTCGTCGGTTTCTTCAAATTGATCTTCTACGCGTTTTATTACTCGGGTTATGGTGTCTCTATAATTTTAGGGTGAGTGATAACAGTAATATTTATTTTTATTTTAAATATCACAAAGCTTTATTTGGGTTAACATATAAATATAATGTATATCTCCTAGGTTCTTCTTCAAGATTCTAATGTTTTTAATGCGGGGTCCGCAAATGGAAGAGCAAGTGATTGAAATTAAGGAAGAAGAAAAAACGGGACCGATGCGGGTGTTACCTGCATTACCGGTAGCATCTGAAGAACCTAATAACCAGGTACAAGCATATGGTTTAGAAATAACAAAAGATGAAAACCAACTAAAATTGACTGCACACGAGTCTCCGACGAGCATATCACCCTCATCCGGTATGTATTGTTGTTAAAAAATAGTTAATTTTGATATATTTAATTTTACAATAATAATTTAGGTGAAGGCGAGGGTGAGACAGGTATTGAAGAAGGTGCAGAAGGTCATGTAGAATCTGAAACACCTGAAACTCCGGTTACTTTACAAGATTTATTGGGTGGCGAAGCAGCTAGAAGAGCAGCTCAAGAGAAAGCCGAAGCCCAGGCCGCCCAACAAGCCGCTATGCAAGCTATCGAGATGGAGCAAAAGCAAGAAGTAACAACAGAAAAATCCGCTGTCTCTCAAATTAATTTTGGTGCCTATGGCCAACGGGCAGTCTCGTTCCTCGCCAGGAACTTTTACAACTTGAAATACGTTGCTCTTGTCTTGGCTTTCTGTATAAATTTCATGCTTCTTTTCTATAAGGTAAAATTATTGTTTATCTTTCTAAATTTTATTATATTTTAAAATTTTATCTATAATATACGTATTTATTTTGTAAACTTTAAAGTATGTATAATTTTCGAATTTTTATGATATGAATACTTTTAAGGTGTCAACATTAGTTGGAGAAGAAAATGGTAGTGGAAATGGTAAAGAATCAAATATAATTATATCAGGTGAAGGTAGCGGATCAGGTGGAGGAGAATCTTCAGAAGAAGAAGATGCAATCGAATTGGTTCATGTTGATGAAGACTTTTATTATATGGAGCATGTTATGCGACTCGCAGCCCTACTTCATTCACTTGTATCTCTTTGTATGCTGATAGCTTATTATCATCTAAAGGTTTGTGCTTGTTTTTTTTTAGTGTAAATATGTTTTCAAAAAGATGCATTTTCTTATTTGATATTGGTTTTAATCAGGTACCTTTAGCGATATTTAAAAGAGAAAAGGAAATAGCTAGACGACTGGAATTCGAAGGATTATACATTGCAGAACAACCAGAAGACGACGACTTAAAATCACATTGGGATAAACTTGTAATATCAGCAAAGTAAGTATTAAAATTGAAATAAGTTAAATAACTTTTTAGAAAATCGTATAGGAAACATAATATACAAATGAAATTTATCATAAATTTCAAGGTCATTCCCTGTTAATTATTGGGATAAATTTGTAAAGAAAAAGGTGCGACAGAAGTACAGTGAAACTTACGATTTCGAATCAATAAGCAATCTTCTAGGGATGGAAAAAACTTCGTTCATGGCTCAAGATACGGAAGAGGGAAACAACAGTATTTTCTATTAGTAAGTTCTTTCAAAAGTGTGAGAATTGGAATCCATAATACTATTTTTGTGGTCGTTATTAAACTCTTGCTGTGAAAAATTGAAAAATGTTCAAAATAAAAGTCATAAAATTACTTTCAATTTACATAATTATTATTCTTTTTTCTTCTAGCATAATGAATATAGACTGGCGTTATCAGATTTGGAAAGGTGGTGTGACGATCACCGATAACTCTTTCCTTTATTCATTGTGGTACTTTACGTTTTCGATACTCGGTAACTTCAATTTGTTCTTTTTCGCTGCTCACCTTTTGGATGTGGCTGTAGGTTTTAAGACCCTGAGGACGATCTTGCAGTCTGTAACACACAATGGCAAACAGTTGGTTTTAACGGTGATGCTATTGACAATCATCGTTTACATCTACACGGTGATAGCTTTCAACTTCTTCAGGAAATTCTACGTTCAGGAGGAGGATGAGGAGGTTGACAAAAAATGTCACGACATGCTCACGGTAACATATTACTTTATTTTACGAAATATTAAATTATTTTTCTTTTTTTAATTAATTTTTATTTTGTTATTTCTATTATAATAAATTGAAAAATTATACCTTGCAATAGAGAAGTTTGCAAAAAATATATAATTATTACTTTATTTTTCCAGTGTTTTGTCTTCCACCTTTATAAAGGCGTAAGAGCCGGAGGTGGCATTGGTGATGAAATTGAACCACCGGACGGTGACGATTACGAAGTGTGGCGTATCCTCTTTGATATCACATTCTTCTTCTTTGTTATCGTCATTTTATTGGCTATTATTCAAGGTAAACTTAAGTGTCTACAAATCGATATCTAAGTTTTTGTATCAAATAAATTGTTTATTATTTTAATTGTTACTTTTTAGGTTTAATCATTGATGCCTTCGGTGAGCTTCGTGATCAACTCGAAAGCGTAAAGGAAGATATGGAATCGAACTGTTTCATTTGTGGTATAGGAAAAGATTATTTTGATAAAGTTCCTCATGGATTTGATACACATGTACAACAAGAACACAATTTGGCGAATTATATGTAAGATGAATTGTTTATTTGCATTTCAAAATTAAAACAACGAATTTATTTTGCTTTACAAATTGCTTTACAAATAATGTATTGTAAGTAAAAATAGTATTTCTACTAAAGTGTGGCCATATACAGAATGTTTCAAAAAATAGGCTGAAATTATCAAAAATCGCGAGTGTATTCTTTACTGCTTTTCAGCTTCTAATTTACAGGATTTATGGAAAATTTTGTGAGTTATTTTTTTTTTTTCGTAGGTTCTTCCTCATGCACTTAATTAATAAACCGGATACAGAATATACTGGTCAAGAAACTTATGTTTGGAATATGTACCAGCAACGTTGTTGGGACTTCTTTCCTGTAGGAGATTGTTTCCGTAAACAATACGAAGATGAACTAGGCGGAGGAGGTGGTTAGAATACAATTCATATCTATTAATTGAAATGAATGTTTTTAATGTGAGAATGTCCCACAGACACACAAGATATAGGTAATTTTTAAAAGATTTACAGTTAGGGGTTTTAATCGAGTATTGCCTATAAGTACTTCATTAAGAGTTTTGCCATAAACTATCAATCAATACTGCAGTTTTGTCTCATTTATTATTTCCTTAAAAAATAATAAAAATAAAAATATTTCGTTTTTTTATTAATCACAAGTATCATAAAGTTCATACTTCAAAACCCAATTCCATATCAATGTGATCGTTTCCTTATTTTTAACAGTAAGTACTGCAAAGTTTCTATTCATGTTATGAATTTTAATATTTTTTTTAATGATAAAACTAGAAAATGTTACTCCTTTGTGAGAGTGGTTTGTATATCACAAAATGATGTTATTTTAATATATGCAATGGACTGCAGAACCTGTAAATTATGCTCTGCTTAAATCATTCTTCAGTATCATAAATCTTATTAATTTATAACTGGCAGATGATTAAAACAACTAACTTTGTTGGAAATAGATTTTAATATATTTAGATGTTAAGAATCAAAGATACACCACTATTCATCATATTCTCATTATTTATGAAGTATCTAGAGTTTCGGCAGAATAAATACAGATTGTGATATATACATTTGTATATTTATGAAGAATCACAAAACTTTAAAAAATAATCACTTTAAATACAACAATCAGTCACAAGTTTGAATTCAAAATATTGTGTGCAATAGTACTTCACATGTTCTTTTCATTCAGTGATTGGTGAGTGTAACTGAAAAAAAATTATAAGATAATCTGGTATTGATATAAATGAATACTTACAGCTTCAGCAATATCCAGCCAGTCAAAAGCTTGCACAAAAAGATCATTTTTAGTTGGTTTCTTATCCCAATTCCAATATGTTATTGAATTAAAATTGTTTACAACATAAAACCTACGTTCTTGATCCTCTGTTTCTGGTCTTATACTTTCATGCAATACTACTCCTTTGTAATCCTCAGGAACCTTGACTTTCATACCCAACAGTGGGAATCCTCGAAATGACGCTTTTAATGCTACAAAAATAGTTTTATCATTACTCATCACCCCGAATGTTTTTTCAAATGAAACCTACTACTGTCTTCTTGCGATTTCACGTAAGGTTCAAAATATTTGGAAACAGGAGCATCACAGTCAGCATGGATTTTACAAGGAAGGGAATGTATTTTTGATTCTCTGTAGGTACATTCTAAATTATTTTTCCCTCCTAAAATATGAACAAGCATTTTACTTCAAATTCATAGGAAAATAAACGTAACCAATAAAAAATATTTTATGAAAAAAAGTTACCGCTTAAAAAAAATTAGGTTAGGAATTACCAACATTTCTTATGTTGGCTGTGACTATAAAAACACTTACAGTAAAAAATAATGTTTGTCACTTTTATTTGTCATAAAATACAATTAAAAAATACGAAATTCTGTAATTTACAAGTGCATCATTATTTTATTTTTAAGTATTAGAAAATAATCATAGTGTTTTAATTATAATTCCATTAGGCTATTTATAAGATAACGTAGACACTATTTGGCAGATATATCTTGAAGAACATGATATGCGCATGATTAACCTAGACTACATAATTATGTTGACATTTTATTTCCTTGTTATATTATTTTTCAGTTCTCGTTCTAAATGTAAGACGTAAGACTTCAATTAAAAGTTAATTAATTAGAGAGATCGTAGAGTGAGTAACATAGCAATATTATTGCAAAAATTAATTAAACGTCAGTTGCGTGTGTATTGTCTGCATGTTCTGTGTCTATTCAAGACAACGTATTTTTTCTTCAATACTCATCAGAATTAAAATATTCAGACTTGTAACATGTAAGGACTAAAAATATACTTTGTTAATCATAATATTCATCAATACCTATCTGCAGGGCAGTAGTGTACTAAAAATTATTTGAAGTTGAGGACTTTGTAAACAGGTATTTATATTTGTAATATGTAGTCTAAGGAAATAAAAAAACCGCTTCTTTGGTAATATAAAACAATGCATTATGTATTAAACAGTGCTACTGTGCACTCCTGCAAGATTTTCTATCTTTGTTAAAAAATTGTATTTACACCTTTTATTATCCTTTTATTTATTTATTAACCAGTAAAGATAATACAAAGAATGATTATACAAACAAAACAATGTAATAATTACAACAATGTATAATAATAAGATTAGGAAAAAGAAGAATTAGTTTTTTTTGGCACTTTAAAATTTTACTGTTTTACTTGCTTTTAGGTGCGCTTTTATTTTAGTTCGTGTCTTGTTTATTTAATAGTGCAGTTAATTCTTTTTTGTTAATTTCTACAAATTGATTAACAAAGGAAAAAGAATTGTTGTTGATTTTTATTCTACTGGTATTGTTTTTTCCTAGAGTTGGTTTGCTGTTGATGCTTTAACCCTGCAACACTATGAAGTTAATTTTCAACCGATGAATGAGAGCAACTGGAAATTTATTTAGAAACCATGGAAACAACAATTTATCCGCAATATTATCGTTATTTCTGGATTTAGTTTGCTCTTCAAACTTGTAAACTTTGGATCATTACATTATACTGTTAATTAAGGTAAAAACACATGACATTATTAATATTCATTAATTAGTCTTTGTCGTTAGTCCTGCTAATGTTCTATTCGCTTTCAGGTAAAACGGAATTTCCTAAGAAGACTGAAGACATCGTATTTCTTTCTTTTTATTGTATTTTCTTTGAAATTATGTTTGTTTTCTTGTCTTTCTCTTTAAAGTATTTTGTTCTGTATTTTATAAACTGTTCTACTAATATATTCGTAATTTAAACTGATGCAAAAAAAAATGCAAAATTATTCAAAAGTTTTCAAACAGAACAGTAGGAAATATCCAGATAGATAGAAAGAGGATAAAAAAGGAATTAAATGACCAATAAAATATGCTAGGTGCTATTTGAAAAAATGAAGTTATTCGTGTTTGAAGTTTGTAAACTTTGTTTCTTTTTTCTGAACGCTCAGTACAAATTATAAATCGTATTTTTGGTATTACGTTAGACTTATAACTTGGCTATAACTAGTAAAAATTTCAACATTCTAAGTAATTTTTTATGGAAGTTGTGATTTTTTATAGTTTGGCTTGCGGTGCAATCTTTTTTTCAATAAATTAAATTATCTCAGAAACTATTCATCGTAGGCATACAAGTTGGTTATGGTTATTAAAGTCACCTTAAAATTTTATGTTTCATACAAATTCATCGTAAAAAATATACCATTCCATTTAAAATAAGAAAGTTGACATCAACTTCCGGTACTCAAGAAGTAATCAATTTAATGTCACAAATCCTTCCTTTAGTAACAGATATCATGTTAAGATCATTATCCTTGTTTCCAGGAGGGAGACAAAGGGCACTTTTATGGGTGTTCTTTGAAGCTAAATGGAAACAAAAAATAACAATCTTAATTTTTTTGTAAATATAAATAAATTTACAGAAATATTGATATTTATTGAAAAGTATTTTGAAGTATTTCTGAAAAAACAGGTTTACATTTTTTTAATGTATCTGGATAGCACTGTGAAATATAACAGGAATTCATATAAAAAAATACTCCGCATATTTTTGAAAAGCTTAAAATCAGAAACCACCTGCTTTATGTTTATAATATACAAAAATATATGCAACATGCTGTTAAATTATTAAAAAGCATGTGAAAGTAATTTTAAAAGTAGGTTAAAGTTTTTCTTTACACAGGACAAATCCCATATTTTTTACACAATAATCCTAATAATAGACGTAGCTGTAAATAATATTACCAGGTTTTAATTGCAATTAAAATAGGAATTTTGAAAACATTGTTGATAGAACATGATAAAACAAGATAACCCATAGCGATAATACTTATCTATTACTATTAGGTTAAAATATTAAAATATTTTTTGTGAAAATTAAAAAATAATCTCGATCTTTTCATCAAAATTAGCTAACATTTGTATAATACCTAGCTATTATTATTAGTTTAGACTACTAAATTAATTTTTGTGAAAATTACAAAATGTCCTGTTTTTCATTTAATTAAATAATTAATTATTTGCAATATATAAGCTTTCTTACGAAATGTAATTTTTTTCTAAAAAATAATTGCCGGAAAAACTAATACGCACATCCTAATTAACAATAATAGAATGATAAGATTTCGTTAATTGCATGACACTCAGCAGAAATTTTTACCCAAAATTTTTCATTTCTTACTTAATTACTTTACAACACGACCATTGTTTGTTAAAGATGTTATTTCTAAGCCCGCTTTATTTTATATATCGTTTCAAGACAATTTAAAATGCAATTATGTATTCGTTTCGACATTAAAATAGATATTATAAATTGTTTTTGTGTTGGATCATGTACAGGATGTACATAATTTGACACATATAACAACAAAATTTACGTTGTACAGGTTGAACACCCCATTATGCATTAAGTATCAGGACAAATATAAAAGCATGGTCTTGAATAAACAATTAAAAAGTAATTGAATAATATATAACACAACACTTCCTATGGGTTTTAAAAACTATAAAGAAATAAAAAAATATTAGGGAAACAATAAAAACAACAAACAATTAATAATCTTACTGTTGACCAAATGTCACAAATTTTGTAAAAACAATCTTTTAAAAAAATGTGTCTGTCTGCTAAACCGATTTTAATGGGACTTTACAAACATGAAGAGGTTGTCAAGAGTAATCTAGGCTACTTTTTTTAATTAGTAGATAAAAACCTCTCTAATCTGTGGATAAAAACAGCATACCTGTTCTTAATATTGAAGATATACTGTTCCCTAATGATAATGACGATAATGACCCTGTAAATAATGGTCATTTTATCTAAAGGTTGTTGACATAAGTAGTTCGGTGTGTGAGTACGTGAGTAGTTCGTTTGATTAAGTACTAAAATAAAGTTTATTGATGATATTGTTGATAATTTAGATTTATTAGCTTAATTCACAAAATTAACAAATAAAATATGCCCAATAAAAATTATTAATAAAAAAAGGAATTTTAATATTGATGCGACATATTAACAGCGACATAGCTTACACGTTATTGCTCAAAATGATATCTTTTATATTCGTAATCACTTACTATCTGATAATATAAATTATAAACAACAACGCAAGTGGCAAGCTGGCCGTTTTATCAAGCTTATTGAGTGGCAATGATTCATAAGGAAATGTAAACGATAAAAGATTTTGCGGAATAAAGTGGCAAGTTTTTGTGTAATTTTATGTATACATCATTGTCTAATGGTGATGTTCTCAAAGACTTTAATATTTAGTATTACAAGTTTCATATTAGGACATTAAAATGTCTGGAGGTGATAAAAACAAGAAGAAAGCACCCCATAGTCAAGGATGGGAAGAAGCTGGTGCAGAATTCTATCAAGAAAGTTATCCATCCAATGATGTTGATTTTGAAGTCCTGCAACGTGACCCAAAGCATTTAGCAACTCTTTTACCAAGTAAACAATCTCGTGCAGGTAATTAAAATTGCTTTCTTTATGTAACAATATTGTTACTTGAAGTAACAAATTTTATTTATAGCTACATTTAAAAGGATCAGAGGAACTGATAATACAAGAACATTTAGAAGACAAACTTCTTCAAGATCTAGACAAGAAACCTTTACAAGAAGGACCTCAACTTTGGCTGATGTTCAAGTGTCAATGCTTCCAGATTTATCGGAAAATTTATCAAATGAACAAAGTACATGGGAAGAAATCATGAGAATTAAAGCATTACCTGTTCCTATGGTTGAAAAAAGAGAAATGAAATTAAAACTTCAGGTATTAATTTAAAATATCTATTTTACATTAATCAAGTTTAAAGAAAAATATGTGATGTGTACAACTATACATACATGTTCTTTCCAAAGTTTTTAACCTTTTCCTTTTAAAATAGACATACTGCAAATACAAATCATTATGTATAATCTTTGTTAGGTATTTTATATTTTCTAATTTTATCACAAAACAAACACTCATAATTTAATTGGCACTGTTTTATCTATATCATATGAGTCAGGCAAATAATAAGTAAATACGTGACTTGCTGCTTGATATTAATTAATGTTCACAATAAAAAAAGGAGTTGTAGTTTTAGTCAGTTAATTTAATTTTAACAAATAAGTAAATTTATTGGAACACTATATAAAAATGATAAATTAGATATGACAAATCTTTGTTTTTATGTCTTATTTTAATTTTAGAATGAACCAAACTTGCGACTTCAAGGTTATGAACAATTTAAATGGAAAAGAAGAAAAATATTGGATAAGTTTAGAAGTAATGTAAAGGAAAAATATTCAAAATTAGAACTGTGGAAAGGTGAATTGAAGAAGATTGAAGGTAATTTTGGAACAGGTGTTGTAGCATATTTTTTATTCATCAAATGGCTTATGGTCTTAAATTTTTGCATATTTCTTATGATGTTCTTATTCATCATACTTCCAACAATTTTGTTTAATCACGAGGAAGATATAACTTGCACTGCAGAACCAAATTCTACCCAATGTTGCTCAGCACAGTATTACAATCAATCGTTTAGTAGTGACAGTTTCCTTTTAAGTTTAATACAAGGCACAGGATGGATGGAGAATACTGTAATGTTTTATGGTTATTACTCAGATAAAACATTTGAGTATTTCATAAATTCAACACCAATGTATTATAACTTACCTTTTTCATACATTTGCATGTTACTCGTAATGTTTCTAGTTTCCCTATTTGCTATTATAAAGGCGGCCGCTAAAGGTTTTAAAGAACGTTTAATAGAAGGCGAAGGCCAATTTTATCAGTACTGCAATTTAGTATTTAACGGATGGGATTTTTGCATAGACAATGAGAAAACAGCTGCCATAAAACATAAGGCAATTTATAATGAAATAAAAGGTCTCCTGGAAAACAAAAGAATACAGGAAGAAAAACAGAACAGAACCAGAGAAGAGAAGACTAAATTATATATATTACGTTTTATAATTAATTTGATAGTATTTGTTGTACTTGGAAGTTGCGGAATAGCTATTTATTTCGTTTTCGAACTTTCGCAAAATATCCTAAAAGAACTCGATAGTAGAGAGGATGATTCATACCTTCTAAGAAATTTAGAAGAGCTGTTTTATGAATATTTGCCATCCCTTTGCATAGTCTTGTTTAATATGCTTGTTCCATTCTCCTTCACATATCTAGTCACTTTAGAAAAGTATAGTCCGTTATTCGTAATAAGATTAACATTAATTCGTACAATATTCCTGAGACTGATGTCTTTAGGAATCCTCTTGGCATCCTTATACCTTCGTGTCAATTGTGAGCTCACAGAAGACGACGTATGTTATAGTACTCAATGTCTTACACAATGCTGGGAAACTTATGCCGGGCAACAATTTTTCAAACTTATAGTCACAGATTTTGCCATTCACATTATTATAACATTTTTATTAAACTTTCCTCGAAGTGTCATAGCGCAAAATTCCAATTCGAAAGTTGCCAAGTTTATCGGAGAGCAACATTTCGAGCTGCCGAAACACGTTTTGGACGTTATTTACATTCAAACTCTAGTATGGCTGGGCAGTTTTTACGCTCCCATTTTATCCGCTATGGCCACCATACTTCTTTTCTTTATGTTCTATATAAAAAAATTCGCTTGCTTGATCAACAGTGTCCCAGGGAACATTATCTACCATGCATCTCGTTCTAATTCCATGTTCATGATTATTTTGTTAGGTGGATACACTTTCGCATTGATTCCCATCTTTTACGCGATTTCTGAAGTTCTTCCGTCGAAATCTTGTGGGCCATTCAGAGGCTTGGATACTGTTTGGAACGAAGTGATCAACACGTTCAACCTCACGCCCTCATGGGTGCAAAATATCGTCTATTTCATTAGCACAGCTGGCTTTGCAATACCAGCTTTCATTTTCTTGATTCTTTTATTGTACTATTATTGGGCCGTCAACTCTGCCAATAGACATATGGTATCGGTTTTGAAGAACCAACTGATGTTGGAAGGGCACGATAAACAGTTTTTGTTAGACAGATTAAGTATGTTTATAAGACAACAACAGGAGTCCCAAAGGAAAATGAGACACGCTGAGATCATGCGTGCAAGCGGAGGCGACAGAAATGTTGCTAGTAATTAAATCAAACAATAATAATATATACATGATTTGGGGTTTTGTATGTCAGTATAAGTTTCAGTATGAATTTATGCGTTATGTAACAGGTCATCCTACAATATTACTAGTCGACTTCATACTTTATTTTAAATTAATTTCTATTATACAAAGGGAATGTAATGTTTTATGCCAAGTAATAAAATAAAATTTCATTCGAGTCGGACATTAGGTATGTGACAGCGGTAATTAAAATTTTCTACAACTAATTTATTTTTATATATTATATTAATGTCTACATTGCTATGTCCACATCGTGTTATTGCCACGTCACGAAATAAAATTATCTATTGATCAAATTAATGATTGTATGCACTGTTCAAAAGCGTGTTTCCAGTTAAAGAAGATTAAATGTTTCTACAAAAAAAAAAAATACATAACTGCCATTACCAAAGACTAAAAAATTTAGATGACATCAAGAATTTTATGTTTATTTTTATGCATCAAATGCTACACAAATTTAATTATAATTCTTTAATTATATGATAATTTTATTGCAGTGTTTTAATATTAACAGTATCTGTTTCGATAATTCATAAAAATATAATCTTGCTTTTAAAATAAAATAATTTTATCTTTAAGGGTATTCCCTTTGTTCACTGAAAGTAATTATATCATGAGAGTATTACTAAATTAATGTAAAATCAGTAGACTAAAAGCATTTAAACTCTAAAATTATCGAAATATTACTGTTACATGATTAAATATAAACCGGTATTCATCCTTTGTCATACATTTGTAAAGAATTGACAAATATTTTAAGTTAAACCTGAAATATGCCAAATTTTTTATACCAAAAATTTTTTACTGTCTGCTCAACTTTAACTGCTCCAAAGATAAATAGTGCATTTAGTTTTTAATTAAATTATTTTTTAGTATATCATGTATTCACTAAAAGGGCAAAATATTTATAAGTTGTATAAATTCTAATTATGTGTACTGATATTGTATTATAGTTATTGTAAATGAATAAAGTAGCCGTAAGCTTCAGTAGTGATATCTACTAGTATTTAAAAAAAATCATTTCTGGAAAGCCAATTTAAAATTTGATCTCAAATTCTTGCCATTTTGGAATGATAAAGTATATCATTATATCTGATTTAGAAAGGGTAGTTATATTTTTTATTATATACAAGCTGAAAAATAATACGTTGTTGTGTAATTTTTACTTAAATAAATTTTGTTTTCGTTAATTTAAAATAAAAAACAATTGGTCGTGTATTATTTAAATATTACTGGCCAGCTATTTATTTACTTTTTTATTATATATATATATATATATATTATAATTTTTTTCTTTGATGTAACTACCTTTTGTAAGTTACACAAATTGTAGTTATTGTACAATAATAGTACTTGTGTTATCGTTTAATGTAATAAGTATGTGATACATTTCTAAGTCACTTATTTGATAACTGTTTTAAACAAATATACTGAATTATCATTACGACTCGTCTCATTTATGAAATATTTGGTCATGACTATTTTAAACTAACTTCAGAAAAAGCGGTTCTTAATTTGACACATTAATGTTTTTTGTAATGACATCAGTTAATGAAACATAGTAAGTTCTAAGTACTTTATTTTTCAATTAGTAAATGTATGCATTTGTTAAAAAAAAATATACATCTTGAAAATAAATAATGAGATATGTAACAAAAAATTACTCTCATTTGACTATCATGAGTTCATTTAAATATTTTTAGAAAAACATAAAAATAAAATGCGCTACTAAATTCAAAATAAGAAGTACAATACCAAAATGAAGATCACAAGCGCATAAATAAATAAATAAAATAATTGACTTATCTGTAACCTCCTCTGTTGTAATTAGATTGACCCCGCCTGCCCATATTCTCATTTCGGGGACGGTACTGCTGATTCTGCCTGCTTTCTTGGACATATTGATCTGCATAAGTAGATTTATTTTGTTGGAATTGCTCATACGTTTTCTGCCTTTTTGGCTCATTATAATTGGCACTTGTTCTACCTGAGGATGCATAATAGTTACTGTTCTGAGAGTAAGAGGTTCCAGTGTTCTGGGAATATGTATTACCCATCTCATAACTTCCAGCACTATCAAAAGGAGCACTGCTTCGTCCATAATCGGAGCCTTCTCGATTATAGTCACTTCCTCCTCCTCCACCCCCTTGGTTGTAACTGCTCCCTCCTTGATTATAGACATTTCCTCCTCGATTATAGTTGTTCCCTCCTTGATTGTAATCGTTACCTCTTCTACTGTAATAATTTCCTCCTCGATTATAGTCACTCCCACTTCCGTTACCGTCGTGTCCTCCTCGACTGTAGTTGCTCCCTCCCTGATTGTAATAATTACTTCTACTGTAATCATTTCCGCTCTGATTATAGTCACTCTGCTCTCTATTACTCTCGTTTTCTCCTCGAGAATAACTGCTCCGTCCTCCTCGACTGTAGTCGATTTTTCCTTCTTGGTAGTTTGTGGTACCCCCATAACTACCAGCTTTGTCATATCCTCCCCTACTTCGATTTAAACTACCTGAACTGCCACCGAAGCTGTTTTTATTAAAGGAATTGCTACTCTGTTGTTGACCTCCGCCCCTTCGATTTTGTTGCCAACCACCACCTCCTCTACCTCCACGACCGCCAGAAGGTGGTCCTGCGGTTCGTTGTTGCCATGGAGGCATTTCAGGTGGAGGAGGAGCCTGTTCTGATGTTCTACCTCCTCTATCAGGAACCTAAGAGAATGAAACAAACTCAATGTAATTCATTAGTTCAATTCCTTTTTTTTGTAAATAAATTATTACCTTTCCAATAATAACTTTGCTGATTGCAGATTGAGTATTTTTTCTAACCGTTGAATTACTGGTTTTTTCAATAACAGCTAAATCATCCCTGGCAGCCAAAAGATCAGATATATCTACATCTGGTTCTGACTTAAGAAGTTTCCTTTTTTTTTCATAAACGTCTTCAAAAAGTTCTTCTTTACCTTTAGTCTTATCTGACCACTTAAAATATTTAAAAAACAAATAGGTAAATAAATTGATTCAACGTTAGCTTTAATTAAACTTCTTACTTGAAATGATTGTACAGTGCAATCTAAACGTTTTATTAAAGTTTCTCTTCGAATTGTGTAATCCTCTTGCAATTCCTTATGAACGTTGTTGAGTTTTTCCCATTGCTCTTCCGAAAGCATGCCATTAAATAGAGAATTACCAATTAGATCTGGATTGGCTTTTGAAATAGTATTTTGAATTGACTGGGTCAATTTTTGAATTAACGTTTGAACAGTAATATTTGGTGGGGGTCTTGAAAATCCTAATGTTTGCAATATCTTCCTTACATCAGCTGCTTGTGGTGTTTCATTCTAAGAAAAAGTGGTTTAAGTAGTAGTTAATTTTAACCATTACAAAGCAAACTCTACAGAGGAAATCAATAACTATTTTTCCTTGAGCTCTATTTTAAAAAATCTCACTTTTTATTTATATTGTATTTTCACATTTTACCTATCAAACATTGTTAGTTATTGTTTTCTCTGCAAATATAAAAAATAGATAAATATTTAATCAAGACTTTGAGTTCTCATTTAGTCAGGTGGATCAGGAACCACTGGATGTGCTGCCCCAAGGCAATTTATTTATCTTAACAAAGTGGCGCCCATATTAAATTGTGGAAAATGGTTCCCCTATTTGGTTTCGTCTGGTACCAAAATTAAGTTTATCTTGCAAGTAATATTAATTAAAAAAATATTCGTTATAATCTTCTGATGTAAACAAAAAAATATTTGCTGAAAAGTTAAGAAACCTCTTTAAAAGAAATGAAAGAAAAGTCAAGAAAATCTTTTTGTGTGTTAAATAAAACAATACTTTCAGAAACTGATATCAACTTTGCAGATTATAAAGAGAATAATTGAAAAAGTATTTATGCAAAGATACACTATGTTTAATTGACTTACTAGTTTAAGTTCTAATTTCTTCACAGGTTTATTTTCATCAAGAATTCTAGCAGCCATGACTTCTGTGATTAAGTAATCTAATAGCAACAACCTATCATCGACAGTAGCAAACCTATCACTTGCATGTCCATGAATAAGTGAAATATAAGGGCAACCTGTCAAATTAAGTTTTTTTACAGTTTTGATAAATTTCATAAATCCCTACTGCCATACCTGATTCCTTCAAAAGTGAACTAACTTCTAGTATAAAGGAAATAGAGTCTTCAGAAGCAGCCATTGGATTTACACATTCATCTAAATCAGCCAGTAATTGCAATTCATTACAGAGGTAGCTTACCAAGCAACTAAATTCTATACTTTTTGGACCTTCTTCAATTGCCTTAGAAAACTCACTTCTATCCAAAAGTGTACCGGTGTATCTACTCAATAAAAAAATGACAAACATACATGTAATAGGTTAAAAATATTTCATAATACACTTACCCTATTTCTTTAATAAGATCAAAAATTTCATCTTCTTTTTTATTACTCATTTTTCTTATATGATTTGCACAGATCTATTTCTTTTAAGTAAAAAATTGTTGTAAGCTAAGAGTCACTTTTTTAATTGACTCATTAGATCAGACTACAGATTAGAGAGGTTTGGATCAGACTGTCAGACATTCGTTGTCACTCACGACATCTATTGACTGGTGTACACACACAGATTAGTGTACACACTAGAAAGGAAAAGACGGGGAAATCTTTGACGGGGAATTAGAATATAAGTGAAACAATATTTTAAATATGCGTGCATTACTGTTGTTAATGAGGTCTTAACTTTAAAACAATTAATATGGGATGATGATTCGGGCTTGTAGGCCGTGGTCGATATGAACGGTTTCGTCCAGACGTTTCGTCGGTAACTGCGGCTGGCATCTTCAGTGGGTGCTGTGTTGGTGTTGACTACGTGTGCGAAGATTATACCTCGAAGTCTCGGCAGCGAGCCGCAAACCATCAACAGTACAATATCATTATCACAATTTTTATTTCTTAAATGTTTCCTACTTAATAGACAACCCTCATTACGTTAATCTTGCAAAAAAAAAATTAACGTTAAAATACTTTTTCTCTTATGCAACCCATGTCACGTAGTCTAGGCGTAGTACTACAGCACTATCTCTGGACTAGTGTAGTCTGTATAGTCTAGGTGTATCACCTAATAAACCTCTCTAATCTGTGGTGTATCACCTATTCACCACCTATTTCACAATTGACAGAGTGAACACCTCCTACTTATCACATGAATAGTGATAAATCAGATAATTTGGCCATCTTCTAAAGTCAATCACAATATTTAAAAATTAAAACCATCCACCAACCAATTGTTGGTTGTTTAAGAATTGGGGAATTTTATTATTAATTTCTTTTTATTAATATCAAAATATAAATGAGTTAAAAAACATGAGTAACCTCAAATGTTCTAATTATTAAAAAATATATAAATCAATTGTAAATATTTACGACCTAATTCTGGTTAGATAAAATTATTTTTTTCTTCAAAAAATAAAGTCCAAAGTACACTATGTTCTATAGTGGTTCTATATAAGTTTATATATACAAGACTAATAATATTGCATATATTTTTTACTAGTGCATATCATAAAAAATGCAATTGAAATTTGGAAGAAAAGAGTTAACTGCATCAATTAACCTCCTCAAAGGTAATAAAATACGTTACTGTTTATTTTTGTCAAAATGAAGAGCACAAAGTGTTAAGTTTTAAAGGAATTTATTTACAATCGCTACAGTTGTTTCGCAACACAGTACTTTGTTATTTTTTAATGCATTTAAATGTTCTTTAAGGTATTGGTAGAGCAGCTATGTGTACCACAAAAGCCCCTGAACATTTTATGTTTGAGACATTAGCAGTAACAATTCCTAAGCAATATGTATTTCATGTGGAATTGAATAGGCCAAGTAAATTAAATGCCCTAAGCCATACAATGTGGATGTAAGTAAACAATTTTACTAATAAATATCATCAATATGTTGACATATAAGCTGATTATTTTAATTATTTAAAGTATTTTTTTTTACAATTAAGTATTATGCACGATACAGGGTGTACTATTAAAGCATCCATTAAATTCAAAAGTGCTTTACTAGTTGTTGCTATGTTAACCCTAATGTTGAATATATGCAATGTCTTCTTGATATATTAATTTTTAATTTAGAGAAATTAAAAAGTGTTTTGAAGCACTGAGTTCTGAGGCTGAGTGCCGTGTTGTTATACTATCTGCAGCAGGAAGAATGTACACAGCAGGTAACATATCTTCAGTTAATAATTTTATTTGAATTATATGAATAAAATAATCACTATTGGTTTAATATATTTTACTTTATCTAAGCTTCATCGGGTGTAATACATTGTTAGGTATCAGAAAGATAAAGTTTATATTTGAACATATAATTTTGGGGACGGGCGATTTATAAGTTAAAATTTTATAAGCATATATTAGTACTAACTTTGAACTGGTCATTATGTACTACATTTTGTTCGTCTTCTTTATTTCTAAGCATCCAAATACATTTAATATTTGGCTTTTATCTGAAAAAGCCACCAAATCATGAAACAGTATAAGTGTGATTAGTTATTTAATTATTTGAAACCAGTAACGATTGATGTATTATTGAAATGATTATAATGAGTTTTAAAAATTAAATGCCTCAACAGTGAATGGTACTGAATTTTTATATTATTTTATATTTAATAAGGTTTGGATATAAACAGCGCTACAACCTCGATGCAGTCGTTTGCAGAAGCAAATGATGTTGCCAGAAAAGCAAAGATTTTAGAAGAATTAATTAAATTATACCAACAGAGTATATCATCTTTAGAAATATGCAAGAAACCTGTATTAACCGGTATTCAGTCGGCTTGTATTGGTGCAGGTGTAGACTTGATTACCTCAGCTGATGTAAGGTATTGTACAAAAGATGCGTGGTTCCAAGTGAAAGAGGTAAATTGGTAAAAATATTCCACTTTTATCTGTATTTTTAAAATTCATTTGATTTCTAGGTTGATATTGGAATTGCAGCAGATGTGGGAACTTTACAAAGATTACCTAGGGTGGTAGGATCAGAGAGTTTAGCAAGAGAATTGTGTTTTACTGCTAGGAAATTTTCTGCTGACGAGGCTTTTCGATGTGGATTAGTTTCAAAAGTTTTCGACGATAAAGAAAGGTAATTATAACATTTAATTGGTGAAGTGAGTACAAACACACCTTTTGGGATATTACTGACAGTACAAACATCTGTATTCTTCGATAATAGCCTAATAGCCGAAACGTACGTCAGGAAAGTTCAATAAAGTTTTGTGAAATATCCCAAAAGGTGTTCTTGTAGTCACTTCACCAATTAATTGTAAAAATGTTTCACAGTGAATGCACCACAAACAGCATTAATTACATTATAACATTTAAATAACACATTTAATTTTTTTATTGCTTGCAGTATGTTAACGGGGTTAATGAAAACTGCCGAAGAAATTGCATCAAAAAGCCCGGTTGCTGTTCAAGGAACAAAGTCAAACATTATTTATTCACGAGACCATACAGTACAAGAAGGCCTTGAAAGAATGGTAATAGGTGTTTATTTCTTGTCACTTATTTCAGCCAAGAAGACTAAAGATAGGAGCAGAAACTTACTCCGAAGCGAATTTGTCTGAAGTGTCGCGCGTAGAAAAGGATAGAAACGCAAGAGCAACTGCGTATCCCTAAGTTATCAAACAAACCGTAAACAAAAGATCCTTGAGTGTGTCACAACATGCGCACTGGCTTACTACGCAGCGAGTTGGCTCCTATTTCTGGTCTTCTTGTTTTCAACAAATAAAAAAAAAGTATATTAATAAAAAAAAAGAGAACGCAAAATATAATGTCACCATTGTTCTTGCTGTCATATTTCACTGTTTCTGTAACTCTTAAAAAAAAAAATAGTAGCAGTTCATTTATAAAATTAATCTTAATATTTCTTTAGATTATTTGGAACCAATTTATGATGCAAAGCGAAGATTTTGTGACTGCACTGGTAGGCCAAGCCACGAAGGACGACAACATTATTTTCTCTAAGCTTTAAATATTTATATGTATATACAGAGGTGGCTGACTGATGAGGGAGAAAGTATTTTTACTTTGTAAGTTGTAATATTTTTATTTGTTTTTTTTTTTTTGTATATTACATATATTAGTAAATATTTCCGCGTTGCTACCTGTTTTAGTCAACCTAAAAACAAAATAACTTATTATCGTAATTATTATGTAGGTAATAAATTTAATCCAGAATATTAAAAATAAACAAGAAATTTAACATTTATACATCGGCAGTATTTGCCATTGCAGCAAGGACTTGGGAAAAGGTTTGTTGGGGTGGTGTTTTTTCTCTTTCGTCTTCCACTCTATCAGCTAATCGGTAAATATAAGCTTCACCTTCAGGATCATGCTACCAATATAAAAATGCATTATATATAGAGGGTAATTATTTTTCGATGGGATCCATGAATTTCACACAAAAGAGGCGAAGTAAATGAAAATCTATTACACTACAGCCTCGATTTCTATTTTCATTTAACTTTTAGTCTTTGTGAGCAGGGCCGTCGGGTGAAAATTCGGGTTCGGGACTACTATATAACAAGCCTATATACATTTTGCCAAGTCATTTCACATTCAAAATGTTTTCATTCAAAATATCTTTTTTATATTTTGATGATTAAGATTTTCCGAAACCTATGGGTCCCATTGATGAATAATCGCACTTACAGTGTAAAATATTACTTTGTCATGATTTTAAATATATCTGAATAATAAGATATTTTTTCTAAAAAAAACATATAAAGATAAATTTAATAATTAAATTTATCATTACATATATTTTATTAAATTTTAATGTAAAAAGAGCAATTTGCGAAAACCTTTATGGCATGTAAAGAAATAAAGTACTATTATTATTATTGTATACAGGTGATTACTATTACAACTACAATCAAGAAAATTATAATTATTATAAAGTAAAATTATAAGTATTATAATTCTATCATTCAACATACCATCAACTGATTAATGTAATATTCGTAAGGAATCTTTTGTGTGTAAGGGTCGACTGCAATTTCCATCATTTCCGCTATTTCATCCTCATTAAAAGGTTCCCCATCTTGACTCATTATCGTCATAAAAAAATCTTTTGTAAGATATCCGTGTCCTTCAGGATCAAGAACATGAAAAGCTTCTAAAAGTTTGTCGGGAGTGGCCGGTTCATACCTACGATTTTTTTTTAATAATACACATCAATTAATATATGTATGATGCATATTATAACTTGTGTTCTGTGATTAGTTGAGCGGCATAAGGTAGAAAAGTTTGCAAATGAACAACATCCGGATTTTTCGGATCTTCGATTGCAACCATAACTTCCTGAATTTCGGCTTCAGTAGGACAGCAGCCCAAGCCACGTAAAATTGTTGTAATGTCTCGAATATCTACCCTTTTAGTTCCTGTATGATCAAATAATTCAAAAACATCTGCTATTCTCCTTTCCAAGTCATTATTTATGTCAACTGGAATTGGTTTTTTTTAATTAAATTGTATGTAAGCTCTCAAGGGTGAATATGAGATTAAAAAATGTTTTACATAAGAATTTTAGAATTATATACAGTTTTTAATGTATGTATGTATATATCTTAGACGATTATAATTATTGATATAATAGTAATATTACAATTGTTATTATTTATTAAATAAAAAGAAATATAGAAACGTTTCATATGTTTTATTTTGTCGATGGGTGCTACTCTGGAGACAGGTAGGTTTAATCATCAGAAATGTTAATTACATTTTAATTTAATTTTCCCGCTTTTCTTTAGTGTAAAAAAATTATGGTGGCTAATGATTCAACTAACGGTGTCTTACTTATGTTAAATAATGTGAGAAAAAATGACATATTAATGCGTTTTGGTAGATCAAGTAACACTTTTTTGTTAGTTTCTATTCCGATATTAAAATAAATGAGACGATTTTATTGTTTTGTGTTTTCTTTATACGTAAAAACACGTGCATTATTCACAAATCGTGGAGCTGCAATCGTAAATAAAAGCAATCTCGTCAGTAAAAAAATGTTTATAGTTGTATACATATATATGTTAAAATATTTAATTGTTATATCAGTAAGCAATATTTATGCCGATATGTACGAAAAAGACATCTATTTTAAAGTAGGAAAGTAAAAGCACTTAAATTATTTTAAAACTGCGTAAATAATTGGGATACAAAAACACTCATACCAACAATTTCTTCTTCCTCTTCTTCAGCCATTGTGAATAAAAATTTATACAATAATTTTTATTTTATAAAATAATACTACATTATTATTTTATTAAACATTTGCCGGTATCATAGCAACCAATGCGCATGAAACGCCGGTTGCGTCACCACAATCATGCGCAGCAAATGGTCGCCATTTGTAGAATTTGCGCGTGCATTTTCGTGTGACGGTCTACCTTATGTAGGTAAATTTTACTTATCTGACAACAAATATAAATTGTTTGAAAATGAGTTCAACAATAGATCCAGCAAAACTAAAAGTAGTAGAGCTTCGTTCTGAACTAACCACTCGAGGATTAGATACGAAAGGAAATAAGGCGGCTTTAGTGAAGCGTTTGAAAGATGCGTTGGAGAAGGAATTGCAACAAGGTACATAAGTTAATCATAGATATTTTTAAACGATGCCGTGATTTTGCTTTAAATGCCTCATAAACGAATATTAATGTCCACAGCACGTTCAGCACACGTTGAGATTAATATTCTGTTGTGTTTGTACAAGATTTAAAAGTGATGTTTATGTTGTGATTTTAAATTGTATATGTCGTTCTGCATAACCTTAAATGCGTTTTACCTGTTAGTGGTAATATTTCTTTACATTTTCCATGTGCACTTGTTTATTTTAGATATCCCAGATACCTCAATAGCAGACACATCAACCGAAGAGCTCAATACTTCTCAAGAAAGCATATCAGAAGCTGATAATTCCCAAAATGAAGAACTAGCAGAGAAAGAAGAAGAAGAAACCTCCAAATCTGAGGATGTTGAAATGAAGGTAAATACATTATTTTGTTTATGTTTAATTCTAATTACATTTAGGGTAAATACTTTATAAGAAGTAAAAGCTAAACTTAACATGAGCTTATTCTTGCTTTAAAATATACCAATGACTAATCAAGATTGTAATTAATGATATAATTAAATGGTATTTTTGAATGTACTTTGGTTGTAATTAATTATAAAAAGTACATCATATTTTTTACTTTCCTTGTTTTTTATAACTAGGAAGAACCAGAATCAAAATCAGAAGAACCTGAAAAGTCCGAACCTAATAAAGAAGAAGAGAAGGAGCAACAACTTACAGAAAACGGTGAAAGTTCTGCAGAAGTTGAAGAATCCAAAGTAAGTATTCAAAATTTATTGTAAATGATCCTGAAGTAGAATTGCTTTTTTTGTATATTTGTAAATGTCAACATGGAGAGATTGAAAAAAGTTGAAAAGAATTTCAGTTTAATTTATACATTTATGGCAAATTTTTAAATATGAATACATTAATAATTTTTTAAATAAAATACATTCTAACTTAATTAAAACAGCACAGAAGTAGTAATTTTAAATTGTAATACTACTCCTTTGATACCATATTTTAGACTATATACAATTGCTTTTTACTTTAACAATTTGGTTTTAAAATTAATTCAAACTCACATTCATAATTTTTAAAGGATTGTAGAAGTTTCACTCTGTTGAGGAAATTAATAATCTTTTACTATCGTATTCTTTTAAATAATTTTGTAATCTGCAGTTATGTTTATTTGGTATATTTTATTTTTTCAGGATGCCATAGAAGAGTCGAAACAACCAGATTCAACAAAGGTAAAGGAACCAGAAACACAAAAGGAGCATAGAGGGGAAAAAAGAGCTAGGAGTCCATCCCCTAGTAATGCACCCCCAAAACGGACTCGGTCTCCCGTGAAGGAAGACGAGCCCCAGATAGATAACGATAAAGTGCAACTTAGCTGGTGTAAGTAAAAAAGTTTATTTTTCGTGTTGTTAGAATTGTATAGAGTTGTTCAATAAATCATTATTTTAGTGATGTTTTGTTTGTTTTTCTTTTATTTTTCAAACCTGACCGACACGACTCCTTCAATTTTTTCTTATAGAACCGGAAATATACAAAAAACGAATGACTTTCCGCCCCAATCCTATGACGTAGACTTATTGAACTGCTCTTACTAAATGTTGTAATTTGATGAATTGTATTTTTAATTTTTTGAAAAAATGAAAAGGATTCCGATAAGTATCGATACTGAGTGTTATTAATGTTTTCAGATGATTGCGATCTTCATCTCAACATTGATAAGCAATCGTTTTTATCAGCCAAACCTTATCACGAAGGTGCATTCGGATATGCGTGGGCTGGAGCTAGAACGACTCACGGTATCAGCTCCGGAAAGGTAGCTATCTATTCCAGTTTCTGTAGTTGATTTTTTTATTTTTATCATCTTAATTTATCAAGCGAAATTCATAATATCGTAGAAATATAGTAGTATTTGATTACATGTTTTTGGTTTGGGGCTTTTTTCTTGATAACAAAACTTATATTTCTAAAAGATATGCAAAAGTAGTTGATTTTTTTAAATGCATGTAGGGTGATTTACAGAAAAAGGTATACAAAAGTACATAAATTAACGTTGCGATTAATAAAGGAACGTTTCATGAAGCATTCCTAATTTAGTAACATCTTATTTTAATAATAGCAATAATTTTTAAAAATTCCTCTGTGTATAAACTTGAAATTATATGTTATTTTTAAATCTTATCTTCTGTATCAGAGGTTATCATTACTTTGAAAGCGATTTGTTCACGACCGTTGTTGACCTTTATCTACCTTAAGTATTTTACGATTTAAATCGAAATTTATGATAGTAAATGTCTATCAAATAAATAAAGATTCTGATTACTTCAAGTATACATTTTGTTACTATTAAAATGAAAATGCTGGAGCTGCATATTGTTTCAAAAATGTTATATCATATGTACAATGTTTTAAAAGAAATTATTAGTTACTAATATTTTTTAAATATATTTTTTGAAGTTAAATTGATCATTTATTTTTTTTTATTAAGGCCCTTTATGAAGTAAAAATTACGGAAACATTAAAATGGGAAGAAATAATAAAACCATTGACTAAAAAGGAACTTGTAAAGAGATCCCAGAAAAGTTCTGGTAGAAAAGATGACAATAAAAAAGGAGAAAGCAAAAGAGAGGACACCAAAAAGGCATCAAGCGATGAGAAAACCGAAGTAAAAAACGGTGGTCAAGAGCCTATAGAACCAGAGAAAAAAATGGAAGTTGATGAAGAAAAACCCGACGGAACAGGCGAGAAAGAAGAAAAAAATAAAGACGTAAAACAGAAAGAAAAGGCAGAAGATAAAGAGGAAGATGAAGTTATCGAACCTCTTGTTACACATTTGTTTAGGGTTGGTTGGTCTGTGGCAGATACAGGTCTTCAACTTGGCGAAAGTAAAAATTCATTTGCATACGAATCATCGGGAAAATTTGTCGTCGACGGGGAATTTATAGATTTTGGGGCTAAGGCAGCAGTTGGTGATGTTATTGGGGCATACATAGTAAGTAAAAAATTAGATATCGTTCATTTTATGTTTTTCAGTCGCCATTATAAATATAAATTTAATTCCTTGCACCAGAATTTTAGAATATTTAAATGAAACAATAACTTTTTTCTCATATTATTTTTTATATAAATCCTTCAAATTTTGATGGCATTTGTCTTAATCAATGAATTAAGAGTTCATCTTACTTTCTTCAATGGACTTTCTTTATATTAAAATGAAGAGCGTATCTTATCAAAACATACTTTACAATTAATATAACTTATAATAGTAGCATCTATATTCTACAAAAACTTCAAATAACAACATTGACCTTTTTTATTCTAGAATATTACTACTGAATCTGTCACATTTTCTTTTACCGTGAATGGTCAATTACAACCTACTACGAAAACGATATCCAGATCTGAACTTCCTGAAGAGAATTTTGCACTTTTCCCTCATGTTTTATCGAAAAATTATTCGTTTGAAATCAACCTTGGTACAAAAGGAGAACCATGGTATCCCAATCCTAGTGAGTTAGAAGATTATAAATTTATTGGCGAAGTCGAAAACAAAGTGTCTGGACCTGTCAGGCCAGAAAAAAGGGAAGATTGTGAAGTATGTTATTGCTCTTAATTAAATTATTTGTAGTAGGTGAAATTAATTCTGATGACTCAAGTAATTACCTTAATTATCAAACTTTTTCAATTAAAAGAAAGAAAACTGTTCTTTTTTTAACATATTCATTAACATAAATCTGATGTGAATGTGTTAAAGGTTGTTATGATGTGTGGACTACCAGCGTCTGGCAAAACTCATTGGGCCAAACAATGGATTTCTGATAATTCCGATAAAAAGTACACTTTCATTGGGAACTCGCACTTGTTGGAACGTATGACAGTAAGTTTTGTAAAATATCGATTAACTTTGTTTCAATTTTTTGAAGTGAATATTAAACGTTTTTTGTATTTAGATAAACGGAAAACCGTTGAAGAATCGATATCAAGGGAGATGGAACACGGTTATGGACAAAATAAATAGATGTATGAACACCCTAGTGAAAAACGCCAGCATGAGAAGACGCAACTATATTTTAGATCAGGTGAGTGTTAGTTGAAAAGATTTCAAACTGTTTAAAATCGAATGCAAGAGGTGCAATTGAATTTTAATTTAATAGTAAAATTAACTAGGAGACACGTTTTCTCGTATTTAAGGATTGTGACTGTTAAATACCAATTTAAAATTTATCCTGAATACTTAATTACGTCAACCCTAATTATATAAGTAACTACTAGAATGAATGATAAAATTCGTCTTTCTAATACATACATTCAAAGTTAAAATGTAAATTTTCGATTTTATTATGTATGCTGTTAAGTAACAAATGAAGTACAAGTAAACAGGTCTAAAAAGGTTTATAAAACACGGAAATAGTTTTCAGAATAAATACTCAATTAATTTTAAAAATGATACAGGAATCATTGAAGACAATACTATATTTCTATCTCACAATCAACGAATAAAAGTGATGTACTATAATGTAAAATTTTAAGGTTTTTCAATTGTTTATTTAATTTATGTATTTTTTACCTATATATTGTATTACGACAGAAAAGTGTGTCCTAGTTATTTTTGCGATTAGTAATAAGGGTACACCAGAATTTCGTCAGCTGTAACAATTCAAGTAAGTATTTATCACGTTTTAATAAAGCAATGGCATCTTTAAAAAAAATAGTTTGGTAAGTACTTAAATATAAATTAGCATTTGAGGCACAGAGAGTTTATCCGCCGTATATGAGGTAAATGAACAATTTATTTAATTCTCGAGTTTGTATGAATATTTAATTTATTTCTCACAACACGACACATAAATCAAGTAGTAGGGATAGAAAAAAGCTAACTCGTTTAGTAAAAATTTGCATAAAAGTATGGTCCGTAAGAATTACTTAGTTTTAAACTATTAAACCAACCGAAAATTACACTGTAAAGTACTAATATAAACGCAACATGCACTTTGTATATCCATGTTGTAGGTATTATAAAATGATTAAATAATCAGATTTTGAAATACACTCTCGCAAATTTATACCGTTTTTAAAATGACTACGGCTATTGTAGTTCGATAGTATCTTAACAGGCTTAGAAAAAAAATGGAATACTCATATTAAGCTTTTTAGCAAAACGTAATGTTTGAATTCCATTGGTTGGGATGTTAGAGGAAATAAAAAAGGGAAAGGCGGTTCCTGCTCTTGAAATTGTTATGATTTAAACTTTCATGGTGATAGTAGTCCTTTGGCGGTAACATTACTTACATACTTGTCTTTGTAGAGCAGCTTTCTTCGCGTCAAAGTACTAAAATTCCGTTCTTTAAGGACAAAGAACAGTTTGTTCCCAACTTGTCCATATACAATATATTTTTGATAGATCGTTTCAACCAATTCTGACAGATTTTGTGTATTATCTTTATCGATTCAGCAGTTTTGCAGAAATACGTAATACATTAAAGGAGTCTTTACAACAAAAAGTTGTTAATTATTAATATAATAAAAAATAAGGTATTCATTGAAAATAATCAATATGAATTGATTCATCTATGCATATAAATAAAATTGATGTGTTTGTAATATAGAAATACTGTCGCTTTATTTTTATAATATGAAGACACAAACGACCCTTAAAAGTATTTTTTGTCTGTCTTCCTGCACGAGTTAATTTTCGAAACGTCTGAACAATTTCCGGTGGGACTTTACTGACATCAAGAGGAGGTTGTCAGAAGTGATCTAGGCTACTTTTTAAATTGTTTATTGGTTATAACAATTTTATTTATCAGAAACAATTAGAAAAAGTTTCACGCGTATTAAATAAATCTTTTTAGAAAATATTAAGCAATTATTTAAAAAAGATGCTCTCTTGTACTGGGGAAATCATCACAGTTCTCTAATCCAACAACAATGAGATTACTATATTTGGCATTCGTAAGGTCGATACTATGCTATGCCTCTGTGGTATGGTGCCCCCAAACTGTTCTGCTTCTGAATTTGGCTGAGAAGATTCAACATAGATTTGCGAGAATTATGGCAGGTCGAATGGGGACACCATTGCACAGGTTTAATCATGATTACTACCCAACGCTAAAGAGGTTGAATCTCCCTACCCTTCAATCTATATTTACTTATAATAAAATACTATTTTTGTGTAAAGTAAGAAGGGGATTATTAGACTGTGAATATCTAAAAAATACAATCAATGTAGAAACACCACCGAATCATTTAAGGAAAATAATTGCGAAATTAGACATTAAACCATACCCAATAAGACTGGAAGCAAAATCGTGTATAAGTAGAGCATGTATAAAATTTAATGCGTTAGACGCTGATGTTTATAACTCTTTTGATAAAACCTCAATAGCGAAATTCAAAGATCTACTGAAGGTTAAAGTACTATCTTATCGTTGAAATATACCTATATCATACTTAATTATTAAAACACAGTGCTACCAAAGAGGAATATGATAATTACAATAAGAAAAATATTGTTATGCTATGTAACTTTTGAAATTTATTAGATGTAAAAGGCTGCGTAGTCTGTATACTTTCATAAAAATAAAAATAAATTAAAAAAATCTTTTAACCCTGAAATATTAATATTCATACAAACTCCTTATTTATAATTGGAACTAACAGGTTGGATGTAATGTAGATTGTAAAAAGTGAACGACTGGGAACATATTATAGATTCGTTGTAAGCTTGTACTCCTACAAGCAATGCACTATTTTAATGTAATATTTTTTGTGGAACTGAGTACGATGATGATAATGATCAAAGGACTGTAAAAAGTGAGTGAGCTCACTTTTGAAAAAGCTTTCTTTTATAAGTTAATTGTTATATAAAGAACAATTAACAAAATGTGTAATATGCATTTGCCTCAGATGTGTGTAAGTAAATATGGAGAGAAACAACTCCTAATTTTGATTTTGTTAATGTGAAAAATTATTGTACGGAAACGACGTGTTATGTCGTTGTGCCAATGTGGAATTTACTAATCTATTTGCGATTGTTTGTACATCTACTATTCATTATAAAGTGGCACATCTAGTCTATTATTATTTTGTAAGTGATTTGCAGAAGAAAATGAGATCGAATGATTATTATTGAATCGAATGAGTTATTTGTAGCTTATTGCGAAAAATGAAATCGAATTTGCATACACTGCTCCTGTTATTAAGGCCTAGCAATTAAAATCTCACAACTACGTAGTAGATAACTAATTATTATTATATATAATTATATATTATTATAATCTTTCGAGACATATCTCACGAGCGTGAGAATATACCATCTCGAGTTTGAAAAAATTAGCTATTGGAACGAAAACAACATACAATTTTACGATTGAGTAATTAATAAAATAGGATCGTATGGGAATAATAATCTGTTTTTTAATAATTTAAAGTGTTTGTAAATACACACAGTACTATGTTCATTTTCAAGTTTTTGATCTAATACTTAATAATCAAGTAATTTTAATAGTTTGTTACTGTTTATACCGAATCTGAAAAATTCACCAGAATGTATACCTATTATCACATTCATGGAAGTACGCGTGTGTTTCAAAATGAACAAGAAATAACTGCAAAATTAAATATTTTTCATCAAAACAGTATCTGCATTGTTTAAAAAGCCTTAAAAATGTATCTCAAAGATTCAAGGTTTATTTAATTTTTAATAAGTGTTAAAATATGTACAGAAAAGCGATTTTTATGAAAAACTGCACTGCTAGTTGTGGTATTTTAAATGTTTGCAAATATTGGTTTTCGATAACGATAAAACTATAATATTGAGCGTTATGTAGACGAATATACTGCCATCTGCCCAACGAGACAAAATGCGACTATTTGAGGGTTTCAAGAGGCGAGCTGTTATTGTAGTTGTCACCGACGAAGAGCAAGCTAAAAGAGAAGCCCAGCAAGAAGCGCAAGGTGGTAAAGATCTACCCGAACTAGCCGTTTTAGAAATGAAAGGTATACATATATATATAATGATTTATGTACACTCATTGCTAAATCTCTCTGTCTTATCAATGAATTATTTTTCATTTTAGTTTTGACGTCGCAGCGATGTAATTTACATTTACTTATACAATATTTTTATTATGAATTTACCACTTCGAGTAAAATAAATTGACGTAAATGATGATCTTCAAAACATCCAAGTCGATTTATGTTACTGAAGTATTCGAAGTAGAATATTCTATAAATTATTACTTTTAATTTGAATATTGTACTGATATTTTTATCTTCTTTTTTATTTTAGGTTTATTTTAATGATCATAAATCGTTGCAAGTAATGGACTCAGCAATTTTGCAATCGTTTTTTTCAATAAAAATTCAAAACAGTTACTCTAAAAGACTTAAAAATTTTTAATGTATAATTTGTCTTTTTTTTATTATTTATGAATTATGAAGCTACAAGTAAAATTTATACATTATAATAATAAAATTCTAGTCCTTTACTTTAAACGCATTTATACTTAGTTGTTCGATTGAAAACAAAAATTTTTAGCCATGATGGGTTTACCGAGAAGCTGCGACTGGTTGAACGAGATCAATTACGCTGAGTTAAAGGAAGAAGAAGCTCGTGCCATGGTTCAAAAGTATAACAAACAAGGTAAAGATGCCGGATTCAAGCCATTCCCAGACAGAAAGGACAATAGATATCCCCTTAACAAGTGGGATCATAATTCTTCAAGACGTAAGATACAATTTTAGTTAGTTTTATTTATCAAATCTTTTTATTTCGTTTTTTTGACTATTTCAGGTTTTCAAGGTGGTTATAACAGACACCACAGCTACAACAGAGGGAGTTGGAATAATAGACGACCACCGAGTGGCAGTTGGAACCAAGATGTAAGAAATCGCGGACCGCTAGTAAGAGACTGGGGTAAATGGAAAACTTATTATGTGTTACTGGATAACGTTTATGTAATTATTGTTTTCATTTTATCTTTTAGGACGTCAACAAAATAGGGGTCCCAGGGATAACAGGAATACTAATTACAATCGTAATCAAAGAAGTAGTTCTGGTGGCGGATCTTGGCAAGGAAGTGGAGGAAGCAGTTGGCAAGGACAAGGGCAAGGACAAGGTAGTAACTGGAATAATACAAGTAGCCAGGGTTGGAGTGGAAGTTCCAATTGGAGCGGCCAAGGGAGTCAAGGCCAATGGAAGGGCGGCAGTTATGGGAATCAAGGGAGTTATGGTCAAGATTATGGACAAGGTTACAGTAACTACTCCAATTGGGACTATTATCGCCCAGGAGGGTACGATCAGGGATGGAGCTCACAGGTAATATATAAAATTAAACGGAACAAATTTAATAAAACATTGTAATTTTGTGAAGCTTCGCATTATGGTAAAATACTTTCATTTTTAAATACGATAAAATATATAAAAAAGTTGCATGGGGAAGGGGGATTATCAAACATTTTTTAAATTATGTTTTGAACAAACTTACAATTATGTGTTGTCACAGGGTTCATCTCAGTATCCGGCGGCAGGATATGGTGACAATTATGGCCAATACCAGAGTAATTCATGGTCCCAGGGGGGCGGAAAGTACAACAGAAAATAGTATATTAGCGGTAAATTCGCGAAAAAATAACGATGACACTCTCGTACCTTGTTATGTAAAGTTTCCACAATCAAGAACAATTTCATTGGGCAGTAGTGAAGATAAGAAGATAATTTTTGTGTTCTAAATGATAATTCTTTTTTATATGATAATAATAATAATTATTATATCCCTTGTCGCGTCATTGTGATGGAAAAGATTTATTAATTTATGTACATTAAACGGACACAAGCATATATATATATTAACTAATATAACGTAGACGTAGCAAATGTTTTGTGTTACACAAGCATAGGTACAAACATTTCTTTGAATTTGAGTAAAGTTTACAAGCATGTACCATTATGTCCACTATTTGATATAAAATGAATACGTAGCTTGGCCTCCATCATATTAATTATTTTCCTAATAATCTTTGTTAAATTTCTATAGTTTCAAAAGTATATAAAAACTATTTTGTCTTATAATTTCAAAGAGATTGTTCAAAATAGTATTTCAAGACATGTGTGTAAACAGTTGTTTGTTAAAGAATTTATGGCCAGTTCACCATTTTTCAATTTTATAAGGTGCCTTTTCCAAAAAAGAACTTTCAATTAAAACATAAATGTGTTCTTTGATAAACAACGCGATATGTTTTGCTCTTCAGTATTTGCATTTACTTTACATAAAAGTTCATAGTGAACTTAACAGTTAACAGAAAGTATAAACTTCTATTTATTATTACTTAATAAATAGTAATTTTATATATGTGAAGGCTATCATAATCGGCGTCTATTCTAGTCTGTGTATTTATTTTCGGGCTTGCTGGCCCACGTCGGGAAATGAAATATACAGAATACAAAATATTAATTTTGTCTGATGAAAATGCACTTTCGATTTCTTAGCAACTTTCTTAAATGGTAGTAATTTTGCGTTTTTATACGAGAATTATTTTTTTAAAACACCTAAAGTTACGTCTATACTTATAACAATTTAAAAAATTATGTCTTACAAAAGTAAGACTGCTATAAATGTCCTTGTATTAATCTATTTCGCAAAAATGCGGTCTAGAAATCTTTATTTTCGAAAATTAACACCACTAACATAGTGTCATTTAGATGGATGATTATTCAACATTAATTTTCTAATATCTCTATTATAGTTATAGTTTCATAAATTAATATCAATTAATTATTTAGTAAAAATGGATGTGTTACATTAAATATATAGCTATATATTATTGTCTAAATTTAATTTGTAATATAGTGATATTGTAAAATAAGAAGTTCCAATTAAAAAAATAATAATAATTTATCATGTTTAGGAGTTAGTAACAAGATTATTTTAATTTTTTTTTCCTTTTCTATTTTTTCTGTGAGACGTATCATTTAATTATATTTTACATCTGTCCGTAGTTCAATCGTAAATAAACCAAATTTTTAATACAATTTGTTTTATTTTTTGTATCTGCAATACATGCAACACCTATTTAAGCTAGCTCCAATTGAAGATTTTTGTCAAAAAATGGATATTGTACTACTTGAGAAAAAAATGCACACACACTTACATTTATTTTATGAGGAAGAATATTAAGAGTACAAAATTTATATGAAAACATTTAAAAAATAAGGAAATATAACTTATTTACAGGAAAATAAGTCGATCAAATTAATTAAGACATTATCGCATATATAGAACTTAAGGCTTTTTGAACTTTCAGCTTAAAAACTAAAAAAATTACTTTTATTAATTCTGGCCTTGTGATTTTGGTGGTGGTCTATATACGCCAACTACAACAGCATGATCTCTTTCATAGGGTTCCAATGTAATCTGTTCCTGTGGTTTAAGTTTATCAGCTTGTAATTTTTTAACTTCTGAAGCAAATACTGCCTCAGGTTGAGCAGTAGAATCGATGCATGATGCTTTAATAGATATAACAAAATGTCCGCCATTTCTCAAGAAATATTGGGCATTCAAAGAAACTATCCTGGCCTGATCTGGCTGAGCAACATCAGCAAATATTGTGTCAACCATACCAACAAGCATTCTATATTTGTGTGGATGTCTAGCATCTTCAATTATTGGAATAATATTCGTTCGTTTTTTAGCAACATTTATTAAATCTCTTCCTGAACGATGAGAAAATTCAACAGCATACACTAACCCTTCTGGTCCTGCAATGTCTGATACATGAGACACTGTTGTACCTGAAGCTGCACCCAAATACAAAACTTTGCTTCCAGGAGCTATATGAATCTGATCAACCCCTCCTAATATAGCTGCAGCTAATTTACTTCTAAATGGATTCCATACTCTGTATTCTACTTTATTTCCATCATTCTATATTTAATAACGATTTAATAATTAATTATTTTTAAATGCAATTTCATATAATTTTACCTCTACAGATATCCTTTTTTCTCCATATACATCACTTCCTGGCACTAAATTCAATGTGACTAATGCATCTTCTTTACCCCTAGCTATAAAAACACCTTCATGTCTATGTGGTTCAATAATAACTGTTTTTCCACCCTTAAAACCTCCTCCTCCACTAGGCCTTCCTCCTCGTCCTCTTCCACCACCACCTCTCCCTCTTCCGCCACCGCCCCTGCCACTTTTAAAACCACCTCCTCCTCCGCCGCCGCCACGACCTCCTCTGAAACCACCTCTACCACCACCACGACCACGACCTCCTCCACTACCTCTTGGTGAAAATCCTTGTAATAAAATATACTATAATTTAGAATGTACTTTTAATGTTAATTAATTTCAGCTAACCCTACTTTCGTTTAGCGAGTTTTTTGAAAAGTAATTGTTAATTTTACCATACTTAAATATGAATTATGCTTACAATAAAATAAACACTGGTAAAATAATTTTATTAGCCCTCGGAGTAGTTGTTTCTGTTGATTCTATATTTATATTAAAATATTTCATTTATTTTCATTATATTATTAACTTTAAGATATTACATTTACATTTCTTGTAGCTACATTATATGCACAACATTGAACACTTACCCATTTTTCAAATAAACAGGGGAAAAAGCAATTTTTAGTACTATTGACAAATATAACCTATATAATATTCATACTCATAACACGTGCAATGGCCAACACCATAGAATAGGCCAACCCAGTTAAACGATTACGAATGAAGTTAGTTTATATAGCTCATTGTATTCAAACATTTCAGATTTTCTTAGAATACGACATTCTGGATTATCTATGGTTCTGGATGACTTATGCACTTAATTTCTTGATTATTTCTCCGTAGGTGTGGTAAATGTCTAAATGTTGCTTTAAAATATTTAATAATTACAATGGATAGTAAAGGTAGAAAAGTGATAGTGTGCGATAATGGTACTGGAGTAAGTATTTAATATTATAATTTGGAATAATAAGTAATTGCAATATAAATTTTAGTTTGTTAAATGTGGATATGCCGGTAGTAATTTTCCAGCATTTGTTATTCCTTCGATGGTTGGAAGACCCATTATTAGAGCTGTTAATAAAATAGGTGATATAGAAATTAAGGTAAATTATTTTTTTATATGGGGTTTTTCAATTAAAATCATATAAAGCAACTTTACAATGGCATGAATAAAAACATACTTATATATAATGTAAATTTTGACTGAAGAACTTCTCATTAAATATTGTGATGCAATAAGCAGAAAGAAGCAGTTTTTGAAGTGTATATTATTATTCTATATTTTATATATTTTTTAAGAATATTGTTGTTTTTACAATATTAAGATATGTTAATGTTTTAGGGAATACACATTGACGTAAGTGCTGCTTTGTAAGGAATGTTTTTAGTGTTAGTTTTGATGCTTGGCTTTTCCTAATCATTAACACTATCTATTAAAAATTACCTGTAGAATTGAAGAATTACTTGCTCATTAAAAGTCAAATGTAGATCATCAAAGAAACAAAATATATTTGAGATGTGTTTATTTTAATTTTACCTAAATTTTATAATTTTATTAATTTATTTAAGTAGTACATACCACTCAATTATGTAGAAACATTTTATTCCTACGTTTTTTTAAAATTACTTTTATGAATGTGAATGCTTAACATTTCTAGACTTCACTTAAAACAGTCATACATTTAAAAATTATATTTGCACCTTTTAATTTTAAAAAATTTGAATAGGTTGCCATGAACTAGAATTACTTACTTTGAAATTATGTATTGTATGCATGGAATTAGTAATTTTAAAATAACGTCTTCTGCTATGTTGTCATATGAGTGGCCTTTAATGTACTTGTACTGCAATTTTGTTACATGCTTCAGGGTGTAGCAAGTTCACTCCCTGTAAGTAGAAGTAATTACGAACAGTAAAATTATTTAATAAGTATATTATTTAGATGTTGCTATTAATAAGGTCATATTTAGAAAACATATAAATAAGCATTAATGATTTATCAGTAAAAATGTTTTATTTGTATAGTTTGTAGTTGAGTTATATTTTAAAGCTTATTATGGACTAATTTCTATTTCCTTTGCTATTTTCTCATCTAAACAGTTTATTTGAATACTTATTGAAATTGATGAGAAAATAGTTTCAATCAAATTTCAAGTTGAAATATTATTGCAGTGTGGTTAATTTTTTAGGATTTAATGGTTGGAGATGAAGCGTCAGCATTGCACTCATTATTAGAAGTAAATTATCCTATGGAAAATGGGATTGTAAGGAATTGGGATGATATGTGTCATGTGTGGGACTATACCTTTGGACCTAAGAAAATGAATATAAACCCTGCAGATACTAAGGTGGGAAGATACAAACAAACATTATTAATATACAATATAGGCATGTCTTTAAAATATTTTTTTTTAGATTTTGTTGACTGAACCACCTATGAATCCTGTAAAAAATAGAGAAAAAATGATGGAAGTTATGTTTGAAAAGTATGGATTTGCTGAAACCTATATTGCAATTCAAGCCGTTCTAACATTATATGCCCAGGTAAAATTAATTTAAAACTTGTTAGGTCTTAATCATCTTGTTTTAAATAAATAGTTATTATATTTTTTCTTTTTGTATTCTTACAGGGGCTTTTGTCCGGAGTGGTAGTTGATTCTGGGGATGGAGTTACTCACATTTGTCCTGTGTATGAAGAATATGCTTTACCTCATTTAACGAGAAGGTTGGACATTGCAGGACGCGATATTACAAGATATCTCATTAAATTGCTTCTCCTAAGAGGATATGCATTTAATCATTCAGCTGATTTTGAGACTGTTAGTAATAAAAAAAAGTTATTTATTTAAAAAAAGTATTTTGTTCTTCTGTTTCTTTTAGGTAAGAATGATGAAGGAAAAATTGTGTTACATAGGCTATGATATTGAAGTGGAGCAAAAGTTAGCATTAGAAACTACAGTTTTGGTAGAACCATATACATTACCAGATGGTAGAACAATAAAAGTGGGTGGTGAAAGGTTCGAAGCACCTGAGGCCCTCTTCCAACCTCATTTAATAAATGTTGAAGGACAGGGCATTGCAGAATTAGTATTCAATACCATTCAGGTAAATCAATTTTTTTGTTACTCCATCTGACAAAAACTAACTCAAATTTATTTTATCTTTAATTTTATATGCATTTTGTATAAATTTGAATACTTTAAATTTTATTCATTCAGCTTTATCGTAAATCGTCCCTTGTAAATATTAAGAACAGTTTTAAACATTGCAAAAAAGTCCACGCTTATTCCATTTCAAGTTTGATTCCAGTATTATATATATTAATTAATAACAATGACTGAAATATACAACTCTTTTGAAAACAACACCTTCTTAAGTAAGTTAAACTGAATAATTTAATAATTACATTAATTAGTTGCCACATTTATTATCAACTATTGATAATAATTAGTAAGCTGATTTTTTATTAGATTTAAAAAAACACTTCATTTAAAATTTCATATTCAAAAAAGAAGGAATTAAAACCCTTATTCGTCTAAATTTTAAGATCAAAGATCTCACATTTTGAACGCGTCCTACCAAGTAGGCACAACGAACCGAAAACCACATCCCACGACCGGTTTCAAAATGTGAGATCTTTGATCTTAAAATTTAGACGAATAAGGGTTTTAATTCCTTCTATTTTGAATATGTTATTTTTTCGTCTAGAAGTCCATCGGAACCAACAGTGTAATTCAATGCCGGTGGGGGTATTAGCCCTCGGAGTAATTGTTTCTGTTGATTCCATATTTATATTTATCATTTAAAATTATTTAAACAATAATAGTAATAAATGATAATAAGATAATTTAACAATGTTACGAAGTGAATAAGTTTTATACAATATGAAAAGTATTTACGATAAATGAATAAACACTACTTTGTTTATTATCACTTTTTATTTACAAATCCTTTTGACTATAGTTTCGACAAAAAAGCTTGTCATTGTCAAACGAATAATTCAAAATTTATTGTATTAAACCATCAAGTAGTCAATTATTCGTTTGAGAATGACAAGCTTTTTTGCCGAAACTATAGTCAAAAGGATTTATAAATAAAAAGTGATAATAAACAAAGTAGTGTTTATTCATTTATCGTAAAGATGAATTATCACAGAGTAACGGCTGAATCAATCCAATTTTTGAAAAGTATTTAGTTTAAAATAATTAAAACAATTCATTAATGATAGTTACCAAACAATTTAAATAAGTTAATAATATTGGCCTATCTTAATTTATTTGGGTAAATGTAGAAATTGGCAGGGAACTCGCAACCATTAGGGTGAATGAAAACGGTCACCCGTTTCACCACCCTGACTTATTATTCTTCTTCTAATGCTTTATTGATAATTAATCAGATTCTGGTTTCTTATTGCCCTAATTATTGCTATTCCGGCTACTTAAACGATCGCTAATTGACCCACTTAGCTTGCAATTTTAAATAAATTATCTGGATTCAACTTATATTGTACTAATAACCTCAGTAGGAATATTTTACAGTATGAGGATATTGTTACAATATTAATCTTATATGCCACCATTTGAAAATTTTGTAAGTATTCATAAATAACAAATACTTGTATACCCTTAATGGTAATTAAAAACCATGTTCAAAGTTTAGTTCCTTTTATAAAATTGTTTTTTATTTTTTTATTAGGCTGCTGATATAGATATGCGGTCTGAGTTGTACAAACATATAGTATTATCTGGTGGATCTACGATGTATCCAGGACTTCCCTCAAGATTAGAACGAGAAATTAGGCAATTGTATTTAGAAAGAGTTCTTAAAAACGACACCGAGAAATTTCGCAAATTTAAAATAAGAATAGAAGATCCACCAGGCCGGAAAGACATGGTGTTTGTTGGTGGGGCGGTTATTGCGGAAGTCCTTAAGGACAGAGAGGACTTCTGGATTACTAAAGAAGAGTATAAAGAGCAAGGAATAAACGTTCTTAAAAAACTTGGAATGAGGGTTGGTTAAATTTAAAATATACTAATTAATTTTAATATATTACTAAAATTCCATTTTTTGCTATTTGTCTACAAATAATTGTAATTACATGTTTTTATCGTAATCGTAAGTAATATGACCTAGACTGTAAGGTAAATTCAGTACTTTTTATTCGATAATTTTTGTACATAAGTAATACTATTATTAATTATTTATAATAATTTACTGCCACTTTACTTTGAATTATTAAAAAAGATTTTTTTTTCATTTAATGTACTGTAGGTAATTTTAAAAATAAATATATTGTTATAAATGTTTTGCTGTTTTTCATTCTTCTAAGGAAAAGTGTGGATGCAGAAGATAAATATATTATTGTTCTAACCATTCCTAATGTAATTACAGTTATTAATAAATATAATTTGATTACGTTCTGAATTCATATTAAACCTAATTATTTTATGATCAGATAATCTGATCACTTCCACCATTTATTATTAGCCTTTGAGTGGATAACTTCCGAAATTCCAAAGAATGATAGAAAAGTTCTGCAACCATTTTGTTTTTGTGGTTATTAGTTTCATCCAGTAAATAACGTATTTTATTGTAGTTTTAATTATATTTTGTGATTAAAAAGTAGTAATGGCAAAACGCAAAACAGCGCTTATTGATTCAGATTCTAGTAATGATTCAAATAGTGATTTAGATTCGGTAAGTAAAAATGTTCTTCGGTTATAGGTTAGATTTCAACGGGAATTCAAAATATATTTTTTAAAACTTCATTTATTTAAAATTACCTGTAACTTTTGTTTCTTTGTAATAATCTAACGCCTTAAAGTAATACATTGTCCTCAATTTTATATAATTTTTTCTGTGAAGTTAGATAATTGTGTAACACTCACTTTTAGGTTGAAAATTGTACTTGATTTTTACTGAATACTTTTCTTAATGTTGCAGGAATTTTTAAGTTTAGCAAAGAAAAAGAATAAGAAAAAAAAGTCTAAGGACAGTACTGCGTACGATTCAGACTCCTCAGGTGAAGACACTGACAAGCAGAATGCAAAGAAGCGTGCTAAAAGAGACTCATCAATTTCCCCGCATGAAGATCCCAAAGATCAAGAAAATAATTCTGAACCTGAAGAAGGAGAGGTTTCAGACAGTAGTAGTTCAGAAGAAGAATTTAATGATGGATATGATGATCAGCTTATGGGAGATGAGGAAGATAGAGCCCGGTTAGCTAGTCTGACAGAAAAAGAGAGGGAAACAGAAATTTTTAAAAGGATTGAACAAAGGGAACTTATGAAAACTAGGTAAATATGTATTAAAATTGTGATTTAATTGACATTAATGATATAAAAAGGCATGGTAATTGTCAGTGTAATTATTTGTCACTAGGCACTGTTAGAAAAAAATCTGTAGTAAGCTGGTAATTTTGTTTTGCAAATGTTTTATAAGCCATTTATAAACAGGTTGTAAATTTCAAAAAAGCATTAACATTAGCCAGTTTTTTTATGTTTATTAAGACTTAAAAGTTTCGTAGACCTTACGGAAATTGTCAAAATTTATTGTATTAAACCATCAAGTAGTCAGGTTAGTCTTCCGTTTAATTGTTTTATTAAACATTTTAATTTTAATTTTAAATGATGGACTATATATTTGCAGATGAAATGTATGTAATATTAATAAAAATCATTATCAAGTTATTATACCTAATTAAAAAGATTGCTTTTTTGTAATAAGTAACTGTAAAATACAATAATATTTTATTTATTAATTTTTAAGACCAAGTAATTATCATTGATTATAATTTTCATGTATTAGGTTTGAAATTGAAAGAAAATTACGACAGCAAAGAAAATTGGAGAGAGCAAAAGATAAAAAACCACCAAGAGAAAGGAAAGAAAAACCAAAAAAATCACCTGAGGTACAAGATGATCTCCAGCAATCTAGTGCACAATTTATCTCTATAGATCACAAAGAAAGAAGCAAAGAACGAAAGAAAAATATTGAAGAGAACAGAGGCAGACAAGACAAGAGGGCTGATGCCATGGCTGAATTGAAAGCAAGAAGGGAAGGGAAGCAGAAACGAGAAGAACAGGAAAGTGCACGTAGAGAAGAGCAGAAAAAGAAAGAAGAAGAGGAAGCTGCTCTTCTTTCTCCAAATAAGAACAGCATTAAACTTAAAGCATCAGATATTTATTCAGATGACAGTGAAAGTGAAGGTATAATTGACATTTAATAATTAATTATTTTATTTTATTTTATTTTGATTTTTTAAGGTGGGCGTACTTCTCCCCAACCACAGCGTGAAATTGCCAGTTCAACAAGGTCTCGGTCATCGTCTAGTTCGAGTTCGAGCGAGAATGAACAAGAAGAGGAAGAAAAGAAACCTGCATATGTTCCGAGTAGGGAAGAGTTAAATACAATTAGACTTTCGAGGCAGAAATTGGAACGGTTCGTTCATTTACCATTTTTCGACCGCATAGCCAGAGGATGTTTCATCAAAATAGGTATCGGACAACACAATGGATTGGCTGTCTATAGGATGGCAGAAATTACAGGGGTGTACGAGACTGCCAAAATATATCAATTGGGCAATACAAGAACAAATAAGGTATGTTTTTTTATTTTCCATATGTACAATGTATGTGTTTACACAGCTTCTTTAAGGATGCTACTTTTGTAGAATTAGATATATAGATATATACATATTAACATACATTAATAAATAAGAAAGTATTTTATTTAATTTTTGCAATTTAATATAAATTGAAAACAATTCTGTTATTATATATTTCATATTTCTTTGTAATGTAAATAAATACATTTGTAACAAAGCTGGTTCTTATAGTATTTTTGTTTTTCATTTTGTTTATTATGATTCTGATTTTAAAGGGGCATAGGTAACACAAGTTAGTAATAAAGACGGTGTTGTGCTTAATGCAGGGTTTAAGAGTACGTCATGGCACACAGGAAAGGGTGTTTCGTTTGGAGTTCATTTCCAATCAAGAATTCTCCGATAACGAATATACGAAATGGCTAGATGCTACCAGGACAGCGGACCTACCGATTCCAACATTGGATAGAGTCAAAGAAAAACAATCAGACATTAAAGAAGCTCTCCATTATGAATTCAATGAGCAGGACATTGAAAAGATTGTAAGTAAAAAGTTAATTTTTATTTTTATTAAATGGATGTGTTAAGAAATTATAGTTAATTCTTTTTAATATAAAAATTTGTAATGCATTGTGCAATTTTAAGGTTAGAGAAAAGGAACGTTTCAAACCCACGCCTTATAATTTTGCAATGAAAAAGACACAGTTAATGAAAGAACGGGATTCGGCTATAATGCGGGGCGACGACGAAGCCGCCAGGGCTCTGAGTAAAAAAATTCAGGAACTGGAAGAACGTGCATCGGAACTGGACAAACTTAGAACTTCCACAATTTCCAGTATTTCATATATAAATGACAGGAATCGCAAAAGAAACGTGGAAGAAGCAGAAAAAGCGATTTTGGAAGAAGTTAGGGCATCCAAAGGAAAAAAGGTATTTTTTGTTTATTATTTAATAGTGTATGCAGTTAATTTACTTGTTATTGCTTAGGCTGATGATCCATTTACAAGAAGATCTACAAAACCTCGCATGTCATTTAAAGCTGAAAAGGAAGAGGCTCCTGAGGTGGAAATATTACCGGTTGAAGAGGAAAAACCGAAAGATGAAGTTGAAAACACAGAACCCAAAGCACCCGTTCAAATAACTCAAGATGACCTGTTTTCAGCTCACGATTTTGACATTAAAATCGATCTGGATGTTGCACTGCCAAGTGAGTTTTACGTTTTTCTTTTTCGACCAGTTTTGCCGTTTGAATAAATAGCCCATTTTTGATAGATTTTTTTGCATTATTTGTTAAAAAAAATTAAACCCTTATTAATTTATATTACAAAATTTATAGCAACTCCAGTAAGCGTAATGCCAAGAGCTGCCGGAAGTAACGTAATAGGACCTAGAAGGAGCTTAAATTTACAGGATTACAAGAAAAAAAGAGGTTTGATTTAGTATTTGTGTTCCTACCGTAATACAAAGTATTTTCTAATTGTAGTGTTATTAGAATTTTAAGTTTTATAATTAAGATTAATTATTATGTTAATTTTAACGTAATTCTCATTTTTTAACTACAACTGAATTTAAAAGATTACATTAATTTTTATTGACCTTTAGGTTGTATTCTATTAATTGTTACTCATTGTTTTAGTAAATAAATATTTTTTTAGATTCAATAGTATTTAAAGAAAAATATTTTTCTGTTATTAGTAAGAATGTTTTCTTATATCTAATCGAAATTATATTGTATATGAAAAAATAAAAGCAATGCTTTCATAATGTAATCATGTAATCCTGATATCGTAAAAATAAAGAACAAGAAATTAAAATTGTCATCACAGAAAGTTATAAATTGTTCATTAATAGCGTCCGTACAATAGTTTTCTCAAAGTAATATTTATTTTATGCTTATATAATGGTCGTGACTTAATTTGTATGTAAAGATATCCGATTATGTAAAATAAATTGACTATTAATTGTATTGAAAATTTTTTCGTTAGATCCTTCATTGACCTGTAGAATTGGACATCATCCGTATCTTCACAATATGTTAAAAGTTAATTGATTCAGCCTTTACTTTATGGAAATCCATATTAATAGATAGAAAAATTACACAGCTATTGTGATCTCCACTTTTTTATTTTAAAAAATTCTTTACAATTGCTTCACCCTAGAAGGGCATCTTCAGAAGACAATATATATATATATTCACTTTACAATTGTAAAGAATTTTTTAAAATAAAAAAGTGGAAATCACAATAGCTGTAAAGTTTTTCTATGTTAAAAGTTGTCATTAGATAGAATGCGCGGGCGCCAGTCTATCGTTGTGAAAAGATAGATTTTGGGGCTATACGCTTGCTGTCTTTTATTTCGAGCGAATACATTTTCCAAAGGATGACTCGCTTCAATTCTATAAGTCCATGATATCCTTACATTAAAATTTTTAAGTAGGTAAATAATAAATTGTACAATTTTAAAGTATGATACGAAAACATTGTCAATTTTGTTTCTATCACTTTTAAGGCACTTTAGCCACATCCTTCTTTTTCTGTTTATAATTACTGATAATTAAATATGTTAAAAAACAAATTTTGAATCCAACAAGTATTTACACAAAAAGTATTTTTTTTTTGAAAAGGTAATTCATTTTATGCAAATACTTGGAGTGTTTTTGAAAATATTGTCAAGTTGGAACGATCAAATAACAAATACAAGTAATGGACGTGACGGAATTGACACGATATTTCAGTGTAATTATTGAAAAAATTTCCTTATTGATACTGCCTTATACCATAAACAATATTGTTATGTTATGTTTATTATTTTACAAGTTCGTCTCTTGTTTCAGAAAATATTTTCAAAAGAATAATTGCTTTTTAAATAAGCTAGTATCGTTAATAAAACGATTAAAAGAATGTCGGAAAATAGGGAGAAGAGGTAAATATTGTTATAAATCATTTATTCATTAAAAAAAAAACATTCTTATTAGGACGAACGAATCATTTTTCGTACAAGGTGATTCTACTAGATTTAAAGCACCAGAGCATGAACCAATAGTGATTTCACCAATTGTTGAAGGAAGTTTACCAGAACAAGTTTACAATGTGCACCAGCCAGTCCTAATGAATCACTATCCCATTCTTCAGAACTATCTCACAGATGGGATACAACAACCTACTGTTGTTCAATCTCAAACTGATCAAAAACTTGTATATTTAATTGTTCCCAGTGACAGTAGTCAGACTGATAATTTACAGCTAAAAGATGTACAAACTGTTCCTACATTACTTGTTTTACCTAAGGAATTACAAAATTCTGCCAATGAAGTACAATATGTAATTCAAACAAGTGATGTTAGTAACGATCATGTAAATTACAACAATAGCAACCAAGATGGTGAAGTAACAATAATAGAACCAAGTGTTGAAAATAAACAACAATCAGGAAATGTAACGGATCAGCAGTATGTCTATGTGTCTACAAATTATAAAGAAAGTGAGAAAAACATTGCAAAAAATCCAGCACCGGCACTAGATAAGAACAATAAAGTAGAATTAGGACAGAAAATTTTTTATAATTATAGAAATCAGTATAAGTGTGAGTATGATGGTTGTGGTGAGTTATTTTCTTCTGTTTATGAGAAAAAAAATCATGCAGAAGTCCATTTATTTCCTGAGAACACTGAATTTAAATGTAGTATTTGTAATGCAACATTTTCAAAAGCTATTGAAAGAAATAAACACATTGATTCACATTCGGTTGCAAAAACCTACAGATGTAAATCTTGTCAGAAAAGCTTTCCTTATTACACTGCCCTTGTAAAACATATCGATGAACAAAAATGTTCAACAGGAAAGTCTTTAAGTTGTCATTTCTGTGGTGCAAAGTTTCTGAGTCAAAAGGATTTGGAAAAACATCAGAAGGTTAGCATAAAAATGTGTGTGTGTAAAACAAAAGTTTGTGGTGAGTCAGCTTTTATTGCTCACAGTGGTATGTGCAACAGTTATTTGCAGAAGAAAAATAAACTCAAAAAAGGTCACATACTTCGAAATTAAAAAATTACCATTGTAGAACAATTAAATTCACTCCTGTAATATAATAGTTAACTTGGTTTTATACTAATACTAAATATATTTAATTGATTAATTCTAAGTGACGGAAATTGTAGAGATAATGTAAATTTCTATACTCCTTAAGAAATAAAGTATTTCTAAAAAGTTGCCTCATTATACTATTGTTTTATTAATTTCTATAAATCTACAATCATTCCAGTTTATGAGTCTTTAAAAACTATTTTATATGCTTTGAGATAATCTCTGAAACAGCAAGTTGAATTAAAAAAAAAAAAACAGTTCATTAAAAAACCTATTGTTCCAAGAGGATATTATGTTATACATGTATGTCAGCATCCTGCATTCTAATGACTAGTTCATTTAAAAAAACTTTTGAGTGTTTCATTCCTATCAGTTACTCGTACTGGTGGGCGAGCAGTCTCTGACCTAAATTGTAGTGCAAAGTCGGAGGGTAGGGCGTAAGGTCCTTTTTAGCCTCCTCTCAGGGATCGTGAAAGATTATCTGTGGAATATTACTACTGCCCAGTATTTGCTTAAGTGATCCAAAGAAACCACAAGAAAACTTGGATCAGAGCAACTGGATCCGGAATCGAACCGGTGACCTCCCGAATACTAAAGAATGATCTAAACTACGCCGTTCGATGACTACTTCATCTACCGCGTTCAATATATTATTGTTACATTTAAATAGGTACTTTTATTAAAGCAATTTTTTTTTCGGAAGATTCCCGAAAATGTAATAAAATAGGCACTGTTCTCTGATTGTCGGTCGAGTCGGGACATTACTAATACAGTAGTTTGAAAAACAGTGTTAAAGTTATTCCTATTTTTATCACAAAAAGTCATAATATCATCATAATGTGCTACGATCTGTGGAGGTAATAAAAATGTAAAAGAGTGGATTTTTTAAAATTTATTTTGAAATGCTGACGAAATCATTTAATGTTCTTATTTTATTACAAAGAGTACATCATTCCCTCCCCAAAAGCCAGAGGTGGGTGGCATGTATCCATGCCATCCATGTACCTATTATTGATCAGAAACTATGTTTTTTTTTTTGTAATAGTTCTATGCGGGCGAGTGCATAAAGCGCCAGGTACGAAATTAGCTTCTAAAATATGTATTCTATATTGGTACCATGTTTTAAATAATAAATACGTTGTAATTGATTTAGTTTTTTTTATAAAACCACCATCATTATTATTATACAAACTGATTTAAAAGAATCAGATTTTTGCCCGGGCAAAATCCCGGGAATTAAAATTTAAAAATAAGGGTTAACACATGCGTAATGACTTCACTTGTTTTCAACCGCCATTTTAAATTCTACGACAAACAGCGCCCTCATCGGTTAAATTTGTAGCTATGAGAGTGATAGTGGTGTTACGGGAGGATTTTCATTCTTTATAAATTTTACAAAAAAATGAGTTTATATTAGCTGTTTATAGCTAATAGCATTATTGGAAATGTTGATTAAACTGTGTTATTGTAATTAGTTTTGTCGAGAGTGGAGTTTTGTAAATGCATTAGTAAACAGTTAGTTTCTGCGCCTTCACGCCATATTTGTTTATCATCATTATTATATTTCAGTAAGACAAAATTGGGTTGAATTGGGAATGATTTAATATTTCGTTGTCCGTTTTAGATTTATTCCAAAATGCATACTAATTCTATTTATGGATCTTTCGTTTATATTATTGTTTTAAGAAATTAACGTTATTAAGCTATTTATGACCTAGCTTCACATTCCTTAATAACTAATCCTGTGTAGTGTTAAAAAAGATATTAACGATGGACAGTTTATTTTTTCCTCCCTTACCTGTGCCAATGATAAAAAATGAACGTGAAGAAATTATAATAGATGCAGGTATAATAAGAGAATTTATAATGACTTGGTGTCGAGTTATCATTGCTTTTTGTTATAGAATGTTTAGATGAATGTGGTGGTAAAAGCAAGACGGATTTGTGGGATGAAGAAATCCGTAAAAAGATAGCAAAACTCATTGTATACCAAAATGAAAAAATATTCAGTGCAATTATTGAAGAATATTTAAGGTAAGTTTAACTGTACTTATGCTTGAAGAAAAAAACTGAAATTTTACAGTACAGGTATTTTTTAACATTACATTGTTATAATATAGGTCCCCTGAACTATGTTTATGTAGTTATCTCATATGAATCATCATGTTTGTTACATTTAAACTTATATTATGTACACAGTTTTAAAGAAACTGTTATTTAATACAAGTTTTCTTCAAAAAAGAAGACAGTTCTTTTAGAACTAGTTAAATTGAAATTAAATTATTGTTGTAAAGTTCATTTTAATCATTAAGATGCTATTATATGCAATTTGCTTTGACTTTCTCTTATGTTATTAACTTGTTACTTGTTAGTATTATTTTAAATTTGAAGAGCTTTTCTATAAATTTAATTTATTGTGACATTTTTTATTAAGGAAAAAACACAATTCTTCAAGAATTATAAAAAATAATTTTCTTGAAGCTTCTCATTATGTTACTGGTAACCTATCATTTAAGTCTTACTTCTATAAAAAAAATTAAGCTTAAATGAAATAAGAAAAAGTGTACTATGTACAATAGTACATATCTATATACTAAATAATTGTTATTTTATTTTATGTATATATTGGCATGGTGACCATTTTTACTTTTTGTTTCTAAAGTTCCTTTTTATTATATTATATATGTGTTGTGATCTCTTTGTGAATCCAATTTTAACATATGTTTTTTTATTAAATAATGGTGGCAGTAATAAGCTAGTTTTGCACAAAAATAGTAAAAATTTGATATCAACGGTAATATAGATTTAAAAAATAATACGAAGAAGAGCAGAGGATTTTTTTTTCACTTTTATTAACTATTTGGAACATTTTTGTGTTTATGATGATTTATTTTTACCTTATTATTGTTCTCTAGATTGCTCAAACGACATGCTGTTTTTATTGAAGACAAACAAAATTTGATAGATAAAATTTCAAACCACATTCAAATGTTCGCTACCTTTTATCAAGAAGGACCTGAAAATTCGTTCCAACAAAAGTATTTAGATGTAATGGAAGAAGTTATGACGGTGTTTAGCAACATTCAAATGGATATTGTGAGGCAAATAAAAAAGAGAGGTTGTAATAAATCCGAATATGTTACAAGTATAAAGTCGATTGCACAGAGAATGTGCCGCCTTCTGTCGTCATCACTCTTGCATAATTTGAAACACATTCACCATGTTCTTCTAAAAACCACAAAACATGACATGGAACCTCCATCATGGAAGGATATTATGAACACTGTCTACTCGTAAATAATCTTTTTATTTTTACTTTATTTATTTAATTTAATTAATAATAATGTTTTAGGCATTTTTTGATTCAATATCCCCTGCATGACTACAGTTCGGAATCATTTTGTCGCAATTTCCTTTTATTTGAACGGTGGAAAGAGATTACGCGGGTAGAAAATCACAAAGACATGGAAAAGACGTTGTACTACCGTTTTCATCAGACGCCTACAAGTATAAAAGCAGATAAAGTGATAAGTTCTATTCTTATGCCTTCGTCCATGGATTCTGTTACCGATATTGTTACACATTTAATTAAAGGGAAAAGTGATGCCATTAAGTCATACTTTGATTACATTGACAAACAGAAGAAGAAATGTACTGCAGATGAGCCAGTTTCTTTGAACGACTTGAGTTTCTGTGATTTAGATGATGATTTAGATTATATAAGTCGTGTAAGTAACGAGATGTTTACCTATTTAGAAAATCTGATGTTGAACTTTAATCGTTTTTGTCTCCTTTAGATTTTTTATTTTATTATATTTTGGATTAATTTTAGGGTTCTGATGAGTGTTCAAAACTTTTCTATGACATTGTCAAATATTATGAAAACGTTAAAATACAGGGTATTCCATCTACTGACATAAATAATCATGATATTAATGAGGACCTCAGTGAAGAAGGAGATTGTATAGTAATAGATGATGATGACGACGTCCCTGAATATAACCAGAGAGAATGCAACTTGGTATGCGTCATAAGTGATTCTGATAGTGACTGTGAGATGGTCTATTTATCGGTGAGATTACCATTTTTATTCTCTTTTAAAGTTTGAACAATTATTGAATGTTATGTTATATATTTAAAATAAGTTTTAGTAACTGGTAAATATTATAAATAAGCGTGTACGTGACATACGTTAAATTTCTTTATCGTGCAAGAGAAGCACATGACGCCAACTAACATTGGAAAGTCTTTGTGAATGACCTTTAAATGAATGAGATAATTATTTTATATATCAGATAGTTCTTTCATTCGAGTTTCCACGGAACTCATGCCAACTACCGTTAGGCACTAAGGTACTAAGGTATATAGAAACTCCGGTCGTGACGAAGACTGGAAAAATTACTCTTAACGTCGCTAAAGAAGTTTCAGTTAAAAAAAAAAACCAGTAATCAGTTTTAGTTATTGGAAAACTTTAACCCCTAACGGGTTCTCCGTAAAATGCTATTTTTTATCGATTTTTTAATATATACAACGCACATTTTTCAATGCATTTGAGATGCCTTCACTTTATTGCCGCGTTTAGCTCCGTTTTAGTAAATAAACTCCCTCTTCTCCTTATTAATTTACGTCCTCGGCAAAAAAATCTATCGATAGCCGTATGCATTTAATATAGGTGATTTATTAATAATGTGGTATAGTTTAATACATATACATCAACAGGGTAATGGAAAGAGTCGTTTTTTTTTTTTATTAATTAAAACTTAACGATTTAAAATTGGAAATTTTTAAGAAAAAGCTGATATATACCTGATATAATAAAATCGTATTTAAGATGCTCTTTAAAAGAAGCGACTAGTATAGGTAATTAAATGGGTTCAAGATAAGACCCATATGATAGATTGTTGTACATGCAAGTATACAAATTATTGATGTAAGTGGTCAGAGTCGACGTGGTCCTGGTCATTAATAATGTCGCAAATAATGCCTTTTTATGAATACGTCTTTAAATAATGCATACATACATAACTATTTAGGAATTTCGAATGAATATAATTTGGAATATTATTTAAGTTTGTCCTATTAGTGTTTTCTCATTATGCTTAATTATCTTTTATATATTTATATTATTCTTTATTTGATATTAGAGTCGATAGTGCTCGGTTTAATAATTAATGTTAAAAGTTATTCATAAATACATATTTTACATAATGGGTGTTTTGTTTTTACATGTTTGGTGTACATATTTTATTTTAAAACTGAAAGAGTGACGACACGTCTTAAGTAATTTCCTCCCTCTGCTTTGTCAAACTTTATTATGCTAGTATATATCTCCTTTCCCTCCTAAATGTGTAAGTATTTTATGGACAGCCCCTTGTTTAATTCTTTGCGCTTCTTTAGGATTAAATGATATTTTTATTACAGAACCCAACTAAAAAGAAGAACCATACCAAAACCAAGTCGATTAAAAGTACTCCGTCAATTCCGCAGTTGTGGTCCAAGACGTTTCCTGAATCTATCCAAACTGCCAGTTCTGTTTCCGAAACAAACTCTTGTGTTGTACAGAGTGACGATCATGACGATGATATTCAAATTTTAGATAGTGAATGTGTTTCAAGTGTAGAAGTGAGTGGACGAAAATCTGCTGAAGAAGATACCAGTATTTCTTTTGATAGGACGCAAATTCAAAAAGGCGACAGTGACATTCATGAAGTTTTAAGAAATTTAGTTGTAGTAACAGATCCTGAACTAACTAAACCCAATGATGAAACCGAAATTGTGAACTCTTCAACTAGTTTTAAAGAAACAGATCTCAATATACTTTGTACACCTGACAAAGATATACAAGCCGATTCTAATAATCTTTCATCAAATTTGGCTGACTCCACTGCAAATCATGGTAAAAACAGTACTCAGGATAACTGTCATCATTGTAGTTGCTGTGCAAAAAATAAATTGATGCCTTCATCTTCCCTTCTCATATCTAGTAATCAAGGTAGTGGAGATAACAGAGAAATTGAGAGAAGTAAAATTGCAGAAGTCTCGACAGAAATAAGAATAGAAGGGCTGGAGTCAATATCCAATGGACATACTTACTCCTATGGTCTGATAACGCCTCCATCTGATCAACCAGCAGAAGGAAATAGTTCACCAAGATGTGATAATGTCTATGTCGAAATTCCCACAACAGATAGTCCACCTTCTGTCATTAACAGTGAGCCCGAAGAAATTACTTTAGAGGATGAAGTATTATTCAACAAAACTTTTACAGTTGAAGATGCAGGTGAAAATGAAAACGTCAAAACTGAAAAGAGTGCTTTAACAAAGGATGATAGTTCAAAATATATTTTTAAAGGAGAAGAAGTTAATTCAAATATTATTAATAAAAGAAATTCTTTAGAAAACAGTGTAGACGGTGTTAGTAAAGAAAGCACAGAGTTAGTCAATGAACTTGTTGAACAAGAAACAGAAGGTGTTGCTGAAAAGATTGTTATATCAAAAAATTCGGCTACAGGTGAAGAAAATCATTCTGTTAATGATTTAAACGAGTCAAACAGTATAACAGAGAATAACGATGTTAGTACAAATGACGAAATCGAAAACATTACACCAATCATTTCTGAAGAATTGATCGTATTTAATAGTAGACCTTTAGATAATAATGATGAAAATATAGTTGACAGTGTAAAGACATCTGTGATAGATAATGATAAACAACCGATCGACGCTCCACCGAATATTGAAGAAACATCAGAAGAAGTTGGTGAAACCAGTCTTTCCACTGTCGGTAGTACAAATGCAGAATTAACAAATTTTCCTCAATACGTTATAATCGACGGTCAGCATTATGTCGTTAATAATGAAATCCAAAGTGACGAAAATGCAGATTTGAAAAGTGACCAATTTCAGATCGCTTCGGAAGTTGTAACCGATAAAAATTTTCCAAATTATGTGGCAAATGGAGTTTACTTAGATGAAAACGGCCAAGAGTGCTTTGTTGAAAACGAGGATAATATTCAGGCCGTTATAATTGGCGATGTGTATTATTCTTGTGAAAACGGCCTTCTCACAATTGAAAAAGTAAATCAGCAAAATTTAGAAAAGGAGACGTCGGAAGTGACAGAAAATGCAGATGATTTTACTAACCTCGATCATCCAAATAGTTCTAATGTTACTTCAAACATGAACCATAATACAGATTTTAATGATGTTACCTCAACTACACCTGCCGAAACAGTTTCCGAAGATGTCAGTATTAAAGAAAAACGTGTAGAAGAAGATGTAATATCCCATCCAACCGTGAAGGAAACTTATCGAGTAGATAATTTGTCTGCAAAGCTAGATTCTAAAAGGTCAAAGTCCTCTAACAAAATTATGTTCACTTCAACTGAGTCCATTAAGTTGACAGATTTCGACAAATTTGAAAGATCTGTTAATGACAAGCTGGTAGATCTTGATGAGCACAATGATTTATGGGAAAGTGCATTCTCAGGACCAGTCACAAAATTAAATACCAATTCAGGTGCTAATTTTTCAGGAGACCGTGACGAAATGTGCAGCTTTCAAGATACTAAAGAGAAAAAGAAGTCTTCAGAAAGAAATAAGTTGGAAGATACTTGTAGAAGTTATTCTGTCAGTCCTACCGAAAACTCGCCCGAATATGAGACCATAGAAACAAGCGATTTCAAAAAGTATATTCAAGAAAAAGAAAACACCAATATGGAAAAGAAAACCAGTAAAGATCGTAAACAAAATTCTTTACTAATTCACTTAGATAAGTCTAAAATACCCGAATCGGTCTTGCAAAAAGCTAGAGAACAAAAAATGACTCAGAAAGCCACTGAGGAAGCGCAAAATACTACGAAAAATATATTAAAACGTAAAAGTATTGGTGAATTTTCGATTCCAAGTAAAAAGAGAGCAGCTGTTAGCCCAACTATTCCTGATGTTTCCATCAATCCTTACAAGATTAAACCAGAAAACGAATTAAAAAAGAAAGTGAAAGGTGAAAATTCCGCTACAAGATCTCATAAAATTTCAAGAAGATCATCAGAGTCTGAGAAACAAAAAGCCATAGAAGTAGTATTTCGTAAATCAAAGTATATGAAAAACAACAACGAGCACGTTGCGGAAGAATCAAAACGAAAATCGGATGAAGAGCCCGAAGGTGATGAAGACGATACCGATTTCATAGAATTGAAGAATGTGTCTTCGTTTAGGAAACAACAGATAGCTTACAGTTATGTCATCAAATGTTACAGCAAAAGACGAAAAGTGTACGATCCTCAATTATTTGAAATGTTACCAGAAGTTTCGTTACCGTTCTTCAGCGCTAGGGAATTGTTGAAAAAGTGGAATAGTCAACGAATGAACAAGATCGACAACGACCGATGGAGAACGCTCGAGAAATATCTGAAGGTTCATCACAAAGAGCGCGTTATGAAAAAGAGTTGCATCCAAGAACGGGTCTTTTACGACAAAACGACCAATTCGGGGGAAGTTATAGTGTATAACGGCGGCACTACTCACGAATCATCCAGTTTGACACCGTCACCGGGCTATTCCGGTGCTAAAATCTATAATTCAGGTATGGACAATAATAGTCTGACAAAAGATAGTACTAATTTAACTTGGAATAATAGTAATAATAATAATCATACAATTTACGACGTTAACTTTCCCGTTGCCTATAATCCTGAAGATGCATATTCCAACAACGCAATGTTAGAGTCTTGTTTATATCAATCGGATTTAAACATTCCAGAAATATGTGACACTTTAGAAAAATCCGAAAAATTACCTTCTTATCCGTACGTTCCTAATGCTTACGCTTCCCAGTTATGTAATAATAAAAGAAACTCCATCCAATCTGGAATAAATGATCAAAATTCTAACCTAAATATTTCCGAAGAAGATATCGTATGCAGTCTGATTCCTCAACTTGACAATATATACTTACAAAATAGCGATCTGTATAACTCGTTGTTTGGTGGTCAAGATCCAAATTTAAACGCTTCAGTCTGTACTACATCGGATAACAACCCCTATTATTCTCAATGTACTGTTGAAAATTCTAGTTCAGGTTCTTCTCATTCTACCATTCTTCCGGAAACGTTCATCGATACTCCTAAAGTCGATAATGCAACGTTGCTACAAGAAAGAAACGATGTTTATAGCTCTTTCAATGATTCTTGTATTGCGCCTAACCCTTCTAAAAAAATTATTCCTCATATAAATTCAAATGAAACCATTCAGTTTTCTACTGTTGCCCCTCTCACAAAAGTTATTGCCTCGCCTAAAACTTCTGCTCACTGCGCTAGTTATCAGTCTTTATCTAAAATCGAAATACCTTCTTCTCAACCTGTGTTAACCAATGCCGATGAGACTTGTAAAAAGAGTCCATGTTTCAACACATCTTTGCCTGTAAACTCTGCTAAAAACACTTCAAGAACACGTAATAAGTCGAACGTTATTAACTATAATCCGGATCCGTCCTATTCAATTTCCGGACTTCCGTTAACTGTTACATCACATGAAGCGAAAGATAAAAATGATGACCAGTACAAGGCTCATTTTCCGCCTTCTAGCTCAAGTCACAATCGTGCACATCACTTTCCGAAAACAAAAAATACATCACATCTTATAAAGGATCTTTTAAATATTAATTTCCTTTCAAACAAAACTAGTAATAAAACAGATAAACATGTGACAAGTCATAAAAACAAAGATAAGATCAAACCCTTGGTAAAACAAAATTTACGTGTCGATAATCGACTACCAACGTCCATTCGTAAAGAAAGTCCTTTAAAAACTTCGTCCAATTCAATAGTCCTCCCGGAGTCAGAATTTTCCAGTTCTCCAAAGTGTTTCCAAGAGCAAAAAGAAGTGGTATTACGTTGCATCAATGAAAAAAGTTTAGAAAATGCCGACGAAGGGATTAATTTAAAAAACAACATAACTTTATTATCAGATCATTCAAATTTTTATGACAATCACGATAGTAGTATTGATTTGTCAGTAAAAACTAGTTTGCTTTCAAGTAGTAATATTGATAATTTTATTGCAAAACATTTCAACTCAGAAACTGATGAGTTTGGAATTAAAACCTTACCTTTAAAAAAACGACGTACATCCGCTTACAATGACAATTTACCGCAAAAGTCACCAACTCCAGTTAATTCAATGAATAATGAAATATCATATCCAGCAACTCCTATGATTTCTATTGCTGAGCTTGAAACATTAAGTGGGAATTCTATGAACCAAACGCACGGCCAAAAAATATTTAAAACACCTGGTGAAAGGAAAGAATTACCGCCTCTTCCGGTGGTGTATGGCCTAAATTCTTCAGAACCCACGCCGATAATCGCTGATCAATTTAATATAAACAATCATACATACAACAATCCCACTATTAACTATCATATGAGTAATGTTCCTGTACCATTTATAAATGTTCCCTATTCTTCTTATTATCATCCTGTATCGTCCTTTATTGTACCTGATGTTAGTGGTAATAGAGTACCAAATTTTAAAATGCCAAGAAGCACCGCAGCGGTAAAAAAAGAACATTGTCACCGCACGAAAATAGAATCATCAGTCCCCTTTGTCAAATCATAAATTTGTTTATTACATACATATTACTATTGGCTGTAATAAGCATTTTTTTGTCAAGCGTTTCTTAATTATTGCTCGTTCAAACTTAACTTTCTTGTCGTACAATGTAAGTTTGATTGTGATTAAAAGTTAAAACATTATCGATTGTCAGTTTCTATTTATTTAATTATATACAAATAAGCTTAATCACCCTCTATCATCAGAATGGTATCAGTGAAAAAACTAATTTTTGAGAAGTTTTTGTAACATGAAGACTGAAATCAAGACAGAAGATTGACAACGTAGAACCTAAGAAGAAAGAAGAAAGTGAAATTTTATTACTGCTTGAGTTAATATTTAGTTATAATTTTTTTAATTTCCAGTAATTAGATCGAAATTATTAAGCTAATAATTTATTTATGTTCAATTATTTTCTTTTTTTAACATTTTATTTACTTTTTGTTTGTTGCAAAAATCCTAAAGCAGTATTTATTTCTTTAAAGGAAAACATCAACAACACGCACATCTAATGGACAAAAGTAGAAGCAACGGTGAGTGTGTTATATGTCGTTTTAATGAGAATTATTTTAATGTTTTTTATTTTTTAGGTGTTATTTTAGAAAAAAGTACTCCACCGAGAAAAAAGCGAGGTAAGTTTTTGTCCTTTTTATTAAAAAATGTGTGGTGAAACTTGTAGTTTATTTTAATTAATAACCATTTCATTTATAATTTGCTTAATGATTGAGTGAAGTTGTAGCTCGTTGTTTAACAATTGATTATAAAGTAATAAGTTGTACTAAAGAAATTATTGAAGTCAATTATGTTATTTTTGGTTACAATAAAGGGCTTGGGGAGCAACTGCTCAAAATGTTAATCTAATAAACTTTTTTTGCATATTAATGATAAATTGAGAAGTGAAGTAATGTAATTAAAAAAATAATAATAAAAAAGCAGAATCACAGCATTACATATATTAATTCTCAAGATTTCTGTAGGGCATTTTTAAAGGTTTGGAATTTCTATGAAGGCAAGAATGGTTAAATGATTTCGGATTACATAAATATATTAAATTATTATAGCAAAAATTGAAGAACAATTTTCATGAAGTTTACGAGGCTGATGTTTTTAGGAAATGCCGGGAAATCTGTTTCGAATAAAAAGAGCGAAAATACTACAAGTATTGCTGCCAGTTATCAGAGTCGAAATACCGATTCAGATGATGTCACCTCATACACTGCTGGTGGAACGACTTCCGAAGAAAAATGCGAAAATCTAGCTTTCCCATCTGTTGGGCCAAATTCTGATAATCGTAACTCTTTTAATCACTTAAACTTTAATCGTAAGTCGCAATTCAGAAACATTCGACAGGGTATACACATACATAAATCTACTTTAGATACTTCAAATAAATTAAAAATTTGGACTTCTAATGCCCACAATAAGAGGAAACGAGGTCGTAATCCATCGACAATTGATCCTTTTCCAACAATAAATAACGATAGTCAATTTGAAGATTGCAAAAGAGCAGAGATTAAGAAAAAAACACCATGGAATGGTGCTTACTCAGAGTCAATTAAGAGTGTGCACATTTTTGATACAAATAGCGGTTGTTATTCTACTACCGGGGACGAAGTAAGGGAAGAGAAGAAATCTTCAAGTAATATATTGCCGAAAAATACTGACGGAAGTGAGGTAAGAAAAGTGAACTACAAAGAAATGGAACCGAAGTATAAAGAGGCACAACACTTAGTGACTTCCAATTCCAAAACTGCTCCAAAAGGAATTATTGGTCGAGAAAGTAATACAAAAAGAAATAAAAAAGTCAGAGTGACATTTGGCTCTGTTGTCGTAAATCGCTATGATGTTGATAATATTGAACTAAAAAATAATCCAGATGAGAAAGAAGAAATACAATTAAATGGCGGTTCTTTGAAAACAACGATTGATATGAATGGTTTGATGTCAGATAGGAAGGATCGAAAAATGACCACGAGCAGTGCAATAAAAAAAATTTTCGAAAATAAAATCAAAAACAAAGTTCATAAACGAAGACGAAAGAGTCACAAGGAAGTAACATTAGGTAAGTGTATTATGGCTCACAATGGAACTAAAAAGGTGCCTATAAAAAAAGAAAACAATGAAGATTTAGAACATAAAGTAACTCATAGTTCAGTCAACCAAGAGCAAATTCATAAACCTTTTAAAACGCCTGCTGAAAGGAAAGAGCTTCCACCACTTCCAGTAGGGAATAGCACAAATTCCACAAAATTACCTTCATCTATCATAAATGACCAGTCTAACACTACTATTCCCGCAAATAATAATGGTATTAATCATCATATAAGTATAGTTCCTGTATCTAATAAAAACAATTTCTTACCTGATGCTATCTTACAAGGAACAAAAACGCCAGAAAATGGAAGCACGAAAATAAAATCATCGGACCCTTCCAACCAAACGTATGTCCCTGACTCTTTGTCCGAAGGAAAAGAGTTGTCCCCAATTTCAGTGTTATATAATTTGAGTCCCGATTCTTCTAAATGTTATCAACCAAAATAACAATAATTTACTTTATAAATGTATAAATGTTGTTGACATGATGGTTTATTATTGTTCTAATTGTAAAATGTATCACTCACTTAAAATCGATAGATTCAGAATTAAAACTATGTCTTTAAAAAACGATGCATGTTTAACTCGGGTTTTGATGATTTTGGCGTAACAAGAAACGAAATATGATAAATGAATCGGAATTGGACGAAAGGACACGATGAGATTCCAATGTGATGTTAAAGTTCTGAAGTTATGATAGTTCAGGTATGAACAGTAATAATTTGGAAGATTCATTATTAACCTTTCACGCTTTTTAATTTAAATTTATTGTAATGAATTTAAATTTCGGCTCTGAATAAATGTATTAAATTGTTAGGAGTTTTAAGAACTGTTTTTTAATAAACATACATTCATACATAAGTATGTAACTTTTCATCAGAATTCAGCTTATAAAAATCTATTTCACTATGTTTATGTAAAATCAGTTTCATGTTTTTTAATTTAAAAAAATTAATCTAGTTTTTATTTTGACGATTTTTTCGAGAGCTGTAACTTCACTGAAATGTACCTTATTTTCAATTATCTTTGATCTGCAATTCAAATTACTGTACATACAAATTTCATCCAGACATTTAAAATTATTATTAGTTTAATATCTTCACATTATACTTCCTTATGTTTAAGGTGACATAGTAGCAATAATTGTATAATTGTTTTTATTTTGTAGGTCGAAAACCGAAAGAAAATCCCCCGATAAATGTAACTAATATAAATGGAAATAATTGTTGTGGAAATACTTCTTCAAAACCTTTTAGACTTGATCTGAGCTTTCTTAAACAATCTTAATGATGTCGATTATTGTTGTGTAACTACAAGTCTCCGTATCGTTAATACTTGCCATATTTCTCTTTTCTGATTCCATTCTTTAAGTGTTAAAAAGTTTTTCGAGTTAATTTATCGTTAATAATTATAATTGTGATTATTACTTATACCTCACGCGAGTTCTTAAGAATGCGAGTGTTTATATTTTTTATATTACTTAATTTGAATGAATTTTCTATTCAGTGGAAATAGTTTATCAATAAGTATAAAAATGAATACGTTTACTATATATATTTAATTAACGAAACGTGGACTGCATTTTTTCATTAATTCTTTGTAAATCTTTTGTTTTGTAAAGTTGTATATATAAAATTTGTGTGATTCTGTATATAAGAAGTGTTTAAATATAAGGACTAATTTGTTCTAAATGTTATATGAATTTGATGTTTCTTTTATGATTCTCTTCAAAAATGCAATAATTATATGTTATGTGTTCACGTTATTCCCAAAATATTCTGGGAAAATCATTTTTTCTAGTGTATTTTTGTTCGGTGCACAATTGTTGAGTAATTAACACTTTAAAATTATAAAAATTTGTGAAAATAGCAGTTTATGTAAATCATCAATAATTTATTTTTATTAACCTTGCGCAAATTAAGAAATATACAAAACAAATTGAGTATACATTTTGTGTCTGTAGAAAAAGACTAATCATGCAGTGCAGTAATTATACTCTGCATTAGAGGTAAATTGAACTCGACTCAAAATAAGTGTAGAAAATAGAATGTATCTTATACTTTTAAAAATTGAGGTTAGGTTGACTTAAACAAGTTCGATTTTGAAATCTCTATTAAAAAATATAAAGTCAAACTGAATAAAAATGGTAGTTGTAAGTTCTTTCCAGGCTCCAGATTCCCCCATTGTTTTTGAACACAGAAATACTCGGGCTATTTTTGATAAAAAAGATCTTGGCCCAGGAACTGTGTATGTTAGTGAGAGGTTAGAATATGGTTATTATACTAAATAAATAATTAATTATAAAATATTACAGAACTTTATGTTGGAAAGACGTTCAAGAACGAGGCTTCACAATATCTTACAACCATATATCAATGCATGCAAAATCTTCAGATCTTACAATACACCCAACATCATGCATATACATTATGATTGATACACATGTTACTTTACCAGGTTTAAAACTACACATAAAAATTTATTGTAATAGTTAAAGGTATTTTTTTGGTAGGAGAAAATTCTGAACCAGTTCAAAATGATGAAGACAGTGAAGCAGGATCAGAAGCAGATATATCAGAATTAATCTTAGTTCCATCTGATTTAAATACGTTAGATGAATTATATGAATCAATCAAACAATGTCAGGTATGTATAGTGTAAAAATATAATTTCAAATATTCAATGTAGTTATTTAAAGGCTCTGAATCCTGACCCAAGTGATATTGATGAAGATGACATGTACGAAGATGCTGAAGATCAAGAGAACATGGTTGCTGGTGATATGATAGGTGGTGGAGATGCAGGTATGCTAAATTTTAAAATATGCTTTAACAACATTTCTTACCTGTTATTTTTAGACATGGACCATTTATCAGACAGACTTAGAGATCATTCGGTTAATATCCAATATGATCATAGTAATGGGGATTATAATGCTGAAGAAGAGCATTTTGAAGATGCAGATTAAAGGTACTGTGAGAGAATTGACTGAGATTTTTTTGACATATTTGTGTTTATTTCATTACCATGTTTGATTTTTATGTACTTTTAATTACTTTTGTATTGTGCTTTTATATAAAAAGCGAGAAAAATAATCTTAATGTAACAAAGTAGAAGTAAAATATAATCCTTCATATGACCAAAGGTCAAAAGTGTGTAATTCTAAAGTAAAAGTCGTGCATCAGTTTTTAGTAGGAAATTTACTTATTGGTGCTATTTTTGTTCAGATTTTTCCAAAAAAACTTTGGATAGAAAAGGAATTTCATTTATTTATATTTATTCAAATAAAACAGGTGCCTAAAAATGGACCTGATTATTTATTTATTTTTATAACTGTATTAAAAAAATATTGGTGACTCCTTTCACGGATAAGGTCCTCTTGGGAAATGGTTGGCCTTTAAATTCTAACAATACAAAAACTTCCAACAAAATTGTTCTTTTTTTTCTTTTTAGAAAACGATGTACTTCCTTTCTTAAACCCCCTCCCCAAAGTTTTATACATTTAATCTTTACTTTTTCGAAGTTCAGCGGAGTTTCTTTCCGAATATCAAGTCGGCATCTGGAGCTCCTTTGGGGTGCTGGTATTTTTTTCGTTCTCTATTCAAGTTTTGCATGGACGGTTTGTTTTGTTGCTGTAACATTTCTTGATAATCCTCTTCTTCGAATCTCTCTGTTATATTAAGGGTTAATTGTTTAACTCGTTCTTTTTCTTCACGTTGCGCTACTTCTTGGTCACGTAAATTTTGAGCAAGTTCAGAATTTATATCCGCCTCGAAAGTCTTGTACTGTTGCTTATTGCCTTTGCGTAGCATAAGAACAAATCCCATTGTTTTTTGTTCGTTTTCATTTGATTCCTGTATTTAATAAAAAATAGAAATAACACTATTTACTTAGCATCAACATAAGAATATTTAAAAAGTCATTTAATTTAATAATTGCATATCTTACTTACCTGTAATGGATCAAATGTTTTCTTATTGGACTTGAGCATCATAGGAACTGAAATGTCCATATTGGTGGCTTTGACTGGCTCGCGAAGACGTTCCTGTATATTTTCAGATACCATTTTATCCAGGGCATTTAAAAATTCCTCGTCTTCGGGGCACTCCACTTTTTTTGGCCCGCTCGGTATGGCCAAATTCTCTGAAGGAGTCTCCTGTTCAAACTCACTTACATATTGGCTACCTGGAATACAAAAAAACATAACAAAAACTGAACTGTTTCCACGAATTAATGTTTTACTTAAAAATTGTATTTTTTATTATATTTCTTTTTACCTTCTTCATCCGATCCTTGAGTATGGTCAACTGTTTCATCTTCCGTGGCGGTTTCGTCAGTAATTGGTCCAGCTAAGCCCTCTGAAATTTCGTCGTCTCCAACATCTTCATTGTCCGTTTCTGTAATATTTTCTAAAACACCTTCAGGGTGATTTTCGTCTTTCATAGTTGTTGTCAAATTTTCTAAAACGAAAACATCGAATTATCTACATACATTTAAGTGTTTTATTAAATTAACCAATTCCTAATGTAGTTCTGATGTTATTAACTTCTACTTGAGTTTCTTCGTAGCTTTGGAATAATTTAAGCTTTGGTCTTAAACTTTGCAGAGTCTCTTTGAACATGTGCTCCAAAAAAGGGGGCATAATTTCTAATGTAGACTTTTTAAACCAGTAATATGCTTGAAGAAATACTAAATAATAATCTAAGCGCTTTTTACTATTTCCACTGCTGAAATACGTTCCTAAAACGATTAAAATTGTACGAATAGTTTCATCATTACATTGTTTACTGTTCAGTTATTTTTATTGTTCCTTATTAACAACCGAAATCGCATATAATATTTAAGTGGTACCTTCTATATTCTATATTACTTACCACATGTTTCCAGTAGAACACAAGCTAGACGTATCCTAAATAGATGATCGGTAGGATCTAGGGGCGAAGGATTATTGGGATCCATTGTAACACCGAATGTTATTAGAGAATATAGGACCTGAAATGGAGATTTTTAATTTTAACAAAAAATGTTATTACATAAAAATATTAATTTGTTACCTTAAATATGTCTGCACTTTCTACCATTCGATAGTTATATAATTCACCTAGATATTTAACTTGTGCGACTCTTCTTTGATTAAATTTGGGCAGATTAACTTCCATGCCTAGTCTTATGTCTTCTAATACTCCGTCTACAACTCGTGTACCTATTTCTTCTTGGTAAGCAACCAAACCGGATAAGAGGTTTGCCAAACATCTAAAAATTGTGCACTGTTAGCGTTTTTATTATTTATAAACAGTAACAGATTATTAAAAAAACTTTTTTGCAAAATAAGAAATAGATTACAAGAAACTAAATAAAACACTAAAACCAAAAATTCTATATAAAACATTTAGTGACTTAAAACACGTTTCAACACCATAGATGTCATCCTCAGTCTCTAACTGATACCTAGGGAGTCGAAACATGCTTTAGTTCACTCAACGTTTTATGTGGAATTTTGGGTTTTAGTGTTCTATTTAAAAATATATTATTAATGTGCAAGGCCGTTTTGAGATATAAATAGTTAATGTTAAATAACAATCCATTAATGTTAAGAGAGTGAGCTGGCAGAAAAATAATAAAAAGGTTAAAATGTAAATTGTAAATTAACATGTTGAACATTAGTTTCGCTCTTTAAAAAATTCTGATCTTTATTCTACAAAAAGTGTTATTTTCTAAAAAATTAATGTTACACAATATTTTTCTTAAAATAAATAGCTAATCTCTAAGTTTGCAAATTGAATTAAGGATAACTACCAAATGGTTACTGCTATGTTCTTAATAAATCTTATATAATAGTGTTACCTTATGTTGTAATACTTCATATTATGTGCTCCTGTCAGGCATTTAACTGCGTAAGCCGACACGTCTTCGTTATTCCAGTCAAGTTTTCGCATGAGTCTTAGTATCTTGTCTATGTTGTTCTTCTGCAGGTCTTGGTAGAGAAGTTTTCGAATGAACTGGTGCATAACGGGTCTTTCTTTTTTAGCAACAGGTGCCACGTCTGGTGGATTAACATAATAATATGCATTTTCAATTTGTGTGACGTAGCGCGAGTCCAGGGCCATAACTGCCTTCTTCCTCATCATTTGTTCGAGATAAACCTTCGTTCTTTGATAAGAATCGGGATTGCAATACAGATAACGACCACACACTTCCAATAAATTGCATGCCATTTCGATGTGGTGATGCGAGAAGTCGTAAAGTAGAACTTTTAAGCAGTAAAGGGCATCAAGTTTGGAGTACAGTTTAAATTTGACCAGTTCGCCTATGAATCTTACAACTTTAATTTTCGATTCGATGTTGATCTGATCTTTTTTTCGTACTTGATACTTAAAGTCTTGTCTTAGCATTTGACAAAGCTCATTTCCTACTTCGGGAAGGGCGGGATAAAGGATTGCTACGAATCGTGCGTAAAACGGTAACAGATCTAAACGGGTCCTGTTGACACCGAAAAGGGCGCGAACTAACTTTCTCCTGTTGTGTTTGTTATTTAAAGTAACAAGGAAATCGATTGCAGCATTGTCAATCATTTCACGATTAACGCAATTCGGCAAATTATTTAAAAATGCATCTAATACGATTTTATTGTTAACAGTTATTGAACTGTTGTCTTCCACTTCTTCTTCGATTGGTGGTTCCTCTGACTTCCCTAAATTTTAAATGTAATTTAACTATCCTACTTAACTTTTGAAGTGAGACATCTCTATACTTAATAGCAATGTGGAAGTAGGTCGCAGGTACATGTACCTTATATCAAATTAAAAGCGTTGACGTTCTAATTTCATTAAAAAAGAATGCGAGACGAATGGTCATACGCACTAAAACGCATGCCATAAGAATAATTACATGTATTTTTGTGAAATTTTTGCGCTCTCAAATACATGCATTTCGCGAGTATCGCCTATAAATATGGTCCTGAGTGCATCAAATGAAAGGTACATGTGTCTATATGTGCAAAAAACTCAAAAACCCAGAAAATTTTCATCGTGACACTGTCCACATAACTAAAAGTACAGAGATGTTCTGAGTAACATCATTGAGTGAGGCTCGCGTGGTTAGGCTATTTGCGGATAGAAAACCTCTAGTTAATAATTAATTAACTAATTAATATCAGGAACCTGTGGTTAAAATTAATTTAATTTTTCATTTAACCATCTTTAATTATTTTTAAGAGCTAATTTGTGGAAAAAATTGGGTTGAATATAACTTATTATTATGCCAAGTTTCAAGCTTCTACCTTAAATAGTTTTTTAGTTAGGTAAAAATATGAGGATTCGGCATTATTTTCATTTTTGAGGCATAGAATTTTAGAATATAAAATCAATGCCGGATGAATGGAATTACTTTTTTATGTAAAATAAATTATATAATAAATACAACTGTCGGAAATAGTTAAAGGGAAAAGTGAAGTTCTTACCGTCATCTTCTAATTCTTCTACGGTTATTTCAGAGTCAAGAGCTTCTTCTGTTACAGTATCGCCAGTTGGTGGTGGAGTGTCAGATTTTTCCTTTTCTTTGTCCTTTTGTAAATATGAAGTGGGCAGAAAAGCTTGTAGTTCAGGCAGTTCACAGTAGAAACGTTGTGTCTCTACATCTCCCCAGATATTTTCTATAGTTGCTGCTTTGGAAGCTATTTCATCGGTGTCAATTCCTGTACCAGTTATAATCATATGCTGGAAATAATAACTTAAATTATACAGTATAAAAAAAAGAAATGGCACATACTTCATCTTCGTTTTGATAATTGTCTACTTGAAGTATTGGTAAATCTTCATCTAATACTTCTGCTAAACTTTGTGTTGAATTTGATAATTTTTCAAATGATACCAATAGGGAGTCCAGCTTATCTTTTCGTTCTTGGCTAAGTTCACCCTTTGTATGTAAAATCCTTTTGTTTTGTTTCTCAAATTGTTTCACTTCATTGTGGTCCTTAATCAAATGCTTACTTAAAGATCCATAGTAATCTTTTAAAAGTACTTTAACATTTTGCTGTTTTTCTGGAGATAGAAATGTGCTTCTTGGTACAATCAGGTTATATTTTTCAGATAAATCTCTTATTTTTCGAGGAATTAAACCTACAATATTCCAACATTTAATATCTTTTTTGTCAGATTGTAAAAGTGTTTACCTGCATAGTCTTCACCACAGTGTTTACAAAAACTTAAAATAATATTCAAGTTTAGATGTTCCTCTTTGTCCATATTTATTAGAAAAGTAAGGACATTTCCCAATAAACTAAATGCATTTTTGTTGTTAAATAATCCAGCACTTACTAATTCTGCATAAAATCTCAAGTCAACTCTTAATTTACTTGGATTGGAAATTTTTTCTCCAGATTTAAAAGACAATGTTTTTTGCCAATTTTCAAATAAATGTTGAGAAAATTCTGCATATATTTGATGAAGTGTACTACATAATTTAATTGCAGCAGGGACATCAGTCATTTTTAATTTTGCATCTACGATAGCAGCTGCTATTTCAGATATGTATTTTGTAAGATTTAATCCGTTCATGTCTTTAATATAGATGTCAACTTGGGAGGCACTAAAGTTTTTAATTTTTTTCACAAACGTCGTGTTTTTCTTTAAATTTGAATCTAATTTTGAAAAATACGATTCATTAGGTCTTGTATTTTGGGCATTAAGGTTTAAATTTCTAAGCTCGTTTCGTTTTTGTAATCTTTCTTCGGTTTCTTTTATATAAGATTCAATAATGTTCTTTTCTTCCTTTTCTTTATCCTTATTCTCGTCCTCATTTTGTTGATCGTTCTGTACCTCTTGATCAACATCTTCTTTTGTATCATCTCCTACCATAGCGAAACTTTACAATTATAAAGATAGTCTTTGATTACTTGTTTTGCATAATCAACATTGATAAAAAAAACAATTTTGAAATGTTGATAATTCTTCTGTCATATCAAATAGGTTATGTTGTCGTGAAAAAATATTGTAATAGATCACAGAAGTAATATATTTATTCCACAGATTTATATATAGCTTATGAATGTTATTAGGTTATTACAAACGTAACAATAAAAGAAGCATGATGATGTGATAATGGTCATCTATGGTGTGCAATGTCAAATCTGTGATGTCAAATTTATGTCAACTGTGTACGGATGTCATGGCTATGTCATAGTGATATTAGATTAATAGTCAAATAAGATTAACAACAAAATTGAGTCATCAAAAAAATTAATTGTAAGATTAGATATATAAATATCGTAAATACTAATATTTTGATTCCATATTTTCAGCACTTTTATTGTGCAAGTGTTTTATAAACAGCTGTTTTATTACTTTTAATAATGGAGAATTTTTCATCTTACCAAAACAGTAGTCAGAGTCGGGAACAGGATTTCCAAAAGCTTTCCGAAAAGATAGGCTCCAGTATTCAAAAAATATCTCAAAATGGTAATTATAATTTCATGTCATTTAATAAACATTTGGGGGATAAATATGTTTTTCAGTTTCATCCATGCAACGAATGATAAATCAAATCGGCACACATCAAGATTCCCGGGATTTACGAACACAACTGTAAGCCTTTGATTTTTCTATACCATATGATTTGGTTAATAATTATATGAAAAATTTAGACATACAATCCATCAGTATACTCAACAACTCGTTAAAGACACCATTGGATACCTTAAAGAGCTCAATGCTATACCACCAGTTTCAATACAATCTGAACAACGTCAGAGGAAAATGCAAAAAGAAAGATTGCAAGATGAATTTACTTCTACTCTCAATGCATTCCAGGCAGCTCAGAAAAAAGCTGCTCAAAAAGAAAAGGAACAGGTAAACAAAGTGAAAGCTCAGACAATGGGAGATCCAATTTCAAGTGAGTTATTTGAAAGTGTAATAGTTTTAGTGATTTAATATGGAGATGTTAGAAAGAAGAGATCTTATGCCCAAAAACAATATTACAAAATTTTTATTGTTTAGGTTTCAAAAAAGATGCCCAGCTAATTGAGTTGCAGGGGGGTAATGTTAACAAATTCCAACAGCAAGTTCAGATGCAAGATGAATCTGAATTAGAATCATTACAAGAGCAAGAAAGAGCCATTAGACAACTTGAAGTATTGTTTTATATATTCTAAAACCTAACATTGTTTAATTTGTAATTTATTTTTTTAGACTGACATAAATGATGTTAATCAAATATTTAAAGAATTGGGAGCAATGGTCCATGAACAAGGAGGAATTGTTGATAGTATAGAAGCAAGTGTTGAGACTACACAAGATTATGTTTCACAAGGAACACAGCAACTACGAGAAGCTAGTAATTATAAAAACAAAATCAGAAAGAGAAAGTTAATATTAGCAATAATTCTTGGAGTAATATTGACAATTATAATAATTATAATCATATGGCAAGCAAAAAGTTAAAGATTCTGCTGTTATGTGACATAGGTTATGTTATTGCTTTGAAGAGTTAAGTTTAATTTGTTTAGTATTATATAATCCAACCATTTTTATTGATTATTATAGTAATTAGCTAACAGGTCACTTAAACTTTTATTTATTACAAAGTCACGAAATTTTTTAGCCTAAATGCTCTTGTATAATGCTGGTAAAAGAAATTAAGGAATGTGTAGCTTTTTAGAAGTTATTTAACAACTTTAAAGCGTTAACAGTGCTTAAATTATTTAAAAATAAATGTAATTAGTATTACAAACATCCACTCCATTAGTTATTTCTTATAAATATGTATATTGTTTTAAATTTATAAATAAAGAACTGATGTAATACTTATATGTATGTCTATACTGTAATAATATGTATTTTATCTTAAAAATAAATATAATATACTGGTAAGTGAATTGCAATTTTACTATTGAACATTATATTTGTCTAAGATTACATTAACTATTCTTAATAATTATTATCAACGCTTGTAACAAAACAATTAAATTTACTAATAAAATATTGCAATACAATTATTTTGTCTACGATTATTTAATTATTTTTTCATTTCCACTCGAAATTAACAATTTCAGAAAACTGCTGAATTTTAGTGGTACCCAATGTATAACTAATATGTATGGTACTAAATATATTTCGAATCACTAAAAAATGACAAATTTTGTTTAATGAATATGATATAATTATTAAGAATAGTTAATTTATAATTAGCAAAATATTATAATGTTAAACACTAATAACAAAGTTGACAAGTCAGCGACTTTTAAATTTTTTGTTTATTTTGGTATATTTTAAAATTAAATAATTTTTGTAAGTTCAGTTTACGATTTAACCACCAGTTTAAAATAATATTAATTAAACAGAAAGTTCAGGGCCGCAAAAAAACTAATTTGATTGCGACCATTACTATTCAATAATTTTTTATCGTTGGAATATTAAGGCGGATAAGAGGGATTTCCTTGTTCGACATTTTCAAGGTTTTCATTTCTTAAGTATTTTAGTTTTGCTGCACATGTTTAGCGGTTACAGTGGGCTTTTAATGCAAATTTTTTCAACCTTTTCGTTCTATTTTATAAAATTACTGTAAAACATTCATTAGTGCATTATTTATTGATTATAATTTGATTAATATACGTCTTTATAAAAACACTTGACATATCGATGTTCCTGACTTGTTTGCTTCTGGTTATTTTATTAATAATACACGATGTTACAATAGTCACTATCTTTATTCTTTATTCTTTCTATGGTCATATTGACGTTTTGAATTATACTATCAACAATTGAAAAAAATCTTTATAACCTGAAAATATTGTTTTAATCACGTAATAAATGGATTTTGGATATAATAATGAATATTTCGGCTCCAGAAACTATTTATGGACGGCAGGGGTGCTATCAATGGACCCCGCTTTTAACACAACAGGTATTTTGCATATTTCTTTTTTATTTTTCAATCATATTAATTTTTTCAGTTACGACTACGACATTTACAACAAATCGTTTTTTACAATGCTGAACCTTCCAATAAGTCTAAACTGTATTTTACTCTACATCTAAGTGCAATGTGTTCTCCTTTTTATACCAGTGATGCTGTTGAGCAAGGTTATCATCAAAGGTGGATAAATCTCGACTTCAAAACTACGGAATTTTCTTCAGTATCTAGTAAGTTAAATGATTGATTTTAATGAACAGAAATTAATAGTATCTTTATTTTTATTTTTTAGTGTTTGTGATTAGAATTTGGCAAAAACAGGATGGAGAATTAGACATAATGGTTCTCAGTTGGGGTATTAATTTGTCTGGTTTAGTTTATCTTGGAAATAAAATATTGGATATACAACCAGAGTCCTTTAAAGAAAACACTGTGATATTTCAAATTCGAGGAGGATTTTTTACTAGTCATGAGACACTACGTAGTGATTTGCAAAAACCTCTGTCATTTATAGACAATATCAATTTAGTTAGCAATGAACATAGTACAAATGTTTATAGACATATTATGGAGAGATATAGAAAGCATGAAGTGAAGAGTAGTTATGATTTAAAAAAACTGTTAAAAGTGCATTCCTTACAAATTAGTTTGAGGAACAAACTAACTGATGTGCAATTAATATCTGAGAAAATAAGTGTCATTTGTGGGATGTGTGGCTTAGATAGTGGTACAGATTTTCAAGAACCTGATAAAGCAGAAATTCCAGACAGTTCTCCTCTTCTCACAATGAATACCTTGAACAAAATGTTAGGTCAGAAAGTGAGTAATTCAGTATATGGATGAATGTTATATGTAGTTATTAGAAAATTATACAAATGAAATATTCCTTGAATCAGCAATAGAAAGAACTGTCTCAATTTATCTTTAATTTTAAAGGTTTTAGCAAGAAACTTTTATGTTGCTGTTAATATAATAGTAGAATGTACTTTTTAAAACATTTATCTTCACAGGAAAAACCAACAAAAGCAGAAGTTCAAAGGATTGTAAATATTAAAAAAAATATTGAAGTGAAAAAGTTTCGAACTAAACTTTTGCTGCAAGAACGAGACAAAAAGAGTGCAAAAGTGCGACAATTAAGACAAAAATATTCAAACTTATTAGATGAAAACGAAGAGAAAGGTAAATATTATAAAGTGATTAAATTTATATTTTTAATTAATGTTATTTATTTATAGCATCTATCACTATGAACAACTATAGGCAACTAAATAAGGACTCAGAAAAACTTAAAGAATGGAAATTGGAAGAGTTACATATGAAGGAAAATTTACAACATACATTATTACAACTACATCATAGACAGAAGCAACTTATGATTCAGTTGTTGGACATATATCCTATTTGTTCAACACCTGATAATAAGTACTTCATACAAAATGTTTATTTGCCTAATTCAGATGTATTTTGTGGTGAGTCTTTGTTATGATTTGTTTGTTTGAATTTATTCCCTTTTATTTTCTAGATTCTTCTGAAAGCGGTTTACCAGTTGCACTTGGGTATGTAGCACATGTGTTATTAATGTGTTCATCATTTTTGCAAGTTCCCTTAAGATATCCTATCATGTATTTCGGATCAAGATCACATATTATAGACCACATAACTGCAAGTTTAGTTGAAAGAGACAGAGAGTAAGTGCTTATTCAATAAATAATTTAACTTGAATGCATTTTGTCCTTAAAATTTTAGTCCATGAATTTTATATCTTAACAGCGTTATTTATTCCTTTAGAAGTGCTATAAAAAAATATATATATAATATGCACAATTAATTGATTTGAAATTAATACTCTTATAAACATATATTATAAAATATCTGCTATTTTTAGTGGTTTTATAAAGGTTTATCATTACGCAGCTTTAAAAATAAATCAAAATTAAAAAATGCATGTAGTCAATAAACGTAATTATTATTTGTACTATGTATATATTATTAACATTTATTTAAAGAAACATTCTTTCGAAAATGTAATTCGAGATAATATATAGTGATTCAATATATTTTTCTATGTAATTTAATAATAAATTACAATGTAAAATAACATTTAATTATTTAATTTTTATTTTAGTCAGTTTTATAAAGGAAATTTCCATTTAAAAACTGTTCTTGTAAGTTTAATTTAAGAATCGAAAAAAAATATAGGTTTCACAGATGTCTTAAAAATTAAAACTTGTTTCACTTAAGGGAGAATTTTTGTTTCATTTAATTCCATTAGTGTTAGGACGTGGACTTAATTTTCAAGATTTGGAAATTGTTTATTATTTTCAGTGTAATAATTTTGTTTTCAGTTTTCCATTATACACAAGAGGGAAAGATAAAATGCAGTTCACTTACGCTGTTTACTTACTGAATAAGAATATCGCACAGTTAAGATGGCTATGTGGTCAACACACACCTAATCTCCGCGGAACATTGTCAAATTTATTGTCGCTGTTACAAAGCAAAGAAACAAGAACACTATCACGATCCTATTTTCTGAATCGCCACGAAAACGTTTTAGCCTCAAGTTCCGTCACCTCAGATCCTTCTTTAAGTTCCAATCAGGCTTCCATTAACGAACTTAGGCCCAAAAATTGCAAGGATTTAGTGGAAGGAACTTCAAAAACAATCGTTTTGCATCCAAATCCTTCCGAACCTCTACATCCGAAACCTTTCGGGTCTGTATTGATCAAATCCGATCCCGTTATCGATGTTTTACGTCACGAATGTCACTTAGAGAGATGTAAGAGTCCACCGAGAAAGGGAAACCGAAGGTACGACAGGGGCAACAATCAAGAAAACCTCGGACTTAGCCAGATCCTTTTCGTGCCTGAAGCCTATATGAACAAACAAATCAGTTCCGGTGACTTTAGAACCTATTTAGTAAAAAGAAAATTGAGCTATTGTGATACCGTAGATAGTAAAGGTAAGTTTTTATGATTTATAAAAAGAAAGGGATTCTACAACAATTCATATCCTTAACTATTTGCTAAGAGTAATCTAATTTAGGCCTTCCTTTGTCCCTCTTTACTCCTGTTTCTGCTTTTACTATATCTCTAACTGAATCTTCATATCTGGGAAGATGTCATATCAACCTATCTCTCCTTTTTGTTATCTTTATATCTTAAATAAACATTTTTAAGTTAAAAATTAATAGAATGACATGATTTTATAGCAGTTGAAATGCTTTACGAAGAAACTAATAATATTTTGTGATAAGTCTATAGTTTCGACGTTAATCTCGAAAAAAGTGGATCTTGATATGATTTCAACTTTAATTGTGGACAACTTTTGAAAAAGTTGAATTATTAAAAAAATCATAACAGACTTTTCTTATAGAACAGTAAATTCCCTATAAAAAAATGTATTGGATGTTTATGTACATTGCTTCGTTATTGAACTTCAAAATTCAGAAATAACTCATGTTAATTGAATGGAAAATTACGTTCAGGAACTAAATTATAACAGTTGTCTTATTTCCTCTTCCTATAACTATTAAACACTAGAAAAAAAAATAGTCGATTTTTTGATGAAGACCAATACCTAACGATTCAACTAATTTTAATTATACTATAATTTATATTTAAATATCATTCAGTATATTTATAGAGTATAAAAATTGACAAAAAACGTTAAGGGTTCTTGTTGCACATTTGTAAAAATTTTGAATTCTTGTTTGTTCCAGATACTACAAAATTAGAGGATATAGAACAAGGTACAGATATTATAAATTCGTGCAATTCAACAAAACCTGTCCTCGAAGTAAAGAGTGACGATTTAAAGGTGATAACAAGATTAGGTAGTGATAATTGTTTAACTACAAAAATTATTAAACAAAGAAGAAGGAAGAGTAGATCTGTTGGTTCTTTTACTGATGAAGATAATTGTTTAGGTGTAATAGGCAATTTTGAAGTCGGTTCAGATCCTTTAATAAACATTTCTTCGGATATCGAAGATAACCTTCTCAATAACGAAATAGGGATAACGTTTAACGTTGAAAATTCTCAAAAAGATTTTCTACAAAAATGGTTAAATAATGGCACAGTATTAGTCTCATCTGATGAAAATATTTTTCATGACGAAACAATTTCCGAATCGTGTAAAGTAAGTGCAAGTCCTAGTAGTACTGAGACAACACTAAATGAGAGAACGAATGCACTGTTAAGTAAAACAAGTTTTAATTTGGTTAAGCCGAAATAATTTTCATTTAATTGTCTGTGAAACCTAATTGTATTTTTATTTTTCGATTCTTAATTTTTATTTTTTATTCTCAATTTTATTATATTAATTTAATAGTTTATCTTTCGTTGAATTTTGTTGAGAATTACTATTTATTCAGATATTTTTATTGTAAAATAAATTTTCTAAAAATTGTCCATAAAATAGAAAAAAGTAAAATTAAAATTATTAAAAATTTTATTTCACTTCATGTAAATCGTTTTTTTGTCTAATTTTCCCTACAAAATATATTTAAAAAATAAAAATATATTTATTCACATTTTAATTAAATTGTTTCAAATGTTTACGAAATAAAATCTGTAAATAGACATTATCGTTTTTAAAAAGGAAGATCAACTAGAAAAACTGTTTTGAAATTTTTATTTCGTAGATTGGAGCGTTATTATATTAAATATTTAATTGATTAATATTTTATTGTAATTTGTTCGCGTAGTTGTACGAATATTTATTTTGCAGTTTTCATTCTCATTTTATTATTTTAAAGGTGTTAAGATATTATCGTATTAATAACATTGGTAGCTTCTTTAAAGTTACATGTTGTTTGGGATGCAATTGTTTATTATTATTTATAAGAATATGATGTAACGAGCATCAGTAAAGTGGATGGTAAGGCCTTTTAGACATTCTTTTATACAAAAGAAAAGAAAAAGTTTTATACAAATAATGGATTTGTAAGCTAAAATTAATAATCGTCAAGTCACTTTTAAAATTGATCAGACAAATAATTAAACGTTAATTTATTTTAATTAGTAAAGGATTAGGGTCGATAAAAGACTGAAAATGGCTCCCAAAATAGTTAGTAATGCTTTCTAAAAGTTTTTAATTTTTTTTTATTGTTCCTTATATTTTTATTAATAATTCATTACATTTAGGAAGATTGCAGTGGTTAATGGTCAAAATTGGCCATTTTTGGCATTTTTGAAAAACTATGTATTAAAAAAACAATGGTATCTTGGTATGTAATCGATAATAACGACTTTTTAATTAACGTGATACCAGAATTTTTTTTGTTTTAAATGTCCTTTCCGAATATAATATAGCCCTAGCTGCATCTTTTAGCAATATTAAGTTACTAATTGTTTAAAAAAAGTTATAAAAAATAACATTAAAATAAGTGAAAACATTTAATCATATAACTAGAGATAAACAGATTGTCTAAGATTGCCCTGAAAAAAAAAAAGAAATTAAAATTTCGTGCCGCAAACTTCTTATTGAAATAATTGTGTTTAACTAAGTAATCCTAAATGTTATACATAATAAAGAATAATAATAAGGAACGATAAAAAATATATTTTGGAAAACATAAACTTACTATTTTTTTTTAAATTATTTTTATACTCATATTGATCCTAGTCTTTCAAATTTAAAACACCGTTTAATAATAATTAACTATTTAAAATTAAATGTTCAAAAAGTTTTGTTTTTCTTTAAACAAGTCATTATATAATGTTGACAATATATTGTATAAATGATAATAGTAATAACTATAAAAAAGTGGAGAGTAACGTTTTATGGCTGTTTATCATTTTTCTTTTAATTTTTTTGTGGCCATTGTGTGATGTATTGTACATTGGTAAATATGTTTTTAAAAGAAGTTCCGTTTTTCAAAATATATACCATTAATAAAAAAGCAGATACTTTATTATGTATGTAGATAAAAGTATTAATTTCGAATTAATTATGCATATTAATAAAAATATGGAAAGTGTAAAAGGTGAAATATAGTAATGCAATGTACTTTTGAGAGCTATAAGTGATAAGTATATATAAAAAATTGTTGATTTGTTTTTTGTTTGTTTTATCGACGTATTTAAATAAAATAAATATTATATTAGTAAAAAGTTCTGTTATTTATTTCGGAAAATCTAAACCGAAATCAAAGGTGAGGAGAGTAAAAGGTTGGTTGTAACAATAAAGTTAAAATTAGTGTAAGTGCATTGTGTGAATAATTAATACATAATACAGGCCTATATGCACTTACCTAATTTAAAATGTATGTAAATCAATAAGATTTCGCGGGTTATTTGATTCATTCATTTGCCGCAAAGAGCGCTTAACGCAAGCGCCGCCTGCCTCGATTGACAAGAACTAAACAATTCAGTTCAATGATTGTCCCCGTGTTGAGAAGTTGTTGGGTTTGATGTTGTATAAAAATGTGGTTGTTAAGCAAAAAATGGATGAAGAAGTGTAGGATATTCTTAAATTCAAATCATGACCGAGGCAAATGAGGAGTAAGTAGCTTTGTAGCAATGGAGTAACGTTGTAAGTCGAAGTTGTTAAGTCGGCCTCCATTTTTTTAAAAAGATATATTTTGATCAAAAAGCATCTAGCAATTGTTCCACATTGAAGATAAACGAAATACTGAAACAATTGCAGCGTTTTAAATTATTGTAGTATTAATTTCATTTACTACCCTTTAATTTTGACATGGGAGTTATTCAATGGGAAGCTATCAATGGAATTCATTCATTTGCTTACATATGAATGTTAATATTTACGTTGAGAATAATTACTGCTATTTTTGTAAATTCTGTTATATATTGCAGTTAAAACAAGTTCTTGGAAACAAAAAAGGTTACGCAGTAAATTGTTCAATTATTAGCGATTACACATAAATAATATCATTAATGTTAATTAACAACAAGGCAAAAGCTCTAATTAGTTGAATAATTACACATTTATAATTCTGGAAAATAATATTTATTAATGCAATTGAAAAATTAAATTATAATAAGAAATTATGTGTTAATTTTATTGAAAAGTAGCAAATCTTGATTACATTTTTCTTATACCACCCTAATCTTCTTCCACATTAATAATCTTAAAAGTAATTTTAATAAGTTTGAGTATCTGGTTTTTAATTAAAATTAGTATCTTTAAAGCAGTTCTTTTTCTTTAGTATTCTTTCACATACAAAGTATCTATAAATTATTTTATTTTGTACTACATTATTACTTTCATTTACTTATTATGAAATTTTGTATTTATATCTAAAGGTAATATTTATGTATAATGGTGTTGCTGATTTCTGCAAAAGTCAGGATGTCGAATGTCAAGGACCTATTTATATGAATGAATATCACTGATTATCTTTTTTACTTTATTTGGTTCGTAGTAAATAATTCATTAGATATAAGGAGCGAAGTATCAATGTAAACACTTTCCTGTAGTTGGTTAAATTTTTTTGCTTTAGCTACAGTTAAAAACCGCAAGCAAGCATAAATATATGTTGATATGGTGTCTTTATTATCAATGTAGTATCTATAAGAGTTAGAACCTAAAAGTAATTACATAGTTAGTAATTTAATACACTCTAACATGCATGCAATTTATTTTGAGAGATCAAAGCGGTAATGTTAATGAAAATCATTGAAACAAAATAACGTATCTTTAAAGGCGACACATATTATATTATTAATCGGTTTTTTGTGTAATTATATTCCGCCAATTTTAAGAATATAAATAAATTCTCAATAATGGTGGTTGAAGGCACCTGATTAAAAAGTCTGCGGTAAATCCGATAAAATATTTTTTTGAGAATCCTTCCTATTTGTGGAAAATATTTTCACCCTGCACAAACAGACCACGTACAAAATTTCTATATTGTATGCAACCGGAATACTAAAACCGGATACAGTTTCCGGCTTATCAACCCCTGCTATGGGTACTTAAATAATGGGCATCTGCTCATTTTAAATTACTAACCTGACAAAGAAAATAACCAAAATAAACGACATTCAGCATGTTATTCATTATATTTATTTATTGCGTTTATTGTTATATATTTGTCGGTTTCAGGTAAAAAATTCACATAAATTGGTCTAGAGAACAAATATACAGAGTGGCTCACTATAACAAATACCAATGATGGTTGCATAAAACAATTTACCAATATAACAACATTCATAATACTCTGTTATATGATATATTGATGTGATTTCATTCAACGAGTACTTACCTAATATGTTTTAGATTAGGTACAGAAAATTATAAAAATATTGATTTAGAGAGAATATACCTTAACAAAAACAATAAAAGATATATTATTTTGTTTGTTAAAAAAAGAAAAGCCTGGTGTAGCTGTGGTATTTTTAACAATAAAAAAATATAAGCAAGATTTTTCTAGCAGTAGAAGGTATTGTTTTTGTTGTTTGAGTTTGATTTTCAAGAGACAAATATTAATGCCAATCAGAGAAATTAATCATTAAATACTAAATATCTTATCGTCGTCATTTATTTGCATGGTGCATTGCCATATGGTTTAACAGATTCGAATCAATTTTTTTGATCCCTCTAATGAAATTCATAATAGGTATCTAACAAAAGAGAATTAATAATTTTATGGTTGTGTAGGATTGTGTTAAAATTCATTCATTGATAAAACTTCATATGTATTTATCAATGATTATAGTTCATTTCTATTCCAACTTATTTATTTGTATAGGTATGTAATGAAAGTTTTACTCTCAAACCGATTGTTTTTCGATTTTCATTTCTCAGGCTGGTTTCTGGGTCATAATCATTACTTTTTTTTTGTTGCTCGGTGTTGGAAGCATGAATTGGGTTTACGGCGTTTCATTCATCGATCTTAGTTCAAATAGGCTCACAGAAGACCGACCATCCTGATAAAAATAACAGGAATTCTAGGAGAAGAGCGGGTGCGGTGTTGGGAAAAGTGTCACGACCTATTTCCAGCTTACCCAGGGGTTGATACCCTCCGATCATTCATATACTATGTGGGTCACATGATGCAATCGTAGCTCACCAAGTCCAACTAAACTCTCCAATCAACCAACCAACCAACCAGCCAACCATTTCCTTCTCCCCCCCACCACTTTATCTTGCAGAATATTTTCCGCAACTTCCTCTCTGCGGATTTTTTTTAAAAGTACCATTTTTTAAAATCGCGTGTCATTTTGATATCAATTTTTTTCATACAAGTAAAGTAATAACAACTACGTATCTATACGATTATAGGTATTTTATTTAGAGAGGGTACGACGTGACCTACCTACCTGGTAAATAGCTAGTAAATTGTTTTCTATTAAAAATGATTAAATAAATCGAATAGTTTATTTATTCTTAACTTTTTAATACGGCTGTATGTAGTACAGTAAAATTATATACATGATTTTTTACAATTTAGGTAGGTATTAGCTTACTTTTAAAATAGCACCCCTCCAAATCGCACATATTTTATATTATTATTGAATTTTTCTAACAATAAGCGCTAAGATTTTATTCTCATTCCTTTTAAAATATCAAATAGTCATTTTATTTTGAATGTACTATATTTTTCACTACATTTTCGGTTTACATGTATAGTTTATTTCGTTTAATATGGTGAGAATTTAATGCGATGTTTTGAGTGTAATTACAGGTAATTATTAGGGATTTGTTTTTTCTTTTATAGTTATACAATTTGCATTTAATTTTTTAGATTGTCGATTAGGAAAGACTCGATGTTTTAAAGTTAAATTTTGCAGAAATATCTTTAGCTCAAAAACAATTGTACTATTCTTTCTATCCATTCCCATTAATAATAAGTAGCCTATACGTTTTGAATGTACTATATTTTCCACTTTATTTGCAAAATATATGTATATATATTTCATTTCGTTTAATATGGCGAATATTTAATGTGATGATTTGTAAAAAGGAGAGGGTGCAATTACGGAGGATTATTTGGGATGTAATTGAAATTGTACTTAATTTTTTTAAAATTACTACCGATTAGAAAATACTGAACGTTTTAATACATTTTTTTGAAGGGAAATCTAAGGTTAAAAAATGTAGTATCTAGAGTAGATTGTATTCATTCAGGTGTTGTGGATATCGTGTTTGCTCCTCGACAGTATTTCCCCCCGCTCTTTTTCGTTTGTTATTTTTTATGTTTAAGTAGTTCATGCTACTGCTAAAAATAGCTCGTCGTAGGGTCTGTCGACCTAGTTTGTGAGGGTTGTTGGCCTAAAACGGCCATTCATACCGAAATTTAGGTCAAATCAAATTCTGCAGGTTTTAAATTCTTGCCCTCCTGTGTTGTGGCAGTGAGTCTTTGCGAAAGGGGGATAATACTGAATGACGTCACACAAAACTCTTCCTGCACACGAGACCGCCTCTTTTCTCGTGAATCGTCCTCCCACTACCACCATAAACGCGTCCCCATTGACGTCACGCGTTAACCCCGTTTCTCGAAACTTTTACCAGTGATGGCAGCTGCAACCAACGCCGATGGTCGACAGTGATACCAACTGCCACTGCCACTAGTGTCTGTATTTGTTCGAGGGAATAACAGAGGTTTAAATATGTTATTCACTTCTGTTGCTTGTGTGTAGGCCGATTAGGTGTTGTATGAATGAAAATTCACAGGTATGTTTGCCTGCACTTTTCTGTTTGTATGTTTGTTTGATAATTAGGTCGGATCGTTTTGCCATCGGCTGCGTCCTATATTTTTCATGTTGTCATTCTTTTAATTGGCATGTAAAATACGGCGCCAGGAAATCTTTGAAAGTAATGAATGAGAACGAACTATACACATACGTGTGTATGTTGTAACCAATGAAAAGTTATCGTATTTCTAAAACGTTATGTCATAAGATTACCTTGTTTTCGTAATTATTAAAGACAATAGAAAATACGTATGTAATAAAATATTTTATTTTCTCTATCGTCATTTGAATTTTTGTTTAACGAACATTGTGGCGGAGGGGGATAATATCTTTTTCATAGAAAAAAAATGTTAGTTGATATTCTAATACTTAGTAACTATTGTTTTAAAATTTTGTTTTTTTGTAGTGGATATTTGGTTCGTGTGCGGGCACAGGTAATGTCGCGCGACGACAGTTCTGGAGGTTGGGTGCCGCTCGGTGGAGGCGGTCTGAGTAATGTGTCGGTGAGGAAGAGACCGAGGGCTTGTCCTTCGGCTGCCCCCGGTCAAGAAGTTGCCAAGCCCAAACACGATTATCTCATTTACGGCAAACGAATAAGCGATCAAAACGTATGTTTAAAACCAAAAAATAATTGCGTTTAAATAATTAAGCTATATTTTTTTTTGTTTTCATTATTTAGATTGTTTTATCATGCACAATAAAGAAGGATTTCGAATATAATAAAGTTATGCCTACATTTCATCATTGGAAAACCGGGGACAAGAAATTTGGACTCACATTTCAAACAGCAGCCGATGCTCGCGCGTTTGACAAAGGAGTACGTACCGCTGTTGAAGAACTGCTGGACGGTAAGTTGGGTTTTTTGATTTATTTTATTTTTTTGTCATCAAATCGATATCGCTATTAGAAAAGGACGTTGTTGAACATTATTATTGAATCTCAATTGGATAAATGTTTAGTAATTATTGTATTTTTTCTAGTCTCTTTAATTCGTAATCAAAAATATATTCGTACCTAATCAACAAAACAGGCAGGATATATGTAGTTAAAAAAATAAAGACTTTTTCCGTATTAATAATGTAGTGAATTAATTTAAACAAAAATATGTTCTAAATCAGTGTTTCCCAAAGTGAAGGGGGCAATTTGAGAATTGACTTTACCCCCTTCGCTATGGGCTTTTTAAAGGCAATGCTTGATGTAAGCGACAAAATTTTTGAAAAAACAGTTGTTTTTTTAAATAGGGGGCTTAATTTATTAAATATAATTCCTTTGTGTCTCTTGTCACGGGAACCCAGGATCTTCTAAACTCGCTGAGTAACGACGTTTTTGCACAAAATTGGCCTGAATTAACTCTGATATTGTTTCACAACCCTTTGTTGTAATATTAAATAAGTATCTGTCAATTATTCTTTGGTTTAATGTATTTATTTATATATGCTGTAGAAATTTACTGTTACGTATTTGATTCTTTTTTGTGTTATTTTAAAAAATCTATTTTTTCAAATTTCAGTTTTTTATTATATATTAGAAGTTCATTTTCTTTGTTTTGAAAATAATTTCACAGAAATTGATTCTAAAAACCATCATTTATATTACTAATAAAAAGTACAAATAAATTTTTTATGCTAATTTTTTAATAAAAGGGTACATGGAGATTTTAGAAATGTTAAAGTGGGGTATGGCCCAAAAAAGTTTGGGAAACACTGTTCTAAATATTTATTGCCAATATAAGTAAAAAAATCTATTGGTAGCAAAGTTGAACAACAATAACAACGAAAAGAAAATATGAAAATAATCAATATAAAAAAATTACTATTTCTTTTTCTTCTCACTATTGTCCACCGTTGGAAACTGACTGCGACTAGAAAAAAATTACATTAAAAAAAGTGAACATTAAAATATATAATTAATTTTTTATTTTATTTTATTTCCAATTTGTATCCTTGAATTAGAATAATATTTTTTATCCCCTTTCCTAGCATATGTATATATTTTGGGGAATAAATTTTCATAAAATTAATAACAAAGTTTAGCACACACAGTGTAGAAAGAAATGATATTTCAACAGTTTTTCTTTAAATCGACTAATCGAAGTATTAACTGTAATTATGTTGTCTGAAAATAAGTATATTTACCATTTTATTCTTTTTCTTTAATGTCATTTAATTGGCCTACAGGCTGATACCCTACTTAGGAAGTGGGGTCGATAATCGTATAACTTATCTGCTTTATTTTTATTTTTTCATTGCTTTCATCCTACGGACTTTCTCCATGGTAAGCAAATAAGCTTTTTCATCTTCTCTGTTTTTTTCTAATACCTTGTGAATATATAAAAGTGACTAAGTTAGACTCTTCTGGTCCACGCGGCCAACTTCCTAATTATATAAAACACTAAAATCCCAATACTCCACATAAAACGTTTAGAAACCTAAAACCCATTTCGACACTTAAAGAGTCATCTTCAGTTAAATAAATTTAAATTATACAGCTTATTTATTATAAAATTAAAATCAGTCTTTATGAAATTTTGAAAATACTAATGGACACAGGCTATTTGAAATTATTAATAAGGGGTTTGTACCAAGGGTAGGGTTCGAGGGAGGTCACACTAGTGAATCTAATTGTAGGGTAAAATAGCAAAGAGTACAATATAGGGTAAAGCTATCTGGCGGAGTCATTCAATATCAATATATATTAATATTTGTGGATGTTGAACGACTTCTCTAGGTAGGTTTGTCCTTTAGCCTGTTACTACTATAACCCTTCAATCATGAAGATAAATTAAAAATTTTAATACCTATTTTCGGATCTCATATTAACTAATTTCCCTACACTGGCTAATTAACAAAACTGTTTATTTAGAAATTAATTTAATTTTGTCGTTTTTTTATTTTAGGTTTGGCTGATACGTATCCGCTTACTAATGTAAATAATAAATATGAAAAAGATGTGGGAGACGACGATGTCTTTATGGTGAGTGATTTTTAAAATTATTTTTAACTTCTCCTAAGTTAATCGAACGTATGTATATAGTCGTTAACTGGTATTGGAAAAGAATTATTAAACATTGATTATTTATAAGGTTCAATACCTATTATAGTAATTTAAGTGATTATTAACTAATTCTAATCAAATTAACAGGTAGTTGTTACGTTAGCTAATTAGACTGCTTATAATTAAATGCATTTTAAAATAGATAAGCGATAAATTAAAAACAGCGAAATATGATATAAAAAGGAAACGCTATTAATAAGGGTTCCGAAAATACAGTTTTTCTACAAGAATCATAACGAGTGATCCGCTCCCGCATTTGTAGATTTCATATTTTTTCAGTAGTTACAACTACTATCATTTATCCCCAAAATATCGATTCAGAGTTGCATTAGTTTACGAATTAAAAAAAATTATATTATATTTATATTTATTTTCTGTGGTGTATTTTATTGTTTAGAATTTTTAAATATATTTTCCCTATAATGCTTCTACTGCAGACGGACGCTTTTTGTTATGTCTTTTTTTGGAATTGTATGGGGACAGCACATTTTCTTTTTTGAATTCTGATACGACGAATACAGTCGTCTGTATAAACAATTTGGAATTATTTCTATCCATTATTGTTAAAGAGTCAAAATTAGCAACTTTTAATTTTATAACGGTATAAAATTTGAAAAATTACTTATTCCTTCATTTTTATTTTTACTTTATGTAAAGTACTATTCTGTTAGTTAATTGTCTGTACTAGTATAAAACATTTCATAATTATCTTTTACATTTTTTTTTCTTTAAAAATGTACATATTTCCTAGTAGTAGTTACATAGATGATAACATTATTTAATGAAAAAAAGTTTTTCAAAATCTATTTGGTCATTCATTGAATTGAACAGACAAAATATGTAGTTACTACATTTTTAAAACATGAAAATGTTGTCATACTAATATTGTGGTTATTGTTTACCTATCTTGTGGAAATCAAACATGGAAAGTTGAAACTACGGTTTATTTTGTTTTTTTTATTTCGCATATGAAATATAAATTTAAGATTAAGTTCTACAGTTGTTCATTTGTTTTGTCTGTAGACTTTAAATTTACCTCAAGAACCAAAAGATTCCCGTAGTTCCAGCGATTCTAGTACAAAAGGGTCGGAAAATTTGCATCGAATTCATTACATAGGGAGAGATATACCTCTTGAACCTCGACCGCCAACTTATGATCCAATCAAAGGTGACAAAGGTAATTTTTCAAATGCACTTTTGACTGCTTCGCGCCCTAAGCAATTTTAAGTAGGTTTTTTAAAACGGCTTTTTATAGCATGGGCTTGTCTTGTTCTATTAAACACTTTGGGAGAACTTCTAATTGCAACTTTTTCCATTTGATTGGCTTGATAATTAATTTCTTAGCTTGCGATGTTTGCATATTGCCATGTTGTCTGAGCACTATGCTTTTCTCTATAATAAATGCGATTATCTTCTTCGTCCTTAAGCTGCCTATTTTAGCTCGGCAGAGAACAGACCTATTTGAAGTTATGAATTTCATTAATTAAATTCAAATTCGTGTATCTTGATAATAATAATAATTAATCGTAACATTCATATTGTTATCATATTATTATTATTTCTATGATGTATCAGATGTATACGTTAAAATTAGCCATTCTTGTGGACTAATATCATTCATTTGAAAATTTTAAGTATTATTTTCAGTGTTCGGACAAACTCATACGGCATGCTGTCTGAAAATTGTATTTTTATATTTTGTTTCATTTTGAGTTGCATTTAAAAGAAAAACAATTTCTTTGCAATACATACCTTAAAATTGTCCAAATACGAAGAATACTGTATTTTATTTTAGGGTATCTGAGAATTACAATTTTTATTAATATAATTTATTTATAAAAAATAGACTTCAATATATTTAGATACTTTTTTAATCAATTTGATTTTTTAGATAAAAGGCGCTTATAATACTATCCTAGTTTCTATATATGTTAATACTTAAATAACAAAATAAAACATACAAAAAAATCAGTCCGGTGTTATGAGGATCAAATTAATTAAAAGAAATGTCTCAGACCTTCCGAAATACATTTACAATACTCGTTGGACAAATATTACCAATAAATTCAGATTCTAAATTTTAGGGAAAAGAAAAAAATTGATTCTGTTGGGGGGTTAAAATTGGGCCTAAGTAATCTGATAATCGTATAATTTTAAAATAACTTTCCGATGGTACTGTGGGTACAAAGGTTTGTGTTTAGGCATATTGTACGTATTTAGTCCATATATCGTTTTAGTTTATAGCTTTTGTTAGCCTAGCTAAAATTACATTTTGGAATTTTGCAAGTTTTTTTTACATTTAGTTGTTTAAAGAATGTGGCGGGTGCTAGTGAATGATTTTGCTTTGTGTGTTGTAGTTCGTTAATGTTGTTGGTAATTCTTGAGTGAAAATGGAAGATGGAAAGTTATGTAAAGTTTGTTTTATAGGAGAAAATTACTCATACGTACAGTTAACTGCAGTTCACGAATACACTTATCCAGTGGTGGAAGATTGTAAGCCACCGTTAGTAAAACACGATTCATCGAGTCCAAAGAAAACGAACCTCGAGCTTATTGCTGTACCTCAACCACCTTTACCATTAAAATCAAAATTTACAAAATCGTACAAAGCTCAGGTGCGATGTAGACATTGTCATGAGCTGTTTAATGAGGATGATAATCCGAAAGGTTCGTGTGAGTACGGTCCTGACTGTATCAAATCAACGATACACACAATCACATGTATAGGTTGTGCTCAGTGCGTGTGCTATCATTGTGCCACTGATGCCGAGGCGGAGTACGTGCAAAGACCCTGTGAATGCACCTATGACGACAATTGTGGGAAACGTTGGTTGTGTTTGACTTTTTTATCGCTATTCGTACCTTGCCTGTGGTTCTATCCACCGCTGAAACTGTGTCACTGGTGTGGTGTTAGGTGTGGATTGTGCGGCGGTCGCCACAGTATGTGATTAAAACTACATTTTTTACGATATTAATTATTATTTTTATTATTATTATCGTTACTGTACATTTTATACTTTTTTTTAAATTATTTAAAGGATTGTATAACTATATTAGTTTCGTTTTTATTTCAAGTCTCATAGATTGCTGCTGCAAAGGCTGTTTTACCGTTTACCATTTTTGAATAGTTATTTTTTGAAATAAGCTATGATTTTTCGTAGATAATATTTTCTTTTATTCTATTATTTACGAAAATACTTTTTTTGGCGGTTAAAAGTTCTAATCCAAAATTTGAATAGTCTGGTTTCATATACCCTGTTTCAATTTGATTCAAAATAACAATTCAACTGGCTGAAGATTTTTTTATTTAAAAACAAAAACAACTCATTTCCATTGAACCACTTCAAATTAAATCGGATGTACATGATACGCTGGTTAATTTGCTGATTTGTTAAATTAAAATAAGTAACTAAATTTTGATGGAGTTTGAATCATTATATAGTAAGAGATGAAAGAATACACATTATAAACGAAATGATGTACCAAATTATTTTTTAAAATTTGGAAATGGCAGGTTTCGAAATTAGTGTACTTATATTTTTTAAAATGCAAAGTATCTATATATTTTTTTGATCTGATTATCTCAAACCATTTTTGAGCGATTTTTTGTTATAAAAATATATCTGAAAAAACGTTTCGAAATTTTGTACACGATTAGACAGAATAGGTGGGCCGTTTTACGCAATATTTTAAATAAAAACAATCTCATCACATATTGGAATTAATGGGAAAAAACAGCATTCATAATGTTATGAAATATTTTTTTTAGTAAGTATAAAAAATACAGTCCTTCAAAATAACTACTTTCTTGTCGTTAGTGTTTTTTTTTTTTCTTAAATTAAGAATATTTTATTAACTAGAATTCATTATCCCAATTAATTAATTATGTAAGAAACCAGCCTTTGTATCAAGTCAAATTAAATTATCTATCTCGGTTGTTGAAAACATTTTTGTCCTAAATATGGATGCTAACATATAAATCTATTTATTTTCTTTCTCTCTATTTAAAAAGTACAGGACTCTCTTGTAATAACAGTATTTACTTTTTAACTCCAAGATATTTTTGTGCTTAAAATTTTGTAAGTGTTCATTTACTTTTCATAATACATAGGGTGAATTATGGGGTTTTAAAGAGGAACGATTAGAGGACGAAACGTTTTTTTTCTATTTATTGGATAAATTGATTAAAACTATTCAGAAAGCCGTAAATATTGGAACCTTATCCATAAAATATTAAAACTCTTAATATTGAAATTTAATAATCGAATTTTGTCTTAGCGTTATTCATTTTTTTCAAATCAATGTAAACATTGAACTGGGAAAATAAGAGTAGATATATTTTATTTCTGGTGCATACTTTTTGAAATATTGTGAAAATATCTAATATACATTATTTTTTAAAAACGATTGTTTATTTAAATCTGAACATTATTCTTTTCTTTTATTAAAGTACAAATTTTTTATTGCAAATACAAAGTATTTTACACCAAAGATATGTTCGCCAAAGGGTTCTTATCAAGAGTGTTCCGTGTCAAAACAGATAGTTTTCAATTACCACCTTCGTTAATAATCTATATACATTTATTATGTAAATAAATAGATGTTTTTAATTACTATTACACATGTAATAATAAATTTTAAACGTTATTGAAACATGCTTATATTGAAAAATAATTTATCTTTCCTTAAAGTAGCTTTTTTAATGATATAATAATTGCTAGAACAATTTCATTTTTAATGAAAATTTGGGCTTCCAAAAGGTATGTACCAATAATTCAGACGATTTTCAAAATTAAAGAAAAGTAGGGGCCAGCTCACACTTAAAAATAACAATAGACTGCATATTTTCAATTTCTTATTTTCTTAAAAAATAAGTTAAGAGATATATTGAAATAAATTAAAGACAAGTTACATTTTGCCAAGGTCTAAATCAAAACACCACCGTTTTGTATAATGTAAAATAAAACTTTAATAATAATTATATGTCGTATAACTACTTATTTTTGTGTACTTTCGTTTTCTTCATATCTGTCTGTCTAGGCCAATCATTTTAGAAAAAATTTAATCAAGACAATATTTAAAAGGTTTAAATTACTTAAAAAAGTGTTATTATAAAATCGGATTATATTATTTTGTCTAATAATTTTAATTTTTACTGGATGATTCATAAATAAGTAACAGAAATTTTTATCAACTAACATTGTGTAACATATACATTTCCATCCATATGGAATTTTCTCGGTTTGATTATAAATGGTCTAACTTGACTGGCCTATTCGTAAAATCCATACATACATATAACCAATAACGTGTTGTTAATAAAAGAAAAAACAGTGCTCAATCAAGAAACGGTTGTGAACACTTATAAAGGATATCATGTCAACTACGCTTATACTTATCTTTCATATAGTTACAAATGTAAAACGAATCAAGACTGTTCCTTTGTTAAATTTTCATCTATTAGTTATTAAATTTTAAAATTTTATGTCTGTTTTAAAATTTAAAAATTAGAATTTGTGCAACATTTTTAACAGCTTGTGCATTTTCTAATAATAATAATTAATTGTATTTGTTATTAAATCATACACATATATTTTAGCTTCATGACTTGCCCTTAACGTATTTCCTTACATAAAAAAATGTAGAGAAGGAAACAAAACTTTGGGTGTTGCCAATTTTTAAAAATTAGGTAGTTTAAGTTGTTATGATTATTTAATTTAGGTTTCGCTGTGGTTCAATGAATTTTCTTTCCAACGTTTCTTTAATAGCTTTATTAGTTACTCAGTTGAGTTGTTGGCGAAATATTAGGAAGAATTTATTTGACCACTGCAAAACTTGCGTAATTATTTGGGCTCGCAAGTCCATTTTATACTTAATTTGTAATATTCACATGACAATATTAAACTATTTAAGCTTGTGAATATTTATTTGTTGTATTTCTTGTAAAAACTGCCGATAATGTTTTTAACTGTCTTTTGAGTAGTAGCTCTTTTTTCTTAAGATACATAAAACAATATGTTGACAACACAATTACTTGCACGTTTATTAAGTAGTTTTTTTTACTATTAATCGTTTTGATAAATTGTTTAAATAAATTTTGTAATATTTAACAGCTTTCTTCAATCAGAATAAATTTTAATATTCCAATGTTTATTACAGGAATAATGTAATTTAAATGTAATGTTAGAAATGTTGTTACATGTATCATTTACTAAATTAGGATTTAACAGCTGTAAAAAAAAACTATAATATAACTTGTGATTCTAAATTTTCACAGTAGGTTGTGAAAAGATTAACCTTTCATAATAATATTGTTAATCAGTCGTCAGGTTTTGATAAGTTATTGCAAATTACTGACCAAACATTTAGTAAATGATACTTAAATAGCAAAGTGGAAGTTGTCCTTCATGTAGTCTTTAATTGAAGTCTGTTGCACGATTGGTCTATTTAATGTAAAGTATAATAAAAAATAACTCTGATACTATTCATAATATCAGTGTACTATTTGTATATATTTCAAAAGAATGCTTTGTATGGGAGGTATAATGAATGCGTATGATCGATAATTTCAAAAATAAGAGATTAACATAATTTAAAATGTGGTTTTATTACTGTTCATCAGTTTTAATATTAAGATAATGTGGAGTGGGAGGAATCAGAACCAGGCTTGCTAAAACATTAATGGTATAGTAATGTAATACAAAAAATAGGGTAATCGATTAAAAAATACATTATCCATTGCAATAGTAAAAAATAATAGACATTATATACAAAAACAAAACACATTCAATAAGTTAACATTATTACAAACAGTACTTCGGATAGTTCATTGAAAAATATGTTAACATGTATGTTAATAGTGGGGCATTTTTTCCATTTAAATGTTGATACTCGTTTTTACCCTCATTAGTGAGTTTTTTTTAATTTCATGTAATACAGTTTAATTTTTATTGCCCATCATATATGTACCTAATGCTTAATGCCATTTATTTTGCACAACAATATTATTGGTTAAATCGGTCTTTTGGTTTAATTTTTTATTTTATTTAAGAGCAGATTTAATTTATGTTTCAAAAAATAAGTAACGAAAAATTAATTAACGTATCAATAAACGTACCTATAAAAGATTATTAATTATTCTTATTGCAAAGAACTGATTCAATTTTAACATCTGTCTGGTTTTTTTTGAACACCGAAAAATGGAATTCGTTCATACCATTGCAAGCAGCCCCATATTCACCGTTTATATTCACCGCGATAACTGCCCCAAAAAAGTCTGGATAATGTGCAGCTACCCGTTTTATAGCTGTTAATGCTGCTCCAGTAGGATCAGTGCCTCTTTTCATTTCTTCAACTGCTAGAAAGCTGTTTAAATGTTTGTTTTTTTATAAAATTATGGGACATCTTGAATATATTACCTCGGTAAAAATCTCATCATAATATCTCCGTCACCTGTTCCACTGGCTCCTCCTACATTGTTTTCAGCATAAGCGCCTGCGCCTGGTATTGGTGAATCCCCCACACGTCTAAAACAAGTTATATCGTTTTCTAAACAATAAAAAATTGATTCTAGGATTTATTAACCCTGGAATTTTATGATTAGCTCCATTTGTCGATGTACCAGCTACTATGTGGTTATTTTCATCAATTACAACCATTCCTATGGTATCGTGATTTTCAGAATTAAATAACGACGGATTATAAAAAATGCTATTTTCATTTACTGGAGTGTATGGTCCACAGGACGTTTTAGGATCAGGATCGACATTCTGGATATTGAAATAAAAAGTAAACGTATCAAATCATTTTTAATACTCTAATTGTAGTCTTTTTTACCTCCCAGAAGTTCGGTTGACAATTACTATTGGCCCATGAAGTGTGAAGTTGCTTTGAAAATTTTGTGGTCAATGTTTCTTCTTTAAATCCCATTTGAGTTGCGAACTGGGTGGCTAGTTCCCCAGCTAAAATAGAGTGCTTCGTATATTTTAGTACATGTTCTGCTACTGCTATTGCATTTTTTATTCTTCTTAAATTTGCAACAGCTCCCATATTCATTGTTAATCTAGTCAATTAAAATGGAAATTAAATTATAATAATTAAAAACTTTGGATTAATGTTAGATGTGTTTTAAAATAAGTATTCATTGGCTGCTTACTTAATAAATCAAAAATATTTTTCCTTACCCATCGAAAATTAAGGCATCTAATGTAGTCTCACCATTTTCATCTGGGCTTCCTCCAAAGCCCACAGTATGATCACATTGGAGCTGTTCGCATTTGCTACACCCTGCGACTAAAGCATCAATGCTATTGCGTTTTTCCTGTAATGTTTTCCAAGCTACCTTGAAAATTATTATAGATGCATTTATAAAACCAAATTTGCTTTTACCTTCTTTTGTAGCTTCAGTAAACTTCCATGTATTAATAACGATTGGTTCTGACTGTATGATAATAAAATCAGACACAAGAAAGATAAATAAAATAAGTAACTTCATTTGGAGTAAATTACTATAACTATGTTTTATTAACATAAAAATGGTAAAAAATAGTTCAAATTTTTATAAAATAATTTGAACGCCGAAAACAAGGTTATGTTATTAATTGCCAAATAGTTCATACTTACCCCGCGGGTGGCAGTGTACGCTGGCCTCAGTACGTTGTGAAATGGGTTGCATAACAAGAAAAGGGTTTTGTCGATTTTATCACAAAAAGCCATTTCTAATTGTTTAAGTAGTCACTAGTCAACCTAACATTATCTTGATTTATGATAATCTGCTCTAAAATTCTTTCCTAATTATAAAAATGTGGTTATCGTCGTTATAAATAATCATTTTTGTGTTACTGACTGTTGGTGTATTTGCTGAAATTCCTTTTGGGAACAAGCTTTTTTTATTTAGATTTGTATCCTATTGATGAATGTGGGTTTTTTATTTACTTCTGATTTAGTCAAAATGAAACCTATTCCCCACTAGATGCAGGGGTTGCAGGTTGTCCACAAGGGAAAAACTTTACTTATATGGGACTTTTTTAAACCACATATAAGAGACTATGGTTTTATATTGTGAATCTAAACAATAAAAATCCTAGGAATAGAAATAACAAACTCTTCAGGATTTGCTAACTATAGAAAATATTAAGGATAGTGTTTTATTGATGTTCAATATTTGAAGTGATATTGCTTTACACATACGTGAACATTAGATGGCTACATGTTTGAATCAATATATGTACATGTATAGATAATTCAAAATAGTAGTTTTCTATAAAATAAAATATCAAATTGAAATAAATTTAAAAATTGGAAATTTCTTTCTAGTAAATGCTCCCTATTAAATTTATTGACCACATCCAATCAATATACAGATAAAGCGAAAAAGTTATTGTAGTAAGGATTTTTATGTTATTCATCATATAACAAATATTTTCATTATCCCAACAACTCTTTTAATACTGTTAGTAAATACCATTAGATTCTATCCACTTTTCTATACGGTTTTCGTCTTCTAACGATCTCAAAGTAATAAATAAAATATAAATGTAACATAATGAATAAAAAACCTTTTTATCGAAAATAGGGTATAGGTTTATGTAAGCTTTGAAGAACTTCTCCGTTATTATTAATGGAGCACAAAGTACCAAAATGTGATAAAATAGCTGTGGATCTACACTAATGTATTAAACGCATGTGGTTGTAGACCATTTATGAATATTTTGAACGTTCACTTTGAAAATTGAGTTTTTGTGAAAATACGTACATTAACTGTTACTTGGCTGATTATAAATGTTTAGAGTATAGAGGGTTGCCTACGTAAATTTGAATTTTAAT